>JAUNZM010000085.1:0-2400000 GCA_033459285.1 Clamator glandarius | reverse complement strand
CGAATTCATGCAAGGACATGAGCAGATGAATTTATTCAGTGTGCACTTAGCCGACACTGTTCCCTTCCATCTGGTCTCTCACACTTTTTCCCTTAACTCATTTCTTAATTTGTACTACCAATGCTGCACTGTTTTAGAGCACAGGGCTGGTTTTGTGTCTCTCCTTGCCTTACAGTGAAACCCCCCTAATAACTTTAATCTGAGTGACTTTCACCCTTGCTTCCTTCTGTTCTCTCACTCAGGCTGGTGTTGGTTTTCAAGCCAGACAAGCCAAAAGTTACTGCAGGAAAGAAGAACAAGACTAGGGACAAGGACAGGCGCTTTTCCTCTCCTTTTGCAACAGCACAGGTTTATGTCAAATTACGCTGCTGTAGAATTGCAGCCTTAGGCTCTGCTGTTCCCCATGCAAGCGTACAAGCAACAGGTCTGTGGCTGGGAAACACTAGTGGAAGTGCCTGCAATTAATCTTCAGCTCTGCTCAGGGGTTTCTGCTGACCTGAGAGATAAAGCCAGTTCTCACATCTAGCTGACAAAAACATATGAAAATACAATGTGAGAAATGGTTCGGGTCTAACTCATCTTTCAGAAAACCTACAGGGGTGCATTTCATAGAACGGTTTGGGTTGGAAGGGAACTTGAAGATCACCCAGCTACACTCATCCTGCCTTGGGCAGGGACACCTTCCAAGGGATCAGGTTACTCAAAGCCTTAAACACTTCCAGGGATGGGACTTCCACAACTTTGACCTGTTCCAGTGCCTCACCACCTTTGGTAAAAAAAGTCTTCCTAATATCTAACCTAAACCTCCTCTCTTTCAGCTTAAAACCATTACCCCTCATTTAGTCCCTACACTCCCTGATAAAGAAGCCCTCCTCAGCTTAGCTTCAGGCCCCCTTTCAGTACTGGAAGGCTGCTAATAGGTCTCCCCAGAGCCTTCTCTTATTGAGGCTAAACAAGCCCAACTCTCCCAGCCTGCCCAGCCAGGTGCTCCAGCCCTTGTGGACCTGCTGTAACAGATCCATGTCCTTCTTGTGCTGAGGATTCCAGAATTGAATATGGTACTCCAGGTGAGGTCTCGCGAGAGCAGAACAGAGGGGTAGAATCACCTTCTCTTGTGAAGATTATCTAGAATTTCATGATTTCAGTTTGGTCAGTCTTAAGCAATACTAATTCCTTTTGGGTTGGCTCCCCAAAGTTATCACCAGTATCATTCACTTCACCCTAAGTTTCAGCCTAAACACTTCTGTCCTTAACCATACCCTAGCCACCTTGAACAGATCATTGCAGAGCTGAGAACCTGGCTCCTATCTCACACTTCACACCAGATCCAGTGCCACGTAAAACTGCCATCGAACAGTGGGACAGTAAAAAGGTACAAAATACCTAGCCAAGAGGTTTTAACCCCAAAGCTGGATTTGCTAGTTGCTCCCAACCCCTCGGGTGCCAAAGGTACAGAGATGTCTTAGAAAAAGAAGGAATGTGATCAAGCTTGATATTTTTGCACCATACTATGCCAGTTATACAACTTTGGAAAGTCCAAAAGGATTATCAATTATTACAGCTTTTGTAACTCTTCCCTTTTCAGGTGTGTAGCCTCTTAAACTTATTCTTTCTCCTCAAATAATTCCTTGAGGGTTTTCCACAGATTTCTGGTAATTACAAGTCCAGAGGCAAACACAGGTTGCAGTGGTCACAATAAGGTTGACTACAGGACAACGTTCTTCCGAACAGACAAAAACATTGTTTTTTAAAATAAATAAACTATGAATTATGGCTGTCACACACATACATATACACACCTCTGCATATTTTTTCCGGACAACATTTTCTGGAAATCTTTCTAGTCTATTCAGGATTTCAATGTCCAATTTTCCTCCCAAAGCTGCATTAGCTGTGCTTTTACAAGTTTGGCTTGAAGCCTATTATTTGCTCTTTATGTTTCCAAGCCACTCTTGGCTTCCTTAGACTTTTTCCTCTGACTTAATTGGTATTTGTACTGGTCCTCCTAGCACTGACAAACTCCATCTGTAAATCAGCAGTGGTTTTATACGTTTTAGATCATTATTGAAACTGTCTAATACCATCAGGCCTCTTGCAGAATACCTCTGAAAACACAGCTGCTTAATGATGATTTCCTTTGACAACTATTTTTGAGGTCTGTAGAGATCCAGGTTTTAATCCATTAGTTCATTCTTTGGTGGAGAGTCATAAACAGACTTTTGTAATCAGAACCATATCAGAAATACATCTATTGCTGTGGAGAATTTTAAACACATGAGATATTAATATTTACTGTTTTCAACACATTTATCATCTCTGAAAAATAAAACAAGTGCAAACAATTAGTTGGGAAACAGATCACACAAACGACCAGTTGCCTTCCCAGTCCTGAACTCATAGTCCACCCCTTGGCTATCAAATATCAACCAGAGATATAAGCTCTCCCAGTTCCCCTCTTGTGAAGCGGTTCATAAAACCATCAGAGAAATCAGGCTTTAGAAGTCCCTTAACTTGCAGCCCAGATTTATTCAATATTCACTCAGTTCATAAGAATGCTTTTCCCCCTAGAACTCTCCTGAGACTCTAGCCTCATCAAAGAAACAGATCAATAAGAGAATGTTAATAGAGGACAGGTGTAAGACAAAATGCAGCCTGTTTTTCTCCAAATGAGAATCACTTGAGACCTGTTTGACGCCTATTTTGTTAAGTCATCTGACTTAGATTGTAAACAAAAAAAACCTTCAAGAAAGCAAAGACAGAAGAAAAGATCTATCAGTACTTGAAATAATTCACCTCCTACCCCACCTTCTAATGCATTTTTCTCTAGCTTAATTCCAAACCCAAAAGGAACATATTGTTTGAAGTTCTTGCTGCAGACTCTTGTAGGTGGGACTATCTCCTTTCTAGGATGCAGATTAATATGCTTGCTTGAGGCGACCACATGAACTCACAGGTTTGCTTCCATCTGGGATGAGTAATTTCCTTTGCAATGCATTCATTCCTGTTACCCATTTTGACAGCGCTATCCATTTCTACAACACCACGATTCTGAAAGCTACTTTGATAAGCCTCATTCTCTACAAAACCCCAAAAGAATATGATAAAACTGGCTATTAAAACTGGAATACTGGGGAGACACATTGAGTAATCTAGATAGAACTGATGTCAAACTAAACTGGCAACCCATCATCATACTGCTGGGATACTGGGCTGACAATAGCATCCTTCTCACCGACTGGGATATCCTTAGTGTTCCACTCCAGTTTGTTGAAAATGAATATCCTTGAGTATTGGCCTTCTGAGTAAGTACTTGGCACATTTAATTTAAAATTGTCACGAAACTTTATTGCCCCCCAAAATGTTCATCTGCAAAACAAGCCACTTAAATATAATATTTCCATTAAATATTCCTTCATGTCAGAATTCACCCCCTCTCCCCAAGTTTGGAAAAGTATTTAACCAACACTTTCATTGGCTTTTCCACATCATTAGACTCTCACCCTCTCCACCACCATAATGATTATGCAATGCTACATATACATCATTTTGTTCCTAAGGCACATAGAAAGCCTCCTTTGAGTCATGCTTAATCCTGCTAACACTGTATTTTTCCCTGACATCTTTACTTTCTCTAAATAATCTTCCACAATTCACAGTGTGTATTTTTTATCAGATGTTCTCCAGTTCCTCTTTCTTCACTTCCTTTCAATTAACGTGTGTTAACTTGTATTTGCTGCCTTCACTGTCCGACTGAACTAGTCAAAGTATCCTCAATTCTTGGTTTTGGGGTAATGGTCTGTATATATTCTTTAAATTAATAATCTTCCTTCATATTCCTTTTTTTTTATCAGATTTTGCTTTATTGCCATTCCATTCTGAAGCAATTGCTGTTCCATAAAAAGCGACTATTCAACAGCACTGATTAATTCATCATATATACTGCTCCAAGCTAAAGTCACTACCTTTTTGTTCTGTTTAGTAACTTTTAATTTAAAATCTATATATTTCAGGTTTACTGCTGTCTGCATGAGATCAGTATCCTGCTTTCCCCAGACTGAGGTCCTCCACAAATACTCTGAAAAACATATGTTCCTGAAAACACGTCACACTTGCTGCCCAAGAAGCATACTGACAACTGATATATTATGTTGTTCTGTAGCATCTCAACCTGATTTTTTTTTTGGCTGTATCAGTGTATTGATCCAAATTTAAAGGCAGAGCTGATGGTATCAGTATTTAAAATATGGGCTTCCTGAAGCTGAAGAGCAGCATTTCAATCTGTTTTCTACAGTCCCTGTAGACAAGACTCCCGGGAAGCCAGTCTCTATTTGAAAAACTCCCTAATAATTCCTTTCCAATGAAAGGACCTGCCCTTGGTGTGCATTCATGCCTCACTTCAAGGTGGAAACTCTCCTACTCACTGATAGATATTGCCTGTCCTGAACTCCCTCGTGCCGAACCTATTGATTGCTGCCTCTGGAAGACACACTATGAGAGGTGTTTTCCAAAACACTGCCTTGTGCCTTCCTTCTGCTCCCACACACATGAAACATGGTTTCTTGCTACCCATGGCACCCATTTTCACTAGGCACTTGCAAGACAACTTGCATTTTCTGCAGGTTAGCCCATTCCGACACCATCACCACCTCTTTGGTAATTAGCTCGAGTACTGTCAGGTTTCTGCAGTTTCCTTCTGTCTCTTTAAAATTCCACTTTCTAAAAGAAGGCTCCCTTGGCCCTCTTTGCCAAACTGGTTATGATCTAAGTTTCTTCCCCGTGATTCCTCACCTCACTAGAAAAGACATTGCCGTTCATGCACTGCATTTCATTTTTGGAATGAAACTTTCTAAAGACTGGTTTCAAAGCTATTCTTATCTCCCTCCTTGGCAGAGGCAAAGTATTTCTAAATTTCCAGCTTCACATATGACTGCAGAAACTAATGAGCTAACCTCCTCCTTCTGCCAGTCTTTAAATTTTGATGTACATCAGACTGAGAAAATGCTTCTTCCACTCAAATACCATTTGTCACATTACATGAAGTTAAAAACTTGGGAGAGATCTGGCTTGTGATTTTATTTATTCCAAGGAAAAAAAACCCACCAAACAAATCACATTTTGATTCCCTGTTGTCATAACAATGGTGACTGAGAGAATCCCACCTTGTACCAAACAAGAAACTGAAAACAGTGGAAACTGTTATCCCTAAGCTTCTCACGCAATTTAATTTTTAGGTTTACAGCCAGGTCTTTTTCCAGTTTATCGCTTCTTGCCCATTTGTCCGAGTTCCCGGGTGGCGTTCAAGTCCCCCCCGAGCCTGTCAGCAGAGCAGAAAGATGCGGAGCTGCTCTGAGCAGAGGGCAAGACACCCAGACAGGCAAACCACGATACTAAACTAGGAAATGCTCCTGCCAAACGCTGAGTGGGACCGGTGCTGCTGCACGCCCCGTGCCAGCCGGCAGAAAAGGCAAATCCTGCTACAAAGACGGATCTCGTCGAGAAATCACCGCGCAGCGAGCATCCCCGGCTGACGCCGGCTCCCTGCCCCGACCCCCGCACCGCACGGCCGAGGGGGGCAGCCCCTCTCAGCCCACGCACCCCGAACCCTCCGTACCCACAGCAGCAATTCCTCCAGCCTCGGGGCTAGCGCTTTCCACCGCCGTTTCCCAAAAGCCAGTGCTTCCACTGAGTTATATATTTTTTTTTTTTTTTTTTTTTTGCTCTTCCCTCTACGCGCCGGGCGGAGGCCCCGCGGGCTGCAGCCGGGACTCCCCCGGGCCGGCGCAGGGAATCCCTCGCACTGACGCGGCGAAACTTCTGCCAAACCCTTGTGCCTCCCCCCCGCCCCGCTTCCCCCGAGCGGCCGCCAGCTGACAGCGGCCCTCCGCCAACCGCCCGGCAGTCCCCAGGCTCCGGAGCCGCCCTCCGGGATGCTGCCCCGGGGATGCTGCCCCGGGGATGCCGGCGGGGGTGGGCGCCGCGCTCCCGTCCTCACCCTTTGGCTCGTCCATCGGGGCCGGGGCTCGCTCGCTGCCTCCTCCTCCCTCCCGCTCTTCCTTTCTCAGCCTCTGCCGGCTCTGAGCCGCCTCAGCGAGAGGTGCTCATGAAAACCGTGGTCCATGGCTGTGGGAGGGGTTACTTTGCGTGACTCGATCCATCTAACTCGCAGGCTGACCTCCCGCTTTCCCCAAAGCACGAAATGCCTCCCGGGCACCGTCCCGGCTGCCCGAGGGAGCGGCCGCTGCCGGTTCCAGCGGCTGAAGCGGGGCTGCATCACTCGCTCCCAGGAGAAAAGTCACAGAATCATAGAATCACCAGGTTGGAAGAGACCCACCGGATCGTCGAGTCCAACCATTCCTATCAAACACTAACCTGTGCCCCTCAGTGCCTCGTCCACCCGTGCCTTAAACACCTCCAGGGAAGGTGAATCAACCACCTCCCTGGGCAGCCTCTGCCAGTGCCCAATGACCCTTTCTGTGGGAAAAAAGTCACTTTGGTCGCAGAGAGAAAGGGCATTTTTTTTTTTCTAAGTTGCGTGAGGCTGAGCAGATACTCTTCACACCGGTGAAAAACAATCCTAAGATGATCGTCTTTGCTCCCAGGTAAGAGGTCCAACCCACATTAAAAAAAACAAAACCAAAAACACCAAACCTGGCTAACCGAAGATATATTTGTACTAACTGCTGACACGTCACCTTCTGCACGTGCCCTGCACAATGAGTTTGCAACCCTGGCTGCATCTCCTGGGGAACTTCAGGGAAGAGCCAATTTTTGACAACCGATGGCCTGAAGGGTCAACTCCCACCCGACTCCCCTCCACCCCCACTGCCTTTTCTCTCTGCTGAGCCTCTGCACATCTCCACGCAAACATGAAATACAACATTCAGGGCCTTTCCAGGCATCACACATCCCTCCTCAGATCTGTCAGCCTCCCACTCCAAAGGAAGTTACAACCACGCTGGCTCTTTCACTTCCTTCTCAGAGCAGTGGCCACCAGCTTCACAGCTCCTGGGGCTCTTCCACCTCTCCAAGTGCCTTCCTCGCTGGTCACCCAGAGGGAGAAGTCACTGGAGCTGAGGCCACCAGTGCCTGGAGCCATGCTCTGTCTGTGCCAGAGACTGCTCCCCTTTCAGAGGTGTCACTTGTACCAACTCACCCTACTGCTCCTGGGGCTTCTCTTTGCAGCTGGACAGGTGGACACGTTGCCCTGCCGCTGGACACCATCCAGCTCTGCGCCCATCATCAGCTTCCAGATCCTGCCCCAAGGAGAGGCGGGAAGAACAGACCCCAGCACGCTTATGCTGGGACCTGGACAGCGGGTTTCAATCCCTTGCATTATTGCAGCCCATCACAAACAAAGACTAGTTCTTCCTCCTTCACAAACATTGATCAAGCCTGTATGACAGCAATCTAATAAGACACCGCTGCTATGTGTAATCTTTCCAGGGACAGGAAAATAGGAATCTACAAAATAAAACAATCTACCTAATTAAGGCTTTAGGAAGTTATTTTTTTCTGGATTATGGTCAGCTTTGGTTCAAAAGCCCAGGAAGCAGTGTTTCAGCAGACAAAGGCAAAGGTGGACATAAAGTGTTTGCCATCTTATTCAGAAAAATTGGTCAGGGCAGCCCAAGTAGGGAAGAACTGACCTTACCTCCACTGATAACAGGCAAACATTTTTTAATGGTCTTAAGATGACAGAGTAATTACATTGGTCAACTTGAAGACAGTTCTTGTAAAAATTAAGAGTGCAGTTGACATACTGCTTAGTTAATAAATACAATTTCAAGAGTCTTCAATGTAATTAATAACACCTGCGCAGAGTTAATACTACTACTGCTTAAAAAAATAATAAAAGTACTAGTGCTTCTGTACCCATCACACATTGACTTCTGCAAATAATACTTGTTAGCTGAGTGTCATCACAGGAAATCAAACAGTTATATAAAAAATGCCACATGTTAATTAATTAGATCTCACTGAAATGTAGTTTCTAAAAACATATAGTTAGTAATTAGGACTGACTTTCACACGGCTGTGTTTAGACTCACTGTCTTTACAGCTAGAAACTCTAGAAGCTCAGTCAACTGGTCTTATTGAAGAGCTAACCTAAAGCCTAAGGAGAGCAAATTTAACAAGTGGAAGATACCTACAGGCTGCCCTCAAAGGAGGGCTCCAAGTCTCTTCTAACACTTCTTATGGCTGATCAAAGTGATCTATTTAAGTCTTTTAAAATTGTGTATGTACATGGCAAACTACAATAAGCTCTCTTATAGAAGCTGGCCAGTGACAAGGTTGTTTAGGTTTGTTTTTTTCATGTGAGAAAGTTCGGCTTCAGAGATAGACAGATGAAACCTTTATGGGGAAGGATGGACCATCATTAATCAGTGACCCCGAAAAAAGCAGCAGTGTTTTCACAGGACAGAAAGTTGTCACCTGGAGTGTAAGAGCCCCCAGGGCTATGTTCAGGGTTCAGTTGTTATGAACTATGTTATGGTCTGCTACACCTAAAACCATCCAAGTCCTTCACAGAGCTGCAGGGAACAGATTCCTGAGTTGAGGATGACCTACTTTCAGCTACAGACTGATAAACACATGGACAGTATTTTCACAGCTACAACAGCAGGGAACAATGTTGCTTGCATGCTATTTTGCAGTCAGTTTAGGTGTAAGAGACAGTGACGAAAATAACTTTCCCCCTTTGTCTATGACAGAGGATGGAAAGGGTGGACTGTGTAGTTTCATGTGACACGAGATGCAGACTTCCTCTTCCACAGAGACTCAAGTCCAGATTTGCCAGAGCAGTCTGGCTCTGCCTGCTAATCCCCCTGCCTTTGGGCAAGCCTCTGACTGCAATCCACAGACCAGCAAAAGGCAACAGCTGATTCTGTGTCGCAGCCATTTCCATAAGAAAACAAAACAAGGGAAAAAAAGCAGCCCCAGAGGCAGGCATTTGTACTCTGATAAGGCTCCAGACAGTGTGAGGAGGAAGCTTGAAAACACAGGAATAAAAAAAAAAAGAGGAAACCAGAAAGCTCAGGATGTAGTTTCCATGCATCTTGAACAGGGGTCAGAATAGCAAAACAGAGGAGTGTCACTCTTCTAGGACAAAACCAAGCATCCTGTGCAACTCTGGAGACACAATAAATCTTAAATATCTTCCTAGCCATGATAAGAGCTTAGTTGCAATTATCTTTATCTAGGCAGCCTGATCTAGTGGGAGGCATCCTTGCCCATCACCGAGGGGTTGGAACTGGATGAACTTTAAGTTCCCTTCCAATCTAAACCATTCTGTGATTCTATGATCTTGCTTCTCTAAGTTTACACAAGTTGTGTGAGCATGTATGCATCTAAAAACATGAAACTTCACAGATGTCTACAATTTACTTTTTTTTTCCGAAGTATTATGCTGACTCTGTGACTCATAAAAGGAGGAAGAGGAGTGAGCACTGGGACAGGGTAGCTCCATTTGCAGCAAACAGGAGATAGAAGGGACCAAGGCAATAACGCTGGAAAGTGAGGCCAAAGTATCTCAGCTTTGGGATGGGGGAACGAAACAGCCATAGGAAAAGAATGGGAGCCTAAGAACAAACCTACAGGCTTAAGAAACAGAAGTAACTTGCTTCCATGGAAAGAATTGGTATGAAAACATCTAAAATATTTTAAACAGAAACAGGCCATCCCATCACCAGTCTCAAGAACAATATGCAAGTCATCTGTGTCTCTTCAGGGCATGACCTGGGAGTATGTATTTAGATGACAACTATCACTCTGTGTTTCAGCAACAGAGAAAAGCTGCAGCTTCAAGAAACTTTGTGTGTAAACATTGGCCTCAGCAGAGATAGGCTGAATATTCTACGCGCTTTCCAAGCCATTTAATCCCAGTGGGCTGGTTCACGTCATGACCTACCTCCCAGCCAGCAGCCCTGGGAAGAGGAGCAACAGGTACCCAGCTCTCCATCCCCAGCATCTCTGCAGCAGACAATAAACAGTGACGGTCTCCAGAAAGACAATGAACATGCTACATTGCTGGGACCACAGAGAGCAGAATTCCCTACAAAGGGAGGCTGATCCAAGCAATTAAGTACAGTTTCCTTCTGGAAAGGAAGGCAGAGGAGGGGCCAGACATTGGAAAAAAGACAAATAACCAGAAGTGCTAATGGCGCCAAGATTTATTTTTTTAACAGCTTTGGGCTCCTTGTCCCATGCATCCAACATTGCAATCATCTCAAGTTTGAGAGTTTTCACAACACAGTAGGTCAAGTCCTCCCCACATCTTCAGTTTCCTTTAGCTGAAGTTCCAGTGCTTAGATGCTCAAAATGCTACCCTTGTGGAAAGCAAACCTCTTGGATGACTCCTGAATGACAACTGAATAACAAGCTCTACAAGATTTATCTGTGTGCAGTGAGCATTATTTTTAGAGAATGCAATACTCATAAAAATGAAATTTTTTTTTTTTTGATATTTAGGTAAAAAGATTAGATGACCTTCAGCTTCATCTTACTGCAAACAAGTATTGGTCCCTAGCCTTAAACTTACCTATGAAAATTACTTAAGTTCCTTTCTGTTATCTTAGTTCCTTGTGTTGGCTTAAATATCTGTGATCCTTTCCTCACTATGCCACTATGCTGTCCTCATACTGATATTCACAGATCTTTTCACCCCAAACCTGGCTATCTTCTTCGCCTACTTTACCACATTCCTTCTCCACCATTTTTAGCTATTGGTAAACATTATCTCCTCTATTTTTCAGCCCCAGTACAACTCCCTTTTGTTTATTTGTTGCTTCTTGCATCAGACCATGTCTGTATTGCTGGTTCCTCTTCCACTTTAATGTAATTTCCTCAGAGATCCTGATGCTATTTTGTTTTGAAGTGCAACAGATAAAACTGTCTAGCTTGCCTGTTACTCAGCCACTACTCTGTTGTCATCTCTGCTGGCTGTTTTCTTCAATATTCATGTTGAAGTTTCATAGCCTTTGCCCATGTCTCTCTGTGATATAGGGTTCATAGTGCTCAGATGACACATCTACAGACTAACCTGTTAGTTATTTACTGGTTTTGTGTGATCAGTACTAAACCAATAATGCGGAGGTTATGATGTTCATCAAAACTGGCAAATAAACAACAAAACAAAAAATTCCTAGATTTCTTTGTAGAGATGAATCAATTTTAATTTGCTAGGTTTGTTCCTCTCAACAGTTATGGCTATTGAAGACAAATTGCATTTTTATAAAATAAGTCAACAGCATTACTGTTAAAAACCCACATTTTCAGTTATTTCAGTATTATTTCAGTATATATGAAATAGTTATTTCATTATTTCCCCCAAGCATCCTTTGAAAAAATGAAGTTACCAATGGATGACTTTCTGTGGATAGGTATGGAAAAGGAAAGATTTAGGTCTCAAATATTCCCAACTGAAAAGATTCATAAAAGGCTAAACAAATATGCTTGACTGTCTTTTTAAGGAATTCCAGCATAAGAATTCCAAGGAAACCATCATATTTCAAATGTTCTTGTACAACCCATTTTCTGACACTCACCGACTAGGTACCTTAATTAGCAGGTTCTGACATCGGTTTTCATTTACAGATAAGACCCTATTTGTAGGGTGCTAATCTTTCCAAGCATGTTGGATACAATTTGAATAAGGAATTAATGACCTCCACGTGTGGCAGCTGGAGCTTGGCTGCATCCAGTGAGGATCTCTGTGAGGGATGGGTTACTGCTGGAGTCAGAGTCATTTGCCAGCAGATATCAATTTAAAAACTCTGCAGAACAGTTATTTGACAAGTGCCATGGTCTTACTGTCATACTACTAGGGTAGCAGTTCCATTACCTGAATCAGAGGTTTTTATCAGGCCAAGTCCTTATGAAATTAAATTATGAAACATTAAAATACAACATACAAAAAAAATTTCATGTTTTTAGCCTTCTCTGAAAGTATCTGAACTGAGAGGTATATCAATTCCATTAATTTTGTTGTTATTGGTCTACTACTTAAGAGACTTTAAAGCAAGAGAGTAATAAAAAAAACCTTAATTCCAGGAATAATTCAAACCTGTTAGGTAACATCAAATTTCCAACTTCTTAACTTAAATTTCAGATTTCTTATTTAAGGTTTACTTGGAGCTTCTTGCTCTAAATTGATTGCTGCTCTTTAAAGACCCATGGGTCATTAAGCAAAATTTTTGGACCAACACTAAAAGCAGCAAAAGGAAACAACTGCCTATAGAAGTTACTGATTTCACTTCTTCTGTTCACTTTCACATGGAGCAGACTTCCTCTGAACTCAACAGTGTGTACTGGAACAAAATTACATCACAGAAAACCTAACATGCTAAAAATATATCCTGTAGGTATAATCTTAATTATGCCTACATTTAAAAGATTTTGTAACCTTGGAGATAGAAAACAGCGTAGAAATGATTATTTTTAGCATCAAGGAACTTCTCCAAGCAACAATACCACACAGTGTAAAAATATACCAGGTCAGTACACTTTGGAGATTTCAGATGTTTCATCCTCTTATGGGCTAAACTACAGTACCATTAAATTCTAGCATCCTGGAACTTTTTTTGTGTGTGTGTGGATTTATACTCCATATGACCAAAGAAATTACACAGACATGCAAAGACGTACACGAGTTTAAGGCATAACATCTTTACAAACTAAGCCTTACTCAACAAAAATGGAGTTTTTGCTACTTGCTTTCCAGACAACCATCCAGTGTTTCAATTTTAATTTTTAATATGCAAGCAGAAATTCCAAATCACAGTCTGGGCTTGAATTAAAGAAGGCAGTAATTACTCTGGGGTCCCATGTTTGTTGGTATATTCCTTATAACTTGAAGTCCTCAGGCTGTAGTCACAGTCAAAGGTAGTCTTGGCAAGAGTGCTATGGCATCAAAAATCCATATTACTTAGTCCTGTTAAATGGTATTTGTGTACTGACAACTGCGCCTCCCTCCTCCCCATCATGCTCCTCTCTTGGTTTCTTCTCTTATAAATATGCCAAACTGGTCTGCTGGAGCCAACACAGTAGCATGCTAGCTCTCCCCATCTCCTCTCCGGGTAATAAGTGCAAGTGTGTGCGTGTGGCTGTAGGAGGAAATAATTGAAAGTACTGTGTGACTAGTTATCTGTTAATAACAGCTTGCTTATATTAATAGCAGCTTCACTTCTGCTAAATAAAGGAGAAATTATTCTAATACCGGTAGAGAGAATCTCCCTGACACGATGCCCTACCAAGGAAATGCACTGCAGAGGGACACTTGTCTAACTTTTGTTAGCTTTGAAAAGAAACTGCTGCATACACAAATTTACTAAGTCAGAGCAAAGAAATTTTGGGTTTCAGGAGTTAGTAACAAATCCTATATGAAAGTGTATATGTTGAAGATTCATTAATAAGATTTACCAGTGGGACGTATGTAGATATCAGTCATTAATGTCCAAAATTTCCCAATATGGACAGACTTCTCATTGGCTTGTTTCCCTCATTTAACACCAACTCTTTGGCACTGAACAGGTTGTGAGATTTCCCAACAATAAAAGGCAGGTTGCACTTTCCTTCACCAAAACCCAATGCAAACAGGCTGAGACAAACTGAACAGCCCTGGAAAATGCAGAGGTCAGCTCCTCCCTGGGGCTGTGCCAGCGTACACTGCTGCAGAACTGGCATATGCTTTACCATCCTAAGAAAACAGACTTTAAGGCAGCTTGGTTGAAACACAGGCAAAATTAAATACTTAACATGGGACAACAGGGTTCTTTGTGGCAGGGAAAAAATGTTTTTTTCCTCTGTGTGCTGGCAGATTAACCCCAGTCTGTTCTGTTTCCCTTTTCTTTGACTGCTTTTCATTATTACTGGGTTTTTTTATACCCTGTTTTGAAGAACAGTCTGGAATTCAGGGAGAAACACTGCCTACCACTGTGAAACAAGTCTGCCTACCAGTATGAAGTAGGAAAAAATATCCCAAAGCAACCTCTCGTTTAACCTTACAGAGCTCCTGGAATAACTGTCAGGGAGCTACATTAGCACCTACAAACACAAACACTGTCAACCTCAAGCTGTTAGACTTTTCTTACATAGTTCCCATCACCATCCTCCAGCTCCTGCCTCAGCACTCAGTTTTGTTTAATTTTTTATTTCACTTTCCTTTATTCCCTTCCCCCAACTATTGGTTGCTCTTTCCCTTTTTACTATCTTCACTGTTTTCCTTCTAGTCCTTTTAATATTTTATCTTTTCATATTTTTACATAAGGATTTTTCATCATATTTTGTAATCTGTTTCTTTGCTCTGGAGAGGATTTAGGCCATCTCACATTTATTACAATTGGTGTGCCTTTGTGTAACAAATGTGGAAGGAAATGCTGCTAAATGAGCTAAAAGCATAAAGACTTGTTTTACTTTAGAAAAACAGTAATAACATTGCTTTAAATTGTCCCCAGGTGTAGTCTGAGACCATAACTTAAAGATAACAGCATTTACAGTACACTAATCAAATATTGCATAATTTATGTAGTAGTGTATCATCACTGCTCTAAATGACTGCAATTAATTGAGATCTGGCAAGCGTCTTGCATATATTTAATATACTTATCTTTCAAAACACGACAATGAGAGCAGCAATGCACAGATACGACAAGCTGAATACTGTATAATGCACTCATTTATGAAAAGTGTTGGTAGTCTCCATTTCTTATACAGGAAGATTTATACAAAATACATTTAAAAGCTACTTTGATGAAATGGTATACGCCCCCTGCTGAAAGCTTGCCTTTACAGTCTTGATTTTGTTTTTTAGACTATGTGCTGAAGTTCCAATAACTGCAGTAATTTAAAGTACAGAATACTGCTCTTATCCTAACTAGCAATTATTTATTTATTTGAAGGTGACAATTGCAGCTGTTGATTTTTGTATTTTTTTTCCACTTTTTCCATGCTAAGGTATGAAACTCAAAGTCCTCTTTCTAGGAGACTCTGGAAATTCGTTGCACACAGGAATGGCAAAATGCAGGAACACCACTTACATTAAAATTATTTAAACATACATCTATACAGGTCTCCCAGTAAATGAGCATTCTATTAGAAGTTCTCCAGGTAATTTTCATTACATCTTTTTAATGGAAGTCAAATATTAATGATTCATCCTTTAAGTTTGATTTAATAAAGACAACTTCACCCCTAACATTAATTTATTGGAGGGAAGGACAGGTCCCCTCACTGATGAGGACTATCACCTCTTGAGGCTCACCCAGTTCTGCTCATAATCCCCTTTTTACTGTCTTGCTCTTATTTCAGTATCCCTTTCCATGTAGTCCTCTGTACCTTTAGCATCCTTGTGAATCCATTGGCAAAGCAACTCTTGAATAAACTATCTTCCTTTGAGTTCTTCCCTCAAATACCCTTTTAACAAGGAAAGATATAAACCTACCTTGCCCTCTAAGGAACTGTTGACATGACTGTAACAGGAAAAAAAAAAAAGGAGCAGACAAGCAACAAAATAAATCCTGCAATGCAAAATCCTAATATCGACCAGCCAAACAATCCCTCAGGCACTCCTCTCTGTTTCCTGATTTTAGTCCCTCAACTGCAATTCAAAAAATCCGAGTCCAAGACTAATTCATGAATTCAGCCAAAATCCAGCACAAGAGTAAAATAATACTGGTCATTCAGGCTAGAGTTGGCAACTCGAAACAAATGGCATCCAAGTCACCTCCTTGAGTGCCACTGAATGCATTAACTGTGTTGCTGCACGGCCACTGAGGACCAAGGGGCTGAACTTGAGATTACTATTGAAACAAAATGTTTAAAAGCTGAGGGATTCATTAAGGTTTACAGATAGTATACATAAAAAAATATTCCTGCTGTCATGTTCAAGATTATTAACAGCAGCAAAAAAAAAAAAAAGATTAACCTGTTATTCTGCCTGTTGCTTTAGCCGCCTAATTCAGCATCTCTACAGGCCTTATTTCCTCTGCCGAGGAGATAAATACAACAAAAAGCATTACCCAGATGGTGTAGTATAACATTGAGATTTGTTGTAACATGACCTAATACCTGCATCAGGCCTGTCGGGTCTTTTTTCAAACTGAAAAGGAGGTGAGATGGTATTTGAGAAGCACCTCCAAAGCCTAGTGCTTTCCCGGATTACCTGTACCGTCCTCAGTTTTCTACCACCTTACCATCACAAATACATTGTCTGTTTTTATCTGAGGGGCATTTATGCAATTTCTTGGAAAGGAACAAGCATCGCTTTATACTTTAAATCATTTCTCAGGGAAATTCAGATACAGGGACTTGCCCAAGTCTGTGCAAAGGTCCATGCTAATGAGCTGCTATACAATATATACCCATATAGGCTGTTGTGATGGGGGCATGCAAGCGTTGTACAGCTCACATGCTGCAAGCACTATATCCCTCACTAAGCAAGGACTCTAACTAGACTTCATCTTTGGTCAATGAGCACCCAAGGGTTAACAGACAGTCACAGCTCATCACTTTTCTGCAATGTGGGTACAGTCCCAGACTTGGCATAGCATAAGGCACCCTGGGAGCAGTTTGCTCATGTGCTTGGGCAATTCTGTGCTGCAGAACTGTCCTGGACTGAGGGCTGCCCTGCAGGCTGCTCATGGCTGGCCAGCTGAGCATTGCAAATAGTCAGAAGTGCATGGGAGAGATCTATCCAGACATTTTGCTTGTCTTAGTTTATACCATTGTCTGCTTCCAAAAGAACTGTCTTATATAAACATACTGTGCATATTTTTATGTGTGAACAGCATATGATATACGCTTGTTCTAAGAGCCAAGGCAAAGCATCAAGAGTCTCCTCTTTGCTGGCTACCACAGTAGGAACCAGCACATCAGCATCTGGCAGGACACATTACACCCTTGCCCCCTTGAACACCTCCTTAGAGTTAGATTTAGCCCCGTGGGAGCTGTGGAAACACTCAGGGTCTGCCTCTGCTTCAGTCTAGTTCACTCCAATAACCTGCACTGAAGTTAATTGCTTGAGGCTGATGTAGGTTAAAACTGGCCAACTAGAGGGGTGATATCAGGCTTGGCATTTCCTAAATGTGGAAATCGGTGTAATAAAACTGAAACAAAACACAAGCTTGCTTGAACTTACACCTGTGGAAAGCAACCTGGATAGATTCTATGACACTTAATTTACTCTGTATAATCTTTTTATTTGTGATAGAATTTTGCACTATTATCAAATTTCAGAGCTGCATTTGATAGTTCCCCAAAAGTTTGTTGCTTTTATGTTGCAGCTTGGAAATTACTCACTGTATTACCCTCAAATATTTACTCTTATGCCCAGATACCTGAAAAATATAATTACTTCTCAAGCTTAGAAGTCTCTCTCTCTTATCTGAAAGGAAACTAAGTGGTAGATGCTTCCCCGCTTCTTCCCACAGCAAATGAATGGAAAGTAAAGAAAACAGCTGCAGCTGCAGAAAATATTTCAAGAATTTTACTGCAAATTGATCCTATTTTCTTTAAGGAGATGACAGTAAAAGTAAACAAAAAGCTATTGCAGTTGAAACTACTTCCTGACCTGTCTAAACCTAAGTATCTGGGGTGACTTAAGGCTTACAGAGGTAGTTAGCAGAAACTTTTCAAAATTAAGCATTTCTAAATAGAGCAAAATCAGTATTTTGAGGTATTTTAAAAAGTTGTTGGTAGTTGAACACTAACTTACCACTCTGTGTCCTCCAGGATTTGTTTAGCTCACGTATTCAAAACTTCTTTGATGTAAACTACGCTAAAATACTAACTCTCCATGAAAAAAGTAGTAAAACCGAACAATGTGCATTTACATCACACTGCAGAAACAGGAACATAAGTATTTTTAGTTTGGTTTTTTTCCCCCCATATTATGAATAGGAATATTAGAGGTTCAACACAATGACAAAGCTCACCTAAAATAAGGGTCTCCAGAGTTGTTCATAGGAGACTGTCAGTACTGAGGCATTGATACGCAGTGCCATGATGACTCTGGGCAAATCAGTTAAATTCATAACTACTCCAAATGAATGAGTTTTTCAGCCATTTTTAATTTTTTTGATTAAAATTAAATTGTTTAGAAAAAGCCTTTATCACAGTAACAAATCTAGACCAGTTTGACAAAAGCCTTAAAAAAAAAAATCTATGTACCTTAAAGCAAATCTATATTTAAGTTTCAACAGTAGTTGTTTAAAAGTCAATTAACATTTAGTTGACAGTATTTAAGCAAACAAATAGCTCCCAACTTTAATTAGTAAGTTTCCTTACAGGGGTTGTATTTCTTGGGATATTTCCAGGCTGCAGTTCAGTTACTTTGAATTTTCACTTACATTAAATCACTGATGAAAATGTCCCCTACAAGGCTGAATACACAGTGTGTCCTATATTGCCTACTCCATTTATTACACTTATTTCTCAATTTCTAATAGTAATCATTTCTCAAGTTCCCTTCAAAATAAACAAGTGCAAATGCACTGTTTCAATTCAACATGACTCTCAGAAGACTATATCAGAAAAGAACCCTACTTTATTACATCATAGAGATGCTTTCATGGAAAGAAATCATAATCTAATAAAACAAGTATTGTAGTGGAGCTTCTGTGACTAGTAGTTTCATTTTAGGTGATATCTGCTAAAATCTAAATGATGGATTCCCGCCCCCCATAGCTTAGGCAGTCTTTTCATTAATACAAGCAGAAAGTAATTTCAATTTTTTCATTCTATGTTGAAGACAGTTTTAAAAACACATTAACTGCTTGTGCTACATAACTAAGCCAGTTTCCTACAAAGACAGAAATCCCACTCTGAACTACCCAAACACCCATCAACGTCCAAACAAGCAGAATTATTCAGTTGACGGAGAGCTGATTAAGGATATGTAAACACAGCTACAAAGAAATGCTTCTATAATGCTGCTGACTGAAATAAGCCATTGTACCCATCAATAACATTGGCTGCAACCTGAACTCATCAGCAGTCAATAGTGTTGGGAGTCAAATTTTACATTACTTCACACGTTTTCAACATAAGTTTGTAACTAAACAACTGTCAGTAGCTTGTCATCTGTCCTTCTCCCACAAGTATATCAATGATTTTAAACAAAGGTGTGGCAGTGTTTTCTATAAACCATAGACATTATATGAGCTGGTTACACGTGCCAGGGCACTGACTTCAGACTCTTCATTGCTAACAAGTCAGGGAAACACTAATATCCAGAGCTTCTCAGGAAAGGCATTTTCCTTGAAAGCTAAACCAAATGATCTTTTCTTCAAGCTGGAATTACCATCCCTGGTAATGATAATCCCCACACAATTTGCCTTGGTCAGTCTTTCTCACGAGTGACTTGTAAAAACTGTTATTTACAGATACTGCAGTATGCACCTCACCTGAATGAGGCCTTGCTCCATTGGTCTGTGATCACTGAGAGCCCACAAACGTTCTACAAAAAAACAGAAAGGCTTCTGCTGCAGAGGAGGGCTTCCCTAGTTTTTGAGGATAGTACCATACTGCCACCCTCAGCAGGAACAGCAAATCAACATTAATACAAACATTTTCCTCCCTTCAAAAGGGAAAGGATCAAATTATCTTACTTTCAGCAAGGAATAAACCCCTCTCTCACCCACTGTGCATGTCACTACTGTAAGTAGCATTTAACTTTAATGAAATAAGATTAAGAAACTGCATCAGTAAAGTTTACTGTGCTCTGCATAGGCTCCTCTTAAATATGGGGAGACAAGACAAGCTGATGAGCAACTACAGTGGTAAACAGTGTGTCTAAACTAACAAACAGCTTTGATATGCCTTTTTCATAGATACACAGGGACTGAAAATAAGTCAGAACTGACTGGCTCTTCTTTTTTTCTCCTGTATAAACATATGGAAACACATACATCCAGAAAACCCAATATCATATATATGATATCATGATATATACGATATCAAAATATTATACTAGCTGTTTTGCTGACATAATGTACACTTTAGAAATCATTCTCCTCTGTGCTTTAAATAATATATATAATCTTACTTTTAAGATAACTCTTTAATCAGCTCAGCAGAGCACGTTTTAATTTAAATAACCATCCTAGAATCAACTGTGACTTCTTATTTACTTATGTGCTAAAATCTGTGAAGAAGCATAAAAGCTGAAGCTTTGGAAACATTAAGCTATGGCTTTCACTTATTTCAAGATCAGATCCTTTTTCGTCTCTGTTTCTGTGTATTTTTCCTAATGAATTATTTCAGGGCACAAAACAATGCCTGTACAGATAGCATAGTGTCTTGATTTCGTGTTTATGCTTACATCTGCTTTTCTCTGTAGTGAACATTAAAGACTCCTCAGTAAGACATAAGCAGAAGTGTAAATGTATAGTAAAAATGACGACAATAATATTGAGCATGAAATTTTGTTTTGCTCTGAACTTACATTTTCTTTTTATGTTCATATTTGTCTTACAAATTGATGAGAAAAATAATAGCCAATAAGGAAATGGGCAGAACAATGTTAACCAAAATTGTACCTTGTGCCAAGCCTCTCCAATTCCATGTTTATATTATATTGCAAACCTAAAATATGTTAATACACCGTAAATTTGCTATTTTACACAATCGCAGTAGGTTTACTCATTTAATTTTTATTCTCAGAAATAAGATAGTATTCCATATTCAACATTTTAAATTTCAGATTTCTAGGTTCACAGCTACCAAAAGTATTTTTAGGTGATATATATTTCAGTAACTAAACTACTGAGGAGCAACTATTGCAGAACTGATTAACCAAAACTTAAAAAGTTATCCTTCTTTTACATTTTAGCTATATAAAGTGTAATAAGTTTTCTACATAGCTTTATTTTTTTAATTCCTAAAAAATCACTTCACTGTCTGATTCTTTTTCAAAAAAGTCAACACATTAGCTATTAAAGTCATCACACTTAATACTGCATTGCTGAGAAGCTAAGCATTATGTAATCATACCATCATTATAGAGCTGATAAAACCTTAACTATTTGATTTCACTGTTAAAAATCACTAATTCTGCAGCTCTGAGTTCTTTTTCAATCAAGTTGCTTAGGGAAATCAAGCGTGCAGTATGTATACACATGTGTAAACTGATATATTATTTTTTTTAAGTTCCCAACTAATTACTTTTGAACACATTTACTAATTTATCTCAAGTTTGATAGATAATCAGTCACTAATACATTAAATTACTTGAAGTTTCATGCAATATGGAAATCACTGTAGATCAGATCACCTCCCTTCTCCCCAAAAGAAAGGCAGAATCCTGAATTTAACCTTATCTGGCCCTTAACCTAAGCTCCAGGGAAAAGTTGATGATACCTCAGTCACAAGAAAAAGCATCAGCCCAGCCAACTTTTTAGACATCAGAGGTTGCAGCCACAGACCAAATACAGGACCTGGGTTTTAATAAACTTGCTCATAATAAATATTACAGACAATTCCTATTTTCCAGTTATTTACTGTGAGCCCAGACCCAAAGGTAGAACATTTTGTCCAACTGTTTGTTTTTCTAGGCCCCCTCTTCAATGCAGAGCAATAGTATTCTTATGGCCTGGGAACTGGATTGTAAAATCGACCATATACAACTTTATTACTCTGCTTTATCATAGAGTAATATAAATCAGATCAGGAGATTAATAGCAATTGCATAACTTGAACTATTAAAGAGGGATTTACAACCTAAATTCCAAGCCTTCAGTGTAATACACTTAAAGAGCAGAAGAGAAAAAGAATGCAGGACAGCAGCAGTCCATAGAATAACAAAACCCAACATAAAACCAGTTTTATTTTGAGGCTCTGAGCCTCAGCACATCACATCCCAAGGACTGTTCATTTAGTATGCTTGGACCAAATTCCTTGTTGAGCTCATTAAAAGAGACATCAAATATAATTCAGTCCCATTTCATCCATTACTGTGTGATTTTGAATCAATGTGGCATTTAAGACTACTGTAGATGTTGACTTGCATTAACTTTCACTACAAAATTTTTGTCTGTCATGTTTATAACTCTTCAAATTGCCTTTGGCATTTTCTGTTCTTGGAATTATTTTTTCTTCTAGTTTAATAGATCAGACAGATACTATATATTTTGAATTAAAACAACTCCCCATGTGCTCCTGAGGAAAATGGAAAGTGATTTGAGCATAATTGCACACTCTTCACGTGGTCTTTTTGCTATTTAAAACTTTTTAGCCCTGAGAATAACATAGACAACAGTTTTTCTGTGAAAATAAGGTCCGTTGTTACCCAGATTAAAGTTTTACTCCTGATTTAAATAGGAACATGAGAAAATCCTGTTTCATGACCCAGTGTACAGCAATCCGTCAGCCTCCAGTGAAGATTTTAAAACATAGATATTTTGGTTTAGGACTGGAAACCTAGTCTGATATTCTGTATTTATTCAGTTCTCTTAGTAACTACCTCTATAACCTGCAATTTCAGAGTCACAGGCATAAGAGGCACACAACTGCCATCCTACTCAAGTAAGTCAACCTGAGGAAGGCCATAACATCAGGATACACGTTTCCTTTTAAGAAACGGCAACTATAAATCTACATACTTCCAGGAATGGAGGGATTTAAATATGTACCAGGATAAAAATGAAAAAAAGTCTTATGATATTTTGTCTTGTGGAAGACAGGTTGCTTCTGAGATTTTTCCACCATTGTGTTCCTCTGGCTCTACCTGGATTCTATCACTCTGCTTACTGCAAACTACAGCAGCCATTTAATATCAAATGGGTTGTTGGTGTCCTCCAAAGGACTGAGGCAGCTGGTGAAAAACACCCATTACCGCCTTTGCCTGGACACTTCTAACTTTCCCCTAGCAAATCTCCTAGAAAAAGCCAAGTGGTTTATTTGGAGTCCATAGTTACTCAAAGAAAAAAAATATTCTAGAAATATTGCTTTAAATCTGACAGCCTTTAAAAGAGGTATTTCCAACCAAAAAATAAAGTTGCCATCATTTACTCAAAATGAGCTTGTGGGAAGTTCAACTTTGCTAGCTATTGGCCTGAATATTCCTTATGTGTTAGCATTTCTATGGAATGGGGATTCATGCACAGTATATTCATAAGAAAGATTCAAGTGAACATTACATTTTAATTTGATAAATTTAAGACATGATAATTCAAGTGACACTTAAGAATTTATTATGCCTTGCTGTTATTCTCCTTTTGTAATTTTACAATAAGTAAAAAAAACTTACAAGTGCTGTAAGAAACACTTGCTCTCTATTCATAGTAATTGTTTAAAAACAATACTGGTGAATCCTTTTTATGTTTACACATAGCTACTAAGCCTTAATAAATAGCACATTGAAGTCTGAATTTAATAGAAGTAGGAGTCAGACTGTAGGTATTGCACAGTCAACTATAGAACAAAATGTCTTATTTTCTTCCATATGCTTTTAAAATTGTTAAGGACACATTAATACTAGGAACTCCTTTGTGTAAAATAGTGCTGAAAATAAAGATGAAAAATAATTTATTTTCTTTTATGAGCAAAAGATTTTTTTTGTCTCTCTGAGCTTTGTCTCTCCAATTACACATAATATACAGATTTAGCATCTAGTGGAATAAACTAAACCATAAACAGATTAATCCATGTGGTACATGTTCACAGCACAGTGCACTCCTGTTTGGGCTGGAAAAATATACTTTTTGTCAAAGCAGAATTTCAGTATTATGTCATCAATTCTTTTAGTCTTGCTTATATCATATAGCAGGTGGGGCTTAAGAAATAAAACTTTGATGGATTCATTCTTACGGTTTTAGTACAGATTCATGCAGAGTTGATGAAAGGATGATCATTACATTCATGGACATTGGTGGCATCTTTAGGTAGACTGGGCACGGACAGGAGAAGGCAGCACTTTTCTTACTACCAGTTCTTTCATGAGGAAGCGTAGGACAGGTCCAGTAACAACTCCAGCTTCTCTTTGGGGAAGACAAGTCAACCTTCTGCCAGCAATTTGGCTTTACCACTGAGATGACAATAGCAACTGAAATCCATCTGGCTGGACAGAACTGCCCTGGTGCCTCACAGCTTTTCCTGATCCTGCTCGCAGTTGAGGCTTGCTAACCGTACTCCACTGCATTTATCTTGCTGCATGTAATAACCAGGCCAGAGATCTCACAATGCATATAATGAAGTCTGTACAGCTCCATGGGGTAACAGGGATTGTGAAAACTGCTTCTTGATGTCTCAACAGAATGCTTGTTGGAGGCTTTTTGATATTGATAGCTGAACAGGTACATTATTCTCCTCCTGACTAAAAGTGAGGATTTCAGGCCAGTAAAAGAAACCCAACCAAGTCTTTCAAAACAGCAGGAAGCATCCCAGCCAGTGACTTACAATTCCACTGTCCTACTGATAATAAAATGGAAAATTGTATATGACAAGACTGCCTGTGCTTGACAGAATCAGTTAATCCACCTGGCCTCTCAGGCATTGACAGCATCGTAAAAAGGAAATCAATTACCAGAGATAATCAAATCCACTGTCTACAGCTCAGCTTTCCCTCATTTAATCTAATTCTCAAGTATTGACATTATACCAGGCATAATGGAAACATAAGTACTTCATTAAAGCCAGCACCTGGTCATACTAAGTAGTGTAGCAAGAGCTAACAAAGCTATGACAAATGCAGTCTGTTACGAGTCAACTGACAAGTGAAAATACATGTTTTTCAACACAACCTTTAAAGAAATAGTGTTTTCAGATGAAGGTACCTTGCTCTGGGGAAGGTTTCACCCTAGAGTGTTTTGTCGCTACACAGGGAGAGTAAAGGCTAGTGTAGTGCCTGAAAGTCATGATCCAAGCTGATGTTGTTCAGGTGTGAGGTGCATCCTCACTGTCTACAATGACATCTCTCAAGGTAACAAAGCCATAGCACTCCAGACTGAGCAGCAAAGTAGGGGGTTCAAATTTCAGTAAGAACTTGCTTTGATTTCAGCCTATGAGCAGTCCTAAAAGAAGTCAGATGAATAATAAAATAACCCATTAACCCTTAGTGACTTCAGTGAAAAAATTAGCAAGTAGGGAAATAAATTCACTTGACAAGTAAAGGCTTACCAAGAGGAGAAAAATTTCCACCAAGATGGGTCTAAACCAAAATAAAGACATCTAATACTCTAAAAAATTATTGTATTTTATGTAAGTGACTCTTGCTACATGTAATATTCAAGGAATTTATTGTGTGACGGGGTAGCAAGATACAGAAAAGGAGGATATGAACTTAAATTTGAACCATTTTGTATTTTCACTGTTTTCCGCTCAGATGACCTGGGATCGCTGCAGAGTATTACTGCTTATTATTATAACTTAAATTATAACTGTTCATGCAGTCTATAGTATATATTAGAATGTAGACATTGATGGACAAACATTCCTACTTGTGAGTAGACTTTGCCAGGTATTAGAACACTAATTGACTCATCTTCAACTCACCACAATTTATAGTAATCTGAAAACTTTCCCCTGCTCTGAAGAATTCTAAATATGGTGCATGTTTTGCGGGTTTTTTTTTCTTATCCTTTCCATTACTGAAACACTGTATAGTGACATAGAATTGTTCAAAGTAATTACAAAACAATACTCCGCATTCAGAGGATTTTAAAAAACCTCAGTATTGGTATTGCCATTTACCTCATTAAAATGTAAAGAATGAGATCAAATCTATAGATTAATGGGTTTTTTCTTACTTTTTGCTTTGCATTAGGTACAAGAGTTGTGTTATTTTCAGTTTTCAGGTCCTCACTAAATACTGCATTTATTCAGAACTTATCTGCTTGGTATTCCAAGCATGTACGTTTGTATTAATGTGCCTAAAATAATGCCCATTAAATGGAAATATAATCAAATTAAAAACTGGAGACATTTTGGTTTACAAGACATCACATCGCTAAGTATTTTATGTATCAATATGATACTTACATGATATTTGCTGATTTGTAAGGTTTTTGTGTTATTGGGCAAGCAGTTCAAACACCTAAAAACTCACAGCCAGCCTGCCGATAAGAATTTAACACACTTCCAGGGATCCCAAGGACAACAAGAATTTCACTTTGTTTTCTATTATTCTTGGCATTACAGTAATTACAGATTTCAACACTGTTTAATCAGTTCTGCAGATGTTACAACAACTCTGAGATTACAAATTGTAAGGAAAATGTACAAAAAACCCAACCTACCTGACATGGGCTCCGGCACAGATGCAGAGGGCTAAATGCACAGAGAATTAAATGATTTCTTACCGCAGGCTTCCAGATTTTGTGTGTTCAAAGAGTCTTTCCTGTAAGTTGTTCTCTGAAACAAATTCATCACTCTTTACTAGCCCGAGGATGGAGTCAGCTGATTTTCCCAGTCAATGAATGGCTCCATTCAGAGACTTAAGCTTTGGGTTAATAACTGAGCTGCTGAGCTGTCCCCTTCTGGGTGTAGCTCAAGGACAGGGTTTGGTGCCTCAGAGGTCCCATTACTGCAGGGAGCACAAAGGGGACAAGGGCTTGGCAGGAGTTGGCTCTAAGGGGGACAGATCTGCTTCTGTGCACGGGCACAGTCTCACATTAACCGGTTGCTGATAAACTACTACAGCCCTTGCTATAAATATATCAGCAGCAAAAGGAGGGCTAAGGAGAACCTCCAGCCTTTATTGGCTGTGGGAGGAAACAACAACAAATGATGGGGAAAAGGCAGAGGTACTTGGAGTCTGAGGCGTTCATAGTAAGACCAGTTGTTCTCTGGGTACTTAGCCCCCTGAACTGGAAGACAGGGACTGGGAGCAGCATGGAAGAGGAATAATCCAAGAGGAAATGGTTCATGATCTGCTACACCACCTAGACAGGCATAAGATCTTAAAATCAGGCAGAAATTGCTTCCCCTAATACAGCCGAGGTGGGGAATCACATTCCCCAAGGTGTTGCCTTCATCTTGTGTTGCGTGGAATGGTGTTTCCACATCTATCTGCAGCCTTCAGACAGCGCCTGAAGGGAGAGGTCAGACAAGAAAGTAACATCCACCAACACAGCGTTTTGCTTCCAGTCATTCCTAGAAAGATTGGAAGAGCATTAACTCCATATACCAAGAACATTTCTGCATCAAATGGAGAGCAAGGTGGATGTCACTACTCAAGGTAGCTGGGATGTGACAACTGCAAGAGGGAAAACAAGGCAACAGCCAGGAAGTTTTATGCAAGCGTTGTTATAAGGGCACAGCAACAACATCAAGCGGTAGGAAGCACAGCCACAGATTTTTGTCTCTTAGGGATCTCTCACCACTTGTTTCTCTGGCAGAATTTCCCCCAAACGCACTATATATTGGAAAGGGGTACGAATAGGAGCGAGTAGAGGAGGAGTGGCACCGAAGCGACAACCTACGGGGGCTTAAGCTGGTAGCAGCGGGGGCGCCTTCTCCCACCGCCGCCCACTCCCGGCGGGGGGCGGGCTCGAACCCGCGGCGGCCCCGCAGTCCCCGGCCGGCTGCCAGGCTGCGCGGAGCGGCCCGCGCTCCGTCCCCAGGTAAGGCGCGCCGGACCCCGCCCCGGGCCTTTCCTGGGCTCCTCTCGCCTCCCCCGCTCGTTCCTCCCCCTCGGCACGATCGCTTCCAAAGCGCGTTCGGCTTTCCTCTCTGTAGTGCTGGTAAAACGCGTTCCTCTGGATTAAAATATCACAAACTAACTCAAATCACCGGTAATGAAATGAGCCAAATCCGAGATGTGCGTTTCCTCCTAAACGCCTACAAAAACGTGCTTTTAAAAACAGAGAATGGCATATGGAGAAACTTCTCTAAGATAACTTATGAGCCAGCTTCTATTTCCTCCACCTTCCTACTGTTAGTTATGGTTAGTTTGTAAATTTCCTGGTTACTTAACACTTAATAATTCAGTGAGGAATTCTGGGCCTTGTCCGAGGTCTGTAGTTTGGTCCGAGTAGTTGTTTGGTGACCAAGTGTCCCGAGGAAAATAATGCTTTCTCTAGAAATTTACAGGCACGGATAACAGTGGTCAAACCAGGAAAAAATCTAAAGTTCAAATGCATATTGCTTGGAAAAAGCACCCATGGGCTGTACTCCCTCCCTTCTTCCCTGCAAACAAACAAGCCTTTGCAATTGCAAACAAATTTAATTGCAAACCAGTTCATTCTCTGTTGTAAATCTCAGAGGCACGTTGCAAAATACTGAACAAGGAGAGACAATGGATATGATTAAGCCTAATCTGCGACTGCAGGGCTAATATTTCTCCCTCACAGCCTCAAGCATATGTTCAGTGACATAAAGCAAGATGTCCCTCATTCTCCCATGCCAGAGGCTGCATGAAGGGAAGCCACAGGCAGATTAGTTGGCTCCCAGATAGTTTGTACAACATGAGAATGCTTGAACAAAGCTCACAGACATCAGGGTCTGTGGGTTATGAGAGAGAAGATTCTAGGTCTGTTAACTTTCATAATGAACAATAATTTAAGCTGGCACCAGAAAGACAGGATTTCACTTGCCTTTTCAAAAAGACTTGTTACTTCTTAATCTGAATCAGCATATTCTCTCCAACTTTCTGGATTTTCAACTGTTTATATTAATCATACCTACTTTGATAGCGCTCAAACAAAACTATGGCTCCATTTTTCTACAGGCTACAGAAGCAAATTAACCTGTCCTGTGTGGCTCGTGTAGTATGGCATCAGTGCTGCAGTATCACTGTATCTGCTTTTGACCCACACTTGTGGGGGCTCTTTTGGAACCTTGGCAACCTGGAGTACTTACCTAGGTAACTGCTCAGTCTCAGCTGGGAGGTGGGAGATCACCCAGGCCATCAATGTTAACCATAAAGCTGTTTGCATCTTTCTGCAAAGTCAAAACCTTTGCTAAGGTGTGTTTGGGTCTTAATTTATCATTAGCAACCTCTGAAAGCTGCCTCTCTCTTTGACATGACTCAGACACGTTCCTTCTTTAAACTGCATGAAAACTGAGCACCTCCCTGCTCTTTGCTGCTGTGATGTAGCCATACAAGCAGGCTGTGAGTTGCAACTGTCAAACACAGGCAAAACCTGGTGTGGTAGAAGGTGATCCCCGACTGTCTGTGGGACTGGGGGTGAGAGGACCTTGCAGCGTTGACATAGACTTTCAAAAGCCATTGAAGGTCTCAGATTTTAGAAACTTGTAGTTTGAGACAAGAAATCCCTTAAACATTTGTAGATGTATGTAGAGATCCAGCTGCCTAGAGAGCCCAGCTGAGATGTACAGAGCAAAAGATTTCAGTAAAAAGTCCATATACATACTTAAAAACAACTGTTAACAACCCCACAAACTTCTGATCAATTTGCATAATTACAAATGGCAGTAAGCAACAAACATGACTCAAACGCTACTTATCTATTGGACTTCTGAATGCCAGCTATCTAAAAGCATATTTAAGAACAAGGTAGAGATGAGTTATTAAATCTATTGCCTTTTTTACTAGACAATAGCGTATGTGGCACACAAACTATAGGTTTTTCAATAGGTAAGAGCAAAAATTATAATGAGTGCTATATTTAAGCAGTCACACGAACACATTCCCTCCTAGAATTGTATTGTCATCCTAAACACTGACTTGTTACAAATCACAACTTCATTTTCCTGGAGAACAATGTAACACTAACATCTGTCTGTTAACCTATTTCCCAGCTAACCCAAGATACAGACTAATCTACTTAAAGAGCACAGAGTGAAAACAACAACAGACAAACATAGAAAATAATCCTACTATAAGGTTATGTAAGTTATTCTAAGGCTTTGTTGTTTATAAAATTTATAATGCAGACAATTTGGTGAGAAATATAGACCACAACCTGGAGCTGCAAATACCTCTTAACAATTAGACAGTATTCATATACTGCTATTCCTTACATCTTTTCTAGTTAGAAGTACTAATACTAAAAGAAATTTAAAATGGCTGCAACAATGGATTGCTTTGACCTTCCAGAGTATTTTGAAGGCTGTGATTTTACATGTTAACATGTATATTATTCAGGATATTGCAATATCTGCTAATGTAAATTAAAAAAATAAATGAGTGAACCTGTTTGTCATACAGATTTATTCAGGATCACTTTAAAGACTCGTACAATGCCCTGTACATATATAAGCAATGTTTAATTGTGAAGTTTGACTTACAGCTCATGTTGCTACACCAGAGAAACAGATCTTAATTTCTTAAAAGAATGAAATGAATAATAAATCCATTCTACTTATTTTAACAATATGACCTTCTTGCTGTTGAACAGTATCTTTGGCAAAAGCATATCAAAGCACAAAACTTAAAGATACTGTATAGACAGGAGCAACTCACTGAGCGCTTCAGTGAAAAAGTGGCATTTTGAGCTGTTATTGTCACAACTGTATTAATCAAAACATTGGAGCATAACTAGAATCCAGTATTTCACTTGGAACTACTGCTAGATATATCAATAGTAGAAACATAACACCCATCCAGTTGCTAATGTAGCAGCATCACCACAGATGGCCCCTGTACTGCCTGTCTCTGCAAAGAGAACATGACAAGACAGCTACTTTCCATAGATTGAGTAAATCTAACCTTGCTTACTTGCCCAGGGAGACTGCATGGTTTATGTCCATGCTAGGCAAGATCAGATATGCCTAGGGTTTTGAAACAAGCTAGCTGGTACGCCAAGAGCCAGCTTGTCAGCCAAATAAGAGGGTGCCCCTTTTAACAGGATGCGGGCATAGGCATTGGTCCACTTTAATCAGTCAATTCCCAGTTAGACCCTGAGGTTTCCTGCTTCTGGGTTTGATTCCTTCTTTCTTGTTTGCCCCATAAGAACCCCACAGCATCTTGCTGCTTTTCACTTAAGCGATGCTCTTTGCTGTTTTAATTGATTTTAACATGAAAAATAAACTTGGTGTGAAAATTTTGCTTTATTCTTTTTCAAAGTCTGTGTATTTTAGGTCTGTGTATCATAAAACTAGGACTACTATACAAAGACAAATAGCAAATCTTCCACAAAATACTGTCTGTCAGTCAGTTGTGTGCAGTTGGCTTTCAGACTGATGAGCAAAAGTTATTCACTGTCCCTTTATTTTCTCTTGTAGTTTGTGCACAGCTTAAGAAAGATTAAAAAGTAACACCTAGGCAACTTCAAAATAAGAGCAGTAGACAGCCCAGAAAAACTGGACAGCCAGCAAAGGTGGCAATATAGCATCAAGTGCCAATTTGCTAAAAGCAACAGCACAAGAGAAGAATGCATAAAGAATCTGGAAGTGACAGTGGCATTCTGGGCCATAAACTGGAGGAGTTTTACCTTTTTCTCTCTCTCCTCCTCTACTTTTCAATCTTATCTTGCAATTACCTTCCATATATCCACTCCCTTTCTTCCCCTCAGCCTTTAGTATTTTTGGCTTTCCATCATTTTCCCTCCAATTGGTTCATATTGGCTTAAAAACTAGAGGGTGGAGCTAAGAACATATATTATAGACTCACTGGCTACTCTGCAGTTGTAGTGGACAGTGCAAGTAGGATGATGCATAGCAGGGGAGATATATTTCTTTGGCATACTGGCTGAATCCCTCCTGAATTTCTAGCTGTTTTTCAGTAAAGCACTTAAAAGACGCTGTCATTCAACAGTTTGGATTCAGAATTCAAATGCAACTGCAATGCTAACTCAGCTTATACTACCTTTAAAACCACTACTGATTCTAAGATAATTCTACATACAATTTTATATATCTGCAATAACAACTATGGGAAATCAGGCATATGGTGACTACCGTATGACAAAGTGTCCTTATCTAATCATTTTTAGTCTTTTCCATGCATCCACTTGTGGATAAGATACTTCAGTAGGACAGGCATTTCGTTCTTTGAGTCATTCACTCAATGTTTACTCCGAATGAAATTTTAAGACACTGATGCTACCTTTGCCAACTCTCTATCTCATCCCTTTTCAGTCTTAGAGATTTGCGACATTTGGATAATTCACTTCTCTCATGCTGAAGATAAATACTGAATTTCTAAGAGAAATGCCAAAACCTTAGGTGCAGTTTTAAAGTCCTAATCTGATCTAATTCAAAGTAGAAAGTGGTAATGTCTCATCTTATGGGGAAACAGAGACAGATATTTGTTACCTTCACCTTAATTACTAAGTGGTATGTTTTGAACATGAAGGCGTTCAATAATTTGGACAGCATATCATCAGCCTGGTAAAACCAAATGGCTCAATATTCTATGCAAAGAACAGTTTATATATATTTTTCCAAGTACTGGGAAAGGAAAATATTACAGGTCCTGCTGAAATAGCTTTATTATAAATACCAGTACTTAATAAGGTCAGCATATGCAGGAGGGAATCCTGCTGTAAGTGTACAGCATTTGATAAATTAAAGCATGACAGAGGAAAGGTCCAGATGTGCAAACATGCCAAGAGGCAGGCTTGTCAGTGGAACAAACCAGCTCAGTAAGCTCCATTAGAAAAGGACAGCAGAGAAAATGTGTGTGTGTGTGCACAAGCAAGCATGTATGCACTTGCAGCAGTGATTTGTATATCCTGCCTATGTGTTAAACTCCTCAAGACTTCAATAGCTACCCAGTTCAATTCCTTGGCCAGCATGCAGCCTCCCTGTGTAGTGATGGGCTGCCAGCTGACATGGTAATTAGATCTCCATTAGTAATTCTTACACAGAAATAAGAGATCCTCGTCTTCCTGTTATTTCCATGCTCTCTCTTCCTAAGCATACAAAATTAATCCATGTACCATAGAATGGATTTGATCGTCCATGTTTTAAGACTGAAATTTCCTCCCAACCTCCCTAAAATTGCTATGTTGAATGTTGGTTAAGATCTGAAGGCAAACAAGTTGCTTTAGAAAGATTGGTAATGTACCCATTCATTTTGATCTTCAATGCTGTAAAAACTAAAACCAAACAAGTACAGAAATATCCATAGGTTTCCTTAATCTGCTTATAAAGGATCTTCAGACACATTAGGAGCTCATAGTAGCAATTCAAAAGCTAAATATAAAAGAAGCTTTATGAAGTGCTTATAAAGTCAGTAAGAGCTTTTCTGGGAAGCTAGAAATATAATACTTATTTTTAGCATATTTTCCTGTGAGATAAAGACAGTGAATGTAGAAAGTATCCATGCAAACCCAAAATGATATGCAAAAGAGATCCCACAGTATGCACTAGGGGTGTTACAGAATCAGCATTTAGAGAGCAATGTTCTGACAACACCACCTGCTCATTTGTGCTATATCTTCCTCTTACAGACTCTCTTAATGTCTCATGCATGATTTTCTGTGGAAGTAAGTGGGAGTGTATGATTTATTTTGACATTAATATTTACTGAGCTGGTGTATGCTTAAAGTATCCAAGATGCTGAGAATTTGTCTGTGTTTAAAAAGCCATTGAAATTTTTCCTTGCAAACATTAACAACTTATTTTTCACTTCATCACTGTAAAATTCTAGTCAGATACCATTCATGCTGCATTAATTTAAGTAAATACCACTAGTGTTGATCTTAGTAGGATCAACTACTAAGATTTTCTTTCAGAAAAGAAAGAAAAATTGCTTTGGGGTAAAAAGGTTCTATGCTGAAGGATAGTAAAACACAGCTTCAAGTTGTTACACATCAGGTTCTTGACAGTTAATGTACTGTGAAACTGCAGCACAAGACTTGCCAATTTCATTCTGAACATAAAAAATTGTGTTAATTGTCCCTTCCTAAAACTTAAGAGAGACATTCCATTTGTATTCATTGTTTAAGAGCTGTCTTGCAGCTCTGGGTAACGTTCTTGTCATGTAGTTTTCTTTTTAAAGTTTTGAAGCAAGTCTTAAAAATAAGATTTCAATGTTTTGATGAAATACAGAACAAGTTTACACAGTTTGTGAATTTCAGATCTATTGCATGACTGCAGTTGAAGTATTGATTGATACTCTTTTCATCCAGAAATAGATTACAGAGCTGACAGATTACTTAAAATAACCATTATGTATGTGAATCATACTGACAAAACCAAAGAAACTGCATCCAGGAGAAAATGTCTTGCCTCAGCCAAACATTTTGATGAATGTGGGTGGGTATAAATGGTTATTTATATACAGTTAAAGGATCTTTTTTTAATAGATAGAGGTAGAAAGGTATGATTTCAATTTTTCTTATTTATGGAAAGCTTACCAAATATACATGTATCACAGGTGGTGTTACTACCCACATACCAGAGATTACGTTCTCAAACAGCTTTTCATTCTAAGATGGGGGTGATTATTTTCCATGCAGGAGGAGTGCAGTGATGTGCCATAGACAGTCATGTACATGCCTGAATAGCAGAAGCAGCAAAGCTCAAAATATTTCTCCTGAGCATGTTTGCAACTATTTTTCAGAACAATTACTTTATCAAATACTTAAAGGATAAGTCAAAAATGAAAGAGCTATAGTATACTGGAATGTAGCTTCTTTTGGCAAGTTAAATTATTACTGAAACCATGTCTTTTCTGAAGCGTTGAAGTTGTTTTGGTTTTGTAGATATTCACCAATGCATATATGGTAGCAGCTCTTCAAGATATATTTAGCATTGAATACCTTGTGAAATTTGTATATTTGAAATGCAAATGTGTTGCAAAACATTCCTTCTGCATTTATTTTTTTTTTAGGAACTACAAGAACTTTCAAAACCACACCTGACAATGCGCAGCCTTAAATGCTGCAGTCTCAGAGCCCTTTTTCTATCGATGCTGTGTAGGTAAGAAATATTTGCTAGAAAACTATTATTTCTTCAATATGCAACATCAGTTGGTTTATAGTCAGTTTACTTATAATTAGAAATATAACTGACCAGGTAATAAAGCCAAATCTACTTCCTACAGTTACTATTACAATTACTATAACAATTACTACAGTTAAATCAGGCCTCTTAAAGATTAAATAACCTAGATATTAATAACAGAAATACAGGACTGAACTCCTTCATGAATCATCTCAGCTGCCTTGACTGGGTTAGATTTTTTCACCAAGAAGACTGATGGAGGGGGGAAAAAAAAGAAAGGAATTTAACTTAAGCAAATTATCCTTCAAATGAAGGATTACTGTGTAGAGAGTGTGAATGTTGTATCAGACACTTGGCAAATTCAGAAGGGCACATGGTCCTTGCCAGGAGCATATTACCTTGCCCAAGGACAGAAGCACACAGCCCACCTAGATGTACTGTAAGCTTGAGGTAGTAAAGTAATTCTAGGGCATTCATTACTAAAGGAGAGTGTCTTAAAAAGAATTACCTGGTCAAAACACTGTCATCTTGTTCTCTGTTGAAGAAATCCTGAAGTTTTTAGGGAAGCCGAGTTGTGTTAAGCTGGAAGGTGAAGCCAGCCCCTTCTGTGTACAAGTAACCTTGCTAACAGTGCAGTTGCCATGACAAAAACCTAAAGATGGAAACAAAGCCCTTGAAATATATGCCTCCTATAAAATGAGGAAAAAATATTCCTTGTAAGTAATTCTAATAAGAAAATGCGAACATGGATAGGTTAAGTCTTGCCACTACCACCTTTAACTGAAATATTTAAAGTCTGTTAGCCAATTCTTCGGGTAAAATTGCCTAACCTGTTTGGTTTCCCAGTAAATTTGTCAAGATAAGATTCTGCCCGAGTTTTAGTTCAAGTGGGTGTGCAAACACATGCTTAGATAAAGCCTCCTCTTGATTTTAAGGGACGTGAAACAATCCCCTGAACAGGAATTTAAAACCTCCATCACCCCCACCTTCTCTAGTGTTATAAAGAGATCTTTGTCCAGAACACAAGCTTGCTCTACTTCCATCTTTCTTCCTTGTCAGTGGTGACTCACCGCACACTATAGATTATTCATGGCTTTGCAGTAATAAGGCACTGCTAGGAGCCTAGAACCAACACAATTTCACAATTTCAGAAGCATTTAAGTAACAGGGAAGCAAAATTCCCCAAAAATTCAGCCTGCAGTTTATAATAGCCTTCATTTTTATGAGGTGAACTTTGTGAATTCTCTCTTACAGCTTTGTATGATGAAAACTATCCAGAAGCACAGACAGTTGATTCTTACCTATGGGAGTTCCGTGCATGCACAGCACCTGTTTAGCTTGAATGCATGTGCCCAGCAATGAGCTGATACAGTCATGTTGTACCTCAGTGTGAACATTTGCTGAGAAACTCTGCCCCTTGCTAGCTCACAGCCAAGACAGTGCACTTGGGTACATAAATGTATTTTTCCTGTGCACAGATCGGGAAGGTTCAGTGAAAGTGCTGGTTAAAATGAAACTAGCCTGCTTGGCAACAAAACAGAAGTAGTTCTAAGCAGTACTCGAGGACCAAGGTGCAAAGAAACAGGGAACAGCATTACTCCTCAAGCAGCTCCGTAGATAGCATGTTTATATAAGCTCTTGCTAATGTTTGGTTGGGCTTTTTTTGTGTTGGTATATGAGATGTTTTGAGGATTGTTTGTTTCTTTAAGTTTAGAGACAGCCAGAACCTGATCCTCCTGATCATATACAGAGGGTGTGATCTGTCACAATGCACAAGCCAAGTGTCACACCAGGTTATCAGTCTGCACCTTATTTTCTACTTCTCCCTTCCTGAATGACATTTCTTAACCTCACTTTCAGCACTTGACATTAAATTACATTACAGTCAATCACAGACATGCATATTAAAGTCTATATCCAAGGGGTTGCCTGAGTGGTTGCCTTTCCTTTGCTGGAAAGATTTTTATTAAGTAGAAATGAAAAAATTGAGGCAAATTTATCAGCGCAATCAGTAGAACTTACACTTCAAATCATTATCAGAAATCAGCTTAAGTAAATATATGCTATTTGATTCCAAGGAGGACTCCCACTCATTTCAGCAAGGGTGTTTTCAAATTAAAGACTGCAAGCCTGACTTTCTAGGGTCAGACTCCGAAAAATCTGCGAGATGTTGATTTTTTTCCCCCCCCTGCATTTAAGAGCTATTATATTCTTTAATTATTTGTTCCTGTACCCAGCAAGTTGTAATGTAACGTTTTACTGTAATGTTGCTGTTGTAATGTAGTGCAGCCTCACCAATTAACCAAAAAAACCCATGACAGGACAGGCTGTTTTGAAGCAGAGAATTAATCTGTGATGTGGGCAATTCTGCTGCAGTTTATCTACAAGGCCTATAGAAAAGCCTGCATCTTTGAGCATATTGGGTATGAAACAAGTGGTAACACGTTTGTTTGCATCTGTAAATCCTTCACCTGTAAGTGACTTGCCTGACAAAAAGCTTCCCCCACCCCAGCTTTTCCTGGGGGTGGTTTTTCAAAAGCTGGCTCCATCTGTGGCATTTTGTTTCCCACTTCTCTCAGTTCTAACATGTTTCTATGTCTTTCATGACACAACTGTTGACAAACAATAGCCATGAAAAAAATATTCCCATACATGTGTCTAGATGTTCCCTTTCACACCTCCAGTTGCCCTATTCTATTTAAACACTAACTTAAAAATACCTTAAATAAAACCCATTTGTTGTATCTTCCAAGTTTAGCCTAGCCTCTAAAAATACTGTGGTTTTTGAGTCATAAGATAACTGAAGAAATTAAATTATAAAGGCCGAATTCTAATTAAAGCAAGCATGGGTCATTGAACCTGAATGGGCCATCCCTGAAAAAACAGATATTTCAGGCTGTCAAATAAATGCATATTCAGTTTTTCTTCTGTAAAAGCCTGTTCCATCCTCAGTGGCTGGAACAGCTATTTCAAAGCAATTCCATACTTCAATGTTTGCCAATGTATTTCAAATACATTGGGAAAACGTAGGAACTAAAAAAATAAGTAATTTGTTAAATTTAAAGAGACAAGTACTGGGTAAAACCAAAACAGATGAATTGATAAAGTAGTACATACAAGAGAAGAAAGTTTTAGCTTTTACTTTTATGCTCTGTGAGCTGCACATGAGGCTGTTTGACAGATTATTGCACTTTAAAAAAAGAAAAAGATTCCTACAAGAATGTAGACAGAGCTCACTCTTGCTTTGTGATAAACCAGGCACAGGAATTGAAGAGCAATTTAAAGGAAACAGGACATCTTCCTTAAAATGTCAGGGCAAAACCACTTAAGGCGTGTAACATTGGCTTCTTACTTCCAACACTGGCAATCTGCTTCTGAGAACTCCCAGAATCACCAGGGTGCTAACACCACAAACACCTTTAGGAGGCATCAGGTTCCTCTTGTATATTGGCTTCCCATCATGGGGCTTCTCAAAGATTATATGGCAAAAGGGCACGCAAGGGACAGGTCCCATTAATTCACAGCCACAGTTACTGCACAACAGCTTTCCCATGTCAATGAGATCTTACTTAACCATAAAATGAAAGATATGGGATCACGCATGATATATTAATGAGGGAAGTCAAGAATTATCTCAAAGGATACCATAGGTGATTTAAAGGAAGGATTTGTATACCATAGTGCTAAATATTTAAGATTTATTTTAGAAAATAGCTGTTAATGATAACATACTTGGCTATTCTACAGTGGGCTTCTCATCAGCAGAATGATGTTATACCCTCACCATGGGAAAGGGACAAGTTTTTCTTTACTGTTTCACAATATGTGGAAGTTATTCAGGAACAATCCGAACACAGCAAGATTAAACTCTTGAACCACACTGAGCACTTCATTAAAATTATATGTCAATTATAAAAGGTGAAAAATCTGTTGTTTTTATGGTATTTGAGAAATTAATTAATTTCAAGCACATTTTAAATTCCAACACTTTTGTCCAACGTAAAGCTAGCCTTTTTATTTATGTTCACATTTCAACTCAATGTCCCTGTGCTCATTTCTTTAGGACACAGCATACAGAAAAAAAAATCATTCCTATTTCACTGCTGGCATTATTCAAGATGACATTTAACACTATGTAAAAAATTAAGTAGTTTGCTAACAATAAAGAAATAAAAAACAGAGACAAAATAAGAGAAATAGGAATATTCAGGTATATAAGCTTGTAGTGGACACCACATACATACTAAGTGCAATATGGCCACGTGATCTAAAGGAGGCAATACGAGCATTTAGTTTTGGTGGTCTAAGATACTGGATTATTCCTAGTGGAAAAACCCCACAGACAGAGGAGCTCAAGCTCTCTTAGAAATGTAGTAAAACTCAAATCAAGGGAGCAAACTTTGGAAGGGTACAGGCAACACAGAAATACCATTAGGAAGAGCAGCTCCGGAGAAACTGGGAAAGAAAGATGGAGTGAGGATTTAGCAGGACTAGGAAAGAACACAGGACACCAACGCTCATTTAGCTATCAATCTATACATACCTCCTTCTTCATAAAGAAGGAGTCATTGTTATCATCATTCTCTTCTGTTCTCCAGGACTGAGCCACCACAACCACAGCTCTTGCACCTTCTGCAGGAGAGCTAAGGAGTAGAGGTGGTCCCTCTTAGCAACAACTCTCCCTTAATAACCCACCTCTTTGACATAAGGATAGGAAACACCTGCTGAATATATAGGTGCCTGATCCTGTGCTTGCAACCAGCTGGGCGTCCTTCAATCAATCAGTTATTGGCTTATTTATAACCTTTGTAATTAATGCAAAGTCACTCCTGATTTTCTCAAATCATTGGCAATGAGCACTCAGGACCACTAGTGCTTTAACTCAAGAAGTGCACAGCCAGAAGCTGTGATGGGAGAACACACCTTACACTCTCAGGCTGCTCGCCTTAGGGTTAAGAAGAAATTAAGAGGTATTCTTTGCCAAAAGTCAGTTAGTTATAGTGGCCACAGCTGTCCCTCCCACAGCTGCTAACCATCAAGACCCATAAAATGTAAAGGAGGAGGACAAAGAAAAATAATATTGAAATTAGTCCTGACATAGTTTGGGTGAAGAATTGACATTCAGGTGTGCATTTTCCTGGGTTGCTTTGCTCATCTTTCCTTGGAACCTCCCAATAAAACATATGCAGGGCTCCTAGCACAAAAATGGGGTTAGTAATTACTTATTTACATTTGACTTCTGTGAATTGTGTTTGTAGCTGTTTCTGCACATAGGAGTAGTTTGCATGATGTTTCACTGGTTTAGCCCAACAGGACTATTTCTGCAACTTGTTTAAAAAGCAGGATTTTAGAAGTGCTTTTTGGTGCATTAGTCTCTGAGGCTGGTTTTTCTATCTCCAGGAGCTAAAAGTGAATGTATTTCATTATGCAAAAAGAAGCTTAATTTTAAATGCTGAAATAAACGAATTGGCACCTCTCTCACATTCCTAGGTTACAACAATAGTGTGCTATTTACAGAGAGTGTAATCAGGTAACCTAATCTATTTTCTCAGGTGGGATGTTAAGAAATAATAGACTTTAAAGAAAAAATAGATTTAAGGTATAAAGGTAGTATTTTTTCTAGTAGAAGACTAATGCAGATTATGAAGTCTTATATTTTCTAGAACGTGATTTTTCTGCAGTGCTGTGAAATGCGAACATACAAATAATTCATGATAGGTTATCTAATAGAGAGCAAATCATCAGTAACCTTGAAACTAATAGACCATTTTTTGGTATATCATTTCTGCTGTAACTGATGATGTTCTTTTAAAACATCTTCATTTTTTTCATTCCTTTTAGGTTAGTGCAAATTCCTGAAGCTGAAGGAAAAGGTGAAATTCTACCTCCAACTATACAAAAAATAGTAAAAGGATACAACAAGTATCTGCGTCCGTTTTTTGATAGTAAGTAGTAAAGCTGTTTTAATAAGGTGAGCCATGGCACAACGCAGTGTCTGAAACTCAGCAACGAGAGCAATACTTTTTGCAAAACTTTCAGACTCTGTTAGGAACTTGGCTATCGATGTTCATGTGTCCTCAGTGAAATAAGTTGTATTACTTTACCTATTAATAGCATAATTTTCCCTAATTTTCTACATAATGACTATGAAAACTTTCCTTAAAGATAAGAAAGTATGTATGTATCAACTTGTTCGTGAAAGCACAGGCAAATCTTGTTAATGTATAAAGTATTATGTGCATCTACTATAAGATTACAAGGTAATTACTTAATAAATGCTCTTGGCCTTGGGCCTTAAAGGTCACCAAACTGGTTCAGTGCAGAACTGTGAGGGGAAAATAATCGATAATGTCAGTTCCCTATGTCAGACAGCCATGGTCACCAGGTTGGAAGACACACATAGTGTACTGCACTAGGGCTGATTTTACTGCACTGCAGTGCACTTAATGTTAGGCACTTGAAATCTCAGTGACAAACATCTTCCTGATTTGAATCAGGCTATTGCATGTATCTGAAAAAATCAGTAGGGCTAAGGCCCAACTAGAAATGCGATTGACTAAGTCTAACCCCCAGGGGTTGGAAGAGAAATATGAGCTTCCCAAGGTCCAAGAGGAGGTGGTTAGAGACTTGCTTGCCCAGCTAGATGCCCACAAGTCTATGGGGCCGGATGGAGTCCACCCAAGAGTTTTGAGGGAACTGGCGGATGTGCTGGCCAAACCCCTTTCCATTATCTTCCAGCAGTCCTGGATGACTGGGGAGGTTCCGCTGGACTGGAGGCTGATGTCGTGCTCATCTATAAGAAGGGGCACTGGGAGGATCCGGGGAAATACAGGCCTGTCAGCCTGACCTCGGTACCGGGAAAAGTCATGGAGCGGGTGATCCTGAGTGCTGTCAAGAAGCACTTGCAAGAGAACCGGGTGATCAGGCCCAGTCAACACAGGGTCATGAAAGGCAGGTCTTGCCAGACTAATCTGATCACCTTCTATGACCGAATGACTAGACCCTCGGACGAGGGAAAGGCTGTGGATGTATCTTCCTGGACTTTAGTAAAGCCTTTGATACAGTTTCTCATAGCATTCTGCTTCGGAAACTGTCGGCCTCTGGCCTGGACGGGTGCACACTCTCCTGGGTGAAAAACTGGTTGAATGATCGGGCCCAGAGGATGGTGGAAAATGGAGTTAAATCCAGCTGGAGGCCAGTGACAAGTGGGGTTCCCCAGGGCTCAGTCCTGGGTCCAGTCCTGTTTAAAGTCTTTATCAACGACCTAGATGAAGGCATTGAGTCCTCCCTTAGCAAGTTTGCAGATGACACCAAGCTGGGTGGAAGTGTCGATCTGCTGGAGGGTCGGGAGGCTCCAAAGGGACCTGAACAGGCTGGACTGCTGGGCAGAGTCCAACGGCATGAGGTTTAACAAGGCCAAATGCCGGGTCCTGCACTTGGGGCACAACAACCCTAAGCAGAGGTACAAACTAGGAGAAGCCTGGCTGGAAAGCTGCCTGAAGGAGAAGGACTTGGGGGTGTTGGTTGACAGCCGACTGAACATGAGCCAGCAGTGTGCCCAGGTGGCCAAGAAGGCCAATGGCATCTTGGCTTGTATCAGGAACGGTGTGACCAGCAGGTCCAGGGAGGTTATTCTCCCTCTGTACTCGGCACTGGTGAGACCGCACCTCGAATCCTGTGTTCAGTTCTGGGCCCCTCACCACAAGAAGGATGTTGAGGCTCTGGAGCGAGTCCAGAGAAGAGCAACAAAGCTGGTGAAGGGGCTGGAGAACAGGCCTTATGAGGAGCGGCTGAGAGAGCTGGGGGTGTTTAGCCTGGAGAAGAGGAGGCTGAGGGGAGACCTCATTGCTCTCTATAACTACCTGATGGGAGGTTGTGGATAGGAGGGAGCTGGCCTCTTCTCCCCAGTGACAGGGGACAGGAGGAGAGGGAATGGCCTCAAGCTCTGCCAGGGGAGATTTAGGCTTGAGATAAGGAAAAAATTCTTCATGGAAAGGGTTGTTAGGCATTGGAACAGTCTGCCCAGGGAGGTGGTTGAGTCACCGTCCCTGGAGGTGTTTAAGGTGAGGGTGGATGAGGTACTTAGGGGCATGGTTTAGGGACTGGTGGGAATGGTTGACTCGACGATCCAGTGGGTCTCTTCCAACCTGGTTATTCTGTGATTCTGTGAAATGCTGAAAAGCTACAAAGTGGGGTGAAGATCTCTGCCTGGATTAACTGTTGAACTCTTAAAAAGAAAGTATTCTGCACGTTGAAATGGTGCTAAGCACCATATGTCTGTCAGAAAATAAACTTACAAGGTGAATGCTAGGCAATAGTTCTTAAGTTAGATATTCAGGAATGTTAGAGTTTTCACACGAAGACTTTTCTATCCCACTATAAAATGATTGACTAAAGAGATTGTCAGACCATGCTGTTACCTCTTGCCATCCAAATACCTGGTGAGACTATCAAACTGTTAAATAAGGGCACTCCACATCATGTACAATTTCTGAATCCATAAAGATGTAGAGATAAATCTGGTTTTTAGGTTTAGGAGAAAGGGAAAGCTATTTAATCTGTTTGGTTTCATTGTAACTACCTCAGATACTGATAAAACTGCTGTAAGTATTTACATGGTATAAGAAGTTTTTCAGCAAATTAGAAGTAATGCTAATAAATAAATTAACACCTCCTCACTGTTCCAGTTTGTGTGGTTAGTTAGATATGCATTGATAAATATATGTGAAAATAAACTAGGTGGTATTATTTGTTGGTATCTACTCTGTTTTGAGCTTAGTGTTAGCTAGTTGTAACGGAACACTGAAATGTGATTTTTATCAAGGGTGAGAAGGCCAGAGTTTAGCTTGAATTTTAGAATAACAAAATTCAAAGTATTTTCAGAGTTATTTGTCCTTGAAATTTTTCTTCAGGTAGGTAATGAGGGATTTTTCAAGTGCTTTGCAGACAAGTAAGACTGATTGAGCACTGTGTTTGTACATGGTGGGTAGCACATAGCAGTTACCAAATTATGGGAATACTTTTACACAGTGTTTAGTACAGAGGGATCCCAGCCGAACTGGTTGCTTGGTTTTGCCCTCATCTGAATTACTATTAAGAATGTTCATTTTCCTGAACTATGGCATTTTAATGTCTCTCTTTGCGCTGGTTCATTAAGCAAGTCTTAATAAACTGAACAAATAGACTTAGAAAACCGTATTACTAAATTTAAAAAGTTAGCTAATCTAGAATGATTTTAGCCGTTCTTTGTATGGGAATATGAAATACTCCTATAATAGTGTTAGTAGATAGTACCTCTTAGCGTAATAATATCCATCCTAGACTTGTAGATAGATGTGAAAGGCTTCTATGGAAAAGCTGACATAAGGAGTTTAAAAATGTGTGCTTATTTCACCCTTAAATGTGCTACATAACCCTGGCAGTTTAGCAGGGCAATACGAGCTGATTTCAACATCAAGTTTTCTGCTGAATCTGTGCTGACTTTTTTATAACTTGAGGTGCTATGCCAAACCTCTCTGAATTAACAAGCAATTCCTGCTGACTTCAGTGAGCCTTGGATCAGGTTCATAGAGTTGTTAAGGGATGCATAAAATCTTGTAAATAATTTTATACAAATAGAATTTGTTCTGAGATTGAATGTGATAATTTAAGTGTTCTAATTAAAAAGAGAGAGACTATGAAAAGGTCACAGCTAAGTATATTTGAATATGGAACTGCTTTCAAGTGGTATTAAAAAGTGTCATGCTTAAATCAGTTGTTCTAAACCACGTTTAAAAGATTATTTTCCTCAGCTTTGCAGTAGGTAATACATTTCATGGTATTAAGGTTTAAGTTCAAGAAAGGGAATTAAATCTTCAAGTACAACTTTTGGTGTAAGACCAATCATATTTTTCCTCAACTGTTGGCAATATTAAGTCCTATGAGTTTAATTAGATGAAAGCATTTTAGTCTTCAGAAGTTTACTGTTTACCCCAGAAAGATCAGGAGATACTGGGATGTCAGCAGTGTCTAAAGCACTTTGATTTAGTGAGACAAGCTTGCAGGGACCACAAAAAAACCCCAAATAATTGTCATGTAAAGACTACTTAAAATACCTATTAGCCAGTGTCTGATCCTTCAGAGCAAGGCGAAACGCTTAGAATATTTATGGCCAGTTATATAGAGGAAAAAAAAAATCTTTTGAATCCCTATTGAATCCTTAAACTTGTCATTTATTAAATCAGTGATTTGGTGCAGAACTGTAAACTTCATAGAGGTGCTAATATAGATTTTCCTTCCTTTCTTATGGAAATAAGAGCCCCTGAGACTGTTACTGCCACCAAATCCAGCGTCCTGCATGCAGGACAGTTTGGGTGTTAATTTGAGGTTTTTTTCACCTTTAAAATGCTGAGTTCTAGACACTTTAAGTGATGAACGGTTATTAAGTTCAATTAGAAAAAAAGTAAACTTATTTGAAGTTTCATGTTAACTCTAGCTTCCATAAACTGGCATCTTGCTTGTTTGGTCAGGAATGGGTAAAATTTACTATGGGATACACTTTCTTTGCGCTTACTAACACTAGGCAAATCACCTCTTTGTATTCTCTTTGAGGAGCTGCATAAATGCCGTTTCATGATTTTCACATTAAAAGCTTTGACATTAAACTTCCAGAGTTCTTACTTTCTGAAATATATCTCCCCCTCGACTGAACTGTCTGCTGTTTGCACTGTTTTTAAATGTGGAAAGCAAATCTTGTCACAGTAATCTTGTAACAGTCTTGCCAATACAGCGTAGATTGCAAGATAACTTAATTCTCAGTACTCCACATTGCAATAGTTCTGCCAAAGTATAACATGGGAAGATCATGTTGAAATGATTATCTGTGACAACGTCTACATTCTTTTCAAAGGCACCGCTTGCCAAGATCGTTTCTTTATCCTGTACATCCTGCCTGCAGTATTTTTTCCCACATTAATTGCTGACATTTTGCTGTATTAGAATATGGGGTTTTGTGACAAGTGATTTAACAAGCTGTTATTATTACTATCCCCACTAATTTTTGTCTTGTCTATGAACTGTACTAGCAAAGTTTCATCACTGTCTAAAGATGACTGATGCAAACAAATAGAATTGAAGCTTATTCCTGCTAGAAATGGACCTGTCTTCTGATGTCTATCAACAATTACAGTTGAGGTCTGCCAGAAGGCCTGTCTTAATCATAAATTTATACCTTATACTGAAAAGAATGGAAAGAAATAGATGAACAAGCTGCCAATGATCTGAGAACTTAATAAATAAGTCAAATAAGTTTGTTCCAAAAGTTCATCTAATAGATGAACAATTTAGGGTATGTAATAGACACATATATTACCATAAGGGGTGCTGCTGGCCTACAGTTCTGCTTTAAGCTGGAGCTTCATATTTGAGCTTTCAATTGAGTCCAGAACAAAGTATTTAGAGATTTTCAGGTGTGCCAGATGTTTAATAACTTTAACACATACATTGAAAATTATTTTGAGAAAAAACCCCAAAGCAACTGATACACTGACACCACTTAGAATGACACGTTCTTTAATTCAGTATTACTCATTGGGATAAAGTTGGATGCCAACTTCCTCTAGGTGCCAACTGGGAGCATATAAAAACCATGTACATAATACATCACCAGGAGCCAAGCGAGTGTTTCAGCGATGTGCCTGTGGTACACAGGCCCCATCAGCTACATAGGTCTCACTTGAATTATTTCTGCATTTCTCAATTACTCGGAAAGATGCACATTTAATATGAATTTCCTTGTACGTTGTACATGTACTCTGTTAATTATTTTGCACATATTCAACCAGGAATAATGTCATGTTTCCATGAAAGTGCTGCACAAATTCTGCATTTTAAAATGCACAGCTGATGATCTTCCTTTCGACACTGTGACAAGCACATTCACAAGGAAATGAGAGTCTGAGCTTACTAACATTACAATGACATCATGAGAACTCCTTAGGTAAGGTGTTTAATCATACTGAATAAAACTTCAGTTGATATTAATATCAAATGGAGAATTAAATTACTAGCTTTGCTTTATAAGTGCAAATATTTAAATCACAAATTAGCTGCTGATAGTAAAAAGCAAGATGTTAAAACATAGTGACACAATGTAGACAATATATTCTTAAGTAGGCAGTAAATAAAGTCTCTCAGATATCCCATCTGGATATTAACCATATGACATTGCCGGGAGCAACTCCTTAGTTCACTGACATCTGATGGACCAGATGTTGCAACTGGAGGAATTCTTTCCACTGCTCTGCACCTCAGAGCAGAGGGGTGTGAGGTATCGTGGGGACTGTACCTTCCGCACCTTGTTTTGCAATGTTTTCCACAGCACCCTTTTTTTCCAGGGCGGAAAGAAAATCATACAAACTAGGAAATATTTAGGAAATAAAGTATGTTTATTAGAGCCAAGATATTGTTAGTCTAAAAGTACTATATTTTGCTTATGAAATTATTAAAATTCTTAAGTTTGAGAAACATTTCCTTTTAAAAAAGCTGCAAAACATTTAGGAAGAAGTGGATCACTTGTGGTAGATTTTGTAGCCAGTTTTGAACACTGAGTGTTACAGAACTGTGTGCTAGATTCTGTATTTCTCTTTTATTTGCAGATGGTCCTGTGTCAATTGGAATGAGTCTGGATATTGCAAGCATTGATACAATATCAGAAATAAATATGGTATTGTAGATTTGGAATCTTTTTTTTTTGTTTTACGTGTTGATCAACAGATGTCTTGTGTTTACACCTGCTGGCAGTGTGACTTTGAGGCTTTTCTCGTTGTGCACTCCATGTGTGTTAGGAGATGGAATTATGTTTTTCACTACAGATAGTGCTTATAGCACTTCAGTAAGTATAGAAATGCAGGTGCAGATCACACCTCTCATAGATACAAACAGATTTTACTACTGAGTATTAATTTTAGTGAAAGGTATGTCAAGCATTATTTATTTTCCAGATGAAATGTCTAAATATGCATTTCAGAAAATTAAAGATACTTTCATATGACTTTTAAGCTACTCCCTTTCCTTGTGATTAGACACAGCTTGTTTTTCTCTTTTATTGCTACTGTCACATATTGATTTATTCCAGCTGTATTTTATTATATTTGTATCACTTACTTCTGAACAAACTATGAAATTGAGTTTACTTTTCTAATTAAAAATCCTCCATTAATACATAGAAACAAAAGGCAAAATTCATTAATCATGTATTCAGTCTTAGTAAATGTGTTAGATATATGCGTGTGTGTGTGAATAAATGTACCTCACTATTTCATTACTCTGGCTTACAGAGAAGTTGAATGTTAATGTTCCTCTGTACTCAGTGTATTCACGGGTATTTTGAAAAGAGGAAGTAAGTTTAGAAATTAAGATGAATGTGTTATAATTATAAAAAAACCCATAAATTCAAAAGTTGATTAAAAAGGTGCTTAGAAATAGTGTGATTTTAATATAAGGCTGCCAGGCATATCTGAATTGAAGGTGAATTGGGCGGAGAGCTGTATTCAAGGTCTCAGTAAATTTGGCACTGCTGTTCTTTCCCTTGTGATGCCAAAAAGACAAATCGGGTGAAAAGATGATGATTCTCTTCCTATTTCACTGATTTATTTTTTCTTTGTCTGGATTTATACAACATTTTTCAAAGGTTTCTTAAAAGATGCATTTTTCAGTAGTTTATGTGAACAAAATGACGTTTGCAGCCACTGAAATAAACCATTCTAAAATATAAAGTTTTACGGAGCCAGATTATCTGCTTAGAAAGCTCTGACTTCAGCTGAATTATAGCCCTAGACTTGGGCCATTCGCTCTTGCTGTAAAACTCCGCTGACTGTCAGAACAAAATCTACTCATGATAATATTTCTTAATGATATCAACCTTGCATGAAGTGCTGGAAAATTTGGCAATATAAGAGCCAGTGTAACTGCTGTCGTAGTGCCAGCATTTAAGAAGGGGATGTGGAGTTACAGGCTATTTGTACTCCGCGGTTGTTTCTGCATACTTTGATAAAACAGAATATCAGTGACTTGCTGTGTATGATAATTTAGGTTTTTTCCCTTTCAGGATTACACAGCTACCATATTTCTAAGGCAGCGATGGACTGATGACAGACTTTGTTTTGATGGCAATAAGAGTTTAAGCTTAGATGGCCGGCTTGTGGAAATGCTCTGGGTACCAGACACCTTCATAGTTGATTCAAAAAAGTCTTTTCTTCATGATATCACTGTTGAGAATCGTCTTATAAGAATATATCCTAATGGAACAGTCTTGTACGCTCTACGGTATGTATATACCTCGTATCAGCCTTTATATTTGGGTTTTACTTACATTTTAGGCTTTCCAGGTTAACATGATTTTGTGCTCAAGAAACTGATTTGTTTGTAAAAGTAGAATACTCATGATTTTGTTGTTTTACAAATGTAATATGATTGGCTGATATGATTAAATTCTTGTATTTAATAATAAGTCGTATTTTCTTCACTAAAAGACCCTTTTCATGTAGTCCAAATACAAAATCCATTCCAGTTGTTTTGCTATGAAGTCATCACAGAGAAAAGCAGGCCGTGATGATTGATTTGCATTATTTATTGAAGTAATATTATATGCTTTGTAATAGATTTTGATAAAAATAACAAAATTGTAAAATGTATTGCAAAACAGCAACAAAGGTAATATGCACTTTGAAAGAGAGAAGGGAGCAAGGAGTGATCTTTTTAGACTGCCACTAAACTCAGCTACTCTGGAGTGTTTGGGATCCATTGATATCCATTTGGGATGCTTTTACTCTTCCATATTAAATAACAGGAAATATAGATTTTTTTTTCCTCAGAATAGATATTTGCCTGCAAATATTAGTTCAAGAAGGATACATGGCTTATTTTATTTTTACTGATGAGCAATTTTCTGTCATTAATAATCAGCAATCCTTTTTTTTTTTTCCAAGGATCACCACGACTGTTGCATGCAGTATGGATCTGACCAAATATCCAATGGATAAGCAGACATGTACTTTGCAACTGGAAAGCTGTAAGACACTTATTCCTTATTATTTTTATACAATTAAAAAAATATCTCTAATCTTCAAGGACTGCTAGATATTATTATCAAAGAGGCTGGAATGTTTAAATCAATCAAGGGGAAGTATGTGACCAGACCCCACTGAAATTCAATAGTATCTATATGCATAGATAAATACATGAGGCTTCACTGAAAATAGCATGTCGATACTGAAAGGCTGCCATGTTAGTTCCTATTAAGGAATAAACAAAATATCAGGAGATTATCATAGACCTGGTTTTGCAGCACAACCTGCAGTTATTCTGTTGGTCTTCAGGGGGAGTTCTGTGAGCAAATATTTTCCAGCACTGCTGAGAAGATTGTTTTTTTCATTTCAGACAGAATGTATTTCCCTGCCTATACCCTGAAGCACAATTCCTTTAGGAAAGAGAGAAATTAGAATAAGGCCTATTCTTAAGGCATGGGGTTCATATTTTATTAATTTGCTGTTTCCATGCTGAAAAAAAGGTAATTTCATAGGCAGTTCAATTCTATGATTTACCAAATTGTCTCTGTGCCAGTGTCCTGGGAAAAAATGTCATCAATTGATAGACCAAGACTGAATATACCTTTATAGGTTCTCATTTTGTCAATCAATGTTCTTATAATTTTCGTTAAAATGTACTCTCTAGTACTCTGTAGACATGGTCACATTGTAAATACCCAAATGTGAATGCTGATCGGCAACTTTTTGCTATTATTCATATGATAAAACTCTATCAAGATATTTTTGCGAGGGATAATGGAAAAGGATATCCAGTCCTGTAAGGTGAAAATATGCGTTCAAATATAGGTTGATAAATATTCAAAATCTTTTGGAAGGTTTTTCAGCACTTGGCAAGCTTTATTCTTTGCCGTTGCAGTAGAGTGCGTATGTTCCTTATCTCTTGTTGGTAATGACCATTTAGAAGATTGCTGCAAAAGATTCATTTTAGTCAGAAACACAAAGAAAATCAACCCAAAAATCTTCCTCACCCATGAGTCCCCCTAGAATCAGCAGTTTTGCAAGATCTGTTTAACAGTGATTTGAATTAGAATTGGGATTCATCTCTAAGTTATTTTCTTTTGGAAGAGCGTACATAAATCAACATATATGGATTTACATCAGCAGCATTGCCTAATGAGTCATTTAGTGTTTTTTCTAGTTCTAGAATAAAATACTTGTCCCACATGAACTTAAAATTTATTTGACAGGATTAAACAAATAAGAATTCCCTATGTAATTAAAAATAAGCATTTTTCAGAATGATTCCATCTGCTTTTTCAACAACACAAAAGTGCCTGCTCTCCAAGGGAAAAACATAGCAATGTCTTCACAAATGGTCCCATGACAGTGGTGTTAAGCTTTGAGGAAAGCAAACTGCTAGAAGCAATGAATGCAAAAGGAAAGAGCGTGTCTTTAGCTGTGGCCCTTTTTCTTTGGTGCATAATAGTACTTTTTTGTGGGTATTCTGGTAATGGTGATGGCTCCCTCATGAGATAAGTGGTGTCAATTTATAGATGAATAATGACATCATCTCATAATACTTCTTGTAGATACCATAACCTGGAATTAAGAGTTGTGAATGCAAGCATGCATACACATCCTCACAAATAGTGACATTTATAAGTGAAATGTAAAACATATAGCAAATATTTGAGCTGAGACAAAGTATTAAACCTTTTATTACATGATTACTAATGTAAAGGTAGACATGACACGATATTATCAAGTAATGGCTTTACACAATAAAGTATTTATAGGGGCCTTTTCAACATGCTACTCCACCACTGGTAGTTAATTCCTATAGACTTGTACTTTCTACACAGTAAAATGCACCGCAGCCAAACTGTCTATTGGGTTTTTACCACTGTTAATGTAGCTGTTTAGAAGGTAGTACTGGGATATGTTAGGAGACAGAGAGATGCCTCTCTGAGTCTCTGTTGATATGTCAGATGTGACATCTGGGGACTTGGGGGGCTCCTGCAGCTCTGTTAGTGCTGCCAGGGGGTTCATGCTCTCTGCCATGTAGTAGGGAACAACACCATTCATTCACAGTGGGCTGAGGGATTTTTTCATCTTCCCCTCACCAGGCCTTTAGCCAAATACATATTAATGCTTTAAGCCCATCTCTGAAATTTTATTTTCTATTTTGAATTTGTCCTTTAGCATTTATTCAGTGAAGAGCCACATGAAGGCACTTAACTTGTGCTTGACAATCAGGGAAAATTAAAATTAGCAACAGAAAGGTAAAGAAACTAATTTGTATTAGGCATTATAAATGTTTAATCTCAAATCCACTATTCCTGTAGTTAACCCTGTAGACATTAGCTGCTCGTACTTTATCAGCAGAGTATAGGAATGAGACATATTGGGCTTGAGTAACTAGTTAGAATGAAAACTCAGTATCATGTAAAGAGAGTAGACATTACTTGTAAAAGCCAAATAACATGGCTTAAGGGTTTTGTCTATATAAACTTTTAACACATTTTATAATTAGTAAAATATAAATCCCCTGAATAAGGAATTATTTTTCACAGAGGGAGTACTGTGCTATTTGACTTTACTGACTGTTGGGAAGACTCTCCTCATGAAAATTCATCACAAGTAGGGTTTTGGAATTAGTATTTTCAAAGATTTTTCATAGGCATAGTCACCAAAACCTACAAATCATTCAGCTAATGAAAATACTTTGGAACAAAAATGGTTCCATTAAAGCAAAGCAACCTCCATTTGGAGATGCGCTTGTTATCACCCATCTAGACACAGAGAATTTCTCCCATCTCCCACAGCTTGGAATATTCAGTGTCTTGTAAAAATAAATAAGAATTTCCTGTGGTACTCTCAAGTTCTTTGGGCCTTATTTAAATACCTACAGTTCATGTATACTGAAGGAAAGGAAAATTAATTCATGCCTGGAGTCATGCATAGAAACTGCTTCTATAAATGTCTTTACTTTGTCTAAGGACAATGCAATCATTTGTTTGTAGGAAACATTACTTTTATTTTTCATCTTGCAAATCTGGGAAGTTTCCAAGCTTGTGGTTTTAGAGAATCAAGAATTTAGCTTGGACTCACATGCTTTTGGCCTAGTATTTTGACACAGTGGTATTTTGGCTTTAGTTTCTATAAATGGGATAGTAGGAGCAGAGATCCCTTGTCACGGTACCTTTTCAGAAAACTGCCAGTGAAAGTGAAAACAAGATTTACATTTTAAGAATGTTCAGGGAAAGAATTTCCAGGTGGAGTTGTCATTTTTATTGGTAACCAGCACTGTGTTTTCTTGAAGTGAAATTTCTGAACCCCTGTTTTTCCTGCGTTAAATTGCTGTAGGAAATTAGTTCATTTTGTCATTGCAAGAACCAAAGCTATTAAATTAAGAATATTAAAATGCCCTTTTTAATTTTAATGCATCTCTTTTGCTGTGATTCTAGAGCTTTGTTCTTTTTGCAGCATATACCATTGTGCAATGCATTGCATTGTTGTTTCGCACTGTAATTTACTTACAATTGACTGGAGTCTAAAAATAATCATCAGCTTATGTTTCTGCCCCTAAGCTTAGCTATTAACTCACACAATATAAGTCTGTCAAATACAAGAATGATTGATCTAAGTAAGCTAAAGGAAAAGATGTTCAAATGCTCCCTGTTAACATGTAAATTACATTAACATAATCTTGAATTAATCATATACACTAGTCTGAAAATTGCCTGCCTTTTAATATAATGGGGAAAAGCTATAGAGGTATTTTAGCTGTGATTGTGCTGCATATTGACAAGTGTGTGCAAAATACAGTTGCCTTCTGATGGATAATTCATGTCCCATCTCAGCTCCTAATTACTGCTTGAAGGTTAAGATGAAATCTCCTGGGGCCCCTGAAGCATGCCACGCTGTTGAGCCTGCAGAAACATCAGCATCTAAGCTGGTATCCTTGGGAAGCATCCAAGCTCCAAAGCCAAAATGTCACCCCAAGTGACGACCCAAGCCCAGCTCAGAGCACAGTGCTAGTGTGCAGCCACCCTGCTGCTCTTTTTACCCCTTCATTTCCATGGGAATGAAGGCCAAATGCACTGTATTCAGAAAGAGCAGCCTGGAATGCAACAGAAGGCACACTTACTGTTTATTCCAAATGCTGGCAGTGCTTTAATTCATAAAATCTGAAGCTCTGTACAGCTTAATAGCTTTTGCCTTTACAATACCATGTGGTACTAATCTCTTATTAGTTCATGTCATCTATACTAGAGTAAAACATGTAAAAAAGACCACCTGCAAAAAAATCAGCTTTCAAATTATAAGGCTTTGCATGTTATTGGGAGTTTTGTTACGGGCAGGCATTATGTTCTGCCAAAACCCATCATTGTTTACATCTAATTGTACTTTCAGACAGACAAATAAGAAACAGCTGAACCATAAGTGTACTCTACACAAATGAGTTATTGTGTAAAATAAACACTTTTATTGGCTTGTGTATCACTACAGGGGGGTATAACATCAATAATGTCATGTTTTACTGGACTAGAGGAAATGATTCAGTTCGAGGTTTGGACACACTCCGACTGGCACAATACACAGTAGAAGATCACTTTACCTCGGTATCCGAAGCAGTGTATGAGACAGGTAAAACGCTTCTGAAACCTTCTAGGTACAGTTTGGAATATGGTGCTGGAAACAGAGCAGCGTTAAGGAAATGAGCGTGTTGTTTTCTCTTAGGAAAATGGTTTTAATTTTCTGCTAGATTTCATTCTTGAAACTATACAAGCTTGACCAGATGTTACCAGCAGATACCCAGATAATTACAAAGATTGAGGTTGTAGGGTATGCATTATCTAAAATGATAAACAAGAGATGTACTATTCCTCCCATGTAATGTCATGGAGAGCTCTCATGAAAGAAGAAGAGCCTGTTAATTGGGCATCTAAATTGGAGAGAAGCCAGGGACATACACAGCTCAGAACTGTTCCTTATCTTCCTGGAAATAGTCACTCTGATTTTATAAGGCAAGACAAAAGCGTCTAGTCAGTCATGAAAATTTCTGTGAATATGCTGGGTGCTTTTACAACTGCAAAAAGTTGAGGTACATGGCTAGTGCTTGCCAGAGTTGCTCTTCATCTGCAACAGGTTCTGTCCAGTCTGGTGGGCAGCAGAGCACAGATTGCCCAGCCTGGGCTTCCTCTTCTGGGGAAGGAGCAGAAGCATTTCTATGGACCTGCTCTTCTGCTGAGCTGAGCAAACTGCCTTAGAAAGTTTCCTCTAATGGCAGAACTTACCGGCATGAAAGAGTCTGCTCCTTTTTATTTTCTGGAGATTCTGAAAGGGCTTTCAAAGGGTTCAAGGTGTGCCAGACTTGCTTTATCCTCTTTGAGTTACTCTTTAGTCCTTCACTGTTGTTCTTCATGACATACTCAGTTTCTCTTCTGCTCAAGTCAACATGCCAACTGAGAGAGAGGTCTTTAAATGATGACATGCACATCCTCCAAAGATGTAATTTCACCAGAGGATTGTTACTAATTCTGAATCACAGATATATAGTTTCTCTATTTCTTTGTTGGGTATTTCTGCTTTAATAATTCAACACACAGAAACTTTATGCTCTAATTTCAAGGTAAAAGTCAAAATTTTCTCAATGGATATTGAGGTAGAAATGAAGTATATACTAGCAAGCTCCAGGATCACAAAATATCTTGCTGCTTATGTAAGAGACATGCTTGCCTTCCTTCTCTTTGCAGCTTCTGAGTGAGCAACATTAGGTTCAATCAAAGGGCAATAATCATTTACTGCTGTTCTGTCCAGAAGAGTATTAGGACCTGTTCATAATACAGGAGAGAGGAAACCTGCTTAATTCTTACTACCTTCTGTCATAGAGTCCAGACTCTGAAGCAAAAAAAGTTCTATTATTTTTTACCAAATAGAATAAAACCAATTTCCAGTTGTTACTGAAGAGGCACGTGAGATGAACTGTGCTCTTTTCCATAAATTATGCTGCTTTCCTCTCTTTGTGTCGGCAGTAATCTTATGTATAAAGTCAAAAGCTACTTTTTAATTATGCGTTTTAACACATGCAACTTAATTAAATTATAATTTGGCACACCTGCTTGTTTCAATTCTCCTCTTCAAGAAAGCCATGTTATCGTGTTATTCAGTACTTTTAAAATGGAATCTCATAATCCTCTTTATTTTCTGTTGAGTCATTATAAATTAGGTTCTGTTTTCTACAGTGGAAAACAGTGTCTACTGTAGCCTATATTAAAAGGAAAAAGTGACCACATTATGTAGTCAATTTAGATGTGAAAAATGATGCTTTGCATTTCATTAGCGCTGTTACTAGATATCTGAAATTATTTTATAAATTAGTTATTCACAAGGCTAAAGCTAAACATACAAGAGAAGAGCCATGCATAGTATTTCCTAACACATCAAAAAAACCAATCAGGACTTGATACCCTGTGAACCTGAGCAGACAATACAGCTGCTGTGCAAGTGAATTATTATACAACAATACAAACCTCAGGTTCATGTACAGCCGCTGACAGAGCCAAATTTAATATGTGGTCAGCAAAATTCCTGCATAAGTAACCTCAATAAATTTAAGAAAAGGACACTGTAGATTAATCTTTTTTATAGAATAGCATGTATCACATAATAATCGCATTATTGTAATCACGTAATAGTAAGTCACTTTGAATAATGTTAGCTAGACTGGTGGTTAGGATTTGATATTGATTTTCTTTTTGGTACAGACTGATTTAATTTTGAACATAAGTAAATTAATTGCTAGAACCCCTTCCTAAATGTCTTTTAACTATGGCCCTTATTCTGTGTACACTGATGCGCTCTTAGACCCCAGAACTATATACATGCATCACTGGCTGCTGGGTTTTTATTTTAGCTGCATATCCAACACCACCTGCATTCTCAGAGTAGTAAATAGTGATATAAAATGCTTGCTTTTCTTATTGGAAAAAACATAAAAGCAATGAAGGACTGCTACAGTCTAGCTTTTTCTGTAAATAATCATAGAAATAAGGCTGAGGTACACTTTAAGAATTCATTTTATCTATTCTCATGTCCCAAGGCAAGGTCATCTATATCTACAGCCTACTTCCTGACAGATGGTTCTAGGAATAAGTCAGATAAACCTCCAAAATGTCTGTTTCATCCTCCCTAGATGATTTTTTTGTGGTGATTATTACATGCATATTTTCCTCATGTGTAATCTTGATCTCTCTTGCTGCATTTCAGACCCATTATGTGGATACAGGAGACAAATTTCCTGCTATTTATCAGCAGCTCTTTCACTATTTCAGGACAGATACATCTTTTCTCAGACCAATGCTTTCCCTATTTTTAATTCACATAGTTTTCTAGAGCTCTTGTCTATACTATTTTTCTCCCATCAAATTTCTTTGCTGATGTGCAGTACCCAAAACTGGATACCCTATTCCCGTCAGATATCCTCCCTAGAGGGAAGGGTTTACTTAAATGCATTTCTTGAACTGTGTTCCTCTTTATCCATTCTGGGTTGATACTTGCTTTTCTTGCAGAAAATTGTGCATTTTTGACCTTGTTCAGCTTGCTATACCTACTAGCACTCATCAGCCTTTGGCTACATATTCCCTGTGGTCTGTCTGTGGAGCTGGTAATTTCCATTTGAGTGTAGGACTTCGTACTTGCTTTTGTTGAATTGCATCTTGTTTTACTTAGGCTGATAGTTGTTGGGATAATTTTGAACTCTAGTCCTGTTCTCCTGTGTGCTCTCTTAAAAGATACTTGGTGTATCATCATGTTTGTTAGTGAGAAGTACTGGGCACAGGACAGAACCTATGTGTTCCCACTTGATAAATGCTTCTGTTTTCACAGCAAACGATAGCTAATTAATCTCAATTAACATTTTTAATTGGAGAAAGAAGCAAAAATGTCATTTAATACTTGAGAATAATTGGCTGTTGATAGCTTTTCTATTAGCCAGCAACTTTCCTTAAATCTTGCTCTTGCTACTGCAACCCTCCTGCCAAGTCTTCAGTAGCAGCAGGGTTAGCTTGCTCAGGTCTAGTCCAACACTGAGTCTTCAGCTGGAGCCCAGAAGGCAAGAGAGTTATGTCAGGAAGTCAGTGCTCTCAGTGCTCTTTCCCCACTTAGAAAACTGTGAAGTCAGCAAACGGGCATATTCAAATGGTATTATTTTGGCAGAACAGAGGGAAAAAAGACACAAAACTTAAAGTCAGTCTCCTTTCCTTGATGCTCAAAGACAAGAAGACACTTGCCCTCTTGAGAAAGACTGCCAAGGAAGCTGGCTGCTGTTCCTTGCCTCTCAGTACCAGGGTTTTGCTGTCTACCACCAATGCTGCTTTAGCCTCCTTGGGCCAGAGGTCTGTCAGACCTCCTCTGGCTATGCAGTGTTGCAACTCTGCCAACCCCTGGCACTCCACGTTATTGGCTTCTCAGGTGGGAGGTCATGACTAAGCTAGTAATGGTTCTTTCATTTAAAATTAGTAATCTGAAAATAAGGAAGTGTATGAACCGTAGGAGTATATAAATGAAACAGATTCCTACACAGGGTGTGTGTTCATCAGTCAGTCTTTGTCTCTTGAAGTAAAAGCATTACCTCGCTTTCTCCTCCAGGCCCATATGCACTTTCCCAGGCTCTGGAGATTTCTAAGTTGCATTTTTCTAGAATTTTTCAATTCTTCACTTTTTGAGGCATGGTACAGTGAATAACTTCTCTCATTCTCTTTTTCAGTTCTTTTATAATCTGTAATTGCTCTTTCCGTGTTAGTTCTGAGAACATCTTTGCCATACAGGGATTACAAACAATCTCAGCATTTTATTCAGTATAATCTGACCTGGTGAGTCTTCTGTCTCCCTCAGCTAAGATTCATGGAGTTACATGTGGATATATCTTTTACCATGTTATGTTCAACTTACCTATCTTTGTAAGCAAGCTTTTCCACTTGAGTTGGTGTTGTAAATTTTTCCATTATGAGGTGTTTTTGTGATATTTCTGCACTGTAAAACTGTTCAGAAAGAAAGAAGATGGTTTTGGAAAATGCATTGGAAAAATTGCAGTAACTTGAAATCATGTGGAAGTGCAATGAATGGAATGAATATCAAGGATATTAAAAGAAGGCTTTTTTTTTAACTTCTGTGAAGTTCTTTGTAGAATAGACAGAAATACACATAAACATTTGGAAGACCTTCTACGGCATAATTTTTTGTAAGGTTTTTTTTTGTTTTGTTTTGGTTTTTTGCAGGTAAGCTAAATGGATTAATATATCTGCACACAAACACTACATGAAAGGGTTTGTTTCATTCTTAGGGAGTTTGTATTTCAAACTCATTTTTTGTAAGGCATTTTCCTGAAGATGAAACGCGTGTTGAGAAGCCTGGCCTGATCTTTAATTTCCTGTAGTTCACTTCTGAGGAACAAGTAGGAAAAGAGGTAGTTTCTAATATCCTGACAGTGAAGAACAGAAGGCTGATTATTCTCTGAGGGAGGGGCAAAGGAGCTGTAATAACATTGACCACCTTAGCATCCTATATCACAGAATTGTTTTTTAGTGGCACACCTTATTTGTTGGGTAAAAGTGGGACCACTACACATTCCTTAACATGTATTTTCATTGTAAACATGCTATAAAAATATATATACTGAAAGCTACATTTTCAGCACGTATTTGAGGCAATAAAATTCTATTTAAAGCTTTGCCATACTGTGCCCTTAAAAAGTACAAGAAGAGAAGAAAATGATGCGTTGCCAGAGTTATACTGATGAGCGTGTGAGATGTACATCACACATTTTAGGTGGCACCCAAGGGGTTAGCATACATATTTCATGATGGAGAAGAATGTGCTCTTTGTGCCTGACTGCACACCTCTGTGCAAGATGCCAAAGTGCTTCTTACATAAAGAGTGATGTGGAACAATCTTTTACTGGAGTAGAGTTCATCAAAAAGTCCACAAAAAGTAGCTGTTGGGAAGATGCTTCCATCCTGTAACACTACAGGGGAAGTTAGAAAGTGCTATTAGCATTTGTGGAGCATTGGTCCTTCCTTCATGTGCTTCTGCTGTGACCATCTGCTGGTTAGAGGGCAGCAGAAAAGAGCAGAGATGCTGTGTTCTGCCATCAGACAGGAACAGAAGCTGTAGAAAAATGGAAAATGAAAAAATGGATGACCTAGGGCAATAAGGAAGCTCATTTGTTTAGGTTTATTTGTATTTCTTAAGCAGTGCAGCAATAGTGTTGATAAAATCATCAGTAATATGGCAAGATCTATATGAAGTGGCAGATAGACAGTGCTGTAAATTAGAATATTGTTTTTAGAAGCCAGAAGGCAAACTTCAAAGGCAAGTTATAAAAAGGAATAAGCTACCTTTTTTTGCCTTCAGAAAGATCTGCCTTAGACCTAGACCTATACCTGCTCAGCTACTGGGAAAGCGTCTATGCTGGTACAATTTTTATGATACTGAAATAAAAGTGGAATCAACTGAAATTTGATACCTTTCACCTTTTCTACTTCCTAGGGTACTTAGAATTTTTTTTTAAGCAGTAGAGAGAGTTAGACTGTGTATGGAGACTGTAGTCTGGTATCTAGATTTATTCTTCATCTGTGAGTTAGAGCTACTGTGTAGTTTTGTATTTCTATCCTCTAGTAAATTCTATAAAGCCCAAGTATTTCAGCTTAATCTTATTATGCTGTGGGGTGACTGAAGTAGAGTATCTCACCTTCTGAAGGGTTTAGAGTATGTATATTGACAGTCATTTAGATTCAGATTCATCTGAGAAACTCCTAACCACAGTAATTTGATACTTCGGTAAGCGCTAACACTATGCATTTGCTGCAGAGTTAGCTACATGCACAGAGTTTATTTCTATCATTATCAAATTTAAATCACTGAGGTCACATCCGTCTTGGGTCAGAAACTTGAATGAAAAAGTACCTTCTTGTTTTAATGCAAATATTTTTTCCAGCAAGGGGCAAACTTTACTGTTTTGAGGAGTTAACTTGAATTGTACTTGGCTTAACTCTAGAAAGTCAGGACTAGGATTACATGAACCTGTTTCACTTTTTGTCTGACTGATGGCACCGTAGCCTCCAATATGCAGGTCAAAGGCAACAAGATACATCATTACTATCTCATCTGCAACTCACATAATATGAGTAGCAAATCTATTTCATTTGAAAGATGATAACTTTTGATATATGGGGAGCGTAGATGAATATTTACCTGTCTTCATTTTGTCCCATTTCTCATTTCTTTAGCATGGTAAGTACACATTGTTTACCGTTTCTTGACTACTTCTTCCTTCCCTTTACTATGGGAGGAAGTCATATGAATTCTATATATAGGTTGCTTCAAATTTTCCATTATAAAAGCTCTTCTGAGCTCTTTAGAGAAATTCCAACACTATTATTATGTCCATAATATGTCTTTGGACTCTGGCAAGGAGAAAACCTTAAGGTTAGAGAAATGCCTTTTCTTTGTTCCCCAAAAAGCCACTCAGCTATAAGCTGTTACATCTCTGTTTTCTTTGTTGTTTATGTTGCTTCAGAAATTTCTGGCATCAGGAAAAATAACACAAAACAACACAGGAACATTCAAAGGGCTTCTCTACACTTGGAAATTGCAGCAAAGTATGACTTTCAGGTTAGATATTTTGAACTAACTTCCTATGTAAATGCTTGACTTTTATACTAAGGTGAATGGAGATACAGTTGTAGAGTGCTAATGAGGAGATGTTATTGCTGTATGCTACTATGTATTGCCAATTTCAGGGTTTTCCTTCTTAAAGACAAGCTATAAGGCTGAACCACAGGAACTCTGAAGTACCTGCCGTACCCTGCAGGAAGTGTAAAGGACAGAAACACAAGACAAATTCCTTTTGTGGAGGATTTGGTTTCCTCCTGATGGAGTGTAGCATCTGCATTCTCACACAAGCTCTAGGTTGACACACTTCCCTCGCTCACTGTGGCAATGCCATCATCCTTCATGTGCTAGCTGCAACCATGCCACTGTGATGGCTGTTTGGGGTACAAACACTGAACAGAAAATGTAGTATTTCTATTTAACAATACCTCTTTTGAGTTCTAATTAAGTAGCAGGCTAGAAAATTGTAAGCAAAATTACTAAAATCCTTAACAGTTTTTTTAAGGTTTTAAATCCTTGCTTTTGCACACTAGGAAGCCATTGGTTTATAATTGCCTGTACAAACCTAATTCTCCTGGCCTAAATATATGTTACACTGTAGTTCTTTATTGTACATACTGAGTGTTTTTCCATAGTACTAATGTGTGATTCAGTGCAAGGATGAGTGCAGACAGAAGCAGAAGTAATGTTGCAGAGTCAACTAAGTTTTGCACTTCGTAACTTTTGAGTACTTTAGTTTGGTCTGCTTGCACGTAAAATCAGTTTTGGTCAGCAAAATGACTTTACTGAAACAAATGTATTGGTTAAAATCACAGTATCGATACAGGTACACTAATGTAATGTTCTTTTCACGTGAAAATGATGATAATGGTATAAATCATCTTTGTGTCTACTGCCTCTTGGAGAGAGTCTGTTTTTTTATCCTGTTATGGTATCAGTCAGGAATTTGAACAAGTCAATATGTTGAATTTATGAAGGAGGGCCCTAAGTACAGTGTATTTGTAACTTTAGGAGGAGAAAGGCCTGACTACCAAAGAACTATTTAGTATGCCTGTGAAAAGGCAGAGTGAACATGGCAGGATGAAGTCAGATTAAGATTAGATACAAGGCATTCGGTTTTAACAGACAGAATGATTTTAGTCATTGCAACAGACTACTGAGAGAAATGGTGGATGCTGCATGTCTGGATATCCTCAGATTAAGTCTAGATGTCTGTGTGAAAGGTGAACTCCATTCCAAACAAAGTGATTGAGTTCAAAGCAAGGATTTACTGCATAAATTTAGTGATTTGTGATTAGGGTCAGACTACATAGTCTAGCGATTCTTTCTGATTTTAAGAGTTATATGAAGTGTTGTTCTCTGGATGCAATTTATACAATACTTCTAAAAATGGAAATTTAAATGTTTCCTAGCCTGGGAGCAAGAAGACACTTCTTAGCATCCATTACTTGTACTTCAAGGTTTTAAAAGTACTCTTCTTTGACTCTGTGTCTCGCAGTGCACCTGAGGGATGCACAAATAGCTTTCCTATGCATATATTTTTGTTGCTAAAGTACATTCACCGATCTGTAGTTCTGTCCTGACTCACAGCACTTAGCACTGGAAAGAAACATAGGTCCTGGAGTTCATCATTTGTTGGATTAAAATAGGTGAAACCAATGTTATCTGGCCACGGTATATTCAAGCATTAGTCTCTCATTGATATTCTGGCTCAAGAATGTTGTTAAAAAAATGTTTTAAAAAACTTAAATACTTTTGACACTTAATTTTGAACTTTGAATGTCAGAATAAAAAGTCTATTTTGCATATTTAAGTTAGTAAAAAGCAAGCTTTTGTTTTATTTTGATCTGCTGGACTGGTAACAATTTCAGATCCTTCACTTCTGTTGCCCACATATAGCCAAGTTTTGCTTAGTCAGTGAGGTGAGTATCAAATTCGGTCTCTGCTTACCAGTGTGCTGCTCCCTAATGAGACCTAGTTCTGTCTTTGACCAAGGGCTCAAACTTTCATCTCTTAATCAGTCGTTTAGAAGCAAACCATTTCTTCCACAGCAGTGACACCGCTCAGAACAACATAAACACTGTAATGCCCTAATGTAAATGATGATGAAGCTGTGAAGATGCTGCTTGTGTTTAAGTGGTAGGTCAGCAGTATCAGAGAAGTTCCCTTTGATCCACATACTGAGCAACAGTAAATGGAAAAAAAAAAAGGCAAAATATACCAGATATCTAAGGCAGTCAAAGATAAGGATCATGCTAACTTCATAAAATTACAGTTGTTACTATGCTAGTTTATATAGTAGCTCATTGTGGTAATTCTTATGAATAGCTACAGTTGAGTAATTATGTGATTTCTAATTTCCTTGCATTGTGTTATATAATGAACCATCTTTTGTACACATTTATGGATTTATTTTTTCCTTCTCTAATCCTCAGTGAATTTCCAGTTCAAGACCTCTTTAGTGAAATTTTGGACATGGTGACAGTGCTATATGTTTTGATTTTTTCCTGCAGTTCAATTTGGAATCTTCATGATAGAATTTTTCAACAGTGTTTAATGTTTTTCAAATTTGTTAAGTTTTTACTGCATTTTAATGCAAAAAAAAAAAAAAAGTAAAACAGACTGACAACTGAAAGAACTTCCTGTGAATTGCACCTTCACAATATTTTCCCCCCCATTCTTTCCACAGGACGTTATCCAAAACTAGTGTTTCACTTTAAACTCAAGAGAAACATCTTGTATTTCATACTGGAGACATATGTACCATCAATCCTACTGGTTGTGCTCTCCTGGGTATCATTTTGGATAAGTCAGTCATCAGTTCCAGCCAGAATCTGCATAGGTGAGAAGCTGATAAAAGAAAACAAACCAAGAGCTGGATCATTAAGATGCATTGTTTATTGCATGTTTATGGTATCCATTTCCGAAGGTTGCAAATACTTCTGAGTTTTATGGGATTAACTTTTCTGGTTTGCCATCTGCAGTACATCATACAGATTCCACTTAAAGCCTTTCTATTCTTTAACTAAGAAAACATCTTTGGGAGCTCCAGGTGACTTGAAGGCAGGGGAGGCTCCTGAAAGCAAAGGAAAATCAGTCATTTTGGAAATAATTTCAACATATTCAAACACGTGGCATGTACAGACAGAATTGTGAAGCTTTTGTGAGGTCTAATGATGCATACTAATTAACACATGAATAATAAGAGGATTATAAGAGATTAAATATAATTAATTGCAAATAAAGGATATTCTGAAAGGGAGAGAATGCAAATCAGTTCTAATCAGCCTGCAGGTGGGGTGGGAAAAACACTCCTACAGAACAGGGAATAAAGAAAGATTTCACATCAAATGAGGGCAGTGGACAACTGCACTGAGCAAAATGATATCTGAATGTGTTGAAGGGACTATTTGTGTAGTATTGCTGTAATAATGTATTAATCATAAATATACATTCTATGACACCAAAATCTCTCTCGTTTTAATTTCAAGTCTTCTCAGCTTTACAAACACTTTTCATTTTAAGCACTGAACTTCAGAATCACAAGTTCATTTAAAAGTCTTTCCAAAACCTGACACATTAAATGCTGTGGTGTACTAGGAGTTCACAGAGCCAGGGAAAGGCTGTCTTATAGTAGGGCACTTGCAGTAGAGGCCCTCATTGCTATTCACATTTTATCAGAAGTTAACTGGTTTTTTGCATTCCACAGGGGTTACCACAGTCCTTACTATGACAACGCTGATGATGGGAGCCAGGACTTCACTTCCAAATGCTAACTGCTTTATTAAAGCAATTGATGTGTACCTTGGGATCTGCTTCAGTTTCATCTTTGGAGCACTGTTAGAGTATGCTGTGGCTCATTTCTGCACTGTTCATCAGCTTAGTTCGAAGGAACTTCGAAAGGTATTTCAGTTCTTTGATTGTTGTCCTACACAACAGGCTTCAATTATGCCTGCTGAAGAGAATGAATTATCTTGGCACTAATGGTACATGTATTTAAAGAAGTTTCTATTTTAGAATAAGGACAGTGAAAACAGAATAATCTTGAGAAAAGAAAAATTGCTGATATACTTGGAACTTTTTGGAAGAGATCAAACGAATTGTGTGAAAACAATGTGCTAAACATATCACAAAAATCATAGGCACCTGTTGTCTCTCCAGCTATGACATATGCTTACTGACAGTCCAAAAATTACACCAAGCTGACTTGATCTTTTTGCAATACAGCAAAAAAGAAAATATTTTATCACATTCTGTTTATGAAATCTGGACATGCATGGTACACGAGTCAGTTTACTAGCAGATAGCTTCACGTATCAGGTGTATAGATCCCTGTAGCCTCCCACTTACACCTTCTTTTTTGATAGCTGCAACTGAAGGTCAGACTGAGATTTGCTTTCTATTCTGCGTTATTATTGCAATGCTTTTTGCTGCCTTAATAAATTTCTTGCAACTGTGAAATACTGCAAAATATGCTTAAAACAAAAAGGAATGAAATCAACATAGACATTTTTGAGTCTGATGGTTGTCATCTTGCTGAAATAATCAGGGCAGCTTCATGAAGAAATTTTGTTGTATGTTCCATTTTCGGAGTTTAACACTGCTTTCATTAGCAGTGAAAAAGAAATCACAAGGAAGTTGGAAGCTGATTGTCTTGCAGCTTTTAATTACAGAACTGAATCTAATATGCATGATAAAAAAGAAAATTCTAAGCAACTTATGAAATTTCTAGACCAATAGAAAAGAGTAAAATGTGGAAAGAGGATAACAGAGAAAAAAAGCAGGAAAAGGTTTGGTTGAGTGCTATAGAGATAAATGGCTAGAAGAAGAAAGGTTTTTATTGAAGCCAAACTAGAACAGAGCTTCCTTCACAAATGCCTAAGCAAAGCTCTTCGGTAGGCTTAAGAAACAGGATATTGAGTTCAAGTGTAAAACCTCAACAGTTCCACAATTAATATGGGGGTTTGACTGTTTGGATGAGATACAGATTCTGTAAATGCACAAGAATATGTTCAAAGCTGTCATTAGATCAAGGTGTGTGGAGAAAGACTGATAAATGGGTGCAAAGATGAGCCACCCAGTGGGTTTTAAAAAACAGCTCCTGAGAAGGGAGTGTCTGCAAATGGGCGAACATTCATTTTGAATGAGGATTTAAGTGGAAAACCTGAAAGTAATTTTTCTTGGCAAGGCAGCATCAGTGACACTTTTCTCTGAATGTATCCATCTTGTGAAGTAAGTGGTTGTCATTTTGCTCATAGAGCAGAAAAAGAAGCACCTATTGGAGTTTTGGATAGGAAAGTAAAGTGTTTTAGTGCTTGGATGATTAAGCATCTTTGGATCTGTGAAGGGCGCTTATGAGTGCCCTTGCCTTCGCCTGCCTGTGTGTGAGATTCCCTTTCATCTGCAGCACAGGTACTAGTGCTTGGAGATGGGGTAGACATGGGAACTTGCGGACTTGAAAGGTGTGTGTGGAAGTAGATGGAGGTACAGCCCTAAAATGAGGACAGAAGAAGGTCTTAAGGTACAGTTTTGTGGTGGACCTAGTGACTGACAGGGGTAGGCTTTCACTTCAGCACATTTTCTGCCTTCTGCAGTGCATCGGAATGAGCAAGCCAGTCCAGTTCACTTCTTGCCCACACAAACACAAGCATATAAGGGAAGGGGCACTTGACTGGTCCTACTTCAACTGCAAACTCCCTAGAGTAAGGAAAATGCCTGTCATGTCCTCTTCCTACTGTAGCACTGATTACTGAGGAAGGTGCCATGTAAAGCACACCTGTCTTGTATTTCTCATTTCTCACTGTAAAAAAAAAACATTGTGAGGACAGAAGTAGTAGCTAAAATCTCATGTCACTGTCTAGCAGGTGATTAACAAATTTCTGTGGGAGTATTGTCACCGTAGATGTGTTCTCGTTATCGTATTCTCTTGTGGACATAGGTTAATTAGAAATCTCACTTCCCTGTTTGTTATTCACATATGCGAGCTGATACAAAATTTGCACTCAGAATTATGTAAATAAATGTAGGAGGTGTATTGAAAATGTAACTCTTTGCCTTGCATAGTGATCAGTTGTACTGGTTTGCTTTCTGGTTTGCTTTTTAAAGCAGTTGGCCAGTGGTATATCATATTCTTTTGAAGCCTTTGGGGTCTCCAGCTTAGAATATAAACTGATGAAACGGTTCATCATATCCACACTCTTGTAGTGTTTCACATCACAGTCTGCCCAGGGAGGTGGTTGAGTCACCGTCCCTGGAGGTGTTTAAGGTGAGGGTGTATGAGGTACTTAGGGGCATGATTTAGGGATTGGTGGGAATGGTTGGACTCGACAATCCGGTGGGTCTCTTCCAATCTGGTTATTCTGTGATTCTGTGATCATGTGAACCAGGACCCACAGAGACAGCTTCAGAGCCATGGCAAAAGCAGAGGAAATACCTGCTTCAAGGACAGTCAGGCAAAATGTGCCATTCACATCAACTGCATGACAGACTGACTAAATGGCAAAGTTGTCTCTCCAAAATCCTGAATTTCTTCTCTTTTATGCAAAGGTGTGAATTGTAAAAGAGAAATCCTCTTTGGCCTTCATCTGTCTTCCATCTAAACTCTCCCTTTTGGTTAGAAAGGAGATAAGTTTGAAAACTGATTTCAAGGGCAGTATTCAGGCTACTCGGCATTTCTGTGCAAGCATCATGCAGTCTTTATGAACACTGATGAAGCTCTGGGTGTGCAGCTCCCTAGATTGGCATATTTTAAATATTGAGTATATTTATTATTCAATGGAAATAACAATTTTGCTCAATTACATATGGTTTTAGATGTCAGCAAACATTTTAGTTAGCGTAAACAGCTGCCACAGTAGCAGGTGCCATATAGAGTGCTTTTCAAATGATGTACTGTGCCTTTCCTGGATGCTACTGATTTTGTATCCAAACAGAGTCCTTCTTAGTGCCAGCTGCCATTTTCTTTCTTATTGACAGCTGGAATACAGAGAAGATTTAGTGTGAGATTTGAAATTAGAGCCACAGTTGAGCACTTGCAACATGATCTTTTTTTTTATATAATGTAAACCAGTTTTCATCACATATGGTTCTCCATAGCAAGTTGGAAAAGTCCCTTGATAGTCCCAGTTTCTAAAACTAGTCTTTTTATTAAGTAGCAGTTGTGGTTCTCCTCTGGATTAGCTTTCTCCTTTACAGACAGTGTGATGCAGCACTTCTGCTGTAAACTTGCCTCTGTTCTGTGAGAGTCCAGCCTTGCAAAACTGCAAACAGAATGGAGTACATAGGCACCATATATGGTGTTTTCTGCAAGCAATAACTGCCTCTTGGGGAGTAGAAAAAAGTTAAGAATAGCCTAATAGAGCATCAGCCTCCTGCGAATTGTTCACATGTGGTTGTGTGAAAAGACAAATGGCACGTATGCAATGTCCTTCCATGCTCTGCAGCAGAACTAATTCTGTACAACTTTCAGCCTGCCCTACCTGAGAGACAGATAGACTCTTAGACTGAATAATGCCCAAATCCTGCCAGTTTTGAAGTATAGATGTTGTTTTGCTCTTTTTTCTGTTTCTAAAAAAATGAGAGCAGAGGAAAAAAGTCAAGACTCTTCTGACAGGTTTCTTTGTTTTATTAACTTTTGAAGCACTGAGTGCATTTATTAGGCTGTCACTCCAGTGAAACTCCTTGTTTCAGGTGCCAGGAGCTGCTGACAAAGGCTCCTCTGCCATCCCCAGTGCTTCCCTCAGTTGCCTGAACTTTTTTGAAGCAGAAGAGCTAAGTACTTATAGCAGATCTAGGCCCTCAGGAAAACTCCAGGTTTGTATTCTAGTGCTATGCTGGGGATTGTTTTAATTTCAGCCAGGAATTTTCTGGATTGATCCTCTTAATACTTTATAGGCAGATTTTTATCCTCACCTTTGGTTTCAAAATTCTCACATAGCTGGGGGAAGATAGGTGGAAGATGAGCAAGGTTTTGTAGTCAGTGTTTTTTTAGGATGTCATGTTGTGTTGAACTACATTTGTCTCTCTCAAATAAAATATACTGGATTTTTTTTTGCAAATTGAAAATGAAAAGCAGTAATAATCCCTTTTTCTAGCCTCATGTGCTCTGCTTCAGTGGTTCACAGCAATCTGAGGACATTGTCCAGGTTCCACTTTAATTTTCAGGTATGTTACTAATGTTAGATGAAGAAAGGCTCAAGAACCGTGCCATCTACAAGTACTCTGTGCAGAAGAGTAATTCTGCACTGGCATGGAGAGAACTCAGGTGGCTTAACTTTAATAGCTGGGATATTTCTAAATGAGTTTTTTGTGTGACTGCACTTAGGGCTGTGCAACTTAACTTTTCTGAAGTTTGTTCTTGACTAATCCATTTCTTCTCATGATGCAAAAAAAGAGTAAATTTATTAGAGGAAAGAGATTATGCATTCTATATTTCACAAATAAATTTTGAGCCATTTCTTGCTTGTATGCCACTCACTGATTTGGAAGGTAATAAAATCATCATCAGAAAATGAAAATTATGTGTATACCTGCCTGAATTAAAATGACTCCTCCTCCAGGTGTACCAATTTAAGTTTAATTTAGATACAAAGATGGACCCAACTTTTGTAGCTTGGATCTCCTGGTATCTCTGCAATATCCCAAACAAACTAAATACCTTTCTTGAAAGTTTGTGTTTAGAGCTGATGTCTAGTCTGGTGTTCTCTGAGTCAGTAACGGAAAACCTGCTGACTTCAAAGGGTGAAGATGTCATACATGAACTTCATGGCTCGGAGCCATTTCTAATCAAAGAAACAAAAACCCACCAGAAGGCTTATACAACGTTCTCCAAAGAGCTATCTTGATGCAGTGAAGCACATAAAAATGTGCTTAACTTTAGTATAACTTTGAACTTGAAGTATGGGTTTCAGGACTTGAAAGTAGTATGAGCTAATTAGTATTGAATTAATTGTGGGGCTTGTCCATCTTCATGATCCTCTTTTTTTGTACCTTTTGGTTTTTAAGAAGTGTTTTGATTTTCATTACAAAGCATAGAGCAGCCAGTTGCACTGAAGGAAAATGTCCTGTGCTCGATTTGGAGCTGCTGGTCTGGCAGCTCCTCAACCTTCTCCATCTCCATACTGGGGCTTTGCTCTACTCACTTTCTAGACACTGACCTTTGCTAGTTTCTCCCTGAACAGAGTACAGGTTATTGTTGTGCATTTCACGGATTTGCTGCTGTCTTACGTAAAGCTTAGTGGGCCATATTTGAACAAATCTACCTTGGCTTGACAGTCCTATGAAAACTTATGTGGTAAGATGTTGTTAAAGTCTGTGTGTTTCCCGTAAATGTAGGCTTTGAAATCTGAAAGGAGCTGTCTGCTGCATGTAGGTACCTGTCCTTGAAGTCAAAGAGTGACCTACGGGAGGGGTTGTACGAAAAATCCTATTATTTGCTGTAGCTCTAAAGTAAATAGGTAATGAAGCATGCACCTTAAGTACCTTCTGTTTTGTTTCTTATCAGGATGAGGATGAAGAGGCTGAAGATGAGAGGAATGGAGTCTTGGAAGCCATTGCTAACGCTTGCAATGCCCCTGACAATACAAACAAGATCCAGTCAAACAAGAGCAGCAAAACCAGCATCAGTGGAAAAAGGGAGAGAAGTAAACACAGCGGGTGTGGTTCACCAATGTCAGTGATGAAAAGACTTTTCTGTATCTTTGATTGCTTCCATGTTAAAAATCCTTACCACATAGATAACTATGCCAGATTTTCTTTCCCGTTATCATTCATCGTAATTAATGTATTATATTGGGTATATTATTTGTATTTCTAAATTTCTCAATGTATAAAATTGATTTAAAGTTTAGAGAGTGGATATGAGACAGGGAGTTGCAGACTAATGAAGAAGTTGCCTTTGGATAAAAGGATATGAAAGGACATGCCATATTTTCAAGCATTTCTACCAAGTTTCTTGTTAACTTACTTTTCCGTTGTTAAATGACTGTCATGCAAAACTGACTTTCCTATTAGCATGTATGTCCCATATTAATCTGATAATCAAAGGCCAGTAAGTCCCTTTTTACTATTTTAATGGTCAACTTAGTAAAGTAAGAGTTGTATTACACTTGTTTCTGGACTGCATTGAATACATTTAAAAATAAAAACAATGAAGTGTTGTTTTCCTGCCATGCTTTCAGTATTCTGTTCCTTCTAGCTTTGTCAATAATGCATAGGTTTTCCAGGTTGTACAAGAAAATGTGTAATTGCAGGTCACAGTGGTTTTGCTTCGTAGCAAGAAACAGCTTTGTAGTCATGGGCTACCAACACAAACCAAACATATATTCATCTTTGTAAGATCACCAAAAGGTTTAGATCCAGAGAGAAGTTTTTCCCAGATGAGAACATACTTAGGTGTTGACTGATCCTTAATGGAATATGGCCATTTATCCTGATGTCTATACTCTGTACTCTGCTCATTCGCAACTGCCTGGATAACTATTATGCAGAGGAAAAAAATGATATGCTTAATTTTCAGCTTAGCAAATTCCTCAAGTCACTTGCCATTAAAAGTTTCACATAAAGATGAAAAAGCTTACTTCTTAAACTGAAAAGAAAACTCTAGATGTGTAATAAATCTTGATGAAAAAAAGGGAGAAGTTTCACGTAGATGAAATTATGACCCATATGAAAGAGTGGTTACATCTGATGAAAAAAATGTAGCAGTCTTTTCTGAGTGGTTACTTCACTGATAGATATTACAAAAGTTATTGATGGGAAAACGTGTTTCTTACATGGCAGTCTGGAAGTTTAGAAGCACTTCTTATAGCTATTCCTGACCGTAATGTATGCGTGGGTTACATATATATGTATAAATGTGTAAAAGTGCTTTTATAGACTCTATACTTTGACATTTATGATGATACGACACACTGCATACACAGTAATGCATTAAAAAGACCCCATAATATTGAGACTCTCTGATATATCTTTCTACCAGTGTGCTGCTTGTGGAGAACACCGTTACATGAGAAGAAGGTGCTAAATACCAGTGTTGGTTAGATTTGCCCCTGCTCACAATTAAATCCATAAGAATCATTGCACACTGATAAACAGGTGTTAGGTCAACAAAATGCCCTCAGTGTTTTTATTTTTTAAACAAATCGAGTATTGAAAGCTTGTTTCTCTACCATTATTACTAATGCCTTTTGCAAGGCTTGTTGAGGCAACGTAACCCCAAGAACTCTATAGTTGCTTTTGGTACCTTGTGGCTCTTCTGACATTCATATAAAAGCAAATACATTTCTGAAATCAAACCAAGAGTGCCTGTGTTAAGAATAAACCAAAATATCTCCAACCCTGTAGTTTGTCTTTAACATTCTGCTGTTAGAGATTTGACCTGAAACCCTTTATTCAGGAACAGATTCCACAGGATTTGTTTCTTGGAAATGAGGTGCAGAACTGGACACTTAGGTCTCTTTGCAGTTCTTAGTCCCATAAAATCCACAGAAGGCATATGGTAAAGCTCTGTATTTAGTTACTTAGATTTGGAGTTTACATTAATCGTGAATGATTTCAAACAGTTACCTGCACGTTGCAAGATACCTGTTGTGTTAACACTAAATTTGGGATTTACATTTACTACAAGCATAAAGCAAGCTTTTAGGGTTTTGTAGCTTCCAATTAACTTGGAGATAAATGACCTTAAATATTCTTCTAGAAAGCTATTGAAGGTCTGGACAAATTTATTTACAGTGCACTAATTGATAACAGGGTCTGTTTTCCCACTTATGTGCTAATTGTAAGCAGAGTTAGGCACTAAAGTTCCTTATGTTTTTTATGAACTAATAGACTGCACAGCCAGATTATTTATTATTCTGCTTTGCATAATTCTGCTTTAATTACTGATTTGAAAAACAAAACTTGATTTGACATGAAGTTGTATAAGTAAAAGATGTTCCCTCCAGGGTACAGGGGAACAGATTTTCAGTGCAGTGTATGAAGAACAGCTTTATATTATTTAAACATATAAAACTGTCCCCAGAAACTATAAAATTCCTTGGGATTAGCTGGAAAGGCTAAATAAGTGGCGTTCACGAACAGTGCATTGAAGGCTAAAACTCACAGGTAACTTAGAGATGGAGAAACCTCTTAGAGCTAAGATCGGGGCAAAGTTGAGACAAGCACTAAAAGCACTGGCAGTGAAAATCGCTTTGTTTTCAGAGCTGGTGAAAAAGAAAGAGGAAAACTTGGATTTTCTGCAATCATTTTCTGGTTGATAGTTACCCTTTTTTTTTTTTTTTGCTTACTTTGATTTTAATGTTTTCTGATCAGAGATCTTCTCAGATTCATAATTCAGAAATGACCTGTTATGTTTTGAGGCCACTTGAGGCAGATCATAGAATCATAGAATCACCAGGTTGGAAGAGACCCACCGCATCATCGAGTCCAACTATTCCCACCAATCTCTAAACCATGTCCCTCAGCACCTTGTCCACCTGTCCCTTAAACACCTCCAGGAATGGCGAGTCAACCACCTCCCTGGGCAGACTGTTCCAGTGCCCAATGACCCTTTCAGTGAAGAATTTTTTCCTTATGTCGAGCCTGAACCTTCCCTGGCGGAGCTTGAGGCCATTCCCTCTCATCCTGTCCCCTGTCACTTGGGAGAAGAGGCCAGCTCCCTCCTTTCTACAACCTCCCCTCAGGTAGTTGTAGAGAGCAATGAGGTCTCCCCTCAGCCTCCTCTTCTCCAGGCTAAACACCCCCAGCTCTCTCAGCCGCTCCTCATCAGGCCTGTTCTCCAGCCCCTTCACCAGCTTCGTTGCTCTTCTCTGGACTCGCTCCAGAGCCTCAACATCCTTCTTGTGGTGAGGGGCCCAGAACAGGATTCGAGGTATTCCATATGAACATTTAGGGACTGGAGGCAGGTGGCTGGGGTAGCAACGTGAACAGATAATGCATCTTCATGCCATTTGCTTTAAGCAGGAGGAGCACTACTATTGCCGTATCCGAATGCAGCAGCCAGCCCAAGGAATATGTTTCCTTCCTCTAGATTACCTGCAATCTTTGTCTTTTGATTTAGCAGCCATCTCGTGGGTGTCTAAGCATTATGCAGACTAGAGATACGTGTTAAACTTTAATAAGCTTTTTGGTATTATTTTATTTCTTAATGGAAAAGTAAATCTATTAGGAAAATATGATCCTTAGCTGAACGATTTCTTTAAATATAATAAATATTTTTTGAGATTTTTAGACTCTTGAAGGCTTAAATCCTTGCTACCTCTCCACTTTGGCAATTATCTGATGTGTTTCTCTGATCCAGCAATATCACAGGTAAGTAAGTACCTTATGCAGTTTGCTTATTGGTATGCAAGTTAGGCTGTTTTGAGAGTGTTTGAAATATTCCACCTACATGAAAAGGGAAATACTAAGACAGATGACATTTTAAAGTAGGCATTCATTAGGTCTCTTATAAACTAAGAAGGCATTTTAAATTAATATCACAATATTTATTTTAAAACATAAACAACTAAATACCCCATCTGAATACTCTGGTCGACACATATGGCAAGCATAAGATAAGGGCGTGCATCTGTTGATCTGAGTGCTCATTTTCAGCATAGCGGCCTTCTTTTTTTATTAGTGCAGCAGTAACATAAATAGCTCTGTTTCCTTCCTTTGTGCTAATTGTTTTGAGAACTGTTATGTCTTTTGGCATAGCAAAGTGTTTTTAAAAACGATGCCCCACATTTTCACCCTGTAATTAAAAAAGATATTACAAAAAAATTAGTGATTAAAGAAAACCTGTGTAACAGTAGAGCTGATGACAGAAGAACAAACAAATATATACGCCTCCCGCTTTCTGCTAGCAGCTCTTGCCGGTGGCGTGGTGCACCAGAGCGCCCAAACCACCACTGCCAGTAGAATCTGAAGCAGCTACCGGAGAATGGGTGTTGCTGGTACAATTCACTGCATGCAGCAGTAGATGGAGCTAATTAACTACTCTTCATGACTGAATGAGCAAATGTAAATGGCAAATGCGAGTTAAGGAGGACTCTAGAGAAAAGCTATTACAAGCTGACATTTGTACTATGGTAACTAGGTCATGTTTCTAGTGACAGATTAATTAAAATCAGATGAAACAGCATGGTCAGGTGGACTTTTGAGGACTTCTGAGAGAAATGAACCCTGATGCAGCAAATGCTGTGTTATAGTAGAAGGGAAACTTTAAAAGATTGCAAGTCACTATTGATCATTATTAATATCAAATAAGTTTTTCAAAATTATGATGATCATTATAATTATCAAGATTTGTGGTGATGTTCCCTCTAGCTTGTAAGAGGTGAACATCTCAGCTTAAGACTCATGGACACTGAGGTCCATAAAGTGCCTTTCTTAATGTCCATAGTAAAACCCGCGTCTAAGCATGTTCTGTAATTTACTGCAGTAGCCTCTTTTCTCCCCTCAGTTATACCTTTGCCACTACAGACAGAACTTTCTTAATCTTTCTTCCTTCTTCATTATATTCACAGCTTTGGTAACTGCAGATACTGTGGAATGTGGCTGTGTTTTCCACCCTGCAGACTTGCATGGCAGCAGCATCATACTTGTTCAGGCTTCTCAAATCTGGACTGCTGTTTACATAATTTTAGCCACCTAATTAACGTATTCAGTTAACATATTCAGTCAGCCTGCAAAATGACATAATGACCACAATACCTTGTGTTTTAAGCCTGAATTTCTTACCCTTACAAGTTTTCTCCTGCAGGTTATAATGTTGCAAATCAAAATATTATAGTATCTCAGTATTTCAAGAGTGGCTGTAACAACAGTTTTCCTATACATATTTATGTATCCTAAGCAAATGTTCCCAGGTAGCTGCTAACAATTGACACAAGAATCAAATGTATTTTAAAAGGCAGTTCAAATAGTTTGAAAAAGTTTTCTTTGAAGACATGTTTTGTTGAAATGGTGGGAAACAGAGGCATGGGAGTCTTCTGAGGTGACGAACAGGTCACTGTAAGAACAAGTGAGCTCAGCCTGAGAGCAGAAGTCTAGAGTGAGTTCCGTTCGCTGTAGAGAAAGGGCTGCTTGACAGTGCTTAAAGTAGATAAGCTTGACATGATTTTGAAGTCTGTAATGGATTTGCCATTACTTGTTCTATAACTTCATGATTAAAACCAGGGGTCCAATTCAACAGTATTGCCAAAGTCAGCTTTTTATTAGTTTCCATCTAGAGCCATCTTTCTTCCTCAGTTCCATCGAACAGTCAAACTTTCCATCCTCGGAAGGATAAGGGGGCGTTTGAAGGCATTTCAATCTCTTGATTTGATTTTACTAATTTAATTTCGGTTCTGGTTTTTCTTCCAAACTGGAATGAACACTATTTTCCCATTCCAGATCAAATGCAGCCAAAATTTCAGAAGAGAAAACCCCCTTAGGATTTTAGCACCATCACATGTACACACAGACCATAACCTGATTCACTTTTAAACTCTGCTCTGAATTTAAACTGAATCCAGATTTAACCACTGGGTAACTTCGTCTGTAATAATGCACAAACAGCTGCACTACTGTTGCTTTCCTTGCCATAGCAGGTGACTTTTGGAACCTAGGCAGTGAAAAGATTTGATACCAGGGTTATTTGATTTCTCAGAAAGGAGAAGAATGCATTTTTCTGCTTTAAAGGAATGGATCTGGAATAGCAGCTCTAACAGCACTGGCTGTAGCTGAGGCTTGGCTGCTTTGGAAGCAGAATCTGGCAAAGTTAGAAAAAAATTAACATGAGAGTATAAAATGGATTTCAAACCTGAATTGCATATTATTCTCAGCCTGTATGCCCCTGCCCCTCATGCTGATGTTAATGATGTTGCTACAAACAACATGCATTGCATTTCAGAAACAAGCTTGTGGGATTTGCCAGCCTGGGAAAGCTAGCATTGCACCCACTGATATATCCTTGACAGATGCAGAAGAAGGGTTTGTCTCCTCCTTTTCTAAGTCCCAGACTCTTCTAGCAGCCAGTTCATTTCAGTCCACTTCCTTTTTTTGTTTTTTGAGCACCCTTGCTTTGGATAAGTGCCATGACAAGGTGAACATGAGTCATGTAATAGCACATCAATCTCTTCCAAGGGAACCATCTGCACAATTATATGCATTTAAATGCTAGTCCATTAGACTCACATGATGAGTTATGTTATGCATGTAGCTAATTTAGTCCTAATTAAAGTGCTTTCCATTCACAGCAATGCATTTTTTATGACATCTAATGAATACAACTGTCCTTTTCTGTCATATTTTCCATCCTTGTGCATAAAGAATACCTATAGAAACAGCTTCTACACTACACTATAGGTCTATGTATTGCTTATTGGGATCTGGTCTAATCCTTGTTCTAGTTTTATAAGGCTTACCTTGACAACCCTTGGTGCATTTCTGAGAACACAGGAACTTGCAGTCTTGACCTCTCAAAATGGCACAATCTTCAAAATAATAATGTAGCAGATTAAGGTCTGAGAAAATTTTATAAGTAGCTAAATATAAATTGAACCTTGTTCTCAGCTTCTTTCCCAGAAAGGGGAATAAGAAATTGAGCATCATTTTATCATCTTTCCACATCATTCTTCGTCATCTTTGTATAAGTGTTGTGCTCAAGTATCTTTCCTAGTACCTCAGAAGGTTCTTTCATAATGAGTCAGAAATCTTTGTCATTTTTTTTCTTTGAAATAAAAAACTGAAATAGGATGTGTAAATACAAAAAGATTTTGAAGTCTGAGGCTTCTTATGCCCCAGGGTAATTTTAATTCTACTGAACAACCCTTACATGCACTGCTGGCACACATTTTGCAAAACTTCATAATTAGAACTGATAATTCTGGAAATTTCCATATATTACCATAGAGCATCCTGTATGGATGCCAGTTACATGGGTGACCCTTCACCATTTCAAACCACATATGCTCACAGATGCTACAGTCTTATTTCAGATGGAACAAATGACCAGACTCAAACATGCAACCTCCTTGTTCTGTCACTGTCGTTTCCAGCACATTCCAGCTGTTGGGCAAAGCCTTGCAAAAATTTTGGAAAATGGGATGATACAACAGCTGTAACAGTAAAGATTTTTTGAGGTGTTTGATACCACTATGCACCTCTAATCAAAGACACTATAAAAGCCCAAAAGGAAGAAGAGCCAATTCGTTTATTTCTACTCTAATACCCTAAAATCCTAATTTCTGACTTGCCATTTCTGGACCAATAATTTCAAAGCTGCGTTTGCCTTGGGTTGCCAAGCATTCCCTTAAAAGTTGTTGGACAGTGTCTGTACTTTCATTTCTATAAACAAACTATAGGCTACCTTATCTGTAAACAAGTGTATGGTAGTGGCCTGAGCTGGATTTCTCTCCTGTCATATAACTCACATTACCACACAGCTCTTTACCAGCAAAATCAAAAACTGTTTCTGTACCTTCTGCATCTCTGCATAGGCCTGTATTCTAGCTCTAACATTTCCCTTCCCAGAAGGCTCTACATTGTTCTTTGATAATGTCAGATCTCCAGATGCACTGCCATGCTGTACTAAAGATGACAGAGGGACAAGCCAAAATAATCAATTTTAATATTTCAGCATCATTTTGTCCTGTGCAATTCCTGTGTACACTGAACCATCAATCTATGTTTGTCTAAAATGGTCCATGCCAGAACCTTACCTGCAAAGGGCTGAAGAGGCTAATTTGTTATATTTTGACATGGACAAGCCTCATCTGGCAATCCAATGTGGATGAATGCATCCGGGGAATGGTGCATCCACTTTCTCAAATCCAAATTGCTCCGTTAGTTTTCTTAACTCTTTTATCTCTGTGCTGCCTCTATCCACCCTGGTTTCCTTATCACATAATAGGATTGTGACTGTATCTTCCAATATTGGCTTTCAATGTGCGTGATGCTGAGAGTACAGGCTGGTATTTAAGCCTTTTTCACTGAGAGGTGGGATCACTCACCCCAAAATGCAGTACCTCATCTGCAGTGCAGGAAACTTGATCATGGCTGCTGCTGCCTCTTGTCTCTTTGGGTTTCATTTCTGATTTGATTCACTACCTATACCAGGAGGAACCTCTACACACACCTCTGCCTATCAAGGACTCTCTAACAACAACAAAAAAGTGTATCAATACATCTGCTCATTAGCCCACGTTACTTAGTTTTTTGAACCCATTGTTGTACTTCTACCAAATATGATAAAGGTATAGAAATCTCAGAGACAGGATGTTCCTACAAGTTTTATGAAAATAGGTGTTCAAGTCAGAGGCAGCTGAATGCTGCCCACTGAGAAAAACACTACAGCATAAGTTTGAGTCTTTTTAAACCCCAGAGAATGCACAGTGAAGAAAGCACACCTGTGTGCCTCAAACTCAGAGCAAGCTTAGTTAGATCCTCCATAAATGAGAGTCAGCCAATAGTGAAACACAAATCTGGAGAAAATCAGGCTTCATTAGCTGTAATATTAATGAGATTCTTCACTTCTCTAGTCCTCAGAGATGGAAAGTGAGGTAGAAAGACAGAGGCACTGCTCTTCTGACTTTTTTCCTGAATTACAGTAAGAGTCAGAATTTATGTTTTTGGTTTGGCCTCTGTAAGAACACTGTACAAATGATGCTGCTGTAGCTGTAGAAAAAATATTTATGTCCCTAATCTTCCTCTTGCTCTCATTCTCCCTCCACCCCTTTCCATCTTTCTTTCATCTTTGTAAATACACTCTGTTAGTATTAGACTAGATTTTTTTTTTCAGCTGAATTTAAATCTTTCTCTACATTACATGAGTTTAATAAAAAAAATCAGCGTGCCTCCTTCACCTCTAGCCTTTAATAGCCTCATGGAAATCAAACCAGAACATAAAAAGGGGAAGAGTTATTGGAAGAAGTATCTTCAACTTTGTACTGTAACAAGAGAAACTAAAGTAAAAATGTTTACTTGTAGCTAAAATAAATTCATTGTATTAATCTTCTGAGCAGATTATGTATTTGTAATCCTGATTAAAGAGCAGGTCACTGGAATTTTACAACATATGCAGAAGATATTTTATCTACAACCTGAAAAATAAAATAATGATCAGAAGAGGGTGCTCCCAGCTCATGCTGTTTTGGTTTGGTGTGGAACATTTTGGTGAGAGCCTGTAGAATTTTCTTCTCTCTTTGCTGGCATTAATAAAATGCTTTTATGCAAAATATTTCCTGAGGTTTTTCATTAAATAGATTGCACCTTCCTGCTGCATCATGTGTACGATATATAGACTTAAGTCTTTGCTTCTAGATTTTTCTTTTTGTAATGTTAACATGAGACACTCTACAATGAACTCACTCTGTTTGGGCTCACACTATTTTCTGTGTTATGTTTATGTTCTCATGCAGTCACACTCTGGTGACATAAATATTTACAGGAACTGAATTCCTCCCACCCTTTACTGAGTGCTATGGAAAATTTTAAAAATTGCAAGAGAAGCAGTTCATCCCAATAACGCATTTTTATCCAGGTGTGAAAAAGATACACCTGGAAGAGCATATAACTTCAGGAATCAATTTCCACTTATTGAAATATTCCACATATCTAAGTATTTGCAAACAACTAATTAATTGATCTTTAAAGAAGAATTTAATGGAAACTTTGTGCTGCCAATAATGAGGTTTTTAGCAAAGCCTCTGACATACAGTTCACTTCAGGGAGTGTAATACATCAGAAAATAATTTTTGATGAGTTTAATTAAAGCAGATGTTGATGTTAAGGATAAAAATAAGCCTTTTAAAAGTTGTTTTATAGATATGTGCAATTTCTTAATTTTTTTGGAGGGCTAGTCTTTTAAGGTGATGCAATATTGCTGCGCATATAGCACTAGAACACAGGAATAACTCTTGGCCATAGTCCTAGACATTTTCAGCATAATTTTTTTTGTCTGAAGTGGTGTAGCAGAGGGTAAATTGAGGTAGAAGGAAGGCACTCTCTTTCAGTTGGTGCAATGCAGCGTTTAGCTCTGGCCCGGCCTACTCATGGGTGAGACCTCCCTGACTCTGATTCCTCACTATTTCACCTTCTCTAGCAATACTTAACATAGCATAAAGTACTATGTAGCCCTCTTTTACAGGCACACACAGAAACTGCCTGGAAGGGAAGGCTTGTGCCTCTTGTATTCAACAGCAGTGACTAAAATGGGATACAAAAGAATTCTCACTCACTGTGAGAATCTCTGTATATGTCTATGTGTTTATATGTGCAAATGTTTCTTGAGAAAGCATTATTTTATGGATTGGTTTCTTCTGCACCTAAGAGACTCCTGTTCAATTATGTGCATCAACGGTCAGGTCAAAAATCAAACCAAGGTATAAACAGAGCAGGTCTAGGTGCAGAGAGGAGCTACTCATCAGAGTGGCTCTTTGGGAAAGAGTTAAGAAAGCAAGTAGAATAAAAAAAGAGTCTCTGCCTTACTGAACCTATGTACATCTGTGGGAAAATGACTGATGCTCACCAGAACTCTGACCAAGGAAATTCTATCTTCCACCATTTTAGATGTAGCTTTATGCTTTCATTGTTTTTCAGAAGAAAAGCAATAAATGAAGGGGAGAAAACACAAAACCAAGACCAGTTTTCTTATGAACTGGTATTTTTCTGAAAAAAACATATGAGAAGGAGGCAACGTATCAGTGCCATTCTAATGATTTCTGTCCACGTTCTTGTTGCTCCTGCACTCCTCACCATGATAGGTTAAAAATGAAGGAACTGTGTAGCTGGGCAGCACTAACCTAGCTGCCAGGAGAGAAGCTAATTTCTGGTCTCAGATTATTTAGTGTTAATTGGGACTTAAAGGCGTATCAGAGAATAAACCATGAATTTTTAGATTTCTGCAGTGCAGAGTCCTGTTTGTCTCTTTGCCCAAGTGATAGGTGATAAGATGAGAGGGAATAGCCTCAAGTTGCGCCAGGTGAGGTTTGGATTGGACATAGGAAAAATTTCTTCATCAAAAGGGTTATTAACTGGGAACAGGCTGCCCAGGGAGGTGGTCAAGTCACCATCCCTGGAGGTGTTTAGAAGATGGGTGGATGAAGTGCTTAGAGCTATGATTTAGTAGTGGACAGGTACGGTTGGACTTGACGATCTTGAACGGCTTTTCCAACCTAGTAATTCTATGACTATAACTGGGGCAAGTGCAGTCACAAAGACACGTCAAAGGTCATATGGCAAAGGTATCTGTTCTGATTTGAAATATTCCTTTATAGAAAATAGTGTGAATAAAAAGCAGACAGACCGTTTATCATTACAAGCTGTAAATCACAGCTTTTTGGATGTAAAAGGCCAACAAACTTGAGTATATAATGTAAAACAGTTAGCTGCAAACTATTTTGCAGTAAAACCTACCTTATATTTAAGGGAAATTTAAACAAAATGTCTCAGATAACTCTATGTACATTTTCTAGTTCAGTGGAAAAATATAATTGCTTTTCACAAGAATCCATCTTAGCATTTTCTGTTTGATGCCTCAGCCTGCAGAGAATGAGCTGTATTATTTCACTACTGAAAATACTATAGGACAATGTGCTGTTTATTATAGGTCACAAGGAAAAAGTTATATTCAATATTTCTGCCTTAGTTTGTCTCTGCCGCCACCAGAACTTTCAGAGCTAGCAAATGAGCTGTGAATGGCTGGTTTGCTGGCCTTAATATCTGAGGTAGCAGCAAGCTGTAAATAGCCAGGGCTGTATGTATTCTTAAACATACACATTTAAGGCTTGCATCCTTCTTTTGACTGGCCCTGAAATCCTGACCTGATTATATGCAAAAGTGTAGATCCCTATTTATTACCTATTGCTATTCAGCTAATTATTTAACCTCATGTATTTTTTGTGTAGCTTTTATCGTTCCCTACTGAATATTTTACTGTTCATAAAGATGCACGTTCTGAAAGCTATTACTAAGCTGACTTGCCTGCATTGATTGGCAAGGATTTTACCTAAAAAAAAAATCACCAGTATATTTATTTCATGGATCCACCTTCTGGATTTTGGATGTATATGGACAATACAAACAAGAAAAATGGATAAATCATTGAGAAGACTTCAGGATATACTATATATTTAAAAAATCAACATGGATTTCTGCAATAAAACTAAAGCAAAGAATATATGACTGATCCTGCATCCATTGCCCTTTGTCGATAAAGTCTGTGGGGATCCCTCTCAGATTCTTTAAATGGAAGAAAATGAAACTTTATAAACAGCAGCAGTTGGGTTTTGATTTAAAACAGGCATTCATACAAGTTGATATTCTTTTCTCCAACAACAACAAAACATACAATGAATATTTTGTAGTTAAAATTCATTTATGTAAAAGAACCACAAAGTTATTTTCTCATTGCAATGGCTATAATTGTATTGCTTCAGATAACCCACAGACATCTCTATCGGACAGAGAACTATTCAGTACCATATGAATTCAATCCTTTTCAGAATTATCACAGCTGGTGGATAGGGAATAAATGACTGAATGAAGGTTTGCAAATCTTGCCCTATACTGACACAGCGATTTCAGCTATTCATGGGCTTCTTTCGGGAATCTCTTCATCAAGTAAGAGATTTGATCTGCAAGGATTTTTTGATAGTCTTGTTTTTAACAATTCATTTGTCCGTCTTTTTCACTTTTAAGTTCTGTTTGAGGTTTGTGTCTAACAGTGACTTTCCAAACACTTAAAAACCTCTATGTGGTGAGCTTCGGGATTTTTTTCTAAGTAGGGGATTGAAAGTTGATTCCCGTGCTTAGACGATTTGCTCAAAGATGCATCTAGAAGTGAAGGGATAGAAGTTAAAGGCAGTCATCCCAGAGTCTGCACATCTGTAGGTTTAACACACTTTCTCTTGTGATTAGGTGTGAATATCTAATTACAGCATGTTTCACAGATGTATGATCGTCCTGAAATAATTTAGAGACTCTCAAACTTTCATTTTTAGTATCTTTTCATAATCAGGAAGAAAAATTCATGAAAGTTCAGTAGAATCACCCGATTTCTCATTTTCCTAAATGACCATTATTTTGATGACTTCAGGTTGTTTGGATGTTAATCATGTTTGTTTTCATTTAACAGGAAATAATCCCACTAGTCTGTGGGTTTTTCACATGGCATCTCCATGTAACTTTTCTGAGAAGGAGCCTATAATGGGTGCGCTGTGAACAATACAAGATTGCTCTTTAGTTCCAATGTGCTTGAAGGACTCTAGCCCAAAGATCAGTCTCTCTCGAAGGACTAAGGGGCTCTGTCACTTCTTTTCTGCTTTAGGTGGAGTACTGCAGGGAAAAACAGGCTGCAGATTTAAAATGTTAGTGACAATCCACTTCAATAGTGATTAGCCAGGGATGTACGGCATTTAAAAGCAGGTACAATTGGTTCATGCTGACAAATGTGTCTTCAGTATATGAGTATAATGCTCATGACTACTTAATTTCAGAGTAACTGCAAACTTGTTCTTTTCTTTTTGCATTAATAAATCCCTAGGATTTCTGCTTTGAAACTTTATTGAGAAGATACCAGAATCTCCTGTAAGTTTTCCCATTTTCAAGAAAGTCTACTATAGTGTATCACAGGATTTCTTTGGGTTCCAGTGAGTAAATTCAGAATTCCTAAAATGATTGCTTTTATTTCTGCTTTAAAGGGCAGAGTAAAAATAAGCAATGGAGTCTTTTCTATTTGCATAAAAGATAGGTTATCAGGTATAGGAGTACTCTTGCCAGTACAGCCTAATGAATTTACAAAAAATATTTTGTTTTTAAATATAGCACTGAGTATTTTTAAAGGTAAGGTTAATTTCAAGGACTTGTATAAAGTTGTTTTAATGCTGGTATGTGACTGTAAATCTGTAAGAACTGGAACAAACTTACCCAGCACTTGGCAACCATAATTGTCAACACGTTACCTTGCACAGGAGCATCTTTTAATAGGTGGAAAGAAGACCTCTCACAGTTTATCTCTCCTTAACAGGTTTCACACTATCTCTAATCACTGTATTTGTTATTGTGCAAGGACATACCTGAGTAGTCTCTGCAGAGCTGCTGAAGTTTATCTGTGCCCCAAGTACCACAGAAAATGTACAATAAAGCTAAGAATAAAACAACGTTTCTGCATGTTCTGTCTACCCTCTTATGTTGTCTTTACCCCCAATTCAATCCTGCTCCCTTAACAAAAAAGACAAACTAATAAATGTGGTAAATCCATCAAAAGGCACCCCAAAAATCCACATTGCTCTCTTGTCTGTTAATACTATTTGAGGCTTAGCTATGCATATACCTGAAGTGCCTACAGTGTGGAGAAAACACAGCAAATTTTTTAAATGGTGAACTTATACAGCATTAGAGTTTCATACTCTTTCTGTTTGACAGGATTAGTTCTGCAGGATTGTTGTTTCCTTGGTATTGATTCTCAGATTCTTGTTAACTATTTAGATAGCTATCTGTTTAATTATGCTGTTCCTATTTCAAATATGAAAACATAAAATGTCCAACATGAGTTGTTTTGTTTTATTTTTTTTTTTCAAAAAAATACATTGAAACAAGCTAGAGTTGTCAAATACAGAGTATGTGCTTCAACTACTGGGAACTGTGGTTTAGATTACAGTGAACCAACTGAGTTAGTGTATCTTTACGTACTCTGAAATATGCTTACTAAGCATGGAAGAGGAGATGATAATTGCCATGAGGTCAGAAGGTCTGTAGAAGACTAATGGGCAACAGAGCTGTCAGTAAAAGGAAGAACGGTTTCAGTGTTTTGTGTTTGGGTAAACTACTTTCCATGGTATCTGTGTATTCTTGAAATGGAAAATGGAATATCCAACTCCTCATTAGGGTTAGAAAATATCTAGCTTATTTCCAATGTTTTTAATCACTAGGTGGAGATATTATAAATGAAAAAACTTGGTATAAAGTGTTTTGTTTTGTTTTAATTAAGCTTACATCAAGTTTCCAATAGCACAATGTAGTATTTTTACATTGGAACCCGTGGTTTCTACTATTTCTTAATTCAGCAGCCAGAATCACAGAACCAGGGAGATACTTTTATTCTATTTTAATTGAGTTTAGAAGCTGAAAGACGAAGAGTCAAAACCAGGTGATCAAAATGACCTCCAGAAAGGACTTCTCAGCTGTAACTGAGAATGCCTGATGAAAGGCACCTAGCAGTCATCATTCTTCTGAATTGTTTCTTTGTGGCTTGATGGTGGTGTTTTGGTGGGCATTTTTTATGGTTTTGGGTTTGTTTGGGTTTTTGGTTTTTTTTTTTAACTCCCAATATATTTAGTAAAACTTTCTCTTTTTCTTGCAACAATGCTGAGCCCAGGTATTCACAGTAAGCTTTCATGGCCCTAACATCCTGTGCTCAATGTGCGTCACAGAAATAGTCCCTGTTGAGAAATGACTCATACTGTTTAGTTTAGCATCAGCAGAATTTATTACACTTTTACTCACCCTTTTCAATTATAATTACCTTTTCCCAGTGAATTACTATTATTATTCACAGTTTTATAGCTCAAGGCAGACTAGATGCTTTGCATTATAGGTAGAAGGGCAAGTAGTAAAATCCTAGAGCACAAACTATCTCTATATTCAACATGTTCAGGATTTTCACACAAATTCCTATCCCTAAAGGATATACAGTCTATTTCTGGGCAGAGGGTAGCAACAAGAAACATTAGTGCAGATCAAAAGTTAAAAGTTATTAATGGTCTAATTAAGATATATATTGTTCATGTGGTCATGTCAATTATGAGAAATCATGCAAACCAAATCTGTAACAAATCCTTTTAGTGTATTTTGTTGATAAGGAGCAGACCTTGAGGGGTGGGAGGAAGAGGATAGAGGAAATGGTTATGTGCTGCATAGATGGAAGTTCAGAGAGAAAAAGAAGGCCCTTGCTGGATTAAGTTTCGTATGGCTAACATTTCTATATCCGGCGCCAGATTATCGAGTGAGATCTCAGTCCTGGGAGAGTTTCTGACCACAAAGCCCACCCACTCACAAGAACCACTTCATATGTAAAAGTCATCTGAAACCTCTAATGGTTGCTGGTACACAAAGCAACCTGTAGGTCTTCCCATCACCTGTGATTTTAATCAGCAGCAAAACATCAACCCTTCAACTAAATTCTTGCAGTCAGAATATTGCTGTATCTGACACTGCTGTGCTATAGCAGGAACAGAAGTTAAACAAGCCTATGGATTATTCTACTACTTTATCCATCTAGAAATAACAGACCATTATTTTGCCTTAAGTACAGAAACAGTACCCTGAACTTCTGTTCATATTTACAATAAAATCAGAAATACTTTTCTGGAAAGAGCTGGAAAAGAGTTTAAGAGATTATAGGACAGCTCTGGTCTTCTTCAAAACAAGACAGAATTATAAACAGACATAACTTCTTTTTCACAAACACACTTGCTTACTATCATTTCTAAGCTCTATTGCTGGAGCAATTCCTATTCTATTTCCAGTATCCCAAAGAGCAATGACACACAGCACTCACTATAGTGGTCCTCACATCAGAAATAAAAGGAACAAAGGCGAAATAAAAGTGAACATAGACAGACTTTCCATTACTCTAATTTTCTAAAGTAAATCATTTTTCTGTCTTATGATCTGCCCCTGCACATAGCTGATAGATGAATGCTTCTTATTACTTTAGCTGAACCATCTGTGTTAGTAAGGTTTGCAAGAGAGAGCATTATTCAGCAACCAAGAACTAGCATTGGCCAAAAAATACAAGTGGCTTTCACAAACCGTTTTAAAATTTCTCTATTTTCATGGTCTTTTGAAGCATTACATCTTTTCTTTTGTAAGCTGTATAAACCATTTGGGCTTTATGAGATCTAAAAATTATTGAAGGTGAATAGTCAATCGCCTAGTTTTGACCAAAGAGCTAGATTTTCAACATTTTTTAATTTCCTGTACTCTGCAGGACTTCAGGTAGAATTAGGTATTTTCATGGTAAATTCTAATTATTCTGGTTTGGCCCACGCATTACTATTTTGCATTCTGTGTCTTCACTGTATCCAGATTATTTGCTATGCATTAACGTGAGTTGGGGTTTTTTCCTGAAAGTATTTAAGAGTTGAGCATTAAGCAGATAATCAGCATGTTCCTTTTAGTGCACTATACACAACTTTGTCTGGCATGCTTTACAGCGGGTCCACTATGTATGACATTGTCTCAGTACAAGACTCGCCCTGTCTTGTCTTGCTGATTAATTAGAAACAGACTGTAGCCAGAGTTTTGACTGGTGGAAAGTGATTGTTGCACAGCCAGGGACAAATGATTTTCCCACAGAGCCACTCCAGTATTCTAAAGCCAAGTTTAAAAATATCACGGCATTTTAATATTTACATTCATCATTCAAAAAGATGAACACATGGAAGAATCTGTAAGATATGGTATTACAACAGTCATTGTTCATTTTATGGCACTGTACAGAAGCTGATCTAATTCTTCAGTTGTTGCAGCTGGCAAAAAACCAGTTTCAGGGCCAAATTCTTGCAGAATCTGTATATAACCGTCCAGTACAAAATTGGCAGTGAAATGCAATTATACAGGCAGGAAACCATTTATCCTCTGTTATTTTCTATATGGTTTCCTATATAATGCTTGGGATCATAACTTTAGAAACTCCTTTCAGAACCGCACAGGGCGGGGTGTGGGGAATCCAGCATCCCCACATCTGTCTTCTGTTGTTTGTACAGTCAGTGCCTCCCCAGGGGAATAAAAGTTTGTAAGCGTGTTTCATTTTGGTTTTACTTCCTCTTGTTGTTATTTTCACTGTTTTGTTTATTTATGCTACAGAAGCAGACGCAAAAAAAATGTTCCAACCTGCCTTCTGCATGCGAGGCCGTCCTTGCTTCCTGGGAGCAGTTATCCTGCACCTCGGTGGCTCCTTTTCCAGCTTTTCTTCCTTGGAGAGCACTGAAGCCTGAGTTTCAATGTGTTGAGTTGCATGAAGACAGAGGAGAAAGTTTTCCATTACATCTTTCTTCCTTGATTTTTAGGGCAAACTTGTAGACAGTTGAGGTTGTTCAGCCTGGAGAAGAGATGGCTCCAGGGACATCTTATTAGGCCTTTCAGTACTTAAAGGGAACCTAGAAGAAAGATGAGGATAAACTTTTTTTTGTCAGGGCCTGTAGCAATAGGAAAAGAGGTAATGGTTTTAAACTAAAAAATGGTAGATTTAGATCAGATATAAGGAAGGCATTTTTTATTATGAGGGTGGTGAAATACTAGCACAGGTTGCCCATATGGGTGGCAGACAATTCCTGGAAACATTCAAGATCAAGTCAGACAGGGCTCTGAGCAATGCCATCGAGTTGACGATGACCCTGCTCATTGCAGAGGGGTTGGACTAGATGTTCTTTGAAGGTTCTTTCCAACACAAACCTTTCCACGATTCTATGATATTCTGGGCATAGATCATGAAGGACCAAACTCTGTGAAACATGCCAGGCTACCTATGTAATCATAATTGTGTCCTCAGGCTGCGTCTAAACAGTGGAACAGATATGTTCCGTGTGTCCTACTGTCTTAGTCTTGACTATCTGTTAATAGGGACATATAACTACACCTTGACTTCTTTCCTCACCTGTGCAGGGAAAGCAGGGCATGCAGATAGCAACATGTGCCAGGGGTATCATAGTACAAAAGCAGGAGACAAGCCAGCATACAAAGTTTAAAAGTACTGTGGGACTGTATAGGTTACACACCTATAGAAGCCCTTTTTTATTTTTTCTTCACAAGAGAAAAGAAAGATAAATGTTCTAGCAACTTCCTCAAACTGCACTCAAATAGATGCTCTGTGGGAACAGGCCTACAATACAGATGGTCAGGGAGCTTTTCTCCTTGGTCGCTTGGACCAGATGGAATGGTCTCTCTAACTTAAGCTAGGTAACATAATCATTAAGAAATGTTTATTTTAAAATTTAGTTTACATGCCGATCATGACTAAAATTCTGAATGTGAATCCGCACCATTTGTACTGCAGCTTCATGCATTGACTTTGTTTTTTGTTTCTCATCACTTAGATTGTTATTTTTTCAGGACAAAAGCCTGTCACCAAGATTATGTACTTTATATAAAAAAATCAAACATAGAATTCTTCAGAGTTTTATAAAAGTATAGTTTGTTAAACAAATCCATAATTGTCTTATTTTTTTAACTCATTGTGTAACATCAATTTATCAGAAAGCTGACTTTATTTTTAAAGACTTCTAAAGGTGCAGATGCTTTCTCATTTTGTTGTTCAGTAGTGCCTGACACCCTGACATCCTTAGATATTAGTGACTGTAAGAACTACATGACACATCTTCTATGGATCAGTCACAAGACGGGGAGCATACCATAAACAGAACACTAAAAATTTGTACATCACAGCATGAAAAAGATCTATACTCCTGAATTTTCTTATACATGTCTAAAACATCAAGTGAAGCATTTCTGGGGCAGTATGGTTTGTTTTGGGTTTGTTTTTTTGGTTTGGTTTTTTTTTTTGCTTTTTTATGTTTATTTGGAATAACGTTTTCTAGTGCAACAGAGATCTCTTCCTAAATATAAAAATAATTCAGAATGTGTGTATGGGACAGTTAACAGAGGTATGCTTTGTTCTCTGTGGTTTTTAAAATTGCTCTGTTTAAATATGTTGCAGTGCTCTGGAGTGGATTCTTGTCAGCTAAATGAAAGTTATTGCGCTTGTGAGCTGCTGACAAGTAGCTACAAAGCGTAGTATGTTTGCATGGCAATTGCTTAAAGTATTTGGGAAAGACTGTGCCTTTCTCCATCAGGTAGCAGAAATGTAAAGTGATCATGGAAAAAAAGTCATGAAAGGAAGCTTATAAAGATATATTTCTGTGGCTAACACTTTCATCAGGCTTTGAACCAAGTCCCTCAGCTGCACTCCTGGTGAAACACAGCATCCTGTTATGTGATTTCCAAATCATGAGTGCAGATGTGCCATTCCTCAGAAACATCACAAGCTATTTGCTCGAAGAAAGAATCAAATCCATATGAATTCATTAAATCAAACACAGAACTGTAAGTATATGTGATGAACCATATGTTTTGTCTTAAAGACGTGCTGAATTGAATGAATGGTTACACAACTAAATATATGTGTACACAAGGGACATATCACAGATATCATCAACAGATATTACACATCCCTTCTAGAATTGTGCTGGGTCTGGCTGGGATAGAGTTAATTTTATTCATAGAGCTAATGTGGGGCTGTGTTTTGGATTTGTGCTGAAGAGCGCTGAAAACGCAAGGATGTTTTAGTTACAGCTGAGCCTACATAGAGTCAAGGCCCATTCTGCTTCTCACCCCACCCCACCCCACCAGTGAGCAGGCAGGGGATGCACAGAAAGTTGGGAGGAGACACAGCTGGGACAGTTGACCTCAGCTGACCCCAGGGAAGAAGGAGGAAAGGAGAAAGGGGGGTATGTTTGGATCTATGGCATTTATCTCCCCAAGTAAGCCATACATATGATGCAGCCTTGCTGTCCTGGTGATGGCTGAACACCTGCCTGCCCATGGGAAGTAGTGAATTTCTTGTTTTGCTTTACTTGCATGTGTGGTTTTTGCTTTACCTGTTAAACCATCTTTATCTCAACCTATGAGTTTTCTCATTTTTACCCATCCTATTTTCTCCCTTATCCCACCAGAGGAGAGTAAGTGAGCAGCTGTGTGGTGCTTAGTTGCCAACTGGGTTTAAACCATGACAAGAATCCAATCCCTTTCTTTACCCATAAGCTGGGGAACAAACTTAATTAAACTGTAGTAAGTTTCTTTCCTCTGTGAAAATTATTTTTGAATACTTCCTCTAGCTACAGCCACAGGTTTCCACAAAACGAGCACTGAACTGTCACATAACCCTTCGGGTAGGAAAAGTAAATACACATACACATTGAAGCTAAAACAGACTTAGTTTTTTATAAGCTTTCATAAACACATCTGAAATACAGAAACAACAGCTGGGAGTTTTAACATACGTCCTACCCACAGTGCAATTCTTCCACCCATCTGTAGAAAGATATAATCATGTTCATCAGGTTTTGTGAGATCTGATATATATTTATAAAGCTCTTTGACATACCTAGTTATAAATCAGACCTAAGGTAACACATTTTGATCGCTTTGCATTCTCTCATGGGTATCTTTCCATCTTATTAAGATATTTTCTCTCTATTCTGATGAGGATTTGAAATCTAAAAAGTAATGTGTTGCAGCACCCATCTTCAGGATATACTCTCCACTTTCAGCTGATATTACAAATGTATCACACTTATTGAGCTGAAAATGTGCCCAATTTTACTTTTAAAGAGCAGATGTTTAAGAATCAGGATTTTTGAAGCCCCATGTGGCATTAGCCCAATAGTAAATTCTTTTTCTACAACTGTGAAAGCATCATGTTCCTGGAAGAAGGGAGAGGACAATGGAAGTCTGTGGAACTAAGCCTGAGAAAGAAAGATGCAAAAATGATCAGACATCTGTAAGGAAATCATATATATTTGCAAACATGAAGCAAATATAACTACCACTTAGAGTCCTACAACACCACATGTGAAATTATACACACTAATTGGCTTTACTGTTGTATTTTATACAACTGTATGTGTTTTAGAGGCTGGTTGTGTTAATCTTCATGTTATCGGTAAACACAGGAACATGGGAGCAGCTGCATTAGGTCAGATTAAAGTTCCACATCTGTCTCGCAATGCCTAGAAAAAGCAGCTGTCCAGAAAACAACATCAGACAGTGTAGGCATATGGGATACTTCCTTCTGAGAACCTCTAGCCACTTGTGGTACAGGCCATTTCTGAATCAGACATTGTTTCTATCCATTTACTAACTCTTGAAGGACTTCTCAGTTTTTTGGTTTTCCCATTCAACCAATATAAAAGATACCTTCTCACATAGCCTGCAGAGGGCTAAGTAGTGTCCCACTCTACCAAGTGGAACCCTGTATAACCTTAGCAGTAGAAAGAAACTTTAAAATACTCTAAGAAAGCAATTACTCTGTTTCTCTATCAAAGGCCATAAAATAATTACTCCTATGCATAATGTAGTGATGTTAACAGGAAATGTGCAAATATATTTACAGTGAGTGTTCATCCTTGGAATAGATGTGTTATTTTCATTAGTAGGCTTCTGTATGATATACTGTATGCACTGGAAGTTGATCATGTATTATGGTAAAAGCATATGATAATGTCAATGATATATATGTACTACATGAAGTCACAAAATCGTCATGGGTCTAAATGTCGTGCATCAGTTATGCACCAACCCCATGAACTGAAATTCCATACCAACATAGAAAAGATATAGTAACAGTTGGCGATGGTGATGTGGCAGCTAGAATGACAAGGCAGCACATCAGCTGGAGATATGGGGAGGGTGGCAAAAACTAATGAATGTAAAGACATCTCAAGAGGGCAAAGGAAAAAAACGTGGATGAAAGCAAAAGAGCTAAAATAATCTTTTGGCACTGATGCTTCTGAAAAATGGAGCCTGAAGAAGTTTTGATGACATGGGGATATGTTTGAGGTGCTGTCAGATTGCAGGGTCCACAGAACTGCTTTGAGAGGAAAATAATGAGAGGAGTAGTAATAAATCCTGATGATCAAGGAGGCCTAATAAAGTTGTCTGGCAGCGGACCCAAAACAGACAAAAGGAACACTGTTTCTCACAACATGTAATTTAACTTTGGGACTCATTGTCACTCCACTCAGTAAATGCAAAATTAATGGTTTTGAAAGGTATTTAATACAGTGATCAAAGAACACCCACCAAAGCTATTAAGTAGAATCATACTGATGCAACCTCAAACTCAAGGAGTCTCTAAATCACAGATACATGAAAGTTGAGAGCATATACTGCAAGAATAATCACTCTACAGTTGCACAGTTTCCTAAGCATCTGTAGTGAACACCACTGAAGACAAGATTGAGTATTAGGTGGGTCTTTAGTTTGATCTGTCTCAGCTGCTCTTGTGTTCTGGATACTCCAGAAAGTGGTAGACGGCAAGACCATTCTTGCATATGGGCATGGGTTTTTTATTATAGAGCAAGAGAGTTTTTTTATATTTTTAACTGCAAGACAAATCATTGCAAGTAAGTATCTCCATATAACAACAGAAGATGTAAATCTTTACTCTTGTGGGCTTTTATAGCGTCATCACCTATTTTAAGAATAAAGAATGTATTGTACATATAGAAAGAAATAGACAATTAAGAGAGTGATTGTATCTGTTTGTATAGTAGTTAAAAATTGCTGTACAAATATTATTTGTAATCTTCACTCATACTGTGCTGTAAAGATACAGCTGTTTCAACAAAGCAGATAAACATGTAGTGAAATAGGAAATAGACATGCTGGGAAAAAAGTAAAAATCTATATTACTTAAACTGTATGCTCTGAGGAGACAAGCTTCTTTCTTCTTGCTCCACCTTGTTTCATTTTATAAGATTCTTTTCTCTATCTGTAGTTAAAGGATGACTCTGTTTTGTGCACTTAGTTCCAGTACGCAAGATGTACAGATATTGGGCTGGTGCACATGAATATAAAAGACATTTGTGAATTCTGTGTTAGTGAGCAAAATGTTGAATTGTTTCTACTTATAATTTGAAGGCAGAATTCAATTGTTGACAGAGGATTTTCACCTGTAGTCTCTTAAAAAAACCACTGATTTAATTTTAACTCCTGAAAAGCAAGCTGGTTTTATTGAATTTTAAGTTGACTTTTTGCTAAGCAAAAATGAAGTAGTAGTAGCACATCAAACGTGTAATTTCCTGGATTCTCCTCCTTGCCCTCCTTGAAGATGAGTGATAGCTCTCTTTACCTAGTCATCAGAGATCTCCCTGACTGTCACAACCTGTCAGAGGTGACAGAAAGTCACTCTGTGATGATGGCAGCCAGCTCCTTCATCCCTCCTGGATGCATCCATCCCAGTCCTGAAGACTTGTGTTATGCTTGGTTTGCTTAACAGGTCTGCATCTCAATTTTTGTTTACTATGAGTACTAACTCATCCTCCAGACTCTGCCACAAGCCAGATAGAGCTTGAAGGTCTGAGAGATAAGCTTGTCAGTAACAACAGAGACAAAGAAGGCACTAAGAAATTCAGACTTCTTTGTATCCTTTGTCAACAGAATCACACAGAATCACAGAATAACCAGGTTGGAAGAGACTCACCGGATCGTCGAGTCCAACCATTCCCACCAATCCCTAAATCATGCCCCTAAGTACCTCATCCACCCTCACCTTAAACACCTCCAGGGACGGTAAGTCAACCACCTCCCAGGGCAGACTGTTCCAATGCCTAACCACCCTCTCCGTGAAGAATTTTTTCCTTATCTCAAGCCTAGATCTCCCCTGGCGGAGCTTGAGGCCATTCCCTCTCGTCCTGTCCCCTGTCACTTGGGAGAAGAGGCCAGCCCCCTCCTCTCCACAACCTCCCTTCAGGTAGTTGTAGAGAGTAATAAGGTCTTTCTCAGCCTCCTCTTCTCCTGGCTGGGGGAGGCTGAGGGGAGATCTTATTACTCTCTACATCTACCTGAACAGGATACAGAAGCCTCATTTTTCCTTACCCTTGATCCTGCTCCAATGACTCTGTAGTAGTGTCCATTTCTGCCCTTCCCATTCTCATCAATTTAGTCCCCGGTGGATGTTTGGCATGCCTGGTTCTGGCCCTGCATTGCCAGGATATGTTTCTATACTCCTTCTGGGTATACGTCCCCACATTTACCTCCTGTATGCTTCCTTTTGTATCGGAGCCCAATCGGGAGTTCCTTGTCTCTCGTGCCAGGTGTCCTCAGCTTCCTGTACATCAGGTCGTTCTTTTCTGTTCTGAAAAGTTTCCTCTTAAAGATAAAACAGATCTGGGCAGCCTCAAGGCAGCTTCCAGAGAGATCTTGTATGCCAGTTCTCTTATCAAATTGTAAACTAACCAACATTTAGGTGCTACCTAAAAAGCATGTGTCTTTCCATCATAGTGCTGTATCTCTCTGATCTCAGAAATACTGCTCTATGCAACTGTGCACAGATTTCTCACTCCTCTTTGTTTCCTACACTGTGGGCATGTGTGTACTGGCACTTGAAAATGGTTCTCATCCACAATTCTTTCTCAAGGGATGTATGACAGCCTCCCCAACTGGGTCATCCCTCGGTCACCCTTTCTTATCCCTTGTCTCTCCATATCTCTTCAGTCTTAGATCTCCACCCCCACAAAAAAAAAAAAACCAAACCACAAAAAACCCCAACCCAACAAAAAAGCTCTAGTTTAAAGCCATCCTCATTAGGCCAGTAAGCCTATGGGAAAACAAGATCTTGCCCCACCTTGTCAGACGGGTCCCACTTAACGTAGTTTGTAGCTTCAAGGTCAGTAAATAAGAGATGCAGTAAATGGTTTTCCATGCACTTCTAATCTTGACCTTCAACTTAATCATCTAAACAACAGTCTGTCCATTTTATTCTTGATCCTTGCAGCTAGGCTCTATATTTAAAAAAATTAACAAAATTACATCAGTATGTGAACCTGTTCTATGTGTTTGCCCTCTCTTTTTCCACAGCTCTGCAGTTTTGTTGTCAAACAGCCAGCAGTATATATTCATCTTTTGCATTTGCCATCCTAACCTTCACTTTCCATTGTCTGCATCAACCTGTTTTATTCTGCCGACATCTTTTCTCCTTTTCACACACAATCTGAATCCAAATAAATGGCTATTTTGTCTCATATGTTATGCTTCAACATTCAAAATGTATGTCGTTATTACTGACAGTCCTTATATTTTCTGCTGGGTTAAGATATAAGTATATAGTATTATTATTATATTAGTGCAGTGGTTTTTATTTAAAAACTGCCTTCCTTTTGTTTTTTATGTAATTTATTTTCATGATATGTTGTGTATTTAAATATGGGTGAGGAAAAATTTCTCTTTCAAAATAACCATAACCTTTTTGTTTATTGTTAGAAACTGTCATTTACCATGAGGTTATCACTTTTTCCATCCTCCTGGGCATACATTATACAAGTAAACTGCTGCAGCACATTGATTCTAAACTGCTGAATTACTAGTGCCTATCACAGTATTCAAACGAGTTTGCTCCCAGAGAAACATTTTTTTTTCCATTCCTGACCACTCTGAAGTAAAAGCAGATTAATAATTTACATTTCAGATCTGCTCCCAGTGTACTCAGTGGTGAAGCTCTCATTGCTTTAGGGATAGCAGGGTTCTATTTCCTACATGGGGTTTGGGGAGACTCTGGTGTGGGCATAGCTGAATGAATTAAAAGTTCCCATCAATATACCAATCCATGTGTGACAGCACTGTGAAGAATGCAGTCCTTTATTCTCTGAATGACAGTAACCAGACTTATTCAGTTGAGAACATTTAACAAGAATGCAATTGGACAGATCTTCCGTCATTCTGATCAAGGCTAAATTTAAGCAGAAGCACCAGAAAATATAGGTCACTGATTAATTCACTGAGATTCTGCATTCTTGCTCTGCAATAATCACTTAATGACAAGTTACAGCAAATGCTTCAATGTGATAATTAATTCTTGTTACACATTATTAAGGTCAGAGGAACTAACAGGTTCACTAATGATTTCTATTTTAGAACATGGGACATTTCAATCAAGAGTATATAAAATAGTAAATGTAAGGGAATTTAACAGTATTTACTGGCTTACTACATGATTAAACACTGACTCCTGCTCAGCACATAGAGGCATTAAATGCTGCCATTCTATCAGAGGGACAATCCAAATCTTTTGCTGAAATAAGCACTTCCAAAAAAATTTATTCAGTTTAATTATAATTTAGCAAAGAATCCACATAGTTAATATAATAACATACAGAAAAATAGTTCTGACTTCTCCTACATAGGAGTAACCTAGATATGTAAAGAGATAGAAGTGTTGTATTTCTAGGCAAGAGAACGAAGCAGAGGAAATGTCTAACCTTCATAATTATGTCATCTGATGCCTGCTGAAACCTGGGCACGCATGAAGGCTCACGGTTCACTCACTCAGAAGAGCCCTCTTCTTAACTCCTCACACACATCAGAGCTGCTTGGCAGTCTAGGTCGATAGGACCATAATATTAAGATTACCTGAGGTAGCCACCATACAAGAAAGCTCCAGAGAAACCTGTATTCAGAGATCCAGACCACTACAGAACTATCAAAGCTTTATATACAATTAGCATCTTCTTTTCCTCCCCAGGATTTATAGTGGACCTTTGGGCTTCTTTCTTGTTCTTGCTCTTCCCTTTCAAAAACAGCAGACATCTCAGAGAAGGGTTTTCAGAAATTTAGGAAACACAAGAACATGCTGGACTTCTTGGATATCCCTTCCCTAAAGACTGAGACACTCTCAACAAGTAGAAGAAGGGAAAATTAGTTCTCTTTGTGCTTATTTGGTTCTTCCTTTACACTGTCATTGAAGTGATTGGAAGTTTTCTAGGCCAGAAGCTTTGGAGACAACACAGAAAAATGGCCACTTGCTATGAATGTGTTAGCACTACAACACCAGCATATTGTCTACTTAATTAATCATAATATAAACTGAAAAATAGTATTGGCCTCATCGACATCTGTCATACTTAGCTCTAAATGACAATATGAAATATTTATTAGTCTCATTGAACTGCTTATTCATCTCACAGACAATGCTTCCAAATCTTATATACTTATTTACCACCCTGATCCGAACGAGCTGAGCTCTTTCAGTTTGAAGATGCTAGTGGGAGGTGAAAGCACTCCAACCTTATTGTTCTCTCTCTCCTTCAGGTCCAGAATGAAGCAGTGACTTGGATGAAACAATGAGTCTGCAAAGAAAACCCCTGGTTTTGCCTGTATTCAACTCACCCCAGCATGGCTGTAACATCTTCATGTGTGCTCTCAAACCTCCTCCCTTACTTTGTAGAGTATAATATTCTACAATATGGTAGAATAGCAATAGTAGGATTACATGGAAAGATTACAGTTCCATCCATGAAACAAAAAAAACAAAACAAAAAAAAACAAACAAAAAGAATTAAAATATTTTGGGAGGAGAAAACTGGATACTCTCTTTCTTTCTTTTCTGGATAGAATGATGTTCTGGATAGAATATGTTCTCCCTGTTCATTTACTTAAACAACCCTACAACCTGTTGGCTGATTTCAAACAAGTTTAAGGATAGGAAAAAATGGTCATACATGTATAATTTGACGTGTAGGGCATTAAAAGATGTCCAAAACTTTTATTATGGTCTGGTAGAACAGTTCATTAAAATTCTGCAGAGCTAAGGTCTGTCTTTGGCTTTTAAAATTTTTTAGTAGCCAGAAGTTTTTGAATCCTATAGTCATACTGTTTTCTTCATTTGCACGCTGGGTGATTTTGAATTAATAAAAAGCTAAACAAATAACCTGGTGTATCATCTGTTCTGATGCTTAATTATAAGGTTAGTTATGACTTGTATGTCATTAATCAGCCTTTAGAAAAACATTATTTAAGGAGCTATTTGGAAGAGTCAGACATTAAAAGCACAGTGATCAGCCTTTGTAGGTGTCTCCGTAAGACCTGTCTTTACTGTTGAACTTCTCATAAAGTGAAACTGAAGAAGGAGATTAAACCTCATGTTTTGCCACCTTCTCCCCTCTGACATCTGTTAGCAAGATTCCATATACAATGACATGTAAGTTGACCATTTTTAACAGAAAGATATTGACAGGATCCCTTTCTTGTGGCTCATGTTTTAAGCACTGAATCTGCTACAGAATCTCCTGCATTGTCACTCTGCATGAAAAATCTGCTTTTCTTTGCATCTGTAGCAATTTCTCCACCCATCTTGTTCTCTTTGCCATTGCTTCTATTCAAATTACCCATCTGGCATTCTTATGGAGATGACCATTAAAGAGGTTACCACAAGTTGTAAGAAAAGAATTAAATCATCCCTTCTGACTCCAGAATAAAACTAAATAGCAAGTGCAGCAAGCCTCCAATGGGCATGCATGCACATAAATTTCAGGGGATTTTTTTTTGTTTAGATTTTACTTTGTGGACAAGGCTGCAAAAATAAAATAATATGTTTGTATTATTATAAATTATATAAGTTATAAAACTTTCTCCTTAGCTCTGCTCTGACTTTACCAATCAATATGGATGTGAACTGAAGCCATGAATTTCACTTTGTCCAATTACTCTTGTGACCTATGACACCTCTACTATACTTGTGATGAAGGATTATTCGTCTTTCTCATGTGTTCAGGAAGGGCACGTAGATTAAGGCTAAGCTGATATCTCTGCTTACAAGAAATGGACAGAAGGTTATTTGAACCCATTTTCCTTCAGCCCGTTGCAACTTAATATAGTAATAAATATTTATGTCAGGCATCTGCTGTCTCAGTTAATAAACTATCTCTGCCTTTCTCATTTAATGATTCATAAAATACTGTAATTTCCTATGAGTGCATTATGCTGTCTTTTGCTGCTGAAACATTGACTTTAAAAGAAAAAAAATCTGAGAAAAGGCGACATCAACTAAAGTCTCATTAGGGAAATGGTGGCATCCTGAATACCCAGGCAGAAAGCTGCGTGTCTATCCTAACAACTAAATTAGCCTTGTAACTTATTTTTAGGTGAAAAAAGGAACTGCGAAGTTTCCCAGTGAGGGATAAGTGCTAGAGACAGCATCTTGCTTGTAAACTTACTTTTTCTCAATTCTTCCTATTTCTGAGGAAGTGGCATTTTTGCATTACCATAGCTATGTTGTAGTTCCCATAAAAATAAAAAGGAGGATGTTTAAAATGTAAAAGCAAGTTTCTTATATTACCATGCAAGCTCTCCAGAACAAGCAGAGTAGGTATCCTCTGAGATTTATTACATGTTATCTCAGGAAAAGAAGTCTAATCTGTGTTGATTCAAGGTAAAAGCTTTATATTATGTTTATTTTTTCAACGGTATTGAAGATTATAATAGGCAGAAGACCATTTCCTACAGCTCAGTATCAGCTCTTATGTTCTTGAGTCACTCAGTCTACTAAGACATGAAGCAACCAGAACTGATTAAACTGGTGATTATGATTTCATACAATAATAAAAAAGGAGTCTAAGATTATAATATTTTAATACACTTCAACATTTTGTTTTATGATTTCAGTACCTAATTCAGTTGTATCTCAAAACTTTCGGTGTCCACCATCTCAAGCCTCACTCCTTTCAGATCAGGACAAGGCGCTACTGTTAGAATGAAAGTTGAGACTCTCACTTATTCACAGGACACCCGGGACCAAGCTCTCAAACAAAATTACACACAATTTCACCACAGTTAAACCACAACTTGCAACTGTTGCAATAAAATTCTTTGATATGTGACTATCTCAGCTTTCTCCTGTAAGAGATCCACTCTTTTGATTTATTTTCATGCACAGAAGGACATCCATACCCTCTGATACTTGGAAGCCAGTTTCCTCAGTAAACACAAAGTCAATGTTTTGCCGTTCCTGAACGTAGCCATTTATAACGACATATTGTAAGTATGGGATTGTAAGAACCCTGATATTTTGCAATGGGATGCATCAGTGATGATAGCATCATTTAGATGCCATTTACTTAGAATGAATTTTACCTGTTGCTGTATCTCATTGTATTGTTGATTTACGGAGATTGATTTTCTCTTAGAAACGGGCACAGGTTCCAAACATAAAAGTTAGGTATCCAGGATCTGTGTATATAAGGAAAACTCAACTGTATCTAATAGGATCCTTCAGGTACCAGGCTGTGTTCAAGGAAATCTTTGCTTTCATGCTCTGTGTTTTCCTTCGTCTTCCTGACAAGTAGCACCTAAGTTCATTTTCCAGCTGCTACTTGCACAGTAACATGAAAAGGGTTGTGGATAAATCATAACTGATAAGACTAATCAGTAAATTCTTCACTCTGTCAAGTGTTCTAGCTATTTTCTTGAGGATCCACATGTTATTGCTCAACTGACTAGAGTTAGGCCTGAAAATTTCTTATCTCCGTTGTATGTTGTGCGTAGACATTACTGCAAATGCTGAAATGGCTCCAGGAGCTGGTTTTATGCTGTTTGTCAGAGATCAGGAGACATAACAGGCTTCTGGAAACCTGTTTGCTATTGGCACCCCTCCAACCCCTCACTTGCTAACAGTGGGAATTTCCATAGAAGCTTCTTATCTAGTTTTTAAAAAATACCAGCAAAGTACAACATTAAATTGTATAGATGAGAGACAGGTGAGAAGCCATCTCCTACCTGTCATGCCACATATTTCTTGAGAATGTTGTTATAATACAAATTCAGATATTTTTCAAGAACCAGTGCTTCATACATTATTTAACTCTTCTTTTTTCTTCTTTTTCTTTCTCTCCATTACATTCAACTATGTTCAATTGTATTATATTCCTCTGGAAAATGAGTGAGGAAATGGTCTCTCTCACTGACACAGTCTTATACCAGATGTCACAGACACGTCAATCATTTAACAGGGTTTGTGCAAAGGAAGATGTATGAAAAGTATTGGAGAAAATTTGGCATCCTCTACAAAAACACTGAAGTAATATAAACTCAGAAGCCAAAGTTTTTTGATGGAAGGGGTTGAGCTATTCTTTTTTGGCTTATTGCACCTAGTCAATAATTCCACCAATCATATGCCGTGTCTTTTAAATCCAAAATTCAGAGGTTAGAAGCTTCCTTTTGATGTTCAGTTAATATGCAATCTCTTACTCAGGCTGAACCATTCTCCCTGTCAAATAAACATCCTTCTGAATTTCACTCTGAAAAATATCCATCCAAGTGAAAAAGCTATTAATAAATATCTACCCAGAAATAAAATACCTCTGTTAACAGAGAGCACCTACAGAGATGTATCTCAATGATGCTTTATTCAAAGTTTAATTTAAAGATCAGCTTCTGGACTTAATGAATGCACTCAGTCATAATCTGCAAATTGACACAAAACATCTCAAAAATATCTAGTAAATTGGGGTTAAGGAGGGGAAAACTGTACTAACCAAAAATTTACAATGTTTTGGTGGACATCCCAGATAGCTAAATCATTTTTTTAATTACTTAAATCAGTCTGATAAAGGAACACATGGAGAAATTTCAGACATGAATCAACAGTAAAATAAGGACAAATAAATAATCCTAAAAGACAACTGGGTTTATCAACTCAAAAATCTACTCACAGAGGCCTTGTAACACACAAGGCAAGGGGGATAAGCTGTCAACTCTGATGTCATTTGGGTCATTGTGATTATGTGGAGTTGAGAGTTCAGCACTAAAACATGCTTTTTGAATGCCGTGGTGTCATAAATGTCAAACTAATGAAACCACTTAGATCAGTGAGTGATGTAGGGAGCCAGCTTCCATTGCACAAAATGAACATTGTCCAATAAACACCAATCATAGGTGTTTTCTTAAAGATGTCCCCTTCCACTCCATGTATTTTTTTCTTATTATTCTTTTCCTCTATGGCCACTTTCTTTTCTCCCACAGTCTTAAGAAGAACTCCTAGTTGCATCAGTATAAACAAGTAAGGGATCTCAGTAAGTGAAGCATCTAAATGAGAAATTTACTGTCTCTAGCTGGGCGTAAAACAAAATGCAGACTTAAATAAAAAGAAGAACAATATACAACAACCTCCTAGACACAAATAATTTATTTTGACCTGAATAATATCTCCTATCTAAAGAATTATAATAGTTTTTTTAATCTCGGTCATTAATATTTTGATGGAATAATCATGGATTTTTAGTGAAAACCGTATTCCAATTGATTAGAAGGCAGAGGATTATTTCTGAATTGCTAGAAGCTTGTGGGCCACTACATTGCTACACATCTGCTTTGTTAATTGTTATTCAGTCAATCAGACAGCAACATATCTAAGCTGAAAAAAAAGCAAAAAAAAAAATCAGTTTATGTAACTAGCTTTAGTTTTTATTTTAGGATTTGTTTAAAATAAAGGCATGCAATGTAGTTCCTGAAATGCCATTCTTACTCATCACAGAATCACAGAATAACCAGGTTGGAAGAGACCCACTGGATCGTCGAGTCCAACCATTCCCACCAATCCCTAAATCATGCCCCTAAGTACCTCATCCACCCTCACCTTAAACACCTTCAGGGACGGTGAGTCAACCACCTCCCTGGGCAGACTGTTCCAATGCCTAACAACCCTTTCCATGAAGAATTTTTTCCTTATCTCAAGCCTAGATCTCCCCTGGTGGAGCTTGAGGCCATTCCCTGTCATCCTGTCCCCTGTCACTTGGGAGAACAGGCCAGCTCCCTCCTCTCCACAAGCTCCCTTCAGGTAGTTGTAGAGAGTAATAAGGTCTCCCCTCAGCCTCCTCTTCTCCAGGCTGAACATCCCCAGCTCTCTCAGCCGCTCCTCATAAGGCCTGTTCTCCAGCCCCTTCACCAGCTTCGTTGCTCTTCTCTGGACTCGCTCCAGAGCCTCAACATCCTTCTTGTGGTGAGGGGCCCAGAACTGAACACAGTACTCGAGGTGCAGTCTCACCAGTGCCGAGTACAGGGGGAGAATAACCTCCCTGGACCTGCTGGTCATGCTGTTTCTGATACAAGCCAAGATGCCATTGGCCTTTTTGGCCACCTGGGCACACTGCTGGCTAATGGTTTATAGGCTCCCAGAAGGTTAGGAGAAAGTGCAAAACCTGTGGCATACAAATTTTATGGCAGACAAAACAAACAAAGAAATGGACTAAAAGATGATCATTACAGCCTGGAGGGCATGGCTGAGTATTTATTCTTAAATTACTAAATCATTCTATCAAGCTGAAAAGTTATCCCTTTCTAATTTGTAGTTTTTTCAAGGTGGCAATAAAACTATGTAAGCAAATGTATAGTAAAACTATATAAGTAAAATGATTGATTTTGCTAGCCACAATCAGGCACATTCCTATGTACCAGACCTTATACAACATGCATCACAGGTCATCTGTAAGCTTCATTAATCATATACAACCCATTCATTCACAAGGAAAGATGATGAATTACTGTCTGTGGACATCTAACGTTCACCTCACTAATTCCATGGACGTGCAGGATGTATTGTAAGCTTTCCCCCCCCCCCATTTTAATATGTCAGAGACTGTAATCTGCAATCCTGCACGACCTTTTAATCCATAGAAGCAGATATTTACATCCCATGGGGCCCTACTGATTTTAGTGGCTGATGTCTGTTCATTTCTAGTTATAATACAGATGCTACTAATGATGCTGTGCTAAAACTGTATATACAAAGGTGGGAGTAGGGACTTCATTTCACCAAATTTCAGCTGACTAAAATTTGGGCCAGTAATCAAACCACAGAAAGTGGATAAAAGAAGAACAAAAAGTCTTTACTATAATGTACTATAGGTGGCAAGTCATTTGCTGCTTGTCTTGAAAAAAACAAACAGGTACTTGAAGATAATTATGCTGTTGGTGTTCTGAAACAATCACTTTATACTGCTGAATTGACTTGGCATCCTTGTACTTCATGTCTTTCTGATTTGCTGCCTTTAACTTTTTTGCAAGTCTCTCCTACTTAAGACTGTTTCACTTTGGTTAAAGATCTTCTGTGTGTGTTTTGTACAGTGATTAGCACAAAATACTTATGCCTAGTTAGCTCTCTGGTGATAGCTATGGTACTAATAACAGCAATCTGAATGTGCATTTTCACCCTCTCAAGATAAGCCATGATAGTGTCAACATTTTTTTCTCTTCATCTAATGGCACTGTGGAGTTATCACTAGCAATAGCTGTGAGTCGTTACAATTACGCACCCCTAACCTCTGTGGTACTTAACACACACTTTAAAGGACATTTCATTTTCCGTAGATCCTAGATAACTAATCCACTCCTGTCTCTGTTTGCAATCAGAACATACTGCAAAAAATACCTGCATTCTGAAAGACAAGTAGTTCATTTGTTTCCCTGTGTCAATAAAAGCGAGATCTGTTTCCAGACCTACACGTGTAAGTATTAGCTTTACCTTACACCATAACCATTTTTAGATTGATGGTGAAAGGCATTGCCTCCAGTGATGGCTCATGCAGTAGAATGCACATTATATTGCCAACTGACATTTAACAGCATCTGATATGCATTCAGCCACTACTGGAAAATTTTTATGTAACACTTTCTAGATTTTCCTTTGATGTACAGATTACAGAAGAGATACGCAGTGTACTGAGCAGTAACCTCCATAGCAGTTACATTCACTTTGCAGAGAAAACATTAATATTTGCTTACATTTCTTGAGTAGAAGAAATGATCAGAGCTAAGACAACAGCTGAACCTCCAATCCTGTCTTTTAACCTTTTATTTAGCTTGAATTGCAGAGAATTAAAGAAAATGAATGATACTAAAATTAGAAGTAATTCCATACACCTTTAGTAACCATCATAGGGAATCACAGTGGGCATTTAAACTTATTTCAAGTTTACTGTTCTAGAAACTTTTGAGTGCCTGATTCACACAAAGGCCCAGTACCAAAATTAAAATGAAGAATCCCGGGGGCAAAAAGCTCAGGGAGGTATTTATTTGTAATAAACCAAATACTCCTCTCTTAAGTAAACAGATGAATCTAATTAATAGATTCACCTGAGATTCAGTGTGCTTGGATTTTGAGCTGAGACTATTCAAAACAATCTGGAGGATTTAGATGCATATAGGTTTTTGAAATTAAATCCCTTAGACACCACTGAAAACTCTCCGCCTTGAATTCCTTCAGCCCATGTGGGAGGCTGACTAGTTTCAGTCACAAGAAGGCTCATGCGTAGAGTGAAGGAGATGAAAGGATGATTGGAGACGCCAAATAATCATTAATGATACTGATGAATTAAAAGCTACTGGGCCCATGGACCATATGATGAAATTGGACAGCTAGAAAGTTAACACATAGCTGAATATGTGATGTTTGATCCTCCTTTCAATGAAAAATATGTCATAGGATTTCTTTGTTATCTTGTGTTATCTCCTCAAGGCTTTTGCTTAGGAATTATTTAGAAATTCAGATGTTTTACCTACATATGCATAATATTTGCTCCTTTTACTGTGGGATTTTTTTTAATTAGCTTTTACAATGTATTACATAGAATTTTCTGTTTATGTTAGCTTCTTTTCTGTATTTATTAATCCAGTAAGAAGTATTTAATCATCAAAACATATTAGGTCTAAGTAGTTTCAATTTTGTTTTCTCTTAACCAACTAAAATCTAGTATTGCAATCAATTAATAGCAGTTTTAGACTGAATAATTTTACAATTAAATATTTTATAGCTATGATAGAAAATTATTTAAACAAAGGCAAGGACTTTCAAGGAGAATGGACATAATCTGTAGAGGAATAAGGAGCATGCATGCATAAGGCTCCTACAATAAAGTATAAAACTACACACGTGATGGTAAGTTATCATACAACCATAGTTCTGCACCACTGCAATAAAAATAAGGTATTAAATAATTATCTTTCTACACTCTGCAAAGCCTCAGCTAATGTTAACAATTACAACATATTTAGCTTCATTAGTATACTACTGCATGAACCTCCTAAAGTCACGTTCTGTAGAGAACTGTCAGGTATTCCTTATTTTAGGAAATGAATTCAGGTGCGTTAGTTTGAAGTTTGATTTGGGGGCAGGCAAGAAAAATTTTAACAGGAAACAGCCAGACTGAAGGAATCTCTTGGGTTATTGATGGTATTTGTAGTGGTGGTACAGACTTAAACAACTCAAACTGTAAGTTTATTTCCTGCGTTTCCCCCTTTAGTCTGATAATTTCTAATAATTGTTCTATTAATACCATTAGTAGGAGAAAATAAATGACTCGCCTATCCTCCCCTCTTTTTTATAGGCTTATGAAGGAAGAGTAGAAAAACAATTCTGAGCAATCTTTGAGGAAAACAGTGGAACAACATACAGGAAATAGTAGCAAACCAAAATGTTTTATTGAGAAGAACATTTCCTTTGCTGTCTCAGCATCATTTTGCTTCCTATTGCTTCAGTTAGATGCTACTAGATTCCTATTGTCTTATGTGGACATGTTTATTCTAAAGGTGATTATAAGAAATGGAAGCAGAAAAGTGAGCTTATTGTTGTCCCTACAATCTGAGGGTATAAACTCTGAGGTTTGTATGTCTGATGTTTGATTCTCATCCTCTTTTTCCTTTTTTTTTTTCCCACATGTAACTTGCATGGAGACTTTAGTATTACGCTGGCCAATTAAACATTGTATTTGTTTCTTTGCTGACAAGAGGAAGTTTGACATATATTCCAGGAGAGGAAAATAAAAAGTCTGTGTGAAAGAAGCATTTTATAACCACCCATGAAGAGTTAAATAAGGCAACTCCTTCTGTCTTTTTGTTTTGTTTACTTTTTCCATAATTAGGAAAGTTTTGACTTCCCTAGAAACTTTTTTTTGGAAATATTTGTGTTACAGATTTGTGGGAAGGCAGATACGAAAACATCAAAAGCTGTGTAAACCTGCTCCAAATTCAAACCTGGTTGATGATATTTTTTTTTTTTTTAAAAAGGGAACAAGGGCAACAAACTAAAAACCCTGACAGTCCTGGTAGCGATACATTCTTCTAATTTATCAATTTCTTGGCTTCATTTCTTTGCCTATGCTGCTTCTTGCAGACCTTTCTGTATCTTTTCTCCTGGCTTTTCTATGACTCTACTATAGACCAATTGGGGTCTTGCCTCTGGGATTCTTCCAGGAATAGAGGAAAGGATGATTTAGGCTCTGAGAAGCAGTGGTAGGAAGTGAGATGTACTTTTGTCTGTCATCTGCAGAATTTCTAGAGAAAAAATTTATAGACTAAATACTCATCAGACTAAGAAGCTAGTAACACTCTAGCTTCACATTTACTTCCTTTTCTCTCTTGACCCATGTTAAAGGTACATAAGATTAAATGTAGCTAAGTTAGGCACCCTCACTTTTCTGACATAGCTACTGTTAATCTACTACCAAGTGCAAAAATCCCTGGAATAGTTTTATGTTGGCAGTAGCATAAACCTTTGATCTCCATCTTCAAACTGACTGGCTTATTTCTTAGTCTTTTATAATCTTATTGCCTTTGGGAGCCCATACTTGCTTAGTCTTTAGTTAAATGAATTCATCTATCAGTATCTCTTGAGATATTACCTCATTCTTTTATTCAAGAATATTAACCATCTTTTGACCTGTAGATGGCCTACAGCTTATCTGAATTTACTTCATGCTTCTGGTATCTCAAAAGATGTTGCACCAATCAAGTTAAAACAAAAGCTTCAAAGTAAAAGGGTAAACGTCTATTCACCACTTATTTTTCTGAACATAAGGTACTGCGAACATAAATAGTCTTGCACACTGCAACTGCTCAAGTGCACATCAGCTGCTTCTCAGTTTAGTCTTGTTTTCAATACTAAATCTGATTTCCTTCCTCTCCCCCACCCACCCATTCACATTCCTTTCTACTTCAGTTCTGGAATGTGTGGTCTGTGGCCAGCTGACAACTTTTTTTTAAAAAAATAAATTTGAGGATACTTAAACAAGGCATTTTAAAGTTCTATGGATCATGTGTAAGGACAGCTGTTGGAATTAAAAGACAGTAGCTTGAATGTTTGAATGAATTCTTTTCCCCACCTTGCATTTCCCATCTATGTCTTAGTTATGAAACTGGCTGGCTTTGACATTTCGAAGAGCTTTAACAACTTCAGATAATCTGTAGTGCTACCAATGAATGCTAGGAGATACATGCATATCCTAGGAGGCATACAACTCCAATAACTTGTTTGTTTAATTGCCATCAAACCATATTAGTTTTTCCAGATATTTTACACCTGTGTATTTAAGTTTTATTCTTCAACTGCTTCACTAATGCAATCTGAACTCATAAGAAGACTTTATGTCTCAAAAAGTTGTGGGTTTTGCCACTGTTTGATGAAATAAGACCAATTGTGCTATATCACAGAAGGAAAGCAGTGGCTCTCAGGCAGACATCCTTTCCAAATAAACTAGGGTTTCCATCAGAACATAAAGTCAGCACCAAAACTAAGTAATACGGCGCCATTTTTGCAGCATAGGATAAGTTGTAGTTTGTACAGCAGCTCTTGCATTTACTGAATGATAGCTTAAAGCCTGAGAAAGTGAAGGAACAGCTAAAATAGATCACTATCACCTGCTTCTGAAATTACGTGATACACCTTAAAGTAAGTTTGGGTTAGCTGGTAGACAACATATATAATAGCAGTTTTCAGAAAACTAAAGAGCAGCAGTTTAAGTAGCTGTTACCCCTACAGGTGGTGGACACTGAGTTGGTAGAAATAAAGATCTGTGAATCTGTCCATCTTCCACAGAAAGAGAGCAATGGGTTAAAAAAACCCAGAAAACCAAGCAAACTGAAAAACTGGGAAACAAACTGAAAAAAAATTCACACTCTACAATTCACGTAGAAAGACCCACTGACAAATATCAACCTGACCTACCTCAACCCTGCTGGAGACTTTTAGCTCAGCATCAGAAAATTCCTAAGCTTCCCAAAATTGTTGCCAGAAGTCTTGATCCTGCTTTTGCTGAGATCAGTGAGAACTTTGACATGCACACTAGAAGAAGGATTAGCATTAAAATCGCTAAGTATGTAATAGAAATAATAACTCTTTGATATCTTTTTCCTAGTAAATTGCAAAGCACTTAATAAAAACAATGATCTGTAGGGGAACTAAATCATAGATGTGGAGGCCTATGTGGCAAGATTTTTCTGATAAGCCAGGGATACATTGCAGCTCTTTCAAGTCCTGCTGTGGTGCTTTAAGACATTCAACTGTAAAATATCTCAATTTGTGTCCCTCAAAGCAATTTTCTGCAAAAGAATTAACAAAGCAAAGTGATTCTGCCTTTCATCCTAACTTTTCTTTTTCAAGTGCCTTAACTGATTTCAAGAAGGGTTTAATGTGGAAGCTCACATGTCTAAATTGGCCATTTATTTCTTGGTGAAATATTTCCATCATAGTATCCCAGAGCAGAATATCATCTTTCTGAAGCTAGTGCATTTACAGAAAGTTGTATTTCCTGGGTTTATGATATTTTATGTGTTAGTGTTAATAGTATGGACTGGAAAACAGACAGTGGTCTGATACTATTCCAGATGCAACCTGTGGGTGGTATAGAAGGTAGGGGACAAACTGTAGAAAATGGCTTAGTCTGAAAACTCCTCGTCCCTGGAGGTGTTTAAGGTGAGGGTGGATGAGGTACTTAGGGGCATGATTTAGGGACTGGTGGGAATGGTTGGACTCGACGATCTGGTAGGTCTCTTCCAACCTGGTGATTCTGTGATTCTGTGAAAACTTTGATTTCCCAATTATTATACAACTTCGCAAACTCCAGCTGGTCAGCATTCCTAAATTTCTTTAGGAATAACATTTATTCTCTTACAAGAAGAGACAACTACTTGTAAGTATTACCACAAAGCTTTCCCATTTGACATCCTGCACAAATTCAAGGAAGTTTAATGTGAATAGATATAATAGGGAAAGGTAACGTAGATTGAAATTTCCGTGGCTTGATTTGGATCTTGGTATTGTTTTGGACTTTCTTTAAAGGATTATTCTATATATAAGAAAAGATAAAATGTTTCATCATCTAAAATAGGTGTTCTTAATGTAATCTACTCTAAGATGATGATCTATGTGTGACTAGTGGACTCAGGAAGCTACCTAGTAGTAGAGCAGAACAGGAGTAGGTTGTGTAATACTGTTTGCATGAGTAAATAAAGGGGTTGGAATCTGCTTTATCTGACATGGCTCAGTACTGATATAGTCTCTCGATATTAATATGGGAGGCCATGTGTGTGACAGTTTCAGTGCATATATGATTTACATATTTAAGTATTCGGTAATCCTGTTTTATTATAAACACTACATACATTATAAATATCTGCTTTCTTCAGGCTAATTCAGATAATCAGAAATCATTCATTTTGGTGAGAAGGAGCAAATAAGCAAAAACATGGGCAAAGGACAAGCTTTTCTTGCTGATTTACTTCCAGAGTCTTATTCCTTGTTGTAAGTTGGAGTGACATGGACCATTTATTTTGATTTCCATTGAGGGCCCTGTGAGCATTTACTTCCATTTGTTTCTCTGTTTCTCATGGAGTAGATTTTTTTTCTTCCGTTCTCTAAAAGAAATTTCTGGTAACCAGCAGAACACATCAGACTGCCTCGGGACATTAGACAAACAGGAACTTAATAAGGTTGTTGACTGAATATTAAATGTGCTAGGGCTGTCTGAGCTTCTCTGAGTTAGCTCCTGGATAATCATATGAAGAAAGTCTTATGAGAGGGAGCATCAGACATCTCCAGCTTCCATAACCATCCCACAGAATTTTGATACCTGAAAGCAAAGCCTTCACTATATTGATGACTGTTGTGAATGTTTGTTTGGTACACAGGTGTTGTATACAAGGCTCTTATTTTTAAATAACACAAAATCAAATTTTATTCAAATCCCATGTGACAAGGTAAAAAAAGCTTGTTATGCAGATGCAAGGGAAAAGCCTTTATTTTCCCTATGGCCCCTTTTGTCCAAATGATCACAGAAAACATAAAAGAGAGAAGTAATGCTTAATCACCACTCAATGGTTTTATGACTTGCTACTGTAACTGTACCTCAGGAGCATTCAGGAAATCTGTGCAAGTTTTACAATGTATTCCCATTTTATTTCATGGACTACTAAATAGAATACTGGATTAATTTTAAATTCTAATCTGTTCTGAAGTGATGTGGGGAAATACATCTGTCACCTTCTGCTTAAGTCTAATAATTTCTGATCTTCCATTTGTACACTTAAATGAAATTTTTAGTTATTTTGGATATTTTGGTTCATGTTGGGAATACAAGCTGAAAATGGACCAGGAGGAGAACTGCATGGTACTGTTGCACAGTGTGTGTTCCAGTGTGACTCTGGTGAAGCACAGGGTGCCCCACTGAGGTTGTGTTGTCTCTGCCTTGATCATTACAGGGAAAAGAATAGTGGTTGAGGAAAAAAGCACAGAAGGCGAGCTTTCTTCTACTCCTAGAAATGACCAGATGACTCTCATTCTGTGGGAAGGCACATCAGCCTCTTTCGTGCTCTCCCTGCAAAGATGTGTTCAGCTGATATTTGGCATTACTGCAAAATATTGAAATGTTTGGCAGGAAAATGGGATGACAGAAAGTGTCAGAGGTGGAGCTACTCAGAAAAAAGTTTTAATTTAGATGGCAGTGCTTTGGTAAGGTTTCCAGTGCTTCATTAGGAATGTCCATGTGCAAAAGGAGAAGTAACACATTGAAGTTGTACCCTTTAAAAGCAGTAGACTTCTGTTTCAGTATGAAAATAAAGACAAGAAAGCTGGCTTCAAAACACATTCCTAATGTCTAAACCATTCTCTGGAATATACGAATACTTAGACTAAGGGGGAAATGGAGAGTATGTGAAGAGATTATTTATAAAGTATTACTTTTAAGGTCGACTGTTATTATAACAGTCCAGCTATACAGTCATCTAGTAGTTTTATCTCCTATGATGATATCTGAACTTATTAATAATTAGTATTCACAGTCAACCATTAGTTTACATAGGAATCCAATAATTTCAACAAATGTATTCTTTATTTAGCATTGACTGATTAGAAAATATTGTTTATTTACTTCATTCAAAGCAGATTGGATCACTTGGCTTGTTTTAGAGCATACTTAACTGTATGATACTGATAGCCTGGCCAGGAGAATCAACCCTTTCAATGAACTTGCATCCAAATATTGACAGCAGTAACTTGCCTTCAAATACCTGTTTGAAATGTGAAAGGTTAACATCTACACAGAGAAGGAACTGAAGACTGCAGCAAAGCTGTAAAATTGTGCTGAATCTCGGTCCAGCAGTTCCAATTGAGATGAGGTTATCTGACACTCTTGCAGTGGCAGTGTAGCTGTCTCTAAAATTGAAAATACGAGAAAACTGTCATCTGATTGTCATGTTTGTGTACAATGGCTTTTTCAAACTTTTGCTAAAGCTTCCAGATTAAACCTCACCTAAGCAAAAAGCATTTTTTTTCCTGGCACTTGATTTCTGAAAAAAAGAGAATTTTGATATTTTTTTTGGCGGGGGGGTTATGGTGTGCTTCAGGTTTTTTGTTTGTATCTGGTAATGTTTTGGTTTGTGTTTGGTTTTTTTATTTTGTTGGGGGGCATGGTGTTTGTGTTTGTTAATGGATTTTTTTTTTTAGTTTGCTTCTTTTCGTTAATAATCTTTTGTTTTAGAAAACCACTTATCACGAGTTGACACAACTCATCATAAGAATTGTCTTCCTACTGCATATGGACCGAGTTCACCTACATCCAGGGTTACTTATACTGTGGTACCTTTCAGAATGACATCATGAAATGGCTTCTGAAAGCCATCTGATACCACATGCATGACCTACACTGAAAAAAAGCAAGTGGGTAATCCTTCTAATGAGCCTTAATATAGCTGTGCATCTTCAGCAAAAGATAGTTAGGAGGTTTCTTTCCTGTAATGGAAGACAACAATGAATACCACTACTATTTTTTTTATCAAAGTGGAATAAAGGATTAGATCAATTTGGCAGCTATGCTAAGGATTTGCTGTGTGTTGTGGTAACAACTTAAAAAATTCAGGCTGTAAAATATCATTAAAATTGGGATTAATCAGGATTAACACACATTGGGGGGTGGGGAATGCATGATTAAGTCTCCTTGCCACCTTCACAGATTTCAGGGCTGTGTTTTTCTGGAAAATAAATTCCTTATGGATTCATGTAAGTTTCAATACATATATTTGTATTGATCCAATATAGACATCCTCTTTACAAGAAAAGCATTTAAAACAAGTTTATATTTACCAAAGCAGTACATCCTTGGGTTATTTTGGGTTTGTTTTTAATTTGCTTGTCCTCTGACCCTCTTGCTTATTTCCTCTGGCAATAGCTATTCCTAGCCTATAAACGTACTCTGAACACAGAGGAACTCTGCTGTTAACTATGATTTCAGAAGTGTAAATCTATGATAATAAATACCCCAAGAAGGACTAGATGTTAAGCTTTTTTTCCATGGCCAGTCGTAATAGCAGTTTGATATAATTTGACATAATATATAAAAAATACAGGAATATTTTTTGGTAAATATTCCTTTTTTGCTTTTCCTGTTTCCTAGTGACACAGTTGGAAGCAGGAAACTCGTTCTGAGTTGTGAGCTGTAGTAGTCCAAAGGATATCCTTGTCTCTCTCCACCTCTATAAATAAAGTGGAAGAACTTTTACCCTGCCTCTAAAAATCAGTATGTGTAACTTTGAGGCTGTTCACAAGAAGAACCAGAGCTGTTCATAACTATTTGATTTCTTTGTAATTAATGAGAATGGAAGTACTGTACACCAAATGATACTTTCTGGGGATCTGTCAAATACTGGATCCCTCCCAACTGCAACTACACACACACGGACTCTGGAGACCTGAATTTTTACTTCAGTTATATAATTCTACCTGCAAGGGAAGCATCACAGGAGGATCAGATTTTGACTGAAAAGGGAAAACTTATTTTATGTTACAGCTGAACAATTTTTAAGTCCCTGTCTTTCCTCTTTCATTTGGTAAATTTTCCAGGATGCTTTATGTCTTAATGTAACCCAATATTCCTATTGATAGGATGAGTTAACATAGTATTTGCCTGCCTTGGCCAGTAAAGTACAACAAACTGCTTTTAAAATAGTCTAAATTTGGTTTATGTATTCAGACTCTTTTTCTAGAACATCTGCTTAATTGTTCAAGCCAGTTTGCTACAAAACTGCACCAAAGTTAGTGGAAATGTGTGGTTTCAAGAAGGAGTGGTATCAGCTTGTGTGTAATTGCCTAAATATCAAGTTCCTGATTCCTATGGGAAAATGTTAGAATGGTCAGACAGGAATCACAAGAATGAGAAGAGGATGTCAAACTTCATATAAAAACTGGAGAAATTCAATCCATTTACTTTATCATGTGTAGGCTAAAAGTATTATTTTGCAATCTAGAGCAAAGAGGTTCTTGAAAACAGATACATATCCTGTTGATTAATTAAAAATAAAATAAATTTCAATATTTGCAGTTTGAAGCTAAGCAAATTCTCAGAGACAAGATGCATATCATGTATAAATGGCAGTAATTAATCTTCACATCAGTTTTAGTAAAGACAACAGTAGGCTTTCCGTTACTGGAAATCTGTAAATCAAAGTTAGATATATATATATATATATTTCCCCTGAATGTTTATTTAAGTTTTATTTCTATTTAGGACATAATTCAGAAAAATCCTGGAGTTTCTCTTATGCAGGGAATCAGGCTGTCAGAGCACCAGCAGAATCCCTGGTTACTAACAAGTTTTGCGATACTGCAGGAAGATTTAGTGGGTGGTGAAAGCCTGGCTATGTTGAGTTCAGTGGAAATACAGTCATTAGGTTAAATTACACCATAACTTTATGATATTTTATTTACCCGAGGGATTTAAATACTCAGTAATAATTCTGGATTAAGAATTGGGATTATGAATTATTATTATTTTTGAAATAATGGCATAGTTAGGAGATGAGAGCAGGATTTTGCTCTGCAAACAGTGAGACTGTATTCAGAGGTGCTGCTGGCCGTAGCTCACAAACTGTATGTGTTCCAGAACACCAATTCAGTGTGTTTGAGACAGGAAAGGTGAATGGCAGCATCAGCACATGGAGTTGTCTGATTTTTGCAGTTTCTCTGGAAGTTAGGAACTTGCCTGTTACCTCAACATCGCAGCAGTTCTTTAGTACAACGGTACTGAGGCTACCACAGGCTGGAAATTTCTGCAGTCAAATTTTCCATCACTCTTCCTGTTGAGGAGTGATTGTACCTTTCCGGTCATCATAGACAGGGCTGGGTCCATCAGCTCTGCGTAATTGCTGTCCCTGGAGGCAATAAGGCTCACACCAGTACTTGGACATACGCACCTGCTGTACGGCCACCTGCTGAGACAGGATGGAGGAACAAATCTCTGAATCATGGATCCCTAATTTAGGCCACGGACTTTGACTTCTTACCTGCAGGAAAGGTTGATTTCACTTCTGTCATCAAGATCTAGCTAAAGACAATTAGAGAAGGAGAGGAGATCAGAAATTCCACTTGCAGCCTCTTGTACCAAGGGATCTAACATGGAGAGTGGAAAAGGAGGAAGGGAAAAAATGAATATATTCAGAGGAGTTTGTGTTCACAGACAGACCAGTAATCATCCAAACACAACAAAACAGGGTTAAAGAAACAAAACGTAATCACTTTGCCTTTAACTGTTCCCTCCCTGTTCTCTACCTGCTCCCCAGACATGTCATGAGGAATGCAAAAACTCCCAGCCAGCCCTTCTTTGAACACCCACGCTGCCCTAGACAGACACACACTTTCTCTCACCTTTAAGTTTTACTAAGGGATGAGGATATTTTTACCCCCTCTTTGTTTGAGGAGGAAGGGTATGATCTTTCCAGAGAAGATGCACATTAGTAGCGTCTTTCCATCAGGACTCTCCTGCTTCACTATCTGGCAGGCTCTCCCTAAATATCCCAGTCAGATGTCTATTTTTACTTCAACTGGTACTTTTGCCAGGGAGATTTTACCTAACCGTGCAGTTGCAAGGCAGAAGAAGGAAGAGCTGGGAACCTCACAAGGGTGAAGGATGAGGATAACCTACATCATGTGCCTTTTTTTTTTTTTTCTTCCTTTTATTTTCTCCCGGAGCCTCCATCCACCCTTACCTGTAGGATGAGGGTGTTCTCCAGGGTCCTTTGTGTCAGTGTCAGAGCACGTTATGTGATTCTGATCCTATACAGCTTTGCAAAAACTGCACCTACTGAAAGGCAGCAACTCTGTTTGGGGTCCCTTGTGCCAGGGAGTGTACGAAGACTTAAGGACTGGCTTTGTGCAAGAAGATTTAATTTAAAAAATGCAAATGGAAGGATAATTGAAGAATAATGGAAGAAAGGAAAACTGAGGCACACAGTATGATCCACCGCCATTCATGTTGGTAAACTGAGTCAGCCTAGTGGATCCTCTAAAACATCATTATGTATGTAAGGGGTATGGCATAGTTGTGATATTTTCATCTTTTATTCTTGTTGTTAAAGCAACTCATTCTGGATGCCAAAGGCTGCTTCTCTGCTCAAAGAAACAAAACCCCACCTTGCATGGAGCAGTCTGGCTATTTGTTTATATGGGGAATGAAGACGGCCTCTCACGTTGTGGCTGTGTTGCTAGGAGTAAAAAGCTAGGTTTGGCTGGGCTAAAGGCAGGAGAGCAATTCAGTACCCATTTCTGCCCCCTTAGCTGAAGATAAATCCTGGGAATGGGGAGATATATATTAAAGGGGGCTGGGAGATAGTAGTTTGCTTTGTTTCCAGGCGCTGAATATAAAACTATTCTGACAATGTGTATACAACTTCTTGCAGCAGAAGTAGCTGTATCCCAAGAAAAAACAATGTTTCATCCTGTCAGACTTGAGTGGAAAGGGGAGGGGAGGATAAAACATGAAAACAATTAAAAATGTTTGTTTTTAATAGTGTCTGGCAGTAGTCAGAGTTTTAAAAACTATAAATAAACAAAGGTCATAGTCAACGATGAGAAACATATGCAATACACATGTTTCTGAAAATGTAGATAAAGAAAACAGATAATAAATAGTATTATGTCAATAGTTCCTTACAGGATACTCATCAAAACCACCTTTTCAATGTTCAATAGTATGAGAAAGCAGCTGTGTCCCTTGACCCAGTGAGGAATGTAAAATTGAGGTGCCTGCATCCTGTTCCTTGCATTACCACTGTCCTGCTGGATTTCATCTCCTCTTCTCTTTTTTTTTTTTTTTTCATTCTGGGGACAGGACTCGCTATGCCTGGAAAAGGTATGTATACAGCATAGCAGCCTCAGACCTTTGCACCAGCCTGTAGCTGCTTCTGTCACAAGTGCTGGATTTAAAAAAAAAATAAAAAATTCTACTCATATATGGGAAGTGGGAAGATATGTTCAGTGATTAAGCAATGCTAAAGCTCTGGCAAAGAGGATAAAACCTAAATTTCTGATGTTTGAAAGAAGATGAGGGCAACTTAAGGATCAATCCAGACCAGAAAGCTAATACATGTCAGGGTGCATGATCAGCAGCCCCTCTCTGTTGCTGGGGATGGGTGCAGTAATACGGCTCCAATTATTTGAGCTATTTATGGGCACTTGCTTTTGGCAATCTTGCTTTGGAATGCTGTTTGTAAAAGGTTTCATACTTTTCTATTAAGCTTCTTAAAGGGCCATTATGCATTCACAAAAATCCATATCCATCTGGTAAGGAATGTTTCCTGACTCAATTAACACCGTATGCATACCAATTGCTGCCATTCTGGAGTGTGATTCAGTATTCCAAATGCGCTTGCATATTAAGAGAGGAGGTTAGGAAACAGAGTGGGAAAATGGTACATTTTACAAGAAAAGAATAAAGAATAATAGCTTTTTAGTGACTGTCAGGAGCTAGAAGTCTTCATTTTAACACAGACCTCACTGAGCTCATTTTGTGGTAGGTTTAGTGTCTGATAATTAATATCTGCACAACACAGGGCTTTACAAATGAGGAACAGAAATAATTTCAGTGATCTTTTCCAGTTATTTTATTTTCCTGACTATTATCTTTATTCCAGTAGTTTGTTTAGGAGTTTTAAGCATAGATGTTTAAGCTGGTTCTAGTAATCTTTATCACACCATTTTAGAGAGCTTTAGAAAGATTTTTTCGGGGTAGAATAGTTTTCATAGTAAGTTTTTTTTTTAGTGTTAGCATTTTCAAGTTTTAAGGCAACAGCTTCATTCTTAGCATCTAGTAGTGATGCCACGAGATTTAGATGTAGGTGGGCCCCTTTAAAAATGATAATGTTTTCATGAATCATCTGTGCTGTGCTTAACAGCAATTAAGAACTGTGAATACATATGCTTTTTATTTTCCATGCTTGTAAGTGGTTTTTTTGTTTGTTTTCTGGGTGATGTTTGCTGCTGTTACTGTACACAGCACTGTAGTTCCATAGCAGTTTGAGTTCTTCCAAAACCGAAAGTGTTTCTTTCTAAAAGTACCGAGATGAATGACATGAAACTGCATAATGCTTCTTATAAAACAGGATGATGATTAAATATTATGGAAGGGATGAGTTATTCTTGATGTTTTTGCATGGGGAGACCAAGGCAAAACTCCAGTTCTCCAAGAAAGCACAGAAAGTGTGAAACTCGGCAATCACTGACAAATCTAGAAGACATTAGAAATACAGGGAAGAAGGCAACTAACTGATAGAAGAGAAGGTCAGTTTCTAACCACCTTTAAGTTGAGGAAGAGATGATCTCTCTAACAGAACTTGAAAGAAATAATGTATACTAGCGACTGACACAGAGTGGGAAATGAAATTAAAATGGGAATACGCAGATGGAAAATAATAGATGTTCCTGTAAGGAAACAGGGATAGAAATTTGTTTTGACAGAAGGAATTTAAAGGAAGATGGAAGTCTGTTATAATTTAGTTGGACTGAGGGATTATTGATATTAGCAGAATTGCTGCACAGCTGTTAGTGGTAATTGGATTTGTTAGCGTTTCGTGTTAGGACTTCTATCAATGGACTTTCTAACTTGGCCACAAAATATGAATCTACTTAAATCCCCTACAAAATTAGTTCAAGCCATGGTATAGTTTATTTTTTTAAAACTCTGTTCATGTAGAAATATAAGTTCTCATTTAGTCTTTGTAATTTGTTTTCCCTATGTTTTCAATTGGCCATTTAAAAACAAACAAGTTAGTTATTAGAACCACTAGCTATGCATGAAATCTTCTCTGTGAAATACTACTGTTGACTTTTGGATAGGCTCCACATAACTGAGTGACAAGGATAAATTGTTAACAGGCAATGCAACTTTTGTCTATCTTAAACATTTATTGTATAATGATATTATTATTTTGATCATTGTATTTAAGTTTATAAATAATTATTTTTCCTTTTCTGATATAAGTGAATAAAACGGCAAGCAGTGAAATACAGGTTATGTTAATAGACTAGTTTAATTCACTGGCAAGTAACCCAGAAATGTGCTGAATATCCTTGCCATTAAGTTGATTAAGAAGGGAAATAATAGAGTAATAACTTTTTATTTTGCACCATTCATTTATTGTCACAAGATGGTACAATCATACAAAAAAAGTGTGGATAAACTGGCTTTAACTCCTTGGCATGTCAGTGAGATTGCTGGGGGCTAGAGGACCTGACACATAACGGAGGGAGCAGGGGTTTATTCTGCCTGGAGACGAGGAGGACCTGAATACTCTCTTCCATTATTTAATGGGTAGTTGAAGAGTAGATATCAGCAGCTGGCCTTTTATTCCAGAGACAAACAGCAAAAGAAAAAGAGGGAAAAGATACAATTTGCAGCAAGGGAAATCAATTTAAGAGCTAAAGAGAAGAGAAATTATTTGCAGCAAGGATGGTCAAACACTGGAGCAGGGCCCAGAGTCTGTGAAATCCCCCTGTGTGTGGTAACTCTAAGTGTCACTGGGCAAGCTCTGAGCAACAAAATCTACTTTTGAAGCTGGCACTGGTTTAACTGTGGATTTGGACAAAGTGATGTCCAGAGCTCTCTTCTGATACAAATCATTCTGGCATTCTCTGACCACGCTTCAAACCCCAATTCCATCGAAAACTACTATAAAGCGTATTTAAAGTCGATTAACGAAGTTGCACAAATAGATATTGCTTTTGCTATTGATGTTGATGACCCTTGTCATCTTCTGGACCACTTTGTCTCCTCTGCAATGAAGAGAGTACCTAACCCACTGCCTCCAGAAGTACAAAGGAGGGTAGCAAGAGACCTTCACAACTTAGGAAGGTGTGGAAAAGACTCAGTTGACCTTCTTTAAGCAGGGCGATGACAGAGAGAAGCATTTTTGCATGACTGGAAAATAAAGCTTGAAGTAGCTTTCTGCCCCCAAAATGCAGAGTTTTCAGGGTGCTAGGTTTTTTTTCTATGTTTTCTCTCTTTTTTTTTCTCTGATAAAAGACATGCTAGTAAGTCAGAATTCTCAGGTGTCAGGAATGAACAACACCGAGAATTACAGGGGTGTATACACCAATATCCAAACATATGTCATTCCAGTGCACCTTAAAACTACGTGTGTGAGAGAAAGAGGGTGACCCTCCTGAAATCCCCACATTCCTGCAGGAATAGGTGCCTGGGTCTGTGGGACAGAAGGCAGCTGATATGCCCTCTGTACTTTCTGCTCTGTCTTCCAAATGACAGCATTTTGATTTTCAGTGCATTTTTTTTACCTCATGTGAGACCTCAGAAGGTACATAGTTAAAAAAAATACTAGTACTTCTTTGGCTGACCATGCAAGAGCTATTCTTCTGCTACTGTGCAAGTAAATAAAACAGGATGAAGAGATGAAGGCTAGAACATTAAAAAATGTGTGTCATTAATAGTGTTCCTGAAAAATTTCAGTCCGTTCTCTGAGGTACCTGTGGACTTGGTAACAGCTGGATTTGCATTTGGTGTTATCAGAAATTTACTCCCACGTAGGTATGACTTTTTTTCTCTGTGTGTATAATTTGGAAATAACTCTATAAAGTATTAATTGGAAGAAAACTTGGCTCAGCACTGAGAAATAGCTATTACTCCAGTTTTTTCCTCCAAGTATTATTTATTTCACTGTTGACAGTTTTGTGATAATTATTCCACTCCCCACTGATAGCTTATTATTATTATTTATGTAAAACTTCAGGGCTACATTCTCAGTTCCTAAGAGAATTTTGCATTGGTCTCTGCTCTGCTACAGAACAAGTAAAGCCACATTTATTTATTTTTTATAAGGGGTTTCTTAACTTCAAGGACCTCCTTATTTCAATGCAAAGTTCAATGCAACTTTTTTGGAAAACTTTCTGTGCTTGCAGGGTGATATGTTCAAATCCATTTTGATTTCAGATACAATAATATAATTGTAAGTATGATGCAAAATATAAGCGGATGCAAAACAATGCAATGATATTTGAGGGTTTCTTAGATGACGATTTCTTAACACAAAAACAATACAGAGGTGTTTCTCACTGTGCTACTGTAGAACAGCAGAAATGGAAATCCTGTTTTGTCAGTTCTTTCTAACACAACATTGTTCCCTATGGTACATGATTCCCTGTTCTGATTACTCCAGTTCTGAATGACTCAGTTTCCCCATTTCCTTAAAAGATTATTCCGTCTGTTAAATAGGTTCAGGACTGTTTTGTTGACAGTTTTGTTCTACAGTCGGTTTTATCCAATTAATTCTAGTCATTGGTAATGATTCAGAACAACTTAGCTTTTATTAATATCTTGTTTGTTTTGAGACTATCAATGCCCTACTGGAGCTCTTTATAGAACAGGACTGTCCTGCCTCTAATGCTGACCTGTCAGTTTGCAGTGTGTGAAGCTAAAAATCTTTGAGTCCCTTTCTGTGTGGATGTTGGACTGTGTGTTTTCATTCATTCTGCTTTTTACATTTCAAATAACATCTTTCCATGGAATTAGAAGTGTCTCAGTGGAAACCTGCTCTGGATTGTCTTTTTCTCCCCATTACTTTACCTATCCCTGTTCTAGGCCACATCTCTCTCATATTTGTTTGGGGTTTTTTTTAATAATTTCATTGCAAAGCCTTACAGACATAACATGGGGCTATGATGATGTGACAAACAGTGTGAAATCTGCTCACGATGGGATAACAGTGTTGGGATATGGAGGGGCTCGAGGAAATGGGGTGAATGATTCATTGTTTCACTGCTGTCAATAAAGAGTCAATGTTCAAGGGATTAGAGGGCTGATGCAGTGCCAGCTAAACAAAAGCTCTGACAGTTTGTGGTTATTAAAGTTTCCATGGCTCTCTTCCAGTACTAACATACAACTTTGAAATCCTGACAAAATTCAAATTGACTTATTTACATTCTGCCTTCCCATATTTCCTATTATTGTGTAACACATGCTTGTTACTTAATTGCTGTGTAATGTCCTGTGATACTAAACAGGTGCTGCTGCTGTTTTGTGCTAGGGAACATGATTTAAATGTAATGTAAAACTGTAGTTTTATGAATTACCTGTATCTCTAACCTCTGATTCCTTTTTATATTACTTACCTTCATTCAGGCTATTAACATTTCAGAATTATCTTCCTAATCATAGAATAACCAAGTTGGAAGAGACCCACTGGATCACTGAGTCCAACCATTCCTATGAATCACTAATCCATGCCCCTCAGCACCTCGTCCACTGGTGCCTTAAACACCTCCAGGGAAGGTGAATCAACCACCTCCCTGGGCAGCCTCTGCCAGTGCCCAATGACCCTTTCTGTGAAAAATTTTTTCCTAATCTCAAGCCTAAATCTCCCCTGGCGGAGCTTGAGGCCATTCCCTCTCGTCCTGTCCCCTGTCACTTGGGAGAAGAGCCCAGCTCCCTCCTCTCCACAACCTCCCCTCAGGTAGTTGTAGAGAGCAATGAGGTCTCCCTTCAGCCTCCTCTTCTCCAGGCTAAACACCCCCAGCTCTCTCAGCCGCTCCTCATAAGGCCTGTTCTCCAGCCCCTTCACCAGCTTCGTTGCTCTTCTCTGGACTCGCTCCAGAGCCTCAACATCCTTCTTGTGGTGAGGGGCCCAGAGCTGAACACACACTATCTGCTGTGCAAGTGTCCAAAGTTGTTATGCTGTAGACCTGTGGTTTGTCTAAAACAGACAGTTTTGGAACTCAGACACAGTGCGGTGTGGGCTGATTTTCTATTTGCAGTGGCACAATTTTTTTTTCTTCCCATTTTACAAGGGAACGTGGGATTATACCACCTTTCTAAGATGTGGAAAATTCAGTTGTTCTCATATTATGAGTGGGTTGACATTATATCTTCTGAAGTCTGGGAGAAGGGCTAGCTACCATCAAGCTGTGCTGGCTGGTGACAACTGAAGTAGTACCAAGCTTTGTAGATGCCCGGGTCTTATTTTTCTATTGGACCTGTTTAGACTGCAAGATTTCAGGCAGAAACAATCATTTATGCTTTTAAATAATCACAGACATTTTACTTCATATTTGAAGATGACTGTGAAGGAAGGGGGGAATGGCTGAGGTTTTGTTTCCTTATTTGTAATAAAGCAAGAAAAAAAGTCAGGTGCATTAGAAACTGGAAAGGAAACTCTCTTCACCTGTACTGTTGGGAATAATAACTCCTTTTCTGCCTTTAATGTATGATTTGATAGATGGCATCAATGTGACTGTAAACCTTCTTGTTCCTTAATAAAACAGTATTCTTCAAAAACTTTCAGGATCAGTGAGTTAGAAAAAATGGTAAAATTCTGCTAGCATGCGTTTAGGGCCGGGTTTGACTGAAAAATTCCATTCCCTCTCAGGAAGGTTAACACTGAATTATATCCATGCTCCATAAATGTGTATGCTCCACTTGTACTTTCCGAAACAGCGTGGATGAGAGAAAATTTTTCCAAGCTAAAAAAAAAATTTCAAATTTAAATGCTACACAGGGTTTCTTTATGATAAAGAACAGCACACAACGCTTACAATCTTACTGGTCTCATGTAACACAGTCCATTTTGCTGTCTGGCAGTTAAGTCTAACACAACTTTGCTTTTAAAAATAAAAGAACAGGGGTTGTAATATTTATGATTCTTTAAATCAACAACTGTACAGAAAAAGATTGTTCCTGAGAAAGTTCCTCTGAGCCTGGAATTTCCCAAGGGCGTTAACCCTTCTATCACTTATTAATAACTTAGTGCCTAAAGGCTCCAATTAGGTATTATAATGCAGTGCTAACAGGCATTGTAAATGTGCAAGACAAATCTTCCCTAAGGGACCATAATACAATATGTTTTTAAAGAAAAACTAGTAATTTCTTAAAATGACTTTACAGCCACAGCAGCCTATTACTAACTTTGGCCTAGATCCTGCAACGAAAACGTGTGTAGCGAGCCTCTGTTGATAAAGAGAAGGTGAGGAACTTGCTCTTTTTAAAAGGCCATTAAAAATCTAAGTTCCTGTTACACTTTGGAGTTTTCCTTCACTTTCAGCAAAAAAATCCCCCAAAACAGGGTAGTTTACAGTTGATGCTGAAAGTCTGACCTAAGAGTTACCAATCAGACATACTATAGAGACCACTCCAGAGCCACAGAGTGCTGTAAATAACATATAAGTAGAAAAGAAAATAGAATCGTGCTTGTTGACATGGATGATGGGCAGTCTTTAACTACAGGTCAAACCTTTTATTTGGGTCACACCCACCGCATTATTCGAGGGGTCCGAGGGCAGCACAGCGGGGAGCTCCGAGGGGCCCCGAGGACCGTCCTGTCCCCTGGTCCACACCGACCCTTACCCGACCCTCCGTTCTCACCCCGTTAGGTGCGAACGGCGCTTCGCACACGCGCTTCTGGAGCGCGGCAGGGAACGCGGCTGTTTACAACACCAGATCCCCAACCCATACGGTGTTTCCAGCTCCCAACCTGTGCCTAGGCTGGCCGCACCCCTATGTTTTTTCTCTTTTTTTTAGCGGTGCGGCTCGTTCTCGGCGCCTCCGTTTAGCCCCCCCCGGCTCCATCCCCAATTACCGGGCACCGCGACGCGCGCCGAACGCGCAGGTAGAGCCGCGCTCGGAACTCCGCACCCCGCGGTGGGAGGGGGGCAGCGGAGGGAGAGGGGGGGCAATGAATGGAGGAAAGGGGCAGCGGAGGGAAAAGGGGGGCAAGGGAGGAGGGGCAATGGAGGGAGAGGGTGGGGAACGAATGGAGGAGAGGGGGGGCAGCGGAGGGAGATGGGGCAATGAATGGAGGAAAGGGGCAACGGAGGGAGGAGGGTCCCGCTGCGCGTCGAGGGGTCCGCCCAGCGCCGCCGCCGCACGGGCTGCGGCAGGAAAAGAGCGGCGGCTTCTCGCAGGAGGAGGAGGGACGGAGGGGGTGGGGGGTCCCTGGGAGCGCCGCTCGGCCGCAGCGAGGCGGGGCGGGGTGGCGGCGGGAGGCGTGGAGGGGAGCGGCGGCGGCCGCGGCGCGGAGGGGCGCGTGCCATGCGCGGCGGCTCAGCATGCGCGGGCTGTGCCGCCGCCTCTGCCTGCTGGCCGCCCTGCTGGGGCTGTGCGGGGGCAGCAGGAACTGCCCCGACCTCATCGTGGACCGCTGCCTCTGCGCCGCCGAGCGCGCCAAGGGACCCGGCCGCCCGGCTCTCCGCATCAAAGTGGTCTGCACCAGCGGAGACTTGGTGGAAACTTTGCAGCCCGCCGTGCTGCCCGAACGCACCGTGTCCCTGTGAGTACGGCCCGCGGAGCGCACCTGGCGGCCGCCCCGGGATGCTGCCGCCCCGGGGATGCCGGGGGGATCCCGGGATGCTGCCGCCCCGGGATGTCGGGGGCCGCCCCGGGATGCTGCCCCCCGGGGATGCGGGGCGGGGGGCGCAGACGCTCAGGACGGCCAGAACCGCTCTGAGCAGAGCGTAACCCTGGCCCGGCTTTTAAAAACTATGTGAGAGTTTGTAATTTTATCTTTTTTTGGAAGCTCTCGCTTGGTCGAGCTGGGGAAGCTGGGCTTCCCCTGGTGTAAATTGCATGCTGCTGCTCTGAGTGCTGCTGCGGAAAATGTCAGTGGCAGCAGAACTGATGAAGCTCACTGGTCACCTTTCCGACGGGCACGGGCTCCCCGGGCCATAGGACATCGCTAACGATAAGCTGCCTTCTGGAGTTCTGTGTAATTAACTACTTTCCCCCTTCTCTCTCGTCTCCTCTAAATAAAGTTTGGAATTGGATGTCTCCTTTCTTTAACAAGAGTTTGCATGCAACCGTCTGAAATAATCAAATCTCCACTATTGTTCCGAGTTGTCTGGTAATTGAAAATGACTCACAGTCGGTGTTTTACTTTTTTTTTTTCCCCCCGAGTGGCTTGGAAATACGTTATGATGTTTGGTTGCCTGTTGCACATAGCTAAACTTGAATAAATGGGATGGACTGTAAGTAAAGCCTAGAAGTTTTTGTAATTGTATCGTCAAGTATGCATGAAAGTAATGTCGCTGTGATGGACCCAGGCAGTAACAGCTCAGTGACATTGACCCTGTAGATCATGCGCGTATCAACAGATCTTTTACTGTTGAGTTCAGTTCTGTTGACAATTCCTGCTGTGAACATCTCTACTGTTCACTGCGTTCTTTTAAAGTCAACGCTTTTAGGAGACAACTGGTAAAGATAGTAATTTATAACAGCTGTGGAGCTTGTGCTTGTAAATGTACAGATGTGCTGCGTATGCTTCAGTTTCAGCTATAACTGTTGAGTGACTTGATGCTGATGAGCTTCATTCTGATTATTCATCTGGGAAACTTTTGCGTGTTAATATGCAAGATGTAATAAATATGCTTCGTGTGAAATTTTAATAGGCTGGTTTAGAATAAAATTATTACATCAGTGTACGTGTTGACCTAGGTGATACTGTAACCTTCCTAGTTTACATAACTGGCTATACAGTTACAGTTTATAATCCCCCAAAATCATAAAATATCAACAACTTAGGTAGACAAAACCTGTTTTTTCCACTGGTAGAAGCTCTCACACTCAGCGTATCTACAGTGATTTTTCTTCTTTATCAGTGATTTGCAGAGTTCTATTTAGAATTTTTTTTCCTGTTTTTTTTTGACAAGGTAAGTACCAGTGGATGAATTCAGCTCACCACAAGATCACCAGAAGCTTGTATTCACTGTGATAAAAAGAAATTTAATTGGAAACAGAAGTGAGAAAAGATAAATGGAGAGGTGGTGCATTTGAAGTGGTAGGTGGGAGGGTTTGCTCATTTGTACCTGTGATTTAAGGGCCCAGTAGCAGACTTGATATCACCGTAAATGTGTACCTTCCAGGTAATGCTTGCTCCTACTGGTTAGAAAGATACCATGTTATTTTTTTTAAACTTAATTACAGATGACCATTGAGCTGGGAGCTCATTAGCTGCCCTTAACTGGTACGAAACTTACCCACTGTTGTTGTATTTCACCTGGACAGGTACAGTAATCGGTGTCACCTAAACTTATTCCTTTCCTCTTATTGTCTGTCTTATTTTTATTCTTCTCAATAAGTAAACATAAGGCTAAATCTTGAATGTGAAAAGTTTAGAATCTGTGTTGGGGACGTAATAATTTTCAGTAGCTGGAACATGCAGATGACAGTTTCATTTAATGTGTCAAAAAATTTCCCGGAGAAACCAGTTTTGATGAATTAAATTACTCTTGTGAGATTTGACCAGCTGCAGAAAATAATGATAAAAAGCTCAACACTAGTGCGCTTACACTTTCTTTTTTTTGTAGCTGCCTGGAATACTTGAGCAAAAGGGAATATTCTGGTAGATGCTGCCTGCATCCATTCAGTTTTATGAGCCCACAGAGAAAGAGAACAATATGGAATATGAACTTTTGGATTGCTTTAACAATTAAGAGATATAGAGATGAATAAAGGAGTATATATTCAGATGCAGTAACACTGTAATGAAACAATAACAGTTTGGGGGTTTTGGGAGCAGATTAAATAATCTTCTCATATATAGATATAAAAAAATGGAGGTGCTGCTTCCATAGTGCTATTTTCTCTTGTAAGGGAAGATTGAAGCCAAACTTTTTAAACTGTTCTGCAAAGATAACAGTGGAATGACCTCTGCTGTATGTCTTAAGGCTGCTTATTGGTAAATTTGAGAACTTAGTTTAATATTTGGTTTTGGTTTTTCACCTGAGTTGGCTCAGCTTGATGATTTCAGTTCTTTAAGACATATGTACTGAAAGTCTCACTACTGAAAATACTTGTAAAATTTGGTAGGCAGTGTTTTGACTCAGCACAAACTAGTGTGAAGTCACTGAAGAAATGCTTATTCTTGACAAAACTTCACAAAGTATATCAACAAATACGTCAGCTTCTGATAGTAGCATCATTGCTTTCTTTTCTCCTTCAATTCAAATGGAAGTCCAACATTTATACTGAAGATTATAACCACAGATATACCTGTGGAAGTCTGCTGTTTTAACTGTTGTGATAGAAATGAAGAAAATTTAAGGTAGTGTATGGCTCATAGCATTTCCATATCATCTAGGAATCTTCATATTTTTTATATCTATACATTTCTTTTGACTCTGAATTGGAAGTTGTCTCAAATTCCTGATATTTTCTATTTCAGAGTGAAACGACATGACTCCAGTGGTAATCCATAGTAGTAATACATATGTAGGGACTTTCATCTTCAAAGCACTTTACAAACATTAACTAGTCTTCTGAAACTAGCATTGCCCCGCTTTTCTCTGTCCCCAGATTGCTTTTATGTCGTGTTCATTTATGTCATGTCTACTGGAATTTATTCAAAGCAATTATGTTAGGATTTTTTTAATGTCCAGTCTCTTCTTTTATGCTCCTATAGTCAGTTTAGCATATATCAATATAATTTCTTTAATATAAGCATCTTGCTGTAAAAATAGGTCACAAAACTGTTTTTTATGTCCCAGAGAGCCTAGAGTTTAAGTTAGCCAAAGAAAACACAGCAAGAATTGAGGAAAGGATGAACAAAAAATATTGTTCATAGTTTTATTTCCACATCTTAAAATTCGCATCTTTGTTGGTATGAGATTTCAAGTTGCATTGCTAACTTGTTAATAACAGCATTGCTAAAAAGTAATTCTTATTATAAAGGTTTTCAGAACATTTTCACCTTGGTTAGTTTCCTGTGTTCACTCCAAGCGCAGAAAAAAAGAATAAAAACCAGGTTTCCTGCTCCATTATTTATGTGTGTATACATATTTATACATGCTTTCTCCAAAACCCTTATGAAAAAGAAAAAAAAAGGCCAGTTTGTTGTTGAGAAAGAAACTCCTAACAAAGCACACTGACATCAAATACACCTAAGACTTGGAAGGTCTGGGACAGATGAGTGGGGAAAGCAAAAGAAAGAGAAGAGAAAAACACTAGAAATGAAAACTGTTTAGATATTAGTTTTAATTTCCTTGATATTTCAAGGTATAGTTTCAGCTAGAGCAGCTATAAGACACCTTAACTAAAAATACTTTTTAATTTTCTTATATAAAGAGGGAATATTGACACCTGGATTCTTTTATCTACCTGTAGCAGGAAGTACTAAGACCAATTTGAAATTATAACTCTTTTGATGAAACTGATGTATTGGCATTGCTGGAAATTTTAACACAAGAGGAGGGTGGAAAGATTATGTTAAGGTAAATAGAGCTTTTTTCGCAAATTATTTGCAAAACACAATAAAGGCTGCTTTAATCGTTAACAGATCACAGAATCACAGAATAACCAGGTTGGAAGAGACCCACTGGATCGTCGAGTCCAACCATTCCCACCAATCCCTAAATCGTGCTCCTAAGCACCTCATCCACCCTAACCTTAAACACTTCCAGGGAGGGTGACTCAACCACCTCCCTGGGCAGACTGTTCCAATGCCTAACCACCCTCTCTGTGAAGAACTTTTTCCTAATCTCAAGCCTAAATCTCCCCTGGCGGAGCTTGAGGCCATTCCCTCTCGTCCTGTCCCCTGTCACTTGGGAGAAGAGGCCAGCTCCCTCCTCTCCACAACCTCCCTTCAGGTAGTTGTAGAGAGTAATAAGGTCTCCCCTCAGCCTCCTCCAGGCTAAACACCCCCAGCTCTCTCAGCCGCTCCTCATAAGGCCTGTTCTCCAGCCCCTTCACCAGCTTTGTTGCTCTTCTCTGGACTCGCTCCAGAGCCTCAACATCCTTCTTGTGGTGAGGGGCCCAGAACTGAACACAGGATTCGAGGTGCGGTCTCACCAGTGCCGAGTACAGAGGGAGAATAACCTCCCTGGACCTGCTGGTCACACCGTTCCTGATACAAGCCAAGATGCCATTGGCCTTCTTGGCCACCTGGGCACACTGCTGGCTCATGTTCAGTCGGTTGTCAACCAACACCCCCAGGTCCTTCTCCTCCTGGCAGCTTTCCAGCCAGGTTTCTCCTAGTCTGTACCTCTGCTTAGGGTTGTTGTGCCCCAAGTGCAGGACCCGGCATTTGGCCTTGTTAAACCTCATGCCGTTGGACTCTGCCCAGCAGTCCAGCCTGTTCAGATCCCTTTGCAGAGCCTCCCGACCCTCCAGCAGATCCACACTTCCACCCAGCTTAGTGTCGTCTGCAAACTTGCTAAGGGAGCACTCGGTGCCTTCATCCAGGTCGTTGATAAAGACATTAAACAGGACTGGACCCAGGACTGAGCCCTGGGGAACCCCACTTGTAACTGGCCTCCAGCTGGATTTAACTCCATTTTCCACCATCCTCTGGGCCCGATCATTCAACCAGTTTTTCACCCAGGAGAGTGTGCGCCCGTCCAGGCCAGAGGCCGATGAACGGTTTAAATTTATAGGAATCATACTGAGGTTGCTTTCCCTATTTGTTCTTACTAATCTGTGAATGTCCTAAGTTGAAACAGTGCTATGTGTTCTCATTATGCTTTAAGTTCTTAGTGTAACTTGCATTGAGGAAAGTAGTTTGTGCAAGAGAATGGGATGAGAATTTTTGGAAACAGGTAAAATTATTTCACCGTATCGAACAGTTCATTAATTTGGTGATTTATGTAGAAACCAAGTCTTTCTTTTTTTTTGCTGCATACTGGGAAATTCACAGCATTGTGGTCTTACACTTAGTTTCATTCCAGAGGTAAAAATAAAATGGTGATGACAGACAAGAGGATGCATATGGGAAGGAAGGGGGTTTTATCACATAACTGTATGTTTAGTACATATTGAGAAGTCCCCAGTGAAACTGGGGTTTTATGATCCAATACGATTTGTCAGTTGGTTAGCTACTGACCTTGTTTGCCGCAAGCAGGAGGAGATTCAGTGTGTCACTGGTGCTTTTTTTCTTCTTTTTTTTTGTATGTTGGCCTAATACTCATAAAGTCTATTTAATTTTAACTGTCAGAAAATATGGGCTACAAAAATTTGTTTCTGAAGTGTTGGTATCCTCATCTGTTGCAATGAAGTAGAGGCCAGGGAATAGCTTTATGATTTATTTATGTGGAATTTGCCTTTACAGGAAGCTGCATGGGTTGCTGCCCCTTGGGATCCAAGTGCTATCAGCCCTCAAAGTGGACTGTTCTTTAAAGATTTGAAAATGTAGCAATGTATCTCTTCTTCTTTTTTTTTTTTTTTTTAGTTATTTTTTAGAAGGCATACTGAAATGTTTTCTCAAAATACGTTTTTCTATCCTTGTCCCTTTCTAAATATCCTGCCAGTGTTATAAGACATGACAGGAGGTGAAGAGGGGGAAGTGATGGAGTGATGGGAAGAGAGGTGAAGAAGGTGGAAGGACTTATAACAGGTCTGAATAGTCCATAGGAAAGGGTCTGAAAAATGTTAAGATGAAGCTCTAAGCGGTTAATATCATATACAGTCTTCTTTCTCTGCATCTTCATAGGTTTTAAATCACAAATCTTGTTTAATTGTTTGATGCTCTACAACAGCAGGGTCATACTAACACCTGTGGCTTTAGAAGCCTGTTTATTCCTCTGCCATTAACAAAGACCCAGGGACTTTCTGGTCAGAAATAGACAGAGTAACACTGCTTTCTTGTTCAAAGTTGTTTCCTACTTGGGACCCTCTGTCATCACAGATTTTGCAGCTGTTGATTCCAGACGTGTTCCAAGTAATCCATTACTATGTTCCTTACTGCAGTCTTTTGACTTGTTTTTATAATGCAGAGCTGGCATAAATCTGAAAGTTAAAGGGCAAGAGTGAGTATAATTACCTTTACTGAGGCAGTGGTTTTGCCAGTAGGAAACATACATTCGCATATATGAAGCTTACACACTTATGTCATGCACGTCTGAGAGTCAGAGCTTTCTGCCAGCCTAGTTTTCACTACTTAGTAGTATTTGTGCATGTTCTCAAGAGCAACTCTTTGTTCTATTTGACTTCAATTTTTGAAGAAAAATTGCCTATCGATTTCTGAGTTTCCTCCTTTTCCATCTTTCTGATAAAGTATCAAACCCTCACAGCAGTAGAAGTGTACGAACCATGAAGTGGCTGGATATGTGCTTCTCTAATCAACCACAAGTAACTTTGATCCATCACAAGTTTGCTGTCTAGTTCTAGACTTCCCAAATATAATTTGGCTGAAAACTCTTTGTTATAATATTACCATTTTTTTTCCATCTGCTTTGGCAGTTACCTAATACAGGGAGCACATGGTTCAGGCTTGGTTTTTATTTTTGTGGCAACGTGCCATTCCTTCACCCTTCTCTTAAAATCAGTTCCAACTGTGTGTTCATGCCTGGGACTGATTTGGGAGTACTCTGAAGGTATGGTTAGTCAAATAAAAACTCTGTGTTTGCAGTTTCTAGTATAGTCTTCCAGACTTGTTGACAGTTTCTTTTCTGCACTTAGTTGGATGTAATCTTATCTGAATAGCGCTGTGTCAAATGTATAAACTGTTCTGCCAATAAAGTAAGCACACAGTGGTTTATGGGTATAATGCTCATAGACCCATAAATCTTTGCAAAACACTGAGATTTATTCCTAGATAGTATAGAATTTAGATTTGCTGATAGCTATGCATAAGTAAGCAAATTCTTTTAAAGTTATATTTTAAGCTTTCCTTTGGTGAGTGGATGTCTTCTGAAATGGCTACTCATCAAAACTCATGAAGGTACAGAGGCACTGGCATCAACTTTCAGATATATACTGTAGCCTTTGTATAACACAAAATTAACTTTAATGGATTTGCTATGCTGTTAAGGTATCATTATGGTTTTTGAGTAACCTGATGAGTCAAGGCCTCCAAATGCCAAATTATGGACATCTATGATTCTCCTTGTTCTTTTGAAGAACTACTGTGATTTCTTCCTTCTAATGACAATCGAAATCATGTCTCTCCATAAAAGTTTTTTCCTTATGCTATGGTGTAGATGGTCCCAGAGAGTGTGTTTTATAGACAAAAGTATAAATTGGGAGGCTTTATGTGTACAGTAACTTAAATAAAGAACAAACTACACCATAGAATGGAAAATAAAGTTAAAACTATTAGTAGCCAAATTGTGCCTGGAAAATTCGAAGAAAAGCATAGACTTAATGGAAGTATTGAACACTTAACATTACTATGCATTAGTAGCTCCTTGGTAACAGTTATTTTCATATCTGCATTACAAATTAATGTGCATAGTATCAATTTCTTTGAGACCAGACATGTGGAAGAAGAGCATAACCTTTTTGTGAACAGCTTTCTTAAGACAGTAGACGTTACAGAAATTTTTGAGGATGAATACTGAAGTGATAGGAAAGGTTCCTTAGATGGAATGTGCCAACAACCTGGCACAACAAGAAACCTACCAGTATTTAAGATAGCGAGAAGAAAATCAAAAGTTACTCCATTTTTGTGGAATCAAATTTAGAAGCGCTTCTGAGTAACTGAATTTCTACAAATTAAGATGTATCCTGCCAGGGGAGCATTGCACGCTGGAGAAAAATGCTTAATTATCTTCATCTACAATGAACATGGAACCATTTGCTGTTATTCTCAGAACCTTTTAATGCTGCACTTTCCTATTCCTAGACACAATTTCTGCACCATAAGAGTGGGGAGGCACTGGCCCAGGTTGCCCAGGGGAGCTGTGGCTGCCCCATCCCTGGAGGTGTTCAAGGCCAGGTTGGATGGGGCCTTGGGTAACCTGATCTAGTGGGACGTGTCTCCACCACTTCTTTAGTCTTATGTGACTTTACAATTGCTTCTTCTTTTCTAAAGCCTCCATTACATCTTCCCTCGTCACCTTTGATCCTTGACTCATTCTGAACTTACTGTGTGGAACTGAAATGTGTAAAGCTATGGGTTCTCAGAGATCTGAATTAAGCCTTGGAGTTCAGCAGTGCCTGAAACTGGGGCCAGGCAGGTGGAGTTGATCCTGTTGATCTTATTATACAACTTGCAAACAAGAAAAACATGTGGTTTTCATTCCTAGAATTGTATATGGTTTAGAAGGGAAGAGGAAAAGTTTTTTTTCCAGTTTTCCCTACACCTTTGTGACAACATTCAAACAATATGGCAACTGTCCTTCCAAACTTGTAAAATGTGTGTAACGCAAATAATTATAGTGATAAAGATGATGTCTTAATGTGTGCTTTTATTCTCATTGTAGTTCTTAACTACGAAACTTTTCAATATGTAGGCAAATCTAACTTTAGGAGAAATGAATGCATCCTCTTGTGATATAGTTGACATTATTCACATTTTAAGTTTATCATATAGCTGTATTTTAAATTAAATCAAGTCAATGAACTGCTCTCACCTATGGCTGTAGCAGTTGACAAATCCATGCTAATTTTGCAAAAAGCCACATTTTTCACCCATATAGGATGTAGAAAAGGAAACGCAGTTAAAATATTCAAAAGAAAGTGTGCTTTCCTTTGGGAGAATACAATACATTATTCCTTCAAGAGTGAATGTCATCATTACAAGGCTTTTTTTTTTTTTCAGGCACGCATTTTGTTAATTGCGTTGTACCAACATTTTCTTTCTTACACTTATTTATTACTAGAATTCATGTTGTCATACCTCATCTCAGCTGTAGCAAGATAATTATCTCTAGAGGGAGAATGGTAACATTCTGTCATATTATACTTCAGGTAACTCTTCAAAGTACAGTATTATGTTTGTTTAAAGGAATTTGGATTACAGGGTGCTCAGAAAACCAAGTCAGGGCGTGGGAGTTATGGCAGTAGATATCCAGGTAGCTGTTAAACTACTGATGCTCGTGAGAATCTGCAGTTAGTTTCTATATGGGGAGTTTTCCCTCCATGTTTGGTAACAATAGCCTCTCAGAAAGTTCATCTGATCTTTCCCTTGGTTAAGTCATATAGCAGTGTTGAGGAGGGAAGTTCCATACCTTTTCATTTAGTGTTGGGAGACTTTGGATAAGAATGTAAATCCATTCAGTGTGAACAGGAAGCCCTCTTTAAGGTGATTCTTTTTGCTGATGAGCTTGCTTTCCTTTCAGTTTTTTAGCAACATAGCTGAGAGGGTCACATTAAGTTCTTAGGATTTGAGGAACTGTTTTGTGTGGGTCCTAAATGTACCCGACGAAGAGCAGAGAAGGACAACATTTGAGATATGAATATCAGAAAATGACCTGGTGTCAGTCACAGATGTTCAGTGTTTATCTATTTGTATGATTTAAAGTGTGTATCAAGTGAATGCCATCTGCTGTTGATGTTAAATAAAGACTTACCTGGCATATTTATATACTTGCTAGTCCTCTTGGAGTTATAGCAGATATTCTAGCACTAATGTCTTTAGTTTCAACAGGAAAGGAAACAATGAGATTTGCTGAAAAGGGGAAAGTATTTTTTCTAACATTTTTCTTTGTCTTTCCCTTTATTTCTATAATAAAAGGATGAATAATGAAATTCCTAACGCTTAAAATGCTGAAAAGCTCCACATTAGTGGTCATTTATTGTTGTACTATTCATAATTCTCTCCACTTTCTGTACAATTGCGTGTTATAAATAACAAGATAAAGAGTCCACAATATAGATTGATGACACAAAAAATAACCGTAAGAGCTAAATAAATTTAATTAATTTTAATTTTCTCCATTTTGAGCTAATGTAGTTACTGCTTTAAAGTACTTCATACTTATTGATTATCATTATAAACCTATTTCTAATAAACATTTTTTTCTGAAACACTTTTCATTAATTAATTGGTACCTATATTTAATAGCTGGTCCATTAGCAGATTGGTCTATAAAATGGTCTTCATGACAATTTTACACAGTTAAAAAGTAAATTGCTGACTAGGGCAACATCCTTATTTGAATAAATAATACAGCGGCATTTGTTACAGGACAAAATTACTTGAAATGAATCATAGCCTTCATATTTTTTCAGATACTGTATGGAAGTTGATTGCTTGATTATCCCTGTAATTAAATACTGCTTGCATCTTTGTTTTCTGCAGGTGCCTTTGAAGAACTCAGGTCAACTATTTTGTATTGTTATTATGGCTACTTTATAAATGAAATATGTGGTTACCAAGCTATTTGGTAATGAAGAGGGATTAGATGCCAAGCCCCAGTTTGGAAAAGATTAGAGAAAATAATTTTTTTAATGTTAGCTTTCCAGAGTAGTGCTTTAGCTGAGGCAGAGTGATTGTTTTAAACAAATAAAATCCCTCAAGTAATCATTTATTAAGTACACTGAAGTAAAGTTCTTTGGTTCTGTTTTTTTCCTCTGAAAGTAACAGTCATAATGGTGGTATTGGTTTATAAACTGAGCCAGTGGTCCAGTATGTTTGGTTTGTCTAAAAGCCTTTTCAGTTGACTAGTGTTTCTTTTTAAAATTTGAAAAGCTAATAAAGCTTCAGAAGAAGCTTTAGGTGGAAGATCTGGGGCAACTGAGTTTCCCGTCTGTTTTCACTTGCTGCTTTGCCATTCTGTGTGAGTTTTCAGTTACTAATGTTGTTCTGGAATCTGTAAAAATATGATACATGGCATTTAAAACTGCTTATGGTTTTTCATTTTCTGCAATCTGGACCATCAATAAAAATGTAAATGGCTGCCCTGGACCAGAAAAACCATCCATGATGTAGCCCAGTACCGTGTCTCCAGTTAAAAGTGTTTAAAAGCAGGTACCTAGGATAAAGTAGCAGTATGATGTTCCCACAAGGATCTTCTAGACTCCATCCCAACTTAGAGTTGTAATTCCTGATCATTCAATTTACCAAAATGGATTGTTTCTCCACAGACCCCAAAACCTGTGCCAACTCCCTGCATTAAGAACATCTTGTGGCAAGAAGTACCATTGCTCAAATGCATGCTGGCAAGCAACGTCTTCCTTTTGTTTATTTCTGAGTTTCAAGATTTCAAAACTCTTTGTTATTTGTTTCAGCCTGTGCTGATGTGGTTATCAAACTCGGGAAGATGGACCAGGTTCTATCTCCAATGGGAGAGCCCATCTTCTCTGCTTTTCTCTTATTTTTAGTCAGTGTTGGTAAGTTGAGAGGCAAGGGGAGACAAAATTTCAAGAAGTAAAATTAATATGAACTATTAATAGTATGCTTTTTTGGTAGGCAATCAACATTATTTTTAACTTTATGAAAAGAGAACAGTGATAAAACTTTTTTTATAACCAGAGTCATTACATTTAACTCAATCCATGGGGAAATGTATTGGTCTTCTAGGGGGGAAGAAAAGGAAGCTCTCACTAGTACTGCTTTTAATGTTTTGGATTAATGAAAAAAGGCATAAAAGCTTAAAGTCAGCTTTTCTCATTGATCGGCCTAGTTCTCTTGTGGCATATAGATCTTCCTGCTTCCTTCTGTATTCCTGAACAATAAGTGCATCTTCAATTTTCCTTGTGTGCGGAGGCCGATATTTTGTGCTTTGTTTAGTTGTTAGCACTGTGGAAAGGAGAGAGGGAGAAGGTATGACTATGAGGAATAAAAACTATTAGTAAGAGTATGCTGGTGAAAAAAGGGTTTGGAGGAGGTAAATGGCTTTAAAAGGTAGAGTGCTGGCTGATTGGTCCTTTTTAAAGGCTACATCATGGCTCTGCTGATAGCCATTTTGCTTGAGTTAAGCCTCAGCTTTATTTTTCAGTATATTATTTAGTTCACAGCTCTAAACCTTATGATGTGCTATTAATTGTTGAACAGATTTTGTTATGTATTGAGCCTGGGTCACCACTATGTTCATCTGAGACTGATAGGAAAATGGGTAAATAACCTAGAGCTGGAAAAAAAACCCATTTTGAGTTGAATTTTTGGCTTGGGGGAAAACAAAGGTTAAAAACATTGACAATTTTATTTAAACCGGATTAGTCTTTTTGGCTAATCTCGAAGTAGTTTTTTTGTAATACTCCTTCCTCAAGGTAGTCTCACCACATTATCTTTTTGGGACATGTATGAGACTGATTCTCTCTGAACATCTATTTTTTTTTTTGTGTATGTTGGCTACAAAAAATGGTTTTCATCCTCATCTCTGTACTCTGGGCAAGCTGCTATGTTTTCTCCTTTCAGTTGTTACTTTGTTTTGCACCATTTTCCTGAGTTTCTGCTATACTGCCGACTGCCTCTATTTAATGTGGTTTTCTGGGGTGTGGGTTAAGTTTTGTTTTGTTTTTTCAGCCTGTAAGTTATGGGAGCCACCTTCCAGGAACTGACTAGCAGGTAAAGTCCTACTCCTGAGCCATTGTGAGTAAAACCTTTGCCACTGTTGACCATTCAGGGTGCGTAGTGTCTGCCTTCTGAAAGAGGAGGTGATTAGACAGAGCTGTAAGATTCATATCCACCATCAACTGTATCAGTACTTCTTATCCAAAGTGAGCACCTCCCATATGAGGAAAGGCTCTGGGAGTTGGGGTTGTTCAGCCTGGAGAAGAGAAGGTTCCAAGGGGATCTTATAGCAACCTTACAGTGCCTGAAGGGGGTACAAGAAAGCTGGAGAGAGAATGTTCACAAAGGCTAGCAGTGATAGGACTAGGAGCAATGGCTATAAACCGGGGAGGGACAGATTTAGACTAGACATAAGGAAGAATTTCTTCACTATGAGAGTGGTGAGGCACTGGCAGAGATTGCCCAGGAAAGTTGTGGATACCCCGTTATTGGAGGTGTTCAAGGCCAGGTTGGAAGGGGCTTTGAGCAGCCTGATCTAGTGGGACGTGTTACTTCAAGGTAAAAGTCAGTGTTCATAATTGCTAAGTGAAAAAGAGTGTGTGAAATATTTTAATTTTACTCATGCATTGCTTGACTCTGAATGAAACGTGTAATCTTTAGTAGTGATACTGTGGAGGTATGATGCACCCGGTGAAAATGACCCCTCATCATCAGTTGATGTGAAAACAGAATTAAAGATTTTGTACCCACTGTGTAAGCTTCTAGTGCTGCATCTGCATCTTGGATGCTATGTATATTTCTAGTTCTTCCGTACCAAAAAGAGCATAACAGGACAAGAAAAAGGGACAGAGATGTGCAGAGTTATGGAAAAACTTACGTGTGAAGAGTGATGAAGAGCTGAGGGACTCTTATCTTGAGAACATCTGTGATATTTAAAAGTGCATAGGGAAAGTTATTCAGTTTGCCATAGTTTAGGACTGAGGAGGCTACAAATAATTGGTTTGGAGCTTCGTAGGAAATAAAATATAATTCTTCATGGCTTATACAGGCTAGCTGCAGAGCTTCTTGCTGAGTTATATTCATATATCTTCTCTTGGCCACTGTCAAAGACAGGACAGTGAGCTAAACAGACTTCTGTCTGACATATTCCTGATGACTTGTTGCCGTTCTGTGTATTTATTCATGATCCAGATGGAAAATATAAAGTTCTCAGAAGACAGATTTGGGAGGAATGATTACAGCCTCGCAGTTCTGTAGAGTAACCAAGATCATTTGGCGAGCTGGACTCAATAGATCAACGTTCGTTTTAACATGGCCAAGAACACTGTCATATATCCAGGACAAAGAAAGTAGTTTGCACTTGCATGTTCCAGAAAACAGTTCCAAAACTGTGTCACAAAGAAGCAGTTAATTATAATGGTACATAATCAGTTAAACATCTGTTCCTGGTGTGACAGTACTAAAAGTGCACTGATAATATCTAGGATTCAAAAGCAGGGATAAAAAGTATAAAGGAGTAACTATTACTTTTTTTTACTGCTACTGAGAAAAAGATGATTAGAAAAAGGTGTTGTAGGTATATTTTCAAATGTCAAGGACTATTTAAGAACTAGAAAATATGTGCTGTATTCTTAAGTGCCTTCTCATAAATCTCTTCTAGTTCTTTGAGGTTAAGAGGTTATTTCATCATGTCCCATAGGTGTATACACAGAAAAAAAGGATGTCTGATGTCAACAATAATTTAATTTGGAAAATAATAAGATACAGTCATTGAGAGTTCAAACCAAATGCATTCAGAATGAGAAGGCCAGTGGAAATCTAAGTGAGAGTAATTAACCTTTGGAAGACATAGGAACTGCGATAATTACTTCATTTGTTCTTAAATTGAGACTGGATATTATAAAAGCTCAACAAGATGTTAGTGGCTTGACACACTTTTTCTGGGGAAGGTTCTTTGCATGATGACACAACTACATTGGTCTCTTCTGAACATTAAAATAAATGAACTGGTCAAAATCTGTTTCTATTATGTGTTCACCCATACTTACATGTATAGTGCCATAACATGAAGTCAGTGCTTTAGGGTACGGACTTAGAAATATCAACAGAATCTGTGCAATGTTTCTTTCTTTATGGGAGTTGCAGCCAATCTAGTGTAACACTGGTAAAAATGTGACTTTTTTTTTTTTTTTTTAATACCCAAGTAGGATCATGGTAGTATCAATATAGTCATGTTGACTGCAGTTATACACAGTGTATTTGGAAACACTCAGTGCTGGATAGTTTCCAAGTGTCTTTTCACTTGACATTGGCAAATGTGTTTACCAGGTGTGCTTCATCTGTGAATAGTTCTTCTGCTTTGAATTCTGCCAAATACTCTGGCTTTGCTTTAACTCTTGAGATGTCAAATCCAGTGATTTTAGTGGTGTTTGTTTATTATTTGACGCTAACCCAACTAATTCAATTTCTCCTTCAAATTTAATCCTCACTATTTTACCTACAAAATGTTGACAACAAAAAAGAAGTTAAAAAATATTCTGTTATAAGAAGTTGCAGGTTAATGACAATCGGGCTGTGTCCACGTGCTTCTTTAATGAGCTGTATTTCTGTTTCCCCTGTCTGTTGCTGCTACTAGGATTTTTTTATTGGGTGGTGGGTGTTGGTAAAAGTGATGCTACTAAAACCCAGTATAGCTCTAAGTCAGTGTTTTATTGCAGAGATGAAAGTCATGAAGAGCTTTGTGATTTGAATGTCACCATCCTTTGATCTTTAAGTTACTCATTAAGTTTAATGTTTCAGTAGCGACTGTTTTAAAGTCTTCCCATGTACCCTGTATTTTTTTTTTAAAGTGATTTCTGTAATTTGGCACTGTTTCTTTCCTGTGCTAGGAAGTGCGACCTTTCAGCCGTATTAAAAATATTTCCTCTTGGTCTTTCTTAGTATTTTTTTAATAATTCATGCAACAATGAAAGTAGTATGTTATAATTTATAAAGACAGGCTAAATGTGTCAGATGTCTGCTCTTTTCACATTGCTTTCAATCAACTTCACAGCTAATTGGAGAACCTACAACGACAACTTGTGTGTGTAAAATTAGTATTTTTTACTTACAGAAATGACAACTGTTTGAAAGAATGTATTAATCACTCTGGGGATTCACTGGTAAATTCTTACATAATCTAGGATTATTTCTTTATTATTGGTAGATAGTCTCTTGTGTAACAGGTATAAGTATATATATTATGTTATACCAATATTGTAAGCCCAAAGGAGTAATCCAGGGGTTTAAGGGAAGGGAGAAAGCGTCATGCTGACAATTCTTTAATCACAAATGCTTTTTAGAAAGCTAAGTTACCATTACCTAAATTGTAAAGTATAGATATTTGGAAGGGGTTTCAAAATTCAGCTTGCTTTCTGCATTCTGCTGTATAAAACATCATCACTAGTTATTTGGAATTAAATTAGAATATGGTGCATAGCTGCTGGGGGGGGAGGGATTATGCTTAAAAACAACAAAAAAAAACCCTGATACACTTGAAATCAGCATGCTTTTTTATCTCCCTTTCCCTTTCCCCTTCCCCTTCCCGACTGGCTTTCCTAGACAACATTCAAACTATTAAATAAGTATTCAAGAGGAAAAACCTTTGCTAGAAATCAGTAGCAGGATCTTGAAATGTTTTTATGGTATCCATGCTGCAGGCATTAGGGGAAGCTGCGGTTCTCTTTCTCTGTTCAGGGCTCTTCTCTTCATCTGTAGTGTCTCCAGATGTTATGCTGAAACTCTGGTGGTGTTAAAAATGATTGTTGCCCATTTGTGCAAGCAAGCAGCATTTTCACAGGGAAAGCCTCTCTAAGTTGTATCATTTTAATAGCATTGTTAATGAGATCTGTGCTTGACAGTTTTATGGGACACCACATATGATCAAAGATTGTTAGTCCTATTTAATACAATATATATTTATACAGCATTTTGATAGAGTATATATCCAAATGTAATCATCAATAAATCTTGACAACAGCCAGGCTGAGAAAATACAAACCTAGAATAGGAGCTGGCACTTGAGTAGCAAAATTTATACTCTGGGGATTTCTAATAACAGAGAAGATATTGGATGTCTTAAGCTTTTTCTGAATGTAATTCTTCCCAGGACACATCAATTGGATATTATTTTATTTAGGTGTTTAAATTATGAGACTGGTGAGAGTGATAACTTCAGGTTTTGGGTCTCATGTCAAGAGTGGACAGTGCAGAAAATGCTGTAAGTTCTCTCAAGGTGAATACGATCTTGTTTAATGAATATAGAAAGGGGAAACTTACTCATACCAGTCTGACAAAAATACCTCAATAGATCCTTTAGTGTAAGAAAGATATTTGATTAATTTTAATCAAATGTGTGAGATGGACAAATTCTCATTTCTATAGTGAGAAATCAGCTCTATGTAATTGGCCCAGTATCCAAAGTCAAGAACATTTTTTTAATAATGTTTATTGCTGTGCTAATTTTGAAGAAACTCAAAATACAAATTTTAAGTTGCCTATAAGAAATGTTTTACATAGTCTGTGACAAAAATGCAGTGTTTAAGTATTTGTTTTCTGGTTTGAGTACTTTATTTGGCTTAATTTTAACATTTACTAGAATAAGTAGTCTGGTCTAAAGCTAAACTTAAGCCGGTTTTATCTGTAAAGTTGAAAAAAAAAGTGGAATTGTTGTTATATTTATCATGCAAATTACCTGTGGAATCAAAGTTCATGTTGTATTTTGATAGCTCGGTCAATCATTTCTGTGCTGGTAAGATATGTGTTGAAGTCATTCAGAAGTGATGTTCAATATAAAACCTCCAGACCTTACTGAGTGCTCCCTCTAGGCAAATATTAGGTCTCTAAATTCTGTAATTTGAAAAGTATGGATTTATTTTGGAGGATTATTATTTTTGAGATGATAGGAAAGAAAGAAAACTGAGGAGGAGTAGTGATGATGCAGAGCTTGTAGGAAAGCAGTAAACTGCTGCATAGAGGTTCAGGTGAATATTGTCAGTGTAGTGAAATGCCATCCTTGAAGTAAATAATGGATACATCTTCAGATGCAGAGAGAAGGCTTAATGGTTCATCTGCACTTCCTTTCATTCCTATTGCATTTTCATATATACGTACCACATTATTACCATTTACATCTATTATGGTGCTATAAAGAAGAACAATTAGGCTGGATCCCTTGCACATGTTATAAGGGAAATAGCCAAACTATTTATTCATTTTATGCATTAAAAATTATGGATAACCTAATAAAATGGCAGTAGCTTATGATGATCAACAAAAGCAACGCTTTACCAGGCCTGACTGAATTAATAGTCTGTAGGGCTTATGGCTTAGATGTGAGAGGGAGAGGTTTAGGAGAGGTCAGTTGTCATAGGTTTCTACTGTTTCCAAGAAGTTCTTGCCAAGCATGGAAGCTCAGTAATGTATAATAAATTAATTGAGCATCTGCTGTGCTTTTGCCTATACTTTATCTACCATTCCCAGGGATGGGGGTGATGGTGACCAGAAAAAAAGTATTTCCTTTCCTTCATCACTGTGGAAAATAGAAAATTTACTGTGATGACTCTTGAGGGCAAGAAGGTACAGTCCCTTAATTTTCCTGGAAATGTTGTCTGAGAGAAAACCGGCTGTTTGCCTGAGATTTCCAGGTACCCAGCACCAGGGAGGTAAGGGTGATGGTGAGCAGGTGCCTGGCAGCCCAGAGCGTTTATGTCGTGCTGTAGATTTGTGGGATGCTAGGGACTAGGCTAGACAGGTTTTGATTGTTACTTTGGGGTATTAAATGCTGCTATACAGCTCCATTATACATACTTTCAGCATGTGTGTTTGTATTTAATTTCAGACTAGCTCTAGTCTGGTCTCACAAACTGAATGTTCTTCTCCTGAAAGGCATTGAGTACGTTCCTGGAGCAGAACTTGCTTTCACTTGCAAGAAATCCCATCAGTGTGCTCTGAGTCTGTTTTACGCTGCAAACTGAAGCTCAGAAGTGGGGGCAAGAAGAACTCCTTTCAAAGCGCACTTGTGTCCTGAACTTGACAACATGGGGACGTGGTGGTGGTTGCTGAAAGACCAGGAAGAATGGTGCAGATTTTGCTGCAAGCCAAACACAATTCATTTCCAAACCCCAGTGCTCAAACAAACAGAAAAAAAACTCAAAAAAACCCCACCAACCCACCAAATTTCCCAACTAACTGGAAATAATGACCAGAGGAAGGTCTGAATTAACCCTCTTCTTATTTCTATTCTGTCTTCCCTAGTAAAAAAACCTTTGAGTTCCCTTTGGGGAGAAAATGAACTAGGCACATCTTCAAAGCTGTGGCCAACCCACAGCCCCATCACACATACTTGAAAATTACTTGACATATATTTATTCAGAGGGATTTTATGTTATTACTGTACACAAAATTCCTCAGTGTAGTGTGTTTTGTGCATCTCTGGCTTAGGCAATGACATAACTGAATTTATGAAAGTGAGAGCTTAGTGGCACTGAGAAGTGTTCAGAAGTATTTAAAAAATTGGTTAACTTGGTTTTGTTTGTCAGTGTTATGGAAAGTGCATTTTGAAATGACGAAGGTCTTTTAAAAAAGAATGAACGAATTTATTTTCAAAATGCTTTGTGTCTTGCAGTATTATGATTTCCTACTCAGTTGATGACCAGGACATAAATTAAAAGTGAAGTGGGTAAAAAGTGCAAAAACTGGAACAGCAAAACAAGAAAAAGGTTAATGACAACTGTTACTTAAGACCTCTGACAGATTTCTGGCTTTGACACTTAATGGATTCTTGGAACAGATTCATTCGTATTAGTTTGATTTGCTACAGTGAATCTTAATTTTAACATCACGTACAAGATACATGGAGTATTTGAACTCGCACACAAAGGTTAAGCATAAGAGATTATTGTAAGCAGCATTATGTCATCAGAGAATTCAAGCCTTATGCTACTCCAGGTGAGAATCCATGGGATGAGGTTTGTCCTAGTTTGTTTAAGCTATGGACAAGGTCTGAGACTTTAGTTTCAAAAGTCACTGTTGCCTCCCAACAGTGCCCTGCAGGGCAATTTTGAAGTAGCCCTTTTCCCTTAGGTCTGCATGTTCTAAATATTTAAATAAATACATTCATTTTCAAGTTGTTACAGACTTCTTTCCTTGTGAAGTTTCATTAGCTGGGAGAGTGAGCTGATATAATGCTCTATTTCTAAAAGAATTGTGTTTCATAGAAGGTGGTAGGAAAGTTCTTTTCTTAAAACAAAGTGGGTTTTTTCATTTCTTTTTCTGCTGGAGTGGTTTAGGTTGACACTTACGTAGCACTTCTACAAGGTCTTCTAGGTGTAGCTGGCAGCAGCCAGTATAAATCTGGCCTACTGCCCACAGCAAAGTGAGTCTAAGAGTAAACCTGGCAGCCACGGGAGTACTTAGTAATTGTATATCCTAATATGAGTAACACAATTAAGAAAAATATTTGTACACTGTTTTGCCTTTTGGGAAGTTCTTATCCAGTTCATGTGTTTGCTGGCTAGTTGTTCCCAACTTCTTCAGAAGAACATCATATTTCAGTAAGGTTTTGGGCCCTCTTTGATTAGCTTTGAAGTCCTTTCCTGACTGTCTGAATCCAGACTAGAAAAAGTAGCTTCCTTCTCTATGGCCACTCTCTGGATTGAGGCGTTGATGTAGAGACAGATGTTCTGATGAGAAAATAAGCATAATGGGAGTGACAGTGATGTCTTTGAGGATAGTTGATTGTGTATTAAAAATAACAGGTGCAGTCCTCAATGTCAGTTAAGGATAAGAATGTGATGGATCTGAGCAAATATGCTATGGTGATTCAACGGTTTCTGCATGAAAAGTCATTATTGTTTATTTATAAAGTGACATGAAGATGTGCTGGATTTCATAAATAATCCGAGAAGCAGAAGGGGAGGCAAATCTGCTACAATTATCAAGGATTTTCAAGTAGAGGTTCAGTTCAGAAGTTCTTGGTCAAGAGCAAATCATACCTTTTTCAGGTAAATTTATATATGGTAGCTCCTGAATTGTTAGATTTGATCAACAAGGTTCTGAGGTTGCCTCAGTCATTTTATTCCATGAGTAATTTGATTGGTACAAGATATTCAGTAGCCTTTGAAGGCAATGCAGGAATATCAAGTCTTCAAATACATGTTAATTACAGTAATAATATTTTGAAAGTCTGGAGACCAGGAAAAAATGATTCCCAGAAGGAAGCCAGCAGTTCCAATGAATTAACTTTCAAAGAAGAATTTCACATATAAAGAAATAAGAAACCTCTTGGATGCTAATATGTCAAAATTATCATGAATTTTATTATGATATAGTTGTAAGAACATGGATTTTGCCTGTCTATATTAAGACAGAATTAAAATTTAAAATGCTTTAGTGTCAGGGCTTTTTCTTAACACAAGTCACTATAATTTGTCATTTTTATTTGTATGTCAATTTGTATTAGTTTTGATACTTTTAATAGATGATTATGCATTGAACCTAGAAAAAGTAAAATGTTTTTTGAATTTCTTACGAGAGAAGAGGTAAGGCCAAGTGTTATTCTTGGCAGGCATGGGACTGGCATGGGATTTGGTCTACACTTGTTATTTTTAAACTGCTCACATTTTGCACTTTTATCTACTGAGTGCTAATGAAAAATCACTATTTGTCTATTAGGCATTATTGGATTAAAAACTTCAATTTTCACTTTAACTTTTTTATATACAAATTTTGGTATATAATATTTTTTTTCTTTTTAAAAACAATAATAGGTCTCCATTTGAATAATTTTACTGAATCAGTTAGCTAGGAAAGACAAAGCTTCCATTTTTCCTTTTCTGTGCTGCTATAATACGTTTGAGTTCTAACAGAAATCTGATCTGATACATTTTTACACTTTGGCTATATAAAATCTACTTACAGCCCTTCATACCTTTTTTGACACAAATTAAACTGGAAAAACTCAGTATTCTGATCTTCGAAGGGTGAATAGAGACACGATCCTCGTAAGCAAAGCATGAAAAATATGGGTACATCAGCATAAAGAGCAACCAAATACGCTGGCAGGGTATAATGACTGCTAAACTTAAGAGGGAGCATTTACTGAAATTGGAGAGGAGGTGAAGCTAAGGAAGTAAAATTTAAGTATGGCACAAATATTACTTGTGAAAACAACACTATTTCCAAAAATGTATCACTGCATTATATAAACAAAGTAATTTAAATAGTCTGTGAAAAAGTTATATTTTTGAAATAAAAATAACTAAATGCACCAGTAAATTTAGTTACTATGAAAGACAAAATTGGTAAACCAAACTAATACTTACAGAAACTTTATTGAACTGCAAGGAGTGAAACCGTCAACATGTGTAATGTAATGCTTTAAAAGGAAATTTGGAAAAGAAAATGCACAATGAGAAATGTGTTTACACGGGAGTAGATTGAAAGGGCTGCAGGCAGACGTTAATTGATGTTATGGAATAAGCAAGTTATTGAGGACAGGCTTTAGACAGTGTGGGGCTTTTGTTAGTTCTTTGAAGTCCGCAGTACTTCATGTGGTCAGAAAGAGGGTTGTCAGTCTGCAATAAAATGTAGCAATTGGCAAGATAAGTCCTATATTTGTGTGTTGTTTACCAACAAAGGCAATCAGAAATGTATTTTATATGTTAGGAACATGAAAAAAAATCCCCTCATGAATGCTGATAAAAGTATTTATGTTACACTGCTGGTTTTGTTTTGATAATTTGCTAACTGTTGATGTATTAAATGAAGTTCATGCCTTTTTATTTATTGGTGTGTGTCAGCTGTCATTTTAATATAACGTGTACTCATGACAATATATGCAAGATAATATTTATTTGGATTTTTTGGCAGGTTCAAGTCAGCTGCACATTTTGTTATTTTACTTTTTCCTTCCCTCCACTTCCCTTAAGTCACGAACCATAGCTTCCTATAATGTGGCTTTCAGATATTCTCTAAGGAAATTGAATTTCTAGATTCAAGAGCTGCACATCTCAAGTTCAAGAGCTCTTCTTTCTTCATGAAAACATATTTATGAAACTCTATACCTTAGGAAAATTTTAATCGACCTTATGAAAGTTCTTTCTCTTTAAACTTAGTAGGAAAGCTGAAGAAATTTAAAGAGAAAGGCATATTGTGGAGGTTTAGAAAACTGTCTTGGAGGTTCATAATAACACTGAAGGATTTAGGAATTTAAATTCCTTTTATTGTAGAATCAAAACCACTCCTAAACATATAAAATACTTTCCCTAGTTTACAGACTTAACATTCCAAAGCAGTATGGCCAAGTGCTGCACTCTTATTTTGATTTTATGGAACTATTAGGAGCTCGATACCTTCCTAATAGAACAGAGTGAATGTTGTAAAGTACTGAGTCCACTTAGAAAGCAAACTTAGTGTGTTTTTTTAAAGTTATTTTTCCTGTTAGAATGAAAGATATTGGAATTTTCACTTCTTTAAGTGGTATTTCATTTGGGAATGATTGAGGCCAGTGGTGATTTGAAGTTGATTTTTGCTGCTTGTTCTTTATGAAATTGTGCAGCTACAAAATTATGCAATATAAGCTATGCAGGTAGAAATTGCACTCACCTTATGAATGTTATATGCCTTGGGCTAATAAAGCTAAAATCCTGTTGCAAGCTTAAAGAAACATAACTGATATAATATCACATGTGCTGTGTAATCTTATTGATACAGATGATATCGCCGGGTCCTGCACTTGGGGCACAACAACCCTAAGCAGAGGTACAAACTAGGAGAAGCCTGGCTGGAAAGCTGCCAGGAGGAGAAGGACCTGGGGGTGTTGGTTGACAGCAACTGAACATGAGCCAGCAGTGGCCCAGGTGGCCAAGAAGGCCAATGGCATCTTGGCTTGTATCAGAAACGGTGTGACCAGCAGGTCCAGGGAGGTTAATCTCCCTCTGTACTCGGCACTGGTGAGACCGCACCTCGAGTACTGTGTTCAATTCTGGGACTCTCGCCACAAGAAGGATGTTGAGGCTCTGGAGCGAGTCCAGAGAAGAGCAACGAAGCTGGTGAAGGGGCTGGAGAACAGGCCTTATGAGGAGCGACTGGGAGAGCTGAGGGTGTTTAGCCTGGAGAAGAGGAGGCTGAGGGGAGACCTTATTACTCTCTACAACTACCTGAAGGGAGGTTGTGGAGAGGAGGGAGCTGGCCTCTTCTCCCCAGTGACAGGGGACAGGACGAGAGGGAATGGCCTCAAGCTCCGCCAGGGGAGGTTTAGGCTTGAGATTAGGAAAAAGTTCTTCACGGAGAGGGTGGTTAGGCATTGGAACGGTCTGCCCAGGGAGGTGGTTGAGTCACCGTCCCTGGAGGTGTTTAAGGTGAGGGTGGATGAGGTACTTAGGGGCATGATTTAGGGATTGATGGGAATGGTTGGACTCGACGATCCAGTGAGTCTCTTCCAACCTGGTTATTCTGTGATTCTGTGATACATAATTTGTATTCAAGCTAAATAAGAGATCTGTTAATCTTATTCTTGCATGCCTCTTAAAGCCCACAATAATTTTGTATATATTTTTTAAAAATTATGTAATAAATTGCTGCCTAAAATGTGTAACTGCTGACTAGTCAGTGGTTAGCTGATGATTCACAGATGGGAGTGAGATGATCCAGATTGTAGGCCAAAGAGCTTTTTATAGTTCTGGTGTATCATTTGGATAAAATTACAACCATGGATACTTTAAAAGGAGGGTGATCAAGTAGTTACACTGATGTACCTCTCATTAGTTTACTAAATCTGTTCTTCATTTGAGTATGGCGAATATGGTGAAACTTGCAGGGACCTTCATTGAAACATTTATTTCTCAGGTATTTTTGAAGAGAATACTGAAATCTAAAAAGTGTGAGAATGATAAAAAGTGAATTAAGTTTTGTAATTTCAATCTGATCCAGTTATTTACCTCAGTTGCCTCTCTCCTGGGTCTTCTCTCCTTGCCCTCTTCTGGCTGTTCCCTGTACACCAGAACCTCTCTTCCTATTTTACTGTAGGTGCTGAGCTAATTCCTCAGGCGCTGAGCTGAGAGAGACAAGGTTGTTCTGATGATGGTTTCTAAAGCACATGCTTTTATGATACTCTGCATTGGTAAAATGGGTGCTCTCTGAGATTATTCTAGCTCTGTGCAAAGAGTGTATTTTGATAAGTGAGTGCCTAGAAATGTGAAGAAGATTTGTAAACTGACATTCTTAATTTTGGTGAGACTTGCATAGCTAGTTGGTGATATTCAATATGAGTAAGAATGGCAGATTCAAGAGTTAAATTGATATAATTAACATGATGGAAGGTGGCAGGCTCAGGTATAAAGTCATTCTTGTGGTTTTCAAACCTCTCTTAAAATTATTCTTTTCAGTCTATAAGGTGGAAAAGCAGAAATAATCCCCAAGTTAAGACATGTCTTAAAATAGCCAATAAGAAAGTAGAATGTACAGAACAGCCTTACTTTTGTTGCTTTATAGTCACATGCAAGGGAATGTTATAACTTGTATTGCTTGCTAGATAATAATGTTACTAGCTTTGTAAATATGTAATATAGAGATAAACAGAGAAAAAATAACTGTCTCCAGGTTTTGCATTTTGAAAAGCACTAATCCATTCTAGAGAGAATCAGGTTTTGTGGTGAAATCTGTAAAATCTTGAAAATACTTGTCTTGCTTGTTCAGGTAGTGTTCACTGCATTTTGAATGGGTTTTATAATTTGTTCACATTCTCCAAATGAAATTAGTATTTGTCTCTCTTATACAGTTCAACTCTAAGGTATTTCGGGAAGTTGCTAGGCATTAATTTTGCTATTTTATTATAATTATTCCCCACTCTCTTCTTTCTTGATAGTTGAACAAGCTGATCTGATTTCAAGCTCTAGTGCTGCAGTAGGGTCTTAAAGTTCTGAAATCAAGTTTAGAAACAGTCCTTAAAAGGTTTACAAGAGTAACCATCTTATTTTGGAGTACAAGCCATAACTACAAATGTGATTTCATCTACATTTAAGATAGATTTATGTTCGCAGAAGCCATGGTAACTGTGATTCATCACAGCTGTAAAAGGTCAGTGCAAGCTCAAAACCTTATGCAACACCAAACATTTTCATGAGACTTATTGCCAAGGTATGTATAGGTGGAGTTTTTGGTTTTAATATCGCAGATGATTTAGTTGATCAGAATGAGAACAGAGTGGCTGTTCATAATTGACAGTCTGACTTAACAGTCTTCCTGTCAGACAGTCTTAGGTCTGGATGAAAGGTCAATGAATGCCACCACAGTTTTTCATTGCTTCTGGTAGCCAGATATCTACATAAAACTCAATGTCAGAATTTCACCAAGTGACAGCTGATTTAACCCTTCCTGCAGACACTGTTGTGAGCTGTGACACCCATTAAATGAAACTACTCATCATTTACTGGGTTCAGTTGTCATCTTAATCTACAAGAATGGCCATAGATTTTTCCAGCCTTGTGCCCTTCAGATATGTGTATAGATTATATGTAAAGAAATTCTGACAGTCAAAAGCTTCCTTTCAAACCCAAGTACTTAAAGCACTCTGTAAAGGTGCCACAGAGTCCAGCAATCTTTTTTATTTATCTCCTACACTGAAGAGGGAGATGAGAATGCAGCAGACACCTGACACCTTGATGGAGTTCTGTAGATGCATTCTCAGGCATGATTTGCTTGCTGCTGCCTTTATGTTTATGATGAACTGCATGAATCAGCACTCAAATTTTCTTATTTTATTTTTTAGATCTTTTGGTACACAGCATCTATGAAGTGAAAGGGATTTCAGGCTTTATGGCTTGACTTTGCAAAGTCAATACTCTGTGTGGTGTATTCCCATCTTTTAATCTTGTCTGCTTGAATCACATCAAGCTATCCCTCTATTTCTATCAAATTATACCAGTTACAATTAGTGAATGCCCCTTTCAGGCTCAGTTGAATATTCTTTAGGCAACACAGAGAAGACACTGGTTTTCCAGAGAGGTTTACAAAATGCTCTGGCATTAACAGAGACATGATTTGGTGTGATACCTTAAGTACAATGTTTTTTGAGGTCACTGATTTGGTCTGTATGTAGCTTGATGCTGACAAAACTGGAAGTGACCCTTACCCCATATAGGATTGCAAATGCTTGCTGAAATGATGCTACTGTTTTTTTTTTTATTGTGGCACATCATTCTCTGGGCAAATCCCTAAGCATATTTCCTGCAAAGTTAGGTAGATTTAAATGTGAGATGATGATGGTTTACAGATGAAATAAACTTGGTCTTTGCTTTGAGATTTTCTGTTTCTCTGCTCAAAAGACTCCCTACTTATCTATTGCTGGCTTGGAGGGTGTCCCCAGGAGGAACCACTGCTTTCTCTGCCTTTTGCTCAGAGGCGTTTCATAGCTGAGCCTCATGTTTGAGCTGTTTCACACTTAACAGAAAAAGCACCAAGAAAGATTTCCCAGAGAGGTGAGCTAGTGCTTCACTGAACTGTAACTCATTTAATGGAATCCGTAAAATGAATATATGTATGTGTGTCAGTTTTTGTACCTAGTGATTTAATAAGAAAGCTGAGTCTTAGGGGTGAAATTAGCTTTGCCTAAACAAATGCAGCTGGAGTTGTCTTAAGCTTTCCTAAGTTGACTCGTGCATCTCAGCTAATTCATGCTCACCATTTTTGCTCTCATGGTAATTCTCAGCTATGTAATTCTTATTCAACTTAATGCTCAGGTTGAAATCAGTGAGGTGGGAAGGAGAGTCGCTAGCTCAGAGTTGTAGCCTGAAACGATGGAAATTTGATTTTGTTGCCAACTCAGCCACAAGTCTAAAACCGCATAAATAATTCTCTTTCTGGTACTTTTGATTCACTGTGTGTGAAATAATAGTGCTTACATAAATGGGTATAATTTTAAGGGTAAAGAATACTCAGGTGTGCCTTAAAAACAAAGCACAATACAGCTTCCAGTGTCATTTTTTTGCTTCTATGACACCGTTCTTGATCGTAAACCCTATGTGAAAGTTTAAATATCTTTCTTTCCTTTATTCCTTTGCTTGTGAGCTAACTTTTCTTGATACCTATGTTATTTTGCACTGGAAGTGGAGAGAGCTTGAAATCCTGTGTTTATTCATGTCCTGTATTCTTATGCAGGTAGATTATTGCAAAATAAAAATAGTCTTAGTTCCATTCTGATAAAACTAGTAAGAGAAGGCTTTGCAATGAAAAATAAACTTCAGCATTCAGCACCATTTATAAGACAGTTTGCCATTTTAAATATTTGAAAATCTGTTTCCTTATAGAAGGTTAAGAAAATTCTATTGGCCAAGGAAAATACCTTTCAGAATAAGGAATGAAATGTTTATATATCCTCTGTTATGCATATTGGAATAATAAAAAAGGACAAAAGAAGATGCTGGCCTTTTCTACAGCTCCCTTTTGGTTCTGGCTATATGAAGCCAGTTTAGTTTAGACTTTAACATTTAAAAAAAAGTCCAGTACATGCAGCGTGATAATGTTTTTTAGATGCACGTGTATCACAATACACAGCTGTTGCGTCATTCATTACTGTAGATGTAAGAAACATCAGAAGCAATTTAAAACTCTCATTGTCTTGGCTCTACTGATTGCCAAGACAATGTCTCAATATCTACATAATACTGTCTGAAAGGTAAAATGTCCCCTCACTAACAGTGATCAGTCTGATAAAGAAATGTTGCTGAGTTGCACATCTCCAGCATATATAACTCCAACATGAAGTAAATTTACAGATAGAGTCTTTGTAGATAGAACTGTAAAAATAGCATCTAGGAAACCTATTTTCTGTTCATTCAGTATAGGAAGTTAAAGTCATGCTTGTATTAAGTTTCGGACTATGCATCGGTAATTACATAATTTTTATTTAAGAAGTGCTTCAGAGCTAATAATCTGAGTATTTTGTAATTAAGACACTGAGCTATTGTCATTATTTTTTTCAGTCCATACTGAATATAATTGGATTTGCTCAGGAGTAATTAGTTCATGATCACTTGACTTGTGTGAAGGGCTTGGAATGAGAATTCTTTTATTTAAAAAAAAATGTCTGTTACAAAGATAAGAATGAGTAGCCATTATTAAAATATATCTTGGGTCTCGTGTTACAATTTTTAAAGTTTATTTTTGGAAATGAAACTCCTGCTTTTACCTGATCTTTAATACACATTGTTCAGAAAACTTCGTACAGGAGAACTTCGGATATCTTTTAACTATTTGTGGCACCTATTGAAGGTAATTTGTGATGTCAAATCTCTCGATCTCTTTAAGTGCTTTTCTAATATTCGATAATATCGTGGAGTCTGATGGAAGGTAAGTAAACAAATTCTAGGGAAAGGAACTTAACTAGCAAGGACTACTAAAGTTAGCCAAATACAGAAGACAGAACAGAACTGGATATTCAAGTGAAGTTTGTTACTGAAACTGTTGCGCTCTGCACTTTCTGGTCTGTGATGAATGATGTATCAATCTTCCATATTGGTACACCCAGCTCTCCATTACTCTAAAAGTGGCTTGCCCAAAGAATGAATGTCTGAACTATTTATTTTATAAATTCAAGGATCTTCTGTTTTGTCATTCTACGTAACTTCAAACACATCACTGCTTTCCTAAGGAACACAAGTTGATTATCACTTTTGGACCAGTTTAATAAATAGCTGATTAATTGTATGTGTGTCAGAAGAGACAATCTTTATTTTCCTTTCCTCTAGTTGTTTTTCTTCACTACTACTCATAGCTACACTCTTTTCCCTATCCCTGCTTTTTTTCTTTTGTGCCTTCTATTTCTTTTGCTTTTCTTGTAGATAGTCTGTGATTTTAAGAAATAAGTGCAACTGATGTCACTTAAGCAAGCTCCTTTTGTGTAGTTTCAGGCATCCCTGAAAGGTGCTATCACTCTCATTATTTATTCAAGGATCTGAAGACGCTTCTGAAAAATGAATAAATTATTCTGTTATCATTATTTTAGGAAAACTTTAAAAACCACTAAAAGAATTGAATTGGGAAACCATTATGAATAACCAAGCTTCATTTAACATAGCTGTGATAGCTTCGGGACATGTTCCCCTACAAAGGCTTTGGAATTCCTTGTGGATATTGCTGCCAGAGTTTATTATTGTAAAAGCAATGCAGTCAGCTACTGTTGTTGTACAGCTAATGTTTTAGGAGTCATTTGGCAGAAATGCATGCTGCGAGTTTAAGCTGAATATTCGCAATCAAGTATCAAACAAAGGGTTATTGTATGTATTGAACACTGACTAATGTGAAAGGAACAAAGACAAAGCAAGGTAGGAAAAAGTTAGTTGTGTGATGCAAGTTGGACCAAATGTTCCTTTTCTTTGTTTGTATTATTTATACCAGTGTTTTGAATAGTTGTGCTGAAAGCTTTATTTCAAAGATTGCGGATATAACTAAAATGGAAAGATCATCAAATATTGAATAGCACAGCCTTGGGAAGATAACGTTAAGTACCTGAGCTGATAGGTAGCACTTGAGGGTAAGATTAAAAAAAGACAAATCACAAGTGAGACTGTAATTGAGTGTTTTAGCTCGGAAGCTGAGAGGTAGATGTACTTGGAGATGATTGCTCTTGTGTTACCTTCATTACACAAGTTGAGAATTGCCTTCCCAAATGTCTTGAGAGAATCTTATCTTTTAGCCCATTTTATTAAGGAGATCACATTACCCTTCACCAGTACAAAATCTGTTTCAGAGATAAGACTCAAGAATTGTAGAATGGCTTGGGTTGGAAGGGACCTTAAAAATCATCCAGTCAGTGTCCCTCTGAATGGCATCCCTTCCCTCCAGTGCATCAATGGCAAAACAAAGCTTGGTGTTGTTGGCAAACTTGTTAAGGGTATGCTCAATCCCACTGTCCATGTCTCTGACAAAGATATTGAACAGTGCTGGTCCTAGTACAAACCCTTAAGGAACACTGCTTGTCACTTCTCTCTTTTTGGACATTGAGCCGATGACTACAACTCTTTGAATGCATCCATTCAGTCAGTTCCTTATCCACTTAGCAATCCATCTATCAATCCATGTCTCTCCAGTTAAAGACAAGGTTGCCATGTGGGGCGCTGTTAAATGCTTTGTGCAAGTCCATGTAGATGATATCAGTTGTTCTTCCCTTATTCACCAACACTGTAACCCCATTGTAGAAGGCCACCAAATTCATTAGGCATGATTTGCCTGATGAAGCCATGTTGATTGTCACCAATCACATACTTATTTTCTGTGTGCCTCAGCAGAATTTCTAGGAGGATATGCTCCATGATCTTGCTGGGTAAAGAGGTGAGACTGACTGGCCTTTAGGTCCCCAGGTCTTCCATTTTTCCGCCTTTTTAAAAAACAGAATCTGTGTTTTCCTTTTTCCAGTCAGTGGGACCTTCACCAGACTGCCACGACTTCTCAAATACAATGGATAGTGGCTTAGCAACTTAATCTGCCAATTCCCTCAGGACCTGTGGAGGCATCTCATCAGGTCCCATGGACTTGTGCATCTTCAGGTTCCCTAGATGGTTTAGAACCTGATCTTGGGCAATATGGCTAGAGCACTTGCCAGTGAAGACTGAGGCAAAAAAAAGTTGTTGAGTACTTCAGCCTTCTCCATATCCTGGGTAATCAGGTCTCCTGTTTGCTTCCAGAGAGGCCCCCTCCTTGTCTCCCTTGCCTGTCCATTCTAAAGTACCTGTATCCTTCTATTCCAACACTCCAGTCATAGAAGCCATCCCACATCTCCATGATGCCAATAAGATGATAGTGCTACAGGCATGTGCATGTCACTAACTTCTCTAGTTTATTCCACATGGCACATGTATTTGCATAGAGGCATTTAAGTTGAGCTCCTGATGAAGCTGATTTACTGGCTGCAGTGGCTGGAATTCCTTTGTGCAACTCTTCAGGTGCTCTCCTCCTGAGCTGTATTTCTTCTCCAGGCTCTGGGTATCTATTGTTAGCACTGGCATAAAACTGGTAGGAGCAGAATGGACTGGGGTTCCCCTCCCCCAGCAACTTTAATTTAAAGCCTTTTTTCTCACGTTGGCTTCTGCTTAGGCTGTTGTTTGTCTGATTGGTGCCAAGCACGCTGAAATGCTCAAAACTTCACATTGTGCTTCTGTATTATTCACACAACTGCTCTATTCCTCCTCCACTGTAGATATCAGTGAATTGTATAAAAGTTTGAATGAGAAACAAATAGAAGAATGTCATTTCCCATAATGTCAACTGAGTTGAATGAGAAACAAAAATCAAAAGCTAATTGTCCTATAAACAATAACATCATTAAATCCGTTTGCATATTATGCAACTTACTCAGTGAAGAACTTGGTTGCTTTTTTTAATTGAATGAATGCTGTGCAGTGAGTCAAGGGCAAAACCAGGAATGATAACACATGCAACCCCTACCATCACCAACTGCCTAGATATGCTTTTAGAAATGGTGTTTTAGTGGAAGTTCAGTTGTAAGGATTTCCCTCTTATTGTAAAGAGAGCCTTGAATGTCTCCTCCCTTTCTCCAGAGAAAATGTTGACAATAGAATCTTTGATCTTCAAAAACTAATGCACATGATAAATTTAATTCATGTAAATAATTCTGCTAGATTCAATAGGACCCATCACGGAAAGTTAAACACACATAACTATCTTTTGAGTAAAGACCATGCACATGATAGGTACAGTGGCATAGTCCAGAGGTTCACTTAGATAAAATTATCTCTTTTCTAAAGGATGTAATGAAAATGCTGTCTAATCAATAGGATGTGTGTTAGTTCTTTTTAGATTACATTTGAAAAATTTATCTTCATTCAAGTTCAAATCTAAAAGCAAGATTTATCTAGACAGTTTAAGCATGTTATAAATATATGTACATCTAGTCAAATAGTAATCATTAGTCATATTTTTATATTTTCAGCACTTCAATATTATGTGTTCTCAGGAAATAGCACTGTAATTTTATTCTACACACTATTTATATTGTCAAGCCTTTTCCTGCACTCATCCACTAATGACACAAGTTTTCCAGGTATTGAATTTATTGAATACAATTGGTTCTACTTTTACCATAGAATCCTGTATGAAATTTTGGGTCTTCACTGTTCTGTAGATACAAGCTTTACATCTTAAATTTTTCTTGTGGAAAAAAAAATTTGCTTAAAAGGATCATCTAGTTCAGAAATTTGCTGGTGCTTTTTGGAAGTCATAAAATAGACAACTACATTTCTTTTCTGAAGTACTTGCAGTCCTATTAGTAATGTTTTGATTCCTGCTGCTTCTTGTTCTATTCAGTTAATGAATATCACCCTGTAGTGAAGGGGCTTGTTTCAAAAGCTGGGAGCTCTTTAACTTTCCCACTGTTAAGAAATCTTATTAAGATTTCAACTTGAGAGTGACCTTGCTGCTTCCTTTTGTTAATACATTAATACCACTGAACCAGTAGTAGGGAGAGGATGAGTTTTGTGTGCCGCTAGCGATGATGGTGGTTTGTTTTATTATTTGAATTTAATGTTACTTAAACAGAAATGCTCTTGAGTATTATTTTAGTTAATTAAAACGGTTGGACTTATGCATGAACTCTCCGATTTTGTTATTTTGAATGTGATATTGCACTCTCTTATATCACCTAAGAGGAGTATTGATGAAAAGCCACCAGTAAGAACACTGAAGCAACAAAAAAATAAGAGGTTTGCTGTATATTTTGAATTACTGAAAGTGAGGTTATTGAACAGTGATTTTCCACAGAAGCAGTATTGCATTTCTAAAGCACAAGTGGTCAGCTGCAGTTTTTGCTATGTCCATGAAATGTATGAAAAAACATTAGCGTTTATTTGCACTTTTGGGAGGATATTGGTGCTAATATTGCTGTTTCTTGGTTCCTTTGCTATCATCAAATAATGTCAAGATCTGGAAATACCTGCTCAGTTGGTATTCTTTTTTCCTCTCTATTCCTGCCATTTTGTGGTGCAAGCTCCTACCTAATTTGTTTTGCATGGTGCAGCTCTCAATGAACAATGGATGTTGTGGGAATAAACTATATTCTGGTTTACTGAGAAGGATTTTAAAACCTTAAAAATAGTTTTTCATTTACACGGTAGTATTTCAATAAATGATTCTAGTCTTGTTTTGGTATCATAAAGAAATGGAATACTTATCTCACACACTTTTCCCACTGTTGTGTACGAGTATTTCATAGGATGTTTGCATCACACACTTTTCCCACTGTTGTGTACGAGTATTTCATAGGATGTTTGCTCACGCACCTTTTGCATCTAACCATATACCATGTGTAAAGAGAACAAAGAGCTTTCATGGCAACCTGTCAACTGTTATCAGGTTTTCATGTAAAATGATTATCTACTATTAGTACTTCAATTTTTATTTTAGAATAAAAGATATTTCCCTGTAATTGAACTTAAATTAGTCTGTAAGAGAAACTGTACAACTTGGAAAACAATTCCTTAACACAACCCCAGTGAAGAGATCCCCGATGTGCATAATGGACTGATCTTTCTACATTTTGTCGAATTATCTTGCATATCCATCTAACACACCTTTTTACTGGAGAAGTGGAAAACCAAACAGTAATTAAGAGGGAAGCACACAGCAGAGGCAGATACGATTGGTCTCCTGGTTGCTGCCTACTGTTGTACTTTAGCCATCTCGGTGAGGAGGCCTTGAAGAAAGGATTTCAGGAGGATTAATTTTCTAGGCATTGTTTTTGAAGCTTATCTAGCAGCTAGACACAGGACTCAGTCAAGTGTCCTCTTTTACATTTGTCAGCTTTCAGGTTGAAGTTGACATTTTATTGTTTTTTCATGAAGTTTGGGTGGGGTTTTAACTTGTGGGGGTTTTTTTGTTTGTTTTCCTGTGAATATTGTCAGAGGAAATACACACTTTTGTTAATACGTAACACTTCCTTCTATGTACACTGTGCATTTGGTAATAGTATTCATCTAAATGTCTTGCCGTTCTTGGGTTGAGTTATTAGAGATCTGCTTTCTCTGTGGACACACTGCTGTGTGAGCCCACAGTCTTTAGCCTGAAGTCCATTTACTATGAAGGCATGGTAAAAAGATTCTTTCTCTATGCTTCAAGTGTTGTAGGAAATTGAAGTTTGTTAATGTTATGATTGAGAGCTTTATATTTGATACTATTTTTTAATACTCCAGTAGCTTTTCATATACTGGGCATGTTTTATACTTGAATGAATGAGACTTTGTTGCACAGGTTTACATCTTTTTACACTTCAAATGGTTTCACGAAAAGAAAAATTGTGGCATCAATTTAAGTGAACTGGGATTTGTGGCTTGTATAATTCAAATGGAAGAAACAGAAATAAAATCTGAGAGATGGCTTGTAGCCCATTAAAACAATTAATCCTTTTAGGTATGTTGAGAGGTCCAGGACAGAGTGGAAGTAATATCTCATTAAGCATCCATGCTTCTCAGTTGTTAGTTTGCTCCTTGGTGTGATTTTGGTCCTTGTGTACATGTGTGGTTGGTTGGTTTATTTCCAGTGCAGGATGAATGAAATAACATGCAGCCTGTGTTGCAACACAGGAGAATTAACGTTTGCATTGTGAGACAATAGGTATGGATTGCATAGTTTAGGGTGTCACTGCAAGTCAAGAGGGGGTGTTTGAAGGATATCTGTTCAAAGCCTGTGGGACTAGTGCTGGAGGGCTTCACAGGGCCAGGATAAGACAAACCTGATGTAGAGTTAGTGTCTTCTGAATATGCTCCCAGGGTTAAACAATCCTCCGGAGTGTCTTAGGAGAAGGAACAGCAGAGACATAAAATTTCAAAGGATCTATGAAGTGAGCAAGCTCCAGCACTGTATTAGTTAGATGTATCCCCTGAAGGCTAGGGCTGAAAATACCACCATTTTAATTTCCAGTTTCTTGGGGATTTAGATCATAGCAAAAGACAGTTTGCAAACTGAGCTATAAAATAAATACCTTCTCAGAAAGTTCCTCCAGGATTTTTTTGTTTTTAAAGAAAAGTGAAAGTTTAAGTGGATTTTAGTTTTGGAAAACAGTTTCACTGAAATAAAGTGTGCTCATTTCTTAGTGTTTCACTCCTTGGAATAAAATATTTAAAATGTGAGATTCTTAGCACATGGCTAGAAACTGATAATTACTTAAACCATCTGCCTGGTTGCAATGAGTAGCAATATTTATTGTTGTGATTCACTAGCACATCAGGAAAAAAAGACAAGTGAGAATGATGTGAATAAATAAAACGTGAGAAATACTTAATCATAGTGGGTGTGTGGTGGTGATTTATTTTCCAGACTATATTTAATCTTTTATTAAAATAAGTAAATCTGTTTGTCACATATGAAAGTTATAATTATGTTATAAACTACCAAAATCAAATACATGAACAGCACCTTTTTTGATTTATTTATCCACCAAACCTTTACATTTGTAGGTACACAAAAAAGATGCTTTTCATGTTTTTCCTGCAAAATTTCTACAGGTTTCTAATGACAAGTATCTACCTGTAAGCCGATGAGTGTAAAGAGAATATTACAAGGGAAAAGAGATACTTACGTATTCCAGCCACACTTCATGCATTTCATGTCTATTCTGTTACTTTTCTGAAGAAGTAATATAAAAAAATATTCTGTGTAATTTCAGCATCAAGAGCCACAGTTTGACCAGGCATTGATTGCTCAGAAAGATTTTTCATTATCTGTAGTTTATCCTCATTTCTGAGTTAGTACATTGAACATTGTAACAAAACCCGTCCTCCCTTCTAGCCTCATTCCCACAGCAAATGTCCTCAGAAGGGAGGAATGATATGAGTTGTGTCAAAAGATTAACAAGTGATTCGTTACTGTATGAAAACTAATGTGATTTAACTTTGTCAGTGAAGTTGTTCATTGTATTCACAGAATCAGCTTTCAGTTCAACCCAGATCCTTAACAGCAGCCTCTTACAAGTGCTTGGACATTGCTAAAGCTAATTCAAAACAGGTGGATTCTTCCCATTCAGTGTACCAACCAGCTGAATGATATGTAGATAACTTGTATTAAGTGTTAGAGATTCTGCCCCCATCCCCATCCCGCAGCCTTATTGGAATGCCAGGTTTCTCTAGATCTGTGATTCTGAACAGAAAAAGAATTGTATTTAAACTATAATACACGTATTACTTTATTTATAGAACCTGAGTTTTAGTTGGCACTGTGGAGAAGAGAAGGCACTGAAGGAAAGTTAATTTTTGAAATCTGATCTGTGTGTGAAAGTCTCTGTGAAAGTCTGGTATAAAGATCTCAAAGGTTTCATTTAGAAAGTCAGATTTACATAGCTAAGTTCTATGTTTTGGTGGTTTTTTGGTTTTGTTTTGTTTTTTTTTTTTTTTTTTGGTGCCTGCTTTATTTCTCAGGCTCAGTTTATCTTTCAGAAAAATAAAAGCAAATGACTAATTGAGATAGCACTATTGCAGAACATGAGTTATGTTTACTGGATGTTCTATTTATGAACTAAATGTTCTGCTTAATCTTGTGATTTACTACTAGATAGATAGTACTCTTGAATTTCTAGGAGTTTGTTTTATGTAGATTAATGATACTGGTTTTAGTCTACACACAGAGAGCCATACAGAAAGAGACCCAGAGGTGAAGAGTAGGAGACTCATGTGCTCCTGACTTGTGCTGCATCTTCATGGAGTTGCCAGCAAAGTTCAGGCTGCCCTCTTTTTCTGGGCAGAATGAATAGAAGGAAAAACAAATTGACACCAAGAAAATATTTCAGAGACAGAAATACTTGTCTCTAAGCCAGATGTGAGTTCTGAAGCACATGTATCTGTGAAAATCAGGCTATGCAGAAGAGTCCAAATATAATATTTATATCTAATGTCATTGTAATAGACCTCAAAGATGGTCTCTCTGTAACACGGCATATAAACAAATGACCCAATATGAAGTGGAATTCATGATATTAGCCTTCCCAGGCCCAGCCAGTTTTAATTTTGGGACTTCACTTTTTCTTGACTGACACAAGTTCTGTGCAGCCTCAGAAAAGATGATGAATAAAAGAACAGAAAAAAGTAATAGAGCATTTCATGTATTTAAATCTCCTTGTTTAGATATTCAGAATGTTAAAACAATTTAATCACTCTGGGGCCACCTAAAAAGTTCAAAAAATAAGACATATTTAGCCTTTCATCATATCCCTGCTGAAATATATTGTTAGATAGTAGTGAAGAGTTGGTAGATTAGAGGAATATTTAATGTAATATATGTGCTTTTTAATTTGAGAGGTAGAAGGAAGAACCTGTGAGATGTGGAGTTTCTTAACTGTTGGTGATAGACTGTGCATATATTGGAGCAGATTTAATTTTTATCATAAACATAGGCTTCTGTGGGCTTTCAGGTGCCCAGGTTTAAGTATTCATGATCAAACCCAAATTGCTACTTGCCAGTTATACTAACTGGTTCTGAACGAGAAGTAATGTTGCTGCACAAGTGTATTCATTAACAATGTAGTATAATAACACACAGGTCAGACCTGAGCTGCTTTTTTCTTCATGTTCTCTGACAGTGGGCCCTCAAATTGCATCAAAATTTATTTACAACTTTATTGATGCATTTTAGAAATAACTTGCAAAAATCTCCAAATCTTACTAACATTACAGTATTTTAACTTTCCTACATAAGTAATTATTTTCTGTTTCAATATGAGTCAGCGTTATATGTTGTCTTTTGCACCTAGACTTGAGATTTTTGGTACAAGTTGTATACTAGGGCAAAGCACTTAATATTCGTATGCAGTGTGAAGTGCTAAGAGAGAGACTTAAGATATTCTCATGTTACAGATTCTTTTAAAACTTTGCCAAGAGTCTCAAGTTTGCTAGTTCAATTCATAAAGATTATTTTGAAATTCTTTTATTTCTGTCTGTATTGCAATCTATGTCTCTTATTTCGAAATGGAATTTTGAGTACTGGAGAAATATAATTTATTGTAAATGTTACTTTAAAAGACTCATTTCCCAAGTAGCTAGAGTTAGATTTTTTCAGACAAGCATTTCTTCTGTACGTCGTATAATCATTAGATCTGTTTAGCAAAACAATTTCTTGAGCTTCTAAAACAAATTGCGTTTCTTTTGTATATTGTAAGGTTTTTAAAGATGGTAACATCTTCAGAATGAGTGCACATTCTTATTGTATTGCTTCTGAAATAGCTGCAAAAGTATTGCAGTGAAAAATTACTAAGCTAGAGCAAGCCACTTGTGACATCGACAGTAGTTTAATACAAAGAGGAAAAATAGTCAACTTTTTCAGTAGCTTGCATGCAGGGCCAGTTTGCCCGTGTACTTGGTGGTGGTGGTACTTGATGGGCCACGCATGGCTTAATTACTAAATTTCTGCTATGCAGAGGTTGCAACATGAAAACATTTTTTGATTAGTCTGCTTTTGTGGCAAAAGGGTGGTTTTTTGTTTATCTCTCCTATAGAAATTTTTCTCTATCAATCAGCCATTGGTGGTATCATTCTTTGCACATCCCTGACACCATATAACCCTCTAATCTACTGAAAAAGTTTTTAACACATCCCTTGCTTCATCAGCCTTTTACCTGACTGAGAAGCCTAAACACATACTTTTCAAGTGGTAATTTAGAATCTACTGGTGAAGTGTGGGCTTTTATGTTTCAGTTTTCAAGCTGAAGCTAAAATTCATTTATTGACATCCTTCTTGAATGTGCTTTTATTTAATAAAGAAAAAGCTATGCACTTCAGGAAATGGTAATCTCAATTTGCTGCTGTGAGGTAAGAATGTACACAAAGCAGAGAATTTTGTGGTTATTATTTTACAGAACAGTCATTTGCTATAATTACATGTTTTTAATCAGTGGAATTATCATTTTCTATTAACCAGATTCTTTCCTGACTTCTTGTAGGATTCTGAGTAACAACAAGATCTTATGGCTGAAGAATGGCTCCTTCTTTGGACTGAGATCCCTGGAGAGACTGTGAGTAATTGATCAGCCTCATTTCACCTTCAGTTAAAAAGTCTTTGTATTTTAAAAGTAAAAACAAAGATCAGATAATGAAGTTGAGATGTTCTGAACTGTATTGTACAGTAGGATTTCTAGGCAGTCATTAAGTTAAGAAACAGCGTAAAAATGAGTGAGTGGGGATGGACATGGAAAACACAGGAAAGCACTGCCATCAATTTGGAACTAAAATAAACATCCAGTCAAAGGCTGGTGCTATATTATCTACACTATCACAGTGAAGAACGGTATATGTAATGGTAACACTAATATACCTGACATGTAGTTTGGGTTATTTAACTCACTGGTCTCCAATACTTGCACTTTATTTCTGTTCTAATTTTAATTCTATTCTATATTTTAATTATATTCTAAAGAAACTGGACAACAGTTATCACTGGAGCAGAATTTGACACAGATAAAGCTTCATGACTGTGTATTTCTAGACAGTATTTGGAGAGGGGAAAAGGAGCTCAGGAGCAGCTTATGAGTTAGGAAGAAAAACTTTGGAAACCTCAGTGGAACAAATAAGCAGTAACAGCTATACTGTAATAACACTGCTTTCTGCATATTTAGGTCACTCATTTGAGAATTATAATATGAGGTTATCTAAGAAGCTAATTTTTATATTCATAGACAACTTTGCCAGTGCACCTAAAATGAGTAATTGTATCATGCCTATTGTTCAGTATGTATTGCCACTTAAGCTAAATTATTTTTATATTGCTTTGTAATAGCACCCTAATTATGTAGAGGTGTTGATATAAAGTAGTTACTACATTCATGAATGCATGAATGTATTCTATGTTCTATGAATATTTTCATATGCAAAAAATTACATATTAAAATAAACTTTATCTAATATTTTACTATATATGTGTGTGGTGTTTGTACAGTTTATGACTGTGTAATAAGGTAGGTGACCATATGATACTGAAATATACGACTATTATATGTCTTTCAAGATCTGAAGCAGTCTCTTAAGCACCTTGAGAAGTGTTAGGATTAAGCTAACTGTTTGAACAGTTATGTAAAGGAATACTACATTTACTCTGCATACAGTTACAGATGTAACAAATACTTATTTCATTTTATATTGACAATATTAAATGATTTGGAATGAAAAGTAATTGTGTATTATTTACTAACTGGTTTAATCTTAGGTATAACAATGGTAGCAGGTTTATAAAGAAGTTTACAAATATTGTAGACAAAACAACTTAGAATAGGGGATAGGATTACAAATTTATTGCAAGAAGGGAAATTAGTAGATTAAATTCTAATGTACATGCATTAGTGTTTAGAAGTAGAGGAAAACATCTCCTTTGTTAAGGTTTAATTTAGACTGGGAAATCATATGTTCTTTTAAAAAGTTCATTAGTTGTCTAGTTAGAGAAATAATCCAACATGAAAAGATGTTGCTGACTGTGCTGACAATGGTGAGAAAACAAAAAATGTCTTAGGTATGTAGCCTCAAGTATCATCACCATCTAAACCTTCTTAATTTTATTATATTGATTTTTCACAGCATTACAGGTATAAAGAGTGAGTATCCTCTCCTCTGTATATAATAGTATTTGGCCATGGTATTAATATAAAATCCACAAGTGGACCTTGAAGTAAGGACTAGATTTCAGGTGATGATATTCTCATCAGATTGAGATGCTCTGTTTCTGGTTCTCTGGCCTAATACACTTCTTATTGAGCTCTGTGAAACCCCAGTTTCATTGAGGGGAAAGAGGGGAAAACCCCAGCATTTGGCCGTGTTAAACCTCATGCCGTTGGTCTCTGCCCAGCGGTCCAGCCTGTTCAGATCCCTTTGCAGAGCCTCCCGACCCTCCAGCAGATCCACACTTCCACCCAGCTTAGTGTCGTCTGCGAACTTGCTAAGGGAGCACTCGGTGCCTTCATCCAGGTCATTGACCCAGGAGAGTGTGCGCCTGTCCAGGCCAGAGGCTGACAGTTTCCTAAGCAGAAAGCTGTGAGAAACGTGTCAAAGGCTTTACTGAATTCCAAAAGTTCTAGTGATTTCTCAACAGCATGTTACACAAGTGAGAGACTCACTGAGCAGTTGTCTCAAACTAGGACTCCTCACTTCATGCAACTTTGATCAAGCAAACTGAGAAACATAAGTTGTTTGTACCTTACTTCTAAGAGTAAGACAGAATCAATTCCACTAAAGCTTGAGAGTATTGTGGAACTTGTATTACACATGAAATGCATTTTTTTCAAAATACAGTTGGACCTGGTTTGTATTTGTTTCTGCAGACTTCTCAGAAAACTGCATTTTTTCAACCACAGAATATTACAAGGTTTCTATTTCAGATTGTCTTGAATTGTGTTACTGCTGCAAAAGGAAATCTGATATTAGGTTTTCAGGGGATACACCAAGTGAGCCAGGAAAAAACATGTTTGAGAATACAGTTATTTCCCTTTTAGCAATAGAAAGATAATCCTATATTTATAATACCATATTCATATTAAAAATGAAACATTTTGTAATGTCAGTAATAAAAACTATATAAGTAATAGAGGTCAAAAATACATTTGTGAAATATTAGTATTTTTACTGGGCAGTTTGTAAAAATACTTTGAAATAGACTGTTTCACCAAAAGCACTTTTTCTGTATTTTGTATGTTTGTGAACAATGACTCACAAGTGATCTACAGAGTGGCGCTCTCTCCACTTAGCCCGAGTTTTCTAAAATGAAGAATTGCTGCCTTGTGCTGGCTTGGAGATGCTGACTCACAGATGCGTTGTGGCTTCTGGATCATGATGCACCTCTGCGCCACTGGACTTACTTTGTAGTACTAATGAGGCATTAAGTGGTGCATATAATTACTTAAATACTATGTTAGAATAAAAGCTTTCTGTAAACTTTGATTGTGTATGGTGGTCACTTATATAGGCCTTGATTTGGAATAAAACCACAAGTGTAGGTAAGAGAATAAATACACTTTTTTTAAGCAAGTGTGGTAAAGAAACTGTTTCTTAAAACATGAGGAGCTACATGAAGTTTAACTGAAAGAGATCTACATGCCAGAAATTCTACAGGTGATAGCAAACACCATGAATCCATTTAAGTGATCCACTCTGTGGACGTATCTTATACAAGAGGCTTAGAGTTCACTTGCAATCTGAAACTTGGTGCAACAACTTGTCAGCTTGTAATGATTTCAGTTCCAGTGCCTTCCCTGCCTGTGGTCAGTGTCTTGTCTTCTTGGCAGATGCAGTGATCTGAGCATGACAGCATTGGCTATCCTAGACTTTTAAATAAGTTTTTTGTATGCTCTGGTATCATAAAAGAAAGGCAAAGTAGGCTTTCAAAGCAGTGAAACAGTGAGGTAGTCCTTTCAAGTAAGTCTCAGCACTCCAGATGCTCTCATTTAGTTAAAATAGCAGTTTGAATGATCTGAACAACTGAAAAATTTAAGTGTATATAATTTGATGGTATAGTTATTCCATAAATTGGGACAGAAAGAGAAAAATCTGTGACTTAGTTTGATTTTTTTTTATTTAATTACTGGGGTTTTTTTTTGTTTAACTTATGGACAGTGAGATTAACCATTGCTGTTAGTCAAGGAATCTTGGGTAGTGCAAATTACCAGACTACTAGCAGATACCTTATCACGGCACTATATGGTGTGAACCCTGCTCCAAAGACATTACAGTCTCTGGCAAAGTAATATTATTAGTAACAGTTGTGGCAAGTCTTTTTATGCTTGAGAATATTTGGCTGGCCATAGTCCACATTATGCTTCTGGGGACAAAAACTGAGGTTGTTGGGGCTGGGTGCTCCATCAGTGCTGGACCCAAAGTCAAGATCTAGACTAGGAAACTAAACCTTATAGCCTCATCTTGATGTCAGCTGTAAGAAAACAGTGTGCATGTATCAGTGTTATTGTTCACAGTACTGTTTTTCTTACACGTATCAGTGTTATTGTTCACAGTACTGTTTTTCTTACACGTATCAGTGTTATTGTTCACAGTACTGTTTTTCTTACACTCCATGACCACCACTGTATTATAGTTGCCTGAATAAGCCCTGTCCTGTGGTACCTCCTCACATTATAGGTAGCTGGGGGCACTCTGTCATGACTTCTTCTCTGCTATGGACTTCCTGGTGCTTAATGGGGTTGATCTTGTACTTGGCCTTTTCTGAAGTGGCTATATGAAGACTCTCTCTCTCTGTTTCACAACCAAATTTACTTTTTCAATAGGTTTACCAGATTATAATTACCTCTGAGACTGCTGCTCCTTTGTCTCGTGTGGCTGAAACTATTTAACAGGTTCAGAAGTTATTTGGAGGGAACCAGCAAAAAATAAAGAAACATTCACAAACATACTGTGATTGCATAAGCAGGGTTTTCTTGGGAAATCAAGATGAAAGTTCACTAAGCAAGATTACACATCTTTCACAGTTGACCCAGAAGAAAAGCATGCCAGGCACTGATACTTAAATGCTGACTGCTTTACAGAAACTTGCTCTTCCGTTTTCCCAATATCCCTAGACATGTTTCTAGACAAAGAAAAATAACAATGAAGTAGCTGTAGGAATTTAGCATTGAATTTATTTTCTATTTTTATTTTTTTAGCTGTATAGCTCAGTCTTACTTGACCAGGTCTCACTTAGATTGTGTGTACTTTTATTAAGTGTTGCTGTATTGTAGAGTTACAAACTGTGTGACAATGCTATACAGTCATATGTCCTCAGTTATTATTAGATAAGATTGCATAAAACCTACTTTCAGTATTTTTCACAATGAGTTTCTGCAACTATAAATTCTGCTGTGCAATTGAAGTAATAACACATTAACTTCAGAGAATGAAAGGGCAGGAGAGGCAAGCACAACAAATTAGACCATAGAAAGAACATGCTGTTAAACAGCTGGTATAAAAATACGGTATTTAGATGTTCTTTGGCAAAACTTGAGTGGTGAAAGGGTAAAACATAAAGGCTTTGCATTTTGATATACTGCTGTGCTTTTTTAAACATGCAATTTATGTTTTCTGAATTACTGGTCACTCATTTCTTTTCCTGCCTATACTTCTGAAATGTGTGTGCACACACAAGAAGAAACAGAGTTCTTCCTAGGAACTATGAAGCATTGGAAATAGGCCTAAAGAAATTGTTATACAATTTTCTTTCCAGCACATATATGACATCTTTAAAATTAGGAACGTAATAAATTAAACATAGAATTAAATGTTCTTTTTTGGATTGTTGTAAAAATATAAAATTACTAGTTATTATAAATGAATAACATTTCAGACTGACAGGTTCCAATTGTAGACTTTTTATTTTTTTAACCAAAGTGCTTGCAGCTAAGGAATGTGCCCCTAACTTCATGCAAGCGCTTTTAACAGGAAATAGATTAATAACCTTGGAGACTTCAAATTACCACATTAATTAATCTCAACTGCTATTTAACCATGTTTAGAGAAATGCTGTGGTGTTATTCAGGGATTTATAATCTGTTTCTCAGAGCTGCCTGTCATGTAAATAGTCATCATGGTATGGTTGAAATTGTTTGGTTTTATCTTCTTTTTTTTGTATTTGGAGAAATATGGAGGAAGGAAAATTGTTACAAGTCCCTTTCAATTATCTAAGGTATTTTTGCCACTTTTTCTTGTATTTCCAATCACACATGGATTTATTAAAATTTCTAGATCTAGTTGATAGTGATGACAAACAAGTTCTTTGTTTAAATTCATCTAGAATGTTCTCAAACAAGAAAAATAAAAATTCTCCAACTATTATTTTTCATTGTCTGGGAGTCCTGGGGAGATCTAAACATGTTTATTGTTAAAGTTCTTATCACTTTGGTGTGTTGTAATTGTTGACAAAAAACTGCATTACTGTTTGAAGTGGTTGAGCATATTCCAGTAGGTGAGGAAGAATGGAAATAGTTATGGGGAATGGTTTTTCTTCTGGTGGGAGAATCTGTGCTTTGTGCACATATTCTAAACTAGACTGAAAACAATTCCTATTCCTCTTGGTGGTTTTTGAACTTTGAGTTACCCTTTTAGTTTCAGTGTCAGAAAGAGATTGTCTTTCTCATTATGATAATTCTAGCATTTGCATGAAGAAGAGTAGTTCCCTTTCTCAATTGTAGTTGCAGCTAATATAGCTGAAAGTTTTGGATCGATGTGAAGTGTGCTTGCCTGTAATATGTTCTGTACTAAAGCAAGTATAAATATTGAGCTCAAAAAGGAAAGCTCTGACAATTTATGAATTACTGAAGTTAAGGTACTTGTTCTTCCAGAGGCACATCTATTGCAAATAAAATGTTTGAAGGGTTGGAGATGCTCAGAAAATAAAGAGTTTTACAAATACAGGAGCAGGAAAATAAATTTCTATCAAGAAAATGAGTGGTAAGCTGGTAAATTTGGCTATATTTTTCAAAGCTTAGTACACACAGCTGCTTAGCCGTCTCATTTTTTTTTATTGATTATGAATGCCTTGGTCACCCATAGAGAGATATTTATGTCTGGGCTTACACCATAGCCCTGGGTTTGGATCAGATTCCTTACCTATCCTGGGGCTCCTTCCATGCGTGTTGCTGTCATTCTTCCTTTGCAGTGGTTAACAACCTGTATGCTCTGGGATTTTGCCTCCCTTTGATGCTTGGTCGTCTATTATGATAATTTTGGCCATGTTACTCAATGGCAAGTTTATTCTGATACAGACTGAATATAGAGATGTCCACTTAAATGAATGTGTTCTTAAGTATCTAACTTCTTGCATCTGTCAAAGAAGTTTGTAACATTTAAATGAATTATTGCTAGGTAATTAAATGCATGTCACAAAAAAGTATTTTTTTAGTAAAATCCATTTAGGTCCATAAAATCCAATTTCTATAAAATCAGTTTAATATCTTGCAATTTTAATGGCATGGATTGGTGAGATTAGTATGAGTCTGATACAAGACTGAAAGGAGATACAGAAATGATCCTCGCAGTACCAGAATATCTTCAGTTCCTCATTTTGAAGACATATTTTTTACCATCAAATATAGATTCCTCATTAACATTTAAAACATTTGAATTATAACTTGTAAATCATGGGGAAATACAAATTTATGTATTTATTTATCACCAATTAAATGCCATGTTATAATGAGACATTTCCCTTATCACCTTACTTAGCTAAAATTATCTTATTCATAGTGGATAAATTTCTAACTGATTGTTCAAGCTGGACAATTTTATTGCTTAATGGTATTTTTTTATTGACAGATTTATCATCACCTGATTGTGGAAGATGCTACATTGTAGACATTGCATTCAATTAAAAATATAGAATTTTTGATACTATGTCCTTTACTTAAATGTAAATAATTCTTCCTAATCATAACAAGGTTCGTGTAAATAGGAAATTTTATGAATGCTGTAGCTAATGCATACAGTCAGATAATATAGTGATAAATTGATGTTAAACTAAAGAGTCATTTGAAAGAAGCAAAGCTCTTGAAAGAAGATTTTATTTGAGACCAATCAAGGATCCTCTTCTTTTAATTTTTGCCATAAATTTTCATTCAATTTTTGTCACATTACTTGATATCTCTCTACCTCTCTCTGTTTTCATCTGTGAAATAGTATTTCTTACCTAGCATCTCCAAATCTAGTAAGATGGGATGACCTCAACGCATCTAGAAAGAGAAAACATTTTAAGAAAATGTACATTGATGTTTATGTAACATAAATTATTTTGCATTTCTCACTTATATAGACTGAGTCATTTATTTATTTTTCATATACTCCTCCTAGCCTGACTGGGAAGCACTTTTCATTCGCACAAATACATGAGTGCAGGTGTCAACAGAGTATCTGCTGTATTTTATGCAGCCCCACGTGTTACAAAAATTCAGTTGTTAAACTAAGTTTAATAGTAAGTGTAAACCCCACGTTTTTGTAAGCAATATAAAGGCAGGTTCTATGGCATAAAGTTGTGCTGTATCAGAAAAATTTTTAACTTTGACTAGAACAACTGAAGTAACTGTCACTGAATCCCATGGAGTCAGTCTGGAGCATGGTGCAGGCTGAATATCACAGGGTGTGTGAGTGTGAGGGGGATGATCATTCAAACTGTCACCTTTGGTGATGAGGCTGCCTTAGTGACAGGGCTGAAGTAGTGCTGGCACATGTCATACCTGAGAAGACTGTGGTAAGTGCTGGCAAGGCTGCTGGGGATGTGGGTGAGATGAGCTTACATAAGCAGCAAGGGGCAACTGCAGACCTGAAGTCTCCTTTGAAAACGTCACGGAATAAAAAAAAAGGATTTCGGAAAAGCACTGTTGGTTCTCACAGAAGTAAAGGAATACAGGGTGAAATGCATTTCAAAGAAGATAATTTTTGGCTACAGGCAGTATTTTAATGAATTGCACGGAAGGGGTGGATATCTAATTTGCAATTGTTGCATAGAAATTTTGAGAAACCAGAGAAGGAGAAACAGAGACAGGATCAGTATCACAAGTAAAAGAGAGAGTTTTCTGGGGCCTACTGATACCTTTTTTTTGTTTTTATCTCTAACTCCATGTGAATTGACATTTCTCATTTGCTTACTTAAAAGAAAAGAAAATATGTATAAGATATTCTTTTCCAAAAGTTCATGTGTGTAGACTAGCATGTGAGGTCTCTGATGAAAACGTGCTCTTACTCATTCATATCATGCTGGTCCATAAATCCTCCAAGAGTACCCTGTGTCCCTGGGAGCCTGTTACACTCAAAACTTCTGGGAGTGCCTGCAGAATACGTAGCCTGTTCTGTGACATGTGTACTTCACCACTCATCTGTGAGAAATAATAAAAAGAAAGAATTGAAAGAAATGGAAAGAAGGGCTATTTTTTTATGTCAATTTAGTTTAAAGGAAAAAAAATCCTCAAAATGGGTTGTCTGAAGAAGTTAGGAAAGCTGATGTAATATAACAGCTGTGGCCAGTTTTTCTCCCCACTTCTTAATATAGACAGAATTGATTAGTTGGGTGTAGTATAGTGCTGTGTGTGTCAAGTAGGTACAAAATGGTTGTTCTCACGAGAAAATTGCATGCAGACTTGGCACATGATAAGCTGTCCTGTGTTAACACAAATTGCCTGGTTCTTGAAATGGAAAGTGACTGGGAGAGCTATAGAGGATAGTCTGAGCTATGCACATATTCTGTGAAAAAAAGAACTACAAAATTCTTCTGTGCTCTACTTTAGAAAGTGTTTTGCTGAGGAGAATACAGAGGGAAACATGCTGAAATGAAAGTGTGGATTTTTATTTGCTTGTGAACTTAACAGTATGAAATGAATTTGTTCTATGCAATGACAGTGAGCTTCATCTTGTAGAAATAAGCAGTTTAAGTTAAAAATAAGCTACTTGAGTTAGCATAATGCAAAAAACTTGTTGAAGCATATAAAATGTTTTTATCATGCCTTTATAACCCAGAAAACTGTCAAATGGGTAGCTTCAATATCTTAAAATCAGTTCATTTCTAACTATGAAAAAAAAGTGAAAGATGCTGAATCAGGAAAAAATATTTTAGTTTTAGCTACCTGAAAAAGCCAAATATATTAAAAAGCATACCCTCTCAACTGTAACGGTAACACTTCTGCTATGATGCTATAATTAAGGGCCACTGAAAGAAACTTTCACAGCTAATGTATGTTCCCCAGACACATGGTGCATTTGTTATTATCACCAAGTGTCCTTTCCATTATTTTTATGTTCAATATTCACATTTGTTTCTTAATGCAAACTATTACCTTTCTAAGGCCTTAAAGACATGCTTTTCAGCTGAAATGGTATGTTTAAAGTACATTGTGCTCAGAACAAAATAATGTTTTCTGTTCTCTGTCAGCAGCTAAGTTGAGAATTTGATAGCGTTTTCCCCCTTTGTACCATTAATTGCTTTCAGGTATTTCTGAAAAGTCCAAGTGCCTCACAAGGGACAGTTCTCCCACTTGAGTGAAGTTTGAGTACTGTATTAAGCTTTCCTACTGTACCGAGTTATGTGAACTTAAAAAATATTTAGGAATGTAAAACCAGAATGGATTCCAGCCAGACTGAGTTTCCAGGGATTAAAAGAAAATTTGTTCAGCTCTCCCTCTCACCATATACACTGTTAACTAGCCACTCTATTAATTGCTTTCCTGTGCTCCATTAAGAACACTGAAACTTCAGTTCCAAATAATGTCCCTAAAACTGATAATGTGTCAGAGAAGGACTCATAATTTGTCACAGGGTTGTTTTTTTCTTTTAATTTTCTTTTTATGTGTCTTTGCCACTGTAACCAATAAATCCTTATCAGTCCAAATCTGACAGGTACTTTAACCAAGAGTATTCCAGCAAGGTGTACCAACACAAACATCTGAATTTTTTTCAGTGCTGGATTGGTTCACGTTGCCAGCATGAACTATCTAACACTCCCTCTTCTAGCCTTTTTCAGTGAAAAGGGAGGAGCAGAGGAAGCTCCTGAAGCTGTGTTCTGCATCATGCAAGAAATGAAAAATACTGCTCGTCTTTGCAGATGCCTGGAGAGGCTTCAGCTCTGGATATACAAAAATAAATGTCACAAGCTGCCATTTCTAACTCTAGTAAGCCATGTCTGGGCATAAATCCCCTTCTGTAACAGTTTCAAACTGCACTTTGAACAAACAGTTTGAAGGTTGACCCATATCTTTATTTCTGTAATAACTAAACATTTTTTTAATTTCTGCTTTTTATATATGTGATCTAAATTTACTCAGCCTATTTTTATCCATATGACTTTATAGTGCTGCTACCCTTTAACTTAAACTAATCCCTTTCTCATTGTAACATTCATCCTTCATAAACAATGGTGAACTACTTGCTTTCCTCATCTAAGCAAGCCAAAAATATGATAATCTCTTAGTGACATCATGAAAATAACCATGAAATGTATACATACTTGAAAAAATTTTGTGGGAACAAAGCCTGAAATTTAATTACAAGTAAGATTATTATCTGCAAAGATTTATTTTGCCTGTAATCACAATGTACTCTTTATTTATAGTCTAAAAAATAGATTTGAATCCAGTTTACAGAATACTTGGGCAAGTACAATTTCAGCTTAGATTAACATTCAGAAGTGATGTTTGTGGTGTAAAACTCTCATACTGCTGAATACAAGGAAGACCCTTCTAGAGAATGTACATGTAGTAAGTAACCCTGGGAAAACCACTGGGATTTTAGGGTTTAGGAAGCCTATATAAAGCTGCTTTCTCTGGTCTTGTGTAACCAGACAGTGCAGACCAAATGGTCACCAGGAGAAGCCCAGTTTTAAAGCTTTAAAGTTTCCTCGTCATGACATTGAATTGATTCCTGCTTTTCTTCCTATTTTTATTTCTGTTGTTGCTATTTTCAGGCTGAGTACTGAGATTCCTGGATGAGTGGGAAAGATTCTTTTCACCTTCTCTAGAAGTGAGAATTCAGTAAATTGATACTTTTTTCTATTTAATTCAAACTATTACCTGCACAGAGGTAAACACAGAGCTGTCCTTGCAGGCCTTCTTTCCTGATTTCCTTGCATTCTGGTATATGAGTGGTGCTCTGTGATGATTACTTTGTAGTTTATCTGTGTAAATCACATTAAGTGCTTTTTCTTCAGAAGGAAAACGTCATTTCACTCATGTTTTCCCACTGACTGTTTTATTGGACAGCAGCTACTTCATGGTTTTGTATACTTGTCTACCTATTTATTCCGGTTCTGTCTTACCATAAGAGGAGAAAATTCATCTTAGCTAATAGCTATGACATAATTTCTCCATCTTGCCTTGTTCTACTTGCCTTATTCTACTTGCCTTGTTCTAATTTATGTTAAGCAGTGACAATCAAAGGAAAAAAATTTAGCAACAGTAGAAAAATGGTGTTGTAAATAATGTATATTAGCAGAAGGGGAGAGGACATGTGGAAAGACATCTAAATGTCTGGAGGTTAGCAATGGCACATGTTGGAAATGGTCTTCATGTGGACTTTCTTTTTATTCATACTGACATAGGGAAATTATTGGTCTTCCTGCCTCTTTGTTGAGTCACTATACTAATGGATACATGTCCTAGAGGTTTTTTTCCTCATTTCAGGTCTCTTCCCTTTGAAAAGTCCCAAACTTTCTCTGGTTTTAGGTGAAATATTTTTTCCTAGGCCTGTGGTCCCTACAGCTGCATTAAAAAAACCTCAAAACACTTCTATCCTGTTTCATTGTATTTGTGTTCTCACATCATTCTGTTGGCTTATTTTTCTTGCATTGAAATAACCTACTAAGACAGATACTTAATTTTTATGCATAGAATTCTGTACCTGTATAATTAGGTAAACCATTCCATAAGAATGCATGAAGTCCTACATTCTTACTTACTCTTGGCCCATTTTCCCAGCAAATCCAGTCAAATGCTTTGATGTGACAATTTCTCAATGAAAGTCCTAGGGCTTAATTGTCATGTGAATGAGCTGAGCCCAACTTCATACCTTCAGCCTGCTGAATGACTCTCAGGAGCCCTTGTGGCTTTCCACACCTCCATGATGTCGAAGTGCTGTTCCCTCGTGCTCCAGTCTTTTTTGCAGGAACAGCCCATGTTTCTTCAGAAAACATAGCTGCCATGCTGCTGGGCAGCCATTTCATTAGCAGGAATTTTAGGAAAAAAAATAGGTTCAGGCTGGGAAGTGAAACTCTGGTTGGTATCTACAAAGAATATAGAGCCATAATTTATGAGGTATGTACACTGGACACATGAAGTTGAGCATATGCCAGCAACCAGAGCGTGAACTCTTCAGGACTCTGGGCTCATGCCAACATATGCAAAAGCCACTATAGGCATGTCATTGTTGCTGCTATTGCTTCAACTTGTGCAACATGCTAACACTCATGCCATGCTTTCTTTTGCTAAATGAACCTAATGTTTCTTTAAATAATTGATGTATCTTAGTGAGGTTGAGGTTCAACGGACTAAAACTCTAGCATTTTTTATGAGCTGTAGAGCATTAGCTCTGTGCTTTTTAGTTATTTATTTTAATGCTTGCATGTTTCAGAGGTTGTAAATCTATTGCTTTAGCTTGAAGTATTGAAGTCACCAGTGGTGCACTATGAACAAGTCCCATTGATTGCCCAGTTTTCCTGGTAAGTTAGTCACATATAAAAGCAGATGTGGATACTGTTTTCACTAACTGTGTGACACAAAACTTATAAAATAGCCGAGAAGGGTAAACAACATGTACACTTTTTTGTAATTGACAGTCAGACTTCTATGAAATGAAGAAAATTTTCTGAAACCAAAGCTTTTCTGATGACCTATTTCAGTCATTGTGTAGTTCAGCAACATTTAAAGATGATATATGAAAAACAAACCCCAGTGAAGTGTGGTGAGCCAGCAAAAAAGCAGACAGGATCACACAATGTATTATCAGTCTTGCTGAATGACTGGAAGAACCTTCTATACCGGCTTACAAATTTTACTGTCAGACTTTAGTAGTGGGCTGATATAAAAAGAGTAATCTGTGCAAGCAGCTGCTGCTGACTTTCTTACTTAATCCACAGGATGAACTAAACCCAGAAATAGTACTTTTCTTTTTTTTCAACATTGAGACAGTAGTATAACCGAGCAACTACTATCGATCTTGACTTTGAGAACAATCCTTTTATATGCAAAATTATTTTGGTAGTACTACCTCTAGCTTCACTGCTGATAAGCTGATGTTCTCACATTAACAATATCATGAATCATCATGTTTTTCTAACTTAGAGCTACCCATGAATGTGCTTTTACATCCATTACTGGGATAAATCAAGGTTAGCTGAGTATGAACTGATAGATCAGAACAATACTGTCAGTTTGGCAATATTGTTCTAAGTGCAATTACCTTTCATTTCCCATTGAAGTTTCAAGCTCCTGTATGAGACAGAATGTGCTTGGATGCAAAGAAATTAAAAAAAGAGAATGCCTGGGCATGTATGTAAAGTATTAGTGCCAATTAGCCAGTGGTGAGCCTGTAGGGGTCAGCTTGCCTACTCTACCACTCACCCAGAAAGTTAGCAGAACAATCAATCAGCCAATTACCTAGCAAGCTATCTACATCCTAGAATACTAAAAGTCAAAGCAATTTTTTTGTTTTGTATTGGCATTTCTCCTTTTGCATGGCAGCTATTCTGTGCATTTTCTATATGTTAAGCTTGGGAATGTGTAAGCTTTTCTTTCTAGCTTATTTACTTCTATTTTCCTAATCAGATATTTATTTCATTTTATTATATTGCTGAAAACAAGGTATTACTGTTATTACTATTGCTATTATATCAGCCTAAATATACGCATTTGGTTTTACACTACCTGACTTTATAGAACTAAATTGAAGATAGCTGTTTTGCTTCATTCCTAACAACATCAGAGGAAAGACATAAGGGAGCAATACAAGAAGGTGCTAATAGAAACATGATATGCACTGCTGCAGGTTATTATCCTCTGATCTCTTTTCCCTCCCTTCTCCTCTTCTCTTGGAGACAGAGGCAATGGAAGTGATTAGAGCTTACCACACTTTGTGGAGGAAGGTTAGACTTTGAGTAAGGAAAGTATCCATGTACATACTACTCCACCTCTTGATGGCTTCTGCTTCCTGTTTCCTGGGGTTTTTTTTGTCTATTACAGGCAGGTATCTTTATAATTTTATTTTCTTTTAAAGATGATCTGTATTTGTCGTTACAAAATTAATTGGCTGTTACCAGAGTTAAAGAAGTATAATTTAATTTAACTTAAGCAAACTACTCTCTGAATTGATGCTGCAGGTCAGTCCATTCTTGCTATAACATAATTTTCATCAACAACGAGTACATCAGGCTTCATTTGATCTACATGATTTTTGCCTAGAGTAGTGCTCATCAATGCAGTTTCTATGCATCTCTTCTATTGTTGGCTTGGCTTGGGTTTTCTGTATACTCTGAACAGTACTAAGTTTGGGTGCTCATTCTTGGTTTGCTTGGTTGCATGATGAATATGAGTCATAAATTACTTTTTTGAGAAAAAGCCCCTAATTTCTGGTGTTATAGAACTCCTTCTAAATATATTTTATGCACTAATTTTATAACAATTCAATAGAATTGTGTATATAGTTTTTTCCTAGGATATACTCACTAAAAGTAATGTTGCCACCCTTTAGGCAAAAGTAAAATTACAGAGATTATTTGTACAAACTCCTCCTTTAAAAGATCTTCTAAAATGCTAGTGAAACATTTTAAAGATTAAAACTTTAATTTTGAAACCTTCTTTCCCTATACAAAAGTCTCTTCTGAAAGCTTAGTAAAAATTTGTTCTAATTCTGTATTTTTAATCTTTAGTGTGAGTAATTTCATCAGATCTTCAGGTTATTTTGCTCATTTTAGGTTAAGCCAAGGGTTAACTTCTTATAAAGATTCATTAAAAAGTAGCTGGGCTCTTTCTGAGGACAAATGGAAGATTTTTTTTGGCCATGATTTAAAGAAATAACACAAAATTGAGATTTTTATCCACTCCGCTCTCCTCACTCAACACATTTATGTGCAGATTTGAAATATTCCGACTTGAAATCTGGCTGATATTTGTCCCTGTGTTTCAGATGTGGTCTTCCATAGTTCAATAACGATCTGTTTACAATATATGTCACATTTGCACAAAAATTTGTATTAAACAATGAAATCAATGATCTAACAACATTCACTTGGTACATTTTATATGTGTGGATCATATATAAACACTGGGTATTCCCAGTAAAAGTATTTTTGGCAGTAACTTGTTGGATTTGTATGCATAAAGAAAAGAAGGGAAAGGAGTTTAAAGACGCATGCAGGACTCTGGACTGTAATTAAGTGTATTGTATGTAAATTAAATGCATTGATGAGAATTAATTAATTTGGGACTGGATTATGAGAATTCTGTTTATGAAGGCATTGTACATGAGGATGGAATTACAATATCAGTGGTTTAATGTGTCTGTAAATGAAAAACTAAAAGTTGTAGGCTCTTAAAATAAGGTTAAATTCTGCAAATCCAGTAACACTTTGAACCTAGCCTGTCAGGCAAATATGTGGGTTTTACTGTTTCTTTTTAAAAAATTTTAGGAGAGTGAGGGAATTAAAAAAATAATGAAAAGCAAACTGAAAGATTACTACACTTCAGAGTTTGGTCTTGTGGTATTAAAAAAAAAGCTTCAGTTTCAGAGTTCTGAATGGCATATTAGAGCTTAGCAATCTAAGAATCAATTGCTAAAATAATTATTCTGCTATAAGTCAGTCAGGCTGGATGATGACAACAGTGCCTCTGATCTTAGCAGGCTGAATTAAAAAACACTAATTAAATTGTACTGTAGATTTATCTATCTTTCCACTTTTATTTTACTGGTTATAAGATTTTTTTTTAAAATAATGTTTCAAGGATAGCTGTAACCCTAAGTTGGCCTGGCCTAGGCCACCTGGTGGAAACCTACTTTTAGGCGTTTACTTTGTGTTCCTCATCCCTAGAATGAGTGGTGACTACTGCAGAGGGAGTCGCAAGCTCCACACAGCAGAGGGAGGAACTAGTTCACATTGCTTAAAAATGTGAACAGCAGGTTAAAAATTCACATTGCTTAAAAATGTGCAGCACTCTGTTTCGGAAACTGTCAGCTTCTGGCCTGGACAGGCGCACACTCTCCTGGGTGGAAAACTGGCTGGATGGCCGGGCCCAGAGAGTGGTGGGAAATGGTGTTAAATGCAGCTGGAGGCCAGTGACAAGTGGGGTTCCCCAGGGCTCAGTGTTGGGTCCAGCCCTGTTCAATGTCTTTATCAATGACCTGGCTCTGCAAAGGGATCTGAACAGGCTGGACTGCTGGGCAGAGTCCAATGGCATGAGGTTTAACAAGGCCAAATGCCGGGTCCTGCACTTGGGACACAACAACCCTGTGCAGCTACAGACTAGGAGAAACCTGGCTGGAAATTTGCCAGGAGGAGAAGAACCTGGGGGTGCTGGTTGACAGCTGACTGAACATGAGCCAGCAGTGGCCCAGGTGGCCAAGAAGGCCAATGGCATCTTGACTTGTATCAGAAACAGCATGGCCAGCAGGTCCAGGGAGGTTCTTCTCCCTCTGTACTCGGCACTGGTGAGACCGCACCTCGAATCCTGTGTTCGGTTCTGGGCCCCTCACCACAAGGAGGATGTTGAGGCTCTGGAGCGAGTCCAGAGAAGAGCAACAAAGCTGGTGAAGGGGCTGGAGAACAGGCCTTATGAGGAGCGGCTGAGAGAGCTGGGGTTGTTTATCCTGGAGAAGAGGAGGCTGAGAGGAGACCTCATTGCTTTCTACAACTACCTGAGGGGAGGTTGTGGAGAGGAGGGAGCTGGCCTCTTCTCCCCAGTGACAGGGGACAGGATGAGAGGGAATGGCCACAAGCTCCGCCAGGGGAGATTTAGGCTTGAGATTAGGAAAAATTTTTTCACAGAAAGGGTCATTAGACATTGGCAGAGGCTGCCCAGGGAGGTGGTTGATTCACCTTCCCTGGAGGTGTTTAAGGCATGGGTGGACGAGGTGCTAAGGGGCATGGTTTAGTGTTTGATAGGAATGATTGGACTTGATGATCTGGTGGGTCTATTCCAACCTGGTTGTTCTATGATTCTATGAAAATAATATGCTCCAGAGATGCTTTGCAGACCACTGAAGGAGGGATCTGGCCAATGATTGGATGGCTCGTGTTGCATTGGAAAAAAATATTTAGGAGTGTCTTGGAGGGAAAGAAAAGTAAAGCTAAACCTGTAATCCCTCTGCAGGGCAATTCTTACACAGTTATTTGCTTCATTGCAAAACTACTTCTTTGTGGAACTCTGCCAGAGGTCTAATGACATGTAACACAGTCCTTCCTCAGTCCCTGATACAAGCTTGGGTAGTTTGCTGAGGGTTTGCTGATGCCAGCCTGTCATCCATCTAAAGTCGATGCTTTCTAACAGGTGCAGATAGCTTTTTGGCAAAGAGGAAAAACAAAGGAAGCTTTGAAAATACAAATGGATCATTTGGACCATGAATGAAAATGATAAGGAAAAGAGCAGCAGAATACTTTTCACCTTTCCACTGAAAATAAAATAACAGGATGGGAGCGATCGATATTACCCACCTTGTGATACACATTGCAATTATGCCTGCCCTTAAAGAGATATTTCTGCATTTGAAATTCTACAGACTGTAGTAGAACTGGAGTATAACCTGCACCAGAAAACATGATCATAAAGAAAGAAAATTAGTGCATTCTTAAACAGCAGGTAGATCCTGCTGAAGTTATGATTATCCTAGGCTGACCTACAGAAATCCAGTGCTGAGCCTTCTCTGATCAGCTTGATACAGGGAGGGCTTTTCTTTCCCTTTCCTAACCCTTTACTACTTTTTTTGCCTTATTATGCTTTGCAGCTACAGAGCCATTCAAGGTGCTCCTCACTGACAGCTGAGTGATTGTAGAAAAGGTTTATGACTAAGGGATATGATTTCATCCTTTACTGGGGCAAGAAATGGCAGAAATGCAGTAGGAAATGTGCAGTGGTTGTGAATATGGATAGCTACAGAAATACTGATTTGTTTTTCATCTGTTTAGAGGTTTTTTAGAATGGCAGGCCTTTGCAACAGTTTTGCTTTGGTGTTTAAGAAAGGAGGTTTATGTCTCCTGTGGAAAGGAAGTCTGTTAAAGAGTAAAGTTATCTTCTTTTTTTTTTTTTTATTCCTCCATTTCTTTTTAAGAGTTCTGAGTATTGAACTGTAACACCGGCCACATATGCATTAAAACTATAAAGTCCTTATGAATCTTTAATGATGAAATGTTCATATGCCTACAAAGTAGATGGCTTTAACTGAAGCACCTCAGTCACTTTTAATTTTGTTTCCCTCACCATCCCCCAAATACCTTAAGGGCTCCGTTGTGTATTCCTTACACATTCTGCTTGCACAGGAAAGACACTCATTCAAGTTAATTGAAAGACATTGCCGCCTTTATCCCCCAACAAGCTCCACATAACAAAACCAAAACTCCATTTAAACTTCATTTTGATCTCAGAAAAGCATATAAGAGTTTGTCTCTTGATTGTTCTCTGAACTTTTGATGTGAGTTGAGGAACAGCTCAAAGAGAATTGTTGCAACTGCAAAGAAGGTAACCTTAAAAAGTGATCAGACACTGTGCTTTGGTGAAGCTAGTTAGTAATGTTATACCATTTTATTATAGTTGCTGCTGTAGTTTGGGAAGGGGAAAAATGTGCACAGTCTCAGAGCAGGCAAAAGCAGCGTGTTATCACATCCAGAGAGGTCAGTGAAATGGCAGAGAGTGGGATGCTTCCTGTTGACTCCATGTGGGACCATCGGTATCAGCCTACTTGTTTGGATTCATTATTGGACGTAATAAAGGTCAACACCATTAAAAATAGCGTATGAGTAAAAAGCTAATCTTGCAGGAAAATCTCAAAACCTACTAAGTATAACTCTGTCATTGATATTATACTAGATTCGCAGTTAAGCTATGTGTTGAATGCAATCAACAACTATAGGACTGTATAAAATCCCAGCCTTTTTATAAATTTGCTTTGCTCAGGAAGGTTGTCTTCAATTTATTCACTTGAAAATACATTTCTATTTTTAAGGAAAGGGAACTGAATAAATTAATACCATTTTGAAATCTATGAAACATTCTTTAGTTTATGGGTTTTTTTCCTCCTAAATAAGACTTCCTAGTAATGAACATAATAGTGTTTGTGGAATTGGATATATAGTATAATGAAATGTAAAAAATCCACCAACCCTTAAACTCATTTTTACGTCTGGAGAGGACAAGAAATAATTGTTTCTCAAATAATGGGTTGTTTGTCAGAATGCTGCTATAAAGCCATGACAATGGAGTTGCTTCTCTCACTGTTCTTTAAATCTGATTATGAAATCTATTTGAAGTCATAGCTGTATACAGTTTGAAATTTAATATGTTAGAAATAAATATAGTATTCAGAGCAATAAACCTGCAGCAGTTTACAGTGCTCCCATTCCTAGTACAGCAGATATCTGTTAGATGATAACTGAGGAGAAGCAGGTTAGTTTTTGTCTATTGTGACTATGGGATGAAGAGGTTTGTAGGCTGATCATTCTGCAGGTGCCCACCACAGAAAACAGAACACTAGGGTGGATTGCTTGTGCATAAGTTGGGTACATTTGCTTTAAGAGGTATTAGCAAAATAACAACTTTTGTTACTTTGCATGCATGCTTATCTTTGATAAAATTATACTCTTTTTGGTATCCTGCAAATGCATCTTGGAATAATACATACTTAAATTCCAGGATACATGGAGGCTGGCGGTGGGGTGGGATTGTGCAACTTTGTGGGATCAAGATTAAGTGCCCTGCAAGAATAGCTTGCAGGAGCTTACCCTGATTTTGTGCTGATCTTCCAGGGACTATTTCAGCTCTTGCAGCAATCTGAAAGCTAGGGAATATAAAGATATGAGCCTTTATTTTCCCCAAGGTGCCATTTAGCTATGTCTTTGTATCATCCTTTTCCCAAGCCTTGTCATGTACTGTACCACAGTGTGCAGACATGAGAGGATTTAATTTGTTTATAAGTTTATTTTGATGAAGCTTACATAAAACTGGAACTGATAAGGCTTGGATTGACTATGACTTAAAGAAATCAGCACTTCGCATGAAGTTCCAGGATTTAAGCTTTATCTGTAAAAAGAGGATAAACACGTGATGCTCAGCATGTCACAACACTGACCATAGCTAAACAGCATGACACCACATAGTGATGTATTATGCCAGCTACAACTGCTGGCAGACAACTTAATTCAGCCATCAAATTGTAACCGAGGTTAATAGTGGTAACAGCACCAGGCCGTGCAGCTGCTGCTGTCTGTGGAAATTTGTCATATGTCAAAAGGTTGCCTTTTTAATGTTTTGAAATTCCAAAGGGTTCAGTGTGTGACAAGCCCTCTCCTGTGTGTGTTGTGCCAGGCTGTGTATGGTGTTTTACAAGATATTGAAGTATAAGGCAGATTTTCAGGGAAAACTTAGTATTCGAAATAGTCTAACTTGAAGGAATTAGAAAGTTCGTTTTCTGGAAAAATTATTCATTTTCTTTTTCCTAGTACATATTTGACCACCCAGAAGATAAAGCTGATGCTATATAAGTAATAAAAGTAGCTTTACTTACTGATTTGAGTTTGTTTCAGTGAAATATTTATTTTTGTTGCTATGCTAGACAGAAGGTTTTTGCACAGACAGCGTTCTGGTTTTCTCACATCATCAAATGCTTAATGTATGAGCAGTCTGCAATAAGGATAGAAAGCTTGTGAAATCCTTCATTATAGCATACTACAGTTGTAATTCTAAATATTTTTAGCTCAGTGGGTGGCTTTAAATCTGATTTGATTTTTTTTTTTGTTAGTTATGAGCCACACAGCTACGAGCCACACAGCTACATTGGTATTAATTGGTATGATATTGAGCACTTTTGTTGTTGTCTTTGCAAAAAGGTATTTTAGAGCAACGAAGCTGGTGAAGGGACTGGAGAACAAATCTTATGAGGAGCGACTGAGAGAGCTGGGGTTGTTTTAGCCTGGAGAAGAGGAGGCTGAGGGGAGACCTTATTACTCTCTACAACTACCTGAAGGGAGGTTGTAGAGAGGAGGGTGCTGGCCTCTCCTCCCAAGTGACAGGGGACAGGACGAGAGGGAATGGCCTCAAGCTCTGCCAGGGGAGATTTAGGCTTGAGATTAGGAAAAAATTGTTCATGGAGAGGGTGGTTAGGCATTGGAACGGTCTGCCAAGGGAGGTGGTTGAGTCACCATCCCTGGAGGTGTTTAAGGTGAGGGTGGATGAGGTACTTAGGGGCATGATTTAGGGATTGGTGGGAATGGTTGGACTCGACGATCCGGTGGGTCTCTTCCAACCTGGTTATTCTGTGATTCTGGACACTTAACTGACCTAAATAGTTTCTCATCTGTGTACATGCTCATATTACAATGCAATTTTATAAGGTGGAAATCTAAAATAAGACCCTGCCTTGAAAACTAATTAGCTCTGGCTTTTTGCTTTTTTTTTTTTAAATTTTTTTTTAAGTGTGGATGTGGTGCTCTGAATTCAAGGAAATAAAATCAGGAATTTGTGAATTGAAATGCACCACTGTTACAGGAAATTACATATTTTCTCATTCAAACAGCTGTTTATCTGTTCAAAACATGGCAAGCAAATATGTTTTTAAGTTTATTACATGAATTTTGATTATATGAACACTAAGAATGCTTGGCTACAGTTTTCAGTTCTGCATATATTATTTTGGCATTATACTTAATATTAATAGAATGTGTTATTGTAGATGATGTAATAGATATAATGCAATATGTTAATGTTACATAAGAGTATCTATGAGACTGAGGTTTTATAGACAAAGTACATTTGCCTACCATTTCCCTTTCTCTGGTTTCCCAATAGAAGCAAGATTTCCATTGGCAAAGACTGCTGTTCATTATTAAGCTTGCAAATACAATTCCCAAATTCCCAGAAATACATCGACTCAAAATGATGTTATTGTTGGACTAATTTTTTTTTTTCTTGAGCATTTTCTCTTAAGGAAACTCACCAAACATAATGCCATAAAACTGCATTTCTTTGCACTCGTAGACTAATTTATAGCAGAAGTCAAGGAATATGTCCCATTGTAAGCAAAACCATCCTCCTGCAAAATATTCTGAGTGACTGAAGCAGCCGTCTACCACTCAGACACGAATGCATTGTCTAAATGAGGAATTTTAAATTAGTCTTAGCTAGCTATATGTAGACAGACTTGCAAAATAAAGTAGTTGGGGAACCACATGGGAACACAGGATGTAGACAAGTGTGCGAGCAGCATCTTTGTGCTTCCAGCCACTCTTTTGTACCCCTCAGTGCACTCACCTTATTGAAGGACCAGGGGAGATATGACTGATTACAAAAAGCAAAAGCTTTCCAGTTGGGAAATGGGGGAAATCTGACTGCAAGTATTGTTGAAGTTACCACTTTGGATAGATTTTATACTGCAGGATCTTTTGCCTAGTATTCTGTTGTTTTACTGGTCAAATTTTTTTCCTAAATTAGGAAAGAGAAGAAAGGCAAAAGTCTCTAGGCAGAACCTTGGACCTGAACAAGTGCGTGCCTGTTTCTCTGTAGTTGTTAACAGGGTGATGAATATAGTGCAGATTCAGTTTTAGTTAAAGTTGCTGAAAGATTCTTCCACTCCAGGCACACTCAGACCACAGGAAAGCTTTATTCACTGAAGCACTGTATATCATCTGTTCTTTTGCTGATTATGTTTTGGCTATAGCTAGCTTTCCTAGAATCATGTATTCCAAATCAGATTTATCATTGCCATGTTAACAAATAAAAAATTACCCTTCGCCTTTCCTCTGCAAGACCTTTAAAGAAAAATGAAGGAACTGAACTTCTAGTATTAATAGGGACTGCTGAAGTGGTAGCATTTTTGTAACCATTTTCTTTTGTATTAGTGCTAAATATAGGTACTCCTTAATAATTCCCTTGGGGAATGTTCTTCTGTTGATGTGCTAAAGAACATTGTGGACGTCTTATTAATTTTCATTGGTATTAACGATGTCAATCTCAAAGAATACTTCAAACGTATAATTGGAAAGTTTATTGAGATGATCTTGGTTATATAAGTTAATATATCATTAATAGTATTTTATATGAGAAAATAGATTGAATTTTATGCTCATTTCCTCAGTTTATGAAATCTGTTGTGTTACCTTGCTACTAGGGGGGTGGGGGAACCCCAGCTTCTGTTCCCTATGGAAATAACTCTTTTACTATGTTGATGTACTTGCACCCCTTGAGAAAATTGTCTCTATGAAAAAAATGTCATTTTAGGGAAAATAATTAGTGTTTTTCAAAAGTCTACACAGAAAAAAAGTCACCAAGTATTGCTTTAAGGTAGGTTCCCCACTACTGTAATGAAACAGTGTGATAGTGTAGCAATCACTCTGTTCACTGGACTGGAGTCTTATGTATTATGGAAAGCGTTGCTTTTAACATAAAAGATAAATTCTGCTTCCTGAATTCCCAGAAAGTACAACTTCAGATGAATACTGTGAACATTTAAGGAAATGAAAAAGTAGCTGTTTCTGTCTTTTAGCCTTTCAATTTTAACTCTTTTCATGAGATTTTTGTCAATTGAGCTCCTTTTTCCTTCTCTGGAATTCCTGCAGAATATTTTGCTGATCCCTGAAAATGCTCCTGTCTTTGAATATGAACAGCTTTTGTTCATCCATGAGTAGTTAATTTGAGTTGCAGATTTTCTGCAATATGTATTAGTTTGAGCAAAGCAGTGAGTGTGTGTATGTATGTATAGCTTCAAATTCAGAAGCAGCATATGTGTGGCATAAAACTCAAGCTCAGAATGTGTCCTGGGTCTCTGCTGGACCTGTGAGCACTTAGAAATGTGATGCAGAGATAATAAATTTTCAGGTGAGTGACAGCAAATGAAATACACGTAGGGATGAGTACAGTACTGCATGTAGGCTCTTTGGTCTTTCTGAAAACCAGACTCCTGGGAAAGGCATTGCAAAGACATCTGAGTAATGAAGACTTCTAACTTGGTGGAATTAGGTTTCTCTGTAATAGCTATGCATTATCTCACTTATTAACTAAACATTTCTGTCACGTAAGCTCTGCAGTCCCCTTTGCCCTGGATCAGAGACTGTACTGAATTTGATGACCCATCGTTGTTGGCTGGATAAGGGTTAGAACCTGTTCAAGTTCATCTTTTCTTGGAGATGATATTGCTTGATAGCAAATCTCTCAGTTCTGGTGAATGTTTGCCCAGGGAATCTCCTACTTAGACCAAGCTTCAGTTTACTTTTAAAATATTTCACATTTTGCCTCTCTATTTTTCTTTGTAGAATGGAATTTATAGTGTTTTCCAAAACTTGAGTACAATTCTGCGGATTTTACTGCCTGTGAGCTGACACGCAATTTAGGACTGGAAGCTTAAAAATACAGGAGTTTTCTATATTCTCTTAAGTGTTTCGCCTAATGAATGCAAGGTCATAGTCATGAATATTCATGATGGTTTAACTATATTTTCTTAGCTGACCGAATGGTGAGAAGAGCAAGTAGGTTACTAGTTAAGGAATGGGATTGTGGGCAGTATTCCTGGTGTGATATGTGTGTGTGTGTGTTCACAGTTAACTACTCCCTCAAAAACCTTGTGTTGGAACATGCTCCTGAGACCAGTTAACAAGATTGCTTTAAAAAATAAAACGGATTGCATTTAAACTAAGTTAGTCTTTTAAAAGATACAGTAGGGGAAGACAATGCAATAGTTAGTTTATATAACCTGTTTTATGCTCATTATTGCTTTTACAACTCAAATCACTGACAACATAAAAAACTGCAAGAAGTGATTTGTGACTTTTTTTTCCAACGTGTAAAATTCGGTTAGCATTTTGTTTTATGAAGTATAGTTTTCAATTTATAGTTTAGTTTTACTGTATTTAGTATTGTTGTGTTCATTGTAATGTCAAATACCGTTGCCACAGATATCCTAACGGGAAACAAGAAGAAGTGACCAAAGACTCAGTGAGCAGTATGGGAACGATGCACTACTACAGCCACATTTCATAGCTCTGTATTGTTTTTTCTGGAAAACCTCAAGCAAAAATATGGATTCATGAACTAGATGGGCATGTGCTTTGTTTTTGACCTGTGTATGTGCAGTAAACCCAATGGGTCAGACTTCCAGGCATACGCTGACCTCTATGCAAGCCAAACACTGCTGGGTTCAGCTCATCCCTGGAGTGTCAGATCTGTTGTGTGCACTCTTAGATGTCTGAAAATTTTGGATAAATGAATATTCTGTAGATTGCTACCCTCAGGCTAAAATAATTGATGTGTTTCTTCTCTGCTTTCCATCTCCTTTTCTCTATCATGTCTATGTAATTTTTAAAAATAATTTATCTTCCCTGACTAGTTGGTGAGAAATGTATTTTGTAGAAGCAGATCTTAAATATGGTAATCAGTATGGCAATCCACCTCATGTGTGTGCATTAAGGGCAGCTACCATTGAACCTGTGAGTTATAAATTTACTCTAGAACTATATTTACAATACCTCAAAGAGTTTGAGACATCTTATTTTTTGCCATTCACTGACACTAATCTCAGTAATGTGTTGTAGACGCCAAGTTTCCATTGTGTCCAGCAAAATTTTAGATTTTGGGGGAGGAAATTGTGTATACATGGAATGTTAGAGTAAAGAAGAAAAACTCTGTAGGAAATAATTCTTGATAGAATGTAATATGGAAAATATGACAATAGTGCTGTTAGACTGATTTGTGCTTCCTGGCCTTTATCACCTGATGTCAACTTTGTACCCCATTTCCTGGTAGTGACAGATATATATTTATTATGCTGTACGGTAATATAGGACATTTCAGGCTATTGTATTTTCGTCTTTCAACTGTGGTTCAGACATTTTCATCTTTTTCACAGTTGACAACCAGATGCCACCTGGGTAATGCTTATTTACCTTATCTTCCTAAACCTTCTACTTAGAATACTCTGCCTTCACTTCCAGATTTTAGAAATTTGGATTTAACTCCTTTCTTTATTCTTAATGATTTTATGCATGCACATATTCAGGGAAACTGAATGGTGGCTGCTATTATCTCCCTATTATACAGCTTTTCAAAAAAGATTATGTATCTTGGCGTAATCACTGCAGCCCTTTGAGCTTAAGATAATATGAAGATACACACACTCTGGCGCTTTGTGCAAAATACTTTGTATTTGCTGCTTTTTAAACCTTGACTACATATTGGTTTTTTTCCACCAGCATTGATTTTAATCTGTTTTAAACTTATGATTAAAAATTTACCTTTTGTGTTTCTAAACAAAAAGCCTAATTATATTTGAATTTTGTTCCTTCTGTAAATAGAGCAGAAATAAAAGGTCAAGATAAAGGGTAGTGTTACTTCCTGCACTGAATGACACAGATATCTTGGCTTCCTCCAAGTCATGTTCAGCCACAGATGAACAGGAGTTAATGGAGAAACCTTTACCAGTGTTTTATAGAATCCTAAATGTGTCAGTATTCAGAGGACCAAAGAAATGCTATCTTTCTACTGTCTAAAATGACAGACTTTTTAATGAGAAAATGTCATGTAAAAATCATTCCACTATTAAAAGAAACTACTATAGAAGATTCTTATGTCCACATAAAAACAGAGAAATGACATTGAGTTAGAAAATAGCAATAACATTTGTAAATATACATGAAGAGGGTGAAATATACATGTCACAATATCTGTGGCAACAGTAGATGTTACATTAGATGTGCCACATATCCATTCTTTATTGCTTATTCAAAGTCTTGTAGTTAACTTTCTACTGATTTAAGAGTATTTATAAAAATAATTTAGCATCAGTGATTTAAATTTTATTTTTCATTCTTCAATATTTATGATTTTTTTTCATAAATTAATATTTCAATACACGTAATTGGATCATGTTAAATAAAGGAAAAAGAGCCAAGGAACTCTTATCTTTGACCAAAAGTAGTGCTTAAAGGTAGCACTTCATTTGTAACTCAGCTAATGTGATTAAGGCATGAAAATTCTTTCTCTCAGATTATCTTTTCTGCTAAGTAATAGGCATGGACTGATTAAATAGAAAGGAGTAAGAACATCTGTACAAATTTCAGAGGTCTGAGGGTGTAATCCTGTCTTTCGTGCAAGCCTGCAAAAATGCCTGGAACCACAATACTTTGAATTTTTTTGGTACTTTTTAGTAATTCTGCTGTGACAATATACACTAACTATTCAATGGATCAATGTCAAACTTGCTGTGTAAATTTTCACTTTTATATTGTAGAACAGTCAGGTTGCTTTTTTGAAGTTAAGTAAAACTGAGGAGTTTTGTATATTTAAACATGTTCTGTTTATTTGATAGTGTAGACTTTTATTTTGTGCGTTTGATTCTTGAAAGTGATATGGGGTCTAGAATTCAGTCATTTATCTTATTACTCAGTTATGATAACTCAGATGTAATGCATTGTTGTGTAATATTCTAGAAAAGAATTCCAAGCCTTAAATTGTACTTCCGTAGGCAGAGCCAGTAAAGGGAGCAGTTGAATAAAGCACTTGCTGGTCCTGATATGTTCCTTATGTGCAGCTTCCTATGGTTTTGGACACAGTGGAATTACTGCTTATGAATGCATGCCGTAAGATTGCTGAGCTCATACAGAAGAGAAGCTGACAATGAAAACATTTCAATTTAATAGTTGGGACCAGTGTTGTTTAATCTGTCAGAGATGGGGACTGGGACTGAGAGCACCTTCAGCAAGTTTTCCAATGACACCAAGCTGTGCGGTGTTTTCAACACACTGGAGGGAAGGGATGTCATCCAGAGGGATCTTGACAGGCTGAAGAGGTGGGCCTGTGCAAATGTCATGAATTTCAACAAGGACCAGTGCAAGATCAGGGTAATCCAAAGCAAAAAAATAAAACAAGACACTGCGTGGAGAATGGATTGAGTAGCCCTGAAGGGAAGGATTTAGGGGTGCTGGTGGATGAGAAGCTCAACATGAGCCAGCAATATGTGCTTGCAGCCCAGAAGGCCAACCATATCCTGGGCTGCATCAAAGGGAGTGTGACCAGCAGGTCAATGGAGGTGATTCTCCCCCTCTTTTCTGCCTTCTTGAGACCTCACCTGGAGTACTGCGTTTAGTTCTGAAGTCTTCAGCACAGAAAGGACATGGATCTGTTAGAGCGAGTCCAGAGGAGGGCCACAAAGATGATCAGAGGGCTGGAGCACCTAGCATGCAAGGTTGAGAGAGCTGAGGTTGTTGAGCCCAGAGGAGAGATGACTGTGGGAAGACCATATAGCAGCCTTCTAATACTTAAACGGAGCCTACAGGAGAGATGGTTAGGAGCTCTTTATCAGGGAATATAGGAAGGCGGTTAATAATTTCAAGCAGAGTAAGGTTAGATTCAGATAAGATATTGGGAAGAAATTTTTTACTGTGAGGATGGTGAGGCACTGGAACAGGTTGTCCAGACAAGTTGTGGAAGCCCTATCCCTGGAAGTGTTCAAGGGCAGGTTGATGAGGTTTTGAGTAATCTGATTTAGTGAAAGGTGTCCCTGCCCATGGCAGAGGGTCTGGAACTGGATGATTTTTTAGGTCCCTTCCAACTGAACACATCCTATGATTCTAATATTTTCTTGTCAATCATTAGGTAATCTTTAGTCTTTCCTGGCTGGCTGAACTTAGAAATCTGTTTTAATGTTGCTCATATATTTGATGAGAACAGGTCTACTACTTCCATTATTTTTTGCAAAACTTTGAGACATATAAACAATTTTGCTTGTTATTTGGTTAATACTGATTGTGGTGTGGTCTGGGCGAATGGTGCAGAGAAAAGGCATAGAGCTCTATGTGGTAATTACTGGCTTTCTTTTGGTCTCTGGGAGATTAAAACTGCAGAAAGGCTCTTCAGAGGAGGAACACAGTGAGGAACACAGGGGATGCCGTTTAAAGAGCTTATTGATTGACATAGGAATAGATTGAACTCCCTTTCCATCATGGCTGATAAGAACGAAACAATGAAAGTTGTCTTTTATGCCGGTAGGTTTATTTTAATAGGATCAATTTTGTCAGTGTGAAATTTGATTTGGTTAATGATGATGGTCTCTCACTCTCAGCTGAGAGCCCATAATTGGCTACGAAAGACAGCAATATAAAGCTTAGAGCATTTCTGCTGCTCTTGTGTTGTGATAAAAGATGTACAATTGATGATATTTTATGTATATTTGTATATAATTAGTTTATTATCCAGTCTTTTTAAAAAATAATCATAAATACTTGGAAAATAAAAGGTCATGTTGTCCCTTTAGAACTGCTTAATTAATTGGCCTCTGGCAATTTGTTTCCTAGACATTGCTGCTGCATGACTGAGTCAATGAAGCCTACTCTTTCCAATAAAATATCTGAATTAAAGATAATTTGCTGCCCTTTAACTGCTGTGATGAACCTCTTTGTTTCTAGGTCACGTTACAGAGTTGCTTCTTAAATACTTCATATTTATAGATTTTTCAGTAGATACACAAATCTCTGTACATAAATATGAACAATGGGGTTAGGAAGAAACAGAAAAGTCCTGTGCAAAAGAAATCACGAAGAGAACATTGTACTGGTGTCTCTGGTTGCTCCTGGTATGTGTGTAAGGGTTTTTCCCAAAGCATGTGCAAGTTTGTTACATACAAGCATTGAAACTAGGATGTTAATTCAAAGACTTTTCTATCCTACCAACTTATCTGTCTGTTAGAAGTGAGATACAAGAGCTTTGCAAGATGTGTTTGAACAGATGAATTTGAACAAACTCTTTGGGGGGAAAGAGGATATTAAAAAATAAGAGATATAAACTCCTATTTCAATAGTTTATCTAGCTGAGTAATGTCAGACACATTGTGTATTTATAGCTCTTACGTCTAAAAGATTTTATTTTCACTTGTGTTTTATCTTACATAAATATGCAACTTTAGTTGAGAACATTAGTGAAATATTTTCAGTAGTGTCTAACTGATGGGCAGATTATTACTGAACCATTTGCTCAAGCTACTAGTATCTTATCTTAAGGAAGCATTTACAAGTCTAAACAATTTTTATTTCTTTTACATTTGTATAGTTTCATTTAGATTCAATAGCAATTTCCATGGCATATTGAGATATATTTGATGATGCTTTCTTATTTGGGTATGTATATGATTTGGGGCTATCCATCTAGCAACTTTTTGCCTAGTTTTTAATTTTTTTATCAACCAGCAGATTAGACCTAGATTTAATATTGAAGTTTCTACTGTGTCCAATGAAATCATGGCAGATTAAAAAAAAAAAAATTAAAAAAACTGTAACTTCCTTTGTAGACTTAAAAAGGAATACAGAGTTGGACTGATGAAATACAGAGCAGTTCAGACAATTGCTGGAGAATCTACTGTGAGGTAACAATACCTGTCACATACTTTGCTAAAAATAATAGTAGAAAAAGGCAATAAAGGGTTGCTGAGTTATCTGTAATCTGCTTTTTTTCTGGCTTTAGAAGTACTCTTTTGCATGGCAGAGGCAACTAATGACCTTAAGATTTCAGTTTGTGCTTGTATGCATGTCAGGAAAGGCTGTTGAATGCACCATCATTATAGTTGTGACATTTATTTTTTACTTTCATAAAAATATCACAGAATCACTAGGTTGGAAAAGACCCACAGGATCATTGCGTCCAACCATTCCTACCAGCCACTAAACCATGCCTCTTTGTTTAATTCTAGAATGGAAAAGTGGATTGAAGTCATAAGCAGAGTATCAATACCTGATTGAGGAGGATACGTGGAAGATTGATGACTATTGAGATCTTGCATATTGGAAATAGGTGTGGCTTTCCTAAGCTAGAAGGGAGAGAACATGACTGTTACCATTTTTCCTTTGAGAAAAGCTGTGCACTAAAGGCCATAAATGAGGAACTACCTTCCCTGCAGTTCTGGCTGAAAGGAAGTTTGAGTATTAATGAGTGTTATTGTTTCTGATTAACCGAAGTATTTGCATTTTGTAAGAGCAGACTTTGAAAGAATCTCGCACAGTTTGGCAGTACCAGCTGTGAATTCAAGTATTTCCTCACCTCTCTCTCTGATTGAAATCCACAAATCATTGTCACCCAGATATTGGTTGACAGAACACATGCTGTTTGACTTGCTAGTCTCGAAGTACTGAGCCAAATTAATGTCACTGGTTTCGGTAGCTTGTGCCAGTAGGTTGCAAAAAAACATTGCCATCTTCAAAACAGTATAGCCTACTTTATCTATGAACCTTGGTGCTCGAGAGCTGGAAAATTTATTTGCACTGCTTCAGGTGTGCAAGAGTTCCAAAATGTTGATGACAGTGGGACAGTGTAGCTCTCATCTTCTGTGCTTGCTGCCATATTTCTGACCTACCAGGAACCATGGGAAAAGTCATAGCAACCTTCCATTGCATCAGCCAGCTCTGTTTCATCATGTCAGCATGCTGTCTGTCTGTAATCCTTGTATCGGGCATGCCGCTGTCTCCTCTCGGTGACTAAATGCTGATGAAGTACATGTGGTCCATCCAGTTTAAAGCTGAGTGAGTACATGAGGAAGGCGTCACTCTGTTCCTCATAAACAGTTATTATGAGTTTACTCTACTGGCAACAGTTGGATGCAGAACTCTGGGCTGGATGGACTTACAGTCTCGTCCCGTCTGGTAGTTCTCATGTTCCTATTGCATAAGAAGCTGAAGTGCTTCATTCGAGGTTCTGACTGCAGCCAGGCATTTACAGCCTCAGCACTTGCCTTTGCAGATTAAACCCACAAAGTCCTGAAAAAGCAGCAGGACACTCACTGAGAAGTTTAATAATATCTTTCAGAAAACCGTGTCCAACATGCCAAATTCTATAAATACGCTTTAAATACGAGGTACTAGCTACCCTGTCCTTTTTGTTTGGTTTTGCAAATGTCACTGCTGCTCATGAAGAGAATAAAAATGAATGGAAACACAATGAAACAAATTTCTGTTCTAGAGGAACACATTCATCTGGCACCAGAAGGCCTGAATTTTCAAAACAGAAATACAAACAAATGATCTCTATGAAAAACTATGTAAAACTAATACTATCATTTTATACTTCTGTTTTCTGTGAGGGATTGGATTTTTTTTTAGTTTTTTTTTTTTATAATGTTGAAATGAGCAATCATCAGGTTTGATTCAGTGTTTTAACTGCAGTTGACAGTTTATGCCTGGCCCAGTTCATAGAACACTCATGCATCATTAATATGGGATTTTCATGCACTTGGAAGAATGCATTCTACACTCTTCCAACAGAAAGCAGCCTCTCCAGTATGTACAATATGTTCATTAAATACCTTTCCTTGTTTATACAAGTGCTCATGGCTCCATTATTCATTCAAGCAGAAACTAATGCAAAATGTGGTACATCTGCTGTAACATGTAAAAGTAACTTAATAATAGGAAAAAAAAGTCAAAAAGGAGGTAGTTCTGTTCACTTAAGAGAAATTCTCTGTATGTTTTTTTTCCATAGTTGGACTGTCATCTAATTTCTGATTAATATCAGGTAACATCAGTTGTTAAGACAACCAGGGGAGATGTATTTTCTCTAATTCAAAACTGAAAATTTTTGTATAAATGCACTTGGGACACTTTCATTAGGGGGGGTGGCTGGAATTGCAGAGGATTGGTGGGACTCACTGCTGTACCTGAGGTGAGTGGCTTGGCAATGTTTTCTGTTGAACTAGTCCAATGCAGATAGTCTTTGTTTTATCCATATGAAAAGAAACAGTTTTGACAATTAAAACTGATGAAGCATTTGCCTAGGATCAGGGAAGGGCTAGATTCAAATGTTTGCTCCACCCTGGGCACCAGTGGCCCTTCCCTGTCACAAGGCAGGTCCTGCCTGCTGGGCTCTCAGCTGTGCTCCATCTCTCCTATTTCCTTCTAATACACTAAGAAACTGATTTCCTTTTCTGTTGTTGAATGAGAAAAATAATACAAAGACTCCAGTTTTCATGAAATCAAAAGGTTTTCTGGCCCTCCCTTTTATCACTGTATTAGTTAGCTCTACTGACAACACTTTGCCTAATACAGCGTCCACCCAGATGTGCTTTTTATTAAAGCAATGAGAGCTGGTTTCGTACTCACAGAAAAACTGGAATCTAATTTTGCAGATATTCTTTTAAGGTTTAAGGAGGAAGACTTTGATCTTTCTACACGGTTACAGGAAGATGGATGTGTTTGAGTGGAACAATTCTCCATCCCAATTTTAGGAGGTAGCATATTGGTCTCTGTGTGCAGACTGTGCTGGAAAGATCTGAAAAGGTCTGAGTGATTTGGAAATCAGAGCTGACTCCGTGATACTGGGGCAAGTGTTGACATTCCCAGGGAGCCAATTTGTAAAGGCATACCAAATGATGCAGGGATCATGTAAAACATTCAGCCTCTGACCAAAAAGGCTCTTATGCCTGTTAAAGCTTATGTACTGTAAATATCAGGCAATGTAAAATCCTTCATGATGAAGCATAGGCAGGTCTCTGCATTAATCTATGCTACAGAAATTGCTATAGGTGTTTAGAAAACCCATTAAAGTCTTTCAGTATCTTTGAGGAAGAATTTATTATTTTCTTTATAGGGGATATAATCAGGTAAATTGAGAAACTTGTGTAAATGCAGCTTTAAAACAACACTCCTCTTTGCCATTCCATTATGTATATCTGCTGTCAACAGTTTATTTTTTTTTAATGTGAGTTTCTTAAAAGTGTGGAAGTTTCCTAAATCCTGATACTTTAATGGAGACTGTAGATGAAATATAATCTTCATCTATTCATAACCAGTCAAAAGTAAACAATTTTTTCAAGCCATTAGAGCATACAGAGGAAAAGTTCATGAACCAATCATTTGGGGCTTTTGGCAGACCATACGGAACTTCTCTAGCAGCTATTTATAAGGTCCTAATGTGTTTATTTTCACAATAAATCTGACTTATTGCTGAATGTGTTGGTTTCATAGTAAAATAAACACTGGAGATTACAAACATAACCTTTTGTAAAGTCTTCTGAAAGCCTAAGGCTTAATTTAATAAATGTGATTCTCTCTATATTGCCTGGGAAATGCATGCCAGCTCTGAGGAAAAAAAAAAAAAGAAAAAAAAGACAAGCCCAAACCCTTGCTTAAATTACAAAATCAATTATCAGTAAGTTTACATTATAGCTGAACTATTTGGGCTATAAAATGTATTAATAACCAATAGATAGATAGTTATGAGAACCAAGAAGGAAGGAAGAGGTACCTCAGTGCTGGTTTTGAGGGGCTATGTGGAAGACATACACAAACCTAACTTCATTTAGAGATTATTTAAATTTGCTTAGCATAGTTTGGTAATTTAGTAACAGTTACATGTAGTTAAGCAGTTTTCAAGTGCTCTGAATGCATTTACATTATGGCTTTTACTGGTTTAATTAGAAGAATTTAAATAATCATGCTGTATTCATTCATGTCAGAATATTTGTGCAATTGCTCCAAGATTTTGCCCATTGTCAGTGCTAGAGGTGAGCCTCCTACCTGACTGAAGTTAGTGGCTCCATTACTCGTGTTGTTGAGACAGGATTCCAGCTCAGATGTACAAGACAATTATCAAATCTTCAGAAAAGACAATTAAAGAATAACTAATCCACAAAAGAAACCTTAATACTGTGTCCTCAGCAATCTTGTCTGATGTGTATATGATCGTCCTCATTAGGCATATAATTCCTAATGGTTTTAGTGAATCCTACTAAGCACTTGACTTCAATGGCACGTTTTAGTGATGAGTCTGTAGGTTAATTACATATTGTGTAAGACTACTTCCTTCTGTCAGCTTTAAATATATTGCTTTTGAAGTTCATTAGGCACTCCCTTGTTCTTGTCATATTAAAATGTATCACTACCAAGTATGAAATGGACTTTTGTGTTGGATTCATTCTTGTGTTACAACATTACATTACTAAACATTTTTTTTTTCATGGTTAAGTCCCTTCAAACTTCAAACAAATGCTTTATGTTTCACATAAGGAAAAAGTTGCTTTATGTAAGTTTTATTGCGTTTCTAGTATGTCCAATTGCATGGGTGGGAAATGAACTCAGCTACGATTTGGTGTAATGCTAAGCATACAGTGTCAGAGAGACTGCTTTATATAACATAGCATTGTTTCAATATATCATTTATTTTCAAAAGAACTTGAATCGTGGCCATAGAATGTGCTTTATGTGCTCGCTTTGTTCTCAGATAGAAGCCTGCAGGATCTCAAACAATTAAAAAGAAGTTGTCATTCCATTTGCTGAAACTCTAGTGCTTTGGGATAGTTTGGGAACAGCTCCAAGGGACATGCCTGGGAGGGTGGACCTGGATAGCAGATTGTTTTTAAGAAAACATCCTTCTTCTGAGTAATTTTATGTAAAAGAAGAAAGAGACCATTGAAATCCATTAAAAATGCTTTGTATTTTTGGAAATGGTTTTTAAAGCTTAGAAAAAATGGACCAGCCGGACTAAGGATTCTAATACACTGTACAGTAGTGATCTGTTCTCTGGGTGACACTGCAGACATTTATAAATGCCAGAAATGTTGGTCTGTGCCAGGTTTTTGGTTTTGTTGTGGGTTTGAGATTGGATTTTTTTTTTTTTTTTAAGAAATGGGACAGGCTTTTTCTGCTGCTCGGAAAGCTGAAATTTCTGGTTACTGTCTTGAATATTGTTATGAATATTTTGTCTTCCTATTAAATAAGATGTGTGTGATAAGTGCAAAAGAAAAAAAGTTATAGCAATAAGCATGGTCATCACATTCCTCATTTTTCTGAAAGTAATTGAGACTTTACTGGCAAGAGTTCATACTGTGGTAGCTTATAAATCTTGTGCAGATCCTTAAATACTGGTGTCATAAATATATTAGCTAGGTCAGACTAAGCAGGTGGGTTGGGAAGGAGCTTATTAGTAGAATCAGTATCATAGAAAGTCTGTGCCCAGGCAAATGAAATTGCTTTGATGTTGGAGGAGTATTCATATTAAGCTATCTGAGCCATTTTTGTTTGTTTAAATCATATTTATTTAAATTTTGTTTCGACTGCTACTTTGTATTTCTGTTGCATTTGAAATTGTTACAAGACAAAAGTTTCTCTTTGTTCTGGTCTCTCGGAGGACAGTGTCTAAACTCCTATGAATTTTATCCTGATCTCTTTAGGGCAGGGAACATAAGATCTGTGGCTGGTCCTGCAAGTGGCTGAATATGAGGGAGCTTATGTCCAATTGTTCAACATATGTATCTGTAATGGGGAAGAAATGTGTTTGCACACTACAAAATTGTTCCATCCCTTACTGGGACCCTCTGGAGGCTTCTGTGAGATAGATATGAAATATTTTCTTGTTGTTGTTCCTGAAAACAAGCTGTTGAGCCAAAAATATGCAATGATACAATAATACGTCTAGTTCAAATCTTATTGATGCAGATGCTGAAATTGTTCTGGATGTCAGTCTCTGTGTTTTATTTAATATGTAAGTGGCCACATGTATCAGCTAAGTAGAATGCAGTGGTGCTTAGTCATGTCTAGCTCTGTGATTTTAGATGATTAACTTGTACAAGAGTAGTACTACCCCAGCCTGTTAGTAAATCTAAAGCAAAACGCATGCCATATCTTGACAAAAGTTTCTTGATGAATTGCAGTATTATACCTCCTGAAAAACTCCCACTTTGAAGATATAATCAAATTTTAAAAATTGAAAAAGAAATCCTAGATAGAAATATGTTATTTATTTCTGATATCTTACTGCAAGACAATTTAAATCCTCTGCTGAAATGCATGCACAGTTCTGTTCATACTCTCTCAGAACCTACTGGTGTATGGAAATAACTTTTCTTGAATTACTTAATTCTGTTGCTCTCTGCACTTGTAGGTAGTATATTAGGGAATTATTTTAAATTTATAGCACCTACATATAACATGGTTTTGGATCAGTCACCCATGTATTGCATAGATTCAAAGTTGGAATGACTGTCTAAATTTAGTTGTACTGTGTGAGAGAAGGCTTCATTTAAAACAAAGTGAAAAAGAAGAACCTCACCTGTCAACATTTTAAAACTCACATTTTTTTAATAGCAGCAGTCACCAACGGAGCACTTAAAAGCAATAAAATGAATAGTTAAATATGCCATCAATTTTATATTTCATACATAATAAACAAGTGTGTTGTCATCAGCAATTATGGAGAAATGCATACGTCTGCAATTAATACTGCTAAATTTGTCTGATGATGATGGACTTTGGTGGATTTTAACTTGTTGATTTTGACATTATCTGCAAAGAATTTTTGAAGCTTTCGTAAGTACATTTTCATTATCACTTTCACTTGTTGACTCTGTTTTGATAAATAATTTACATTTAAATTTCTTGAAAAGAGTATTAATATATCTTAAGTTATTTTAAAAAATGCAAGACACTGTAAATATGATGTTAAAATAATATGGACCTTGCATTTGAGGTGGTTGTATTATTAACACAAATTTATATATTATATATAATTTATTTTCAGAAAATGTTTTGGCTTCCAGTTAGAGAAAGATATAAGCTTTTAATTTTGTAGTTTGGTATGTGCAATAATATATATGTGCTTTATTTTTTGTGCTAACATCTTCAGAAGCAAAACATCCTTAACCTACTTTTCTTGTGCTGAAAAAGTTAGAGTAAGTTAAAAAGTCCCAACTGCGTTTTCAATTCTGATAATTGTGTGAGTTTCATTTATCTGAAATTTAGAATGGTTGAAATAATGTGTAATGTTTATTTTTTTTCATATGCTACTTGGCAAGAATGTGGTGGTCTACTTACTTTCAGGAAGTCAAGATCAGCCTCTTAGCTTCTCTCCCTCATGCACTTACATGCTCAAAGAGACAAAGAAGTGTAAAATCTAGGCCTCTATGTTTGCCTGCTTATGTCTCTGCTCAGATCAAAAGGTTGCTGAACAAATTGTATAACAGCATTGTTCTCTTTCTAGGACAGTTCTGTTAATGAATTTCCAAACAATGGAAACATTTTTTGTCTTTTTAAATTGTCTTTCCAATTTGTTTCTTTAGGTAAAGACATAATTATTTAAGCATCATGTTTGTTTTGCACGCAATTCTTTGTAATTAGCATTTGAAAAGGCAATTATCTTTTTCTTGATGTGAAAAATGTTATATATTGATAGATAAGCATGTAATCTGTGTGAAAAATATTTTGTTAAATCATAAACACTGGGTTGTTTGTCTGTTGAATCAATGACCTTTTGATGGCAACAGAGATTTTGCAGTGATAGTTTTTAATATTCTTTTCCCATTAGGACAAGGAGCAACAGTTTTAAAGCAGCCTCTGTTTCACTTTGATATGAATAGATAAATTGTCGAAGCTACCAACAAGAATGCTTCCGTATTACAGAGTATGTTGTAAGCAACACTGTGTACAGTGTTCTGGCTGGTAGACACAAACTGTGCACATTTAGTGGCACAGCTCAGTTCTCATCCTTCAGATCAATGTAATGAGCTGTAATGCTGTGATGAGATTTTGGAGAATTGGGTTAGTGTGTGCTGAGTGGGAGACGGATATGGGATGACATTTTCTTGGAGTTGCCCTTTTCCACCACTTATGAGTGGAGGGGAAGGGAAAAGAGTGGAATATGTGTGCAATCTATATTGTTCCACAGGATAACGCTGTTTTCCAGAATTAACTCTTTAAAATATATTCTATATAGGAAAGGAAATGTAAAATCATATTTAGCCTTATGCTTCATGACTTTTTGAAATTAAAAAGAATTATTAGTTTTCAAAGTATTGGCTGCAGTGTTTCTTTGGGGTATTGCACTGTGTCATTATTTCTTAAAGATGTGAGTTGTAGTCCCAAACATATCTCTTAGCTCTCTGTGTTGGAAGGGAATGAATGTCACATTAATTATGCTCTCAGCTCCGGCTTGCTACTCCTGTCTTGTTTGGTTTTTGCTTGCTGGATTGAAGAGAAAGTTGATTCTAGTCTTGGCCTATTTCGAAGCCATCTGAAAACAGCTAAAAACAAACTAAACCCCAGCCAAATGGGTAGTAAATAATACATACAGCACAGCCCTTAAACAGAGACTTTAGCAGCTTGCTAGCTGAGAAAGTCACTAAGGCTCTCATCAGCAACAAGATTGAGTAGACTTAGGGGTTCTCAGCACTGTTAAGCGTAGCACAGATCTTTAGCTTTCAAAATGTAATTCTCATCTATTCTTTGGAGGCCTAAGCTCTTTATACAACGAACAGTGAGAATTAGCTCTGTAAGAAGAGGATCCAAAGCAGCTGTCATGCTGAGGGACTAAAGAGGCACCAAGTTGCTTACAGAAATGCTGAAGCCTGACGTGATTTTTTGCTATGCAGCCCTAAGTTAGAAGCCTTTGTGGGATTGGGATTTGCAACCTAATACTTCTTCTGAAGCCCTGCCTGTTTATAGGCATAACCTGGTCATGAAAGAAAGTAATTGCGCTTTTGTTCTTTCTATACTAGCCTACTGGCTGGAGTATCTGTTTAGGAAGAGAAGGACTCAGGTTCAGCCTCTTCAGCCTGAGCACATCACACATTTGCTGCCTCTGTGGGAAAGGCCTTAGTGAGGATATAGGTCTGGCTGAAGTGGATCTGTGCCAATATGCAGCTGAGGGTTCAAGATTTATGGGGCCAGAAAGAAAAAAAACAGATGCGGTCAAGTGCCAAGGGTATTTCATCAACAAGGAGAAAATGGGTTTTGCTATAAACATTCATTTGATAATAATACTGAACCACTGTTTTAGGGAACAGACACTTCAGCTCCGGTGTGTTTTAAACGTAAGTATACATCCCTTTTGGGTAAGGACAGTTCTGAAACAATATCTTTCATTTCCCCAGCTCTGATGCCTAGGTTGTCATGGAAAGGATAGATGGCAACACTTCCTCAGCCTTTCACTATTCTCTAGGGTGCTGGACTGTGCTTTGTTTTAATGGTTTTGCTGAGTGCAACCAGCCCCTTAACCTGCCTAGCCCCTCAGAGAGCCCTGGTGTGGGCAGGTCATGTTTGAAAATCCCGAAAGAGCTTTTGTGTGAGAGCAACTATGAGGTTTTTAGCTTGTCCGAGAGCATTTCTGCGCTTTGAGAACTTGACAAGTGAGGACTAAGGTACCTGCAGCCATTTGAAAACGTAGGAGGTGGAGAGGGGGCTGTGAACTGCACCTTGGGACTTAGTACTGATGTTCCACTTAAGTTTCACTCTAGATGGTCTAAGTGCTTTTTTGGACCTGGGCCAACACTTTTCCCATCATGCTTTGGGTGACTGGTATACATCACTGTGGTTCTGCTAGGTGTTAAGTTATTTCTGAGTTTGATGTGCTTTTGAGTATTTAAGTGTTGGAAATTATTTCTGTCACTTAGGTCAATTGATTTGAAGAAGACATTGTTCAGTCCTGCTTTTTATTTTAGAAATGTTTGTACTCCTATTTATGAATACTTTACGTGATTTGACGAGCTGTGTCCCAGCATTCGTTGCTGATACTGCTTGCATAAATATAACAGATCTTTTATGTCTCAATAATGGCTAAATGAAAATAGCCTACAAAAGAAAGAATCTCCAAAGAACAACATATGCATTATTTATTGAGCTTGTTGGCTACTGTTGCTGATCTGCTAGGCTGAGTTATTTTCATAATTCTCAGGAAAAGGATGAATTCTAAATTTGGTATTGACCTTAGAAAAGTCAGAGTCGCTTGCTCCCCAATAAACTGGTTTTGTATTAGACCATCTGTTAGGGAGAGTCACAGTCATATTTTAATAAAAAGGTTAGATTCTGCTAGTTCACAAAAAGTTATAGTGAACTTTAATTCAAAATTACCTAGAACTGGAATCAGCACAAAACATGAAGTTGTTAGTTGGGTTTCAGCTGAGAAGGTTTGAGATCACTTGAAAAAAATAGCAACTTAAAAAGGAAATGCTAGTTTGAAATTGTTTCCCCATTAAGAAATCTGTCCTGAAGGAAGAAATATATTAATGTTCTTGAATAGAGTCCAGGGTCAGGTTTAATTTTCTTGACAAGTACAGTAGCTGTTGAGGAGAGATGCTTGTGAAGAAGACCAGTTGAGAGGTTTCCATACTGTGATACCAGCTGCATACTAAACAGTAAATATTTTTTCAAATGAAAGAATATAATTTTGTAATTAAATCAACACAAAATAATAGATGTTTCAGCACTTTCTAATTTTTTTAATGTTTTTCTACTGCACATATTATCTGAGACTGAAAGAATAGGAAGAAAGTAGTCCTATTGAGGTAGGGTAATAAAAGTTTAGTTTATGAAGGACTAGTAATGTCTGCATCTCTTCATAAAGGCAACTTCCACAGATAAGGCATTTGGAATGCAAGGTCTAATTTGACTTTATCAATACTTGAATAATTATTAAAATTGGATATAGTATGTAATTTAAATTCATGGAAGAGTTCTCCATGCCATTGTATTTTACTGGTTCAGTGGTTGCTATCTTTGTGCTCCTCATATCTCTCATGTAATTGAGACATTTTTGCCTTTACATGTTAGTTTATATTACAGTAATTGTTCCAGTTCATATCAGGACTACAGAGAAGATTAAGAGTATTAGATTTAGTAAGAAACTTGGCTAAAAAGCATTTAGATAACAGTCTAGTAGAAAATATAAGACATTTATTTTTATTAAATGTAATCCCAGGTAAGTATTTTAATTGAAAAACATCTTCAAAATTATTCTAGTTGTTGTTGCATGAATACAAGATGTGCAGAACATGTCAAAAGCCAGGAATTTCTACTTGAAAGAAAGAAAATTCTATTAGACAAGCACAGAGAGGAAGGAAAGGTCATAATTTGCAGGTCATTTTTGCTGTCAAGTTGGGATGAAAAGCATCTTTCCTTTGTTGTTAGTCAGTGCAAAGCACCTGTAGAATTAATTACCATACAAGTTCCTTGGGGTCAACTGTAGCTCTATTCCTAGCCTAAAACAGTCCAGCAGTCTACTAGTTTGGTTACATGTATTAGATGTAGGAGTTGTTATTTTAAGGTATTATTTTTGTACACCTCCTAAAATGCAAGTGTGGCACTGTTTCTTAGTACTTGCTGCTCAGTAGTTGTTTTGTTGCAATATGAATTGTTACTTGCATAGTTGAACAAGCTGGTTGGTTAGCCACTAAGATTGTTTTTGCTAATGCAGTTACGAATAGGGCAGTGTACATTAAAAAAATTATATAAGCTGTTCTATATAAAATGTTCATCTTATTAGACATAAGTGCCAGGAATATAAAATAAACTAACTTCTGAAGTTAGTTTATAGAGCTGTTTAAACAACGGACAATTTTATTTTTTTTTATTTGTGTAACATGAAGTTTAGTTGTATTTCAGGAAGTCACTTAACTGAATTTACGAGCATCTAGGCTCCTGTTTCCCATTAGGACCACAAATAGTCCGGTTAGTCTGATGTGCAGTCAGCCATCTCAACTGTATTATATACTCATATGACGTTTTATATAGTGATGTCATTGCTATAATATGTGATTTGTGTCAGATGCTGTCATCCTTTAAGAAGATGGAGCAAGTGCAGATTTATAAATACATGTGTTATAATAGCCACCTTTGCTACCACCAAAACTGCTTCTTTAGTACTTGTAGCAGCAGTGAAAAATATTAACAGCTTTTCTTGGATGGAAAATGTTGTATTGATATTTATCATGTGTGGCCACAATTCTGAGCTCTCAAGTGAGATATCTGTTGCTGATTAATCCCCTGTTTCTGTGCTTTTGTTCTCATTATAGCATGCGTGCTTTATTGAGAAACACAGTCTTTAACTCACTTCCACAACTAACTGAAAAAAAAACCCAACAAACTTGTTAGGAAATCAGCATGGCCTAGCTGGCTAGGTAGGGAGCAGAGAAATTCAGATGTGGCTCCCCAAACACCTGCAGACTTTCTTGCCCCTTCGTGCCTGAATGAGGTTTTGATGAGGAAAATATATCATTTCTGGGAGAGAATAGTCGGGTCCCTGGCCTTATGTAGGAAGACTGTAGAAACAAAGCACTGTTTCTGAGGATCCGAGGAGGGGGTGATGTGAAGAAGGTAGGATTAGTGATGCCATGAAGGAAGATTAAAAAAAACAAGCTGGGAAGTTTTATTAGTCTGTGCAGTGAGAAGGATAGAAGAGAGAGTGATATCTAACTGAACGAAGCACACCTAACTAACAGCATTCAGTAATAATTATTACTAACAATAAAATAATCCTTCTTTCCCCACATCCTCTTTTTGTGCTTCCTTTCTTGTTCCCTCTGTTTTGGGGTATATTTTCAGGGCTTGGAGACCTGACAGTGTTCCTGTGGCCCCAGCTAATGTTGTGTGTTATTACGGCTATGTTAATTTTTGTCGGTTTTTTAATAATCTTTACGTGTTCTAGAGCTGAGTAACTGAGACATTTATATTAACAGAAGCAGATTTATTTTAAAAAAACTGTACTTTTGTCTGAAACACTAGGGAAAGAACGACTAGGCATGAAAATCATTGAAAAACGACATTTCAAGTCGTTTGACCACCAGGGTCAAGTTTTAATGCATGTGCCAGCTTATAATTTTTAATAGGACAGGTTTTGCCTTAAAATGAAAATCCATCTGGCCCTTCTGAGGTAGAAAAAAAATAATCTTTTCAGTTTGTATAACTTTTTTTTACTTTAAAACCAATATGTATAGCTTGTAAAATATATGATGGTGAGCAAATATGTAAAAATTATACATTTATATAGATCCTCTGGTCTCCTTACTTTTCAGTTTTCTAGTTTGCTCTATCATTCATCCATATTTCATGTGAAATTTTAGCAAAAAAGTTTTTAAAATCTCTGCAAGTACCTGCAGGAAAGTGCAAGTGTAAAAAATGCAGTGAAAATACTTGAGGAAGTTCTTCAGTCATTAAAGAGGTTATTCATTAACCCTCATTTCTGCAGGAGAAGACAATTTGGCTTCTTATTGGCACACATGGTTGTTTTTTAAATTGCTTAGATTTGTCTAAGTTATTACCAAAGCCCCAGCTTTCACAAAGATTTTATCCGCTGAGCTAAGCTGCTTGTAGACAGTTCTACCTTGTTGTCCTTAAACTGCTTCTTATTGACAGTTAAAATTGACAGCCTTTATATGTAGTTAATGTTCCTTCTAATATTGGCTGAATTAGTATTCAGATGGTCTCTATTTTTACTTCCCCCCCTCCCTTGGAAAAGCCTTCCTGTTATAGATGATACTGGAATGTATCTGGGCATTGCCATATTCCCAGCTAAGAAGGAAGAATGGCTTTGAGAGTAATCATTCCTGGAGATGGTTGAAGGTTATTGCAGTGTTGTCCTGTCCATCTTCCATCACGAGCTAAATAACTGGAGAAAATTACTATGTTCTTTGTGATATTGTTAGTTAAGATTCTTACTCTTTTAATGAGAATTTGTAGAAATAGTAAGCAGGCAGAAAGATGGAGTCCCCCCCTTGGCGTTTTATAATTGAATCACCCGTTCTATCTTACAAAAATACTACAATAAAATAAATATTATAGGAAAGATGATTTTCATTTTATTAAATTACACTTGTTTTTGACTCAAGGCTACTCTAAGCTAATTTATGGCCCATGTGCAGGTACTTATCTTTACACAGCTCAGTGTAAAATTCTTCTTTCCTTTGAGTGTTTTAAGTGATGGAAGAAAATGTTTCTCTGAGGTTCAGATTGAAATTCAATGTAAATTTAACATAGAATTGTTTGTATTCTTCCAAGGTAATATTGGTGTAGTAACAGAAAAAGAATGAAGTATGTCCTTAATTAAAAAAAAAACCCAAAAACAAACCACCCCGAACTCTATTATAAAATGGTTTATAATGGCTAATAAAACACATTTTAATTACCCTGATGCCTCTGATAATTTAGCGTAAAAATGTAAATCTCTGCTTTATTATGGAAAATTAAATCAGAGGAACTTCTAAAAATACTGGATAAATTTTCAAAATTGTAATTATGCTATTAAACTTTGATTCCAGAGTTTCAAATTTGACACGAAGATGATGAATACATATTGCTGGGAATCTGTAATGGGCAAATAAGTGCAATTTCAGAATGTGGAATAACAATTAATACACTGTCATTTAAGCCTCTCTCAGTAGAAATTACTTTTTACTCACTTTCTATATGTCTGTTGTTTGGTGTGTGCACTTCACTTAAAAAGAGGAAAAAAAAAAGAGTTGAGAGTACTTTTTCCCCTGCTTTTCGACTTTCTTTGCAAATGGTTTTCTCACAGATTGGAATTCTACTCAGAACTGGGTTCTATTCTCCTTGCTTTTTCCCCCAATGGTTAGTCTTTTTTCAAAAGGAGTGCAGCATATGTCAAGAAACGTAACCCATGCTGAACTGCCTTCTAGGCATGAACACACAGAGAAGTCCCATTGGGTGCAGAAATTAAGGAAGCCTCTGGCTCTTTTCAGCTACCAAAGGTTTCTGTGTGCACCACATCTCTACATAGTTATGGATAGACACAAACTCTGCTATTGTAATAGACGTTATGCCAAATCTGTTACTATACACCCGGACATGATTGCCAACACTCGTGGAGTTATTTTCTGCTGACGCTGCAAAGCTGTGGAGACTGAAATCCACTTTATGTGCTTCCCTTGGCATTTATAGCTTCTGATCTTTCAGTCTTGTTTCAGCTCCATAGAACCGATCCACAGGACTCCTGCTGGACCACACAGCCACTCTGTCTGGACTCCCCGGGTTACAACTGCCAAGCATGTGCTTTTGCACCTGCATAGCAAATAACTTTCAGTCCTAGCGTGACGTTACCATATATCTCTGGTTTTGTGGCATTTTCCAGAAAAAGAAAGCATATATAGGAACAATGAGTTTGGAGTTTGAATATTTTCTTCTTGAAAACGGGCCAAAGAAAAAAAATCTGGAAAACATGGATTATATTTCTTTATTCAAAAATGCATTTCGTTTTGAGCTATGAATAACAAAATGCTAAACTAGAGGCAGTTATTAAATGTCTTTGTATCCTTATCCTATATTCTGTTTGGTTGATGGTAGAGTTTACAGTAGATAAGTTTATCTTTTAAAATGTTATTTTCTAATACATACATGTACAAAAAGATATCAACAAAAAAATTGCAAGGGAAGCATATCCTGTTTTACCAAGAATTTTACTCACTTTTCCTTATTTGACATACTACTCCCTTAAGTAAAATACTCTGGGCCTTATATTCTTGCTCTGTGTTTATTATCATTAATAAAAAAAAACGTGTAACATTCTGTGGGAAGCTTTGAGCAAACTGTCATAAAGTCTGTATCTGTTTTGTTTCATCTGCTGTTATTGACACTTTGTTTAACATTTTTAGGCATGTTCCTAAATAATGAATAACTACCAAATTACCACAGCACATTGATGTGGATGAGTCATCATCTTTAAATTAAAAGCAAAAATGTAATGACCTTTCTGTTGATCTATATGTCATTGTTGCCATCAAGTAACTGGTTTGAAACTTCTAATCATTCATTAGTACCTTGAATGGACAGCAGGTTTTTGGGTTTTTTTTGTCCAGTTCTTAGGGTCTATTGTTTTAGGTAATCCAACCAGTAATGGCTTGGATTATAAAAAAGAAAATTAAAGGAAAATGCATATTCAACATGCACCAACAAAGAAAAGACTTGTAGCCTCTCTGTCTGCAAAGGCAGACCATTATCAGACAATTACTGCCTGTCTTTAGGTGCATGTTTTATTATCTTGTAGGGATAATCTAAAAACTGATTTATCCTCATGTTGTGAAACTGCAAGGCAACCATAGCTTTTCTGATTCTGGAAAGTAGATTAAATATTCATTGTCATCATAAAAAAAAAGGCAAATGAGGGCTCTGGAGTTTCATGGGAGTGCTTTAGTTACAAATGATAATACCAAGTAATGGATGTTGCTTAACCTATCTGTTTCTTGGTCTGCAGTGCACGACCGACAATGAATTCACCAACAATGGAGATAAAGATAAGTTTTGATAATATCCAGGTCATCGGAGTATAATAATGAGTCACTGACTCCTAACAGTACTGTGCAGATGGGTGTGTTTGAAATGTCTTCAAACACATTTTACTAAGTTCATCTTAATTCTTTGTTCCTGTATCCAAGACTACTAACACAGTCACTATGATGACTGTAAGATAGGAGCTAAATGCTGTCTTTCATCATTAGCTATGCTGCTTTCCTACCACTGTGATCATAATGATGTTTTAAGAGTGAATCTTCCTCAAGGGTCCTAAGTCTGCATTCAGTTCTTGGGCAAAGGTACTGATTAGCTTAGCTGGAATATTTTGCATGAGAAAGAAGTGGAAGATGTGACTTTTTTTTTTTCTGTTGTTGTTTCATAGTAATATGCAAAATGCGGAAAGTCAGTCGTATATCATTAGTATTTGGCATCTACTCAACAACTGGTTGCACTTCTCGGAGCTTTTTTGGAAAGTTTGCAGCACCATAATGACAGCTTTCTAAACACAGATGTCCTCTCGGTACAACCTATAATTTTTTATGAAAGATGTATCGATGTCAGGAATTTGAATGAAGTACTGGAATTAGTTGAACATTCTTGTTATGAGTATGTATTCAAAATATCTACAGTACATGTACTGTAAATTTGGGGAAGAATCTGCAGTGTCTGGATACAGAGATGTTGGTGCAAATTGCCCAAAATGTCAGATTGTAGTTTAAGGTAAAGTGATTCTTTCGTTAATAAATTGTGTATATTTTAGCCATTTTTCCAACTATATTTTATGCTGTGTAGGTGCATTCTGTGAACTTGAAGCATCAAGAGTCTCAAGAACACATTTAGATAATCAAGGCTTTGGCCAGGGAAGATGTCTTATAGCTGAGTGGTCTGGAGTAGCTATTAATGGTTCTTGTAAAGTTGCATTAGTGGTCTTGTCGTCATTTCATTTACCTCTCAGCTAAGCTATCAGGAAGTGAATATTTCAAACACAAATTTCCCCTCCTTAAGTCAGCTGTTTTTTCTAGGGTAACTCCTCTTAAATGTCTTGAGTAAGTAGAAGTTAGTTCGAAGATTAATGTGTAAGATCATAAACTCCCAGCAACTTGTGATACTCAGTAAAATAATCCTCAAGTTTTTTTTACTTGTGGGAAAATCAGAATCATGGAATGCTTTGAGTTGGAAGAGACCTTAAAGAGCATGTAATTCCAATCCCACTGCTATGGGCAGGGACACTTTCCACTAGACCAGGCTGCCCAAGGCCCCATCTAACCTGGCCTTGAACACCTCCAGGGATGGGGCAGTCACAACCTCCCTGGGCAACCTGTGCATGTGCCTCATCACCCTTGTGGTGAAGGATTTCCTCCTTATGCCTAGTCTACATCTTCCCCTTTCCAATTTATAGCCATTCTCCCTAATCCCATCACTACATAACTTTGTAAAAAGTCCCCCCCCCAGCTTTCTTGTAGCCCCCTTCGGGTACTGGAAGGTCATTAAAAGGTCTTTTCAGAGCCTTCTTTTCTCCAGGCTGGACAAGCCCAACTTTCTCAGCCTGTCCTCATACAGGAGGTGCCCCAGCCCTTTAATGATCATTGTGGCCCTCCTCTGGACCTATTCCAACAGTTCTATATCCTTCTTATGCTGAAAATTCCAGAAGTGGACACATTAGTTCAGGTAGGATCTTACAAGAGAGGAATAGAGGGGCAGAATCGCCTCTCTTGACCTGCTGGCCATGCTGACCAGCCCAGGTTGGCCTTCTGGGCTGCGAGCGCACATTGCTGGCCCACATCGAGCTTGTCATCAATCAGCACCTCCAAGTCCTCTGCAGAAGAGATACATAATTTGTATGTATATGTATGCATATATATACAGATTATCTACATACATGTAGGAAGACAGTGTTTAATGGTTATTTAATGAAGTGTATGTAAATCAGACTTGCAAGCAAAAAGAACACTCTCCTCTATTAACTCACTTGAAATCATTTGATATTGGTTTTTAATGATAACACGGTCCATTGCTTATTGTTCTTTTATCTATTCAATTCTAGTTAAGATCAGAGTATCATGCAACAAGTATACCTACCAACTGTAATAAAATTAAAGGAAAAATATACCAATAAATATTGTTCTGGGTTTGTTGTTTTTTTTCTTGCAGCTGTACAACCTTGATATAAGTGCTGCAGTTGTTATGACTACAGCTAACTTTATGTAGCTTCCATCTATCTGTACTTTTACAAGGCACTTGGTTTTGATTTATTTTCAGGTTACATCACTCAATATATACACCCGCAGCACCAATGACACGTAATTCTAATTCAGAATAGATAATTTAGAGTTGGAACGCTGTATCAGAAACGATGCAAAACCATAACTGTTAGTTAGAAAATGCTTTCTTTTTGGACTTTAACTGGGTCATGCTGTGGTCACTCAGTGTTATGACACTGGGGTACTTTCCCTTTTCTCTTACTTTTGATGAATGATAAAATCACTTGCATGGTATGTGTGCATGTGTGTGGCCCAGGCTGGGCTGCTGTTTGGCATGCCTTGGATCGTGACCTTTTGCCAAACCTCAGCAGTAGCTCTTGTGGGAAAAAATGTAAACATACAACCGAATTTACTCTGGTTACTTTATTTAGCTCAGTTAAAGGTGATGCTCATTGCTATAAGGCTTCAATATAACAAACTCTTGGCTAAATGAGAAAATGTGAGATGGTAATTTAATATTTTTATAAAAGTAATTTTGAAAAAAACATCTGTAGGAACCAAGCAAATAGATTCATCTAATGTAAAAGTTATAAGTGATTAAGAGTTGTGGTGATTGAATTTATTTATTTTAATCATGTTTTGGTTTTCAAGGATGACAAGGAAGAAAACACCTATTTTTTTTATGCCAGCAGTATATGGAAACACTATGGAGTAATGCTAATTAGTAAGAAGTTGCCAGGATCGTGGGTAGTATAATCATCTACAATTTTCTGAGATCATCCTTACTAAAATGACCTGCCTAATTTAAGTGTAATTTCCAAGACTAGAAGTCTTTTTTGGAACAGTGCAAGTGATGAACACTTCTACTTGAAATGGTCTCCCTTCTGCTAACATTAAACGGGATTTTTTTCTTCCTGTAGATGATAATTTAGGATTTTGCTTTTTTTTTCCCCAGTATGGTCACAAGTTATGGGGAAAGAGAGCAGAATTTCCATAAACTAGAACATTGAGGATTTCTGTAAATGGAAGACCTTTTGTCTACTTTGTTATTTTGACTGGCATTAAAACTCATCTGCCAGCAGTTTGCCACTAGTAATGACTCTCTTATTTGCTGCGAACAGTGACAACTGTTGGCTATAAGAAATGATCAATTTGACTCCTATGACTTTGACTCGTTTGGATGAGTTGCCAGTTAACACAGAATGTGTGTAAGCGATATATAGATTAATGACTAAAACTGTCAGTTTCCCCTGCCTGAAATGTGTATATTTGCTCTGAAATATGCTTCTTAAGTGAATTTCAAATGTGTCCTAGTGTAAAGCATGAGGTAAATCAGCACAGATCCAAAGGATCTATAGTTTGGTTTGGGGTTTTTTTGTTTTGTTTTGTCTTTTAAGTTTTAAGACTACATAAGTTCACATTATGAGAAGTGCCCTTTGTCTTTTTCTATATGGATTCAATTCTGCAAGTTAAAGAACTACTTTCACCTGAGTAATTACATATTTAACATGCTGTATAAGCAAAAGGATCTCTACGTTTAATTGATGAGGATATTGTCAGTAGTGCTGTCTAGAGAAAGCTTAGGAAGTTTAAGGAAGTGTCATAACTTCTTGAGCAGATGAAGGCAGAAGAACGATGAGTCTAGTAGCTGGTACTTGTACGGAGGAACTAACAAGAGTGTTTGACCACAGAGTTAAACAAAAAGACCCAGAGCTTCTTCTAGTTCCCAGAGAATGTTTTTATGATAAAAAGCATCATCCCCTGTATTTCATTTGTGATTAAATCAACTACTGTCTTACAGTAGAAGGGAAGGTGGCAAAGCAAGGGAGAAATCTTCTTTGCCTGGAGTAGAGAGAAGTGCAAAATATGCACAGAAGGGTGTATGTAGCCTCTAATTCTTCTCTGCTATCCATGCTTTTTACTATAATAGCTTAGCAATGAGTGAGGGGTGACCTGTGACACCTAATGCATATGCTTAAAGTATCTGTATATGTATACATTTGTGCATCACTATTTAAAAGTTACATCAGTACTTGACAATAGGAATAGTTGGTGCAATTTTAATTTTAATGTCCTTGTAACATCCATTCTATTTGTGCTGGACTGAGATTAGTATATTTTATCAAGTTTATTGTATTTGTGTAATAAACAGACAATGGTGAAAATAGCAACTGAAAAAGAGCAACTTTGAAATATCTAAAACAAGGTAAGATAAAACCAGTAAGAAAGTAAATGACTGAGTTTAGGACATGCATGGCTAAAAGTTTCTAATATATTTCATATCTTTATGAACACTTATAACTTCAGAGAAGCTACTTGATCGCAGACATTAATGATTAAACTTGTTTGCCTTGCAGTGCGTGCATTTTAAAAAGACTGAAGCTTAGCCTAGTGTTTTATGTAATTCTAAATAAATAGATCCATTCTTACCTTTCTCCTGGTCCTTTGCTTTTTTCAATAATGTCAGAAGATCAGGAGGAATACGTGTTCATGATGAAAGCACTGTGTACAGCAAGCTGAAACAAAGAAGAAATGGTAATCTGAAAAAAATGGGCAGATGATGTTGCCATCATGGTATTCATCGTACTTTGCTAATTATGCAGCATAAAATCTGAGCTTTAACAAATGCTAAGTGATTACCTTGGCATTTGTTTAACATTAGCATTTTATAACTTAAGCAACTGAACATCTAGATATACTTTCTAAATTGAGATGGTAAGGACTTCCAGGGCTTTTCTCCATCAAAACTGCAATCCTGACCTGCTGTGCTTTTGATAACTCTGGTTTTTGTAGCTGTAATACAAAACATCTTATACATAAGTAACCAGAAGGTCTTATCAGCTTCTTAAGGACTCTGAGTGTTGCATGTTGGAAGCTGAAAGCTGAACTTGACTGTTAAGGGTCTGACTGAGGTCTTTGTTAGGGACAGATCATTCATTGTGGTCATCACTAACATGAAATGGATGTGACACAGAAATTTTATGAATTATATTCCAAAGATCTGCCAAAGTGACTACCAAAATACAGAAGTATTTATTTATGATTTTGACTTTGAAATTAACATATATTCTACTGTGAACTAAGCATTTGGTATGAACTATTGCTCCGTTGAGGGCAGTCTCAGTTAGTGGAACCAAGCGTTCACCTAGTGTGCATTTTATTTGCAGTAAAATAAAAAATCATAAATAAGATGACTTGTCACTGTTGATACATCTGTACTTCAGCAGAGTCAAGCATTGTATGTGCTGTAATGTACTGGAAATGGTCAATCTGAGAAACAACACTGATATTATTGTGCACCAGTTGTTCCTTATGAATTGCAAATTGTCAGAAGATTAACACTGACTCTACAAGAATTTACAGCATTTATCTCCTAGGCCTGCTTATCTAATTGCACTGAAGGCATTTCCTCAGGGTTCACATTGCGAAGAGTCTTGAGACAGTTCAGTAGTAAATCTCTGTGGGGACTGAGCTGAGAGCGATGTTGTGGCCCCCAGCACTGTGCCAAGAGCAGAGGAGGTTACTAATGACAGTGAAATATCTTTGTGTGTGCAATAACCAATCCTTTGGATTGTCACCAAGCGCAAAATGAAGCACCTACCTGCCAAATATGAGAAACTGCTTGTATTTGAGGACAGAAACCTGACCTATCTGTTATGTCTCACATACCAGATGCTTTGCCTACATTAGGTGGAAATGAGAAATTTATTAAGTGTAAAGTGCACAGCGCAATGAATAAGCAAATTAAGGCTCTTGCTTTGCTGACTGATTGTTTTATTCACTCATTGATTAAAACGTTTTTCCTGGGGCAAGAATGGCTGGTAAGCTTGTTCTGAAACGTACAAAGAGGAGAAGAATTAAATAAGCAGATTTTTATTTTTAACCTTAACCGTCTTACGTGGAAAAATATGTTTTTATAAACTGCAAATGAGGTAATGTTTTTAGTGTTGCTATTTAAAAGAAATTAATTCTTGGTTTTAGCTAAGACAAATAAAGGTTAGAATTACATTGCATTTCACACTCCTCATGTATAGCAGTAGTACAGTAGGTAAAGTGATAATTAATTATTCTTCCTATTATGTCTCTCTAGAGATCTGAAGAATAATTTGATCAGCACAATTGAGCCAGGGGCCTTCCATGGACTTTCAGAATTGAAGCGCTTGTAAGTATTAATTCCATTTGAATTATTCTGAAAATTGTGTTTGTATCGACATTTCTATCCTTGGGCAACTCAAATATGCCACCAAGCAATAATCACATAAGAATGGCTGTAAAATAGAAAATCACACTCTGTGGTTTTTAAATTTACCGTGCCTTTTTCTTCTTATTTATCTTCTTTTTTTTTTTCTTCCATTTCCCCTTTCTTTTCTACCTTTTCCCATTTAAAATTATCTGTTTGATCTCAAATAAATGCCCTAACAAGTACATCTACAAAGTTAGATGACTTAACAAAATAAGTGGTATAAATATGTGTAGACGATGTTTTGTGTTATCCTAAATTTTTTAATATGTTATTTGTGTATACCAGATCATGTCTGTAAAATAAATCCTATGAAATAACTCCTTTGAAAGAGGACTTTGTCATGTTTTGTCATTTGTCTACCATTTTCATACCTCTCACATTGACTCTGCTTGTTTGGTTTTGGTTTTAGCATTGTTTTCTAAGGAAACAAGACTTATGCAATGTATTCCCTGTCTATCATTCTTGCATTCCCTTCTCTGAAAATGTTCTCACAGTATTTTTGAAAGTACTGGCTGATTTTTAAACTGTGTTTGTAGATGGTAAGAATGTCTAAGTTGCTAAGATCCTACAAGTGGGCCTTTTTGCTTTTAATTAACAAGGAGTGCGGACCCTCCTTAGTTTACTCAGTCTAAAGGAAAAGTGGGATAAACACTTTCTTATTTATAATTTTCCAAGTGATGGCATCCAAATGTCCACGTACTGGCTAACCAGCCCATCAGCACTTGCCAGAAATCTACCTAGCTATCACATGTGCTGTCGTCTTTGTGATGAGAAAAACTATGACAAAAAAGGGATTCATTTCATGGGATGGGAAGATGAGGAGGAGTACAAATCTGCGGAAAAAAAAATTTAAAAAATCCTTCTGCTATTTTGCTTTGAGATTAAATTCCCTAATGGCTACATACAGGGTACACTGTACAACTTAAGTAAAAGATTTCCATCTCCGATCTTACAGGTGGCTGTATTTCCTAACACTAGCTACTGAGACTTAGTACATTTGGGTAGGAAGCTACTGATGTAATAATGATGAAGTCAGAGGAGGATGTATGTTTTGAATACAAACAAAAACATTAGCTCGAAATTTTCTTGCAATCTCTTGTTACCGGGATGACAATACAATGAAATGATCAAAATGAGTGCTAATTGTTGCTTTGGCCAAGTACTCTGATAACACAACCCTGACCTCTTGTGGGAAAAGCAGGAAACCTGTGCAAATAAGAGGCTGTGCATCTGAGGACTGCACAGGTGGAGCCCTGGGACAGCCAGAAGAGAGAAGTCATGGAAGAAGAAGTCATTAAGGCGCTGGAAAAAGTGAGAAGAAAAGACTCTGAAGCAAACTAGGGATGTCAGCTTTGGGATTTAGCTTACTGGATCTCAAAAAAATTCCTTGTTGCTGATATGAACAGCTAACACTGGGAGCAATTTAGAGACAGGGAATTGATTAATTGCTAGTCTGCCACATTTGGTACAAATCAGTGTAGTTTCGCGGTAAACAAGGAAATCTCTGCACTCCTTCACTGTGCAACTGTTGGGTAGCAGACAGTTGAGCAAAAGGAATAAATATTGTAAATTCCTGTTGAATATTGTATACAGCAATTAATTTTAAGACTGTGCTTTACATTCACATTTCTTTATTTCACATGCAAAATATAAATGAAAAGCAGAAGCTGATGTAATATGGGTAGCTGCAAGAGGTACGGCTGTGGCAAGTCAGACAAACTGCAGTCTGTCAACATCAATCTGTTTCCTTTGACTGATTTGGAAAACTGCTATAATTCATATTTGGATGACAAACTGAATTATTTCAATGATCTACTAAAAAAGTTACACATAAAATTGATGAAAATTGAAAATTTATGAAGCCTTAAAATTATAGCACTTGGTTATTTAACAGAGGAGAGTTCTGTTTTTTTCTAATATCATTTTTAAGTCAGCGTCAGTAGGTTAAATTCAATGATGTTTAATATAACGTATACTAGTGTGGAGGAATGCGCAGCAAGCTGTCATTTCTTTTTGCTAATATTTTGAGAAAGAATGTTTTAAAACAGGGAGATTTCAGCCACTGCCGTATATATTGTTGTGAAAATAACACTCATTGAAATAAACTTTGAAGAAAGGAGTTGTAGCCCTTTGCTTTGCTAAAAATATTCTTTTATTGCTAACAGAGACATTAGTAAACAGTAGAAATATGTCAGTTTTGGCTGAATATTACATGCAACAAAATGTGTAGTGTTTTTCATAAGTAAACAGGTGCTACTAACTTTGCTAGAGAAAGTTCTTTATAGTGGAAATCATTTTGGGGGTTTTATTTGCTATATATGTAATAGTATTCTAATGCAATTAGTATATGTTGCAGTATGGTATGTTTATAGAATATTGCTCAGTAATGTTAATATTAAACTGGTTAAACCTATTTAATTGTGTTATGTTACATTAAGGAAAAATGTTTTGGTTTTTGTTTGTCTCAGACTCCTTGTGTTAAAAATAAAGAGACTGTGGATGATTATGTAGGTGTGTATATGAATAAGACAGACCTAATATTTCTTGGGGGCTTTTTTGTTTGTTTCAGGGATCTTTCAAATAATAGAATTGGATGCCTAACTCCAGAAATGTTCGTTGGACTTAACAGTCTTCACAAACTGTGAGTATAATATCGCTTCTGTTTTAATCAAGAGAAATCTACCCTGTCACATGGCTTACCTGAGTACAGTTAGCAGTAACTTTTGTTAAAAGAATACTGTAGGTTTTATACTAAAAAAAACCCCAACCTCCCGAGGCTTTGGTTGCGATGGCTCGATATTTTGATGTTACTTCTATTTGTAATTGTAAAATTTGTCAGAATTGAAAGAGTTAAATAGAATATATTTCATTTCCACATTGGAAAGAGGCTGAATGTGACGTTTCTGTTTGAATGCATTTCTCTTTGCAGGTCTTGGAAATGATTAAAGGTCAAGCACACAAATAAGAATAATACTGGTTAAAAAAAGATACATTGCTCTTTCTACCCATTACATATGAATCAGAATTCTATAACTTTTTTTTCCTTCAGTGTATTCCAGAAAAAAAAGCAAGCATATACTGAGAAAGAAATGTATGAAGTTTCAAGTAAATTTGGGATATCAGGGTAGTTCAAATTACTTCAAAAATATCAATTTAGACTCTGTTTAAGGTGTTGTGTTGTACACTTTATTTGTTGTGATATTTTGAGTCGTTATTACATGCAATTGCACTGGAATATGCTCTAGAGAGCAATCAACTTACATATCCATAAGCATGCCAGAGAGCCTGTGTCATCAATAGATTATCAGGCTATTCTAGAAAGAGCATTCAGAAAACGTGATAATATAGCCAGGCTGTTCAGTTTTAAGAGGAATCAAATGACCTAGAAGAAGAGATAAGATGTTCAATGTCAAAGTTTCCTAGCAGATAAGTTAACCAGGGAATTAGAGACAAGGGCTGATTTTTGAAGAAGGGCTGAAGTTATGTACAGGGTTCCGTGTCTGGGCAGTAAAATAGCAGATGAAATTTAATGTAGAGAAATACTAAATGATGAGAGGAGAAAAAACTCAATCTGTTCTGGGTGGACCATTAAAATATAGGAAAGATGTTCTGAGATTATAGTGGATAAAGCCATGAAAACATCTGCTCAGTATAATTTAAAAAACATATTAGGGAGTATTATTAAAGGCAGAGAGAACAAATCAGAGAACATCCATTGTACTACAGCAAAAAGCAAAGAACCTTTGCATTCTCAGTATTGTGGGCAATTTCAGTCTGCTCTTCTGAAAAAGATGAAGTAGAAAAGATTCAGAGAAGGTCAAAAAGGAATGGTGAAAGATGTGGTACAACAATTGCTAGGAATAAGTAAGTTAACTGCAACTTTCCTGGCTGGGAAAGGGACAATTCACAGGAAGGATCCCGGTTTAACTGGGCATTTTGCCAGAACCAGAGAGGCTCTATATCACCATTCACATCTATCTTCATTCGTGAATGGGAAATAAATTCCTTTACTGTGTCATAGTGGTTACAAATGTCATACTTTATTTTCTTCCTCTTCAGCCAGTTCTGGTATTTCCTTGGAAAAACAGGGAAATCTGCCATGAGGTCAGGGTAATAGCATGTAAAAGGCTGAAATCTGTCATTCTTACTGATCACATTGATAAGAGTAAATAAGTCAGATCTTCTCTGATGAAAACAAGGAAGTTGCCAAATTGGGTACACGCGACTCACCTTTTGATTGTTACTGGGTCTCCTTTTGTTGTGCGCAGTGAACATGACTGACTGTATAGCCAGTTTGCCATAGGAGGTATGTTTAATGCAAAATTGTGAAATCACATTATTAATGGAATGTGCTTTTAGATGCTAGTTACAACCTCAATCAAAAGGAACTCTTCCCTGCTGTTCATGGTATTGTTTGTTCCTTGATCTCAGAAATCTCATACAATGACGTAATGGTGATAATAATGATTTGGAATCTCAATTTGCTTCTGCTGTAAGAACTGGTGGTTGGTTGTTGACTGCAAACTAATGTCACCTGGTACTTTACTAATGCTTTCTAGCTTTTTTGCCCTTGGAAGTCCATACAAACTTCTCAGAATAAAACTTTTAAAACGTGTTTAAAATAAAATAGATCACCTTTCTGTTGCTACTGTTAGCTCTGAAATGTGTTAACGTGTCATTTAAGATGTACAAAAAAGCTAAAAATGTTAGGTGAAGCATTTACTTAGTGTAACATAAGTGTATATAATTGTACCAAGAAAAAGAAGACAAGTTCTTAAACATGGAACTGGCTTCAGAGCCATCAAGTGTGGCTTTGATTACTGAAGGAGCAATACAAAGATACGTACATATGCTTTGATTTATGCAGTTGCTGATTGTGGCAATTACTGTTCTGCTGTGTAACTTCAGCAGAGGTGAAGTGCAGAAGGATCTTTGCAGGCTGTTATCAAAACCAGTAGGGAGAGCCATGAGTCCACTGGAAGGAGCAAAAGTGAAGTACAGAGATTAGGTTTTCTTATACTGTTTACAAGCACAAATACCAGATGAAACAAAATACCACAGAATGTGTTTCCCTCTTTTAAATCTAATTCAGTGTCAAAAATATGGAATTAGAGCTGAAAAATCAGCTCAAAGCCCTAAGTGAACTAGGTTGTTTAACCAAGTGATGTGATGCATGGAGCTGAGCTGAGTAGGGTGAAGGTATGTTTAAACAGTTCGCTGAAATGAAGGATGAGAACTGCTTGAGCTTTCAGGGGTAGATAATGCAAACATTCTCCAAAGGGCTTTGTGGTTTTGTGCGGTCTATTTTAAAACAAGGCAAACTACAGGATTCTTGAATTAAGAAAAAGTCAACTGGTAGTGTCATCTGGTATTGTTTTGAAAACATATACATGTACAGAACTGACAAAAAATTGTAAGCCTTTTGATAACGTGAAAAGAAAGGTTTTTACTCAGATTGCAGTTAGGATACATATATATTTTAGTGAATTGGAATTGAATTTCAAGTTACTAATGAAATCTAGAATTTCACACAGCTCGTGAAATTACTGCAGCCAGTGAGTTGTGATCATGTTCCTTGAGACTGATCTAATTTTTACACCTTCTTGGAACTGATGATATATACTCTGGAAAATGATTCCAAAATGCTTTCACATTGTATGACAGATGAAGCTGACAGTGCCTCAGACAGTATAAGGGAAGATTTATTATGTCTCCCAAGATATTAGCTGAACTTTCTTGGCTTATATATTACCATTTGGCTGTGTTTATGCTGTGATGAGATGCATGCACTCTAACTAGGAGTGACATAATTGAATGCAACAAATGTCTCAAATCACCTTTGGCCCCTCAGTAGCCATGTTTCAGTGCTTTGTTTCAGAATTATGTATGCAAATATATTTCTGCTAAGTAATGGAGCTGCCATCCACATTAATTCTCTATATATTTAATCTAAATATCTAGAGCTGTGTAATGAAGGGGTGGTGCCACTGTGCTGATAAGCCAGATTTCATTTTTTAGTCCCTAGTCACTTAGCCCTTCAGGTTCAGAAAGTTGCAGCCTTAAACCTATTTCAACAAGAAGCTGATGCTGGATCTTCCTCTTGGAAGTCTGAAACAGGAATTCCTCCTTACTTCCAATAATTTGATTAAAGTACATCAGATTTATTTGTCATCCTGCCTCTGAGTCATCATCAATAGTTAGCTTTATGATAATATTATAAATTCTTTTGTAACTTTCTTGTTATCATTGGAGAAATCGATCATTTTGTTTGATGCCAGAGTTAACGTACAAAACCAGTAGTGTACTGAATCAAACAGACCTCACTTCAGCGACATCAAGAAAATGTGCACCATAACCTACCTTCTATATTTCTGTTGTCATTTTCTGCTCTTCCTACCCCAGCCTTTTTGCACAGATTGATCTTTCTCTCTTGCATGCAGCTTTTGCTTTTTAATACTGCTCATAAGAATGAAGCGTTCTTCATATCCATATATTCCTGCTTCTACCTATATTTTGCCTTAAAGTGGTCCTTAGAGACATAATTCTCTTTGTTCTGTGGCGTAATTTTTATTAGAGCTTTTTGCAAAAATGTTTTACTAATGTCTGTAATAGCCCAAGATTATTTGGTAGATGAAAAAATAAGTGTAGGACCTTACCATAAGACTAAAATGTTTTACCTCTGATGGAGCAGAAAGCACATGTTTCTGTTAATGGAGTAAGTTAATGGCATAGTAAGTGCTATCAACTTTGGAGTGCATTAATTTGTTGCACTGGAAATGTTTGCAAACTAGGTGATAAAGATGTTTTTAGAACAAATGTCCCTTTAAATCAAGCTAAAGTGGATTTTTAGGATATCTTAAATGGCGGCATTTCACAACACCATATATTTAGAGGTATTTTAATTATTTAGAGGTATAGATAATATAATTATTTAGAGGTATAGATAATATAAATGACAGGAACTGACAGAACCAGGAATTTGCAGGATGCTGCAGATATCTAGCTAAGAAATGTATATGTTACTGGGGTGATTTAAGAAGATTTCTGAAAGTTTTGTTAGAGAAGAAGCTACTCCCACTGTTGGAGATCCAGATATTGTAATTATGAGTTTCTTGGACAAACAAATGTATTCCTTTGTGACTTATACAGCCCTGTGAACATATGATCCTAGTTTGCTAATTATTAGTAGTAATATGGAAACTTTGAACCAGGTCATTGCCAAAAGAATATGAAAAATTGGCTTACTAGCTTTGTGGTGACTTTTGACCTGTCAGAAACTCAATTATTCCAGCACTTGGTAAACTCACTGAAGAAAAGGACTTACATCCGTCTCTGTCATGATAAAAACAACCAAAAAAATCTGTAAGTGGATCATTAGTAAGGAATTTTTATGTTGATACGGTGTAGGTCAGTTCTGGCTAGATATTTCCATGGTTTTGGCAGGACCTATGGAAAGTACGTATGTTCAGTAGACATAGAATAAGGATTGCTGGCAGGCACACAGCTAGCATACATCTACTGAACCCTGCTACATCAGCTGTGGAAATAACTAGCAGTTTTCCCATGTATCCTAAAATATTAACCAGATATTAAGCTTTCTTTTCCGAACCAAATTACAAAAATTCAGACTTGATGTTCTGTTTGTTTTGTTTTGTTAAGCCTGGATAGATATTTAAGGGAAATAACCAGATTTGCATCAGGTAAGAAATGTCATCATACTGCTGTAGGGTGAGGCAAAGAAAAGAACCCCCTGTATTTCTGCTCTCTGGCTGTCATCCATGCAAGGCTAGGCAGATTGCTTTCCCTATCTTTCCATTCAGCATGATTGTCTTCTGTCAGAAGGTTTATACCACTGTAACTGCTTTCCATATTTCAGCTGGAACCGCTTCTGGTTTAATTCTGTGTAAATGTCAAGGTTTCAGTTTCTGATTTAGTCCATTTAATGTCCCAGTTCACTGAGCTGCTTCAGCATATGCCTTGTTGAGGCATTATGTCCAATAAACACGAGTAGACCCATTTAATTTTAGATAAAAAGGAATCTTTGTGAAATGCTCAATACTTTTTGTTCCTGTTGATAAATCCACAGTATTAAAGGCATAGAAATAGATAGCTGCAAGCATTCGTTTCCACCTTTAGACATACCCATGCTTGAAAAGATACTTGAAAGCCCTTCTATTTCCCAGGGCTTTGCACCACAACATTGTTGAAGGTGCAGTGTAGACAAAATCATAACAATGAGTTCAATTGTATCAATAGATCTCATCATCACTCAATATAATGAGAACTAGTTTCACCCAATATTGCTGAGCCAATTTATTTTTCTCTTTTGGTAGACTTTTGCTTTGAACTACCATGAAAATGTGAAATGTTCAAAGTTAATTTTCTTTTTTTTATTTTTTGTTGGTTCAATGGTGAAAAATTGTGTACAAAAATAAGATTAGGTAATGTTTCAAGAATGCCCCAAAACTTTCCTAAAGTATTTCATAAATTAGCAATAATTTTCTTTGCTTTCTAGAATTCATTGATTCATATGTATCTGTACAGATTTCTATTTAAAGCACAGTACTTGAGCTTTTTGTTCTTCTTTACTTTATGAAGCTGGCTCAGATCTTTTGCAGCTTGGTAGATTCCTCACTGGTGGAACACGTCTCCTGATCTGAATTTTTGTCTTCAAATTAGTATACATTCTTTACTTTGTAGACAGAAGATTATTAAAATCAATAATTATTAAAGCATTCTATTTAATGAAAAAGTAATAAAACAATTTTGTTTGCCAGTCTACTTCTTTTTTATATGTAACAAGAAATCTCTAGCGAAGAGCTCTGAAATTTCACTAATAGCTGAAATTTTATAGCCATCCTTGAATTTAGACATGTGGGCTTCAGGCACTAATAGAAAGGAATATACATCAGTATTGCAAAAGTAGGCAATTCCTATGAAATGAGAGTCTTGGATACTGCACTAATTTTTCAGTTTACTGATATAGAAAAAGACATCATTACATAACATTAAGCATTTACCTTTTATACTATTATGGCCCTGGCAGAGCAGTACTTTTAAACCAGGCAAAACTAAATCACATCTGTTGGCAAATAATCAGCTTACTCCATTCAGCTATTAAGGCAAGTAATGGTAAAACAGTAGTTAAAATGGAAACATCCTTAATTTAAGGATGAGTAAAATCAGTTTCTTTAAAATCATTTGTACTAAAATGATTTGTGTAGCTTCTTTGAGAACTCATTACTGTTTTAAGGTATTGCTTGAATTATGAGTATTACTAAATTAAGACACTGTTTATGTTTCTTTATCTTGAAGTAGTATTTTCAATCTACTATAAAAATATGGCATAAGTCTCACTGACTAATCATTGTATGAACATTTTCACTTAAATTCTAGAATATTCTTTTCTCAAATTCTATTAAATAAGTAGAAATATTCCTGTATATTGGACCAAGTGAATTGTATGTAATACCTCCTGTGAAAATAAAATAATTAGAAATGTATGATTTGTTTTGAATATTGCGTCATTTACTAGAAAGCAATGTACAAATTTAAATGTCTTTACTGTTGTCAAGAAAGCAGAATTTCTTAAATAGCTGTGAGAAAATATTGTCATTCTACAACTGTTTTGTTTTCTTCTTGTATCTGTTATAACTGACTGCAAATTGCTTTTTTCTAGGAATTTGTCAGGGAATATTTTTTCAAGTCTAATGAATGGACTTTTTTCTGAGCTGCTAGCTCTGAAAGCACTGTAAGTACGGTTCCTGATGTTTGGAAATCAGAAATATTAAAGAAAGACATTACAATAAACATTACAAAGCTGAATATAAATTCAAACAAGATTGTTTCTAGCAGTGAATTCCAAAGTAAAATATGAAGTATTTTGTTATCAATGTCTGTTTCACTATCGATGAGCTACCATCTTTGACCTGTCCCAGTGAAATGGATGAGGTCAACAATTTTACCCCATTCCTGGCCAGCCCAGTCTAGCCATGCCGACTGAGATCCCAGGCTTTGTCCTTCATGATCTTATACCTTTGCATGTCTTCATGCATTATATCATAGAATAAAACCACAAAAACATTCACGTTACATATTTTTTCCTGCAATTGTAATGATAATAATTCACATTTATTTATGTTAAATGTACCGCTCTGAGTTTTAGAAGTGTATCCTGGATGTTTCCACGGTGAAGTTACTACTTAAAAATTTTTTTAGTAATTGAAAGAATGTCATAGTATGATTTTCTATAGTGGCAAGTCCTGAAGTTTAATTCAGTGTTCAGTGATGCTATTCTGTAACCAGGACTCTGGCATAATGTTTTGGAAGTTGTTAACAGTGTGTTAGTTGTCTCAGAACATCTTCATAATGATACCTCTATAATTACACATCCATAGTTATGCATCTGTCTAGGATTAGTTTGCTTTGGAGTTAGATAATTTGAATCTAAGAAGAAAGTAAGCTTATGGAAACTGCATGTGTACCAATTGTGATATTTGTTTTGCCTTTCTAGGCATTTCAACACCGATTCACTCATTTGTGACTGTAATTTAAAATGGGTCTTGCAGTGGGCCAGAAATGCTTCTGTTCGAATAGCGGAGGAAACAGTTTGTGCTTACCCCAGTGCTTTACAAGGACTGTCATTTCGTAACCTGAAGGAAAATCAGCTGATATGTGGTGAGCTGTACTCTCATTTAATATTACAAACTGAAGTGGAATCCAGAGTTGATATTAAAAAACAGAAAAGATGCCAAACAAAGAGTAATAAATCCAACTAGCCTATAAGCCAGAAATTCAGGTATATGGCACAGAAAATCCAAATAAGATTCAAAGAGAAATTAAAAAAAAAATTCTTATTTCATGTAAATATATATAAAATACATATGTATATATGGCAAGTATACTACAGTCTGGTCTGTATATTAGGTAACATTAATTATGGTTTGAGACGTTAACGCATGATGGTAGCTCTACATTGAATACTGCATGAAAATGAGGATTCCTACAGGGATTTGTAGAATATTCCTCCGACAGTGTGGCATAAATATCAGATTTCATTCCTGTATTTTTCATTTTTATAAAACCGTAACTATACATTTTAGCACTGTGTCCTGGGGGTGAATAGCCTTTTTTACAGTGAGCTAGTGAGTTTCAGTTAGGTGAATTCTCTACTTGAAGATCCGTATGTGAATTGCTTTTTGGAAAAGATTTTCCTCCATAGCAAACATCATAGATATGATCTGAGGAAGGAAACGGAAAAATATGAATAAGTAAAGAAAATTCACCTCACACTAAACACTGTTTAGCAAAGAACAGACTAGAAGAGAGATTTTATAAGTATCGCATACTGCAAAGAAAAAATCATTGCCTAAGATGATGCTTATGTGTTCCATAGTGAAATACATAATTTCACACATATTCTATTAGTCACAGAATCTTTGACTTTCTTGAATGACAGAAAATTGGTGGGATGGTGACTTTACTAACGTCTTATGGAAACAAAATGAAAGTCATGCTTTTATCCTAATAACCACATGAGGAATGATGTATGTTGCCATCACATTTATGGCAGAAGGGAGATCAAAGTTGATTGGAGTAATAAAAACATTGGTTTTAACAGCAAATACAGATATTTACAAGTTGGGAGAGATATGAAAGGATGTGAGTACCAGCTACAAATGTTCCATTGGCTGAATTGTTAAGGAAACACAGATACCTGGCTGGAGGCAGATAAGGAACAAGCCCTTGTAAGTGAAAGACAATTTTCCTATGGCCTGTATTACTGAACATTTGAATACTTGCAATACTTATCAAATATCAAGCTGTCATTTTATAGAGACCCAGCATTGGCATCCTTGAAGTGAATGAAATCTTCTGAAAATGCTGGAATGATCAGAATTGATTAAGGACTGTTAATTGGTATTTCCAAATTACCAATGCAGATAAGGCTGTGAATTTTACAGAGAAAATAAAAGCAGAGAAAATTTCTCAGAATTCTGTATTTTAGTTCCTAATAGGACTCCTTTACCGCACCTCTGATACAGGACTTATAATGCCTATAATCTAGTTCTCATTGCCATTTATAATGTCCACAGAACAGTTGACAAGGTTTTTAATGACTGCCAATAGCTTGACACCAGTTTTAATATCCGCAGAGAGCTTCATGATGGTTATATTTGCTGGGCCTTCTACCAGCTTTGTCATGTCTGCCAGGTACTTCACAGTGCTCATAATTTCTGCTGGGCAGCTCAGAGTGCCCACAACATTTAGTCATTTCATTGTCAGTAACTTAATTTTAACTTGGGCAAAATAGAAGGCTGTCTGGCACCAAGATGATTACAGCTCTTGACAGTGTTTGAAAAATTATCTATATTGTAATATGCATACAGTTAATAAAATTAAGCATATCTTAAGGAAAATATTAAGTGATTTAAAAGTTACAAACTCCTGCATGTGAACATCTTCCATACTCTCAGACACTTAATTTTGTAGTTACTGATCTTCCTTCTACATGCTAGAAGACCTCATGAAGTATTGCAGTCACAAAATGAACAAAGAGAAGAATGGAAGGGAAAAAGTAATACCAGAACTGAAATGGCAAAAATCTTTGCAGGCAAGTTAAGGAATGAACCAAAAAGTCACAGTATGTGGAGTATTTTTTTTACTAGACAGTAGGAAAATTTCTGGGTAGGTACAGGTGGCATTTTAGAATTATTTTTACAATGAACATTTTAGAATTATTTTATGTTTTGATAGGAGAAGAAATTATCTTTCAGAAGTTTTTTCTGGGAAGTCTTTCTCGTGCATCTGATAATTCCCAGTACCCAAAGCAGCCACCCACTGAAAACAGTTAAAGCCTGCCTTAGGGATTTTTATAAGAGTTAATTTAAGCAACTGCATGGTTTTGGTATTCTCAGGGTTCTGCTTGTATATTTCATAAACAGGTTATAAGAGCTAATTAAATCTTCTTTAATAAAAAAGCTCTTAGAAATGTTTGGCTAGAAAAAAAATTGTTGGTGTGGGAAATAAGGCTGAAAAGTTAGTTTGATGATAAAGAATAGTTTTGCTTTCGACTATACCACTACGAATTCATTGCGGTCCCTCATAATTAAGGCAGAATACAGAGTACCTTCTGAAAAATGGTTGTGAAATTGGCTTCATGCAGTGCCTTGTTACTGTCCAAATAAAACCTACTCATTTTACAGGAGAAAGATTACTTTTTCCTGAAAACCAGTGTGATAAATTCCACCTGAGATCTGATAGGAGTCTGAGATTTTTCTCTTGTGCACATCATCAGCATAAATGGGTTCTGTATGCCAAATTCTTCACTCCAGAAAGACTTGTATGAGTTTTTGCCCTAAGGGGATTACAAAAGATTGCTCTTAAACCTGGGTTTTGATTATTTATACTGATTAATGAGGTATTAGGATTGAGTTTCTGTTCCAAAGCTGTATTGGTGCTTTTGAACTAACAGCACTAAGTAGCAGAATTTCAGTTGTTTTGCAAGTTACAATTGACATATAACCACGATGAAGCATTTTTCTGTTAGAAAATATTAACTCATGAAAACAGGTGTTTGGAAAATTCATGACTTTCTTGTCTCCACTAATTGGACTTCATTTAAAGGACAGAAAGTAGTTGACATAGTATCAATAATCTTTAGGTAAATGATTTGGCTAAAAATGATGTATTTACTAAATCATACAAAAAATATTGCCAAGGTCAAAATATAAAAGTAATTTTATAGTCCTTTATGACAGTATTATTTATTTCCACCACAAAGAAAATTACATAATTCTCCTGGGACAGAATAACCGTTTCTCATGCAGGTCTCCAACACATTAAGGTATTTCTTTTTGCATATGCGTTTTCTCTTTAAAAATAAGAAATTGGGACCATGCTATCACCTTTTTTTAATTAAAAAAGAAATTAATTCAAAAGTAAGAAAATACCAAAGGATATTACGATTTTTTTTTGCTTAGTTTTTAATGCATTTATACATAAATTACGTTTCTATTCCTTATCATTATGCATTTTTCTGTGCAGAGACTGCATAGGTTTAGTTCCTTTCTTGGTTTTAATAGCTTTTCAGGTTTCTGTAATCTACTGTCAAAGTCTTGGTCATCATATTGTTGCATGGACCTATAAAGTAGAAAGTTAAGAGGGCTAGACTTATTATCTTGTCAGTTCTCCTGGAGTGTAATTGCAGAGAGACACCTAGATTTTTTTCAAGTCACTACTCCACTAAATACACACTTTGGTGTGCATGCATGTGCACCATCTCATCACAGCACTTTCAGGCAAGCTAGTTTTGTCACTGGTCACCCTTCCCCTTTTGTTGTCCCTACCTTTCCTGGCAGTCTAGCAGTAAGCCTGATGAAGCAGTCATGACCAGTCTTGAGCGGCTTTCAGACCATATTAGCAGAGCTTGTTCTAGCCCTTTGTGCCTGACACTTTTGTGAGGAATTGGCTAAATGTAATCCTGCCAAACCACATTTACATTTTTTCTCTATCTGTGTTGATGGAAAGCTATACACAAGTCTTTTTCTTGGAAGAAATTAATCTATTGCTTATATCTTTATTATGTTTCTACACCAAATTTTGCTGTTTCATGCTTCTTTATTGGCTGTGTTGTAATGAATCTGAGAAATCTCCCTGCTTCCACATAGGATGGCAGGACAAAAGTTAAGAGTTATTCTAAGATAAAGCATTATTTAGTGACCTATGTTATACACATCTCTGAAAACCTCATGTTGCTGCAATAATTACAGCCAACAAGGGCAAACAGAGACAATTAGCAAAACTAGCATTAATGCATGTTCTTCGTATACCACACTCAGTCAAGAAATTTCCAGATTAAGAAAATGGATATAATATAAACTCAAATGCTAGATACATTCATTATTAGACACAGTATCAGGGGAAAATATGGTGGAAATAGAGTGCAATACACAAAGTAACGGCAAATTACATAACAAAATATTGGAGCTGAGTCAAGTTTTCCTTTCATGTATTAGCATGCCTGAGTTTGCATCTGTTTTTATGTAGTGTTTTGTCTACCTTAATAGGGGTTGGGTGGCCTCCCTAGAATCAGGAGCCTGATTTTTCAAAGGCAATGAGTATCCAGATACTGATTTTTAATTCCCATGTTGCTCTGGGTACTCCAAGTACATGACAATCAACTGTGGTGTGTTTCACCTGACTTAGAGGGATTGTTACATGATGCTATTTTGAAAGTATAAATTGTGACAAAATGTGTATTCTATTTATGGGCAGTGTACCTATTCATTGTGATGAGCAGAATTGTAACTGTTTATGTGAAACTTGTAGTGAGAAATTGTTTGGGTTGGTTCATAATTTACTCACATCTTTAAGAGTCAGTTAGGACTTCTGCTATGGATGGCAGGAAATGAGTACTCAAAATACAGAGCTGGAATTTTTACTGTAGAAGACCTGTATGATTAGGTTTCTAGCATGCCTTGAGGGGCTGTATACTGAGAAAAGTCTTAACAGTAAAGAAGAATAAAAATCCATCCTACTGAAAATAGTGGTGAGAAAGGTTGAAAGATAATAACTACAAGTTGTGAGTTTCCAATGGTATTTGACTTATTTCTCAGTCTTAGTTCTATAAGCCACCTTGAAGCATTAGCTCATGAGTGAAATTAGCCACTTATGACTTGTAGAATATTATTGAAATGCACTTTTTCTGATATTATGGACTCCCTCTTTAGGAAGGTACTTCAAAGGGAAGGGTACAACTGAGAAGGCTAGATATTTTTCTTTCTTCTGCATTCTGCAATGCAATTCATTAAATATTTTATAGAAAATGTAAATAATATATTGAGAGGAAGGGGATATAGTTGTTAGGAAGTTGTTTGAACTTAACCAGCACCTTGTCTTTTGTAATTTGCCTCACTTCACTGAGAATCAGAGTATTCTTCCTCTAAAAGAGCAGAGTCAGGTTAAACAGTAAGCACTTTGTGCTCTGATGCTCCATACCTGTTCACATTGAAATTGGCCCAAAGTGGAAAAAAAAGAGAGCACATTTATGTTCTTTATGCATTTTCTACTTGTATTTTTAGAGATTTCTTGACCATTTGAAGATTTATTTCTTACGTAGAAAGATATGAAGTACTTTCATCATTAATTACCTACTCTCATATTTTCTAATCTGAATTTCTTACACTTAAATATGGGAGGGACATTAAGGCATGTTTCTCTCAGGCCACAGACAGCTCCCTAGTCTATTTTCATAAGTAATTTTTCTTTACAATCTTACTAAAAGACTACAAAAGTTCAGATCATTCTATACATTTAAAATCAATTGCAGTAATACCATTGTGCTTGGGATATTGGATGAGAAATGGGATTTGAAGTTACATTTTTGATATGGTGACAAAAATTATCTACATTACCTTTCGAGTCTTAAAATCATATTTGTGTACATCTCCATATAGATTGTTCTTAACAGTTTTCTTTCCTCCTTGAAATGTTGCAATAACAAATACTGGCTCAAAGTTAGCAAGTAATGCTTTTTTCCTGCATTTATTTTTCTCGCAGTACACAAACGACATTTTTTCAGTCTCATTTGTTATTTACTTAAATTTAGGTATGGGCTTGAGATTATTGTTTCAACCAATTCCTTTTTCATTTACAAGTCATTCTTAAATATTGAACTGTGGTGGTTTTTTTTCAGTATGTAGTAACTGACTACACTCAAAATTTCAAGTAGAAAGAATGATGGATTAATTATCCAGATTTAGATTCCAGTCCTGCAGTTTCTTGGCAGCCTACAGATAGCCTGCTGCATTCATGCGGAGCATCATTGTCTTCAAGAATATGTGGGATCAAGACTTCAGCTCCAGTTCTGCAGAGAGAGCCTGATCATATGAATAGGTCTAATTATATTGAAATAGGAATATTCGCATTATTGACCTTTCACAGGATTAGGTTTTGCAAGATATGAATAGTGATAAAATTAGCTGTAGTTAAATCCTCTTGCAATTGTTTCTATTTTATAGTCTTAACAGTTCAGGATTTTCTTGAATAAAAATATGGATAATAATTGAATGTCTATAATTCAAATAATGTAACTACATTTTTGATCTTTCAAAGGTGGGTGTGATAGTTTAGTTTTATATTACAGCTAAGTGGCCATTTTAAATATCAAAGATTTCAATAAATAACCATTTAGTAGAATGAAACCAACAATGTTCTAACTTCTTTTACTACTATATATTTTCTTGCATATGTGTTCACACAAAAATATAGTTCAACAGAACTTTTCACTCCTGAAATCCCATTGATTTGAGTGCTAGAAATGTACCCAGTTTGTTTTTCTTCCCATAGCTTACTCTTAAGGTACATTCTTTCGTTGGTTTGTTGATTTTTTTTTTTTTTTTTTTTTATATGCAGTTTTGTCTGATTTTCTTCATTGTCCTTGCCTAATTGTTCCAAAAGCATATAAAATAACTAAAGGAAAATTTAGCTGAGATGTAGTGAAGATAATGTCAGTGAAACAAAGATTCTTTAATTTGCAAAACTTCTGTCCTGGGAGACTTGACTGGCCATGTCCAAAAGCTAGTTGCTTGTGGGTAAAGCCAGACTCAACTAAGGACCATGGAGCAGCACGGAAGGTGTATTCTTTTATTCTTAACGTGGTAGCATGAAAGTCTAGGGTTAAGTTTTATACTGGTAATTCCTAGATAAATTTATATAAGCTTTTTTTGCCAAACCTTTGTTAGAATTGTCCAGTTAATAGCAGTTATGACAGTTGTAATTAATCTTAATTGTTCTCATGGGTAAGTTTTCTATAAAGACTATCCTTACATCCTCTGTTCCAATTAAGGGGAGTATGCCATAATGATATTTCACATTTTTATACCACACTTCATGCTACAGCAATTTTTAATGGATGCATAAAAATGGCTATAGAGAGCTGCAGTTTCTGAAATTCCCAGCTGGGCTGAGGGGTGTTTGGAATGGAAAAAAATCATGCAATGACTGGGACAAGTCCTTACTTCAACAGGCGTGTCATCTGTTTAGCTTCTTTTATGACTTTTACATTTCTTTTTTGTTTGGCATGTTGAACCACTGGTGTGTACATCTGCAGCCTGCTGACTCTGGGCTATTAGGGGCAGTCACTGCCACTCTTGGGACCTACCTGCTGCCCTACTTCCTCGGGCTTAGTGTGTAGTGATGATGTGAAAATAAAAAGAACCTGGCTAGTGGTGCTTACATATTGGACAGATGAGTGCTACTACAGCACTTCCCAGCTGAATAAAGCTAATCAATGTATTTTGTAGAGGTAGGTGCTTTATCGTTGCCAACATTCAGCCAATAAAACTGCAAGATGCAAGGAGTATGAGTAGCCATGAGCTTGACAGCTCGCCATAGGGATAATTTGAGTGATCAAAGTTAACTTTCTAGAAGTGGCTTCTGACTGTTGCCATTGTGGGGAATTTGTGTTGATGAACCTTCTAATACCATAACTGTCAAAATGTCATGTTCTTCAAGTTTTGGAATGTGGCAAGTAATCAAATGCTCCACAGCTTCTAAAGTAGACTTTTGAGACAATTTGAAAATAGGTAATTGAAAAGTGGCAGCAGTTTTAATTGATAAGGAAAAAATCAGTGATGTAAAACTCTTTGCCCATTCTTTTAAATTTCTGCTAGATTTGCCAGTGCAAGATGTGGGCTTTATTTTGCCTGAATGCAGATAATAGTTTTGATTAATTGATTAACTGGAATGAAACCTTGAGTTTCCTGCTCTGGAAATTTCTCGAGTATCTGTTGCCATTTTACAAATTAATGTTATGATATTTGGCATTTAAATTATTAAGTAATACCTGCTATGTCTGCGTTTCTCAACCTCTACTTCCCTACCAAGTAAATTGCTGCTGTCATCAGTAAGTAAGAAAGTGTTTTTCTGCTGCTCCCTCACTTAAAATAGTTGTAATGGACACAACACCATCAATCCATGGATCTAGTGGAAAACTAATAATTTATTTTCACAGAGGATTATAAATCTGGGGGAGACTGCTGTAGAGAAAACCAAATTAAATAACTTTGTCGTGACTGGACTTGCCATGAGCTGTATTTGCTCAAATGACTATATTTGAATTGTACTTTTTCCAGCTCAGCCTTCCTTATTTTGTACACAGGTGTAACTTATTTAATTAAAATAAACCTGAGAAGTTAGGGAATCTAAGTGCTTCTCAAAGGGACTGTCATCCAAAGCTATGATTGTAGCTCTTCTTGATATAGCTGCACTGACTTTAATCTTATGTTCTGTAGATATGGAGTATATTTATGAGGTTAGCTAACCCAGATAACAGAAACACCAGTAGCAGTGGACTGTGACAGCCTGAGCTCAATGTGCTTCTAGCTCAGGATAAATCCTGGGATTGCTACTCGTGTTCAGCTCCCTGCAGCAGCATCTACATTCTTATCAGCGTCTCAGTCCACTGACTCTGCTGTGCTTGCTCATGAGACATACACCCTTTCTCTCTTTTTCTCCACTTTGATGGCTTTACAGAAGTTTGCAGGAGTAAAATGCAATACAAAACCATTGAAATTAAACAGCTTATGTGTATGAAGCCTTGCATTTTAGTTAGTAGCTACCATTTCAGTGTAGCATTTACCATTACAAAGTAAATACAAACCTGTGGTTTAATTATGAGATGCTGCAAAAAAGATACATCTACTTTATGTTCCTGTCTGAAAAGCATGTATGAAGGTGAAAAGGGTTGATAAAATAGTTTGGAGTTTGCCTTGCCCTGCCAGCATTATGAAGGTGGTGAATATAAGAAGCTATTACACAAACAGAAGCTCCATTTGTTCTGTGGCGAGTGTTAAATGAAATGATACAAAGATTTCTCTTCCCAGGCCCAAAAAACTTACCTTTTTTTTATGTGTTTAATATGTGTTGGCATCTGCATTTTCTTGATATTAAGTTAAAATTGGAGCCAGGCATAGTTTTTATTAAAAGTGAAGCTTGGCCTCAGTTCTATATTTGTTCTTGACTTCCTTGGCTTATGGCACTACCTAGGACCTTCTACATCAAACCTTTTTTTATTGTCAGCAAAATTTGCAATACAGAAATTGGCATTGGTGTGGTGGTACCTCCCCTTCTTGGCAGAACTGGCCTTCAGACCACTCTCTTTTCTTCAGTTCCATCAGTATATATCAGCAGATATCATGATTTGCTGTGTCAACAATTCAAATTTTTAACTGAAGTTTTTCAATTTGTTTTTTCCTCATTTTCATCTGTCCTTTTTATTGGACTGGTTCCTTTACTTTGTCCGCACTTTCGGCTTTCCCCACACTGTGTTTTCCATGCCCATTTCTTTCCCGCTGAGATTGTATACAAATATTGGAGCTCTAACTCACACTTTTGTCAGCAGGATGTGCTGCACCCTGTAGGCACACTCAGTTCAAATAAAAAGCCCATTGGCAATACAATAAATCAAGTAATTAACAAGAAGCGATAAGCCAACCTCTGGCTTTTCTCTGTCCAAAAAGCTTGTGGTGCACTGTAGCAAACTGAATTTTATACCAAGAGGCATAACTCGACGGTGTATCCTGAATGTGAGTACTGTAATACTTCACTTGATGTGTGTGGGCAACTTGGAGAAACCTGTGGATTTTCCTGTTTCTAACTGTGTAGAACGTGCCAAACAAAGCCAGTTAATGAGGGCCAGAAAACACACAGCAGAAAGCTGTGTCTCTGGTAGACTGAATGGTGGAATGCTCTACTGTAGCAACTGGGATTGTGCACTTTGTAGCTGGGTAGCTGTAGAGAGTTTTGCTGCACAGGTTACAGGTTGTGCAGGTGAAAATGCAACATACATGGCTGGAGAGAGGATGTAGTTTCATTTGTCTATGATCGTGTCTCAAATACCTTGTGATGGTACTAGAGTAGTACCTGTAGTTTTTAAACAAATCTATTGCTTGGGCCAGCTTTTGTGCTTACAGATTTGCTTTTGTTCATTCACCCAGAAAATAGTATTGTCCATTCATAAGTGCATACATCCTAAATGTCACCATATTACATTTGAAATTTAACTAAAATATAGGTTAGAAATGCATTGTATGTTGTGTTTTACAAACATTTGTATTCCATGTATGTCCAGTGACAACAATATTTCTCTCATGTTATTCCCCCTTCCATCTTTAAAATGGTAAACAAAAAAGGCCAAAAGTATAAGCAAAATTGGAACTATTTTTTAAAATCTCAAGAACTGAATTATAAGAAAATAGCAGAAAACATTTAATGTGTGAGTGTGAGCTAAATTTTATTATAAAGATAATAAGGGCATACACATTGGAACATTTCCTTAAAGCTTTAGTGCACCTTTTTCTATTTTATAATTTCTATTTTCTTTTTCAACTTTATACACATTTTTATATACTCTGTGCATTAAAATGTGCAGGGATATGCTTTCTTTGAGAAAGGCTCTTCAGTGATACTCTAATTCAGGGTATTTGTGTTACCTGACTCCTCTTCCATGTGTCCTCAGTATCCTAGTCTAGAGCTAATCTGAAATACAAGACTGGATCACATAGAGAATCTGGCATTCAGTCAACAAAACCCTTTTTTTCTGCTGAGAAGTGAAAGATAAAGATGTAATTACTGTAATGACAGGTTAGACCTTTAGACTCACGCTGCAATCAGTGATTCCTGTGGTGCTTTGCTGCAATCATGGTTTAGTGCTGACTAGAGAGGCAAGGCAGGTAAAGACTGTAAAGCACCAGCAGCCCTTGATCTAAATGCCTGTAGAAGTCACACCTCTCACTGGCAGGTGCTGCTGCTGGTATCAAACTTGAGGGCAGCAGAGTGGATTGTTTTAGGAGAATCTTGGAATATTTTTCACATATGTAAAAATTAAATAAAATCCCCCTAAACTACTCTCTCCTCTCTCAGGATACGATCATGGAATCATAGAATGCTTTGGGTTGGAAGGATCCTCTATGGGTCATCTAGTCCAGCCCTCAATAGCAAAGTGTAAATTATTTTTAATCTTGTAAGGCTGCTGGATCTGCCATACACACACATGAGCATCAGAGATGATAGATATTTATTTGGTCTTTAGTAATCATATAATCGAAGAGGAAAATTTCATTGGATGTGCTTGCCAGAGCTGTTATATTGAAAATGCTGTCAAATCAATGCCAAAATAATTCCAAATACTTTCAAAATTTCTTACTTCTTACTATATTCTCAAAGTCAAGCTTGAAAGTGCATGTACAGCATTAGTAAATACTTTTATTCTAAATTTGAAGGATTGTTGGATTATGGATTTAAAATAAGTATTTCTAGCTGATGCTGATGAAACCATACAATCATTTTATAGCCCTTCAGGATAAAAGGGGTATTGGCCCTAATCCTGAAACTTCTATCGATGCAATTAATCCTTCTATCTGTAAGCTGTGCCCCTGAAGTCAACTACAACTTCTGTGTGAGTAATAGTTGCAGAACCAGCCTTAGTTATTTAAATCATTATTATTGCTAGAAAACAACTTAAGATTAGCTCTGGTAATCATTTTCTTGTAGACATCACAGAGATAAGAGCAGATGTTTTGCAGAAGTACTTAAATGTACTTTCCATGGTCCACAGATGTCATAATCCACAGAAATTTTACTAGTTCCCCTTTGAAAATGAGTTTGCAGCGTAAATTATCAATTTGGTATTTATCATTAGGTACACTCTTAAAGGGGTTTAGCTGGTCAGAAGGATATCCTAGCCTACTGGTAAACCAAACACACATTTAATTCACTTTGCATCTTCATTGGAAATTAGGAGGATTTGCAAAGAAAGTGAAAATGAGTAGACTGTTGCTATGACTGATGTCAATCAAATGATCATGTTCTCCTTTTTGATATGCTGCAGTAAAAAAAGGCTTAATTTACTTCTGATCATTAATTGACAAAATCTGTACAGAACACTTCATTCCCACTCCATTTCTGGGTTTGGCAATTCCCAAGGCTGAGCAACAGAAAAATGGGAAACCAACTTTAACAGCAGAGACAAATTCAAGGTGATAATGTTGTTACATTACATCCGTATGCCAGGCGAGTTATTTAGCTTAACTTAAGAAATACTGATAGTGTAGTTTGCACTCTTACTAATTCATTGCCTCATGACACAATGTGTCACTTGCTGCATGACTAAAAACATTTAGCAAGGTACAAAATCCTCAGTTAAATATTACTGTATTCATGAGAAATATTAAATTTCTGTGAGTAGTATGTATTGCTAATCTACTTGTGACAACATATTTAATTTTTCAGGACTCCATTTTCATTAATTTATGGCTAGATTCCCACACCATTCCTTTTCCCTGTATTCTGTAATTTACTTCATAATGCAACACAAAATTGCAGCCTTTTGGAGAGAGGTTTTCTCCATCTTCTAGTAAAAAGTCTTTAACGTGAATGACTGAGACCTAGCATGCAGCTATTATGAATAGAATATTAATCTGTTTTTTTTTCTTTTACTTTATTTAGGAGCCAAGGAGCATATGAAAATACTAGGTATATTTCAAGGAATTTTTAGTAATGCATCCATGTCCACAAATAGTAGGTGCAATCAGAAGATAAAATGCAGGATGCATACAGAAATTAGGAGGGGTATCTGAAGCCTGCCCTTTATAGTCACAGCACACTTAAAACATTTCAGTAGCTAGCCCCTTAATCCTCTGTGGGCTTCTCTGGGACAGCAATATGACAGACATATCCACTCCTGTGCAAATCCCACGTATTATCCCATTCTTACTCTGTAAAATAACAGTATAAGTGATCCCTCTCACTGTTTATTCAAAGCAATTGATGAACATAGCATTTAACATTTAAATTCCCCAAGAGTATTGAGAGTCCAAAGCTTAGTTTATAAATGCAGCTTCTCACAATTTGAGTGTTCCAAAGACAGCATCTGAATGGCATAAAGAAGCATGTTAGAGTGGGATGCTGAGTAATGAGAACAACCATTGGTTGTCCGCAAATTTTAGCAATTGTAGAACCAGTGATTATGGCTTGCAATCTGGTTAGGCATGGTTAGTTCATCTGTATTTGTTATGGGCAAGAGAGGATTTTGAGGAGAAAGTTTAATAAGATAAAATGGTGAGCAGAGAAATGGGAAAAAAAACTGTTGAAGTGCTTGTAAAAAAAAAATAGATGTTTGAGAAAGTTACTAATGCTGAAAATGTAGAAGGGTGTCCTTCAAATGTCAGCCCTGTAGACTGGATAGATATTAATGATGAGAGGCCTTCAAATGAAAACTGAAAAAAAAAATAAGGAAGGAGAAGAATATCTAGCTTTAAGATTTTCTTTCCTCATCAAGGCAGAAGGATTTCCAAGGTGCAAGACTGTAGGCATTTTGACTAAGATAAGATTGCAGTAGTGAAATTAAAAGTGACCCAGGCTCAGTCAGCTGTCATGGCATTGTAGGCTGAGGTGAAAAAGTTATGTTTTAGAATTATTATGCAACATGTTCATGGTAGTGTGTTCATCAACTACATATGTTGAGTCCTTACTGTTTTATTACCTTTAGATTTTTGTGTGATGATAACAATCAGATGTAGTAATTTTCTTCTCTTGCCTAAGGAGAGTATATCAGAAAAAAAGAAAATAAAATTTTCCTTTATTCCTTGTTATACTGTATAGGATGATCTTCTTTCTTTAGATGCAGAGCCTCTGTTTCAATTACCTTTCCTAAAATGTTCCTTTTCAATGTATAAAAATGAATAGACATGTCTTACAGAAATCATGTTAAGGTAGTTTCAGGATCTAGAAATAAAAATTGAAGAATTTTATTATTAGGGTATTTCTTGGGGAAAAGTGGGATAGATAAATCCATAAAATAAAGATGGTGAAATGCACTCTGCTATTAAAAAGTAGAAAGAGATAGTTAGATAAATATTTAATGTCAAGTAAACATCTACAGACTAAAGATGACATCTGGAAGAGGCAGAAGTAAGTAAGGAGAGGGAAATGAGAAATCATAGGGACACTTGTGCTTCAGGGGAAAGTTTAACTTTTGTTATTAGCCTTATTATTATCCAAGTCCCAGACATATGAGATATTTTAGGCTCTCTAGGGTAAGTTTTGTTCTGGACAACAATGAGAATTTCGTCCACTGACAGTGAAGTGGTCATATAAATGTTAACTGTAGTTATGTTAATAGCTGTATTTTTAATTTAATTTGAAGACTGATTCTGTTTTTTTCTCTACTAAAGCATTCTGCTTTGTAATTATCTGGGCTCTCAACCAATGAAAGAAATATTATCTCTAGAATCCACTACATGATTAGACTTAATTTTGTGGGCCTATCTTTTATATTAGTTTTAATGTTAAGATCTAGGAAGCTATAGTCTTATAGAATTAGTTCACAATATTAATGAGAATTAATTGTGAGGGGGTCTTTTTTCCTATTTGTTTTGGTTTGTTTTCCCTGCAGCTGGGCCTCTGGAACTGCCTCTTTTTGAACTGATCCCATCACAAAGACAAGTGGTTTTTCATGGAGACCGCTTGCCGTTTCAGTGCACCGCCACGTACGTTGACAATACCACCCAAGTTCATTGGTACCATGCTGGTCGTCTGATTGAAACAGATGAAGAGAGTGGCATATTTGTGGAGGACAGCATCATTCATGACTGCTGCTTAATTACACGGTAACGTATGCCCCTCATAACAATCAGACCTGTAGGCAAGGTGAAGAGAGGCAACAACTGCAATAAGCTTCCTTAAAACATGCATCAAGAGTTGTTTTATTTGAAGCAATTCAGTTGCATGCTTGAATCAAAACACACACGGGTATGGATTTTTCATGGCTATGAATGGCTGTGGTTCCAAATCATATTTCTTGTGTCTAAGTATCCAGATTTGAGCAACTATGGATGTTAACCTGATAAAAGCAGAGTTTCTTACACAGTAAACTGAAAAGAAACCGAACTCTAGTATAGCTTCAGAAGCATATGTGAGAGTCTTCTTCCTGACGCCATCTAGAAGATTGATCTACCATAGAAACCTACCTGCGAAGAATTATCAGTTTGAAAGGCATGGATTATTTTGTGGGCTCCAATATATTGAACCCAATATTCTTTACTTAAGTAATCTCATATATATTTCTTACTAAATTTTTTCTCCACTTCCTGTGACGTTTACCATCTCTGTGCTTCAGAGAGAGAGATCTACAGAAACCTTTGCTGATAGGAAAAATGCAAGAGCAAGGAAGTAGAATAGGATTCCATAAGATAAGTGAAAACTAATATTTGGCAATGACTGTATTGTTCCAATTTTGCTTCAGTTTTCCCTTTTAAATCTTATTTAATAAATTATTATAAATCTCTGTGTTTATTTTTGGTTTTCATTAACGAGTATGGGCTTGTTGCTAAAAGCTGCTAAACTGTTCGTGCATCCGTTTGTCCTCTGCCAATTTCCATCACTGATCAAAAAGAGTCTGATTCTGTGTCTATGTTCTGCCTTTCTCTTTGTAGAAGATGGAGTGAAAATAGCTATGCTAATTGGCTCTGGATCATCATTAACATCTTTTCACTCAACCAGTTTCTATTAATATAATTGACCTGAAATGCTTCTTGAACTACCAAATGAAAGTTATGAAGAAAGTCAAATTAATTCCTCTCCACTGGGGTCTTTTGGCTTTATTGATTTTAATTTCATCTACTTACTGACTATTGGACCCCTTTTGGAGTCCTATAGATCTAGAGGCATAGATCTGATGTATTCTCACAGTGACTAGATTTCTTCTAATTCCATATGGCTGTAGTGGATAATGAAAAAGACCAATTAGTATGGTAATGCCAAGTGCATGAGCTATTACATAACTGCCATGTCACTTAAATTAAAGCATGTTCTTCTTATTTCCATGATATGCTATTAATCTCATTATATTTTTAAACTACATTATATTTTGCACTGTACAAGCAATTAGTAGAGTGTGGTAAGAAACAAGTAAATTGTCTAAAAATGTTAACATTTTCAAAATAGCTATCCATTTTAAAAGCTAATTTTAGAAGTAGTTTGACTGAATTTTACCTTGCATTGCTTAATTTTTTCCGAACTGTAAAATAAAAATAATCGTCTATGATATCAATATTTTAATAAGGATAGTTGATCTGTACCTACTTTGTTTACTGTGCCATTAAGTAGGTGACCTTGATTCTCATGTTGCAGTGTGCACTGGGACCAGGTATTCAGAAAGAATGTTCTCTAAATATGTCATCATATTTGCTGTCATAGGCTGGAAAAAATGCTTTCACTTGTCCAAGTTACGTGATAGAGACTGTCAAATGGAGACAAAATCTTTTATTAATTAAACTCACATTCTTTAAACAGCTATGTAAAAGCTTAAAACATTTTAACTTATCATTTATTTGAGCTATTGGTTTCACTTCACAATGCAGTCGGGCATCAGCACTGCATTTACTATACAGAATGGTCCTTAGCCAGTCAAAAAAGCTAATATCATCATGCCTCTGCCTTGATCAAGGGACTGATCAAAACTATAACTAAAGGCATGAATGACCTATACTTTTGAAACTAGCTTTCAAACATGATGCTATTTAGAAGTCAAGTTATTTTTTTTGAAAAAATATTTAGAGATGTATTGTCTTTCGTGTTGAAATGAGTAAGTATTGGTCTAGTTAACTCTTCACCATTTCTTAATTATAATCCCATAATCATGACCATGTGTACTATAGTACTGTTTACATAGCTATTACTACATGTTAAAATAATTGTGATAACATGCTTATTACAAATTACAGTAATACACATTAATACACTTGTTACATGTAATTACACATTAATTTGTGATAGTACTTAAGACTAAATCTCAGCTGTAGCTGGCACTGTGGGACATCAGAGAGACTATGCTTCACTGAAGTTATCACATGTATAAGTATCAGGTTTAGAGTAAAAATAAAGGTAATTTAAAATCGGTTCTTACAGTGTTCTTTGGTTAGGCATTGGAACGGTCTGCCAAGGGAGGTGGTTGAGTCACCGTCCCTGGAGGTGTTTAAGGTGAGGGTAGATGAGGTGCTTAGGAGCATGATTTAGGGATTGGTGGGAATGGTTGGACTCGACGATCCAGTGGGTCTCTTCCAACCTGGTCATTCTGTGATTCTGTGTGTGTGTTATATTTTGCCTTGCTATACCTACTCTTCGCAGCAAATGTCCACTCTCTGTGGCTTTCTGTGATTGCACTAAAGGACAGGCTTTAGCTTGTGCTGCCTAGTAATTTAAACATTTCTGAAGCTGGTTTTGAACAAAGAGGTGAAGTCTTATTCAAAAAAACTGCTTATTCAAACATTTTTAGGTGGTTATTTTATTGGGTAGTTCCAGATATTTCTGGATGTGGATTTACAGCACAAATATCATGCTAAACCCTTCTGTTTTGTTAACTGGCACAATAGAAGGATAAAATATCCAAATGTGTATTTTTTGTCTCCTATACTAAAGCAGAATAAACTAAAATAAATGTTTTTGTTAGAGTAATTAAACTAAAGTTTTGAGCTGTATTCCGGCCTGTGATATTTTTCTTGGCAAGGAATATTCTCATATAGGAGATCCTGAAAAGGTGTTTTCAATTCTGCTGCTGGTTTGTATTTACCATTTCCTGCCAATAACAACAATATTTGATATTGCTTATGTTGAATTTTGTCATTATGCCTGTGTATAAAAGTGATAGTCTTACACGAAAATTTAAATGTGATGTGGAACCGATTTCCTATCATCTGTGAATGGATCTAGCTTAAGTTGTTACTCATGATTCCATGAAGACAGCCTAATTTCTTAAGCCTGAAATAGTAAATTGTCAGTTTCATCACAGTAAGTGGCAATGAAACAGTCCATGTCCCTGAAGCTGCATAGAAGACAAATTATGTATGATTCTTTGCAGTGCAGCATCCTTCCCAGCTTCCCCACTGTTCCCTTTCAGTGTTAGGAGAAACTAGCATGGCAGTAATCAGAATATTAAACTAAATAGTGAAAATATTTTGGTATTGTGAACCAAACAACTCTGCAATAATGGAGAGACTTTAATTTTCAGGAAGTTTCTAATTTACAGTGTAGACTATAATGAAAAATTTAAAGTCTTTTTAGTTCTATTCTGTAAATACTTCTGTAGAGTGTTTAAGAGTGCTTATGTCTCTGACAGCTGTAATGGCTGCTCTGGGACTATTACAGTTCACAAGGGCTCCTTCTGAAAACATTAAACTGTGCAGAAAGTGAAGAACCCATAAAAAGGAATGTTGCAACTGGAGAAACTAACATGCTCTTAACCAAAGCTCGGATAGGAAGCTTTAGAATCCCAGATGTTTTTCAGATAGGTTGATTTGCCACTGGAAATACAGACTGTTCAGTCTCCATGGTGACCCCCCCCCCCAAAAATAGTGCTTTTTTTTCTTAAAATCTGTCATAAGCATTTCGGTCTTCTAAATGTGGCTGCCAAATGCAGTTTTTAAACAAACAAAACCCAAAACCACAACAAAAACAAAGCAAGCTTAAGAATAATAAAAGAAGTAGTAATGTTTGAGACAAGACAATTATGTAACTACAGCTAATCCTTTTGGTGTAAGAAAGAGAGGGGCAACAGTAAGAAAACTGCTTTAAACATTAATACATAAAATTAGTATGTTTATTTCTGGAGCTGCTTTTAGAGGTTTATAATTATGTGAAAATCTCTAAAACTTTCATCTGCAAAAGAAATATCTGATATCAAGGAAGAGCTTCAAATCATGATCCACTTGTACTGTAATAGTGAAGAAACTGGGAGAAATATAAGAAGGAACAAAAAGATGTGGATTAAAAATTATGATCATATTTTTGTAATCAAAAGGCAGGTTTGAAATCAGTTAATTTTGAAACATTTGGAATTACCGGTGCAGCTCTTAGTAAAGAATTCAGAACTTGGCTGAGGCATTTTCATGAAAAGAATAAGGAAGGTTTCCAATATGATTGAGAAAAATGAATATAACTACATATTTTTTTCTGGGAAGAATCCAGATGACCACTGAACTCTCTTAATAGTTTGTGGCAAGAAAAAAACTGAAAAGATATGAAGCATTTAGACTGATACTGTGTTAAAACCAGTCTCAAAGTAATATACTGCTGATGAAAATGTTAGTAGTTTGGTTATACAGCTATAAGTCCAGTTATGTGCGAAATCATGGTGAAATATTGGAAATTCACTCTGTGCAAGATTAAAAAAAAATCAGTGTTAGAACAAACCCAGTGAATCTGATTCAGAAATGCAGATATTTCACAAGTGCTTGTTGTTCCACCATCATTAGCATTTGGAGATGAGCAGTTGAGGGTCATACTGAGAATCCCAGGAAACTGGCAAAAGCTGTTTAATACTGATATTTTGTTGATTAACCTAATTGACTCTGCTTGACCTTCAGTTGTTGAGCAGTTAGGAAAGAAATGAAGCAAAATAACCATTTAGATTGTAAATCAATGTTTCTGTATTGTTTTGAGATTACTTTGAACCCTGTAGTCAATTTTCTACATCTTTCTTCAGGCACTGCAGGCAGCAAAAGTCTAATAACAGATGCAACTTTACCAGCAACATACTCATGTATCAGACAGGAACATAATATTTAAAATAATTGCAGAATATTATTAAATGCACAGGCTAAGGGTTTGATTGTATGAGATTAAGAGAATATTCTTGTGAATTAATTTGGAAGATTAATTAAACTCAGGCCTTTTCTCTAAAAATCTTTCAATTATCTGAATAAAACCCAATGGCAGATGTACTGCTAATTAGTTTGGGGAATAATTTTAAATGTAACCTGTGAAAAATATACCAATACTATGAATAGCAAAAGCAGCAGTGGTGATACCATCTACCATTAAAGTAATAAATGATTGTCTAAGAATTGTACTATGCCGGAAAAACTGTAGGCTTAATTTGGATTACTGCTTATTGAAATGTAATTGAGAAACAGATGTTTTCACAGGAAATTTATGTGAGTGGTTTGGGTTGATAGAATAAAAAAATGTTGAGGGAGTCCCTCTTTTAGAACTTTAAGAGTGTACCCTTTTTGTGATGTTGAGACCAGGTTAACAAGGTGCCTTGCACTAAATTTTGACCTCTCACTTCCAACTCGGCATATTTCCTGCAGCTATGTATAGGTCTATCCAGCCACACCACTGAAATTAAATGATAAATTCAGTATTAAGAATAAATATTTGCACTTTTCCCCCATGCAAGGGGGAATCAGTAGAGCTTTGCTTTGACTTTTTAGGGCCAGAATGATTTTGATATGGCCCTTCAAACAGATCCAGATATACAGCTGAGGCGATACTGCAATGCAGCTGCAATTTGGAGTGAATAGTCTAGGACTGACTTTTTTAAAATTAATTTTCCTGTCAATGCCAACATAAGGTATAATTATACATATTCTCTCAGTCCAGGCAGCAGTCTTTAACCCTGTCCATCAGCTGTGATTATCAGAGTAATTTTTACCAGTCTCTGATGTACTTCTACCACATCAATCACAATAGATAGTGGTGAAGGAAACAATTTCTTTAAAGCTAAATGCTAAACCAAATAACTTTTACTTTTCATGTATTGCAGTCTATTCAGCATAGAGAATATGTCAGAGGACATAGTCATTGTGGATTGATAAACAGCTTTTCTACTCTAATAGCTTGCTGGAATTCTGTGAGTCCCAGCCCCTCCCCTTCTTTCTCCATACACAATGTAATAACACTGTTTTTAATTGTATATGCTATTTTGATTGGATGACTCCTGGCCATCCTAAAATAAAGTTTTCCCTGTTGGAGATAAGATACACTATGTACCAGAGAAAGTGCAGAGATTGTTCCTGAAGTTCTTATGTAGGAATTTGCTGTGTTTTACCTCTGTTTTAACTCTTCTCAAATTTCTTGTAGGTCAGCAAATAAAACAGGTCAGTATTCTAGCCCTAATATACAATTACGCTATCTCATAATGTATTCATTAATTAATTTCTGCATTTCTAACATCCCCAGGACTAGAGAGAGTAGCAAGTAGTGTACATTTGGCAATATATTTGAAATTGTAAAATAAATGTAGTAGGGTTTTAGTTTGTTTTATACTGTTTGTTGTTTAGGGCTTTATTGGAGTTTTTTGGGGTTTTTTTTGTTTAGGGTTATTTTGCTGGTCCAAGTGGCACATAATCAAATAATCAAGAATTGTCATAAGTAGGTTAACACTTCAGAATCATCTGGGAAACATTTTACCGTAAAAGCTTTTTATGAATTTTTTGACTACTTGACTGATTCTCTTACTGTTATTTTTGTGTACAGATCACAAGACTTATGCTAACAAATTGAAGCTTCCTCTGGATGTAACATTGAAGCATATAAAGTACTTAAGGGCAGATGAAAGGCATGCAGCAGGTGTAGCACCATTTCCCCAGAAGGCTGCAGTTGTATACATCCTGCAGTTGAGCAGTATGCTGGTAGAGCAAAATTAATAACAATAAACATATTTGATCATTCCCAATCCTTTCACCAACAAACAAAGCAGCTCAGTGACAGACAACTGATTCATGAAATACTTTAAATAGCCCTGGCCCAGGTGCACTCTCTTCAGGTAGCTTTGTAGCATTGTGTTGTCGCAGACTGCCAGCTGTCTGAAGTTTTCTCCAGCAAGAGAAAGATTTAACTACTCTAGAGCTGTTGATACCATTTTTAATTTCCCTCCCCACTTTCTGTTCTAGGCCAGCTAGACTGACACATATTGACTGTGGGACTGTGGGAGTATGAAGATAAGGACACATCTTTATGCATACTCTTTGATGCAGCATTGTAGCTGGTAGAGCCTGTCTCTACTTGACAAGCTTAATGAGAGGGCAAATGATCATACAATAAACCAAACCTGTCATGGGATGTTACAGAGGTATTTAGATTTCTGACTCTGGTTCTGAAGATGATTTTCAGCAGTCACTCTAATATTAGTAGTATTTGTTTTCTCAATTTATAGACACAAATTGATGTTGTATAACTGTAGGTCACAATTTCTTTGACATCCACCTATAGAAAACATATCTCTCTATTGGGTAAATGTTTACATATCAAGTGGATAATATTAGCTTGTGACAGCATTTTTGAATATTTGCATTTCAGTCAAAGTAATTTGAGCAATACAAAGGAAAATAAAGCAAGATGGTTACTAACTGACATCCGTGCCTTTTTTCCATTTTAGAAGTATAGTGGTTTGTTTTTTCCCATCAATATATTGTCTTTAAAATTAGATACTTTCCACTGGCATCTCTGAAGTCAAATTCAACTGTTGTCATGATCCTATCATATTGATGTGAAAAATTAGCTGATAGATAGATTATAGTAAAAGTATGTTGTGCTACGTTACTTTTCTTGGGTAGCTATGGACACAAGCATTCTTTAAAGACCGCTACCCTTCTAAAGTTGTTTCTTTCAGGGGTAAATTAGTAACTTTGTCAGAGAAACTAGACTAGCAATTTAAGTTCAGTTAAAGTGCCTAGATTTACACATTCTGTCTTCATTTTCCAGGTTTTAACCTTATATCCTCTTTGAAACACTGCATTCCAAGCAACAGTATACTCTGAAGACCAACACTCATTTTTTAAATTCTGTGTTAGTATTAATAATTTAAGGTAGTATGGGTTGGAGGCAGGTTACGCAGCCTTTCTGCCTGAATGGTAGGAAGCCATTCATTACTTTTCTGTCTGAAGAAGAATATGAAGAAATGTAAATATTATGTAAATACGTTACGGTAATTAATTTTTGTTTTTCTCCAGGAAGAGCAATTGGTTCTTCTTAAGTCTTACAGGAGTCAAGTCAAACTTCAATACCTTAGTTGTGGAAAGCAAATCAAAATATGGTGTTAAATTCTGCTCTTTATTTGTTACTCTGTTTCCTGGCATGCAAATGACTGCTGGGGCATACAATAATGTCACTAAGGTATTACTTCAGGACATGGTTGAGTAACTTTGCATAATGAGACCTACTTCTGATTGTCTAATTAGTTATGCATAGAGGTAGCAATGCAAAACTATGCCTCAAATAGAAATCTATAGTCATAGGTTATTTGATTACATAAGTATGGCTTCAACCTCTATTATGGTTCCTCTCTTTGTAATGATCAATGCCATGGGCTTCTGGTGAATGTTATAACAACTTTTTCATGCAGTTGCATCAGATGTATGTTTTAATTAATTTTTCAATATTCCAGTCACCATATATTAAAAAGGAATCCTGCTGAGTATGAAATTTCCCAGTACAAAAAAAGGAACCTGTGTGTTCTCTCTTTTCCTTTCAAAGTTTTTACTGAGAATGCCACTGTAATTTCAAAAGAAAACTTGAGAAAAGCTTGCGCTCTGAGGAGTGAGATAGAGTTGCTAATGCAGAGGAGGCAGGAACTCTTTCTGACTCATGTGCCACCCTTAGGAAAGCTACATAGTAGAGGCAAGATCATCTCATTTGTGGCCTGATATTTATTAGTTTCTGTGAGGTAAGATAATGAAGAAAAGTATAGAGTCAGAGGTGCTGTCCTCTCTTAATTCTGTTGTGTTCTTGTCAGGCTCCTAAACCAGAATCCTGCCATGTTCCCAGGTCACAAAAGAGCTCTTGCCTTTTGTCAGGACTTGTTGCCATGGCCAAGACAGATCAAGAATGCCATGCCAAGTTTAAAATTCTATCTAGGCCCACCCTTTCCTTTTGGTCTGCCAGAACTGTGAAGTTGCCAAGGACCATAAACAAAGAAGATGTTAAAGGATCAAGTTCACTGGTCTTAAGAATTAAGTCTTCATATTTTATTTAATCTAATCCCCTAAATACTTCAGGTGTATAAGATCAATTTATCATTTGTCATATCCAGATGGTAAGTAAATGAACAGTTTCGCCATTGGGCTTGTTATCCAAAATATTCCCAGAGGAGTATAAATGAATGCATCATTTACAGTGGCCAGATGGCAATTCAGAAGACAATTCTCCATGTCCTAGTCATTTTACAGCTTCTCCTATATTGAGAAGCCACGTTCTCCTATATTATTCTGACTTATTTTGGTTCACCATCTGAATTAAGGGCCACAGAGGATTAGAAGTATGAATGTGAGGATTTACTCATCATTTTAGTGAACTTGAACCAGTGTTCAAGTATTGTATTTCCAGCAGAAGCAACACTGATGTATCTGTAAATATGTCTGTGAAACTGGGAAACTTCCTCTAATGACAGGAGATCTATTTAGCAGCAGATAAGTTTGCATCAGAACACATCTCAGGAATTTAAAGAAATGAAAAATGTACCTGTTTTCTTCATATTTATTTAGCTTCATATTGATTGCCTGTAAAACTGATGTGATCAAGTACTGCATTTTACTGAAGTCCCCATGGTTCCCAGTTTTACACATTTTTATTATTAATAATTATTAGAAATATCTTACAGATAACACATCAAAAGATCAGCATATCTTTTTTACATTCTGTTCACTCGGGAAGTGTCTGGATCTTGATGCCACAGAGGAATATGCTGCCTGTTGTTTCAGTGAAAAAGAGCTTTTATGGATAATTGGTTTTATAAGCTCAAGGAATATATTATAGCTCAATTGTGTATAAAGATAATGTGAGATTGTTGTGACACATGAAATAGAAGAATTCATTAAAAAAAAATTATCAACTGGCTAATTTCACTTAAGTATTTCAACCTGAATGTAAGAAGATGTGTTAAGAGTTAGCTAAGAGGTTGTTGTTGCTGGGCTTTCTCATCTGAGACTTCTTAAGAGAATTATTGCTTCTTTTAACGTTAAAATATTTAGCTACTATATCTGAGAATGGCTAGCAATACTTTTCTATATTTTCTGCAATAAAAACATGTCAGAATTCATTGTAAAAATGAAATAGGGAGTTCCAGGGTACTTGGAACCATAATAAATAGGGAGTGGCATGAGATTTTTAAAGTTACTGTATAGTAATAAATTTGACTGAATATCTGGAGAACTACACAAAACTTCGGAAGCAATTTAGCTTCAATCACAATCACAGACTATTTACCATGATTTGCTTGTTTTCTGGGGATCAAGATAACAGTTCTGCCATAAGTACTTGAGAAAATCATCCTTTGTTGTATGCATATTTCAGAGGGAAAATTACATATGCAGCTGTCTAATCACTTCCTACCTTGGTTGTAGTCTACTGTCATGTGTATCAGAAGCAGTCCATATATAAGGACATTAGATTCCATCCTTTCCTATAGCTAAGTTAATAAAAGCTCATGTATAATATACAAAGGTTTAAACCGAAAAAGGATGTCATTTTTAGAGAAGTTTAAAAAGGAAAATATTAAAATCAAATTATAGATAATTATTCTCTGTATATCTTTCAAAATGTCAGACTCTTTTCAAAAGTACTGCAGGCCACAAGTAGATATTTTTAGATTTTGTTTTAAATACAGATTTGGAATCAAATTAATAATTTAAATTTTGTGCTTCTTTTTTTATAATGTACTTTCTCCTCTTTTCTGACTGTACTCCGATTCTTCCCACGTAATTTCTAATTGTCTAAAACACAGGGCATATTCAAAGATGAGCCATTTGTGCAAAGCAAAGTAAATATTTCAGATAATTGCTACCTTTTTTTCTCCCCCAACTACTTTCAAAGCCTGTACTTTCTTTAAAAGTGGAGTAAAAATTCTAGCACAAGAGCAGATTTAAGATCTAATGTGTTACTTTCTTAAAATGAAGTAGTTAGCATTTTTTTTGTATATGAGATCTATGGATTTATAGTAATTGGATAAAATTGGTGATGTAGTCAGTCAAAAAAATAAACTTTATGGAGTTCCTTAGGGCCTGAGTTACATGTCAAAATGATTCAGTCTCTATATAATGAAGTATAAACAACAGTCTTTTATTTTTGTAGTGAATTAATCTTATCCAGCATTGACATTGATGCAACTGGAGACTGGGAGTGTTTGGTCAACAATTCCTATGGAAATAGCACTAAACAAGTAGAAATTGTGGTACTTGAAACAGCTGCACCCTACTGCCCTGCAGAAAGAATTATTAACAACAAGGGAGATTTCAGGTATGATTTTCTGGGTTTGGAGTGTTTTATATATTAATATAGGTATGGACCATATTCATGCTTACATGACACCTCAGTGTCAGTTACAAAGATGTCACTTATTATGTCATTCTTATGAAAGAACACAGTGTGATTTTTATGGGAAATGGCAGCTAGTGCTTCAAGAGCAGCAGTGGTTTGTGGAAATTAGAGAATCTTCTAATTCCTCAGTGTGAGATTATGGTAAATTTCAAAAGATGTCGGCTTCTTTACAACTAAATGAGAGAGTGTTCAAATTTATTCTTGGTCTTTTCTAAATTACAGAATATGACAACACTGCATTAAATCATTAAAAGGTTAAATCTTAAGTACTTTTCTAATCTGTTCCAGTTCCGCTTGGTTTGTTCAGCTGAGATTAGAGGTAACAAATAAACATGACAAATTACATAAAACTGTTTGTAAAATATTTCAATGAAGAGAATCAAAACAGCAAGTAAAACTACTTAGTCAAATAAATAAATCATTCTGGGTGATCTTAAAGACCCACAGAGTTCCACCAATATATCATATGATTAGAAAACACACCCGTCCCACTGTCTGAACCTTGGATAATTAGTTGACTAAAAGTAATTTTTGTCTCATCGTTTCTTTTATCTACATATGCTGGTGTTTGGGGTGTTTTTCACTGTAATCCTCATGAAACAAAGAAAAAGATAAGGATTCTGTGGAATTTAGTGTTTTCAGTTAACTCTGAAATACTTCAATAATGTGCATAATGTTCTTAAATAGAATACAGTTACCTGCTTAACAATAACACTGGTGTGTGATGTCATTCTCATTGAGAAATCAAGAAGGTAATTTGTTACTAAGTGAATTATAATAAGAATTTAGCTTGAATAGTTAATGAAAAGAAAAGTAGATGATAAAGGAAGCTTCTCTTAAATGCCAGAACTTTCTGCAAACACTTCTGACCTGAAAACCTCTCTTCATTTTCAAGTTAACTTTAAAAATTTATCAGAAAGATTCTTGTTAAAAATAAAGGAATTAATTGGAAAGTGGAGAAACTGACTAATATCTGTTTTCTTTTTACTGCAAGGCTATTTTATTATGTGTTAACCTCAGTTCCTGTGAATAGGCCACATCTGCTCAACATACATGTATAAAGATATTTGACAATCTCAACTATAGATTTTTTTTTTATCATCATAAGTACTGGTATTGTGTTTTCTCATAGTGGACATGCTTAAATGTGTTTTAATGTGATCTTTTAAAATACATATAATACCTATCAGATAACACATTCTGAATCTTTTAGATCATAGATAGCTTTTGAAGTTCATGTTCTTGCTGTGAAATGAGAGATATAAATTCTACAGACTGCACAAACTAACACCAGGGGCGTTTTTGTTATTTCACATACATAAAAAGAACAGGAGTGCACAATTCTCTCCCTGTTGATCATCTTTCTAGAAATCCATATAAATTTATTTTTATCATGTGTACCAAAAGGATGCTGAGTCTATAGGTTCTTCTGGCATTTGAGGGATTGAATTTAAAATGATAGAGAATTTTTCAGGCTCAAACTCAGCATTAGCACACGAAATTATTCCAAAGGTTTACCCTCAGAGTTGCAGCTATCACACTAGTAATTTTTAATTTGAAAGGTGTTAGAAGTTTTGGTAACGTAGCAAGAATTTAAGTAGAAAGAGTTGAGTCACAAAAGCAAAGCTAGAAAGGACAGCTCTTTTATTGGGGGGAAAAAAGCATCAAGCGTTAGGGAAGTGTGATTCTTTCAGATGACCAGCCTAGGTGGTATTCATAATCACATAAGTGCAGTAAGAATTAGACACTGAGAGTCGGAATTAACTGGTCTTGTATACTAAGAGTTTTCCTCTATGATGGCCATATTTTGCTCATTTTTGGTTTTTTTCAGCTTTCTGTAATCTGTAAGATCATTCTGAAATGTAAATGGTAATGTTGCTGTGTCCTGTCATCCCTATCATTGAGGCCAGATTCTGCTACCTGTGCTAATACTACTTTCAGAATTATTTCTTTAGTTTTACTTTCGAGGCTAGTTGCTAGTCAGTGGCCCAGCTGCATTAAGTGCAAATGTTTTACTAAAAATAATGTGTCAGCTCAGAGCAAAAGGAGAATCTCCTTGTGAAGCTCCTTTCATGGTTCATTTTGCACCTACTGTTTTTATATCACAAAACTAATTATTCCAATGACAGTTAGCTATAGCATGTAAAAATATTTTTCTTCTTACTTTTTCTTTGTTCGAAAGGAAGAAAACTTACATAGCCCCACACTTCTCAGTATATTCTGTAACTATGTCCAAATGGACCTGTACCGTGTCACTAAGAGGGGCTAATATGTACGTTTGAGCAAAACTTGATTGTCAGGATGTGGCTTCACTGTCAGGCAGAATATTTTTTTGATTGATTGGTTTCAGTCATTTCACCAGTGCAATTAAAGAACCATATTGGTTCCGGACATGCTGACTTGCTGATGACACACTTCTGGTTTTATTTCATTTCTCCCAATTACCTGATCCTGCTATGTCCGTGCTAGCCTGGACATGACAATGGAACTCATACTAAAAGGAATAGATCCCAGTTGTGCTGTTCTAGAGAATGCTGCAGATATACAGAAAAAGTGTATAATATTATAGACCCATGAGTGAAATAGAAGAAATCGGGGCAGTCTTGATTTATAGTTTGTTTTGAAATTACACTACATAAATCTTGTATAGCTGAATAGTTCTTAAATATTTTTTTAGGGCTAGCTCCCTCCTCCTCCATGAGACAAAATCTCTGCTGAAACTTTGTTTATTGGTTTCTGATACATTCAGAGATTTCTGCTTTTGAGGGGGCATTGTAACAGAGACGTCTTTGCAATGTCGGGTCAAAACGCAAAGCAAAGATCATCAAGTACATTTTAAGCATTTACTTTCTACAGCATTTAGTAATAGGGGTTAGATTGTTTTTTTGCTTTATGGACTTACTGCTCTGCTTTGTGCAATCTGCAAAGATGAATGTAGGGAAAATGCCATTCATATTTTTTTACTTAACACCAAACACACTCCTGGAATTAATGCAGAACTGATGTGTGACGAGCCAGACTTGAACTTGTATAATTTTGACTTTTTCCAAAGAAACAAAATAGTTCATTATAGAACATAACTAATTAAAATTTAAAGCATTTTTTCTTATATATTCTATAAATTATTGTTATTTTGTAGGTTGCCTTTAAATTGGAATTTTCATGTTGTAATTTTTTATTATCATGTTGTTCATAGATGGCCCAAAACTTTGGCTGGGATAACTGCTTACCATCCCTGTCTCAAATATTCATTTAGCTCCATTGCTTTTCACAATGGTGCAGAAGAGTCTAAGGCATGGCGTAAGTGTAATCGAACTGGACGCTGGGATGAAGAAAGCTATTCTGAATGTCCTTATTCACAAGAAGTAACTCAAGTTCTTCATGCTTTTAGTCAGGTAACATTATGAAATCCAGGACTTCCCTTTTCCAGTAAATAAGTATTTTATTGAATAGCTTGCAAAAATTGTCTCTTCGGTTACAAGTTTGGGATAGCTGGACTTATACAAAATATTTTACTTGAAAGACAATATGTTTGTTTGATAATTGAAGTTGTGGTAGGAACAAGTGCACAACATGTATTGCCTTTACTTTATTTTATTTTCTCTGGGTGCCTGAACTCTAGATGACCATTAGTAACATGGGTGGGGTCATCAGTGCTTCCCTTCAGTTCCTTCTTTGTCTTCCCCCCATGCATTTTTACCAGAAACATGTTGATTTCTCTTGAAGTCCCATCCACAATTTTGTCAGCAGAAGTGCCTTTCCTCATTGCTGTTGTGCTTAATATATTTAAAAGATCTTCAAAAGTGAAGCCTACTTTAGAATGCTTTTTTGATGTCTTCCAGAAAAGCAGTACTTAAATGGTTCTTATGGATAAGTAAAAGAAAGAATGAGGTAAAAAACCTCAATGGATAGAAATTAATGAGGAAAAAAGTGCATAACATCCAACAGCATGGAGGATGGCACAGACCTATAACTGCCATACCAATTATTACAACTTCTAGCTTCCTTGATCAATTCTTCCCAATCAGTCTGTCTTTAAAAATCTGAGGATGGAGGCTGCACAAACTCTAGGGGGTGACCTGTTCAAATGCCTGACTGTCCTCATGGAGAAAAGATTTTCTGCATAACAAGTCTCAACTTCCCTTCTTTCAGCTTACTATTATTGTCCCTTGCTTTCCCACCATGCACCACTGTATCTGTGAACCCTCACTGTTGTCATAATGCTCTAAAGATACAGGCAAGACAAGGTTAGTAATTTGGTATAATATTTTATGAAGCCATTTAGTTACGATCTAGAAAAGGTAGACAGAAGTCTTAAAATTTTGTTGGCCTGTTGTGGTGGTGTCTTCAGATAACAGCAATGAAACTGAATGCTGAAAATACGTTCGTATATCCCTGACATTTATGTCCGTGTTACTACTGATGCATAACTCCATATGAAATTATAGAAGGCATTATACAAATGGATGTGATCTTCAGTTTTTAAAAGAGAATGAAGCTAGCTGACTTATTACACCTAACAATTCTGATGTATTTTCAGATGCACATCAATTTGACAACCGTGCTTGAATTTTCCCGCCAGCTGACAGCATACACAAGAGGTGCTTCCCATTTTGCGGATAAAATGGATGTCATATATTTGGCTTATATAATGGAAAAGTTAATTGTCTTCGTGGATGAATTTGAAGATGTAAGATATCTTCTTTATGCTGGAAAAAAAAAGAAAAAAGTATCACTTGGAAGTAAAGTTTCAACCCTGTTCGTAATGTATACAGGCGCACACTGAAGAGTAGCTTCTGAAGTTGATTGCAGATTTTCTGGTTGGAAATGTTCTGCATATACTGTGATATGTTTCTTTATGTCAAAAAGGACAACTAAGTCTTCTCATCTAGCTGACAAAGGCATTGCTGTTTAGGAATAAAAAGTGTTTTTCAATGAGACACTTCTTTAAATTTCTTTTTCATTTCATTTTCTACCATGTGTGACATATTAGAATGAACTCAAGATGCCTCTCCACTTGGCAACTGGAGTTACACCTTCTTTCATTTTCTCCATTTCATCTGGAGGTTTTAACAGAGTTTTTGGAGAGAAGAAACTGTGTCTTTAAGGTCCTACAGAAACTTTTAGCATAATGTATGGCATTTTAATAGCGAAATTTAATTAAAGAGTTATACAAAACCTATGGGAAAAATAGGTTTTTACAGAGAACAGCAATTTTCATCATAGTTTTTACTGTTAGTTTTCAGAGTAACTGCTTGCATAGAGATTTCATAACCTGCAATTTTTATACACATGATAACTATAGTTGAAACAGTTGTTTTCTTTTGGTTTGGCAATGTTCATTCCATTCTGGCTCTGGGGATTGTAACAGTTAACATTTTAGTGCCAATTTGCGAAAGCCTCCAACTTCAATTTCATCATTATGTGCCAGACCTAAAGTGCATTATTAAGTGCTCTCCAAGAATCATGTTTCAAAGCTACAACTATATTTTGGCTCAAAATTGAAACGATAAGATCTTACTGCTTTCTGAGAAAACAAAAATTCACAATCCAAAAGAAACAGTTGGATTTACCATAAAGCCTCTTTATTTTTCTAGCAGCTGATGCATTATTCACTAAAACTGAGCACCATCTCTAATCTTTTAATTGATTTCTTCCATCTTTCAAATAGGCTTCAGTTTCTGGGGTCTGGTATTGAAACGTCTCCATCTCCACCACTTACCTATACATCTCTTACTTCATAATCCATTATTTTCATAATTTAGAACAGTTCTCCTAATTTGTCTCTATTTCCTCCTTCTATTTTGAAATTTACTTTTTCCTCTCTTTCAAGTTCACTAAGTAGGTTCCTCATTCATTGCGCTTTTTACTAATTCCCAGTTCTTAACTCTCACTCATAAGGTAGAAAAATACATGTGAAGCTGGTGTGTCACATGAGGCTGCACTCATCTAATTATAAATAGGATTGAAAATATACTACAAGGCAACATATGAACAAAGGTATATTAGTTTGCAATTGACTAGCAGCTGAAACTACAGTTATGTAAACCTTAAAAAAATAATAAAAATACATACACAGAGGTTTTCTGTGATTTATCAAAATAATTTAAAAAGCATTTTAGCTAAACTAGCTCATACAGTTTCGGTACATCCTCTCTCAGGAGTGCCTCTCCCAGTCAGCACTGGATTATTTATTTTTATACAAGTTAGTGATACTTTGTCCCATGTAGTGGTTCAGCTCTCAAAAGAGCACTGCACTGGGGACATACTTGCAAAATATTACAACTTTTGTCAGGAAGATGTATGCCTCTTAGCCCGAGTTTTTGTATTTTTTAATGCCATGCCTTTACTCTTCATTAATGCATTAATTATAATATAAATTACTTCCTCTTCTTTTTTTACTCATTTTGTATATTTATAGACTATTGTTCTGCACTCTAAATTACTGCTTAGCTGATTAGTGTGTGCTTAAATCTTTTCTCATAAATCACTCCAGTCTCTTCATGTGTTTTATTATTATTCATTGTATCAATAACTCTGTCACATTGTCAAAAGCCATCTAGAATTATCTAGTAATTATGTTTGCAAAAATAGATTAAATATTTCAAGGACAGTCACATAAGATTTCACATATAGTCTCATTATTTCTGTGTCCCCTGCAATGCATGTGGAATTTATATATTTTTTTATTGAAAACGCAGAACTGACTTCATTACCTCAGTCATCCTTAAACATTTTTCACCATTGCTGAATTTTTTTTGCCTTCCCAAAGAATTCTCTGTGTATTTCCCTTATTATTCTGTTTCTATTAGTTTGACTTTTTAGCCTCTTGAACTTTTCTTTAGCTATAATTCTCAGTCATTTTTTCTCTTTCATATATGTTTTTATTCAGGTTTATTTCTAACCACCTTATATCTTAGGCATATCTTTCCCTACAAAAATAATGGTGGTATTAATTTTGAAAATTTGCTAAAATAAAGTTTTAGAATTTAAAATGTAAATATTTTCATTTCAATATGAAATAATAACAAAAACATTCAGTGATGTTTATTCTTTCTAAATGTAATATACTAATAAAAATTTGAAAGGCTTGCCATGTATTTAGTAAATCATACTTAGCGAAAGCTGCAAAATTGCATATGGCAAAACCAAAGATTCATCACTTTGGGTTAGCCACAGAAGTGAATTAAAACCTCCAAAGCTATAAGCCCACACTTTCCGTGTAGCCAATGAAATGGTATCAGACTTTGAGTTACATCTCATATTTACTGCACTATGTCTGTAAAAAAAAGTGTCTTTCAAAAATATTTTCTCTGTTATTTGGTTTTTTTGTTTCAATGAAAAGGCCCTTTCATTAAACATGAAGCAGTTCTCTAGAGGGGCATGGTCAATTTTAGTTTAAGAAAGAGGGTCATAATGCTGGGATTCTACTTATTGCCCAATGAGAGACTTAATTATTGCAGCGTCTCTTGAAAATAAGCTTTAAAATTATGACAAAAAAACATTTCCTTTAAGTCAGTTACACTTTTCTGTTCTTGATCTTTGTTTTTCATTCCATTTAATTTTCTTAATAGAATGAATACTGTTATTGAGTGATGATTGCCAAGAGAAATAAGGTGCCTGCTTTCAGTTGTCGTCTTGTGTATTCTTTCCTTTTTCTTTCAGTTGTCCTCTTTTTATTTATGAGTTTTCCAGACAATAACATTTTTTGTTATTTTTCTCTTCCAGATTGGGGATGCTCTTATTGAAATTGCCAGCAATATAATGTTGGTCGATGACCATGTGTTGTGGATGGCTCAAAAGGAGGACAAAGCCTGCACCAGGATTGTACGATGTGTGGAACAAATTGCAAGTCAAATCCTAACGAGCAATGTTCAAGTTCTATCAAAGGTATTTCATAAAATTACAAAACTTTTTGTCAGAATTTATTTGAAAAGTGTAATTTTTCTTCACCATATTTACAACCAACTAGTATATTGAGAAGTAAGATTGTATATGCCACATACACAGCATAGATAATTTACGTCCATATGCATGGATTCTGTTATTTATTTTTTCTTATCTTGGATCTTATTTGGAAGAGCAAAATATTTTTTGACTGTCTCTGGTGGTATTAAAAAGTGTTTTTTTCTTGACTTGGATTTATTGCATTTATTCTTACAACAGACTGTTCACACCACTATCTTTCTAATGTTCTTACTGTTCACTCACTTTCTATTGTTTTTGCCATTATAGCATGTGGGTTTATTTTGAAAGGTCCAAGTTGAGAGAGTGAAATTTTTGATAAGAGAAAAAATAACATGCCTCCTTGTTGCTTGAAGATTTTACCATGCCTTTCAGAGAGGATTCTATTTGCTTAAAGCATTTAGAAAATGCTAAAAAAAAGGTATATTTTTTTCATAAAGAATTTTTAGAAGCACACTGTCACAATCTGAAATAATTATTTTCAGTGGCCTCCATCTACATGAATTTGTCACTTATATACTGAGGGATTGCCATTTGGACACTCAGAAACTGTGTTTTGGCCAGTTTCAACATCCATTTAGCAGAAATGCATCTAAATCAGAAGACTGAAAATTATTCTTTTAGAATTTTAGATAAATATTTTAAAATTTAAAAGCTGCTTGGCTTGCTTTGCTTACTTGCTTGCTTGATTTTAAACAACTTTTATTATTTTCTTAGTTGTCTGCTGTTTTTACATGAACAGACTATTTAAATGTGAGTTCAGTGTTGGTTTAAATTGCAGCAATCAGACATAAAAGTTAAAAAAAAAAAGGAATAATAAAGGAATTATAGGCCGAGCTGAATTATAGGCTGTGCCAACTAGCAGAATGGCCTTATTTCCTTCATTGTAGGTTTTTAGATAAGTAGTCTTTTAAAAGAAGACAAAAGTATACTGACCTGTTTTCTAAAGTAAGTTCTTCATTTAGTTCCTATTTGCATTTAAAAAAATGGCTAAAAATGTATCTTTATATTAAATATGTAGAGAAAATAACTGTGTCTGTTATGACTATTTTGTAATGTGACGGCTAGGGAGTCTCTGTTGCTTTATACATAATTTTCTTTTAAATTCAAGTGCCAAAGGTTATTTTTTTCTTCTTGTCACTGTCTCAGAAAGCTGTTGACATTACTGTAAACAGGAATTCTATGCACTCACGATGCAGAACTGTGTTACTAACCTTTTTGCTATGCTTTATCTTTTTGCTTTATATGTTTCTGTAGGAGAATTCATTTACTGTTGAGTGCAATTTGTTAATAAACAAAGCTGTGGAGTTTTTCTGGTGTGATCTTGTGCAATACCAAACACTTATGTTCCTTTGGGAGACCAGCCAGCAAACTGTCTTGCAGAAGTTGCATCTGCTGTCCTTATTTTAAACAACAACAAATAAAACCCCCAAATCTTGGATAACCACTAGTTTATAATACAGTTCCTGAAAAAAGTAACCTCTATAAACTGTGTCAGTCATGTAACACATGCCTGACTGTTCTATTCATTGAAAAGCTACTTAGGAGCCATGACAATTACTCTGTATCATTTTTAGAAGACAAAAATGATTTTCTAGTTCCTTGAGCTTGTGAAATTACCAATTTCAAGGTCAGAAAAATGCTAGGATAGATACCTTTGTTTAGGTCTTCTTAAGTCAAACAGCATACAAAACATGCTGCAGGAAAACCAGCTCACAGCAACTTTCAAATACTAGATCATTTCATATACATAAATATAAAATATGATACATTTAATGTTTAATTTTATAATCCTGTGAATGGCAGGGACAAACTTTTTAGTAAGATCTGTAGCGATAGGACAAGGCATAACAGTTTTAGACTAAGAAAGAGGAGATTCAGGATAAATATAAGGAAGAAATTTTTTATGCTGATGATGTTGAAACACTGGCACAGGTTGCCTAGAGTGGTGTTAGATGCCAAATCCCTGAAAGCGTTCAAGGTCAGGTTGGGTGAGGCTCTGAGCAACCTAATCCAGATGAAGATGTCCCTTTTCATTCCAGGAGGGTTAGTCTAGATGACCTTTAAAGGGTCCCTTCCAACCCAAACCATTCTATGATTTCATGATTCTATAAGATGTTATTCTGCACTGGGTTATTTAAATCTTAGAGAAGCCAGAGACAAAAGGCTGTCCCACTGCCAGCAGCTGGGGAGCGGCACAGGCCAGGCAAATCGGGGCTGAGATGCAACCACCATGAAGCTCAGATTAGTCCTGGGAGGACTAATCCTTGGAGGCCAGAAGGAAGGAGGCAGAAGCCCTCTAGGAGGCTCTGGGTGCAGTCAGAGAGGCTGGGGGTGCCCTCAGACACAGAGAGCTCCCAGGGTGGATCTGTATCCCTCAGAAACCCCAAACTGACCTCCCTTCAATGCTGTTATAATGGGCTTCTTCACTCCTGGTTTTATTTTATGGATCTGTATGTCAGATATGCAGTCTGAAAAGCAAACCTTCCTGCTGATGACAAAACTCAGCTCAATAGTCCTGTCTCAGTCATGTGCTGTAGTTGTCAAACCCATCCCTGAAGACTTTTCATTTCATTTTCCAGCTAGTGAGACTGTCAGAATATTTTAGGCTAATTGCAGTGTGGCTTTTTGTCTGTTTTGTGTGTTTTGTTGTTGCAGCCTTCAGCGCTGCTCTCAGCTTACCTGGGTAACAATCTTCCTTGGCCCTTCTGCTGAGTGGTGCATTTAGCTAAGGGTTAGGAAATGGAAACCAAATCATCGTTTTCTGTATCTGTACTGCTTAGAGACAAGATAAATGTGCAGCTTTTCATAAGGTGTACCTGACTGTTGCTTGTTTCCATGGATAATTTTGCTCTGAGTTCATCTGTATCCATTTTGTAGCTTGTTTTATGGTACTATGTAATAAACACTGATTCACCTTGTGTTTTACCCATCTGCTCCTATACGCTGAGAATGGGATGTTCATATTGATAGAACATTGTCAGGCATAATTTGGGAATGGAGTATCCCACCTGTTTATAGAATTTAATATTCAAAATCTTAAAAATAGGGCTCACTGTTGTGAAATTACTTGAATTTTCATTATAACGTTATCTAGCAAACATCTAATTCAGCATCACATTACAAATGTGAAATTGGCAACTAATGTTATGCCCCTTCTACAGCAGGAAACATGACGTTATTAACAATTAAATGGCTTTTCCCAAGACTAAAGAAAAGCGGTTACCATGCAGGAGTTTTAATTTAGTCATGTAGCTTGATTCCCATTATATGGATCGTAGTATTCTGCAAACAGTAAATTGTTTAACATCTTGAAGGGCTGTATGCAGACAATACAAAAAATTATCCAGATAAACCTCATTTCAGGTTTTGGGACTTTTCAGTAAACAGCCACTGGATTTTTCATAGAAAACTTACTTGATTCTTGATTCTTAATGATCTTAGGCATTTTTATTCAAATGCAGGAAAAAATCACCTTCTGTCAAGGACAGGACTGGAAATTTAATTTAAAAAATTGGATGTTAATGTAATTTAGAAACAACCAAAAAGAATTTTTAGACTACTTTTACTTTAAAAGTAATACATCTCTTACTTTTATAAAGAAAGTATAAAAATTACACTGAAAGCTTCTGGATTTGGTCTAATTTTAACAAGAAGTAAAATAATTTTTTTATGCGACTTCAGTAATTTCATTTTCAACATATGCAGAATCATCAGTAGCCTAAAAAGGTGCATTCAAAAAGCTTTTCACGAATTCAGAGGAGGAACAGCAAGCCACACACAGTGTCTGATGCTAAGATATAATTTGTTCTGATAACATGGTTTTTACAGTTAGGCTACCCTCTGTCCTGCCCTTATTTGTTAATGCAAAAGATTTTCTTTAGCTTCATTTATTGAATTACTGAGATTTTCTTTGGTGGAGTCATTTCTTGTCAACACAACTCATCCAATGTCCCAGGTTCTGAAGGATTCATGCCCATTGTTACTAGGTGGCTTGCTGGCTTGCCTAACAGAAGCAAAGCACAGTAATAGAAAATTTGTGCATTTATTCTGCTAATCCTGCTAGTTTAAGGCTTAATTGAGGTATCTTTACATTGCAATCAATGTGCACAATACATACGCTCACAGATCTCTAAACAAACAACCTATGCCTGGAAGCAGAAACCATATAGTCCAGTCTGTGTGGTGGCAGTTGAAGCCAGTCAGGCTGATTATAACGTGAGCTGTACATTTAATGCACAGGACAGTACTGAAATAAATATATTAGTTTAAGGACAAACATGCATGTCTCTGCATTGTGCTACAGTCTCCATCTAGACACATCATCTCGCTGAAGTGTAGGCCAAAGACCTGTAACGAGGTGTTGCACTGAACCATATAATCATGTTCAATATTCTGTGATCTGTAAAAAACCAATCCATCCACTAAATAGCTAAGCTATCTTTCTGTTTAATTTCTGAGGTACAAAGCGCATCCTTGTTAATTTTTTTTAATTCCTTCTACTGCTGTTGCTAATTCACTTTATGTTGCTTTAAATAAAGATTGGCTCTGTTGAAGCTGATAATGACACAATTGCAGGACTAGTGTATTAATAACTGAAATAAATGATATAAACCGATATATCCCTAAAAAGGATTCAAGCAAACCCTCTATGCAGTCGTTGATCAGTTTTTTAAATAATTTCTATTTGCTTCCTTACCTTACAAATATGTATGGAAATGAGTGCATGCATGATCCTTTAAAAATATGTATAATAAATACACAATGCACATACAATAATGCAGTTACACTTTATGGGTTAGCAACGTATCGGCTTCTCAATGTTCTCACAGGTATCTCGTAATATTGCTCTGGAGGCCTTTATGATCAAGCCATCTAGTTTCACAGGAATGACTTGCACTGCTTTCCAGAAGATATCTGCAAATTCTGACACGCCAATGGCTTATGATTTGGGAATGTGGGAAGCAAATCACCATCCTGATCAACGTCTGAATTTCAAGTGCAACACTGGCAATCTGAATGGTTCCTTGGTGACTTCTTCTACCAAGGTAAGTCTGTACAATCATAAATATAACTTAACTATTTCAGTGTGTTTTTAGTAGAAAACATCGTTAAGCAGAATAGTGATTTGGAAAATATATTTTTCATTGCAAGCTGGTTAACCATTTCAACATGTAAGTGGCCTTAAACTGGTGTAGTGCATTTTGTTGTGCTGATGGATATCCCCTTAATATAATCAGGTGTAATGCAGGATATTAATAGAAAGGAGGAAATGACTTGTTCGTTCTGTCTCTGGATCCAGTTCTGCAAACTTTTCTATATGTTAGTAATCTCTTCCAAAATATTTGTTTTACTGAGGTGCTCTCAGGGTATTTTACATTGCAAAAAAGTATTCTTTAGGGAGAAATTATCTTTACTTCCACTAAATAATATTATATTGTCTTTCTTCTGAACTTTATGTGGTGGGAGAGTGGATTTTTTGAGCACTAGCTGAAGAAAAACAATAATAAATAAGCCTTTTAATAGAATGCGCTATTATTATCAAATAATGAAATGGAACAATTGAATTTTGATCTAGCAGGAAATGGAATTTTGCATTTGACTGAGCGTGTTATTAAATTTAAGTATTACAGAGTTGAATTTTTGTTATTCTTTGGCTGAATCTCAGTGTAATAGGCTTATTTATTGAAAAAATACTATGGCATAATGATACTTTTCTGCAGAATATTACTATTTTACTGAACTTTGAAAGTATATATGGACTATATAGTCAGTGAAATGGTAGATTTTGCTCTCAGGATCTTCTGGTAAAAAGGAGTTATCTTGATAACGGAAGAACAGGTTAAATTAAACTTACTCAATTGTGCTAGGCAAAGTCCTGGAAAATAAACTTTGTGTTGGATGTAGAAGTTCCCTGGTTTAGTTACCAATCTTTAATTGCTACATTTTAAAGTAATTTCATTATTAGGTATGACTCTTTGGAACTTCATCTTATATGCTGAGATTATTCTTACACTCTTCCTCTATTTAGCATAGAATTAGTCATAAAGAAGAAAAAAGCCCAATGAAAATGCTAAGTAGAAATGGTAAATATAAATATAATTTACTTATAATAAAAATATGAAAAGTTGTCCTTTAAAAAACTTATTAAAAGAGAATGCTTCTGTATTTTTGTGCTAAAAAGGATAGCCCTATTCAAATGTATAATATTGTAAATTGTCTGCTCACTAAGCTTACATTTTTGTTTATGCCATCTGTCTGTTGCTACTGAATTGCACTAATAAATTTAAAAGTGAATACTCATGAAGCAGCTTGTGGGTAGGTGATGGGATAAGACTGAAATAGACGATCACAAACTATCTTACTAGTACAATTAAAGCTTTTACAGTTTACCCAGATATTTCCTGGCAATGGTAGAAAATTGATACAAATTTAGTCAGTGGTTGTCTGTACATAATTTAACCTGATCTGATTATTATGGGATAGAGAGTCCCCCAAGAGAGGAAGAAATATTAAAGATTTAAATAATTAAGTAAAAGAAAACATTTAAAAATAATAAACTCTTTAAATTAAATAATTTAAAAGGCACTGAAAGAGATCCACCATTCGGAGAAGTTCCCAAGGTAACTGTTAAAATATTCTTTATCCACTATATGGTAGATGTTTTATAGACTAACAATAACCTACAACAAAATTATTGCAGTTTGATACACAAACTTTTATCTTTAAATCTAATTCTGACTCTGTAGCCAGTCTGAAAGACAGCAAAGAATCACTTATCAATATTGCAGATCAAAAGGATCTCCTGATGGTATTTAGATGCAGATGACTTCTCTTAGACCCTTCTGTGCTGTTAGTAGGGAGCTCTTAGTGGACTCTGCTGGATGAGAAAAATGACTCAGATATATCTTCCAAGTTTTTTATACTTTTATACAGTGGCTTGAATTTTGACACAGTGGTTGTTTTCGTCTCTCTTTAAGTAGGCATAAGGGCATCTTCCCAGCCTGAGACTCGAGTCTGAGGTCTCATCACAGGGATGCTCCCGAGGCACAATTCTGTCCCGTGACACAGCTGTGGTCTAAGAGTGTCACGATAATGATGCACCAAGAAGGCTGCTGTAACATTTGAATTCAGACAGCATGAGAATAGCTTATAGACTTTTAGTGCCATTAAATCTGGTTCCAATTTGATATGAGACCTGAAGCTTACTTTCAACTTAATCTCTGTTCCAGCCTGATCCTGTAATTACAAAGTACATTGAACTCTTCCTCTGACTCAGTAGAATTACTTAAACGTAAAATGAATATTTAAATCTCCTGTCATAATCAAATGTGTGGTTTATAGGGGACTTTAGATTCAGTATTCATGCTCGGACTTTAAGGGAAATATTTACATGATTCACAGTTTCATTGTCATTGAAAACACTTGTCAAATGAAAGAAACCTCTTTTGCTCACTAATTATTATTCTTACACACTAATGAATTAGCAAGTTAAGATTCAAACTTTCAATAGTCTATATTTTCACATGTAATCCCCAATTTATGAAATTTGGATTCTTCATAATTCCTCAATCCTGTTAATTTCTCATATGCTCTGAGCCAGACTGACCTTTTGATTTGTCAGATTGTATTACAGGTTATGTCTGTGTGACTAAGTGTTAAAAGTTTAATTTGTACTATGATTGGTATTAGACATGCTAAACACAAATATATTATAAATTGTTTTGGGAAAATAGTATGATGACCTGCTTATACCACTTTGAGGTATTATATATTTTAGAAATATTATTGTCTAAAGTACTTACAGGAAAATATAAAGCAAATATTTAAGAAAAATATTTTTCTTGGATAAAATAAGTTTTGTATGTCAAACCATAAAAATAATATATAAGTAATAGTAAGTTCATGTGTAAAAGTTAACAGCAGTGCTGAAGAGAATTTAATGCAAAGATTTCCACCAACAAGTCACAAGGCATATGAGGCAAGATAAAACAGTGTTAAAAATCCAAAGAGGAATTCCAAAGGGGAATATTTGAAGATGCAGAAAATAAGTATGAGCCTTGTAATAAAAGGCCTTTTCCTACAATCCACTATGTGTGAAATGTTCAGAATCTCTATAGATAATTATATCAATTTGAAGCTACTTGGGAGATCGTGCCATAATTAAATCTCTCATTAATGGAAATTCTAATCCTTATATAAATAATAATTATAATTTGCACCAGAATTGTCAAAGCAAGAGTGTAAGACAAATTGTTACCCAGCTATAGATTCCAAAATGGTTTCTGAACTATTTCTGTGAAAACAATTAGTTTTGACTAAGATTTGAGCAATATCTTGTCCTTTTTCAGTGAAACAAAAGCAACAACAGCATGTAGTGCTTAGGGACATGGTTTAGTAGTGAAATTGGCACTGTTAGGTTATTGTTGGACTTGATGACAAATGTTTCTGTGATTTAAAAACTTCTAGCTCTTTAGATCATACATTTTCATTAACAGGGACCTTCCTATTGCGCTGGCAATTTGTAATGGCATGTATATTCCAATCACCTGTGAACCTAATTATGGGAAGTGTTTTCAGTTAAGCGTATACTTATTGTAACTAACTTCATTGAGTTGTTTGTCCATTTAAGAGACATTTTTCCATGCTCAGAATGCACACGTACAGAATTTTTTAAGGCAATAAGGTCAGTTAAAGAAATTTAGAATTCAAAGTAATGTATAGAATATAGTAGAAAATGAAAATACTTCCTGCAGTTTGCAAGGAAGTTGGCTACTTTTGATTAATTTTTCTGGCTCAGTCTACCAGACTAAATGTTCCCCAGTGCAGATCTTCCCTCAATCACTTCTACATTAAAAAATTGTACAAATGTTTTTCACTCTCCTATTGAGAAGATTCACACTGAAATGTTCTATAACCACATACTCCATATTAACAAATTAGCAGTCAACATACCAAATGAAATGCTGCAGTACCACAGTGTGCCATGGTATATCAATTAGGGTAATTTTGTTGCGTTTTTTTCTAGAATGCAATAACTAGTAATCTGATAGACATCATAAATGAATTATGTTGGCATCATCATTTCCATTATGACTTGCTTTAATTTCCCAGCTCACATTGCTACGTAGAGAGTATATCAGTACTCTCCTCATCAAGTATAACGAACTTAAGAGTGTGTCTGTACCATACAGATTAGTACAAGATTATATTTTTCTTTTTTCTGTATCTGTAGTTTTTACAGCTGCAGAAGACATGCAGTAAAGAAAACACTGGCAAGCAGGACACAAGCAAACAAAAGTTACTTTCTCAGTTTTGTATGTATGACATACAACAGTGAGGCAGTGGGGTCAATGCTGGGGTTAATATCATAGTTTATTTTGGTTTCAAAATATTTTTTCCCCCAGGTATTGCAAAATATGTCATGATTAAGCAAAACCAGACAAGACAAACTGCCCCTCTCTTTCTTTTTCCAGAATGCTTAAATCACATGTGTATATACCTCTTACTACTTTTCCTTCTCAAACAATGTCTTTATGTATTTATGCCTACTATGACATCTTCAACATCTGTAGCTTGGTATTCTATGTTCAATATACCTTCTTTTCTGTGCACATGCTTCTGTGGTCTTTTATGACATGGATGGCTATCCTGCTTTTGCAGATCTTTCTGAATACTGAAAAAATATAACAGTGGCAAAATACTATTCATGCATTTGTGACAAATGTCAATTATGTTAGGCATACAGAAAGTTTTCTACAATTCTTATGCTTGTTTAACATATGTTTTAACATATAAAAATTAATATGTGTTAGGTTTTTTGAAAGTAGGAAAAATTTATTGAATCACTTCTTTCTGTTTCAGAGGTACATAGAAAAAAACTCTAAAATGTCTAATTACAAGCTTGTATCCCGTCTTTTTTTACCATGTCCTTTGCCACTTCTCTTTTAGCAGATTAAATGCTCGTTATTCAAACAGCATCAGCCACCTGGAAGTGCTTTCTGAATTTCATTGTTTATGGTATTGGTGTTTCAGAGACATATATTATTTTTAAAACTTAAAGCTATTTAACTGTTTCTCTTTAATGCTACGTACAGTTGGAACTTCTAATTTGTGTATGTATGAAAAAGTCAAAAGAAATCTGAATAGCTCAAAGGGAATAAATACAAGAACAAAAGGACTGTGAAAATTACCAACTTATATTAGATATAAAGTTCTGTTGTTTAAACTCACATTTGCTTTCTTGTGAAATAAGCTTCTCTTCCAGGACACACATGAATCATATTGATTTTATGTGTGCTGTCAATAGATATCTGAGAGGTATGCTGTCACGCTTTCTCATCCACAATAGTAGGGTTCACCACTGTTTTCTTCTGGTTTTCTGTACCATTGCTCTTTTTACAGAAAAGTTCTCTTTGGTATTTCCCAAAGGGCATTGTAAGATTATTTCCTTCTTATAAATTATCAGACTCTTTCATGTGCATTCTGCCATTAAATACTAGTTTGTGCACTAATTAAGATAAATGTCATAACAAAAATGCATTGACACCGTAACAGTTAATAACACAGTACATTAGTTGCTAGAACACATTTTAGGTTAACTTAATGGTACAAAGGTAATAATGAACAAGTAGACTACTAATCACTAGTTAAATTTCAGGTTCTGCATTGACATTTGGAACTATACCCCAACTCTGATTTTCTTACTATACTAATAATCAACTTCTTACATTTTTTTATAGATCTGTAATTAAGTTGAATATGTTTAACTACTCCTTCATAAAGTCTTCTTTCTCATGCCTGTTTTATTTTCACTGAGGAAGACTCATGCCATCTAACAGAACATATTTCAACATCAAATAACTAATTATATATTGTTTCTCAAACCCCTTTTCACTATTCTTTTTTTTTTAGCTAACTGCTCGTTACCTATTTTTGCTTTTACTGTAGACATTTCCAGTTTCTAAATGGATAACTTTAGTAACCATAGAATTATGTTTAAAAGGTTGAGGCTTTTTTCTGTGTTTCTTTTTGATTCATTTTGGCCTATGTTAGACCACAAATATTTTAATGAAGACAACGACGTCACTAAAATAGATTGTTTTAATGATTAGCAGGTGATATGGCTGGATTTTTTTTTCCTGTATGGGGGTTCTTCTCCTAGAAACTCTGATTGTTTCCTGACTTTTCAGTCTGCAGCTGTGTGTGGTAATCAGGGGCAAGTGGCTAGTTAGAAAGAGATAAGAAGTTTCCTTTTCAAGGATTCAGGCTGTTCTTGTGGCATTAAGGTGCTTACTAAAAGGTACAGTCTTTTTCTTTACAAAACTGGTAGTGTTGTCTGGAGTTCTGCTTAAGGACATAATCTGCTCAGGGAAAATGAAGCTGTTTATGAGGTCATGTATCAAAGATTTTTTGAGTGGCTTTTGGTGTCGTGAATGTAAAGGAGTTTGTGTGATTTTCTGTGTGGTAGTTAGGACCTGAATTTTATGTTGTGGGAGTTTTCCAGAGACTATATTTATATATAGATCTCGATATAGATAGATGTTACTGAATATGTAGTGGAAGTCACCAAAGCGATGCAGATTTTCAGCCTGTGAAATGGGTGTGTTACCCCTGTACTTAAGCACAGTGTAGAACTAGGAGTGTGATTATGTACAATACCTCCTTTAAAGTGACCTATGAAGTGATACCTATACCAATGAGTTGATTCATTAAAAGACTAGCATGCTGTTGAGCTGCCTTTTGGCTTCAGAACTGTCTCCATTATGCAGAAAGTTATATTTATGTTAAAATATTTCTGCCAGTATCATCTTGTTGTTTGCAATTAATGAGGAAATTATTTAACTGGGCAGAGTGCTTTTTCTGAGGTTTTGGTGAGTTTAGCTGGGAGAAGGAATTCACCTCTGGTTTTTTTGTTACTTCCAAAAAACCATAAAGACAGTAGTAGAAATCTTTCCTCGGGGGGGGGTTTAAAAGATTCAATATTTCTTTATTTCATTGACTATTATTACTTCCTGGAATTTGAGAGATGTTCTGTGTTATGGTAAATCCATAAGTTCTTAGCATATTCTTACATGTAAAACTAAGAATAGATGTAAAATTCTGTGAAGTAAAAGAATTCTTGCAATAGTTGTTGATGTATTTCAGTGATATTCATTAAAAATACATAGACAAAATAGTTATGCAAGATTTTTTAGTTATCATTTTAAAAATTAAGGTGAAGTTCTGGCATTGTCTGCTATATGAAAAGAATAGTAAATTTGTTTGCATCTAAGAGCACACATGTATAGACTGCATGCATATAAATAAATTTGTTACGGATGTTTTAAGTAAGTTTCATGATTTTGAGGACTGGAGTCCTGGTTTCTGTTTGCATTGGGTAAGCAACAGTTATTCTGGATGGAGTAGTGCCTGCCTACCAAAAAAAAAAAAATACAAAAGGGAAATTAAATAGAAAACAGTGAGGGAAGGGGAGGGGAAAAATAGTAAACTTAGAATGAGTTTAATGGGCTTATAGTCCTCATGAGATGATTCTCTGCTCTGTTGGAATGTCAGTTGTTGGAGGTTGTGGGAAGAGGGAGATGTTTGGTGATGGAGTAGAAGAAGAGAGATACTCATCTGTTAAAAAAAAAAAAAATAAACAAAACTTTACTACAATACTTGTGTTGTTAGGTGAGTTTACCAAGACCGTAATTCTTCCTTCTCATCTGCCGTTTTAGACTGAATGCCAGGTGTTACACCCTTAAAATAACATATAACAGTGCATCTGTCCCACTGGGCATGTCACAAAGATGTGCGTAGTATTTCTTGAGCCCATCTCGAAGAGAAATGGATTTTTAACTAAGTAAATATTGATATGCTGATTCATGTTTGCACTGGGAACTCTTCCTGAATTATTGATTTATATATGGTTGGCATAATGTATATTGAATATATCAAGGAAAGTTTGTAAATTAGTTGAAATGTTATTTAATACAGTACATGTAGACATGAAAAGTACACGTTATCATAGCCAAACTTCCTGACGTTAAGCTATAAAAATCATGTCTTCAAAATTCCATAGTTCTACTAAGAATTAACTCATTATTCTAAATTATTGTTACTGTACTCCCAAATTGTCATTGAAGGCTTTTACAGGTGTTAATTAAGTTTCCAAATAGTCAATGAAGGAACTTATTGGTTTTAATGTCAGATTAATTTTTGAATGAAGAACTTATGCTCTGTTTTACTGAGAAAGGAGTTTGAAATAGATATTCATTGTATGTCTTTATGCATGGATAATCATTCTAAGTGAAGTTAATTTGCTTGACGATCATTTTTTAGAGAATGAAACTCATACACAGCTTTGCTTTTTTTTTTGTGAGAGAACTTCATGAACAGACTATTAGATTTCCTTAATTAACTTTAGAGAAACAAATGGTTTTAAATGACTTCCTTCAGGTCGTCTACCACTTTCTTCTATTGGTATCTATGAGTTACTAAAAAGTAATTTAAAAATCATACCAATCACAAGTCAGAATTGTACTTATGATAGCTAGAAAGATTCAATACTTTAGTGAGAAACTTGAATCTAATTTTTTTTCAAATGTTAGTGAAAAGTGATACAAGCAAAGCCATGAAGGGTCTATACAAAGCTCAATTTAGCCTTGTTTCATGTTTCCACTAAAAGTCTAATTGGCTAGATGCTATGGGAGAAAAGTATTTAAAGAAAAGGAAATGTAGTGGTACTTCTCTTTTCTAACCGCCTTTGTAGACCTTATGGATTTCCTAAATGATAGACAGTGTCCAGAAGATTGTCAATACAGGAAATTTGATTCCCTGTTTGGAGAAAAAAATTGACCTGAAGTTCTGAGACTTCAAATCCATCTTAATGAATTAGGTCTTATAGAACCACACTTGTTTTTATTTATTCACTAAATTGTATTATGTATGTTCTTAGATGTAGAAATAGGTCTCTTTCTTAATGTACCATGAATGCAAATGTAGATACCTGACAACAAGGGTGAGGGTGATTCTTTAAAAGCCTACATCTGTTAATGTCCTCTCTATGTGCATGCAAATGTATATTCATATGCTATCAAACTGCAGTCCTGGAGGTTTTCTGCCATTAGTCCTTGTACAAATTGTTTTCATACATCCTGTGGTACTATTTAACAGAATTAAAGAAAAAAAAGAAGTTGGCAAATTGTTTTAGTTCAAACAGGCTGGAGGCTATGAATTATGGATAGACAAGATAACGCTGAATTGTATTCTTTTCCTGAATTTAGGTTAAAGCCCCTTAGACCAAAAGTCTGATGAACCAGAATTGAAAAAACACAATGGCTTTTTCAATATGTACAGGTCATACTGTAAATGTAACAGCTGCATAGTATATGCTTCACTGACCAGCATATGCTGCTACTCGGAAAGAAAAAGAATAAGCTTAGAACTTGATGCTTTAAAGAAAAAAAGATTCACATCTCTGTACCGTTGTGTTCCAGAAAGCCTCCTCTATTTCATAAGCTCGCTTTGATCAGTACTGTGTAAAGTGTCTAACAGAAACTCTTACTAAATATAGTCTATCAAAGCTGAGTATAATTATCAGACTCATTGACCTGGACTTATTTACAGCTATGTTGTATTTCTTTAACCCTTATCACTGAACTTCTGATGATAACAGTCATCTGCAGAAATGCCACAGATCATCAATATACTATGTGAGTGGTACTGATCATTTAAATGTGAACATTCTTAATCTCCACATAATATAGGATTATATATACATTCTGAACTATTTTATTAATAACTCCTGTTAACCAGCACAATGGATTTCAAGTCTCTGTGGGATTTCAGTGTACTTGATTGATTTGGCATCTCAATTTTCATCCTTTTCAAAAATTTCAGTTTAAGTGAAGTCTGCAATAAGTAAACATCTAATGGGAGTGTATATCAGAATGTATGTAATGTATGTGAAATAATGTGTATCTTACCCTTAGAGTTTAGCTTAATTCTGTCAAATAAAAAATCAAATCAAATGGCAGAATCAAGTTTCAACAGTATGTTTTTGTCCACTGTGCAATTGTCAGAGTTTCTTTAAGGAAGGAACTTTCAAAGAGGATCAAACTCACTGGTTACCCTTTGTTACAGTGGTTCTTGATGTTTTTTGTTGGGGATTCATTGAAGCATGGATCATTGCTCTGGATGTAACTGAAAACCAGCAATGTATGTTAAAATCTATTGATAGTTGACTATCTGAAATAAATTCTCAGAAAACCTGCTGTGATACTGTGGGCCTGATTTGCCTTGTATAATACCAATGAAATCACTGTACTGAAAAGGGAGTCTGTGTTTATTTTGGCTAATGATCTGTGAATTCCTGGGAATATCTTACCCAGTTTATTATTACTTCAGAAAAAAACAAACAAACAAAAACCAAGTAACAACAAATTTAAAAAAAAACACCTCCTGCTGAGGAGGGACTTTTTACAAGGGCATGGAGTGATAGGACTCAAGGGGGAATGGTTTCATGTTGGAGGGACTAGACATTAGAAAGAAATTCTTCCTGCTGAGGGTTGTGAGGCACTTGCACAGGTTACCCAGGGAAGCTGTGGATGTCCCCTCCTTGGAAGTGCTCAAGGCCAGGTTGGACGGGGTCTTGAGCAGTCTGGTCTAGTGGGAGATGTTCCTGCCCATGGTTGGAGGGTTAGAACTAGATGATCTTTAAGGTCCAATGCAAACAATTCTGTGATGTTCTTTACAATATGCCCTCCATTTGCAGGAACTTGCATACAATTGATATGATCTACAGTGTATTTGTTAATTTTTATGTATCCTTGAAAGTAGTACGATACTAAAAATGACTGGCTTTATATTTCAGTCTGAATAATGGAAATATTTAATCATTACTAGGATCTAAAAATAAGCTTCCTTTAAAATTAAATGGGTCTTCTGCAACTGGGCTATGGGTAGGAGAATCAGAAAATGAAATATAGCTTCTGTAGGCAAAATGTGCAGATGTGTCATGTGAAGTTGTTATATAACCAGAAGAGTCAGGGAGGAGATGTTTATTCAGCTCAGTGAACAAGTACCAGAGTGAGGTTCACAACTTTAGGACACTAAATTAAACATTAGTGCAAGAAGGGAATGGGCTACAGATTTCATGTACAGCAACGGTGATGTCTTCACACAACTATGAAGAAGGGAAAAGTGTAGGAAAACTTTTCTAGCTTTACGACTCGTAACTCTTTCTCTCCTGTTGTGCCTTAGTTTTGCTGCTCTTGTGCCATTGTGAAAGCATACTGCACTGATTTGTGAAGAAGAAGTAATGGTACCAACTCCATTTTACTGACAGTTGAAAGGGCTTGAGAAAGCCCAAGCCTATGTCCTCTGTAGGCTTTAATATGTATATATTGAAATAATGTGTCAAAATATTAATTTTTAGTGATTTTTAATGTTTTAAGTTCTGAGTTGTTGGAGAGATTATTTTAGAAATACGTTTTTAGGCGCTTCATGTGTCATTTCTTCATTTCTCTTTATAAGTGGTTTGTCTACATGCAGGCTCTGGGGAAAAATAATATGAATGAATTTTTTAAGTGCTGAAGCGAAACTCTAAATAGGCACCCATATCCAGAATAACAGTAGTTTTAATTAAGTTCAGCTAAATTGAATTAATCTGAAATTAATTCAGCTAAGTTAAATTAAGAGCAATTAGTTATGAAGGGAAGTATCAATAGAAATGTTTAAGCACAGTTTATTCATGTACTTTAAATTAAGACTTTAAATAACTTGGTCTAGCTTTCCTTGAACATCCATTGCACACACTCACAACACAAATACACTCTTCAGGCTTTCCCCCCAAAAAGTGCAAGAGGGTTGTTCTGTAACATTTCTGCTATGTAGAACAGCTTTGTCTTTGCTTAATCAGTCTTAAAAAATATATTTTTCCTCTCCCTTTTTCTCCATTTCACCTTGTTATTGCATTCTCTTTGAGAGTTTTCTTCTGTTAAGCCATGCAGGAGGACTGATTGACCTTTCATTATCCCAGTAAGAAATAAGGTAGGTCATTTTAACTGCGGAGCTACATACTGAAAAATGCTGTACACTTTTTATCACATGGCATTGCTATAGCTCTTAAAGCTGTGTTACAGCTGAAATGACCATTTGCAAAAAGCAGTGTTCAGAAATCACTGGGAAGGTTTCAGAGCTGAAATGTATGCTCAGGTGATTTACTTGACCATGAAATCTTTGAGATGTCATTACCGACAGTTTCATACTGTTACAAAATAGTAGGTTCTGAGTAATTACGTTAGTCCCTTGCACCCTTAAACAAAAAATAAATTTAAAATAAAAAAATTAAAATGAAAAGTTAGAAGAAATTATTCATGTATTTTTTACAATATTTAAACAACAATAACATGAAAATGCAGTAAAGATAAATCATAGAATTGGTTAGATTGGATCACCAAGTCCAATTGGAAACCTAACACTGCCAAGTTCACCATTAAGCCATGTCACTAAGCACCATGTTTATACGTCTTTTAAACACCCCCAGGGATGATGACTCAACCACTTCCTTGGGCTGCCTGTTCAAATGCTTGACAGGAGCATAGCATAAAATTTAATAAAAATACATACAAACACATAAGTCTAGAGGTGAATGAAGGAAATGTTATAAGTGAGGAGCCTCAGGTACATAAAATTTCTATAAAGCTGCTGACAGTGCGTGTCAAGATATCCAGCTGCTTTTGTCATCTTAAATATGTTTATATTTTCCTACGGTTTTGGCTGCTAAGTACGTATGTTGTATTATAAGCACCTTAAAACCTTAAGCAGCAAGAGAAATGCTTGGAGCTGATTCAGTTAGACTGTTTGTTGGAGTAAATCTTGCTCTGTCCTGCCTAATCACAGAAAGCTTTGCTGGCTCCGTGACTATGTTTTGTAAGAAGGCATAAATCTTATACTGTTTAAAAGAAATGTCTGTGTTTTCAGGTTCATCATCTCTTATTGTATTATGAAAAACTTGTTGGAATTCGTTGTATTCCTACAGGTTTTTAGACTTGTAGAGCAGGAAGAATTAGAGTAATGAATCCATCAGATCTGTACTTGTTAACCAATCCATGGCAAAGTACAGGAGTATTACAGCAGTAAATCCTGCTTCAATGATTATTGCCATACGATGGACACACGATCTTTCCTGATTTACTTCTGAGAATATTATGTCCGCATAAATCCCTAATCAGAAAAGAAGGTTGTATGAGGGAGTTAACAGTTTCTCTTAAAACCCTCTGCTCTATCGATTCCATGTGCTCGGACATAAAGTCACAATGCACTTTCTTTTTTAAATACTACTCCTTACAATGTTTTGAAGAATTAATCTTCTGAAAACATAAGCTCTTTTATCCTTGCTTGAGAATTCCTTAGAACTTAAATCAGACATTCAAAAGCCTTGTCCATGAGGAATTTCCTTATCAATTGAGCAAATCTAGAATAATCACTCCAAATTAAGACAGTCGGAACTGTTTTTCTCTTTTACATTTCTCTTTTACACCTCTTTCTGCCTCTTCTGTGACATTTTATTTCTCTTTCCTTTACTGTGATGATTATTATGTCCATTCTTTTTAGTATTTATTTTTCCATTAATTCTGTTTTTTTTTAGAGGAAGACAATGCATTAGAAACTAAACAGGTAGTATGTTTCTTTTTTCCAGTTATGTATTACTGCACATTTTTTCACTTTAATCGTTAGTTCTTTTGGACTAGTTTTGAATTTTTTCCTTTCTCTTCTCTTGGCAAGAAAAACTGTCAGGGACATCTTGCCCTTCAGCTGCTTGTGGTGTTTCTGTTTATGCTCTGCAGATAAGGTGACTGCTGTTAAGTGACTGCTATTCTATAATAGGCAAAAAAACTCATAATGAAGATGGTCCTGGTAGGGGCTGAATACACGTTTCCAGTTTTGCAGAGCAGGAATTTTCAAGAAACTGGTGGTTTATAATAGTATAAAGACAAAATGTTATTTGTTGGTTGTTGTGTGGCTTCCTTGGGCACTGAAATATTTGAAAGGTAATACAGACTGAGTGTTTGGTATAAGAATTCTGTTTTCAGTAGCTATAGAAGTAGGTAGTTGTGATTGCCTAAGATTAAAATTGTTCTGATTGTGGGATTTTTTAATTAAATAAATGCAAAAACTTTTGCTGAATTGTTTCAATGACTTTTAATTGATTGAATATTCTTCCCGTGATTCTCTGAGCAAAATATAATACAAAATAGTAGGCAGACTGTATATCCTGATTGTATTTGATAAATTAATAAGATGTCTGTTTCATGGGGGAGAGGGGATGGAAAGAAAGTTTGGCTTCTTTTTCCTTCTCTTCGGTGTCTGTTTAGCTCAGAATCAAAATAAAACAGTTTCACTTCTGGAAAAGCATTTATGGACATGAAGACTTGTCTTAACTGAGCAAAGGGATAAGCAATAGCTTCTCTGTAAATCTCTGTAGAGGATTCTGCACATCACGTAACTATTTCCCTGAGCTCCCCAAATAAAACAGCTGAGAAAAGGTAGGTCTCTGTCTTTCTTAGGCTCCAAATTTCACAGCAGAATCCAATTTTACTGAAGCTCAAAGTTTTGGTACGTAATAGTTTCACATATTTGCTACTCTCTGCAGCCACTCTCCCATGCAGTGTAACTTGGAAAAATGTAGTTAAAGGTGGCAACTGATGACTAGATTTCTCTCTGTACCTAAATTTTTAAATCTTTGTGATTATTGATGGTGATGCTTACATGCCTCACTTTAAGTGTTTTCTTTCAAAGACTCCAAATTACATTTGTCACAGCAGTAATAACAGTAGCTTATACACCTACTTGGTGAAATTATTAGCAAACACATTTTGGGAGAAGTTTTAAGGCAAATTCGTTGACCAAGTGCTTCCATGTTTTTCTTTTAACTTCAAAGAGGCCAACAAAGGTTTCTCAGGTGACAGAATATGTTGCAGTGTCTCGTGATTCTGGTCCTAATTTTCAAAAGATGGGAATGGAATTAAAGAAGCCTGCATTATACTTAGAATTGACACTATTTTTTTTAATATAATGAAAACCTAATTCACATTTTTAGGCACCAACTCTTGTCATGAGTTCCTTTTCACATCCTGATTTAAAATATTGACAAAGGTCAGAGTAGTGCTGACAAAGTTGTTTAAACATTGAAAGCGTACAGTCAGGTATTACAAGAAATGACCTGTAACTTTGAGAAAAAGAATCTAATTAGCTCTGAACACAGCAATACCTCTATTGGCGTTCTACTCAGCAATGTATGTATGCTTTTTAAATTGTACTTGCATCGGATGATAATAGACAAATGTGTAAGTTTTAACTACTTTTCTCAAAAGTTTTAAAAACGGAGTTATGCTGAGATAAAGCTACTGCTTCTTGGAGCTCACGGGGGTATTTCTTGCTTCAAGAGGCTGAGTCCATTTTTACCTCTTGTAAATATGTAGTAAGCTTGGAGTACTAGAGATGCAACTTAATTTTTTGACATGCATCATTGTGAAAAAGGAAGAAGGATTTTATTAGCTACTTAAGTTATCAGATAATGCCTTGTCAGAAATTAAGTATAGTTTAACAAGTTTTCTTTAAATACATTTTCGTGTTAAAATCTAGCTTCTAAGGAGCTGCAAGGATTCTCAATGTTTTCAGGAAAATAGGATGTCATTCTGATTCAAGTAGTCTGTGAGAGAGGCATGATACAATCTCCTTCTAGCAAAATAGTTTAAAGAGTTTAACTTATTCTATTACTATTCCAGTAATTTGATATAAAGCTTGATGATGTTCGATATGAGAAATCGTGCATGTCTAGTATGATGGTAAAAGGGGGAAATTGTGGTTGGTGCTGTATAGCAGTAACACACCTTACTAGGACATGGGTAGGACTTCACTGGATAGAAAGCGGTGTTTTGAGATGTTTTGGAAGAATTTGAGAGGTAGGAGCCATATGCAAAGTACATTTCAATAACAAAGGAATTAAAATAATTCATAACATTAAATTACTTGTATGTGCAATTGACTTCAGCTTTCATATTTGAAAATAAAAGCAGCATGAATTTTGATAGAGATCAGAATTATAAAGATCATTTAGTTGTTTTTTTTAATTTTACCCTTTGTGTCTTTCCTTGGAAGGTCTATAATTTTTCTTATTTTCCTATGGTCTTCCAACAGTTCAACCAAGATCATGATGTCTAGAAAAGACTTTAAAACTTCACAGGTAAATTATTATTTAGCTTGCATTGAAATCTTTGCAGCAAACTTGGAAAACCAGCCAAAATATTACAGCTATATTTTGTGTAACATTAACCAAGCAGGCTTTAATGTACGTGTTTAGTATTCACCTGTTTACTTTTGCATCACTGATGGTATTGTTGTGAAAGCATTAATTATTTTCCTCCAAATTAAAGACATTTAATGGATCATCATTAGACAGAGTCCTTGGAGGCCATCTCAATAACAACTAAATAAATAATTAGAAAACAACTAGATTAGATAATTGGAAAGAAGTTACACATAGTGCACATTGAGCCAAAAGTTCCTTGTTGTTAAATTGCTATAGATTCTCTTTACTCAGCAATTTTTTTGTATTATTTAAACATGTGCAATATAACCTGTGTAAAAAAAATAGCTCAGCAACTGTACCATTAAGTTTTATAAATACTGAAATTACAATGACTACTACCACTGGCATAAGTTAAGACTAAATACAACTTTACTCATTATACTTGAGAGGCTTTTAATAATAACTCATTTCACTCCAAAATATACAAATAAATCAAAATAAAAATAGGATTAAAGACGTGCACTTTCACAGTGCATTTGCTATGCATAGTTTACTAGAAAATAGTTGTAGGAGCCCTCCAGAGGCACTAAGAACTGACCAACAGGCTAGAAGGACTCAAATATTGTACAGCTATTGAAAGATGTCTGTCCAGTTGTTCTGCTGGCCAGATCTCCCACAGTCATGTATTTAAACAGTAGATAGCTTTCTTTTTGTTATTTTGTAGTTTACTAGTCCTTCTACACATTTTTGTATCTCTGATTATTTGCAACAATTCAGTGTAGTTGTGGCAAACTATATTAATCAGTACTTGCATATTTTTTCACTTTTCTTTGACGTAGGTTAGATCATATCAAGCTAAGAATTTCCAGGTATTAGAGATGCGAGTCAGTCAAAGAGAAGTATTAAACCTCTTATTTTCCTTATTTTACTGGTAATGTGGTAATGTGTAGGGGAGGATTACTCATATTGTCAACATTATAAACCACAAATTCTTTTCTTGAAAGGACTGTGATGAGGAAAGGTGTGCCCATTAATACCTGCTCTTGGTTTGTTTGCATGAGAAGCAAGCAATAACTCTGTGCTGGTGGTTCCTGCTTTTCTTACCACTGCAGGCTGTAGAAAATAGAGGTCTGTTCTGTCATTATTCTTCTTAGAAGTTGTCTGAGTTTTTCTTTTTTTTCTGAAATATTCACTAGAACAAAATTAGGTGGAGAGGCTGAAATAAATAATTGTTTTCTTGGTCTTGCTGGTGCAATCTGTGCTGAACTTATCAGGATCGAAGAGATTTAGTATTAGTAAGGCCAAATGATGGACAAAATCATGTTACAAAGTGAAATATAATCTCTCTTAAAGACTCAGATTTACTAACTGATATCAGAGAAATAAATCTGATTTTTAGATACACATGATATTATAAGTGAGGTATTTATTACTGACTTTTATCTGTAAAAATATCTACATTCCTTTTCATACTAAGAATCAATGGACTCGGGTGTGAGCAGGCTTGTTAGGGTGAAATCATATCCATCTCTATCTTGTTTAGGCCTATCTGATGTCAGATGGCTGTTTTCAAGAAATTAGTTTGCACTAACAGAGAAATAGTAGTTGAAAGTATTGCAATACGCTTGCAGTGGTTCAGATATAAATGATGCATAGAGAGTGTTAGTTTTGAAAGTGGTAAATAATTGATATGCAAATAAAATTCACATTTGTTCACAGAAAAAAGCATTAGAATTTATCTTAAGTTTTATGAAAATAATTACCTTGCTATTGCAGTTAGCACATGTTTGATGTAAAATATTTACATAATAAAAATTATAGTATTCCCTCCCCACTTTCACATTGTGAGCAAGTAGCCATCTCACAGAGCAGGAATTTTTACTGCTACCCTTTCTTCCACATGTTTAGATTAGTTCAATGTCTTTTTGCAAGCTGGAAAAAATTCACTTACCATAGTATTTAAAGAGGATGAGAAGCATACTGGAATAAGAGAAGTAACTGGCAATTATTTATCTGTTATAACAGATTAGAATTCAAATTTCTGTCTTAAAAGTCACTGACGAAAGAGAGAATAGTCCCTTTTATCAAAATCTATTTAATGTGAAAGCCCAGAAGTACTGTACACAAGCAATTTATAAATTCGGGGGGACTGTTTTTCCTAAATGCTTCAATATGCATACAATTTCTTTCTCAGTTAGCACCTTAGAGTGCCATGAATTTATTTGTCAGGCATGTTGGGGCGGAGTATGGAGAGGGAAAGTGTCATTTAGTCTTTTTCTAGGAGAGACGATGAGACTTGCAGACATTACTAGTGACAATAAGGGAGGTAGGGACTGGAAACTGCATGAACTGTTTGTCTACCTACAGTCCTACTAAATGGGAAAATAATGAAAAAATTAATATAGAATGATTTGAATTTTTATTATACAATGTAAATACTTAGAAATATATATGTGTGTGTGAGAGACAGATTCTTGGTGAAAACTCTCTTCCAGGGTTTTAAATTCAATCTTATTTGTTTTGTACCCTGTGATGCCAAGTGATCTTGCTAATGCTGTTGCATTCCTTTTCAGCACAGATGACCTAACTGGTGAATTCTGTTTTTTTGTTTGACTCTCAAGAAAGACGGTAGAATGCATTAGAATTTGTTTCAGTCTATATCATTTAGAAACAAAATTTAGAGGATATTCTTGTTGACTGATTTTTATTACTGAGAATGATGTTATAATCAGAGTTTACTAATAAGTACACATTTAATAAAAAAAGATTTTGTTGGGGTTTTTTTGTGAGTCGCTGATGCATTAGCCATCATTAGTGACCTGTCTTAGACATCTGAACTAAGTTGCTGTCTTTTTTTTTTTTTAATTGGGGGAAAAGTAACATTATTTTTCCATTCTCCCATTGATTTCTCAGATTATAAAGACCTGAAAGACATTCTGTTTGTCTATAATTAGCTATGCTAGAAGGTGGAAGAAATTTAAGTTTTATGTTGTTCCATTTCAACTGCAGAGATGTTTGTCACAACTGAAGTCCGAGAAAGTGAAATCATTTGCCTACGTAAGGACCAACAGACAAAGCCCATGGGCAAGCTCCTAGACAATACATGCCTCCCAACACTGTCACTAACATACTTGAGTTTTGTACTAAAGAGAGCCCCATAAAGACAGAAACAGTAATTTAGTTTCCATATCCATTTAATCCTTGGGTTTTTTTCTAAGAAGAGTGGCAGTATGCTTGCCAGATCCAGTTGTGATAACATTTTATTTCTGTATAGATGGATGAACAGTAAAATCAAACAAAAATATGTGAGCAAACTTGTAAATAATTTTATATGGAGTGTTGATTGAACAGGCTAGGCAATAAAGACATTTGACTACTACCTTTAAAGCTAAATTTAGTCTGGTAGTACAAACGTGAGAATTCCTGAATTATTCAATTTCTAGCAGACAAATACTTAAAGAAGCTGTCTCTTTCGATGACTTCTGCTCCCCTGTGAAGAAGGGGATACAGCAAAATAGCTACTTACACTCAGAAAGACCTGTATTTACTTGAAGTTATAGACTCTAGAAATAATTGGGTTTAAAGCGCAAAGTGCACTCACTTACAAAATTTAAATTAATGCCACATTGTTATGAGAATATCCTTTTTTTAATTAAGAAAAATAACATTTTATAGTTGCAAATTATTTTCAGCTACTTTGAAAACAGCAGTGGTAGCTGTTATATTTACCGAAGAAGTTCTGTTTTTATTACCTTAATCTTAATTTTCTATGACGTTATACAACCTGAAGAATTTCTCTAGTGAGTGCACAACCGTGAAGTAAATAATACTCCATGCAAGTGTGACACTTTTTTTTTTGATTCATTTTTTTTTTTAAAGAAACAACTTCCAACTGGAAAGTAAATGGGAGAGGAAGATAATATGCAAATTCCCCTTACAAGGCTAAAGAGTTTGTTATAATTAAAACTAATTCCTATACTTGGCTTTCACTCTATGTAATAATGTACCGCAATTAGTGTAAATCTTCAAATATTCAATCTTTTTAGTGGCAACCTGGTCATTAATCACTTTGACATATTTATCAAACAAGTTAAACTTACAAATCTAACTAAAGAGGGAGGAAATTTTCCTTCTTCTTTGACAAACGTAAGTCATGATGCTTATGCAAGTAACTTATTTCAGGGATCTGAACTTTGGCATAGAGATACCGCATCTGAACCTTTTGGAAAGTAAGTGTTGAAAAGATCTCTTAGAAAAACAGTCTGCAGGAACACTTGTTTTTCTCTAGAAAAATGGTCAAGTTTTTCATCAGAAATCAGACCCTTCAAAACACTTCAGAATATCTTTAGTTTCTGACTGTTGACTCATGTTTCCCAATTTATCTGTCTGTAGTGAATTCCCTAAAGGCTGAGACCATCTGGTCCTTCAGTTTATTTAACTGTTTCTCAGTTTTTGTAAGCCTTGAATTAGAACTGTCAGGCTCGAAGTTTATAACCATAATGATTTCTCAGACATCATTAATTTTAATGTTTCCAGTATCTGTTCCATTTTTGCTCTTACTGTTATCTCCCACAGGAGCAAGAACTTACTTTCTTGTTGAATGTGCTTTAAAAGTGGATGAAAATGAAATGAAGTAAGTGGCAGGGAATCACTGAGCTGCAATCCAAATCTTTATCAGAGTCATTTTAAATTCTCATATTCCATATATGAAGTAGCTGTTTGTGCATTTTCTTGCTTTCATTTAACCTTCCATTAAAAATAGAAATAATTCTATTTTGCCCATGGGCAAACCTCGTCTAATGTAGGTGGTGATTTTACATAGTAAGTGAACATGTAACTGTACATTAATTATTAACACATTATGCAAGGGTTAACCATCTAGTCTCAAAATACCTCTGAGAGGCTAGTAAGTATTATTTTTTCTTGCTTTTTTTAAAATTCCTGCTTCAGGAATTTGAAAGAATGATGAGAATGATCATAGGTAATAGAAATACATGAGATGTAACAGAAATATGAGCAGCTGAAAAGTAATTTATATAGCTGTTGTAGATCTTACAAATAACACAGCTTTTCTGCTATGTATAGACACCAATTTATAAATGCTGATGTTATCTTTCACCTCTCCTATAGGAGTAGAATTTTTAGTATATATTCAGTTAAACTTGCACATCTTTTGCTCTGCTGACAGAACTGGTTGCCAGTTGCTGTCCCAGTGAAAGAAAGTGAAATCTTAAATATGGTTTTATGGATCTTTTATGATATATATTGTATGTCAGTCTTGTTATTGATTTTTGGAAAAAAAAATCTTAATAGTTCACTAAAAATATATTTTGTGGGGTTATTATTGCTATATAAACCCAAAAGTTTAATATTGATATAGGCATGAGAGATGAGAATATATATATATTGATCATGACTTTATCATGGTTATTTTAAATGCCCAGAGCAAGAACTTACATACTGTATTAGATAAATCACAGAAACATCTAGGGATCTGTAGTGGTTTGTTTGCATTCTTGTTTTAAGATACATAAACCTCAAATATCCTTTTAGAAAATGGGATTGCACTATATGGTAAAGTATTTAAGAAAAAGGCTACTACATAATGTGAACCTGTCGTGTCATCTGCTCCTCGAGTTCGTATTTTCCAATTGCTACTATCACAGCTCCATTGGTTTGCATTGTTGTGGCCTGTATCATGTTTATCACAGAATGAACAAGATTCAAAGTGAACAAGGATGTACCAGACTGGTGCATCTCCCCAGTCAGCTGTCCCATGAACGTTGAAGAAAGGTATAATGCTTTTGTTAAAGCTTAGAATCATAGAATAACCAGGTTGGAAGAGACCCACCAGATCATCGAGTCCAACCATTCCTATCAAACACTAAACCATGCCCCTCAGCACCTCGTCCACCCGTGCCTTAAACACCTCCAGGGAAGGTGAATCAACCACCTCCCTGGGCAGCCTCTGCCAGTGCCCAATGACCCTTTCTGTGAAAAAATTTTTCCTAATGTCCAGCCTAAATGTCCCCTGGCGGAGCTTGAGGCCATTCCCTTTTGTCCTGTCCCTTGGGAGAGGAGCCCAGCTCCCTGCTCTCTACAACCTCCTTTCAGGTAGTTGTAGAGAGCAATGAGGTCTCCTCTCAGCCTCCTCTTCTCCAGGCTAAACAACCCCAGCTCTCTGAGCTGAGAAGCTCATCTAAATTAGGACAAGTGTATTTCATTTTTAAAAACTGCATTATTTGCTGAAATATCAGCTCAACTGTATTTCACACTTAATGTTTTTAGATGTGGTTTGCCTGGAGGAGGGCAGCAGACTCACAATTTTCAATATACTAATCTCTATATAAGAAAGTAGAGTTTTAAGGAATATTCAGTACTTGGTTTAAGACAATGTCTTGGGGGAGGGCTTTCTCAGAAGTGGAGGTAGTGTTAGGGTTTTAGCAGCCCACATTATGTACCAGTTGGTTCTGTCATGACAACCAGCCTCACTACTTAGGAAGTCAAGGAGGCACTCATTCTTCAGTTAAAGTTGGTCCACCCATTCACAAAGTAGAAATATATTTTCCTCCATGGTGTCAGAGGTGGAGGGAGCTAGGGTAGTCTTTTGTGTGGTTTAGCAGAGGAAAGAAAAATTTTAGCCTATTATCTCTTCCTTTTTCTTGCTAAAAACTGGAGAGGACTAATAAGAGCTACAAACACATCATCTTGGCATTCAAAGCACAACTTGGCTTTTCTTACAAATGTGGAGTTGGATATTCAGAATCACGCTCCACTGCTAGATACCATCATACAGATTGGTTTTTTGACTGAATGTCATCAGGATAAATATAATCTATGTATGGCTGTTAAGGGGATGCAAGAGAGAAGTTGCCTTTTGGTTTTATGACAGAATGACTGTTGTAATGTCCATATAACAGAAAGCATGAAATGCTTTAAACATGAGTCTGGTGTTTGAGTTGTGTTTCGTCACTGTTGTAAAAAATGTCCATGATGGGAGCTCAAGCATGAGTAGGAGCTTCCTTTAAATACTGTGTGTGTATGATGGCCAGAGCTGCTGCGTTTCTGTTACTGCCTAGAAGGCCCTTCTGCAGATTCCTCTCTTTACTTCTAGATATTGAAGGATATTCAACACAGTCATTTTCCATAACTACTACAAAAAAAGGATCTGGTACTACATCTTTTGAAAAAGAATATTAGAGAGATCTCTACAATAATTTTGAGATGAATAGAAAAGGAGCAATCTCTTACCATCAAATGGAACAGATGAAAATGGGAAGAACTGTCAAGTATTTCCTGTTTCATAATATAGTTGTAGCCATGTTAATAATGTTCCTGATGTCTCTTCTGCCTGATGAGGAGTCTACCATAGGTGTACAAATACAGCCATATTAATCAAACCTCTTTATAGTCTTTCTTTTCCCATGGACAGATAAATTAATTCATTGTTTCATCTTTAGTAATAAATTTAATAGCAAAGTAGGCCTCTCCTATTTGTTGTTGGCAAGTGCTGCTCATCACTGAAGTAAGTAATATGTTCAGATTGGAAGAATACTTCTTCAAAGCTGATATTTATCTCAGGTGTAAGACTTTAAGACTGTAAATGAAAGGAAATTGTAATTAAAGCCAGTTAAAGTTGCTACATCTTTAATCCTCAAGATAGATCATCTTGGCACGTCTGTGTTTATATTATTTTTATTACTGCATTTATTCTAAAAGCCTATGATATTCTTGGGAATACAAGGTAATTTTTCTTTGTTTAGAACCATTAACAATTTTCAAGAAATACATTCTTTGTCAGAACGTGTCATTTTGCACAGTCATAACAATCACTTCTAAGTTCCGTGTGAAACCCTTTGTATGACCTTCCTACAAGCACCTGTTGTCTTTGTTGTGCTGTTTAAGCATAATTAATGGCACTTTGCTAGTGGCAAGGGTTGAATGCTAATTTGTCTTAGAAAGATTGATGGAAGGGTTTTGCACTCCTTGTACTTTAACTTGAGTGTTACTGTAGCAGTACATTTATGTTTAGAAGTTATAATTATTATTTCATGTTAAGTGTCAACTAAATAATATCCCAAATGAGTAAGACAGCATGAAGACCTACCTTGTCAATTAGAAATTACTGATTTAGTAATATTCAACATTAATAATATTGCACAGAAAGTAAGGTGACTTGTCCTAGTGATTTTAAATTAAAACTTTAATATGTAGAGATATCAATAAAATATGTAGAATTGCCTGTGTAAGATCTTGTTTCACTGTAGACTTTAGAATTACATCTATCACTCATATATGTTGTCAATAGTGTTAATCAGATACAAGTGCAAATGCCATCTATAAAGACTAAAACCATGATCACTATATTTACACTGAATATTAAATTGACATTTATTCTGGGTTTGAGCTTGATTTTTAATTCAACCTGTTCCTATTTAAATTTTTAAAATCTTTGACCACAACTTACAATACAGTATAGTCCAGCTTTGAAACTGGGAGACATATATGACAGAGATTAGTGTTGTAGTCCAGCTCACTTCTAACACGTATTTCAGCTTTTCTACATTTTAGCAAAGCTGTGTCTACCTTTAATGACCTCATTTAGTTGGCTTAGCTAATTCCTGAGCATGGAACAAAGAAAAATTGCTGGAATTTTACCAGTCCTCTCCAGAAAGGATTAAAATGCATTCTCAGCTTTTCCAGACTCCAGCATCTATATCCTCGAAAGTGGTGTGACCTGAGACTGGGAAGATAGAGGACTGTGTAACCACATGCAGAGACTAGATTTTGACCAGCCACTCTCAGATGGGGTAATTGCTGGGATGTGCCTTTAGTTAGGAATTTCTCTTGCTTTTCTGCTTTGAATATTTACCCTTGGACAAAACCTAGGTCTCAGCTTTGCTAGTATTCTTCTGCCACTTCACACACTGTCAAATGATTGTTCAAGTGCTAAAATCAAAATCTCAGTAGAGTTCTAAATTAAGGATTAGAACATAGCTGTAAATTAACAGGAATCTGATTACCTACAGCTATGCAAAGACAGTGAATATTAACACTGATTGCTAGGAATGACTGGATAGAGACTTCTCTGTTTACAGTTATTAACTGGATGTTACTTGGAGGGTATTTCTCTACTTTTCTCATTTACAGGTGGTAAATTATTTCTAGAGTGTAAAATAAGCTCTACCTTTTCAATATCAGGATATATTTAGTGCAGTGCCACTGAATGCCATTGAAGGATATTTTACAACAAAAGGAATGCATTTGCCTATGTCTATCAGAAAAAGGCACCCAAAGTGTATATCTACAAATCTTAGGCTGTTGGACTGTTTATACGACAAAATGCATTATTACAAAGAAGATTGACAGAGTTAACTTGATTCTCCCATGTTGTGCCTTATTAGGCAGTCTATCTCAATAGTGCAGAGTTAATTAGCTGGAATCGTAGTTACATCACCTGCAATGGTGGGTATAATTGATGTGAGCTGAAGCAAGTCTAATAGGCTTGACCTTCATTTAGTTATGTGAGTGGTTTAGAACTTAAATACCGACTATATTCACCAGCTTACTGAAGGTTCAAACTGATCAAGTATCCAAAAGAAAGAGCTGCAAAAGTCAGTGCAGAGGAAGTCAAGTGCAAGCATACACATACTTGAAATGCAGCTAGAAGTTGAACATTTTTGTGGACTTTAAAGTAAAAGTACTACTGACTGAAACATGTCTCTGCAGCTAGGGAGGAAAATGCTAATCAAAGCAATAGCAGGTTGTCAGTAAAATGGAAGTGAAACTGTAAAAAACAGGTTTGTGTTTAATGTAATAAGTCTAAATATACCAGCATTAATTATCTTTATGAAATGAAATCTGCCTGCTAGTTCCTTTGCAGTTTTTGAACATAGTTTTCATATCTATATTTGTTTCAGAAATGACTAAACAGGTAGTGTTTACATCTACCCTGAATACAGTCCAGAGCACTGTAATGATGCCTGTCAACTACAAACATGCCCGAGTGTCACAGCCACGGTCTGGGTGTGTTTTTCCAGTGCTTGGCCATTCAGACACTCAAAACAGCCTGAAGTGAAAACAGCCTCAGCTCTCTCACAATAGAATATCATCCTCCTGTTGCCCTGAAAAGTTGCAAGCTGTGCATAAACAGTGGGAGGAGGTAGGTCTTCCAAGTGGCTTGTGCTCATTTCTTCATGTAGGTTACAACACATGAATTTCAAAAGCCACTACAAAGATATGGTGTTTAGATTGTCTAAATATCATCCTTAACTGAGAGATGATGAATGTGGGAAACATAGGTAAAATCAAGTACAAACAAATAGCGCAGACTAAAGGTCAATCATTTTTTTTATGTAGCCTTTGGCAGTGGCTAAAAGCGAGTGCTTCAGGAAGAGTGTTGGAACAGGGCTAGCCTGAAGAGGTTGCATCTCAGAACTTTTCTCCAGCCTCCACCAGTTTGTAGCTCTGGGTTTTCTTGCGCAGTCTTTACTAGGGAAATATATTATAATAAGACAATATAGGGGCTTTCTTCTTGGAGAAAAACACAGAATTGTGACTTAGGATAAAATATATTTTTAAACCTCAGGTGAAGTATGGACTTGGTTTATGACTGTTGGGCAAACTGTTGTACTTTTTTGTACTGATAACTCAGCTATAAAAGACTGCAGAGCACTGGACTCTTGTGCGAATCAGATGCTGAATCTGTAACAATGTTTGTGTTGTAGTAAATGACAGATGAGAAGCTTTCCCTGAATGGAAAATGAGGAGATTTCTGACTCTTACTGTTACTAATGAAAATGACAGTACTTTCAGTATTGTCCAGCGCATATTCTGCCTGGGCGCTATACTTGAAGTATTCAGCATCTTGTGTGATCTAATGCATTTGGCTGAAAAGCCTGACATATGCTGCCCAGCCTGTAAATGGTCATGATGGAACTATGTCAAAGGAGCTGCCTCTCATATGTACTTTGTTTTTCTTATTTTAGAACCTGAAGAAAGTTTATAGCGTTCTTGTGTTCAGAAATGAACGTAGTAATTAATATCACTAAAATATGAATTATTAAATTAGAAATAATTGTGCAATACTTGTAGGATCCTAGAAATGACTACATAACGTGGGTAGCTACAATAAATCTTTCAAATACTGCAAAATAACTGCACTGGTTTTGAAGTTGCTAAGCTTGCTCTCTAATGCAATTCATGGTAAAGATTCAGTGATACACTGTTTCCAGAGTTCTACAGAAATTATCTTGCTTTTGTATAATTCTCCCTGAGAATTTTGACTGAGGTCTTTTAAAAACATATATATATTCATACACTTAAATATCTATATGTGCAAGTATGATAATAGCAAAAGTACAAAAATTTATGCTTAATCTTGACCATTCACAAATATGTTCCTGAATAGCTTCACAGTCTAAGAAACACTGCTGTTATGATCTGTTGTAGGTCAAAGTTGTCACTTACTCCACTGGTGTTTCATTGTGATTAGTTCACAACTAAAATGAAGTCTTACTCTTTTGGATAATCTGACCATTTGATTTTATTTGGGTAGCATTCTAGAAATACTTTAAAATTGCACTACAGCTCTCTTGCCATAGATCAGGAAATGGAAAACAAAGATTAATCTATTTGCATTACTATTTGTTATTATAGGAAAGTCATTGTATTGCTATGTAGATACTTCATGTGTACAATCCTATATGATTCTTTAGGTTCTAGTACCAGTGATTTTCAGTCATTCTGCCTCCTGGGACATTAAAAAAGTTTCACTGGTAGTATACACTAATCTAGAAACTTTACTTTCATATATATGCAGTATATATGAATTTATTTTTCTTAGTACCTTTTCATAGACCTCTTATTATTAGCCGACAGATCCTCAGGGATCCATGTCTAACGTGCTGACATCTGTTGACTAAATACGTTGGACATAATTCATCAGCTAGCCAGGTGATGAAACTTAAGTTACTTGCTTTTTGCCTGTGAAGAAGGCTTAGATAGAGAAGAAGCAAAATTAGTTCTCTTCATATTTTATTTCTCTTGGACTAGCAGCTCCAATATCTTTTAATACAGTAGTTTTATAAGCTTTCCATACTTTTAGATGGAGTGCTTTTAGTTCTTTAGTTTGGCTTTTATAAAACTGACATGGTAGCTTCAACATATCGTAAAACACGATTGCTTTTCTATAAAAATAGACTAAACTTTTCTTTATACCCTTTGCTAAATTCATTTTACAAGCAACTAGAAAATACAGCATTTCACACTGGTAGGCCATAAGTTGTATATATTGAGTTACAATACCCTGACAGTTGTCTTCTGTATCCAGGAAGAGTAAGTGTCCCAGTAAACAAATAAAAACTTTTACCCAGAGACTATTACTAGAAGTTGTGCTTCATGTGGCAGTAGATCTTTAGTCTTCTCTGGTTGTTATGAATCTTTTAAATTATATTTAAAAGGCAAAAAACCCCACCCCAAATTCACAATCACTTAGTTGTATATCATTCATCATTTAATGAATAAGTATTTTAGCTCCTTGAGTGAAATGTGGATTTTTAAATTGGATGCCTGTACGTGTTCATAATGTTGTTTTCCACTCTGTAATAATGACATATCCTAAACCTCAAGTGTCCCGTATTTTGAAGACTACTAACAAAAAGCATCCATTAGTTGTAAAAAAATAGTCCCCTGATAATATTGGTGTTGATCATATTACCTTTTCAAGAAAATGAGATAATTTATCAGGAAAAGGGAAAAATAAAAGCACTACAGTGACCTCTGTGTTTATTTTCTGTGCAGGCAGATATTTCCTTTCTTGTATTTTACTATGGTAGGTAAATTTTCATTCTGTCCATCTCATTCTAAAGAGAAATGATGAAGAATTAATTACTTCGTTCCATGTGATCACACCATTTTATCTTTCTTTACTTCCACAAAATTTAATAATTTCCTCTTTTAAGAACAGATACAAAACAGGCTTTAATATTGCTGTAGAATAAATACAAAGATTGAAGTCTTAAGCAGTAAGTAGAAATACTATATTTGTTATAGAAATACTTGATAGTATTTCAGGAAAACTTCCCATGTTTTCTTATAGCATGAGTCAACAATCCACATTTTAATGAACAGATCTAGGGGGGAGTTTATAACTTCTCTTAAATGATGTACACTAAGGCTTATGCAACATTTTTGTTCTGTTCAGTCTTTCCCACAGAATCATATGTTGCTTATGGCACTAATAAGGTTATGAATATTTTTCTGTGTTGCTAAACCCACTTCTTTTCTTCTATTCCAAGAACTCTCCTTTGGAGATAATTTCACTTGGCCCATTGCATTTTTATTTTGCTGCCCTGCAATGGAAAATACTCCAGCTTCATTCTTCATGTGACCCTCAGAATATTTTCATAGTCTCTCAGAGCAAGTGTAGGGAGGAGAGGAAGTTTGTGAACTATGAGAACATGTTGACATGTTTTAAATTGTTTTAAGTTAATACATATAATCTTTTCTAAGGCTTTGAAAGCTTTTTGACATCTGTTGGAACCGCTGATTAATTTCCAGCCATGAGATCCATATGGTAAGATGAGAACATCGTTTGAGTTGAAGATTTGTTAAAATGTACCCTAACTGCCAAATCTTGTTGATGTTGCAGAGTGTCTTCTCAATTATCATTTGCTTGTGTGTTATCTCAAATTAAGTAACTTACTTTGATATTCCATTGCCTTTTTCAGTAATATGTGATCTCTACAGTGAAACTCTCCTTAATCACACAGACTTGCTTTTTAACTGACACGCTTATCTGGATCTTCTGTTGCATTGTTAACAGGTATTTCTACCTTCAGAAGAATGTCATGCTTTGAACAAATTATTAAAAATATGTACATACACACAAACACAGAGTTTATATTTTAATGCATAAATAAACATTGAATGAAATTAGTACCAGGGCTAAATATCATGTTGCAAGGACCCAGAGGAGAAATATGGAGTTTTATTTAGCTGAACTAAACAATTTAGAAAAAAAAAAAGAAACCAAAACTGTTTTATCATATAATTCCAAACCAGTAAGGCAGGGAGATGCCTTGCTTAGGAGATGACTGCTATCAGAAAAGTGATTAAATCCGCCCTTCTCACCAAGCAACACTTGTACAAATTAAGAATGCAAAATTTATATAGTGCACAGCTAATCCTATGAAAGCATTTCCAAGAATACACAAAAATCCTTTTTTAAGTATAGCATGTTAAAAATACTACTTCCTTGAATAAAAGAAATGTAATGGAATAAAACCCCATCCTCTAAAATACTAGCTTTTTGGCTTTTGATAAATATATGGTTTGCAATAAAGGAATTGTAATGCATCTAAATAAAATCTATTTGCCTGCTATGCAGAAATGGCTGATTAGGGTGTTATTACCATGTAGTAATAATTTATTTCTCATACTGTTACCTCTTCCTTGAGTAATGCGCACTGGAAAAGAGTGTGCTAGACTAGTTTGTGTTAAATAACCATTTAGGGGATGGACCTGTAAGATTATAAAATGTAACCAGAAAATACTTAACATTGATATTAATAAAAGGTCTTTATTAGAATTGTTTATATTGAAAGCACTCCAGTTTTTGCAAAGAAGTAATTAAGTGGTGTAAACCATTTTCCCTTGTGCAGGCACTACAGCACAATATGGAACGTGCCTCAAAAAACATTAAGGTGTTCTTCTAAGCTGTAACTGATGTATTCAAATATTGAAACAAAATATATATCTTTGCTTCTGATTGTGTTTGTTTTTCTGTTTCAGTGCAGATCTATGCACAAGCTGGCATAAAGTCATAAAACGCCTACACTGCAGCTGGGATAAATTGAGTTTACTTTTGGACAGGATGGAGTCTTTGTGGTCACGATAGAAACAGTTTCACTGATAAGAACTATAAAGCAAAGAGCATGTCATGGTAGTTAGCACAGCACCTATTCATGCAGTAGAAAATAGCTATAGAATGATAAGACTATTTGTGTTCAAACTGGGAGTTTATTCTGCATTTTATCATTTTGTTAACATTTGAATATTATGTTAAACACTTTTAATTAACATCTGAGTGCTTTGGGTGAAGATGCTGAGATCTGTTGAAGTCATGAGATTGTCGAGTAAACCTTAATACAATCAAAGGCTTTTTAATGTTTGAATCTGACACGAATTTATCAGGATCACTTCAGATATTCTTAGAATTATCTATTCTTAATTTAGAATGTTGATGTCTTCTATGCAACGTCTAAATCCTTTATGACAGTATGTAATGGTGACTGACCCAAACAGGCCTTTTGGAATTCAAGCAGAAATGTTCCTTACTGTAATCTTGTGTCAAAACCTGTTTTTTACATTCCTTATTTCTAGCCCATATGTGCTTATCTTTTAGCACTTGTAGCTAAACTGTATTTTCCTTATTTGATTAGGTTAAGATACATTGCAAATATTTCTTCTTCTTATCCACTAGACTAATTACTCTGACAAAAAAAATTAAATTAGGTTGGTTTAATACAGTTTGTTCTTGACAGATTTGTGTTGTCTGTTTATTACCTTATTATCCTCAGGTGCTTGGAAATTGATTTTTGAATAATTTGTTATAGTAAATTTTCAGATATTGCAATTTAATCAACTTGTCTGTGAATCTCAAGATACAAATGAAAAGGAGGGAGGAAAGTGTAGCACTGGGTTTGCTGCCTTAATTCTGAGACACTCCCTTTCTTCCATATGTTGTCAGGCCTAATAGCTAAAGTTTTGTTTCAATTGATGAACCCTCTTTTGAATTGCCAAGTCTTGATGAACTGGAAATCTAAGTATTGTTTTACTCTTTCCTTTTCCCCTTTTTTCTTTTATGCTATGCTGTCTCTTTTAATAAAACTATAACAAGTTATTGGTTCCAATTAGTTGCTTTGTAAAGATAACAACAAAAAAAGCCTGAACTGTTTTAGCTTTCTCTGTTGCCAGTGGCTTGACTTTTTTGTGTTAGTGAATGAGCCTCTTGTGGTCTCTCTACTTGCAGTTTTAAATAATATAAAATAATTGTTCTTACTTAGTTAGCATATTAATGCACCACTTTACCTGAGAAATTCATGGTATTCTGTTGTAGGGTTTTTTTAAACTACTAGTACTAGTCTTTTGAAAATACCTTGACTTAAACTCAGAAGTCTCTTCGTGTACTTCCTTTTTATTTTCCTGTTTGGGAAAAGTTGTTTTTCTGCTTCCAGAACTGGTTCTATTTTAAAACTTCCTATCCTGCTAAACCCCTTTTTTAAAAAAAAAAAAAAAAAAAGTCACCAAATTTCAGTTTAGGAGCTCAGATTTTTTAAAAAATAAAATGTAATAGTATTCTATCTGTATATTACTTTTTTTTTTCTAAAAAAAAAAAAAAAGGAAAAAACCAAACCAAAACTTGGAATGTTTTCCCTAGAGATCCTATCTTTTGGCTTTTCAGTTTATTAAAGTCTGGCTTTGGAATGTCATTGTTCTTTACATGCTGTGGCAATTCTTTCTTTTCCAGGTGTTTGAAAACTCTTGATTGTTTTATCGTAGCTTTCACTCAAACTACTCTTGTACTCTTGGCCAATTTCTCTATATTAAATAGGAATTGAAACAGCAGTCCTTATGTGTAACTACTTACTTGTTTAGCTCTTTGAGGCTATTTACAGCAAACACCGAGAAATTGTTAGGCAATATATATCTTCCAGCATTACTTACCTAGCAGAGCTGGGGTAGTCAGTTTGCCGTCATTACCACTTCCTATGCTTTGATTGCTTCTGTTAATTGCTCTGGAAAAAGTCATTCACCATCCAACTGGATTTGATATATCACTCATCCCTATCATGAGACTGGTCCAGCCTCTCTTCCCTTTTCTATTTTATCCAAAGTTCTCTACTAGGTCTTAAGCCACCTACCTGTTCTTGAACAGCAGAGAAAGGATTTTCATTATAGCTATATGGTGCACCTCTGACTCCATTCTTCACCTGTATGCCCTTTCCTAAGGAGTGTTTTATTTATAGCTTGAGAGGACATTGTGTCGTAGTAATATACTGATAGAATACTATTACATTTTATTTTTTAAAAAAATCTGAGCTCATAAACTGAAATTTGGTGACTTTAATGAACTGTGCTACATGACTGGGAAGTATGTCACAATCGATGTGTTGAGTACAGCATTTATGACAGGTGGAAGAAAAAAGTCTGAATGAGAAAAGGAAATGTCATTAGTCTTCTATGGGCATGTCCAATACTGAGAAAAGGGTGGAATCTGGAAACATACCAAGGTACTGCTTACAGATTGTAAGATCAGCTAGGAAGATTCTGAACATGGGGCATTAAATTATTGGAGATTATTATAATGAATAATTAAATAATAAAAGTGATATTTGAAACAATTTTTGGATAGAAATTTAAAATAGAAGTGGGTATGAATTGCATGTGCAGATTAGCGGTAAATTTTGGGTAATTATTACATTTACTGAGCAGATTAGAGTGCACATTTCAAATAAGTCCACAATATAATGAAGAAAATGAGTGTATGGTTTGCTTGTACAGAGAAAAATAAAGGGAAAATGAAGATGAAATAGACTAAAGATATTGCTTAGGAGGCAAATTTCCATTATTCTGTGCAATGCACATGGCAGTATGTATGGAATATTTTTGCTAAGGAAAAAGCTGTCAAAAGCATACAAGGAATTGTGCATTCTTTGTTCATATTGGGAAATCCTCCAAATGCTGTTCCTTCCAAGCTGCGTCCCATTCCCTCATAACAGTGATGGGGAGTTCATGTATTCGAGGGGAGGGAAGATGACCATTAAGTCTGATTACATGAATCTTGTGTCCAAGAGGCCTGTTTAGGGTAACGTATAACAGCTGTGGCTTCTACTGCCTGTGGTCTGCAGTAGTGACTGCAGAACAGCTGCTCTACTGCTATGAACCCTAGGGGAGGAATTTGCTCTCTCCTTTTACTCGCTGGGTGTAGAGCTAATTTACTAGGATTGCAAGGCCTATCTAGAATTTGCTTCTACATACTTACTTGAAAATGAAATTTCTCTTATGAACAGAAAATTAACTCAAAATTTGTACATCTGTGTACATATCATATACATCTGTTATAGCCATTCGAAATTATTTATTTGGTTATATCAGTCGTTGTTTCTTTCCATTAATATTCTTTGAAGTCTAAACATATGTTTTATAAGGTCGTAAAAAGAGTCTCTTATAGTTTCATGGTTTTATTTAACCTCTCTGAAGCAGATAGTTGTGTTTTGACTGTAGTGATAAGACTGACTTTTTATTGCCTTCATTACTTCTCTGAAGTACTTCCTAAGAATTCCCAGTGTCTTTAGTAATAAGAGTTCAGGGGCTTGTTACATAATAACACGTATACTACTTCATAGTGTTAGTCAGTCTGTGAAAATCTCACTACACAGAACATATTAATCAAGAATAATAACATGTATGCAGCATTACATATTAACTATATTGTACACCTGATCCAATGAGAAGCTATCTAGGCTTTTGGGTTATTATTTTGTTTTTTATATTAAATATAAAGCACACACTTAGATTTTATAGAAGATTTGAGTATTCTTACTGCTACCATTCTCTACTTCCTTTTTTTTTTTAAATTTACAGGGGTTTAAATTTCTCAGGATTGAAAAATATTTCTAATAATGTTGTTTCCTTTGCATATCAGTGGTCATCCTGCATTTTCATTACAAATCTATACTACCCAGTGAATTCAGTAGGACTGTTCATAGTTATTTCTGTATTCAAGGAGATAATTTTTCAGTTGAAACACAGGCTTCCAGATTAGAGTCTCTTTTTCGGTAGGGGGTTGGAAGGATGTGTTGGTTTTCTTAAAGCCTTTTAGGGGAAAATATTGTCTGATATAAATAATTATGAAAAAGCACATCAGCATTCACCAAATAGCTGTATATTCAAAGTATTTATTAAAAAAAATCTGATATTTCTTTCCACTGCATTTATTATGCATTTTTTTAGTGCTACAACTGTCATTTCACAATATTATAACTTTCTTGTTTAAACAACAGTTTAACAAATAGCACTGAACAGCGGGTAGATGATGAACAACAAGAAGATATGATGGGATGTGTTCTCAAACTTCTGAAACTGAATGTAGGCCTATGTACAGTACATTTATAGTCATCTGTTTCTCTCCAGCTCTGAGTGTATATTTGATAGTTATTGCAAAGTCAGAACAAGATTCCACAGTATGAGGACTGAAGGTGGTCTTTGATCTACATTCATCATTTAAAAGATCAATGACAGAAATATCACTAAATCCTGTGATTCAACTATGACAACCAGAAGAGTAGAAGTTTACTGTTTTATCTACAGCCTTTGAAGTAGAAAGAGCCCTCAGGCCCATTCCAATACTTTTCCATGAAAACAGTATGAAGTTCAGTGCTTGAATACTAGTGCTCTTTTTTTTGTAGCATTAGTTGCATTTGCCTCTTAAATTTCCCATTGTCTAGTCATCCGTCTCCCTAAGGAGGCTCGTAGAAGTATTTTTAGCGTGCTCAGCACTTTACCAGGACTAGGATCCCTGAACTGTATGACAGACCATGAATGCCCCAGTTAGATACTGCAGTCTGTCTCCATTGTATGACCTGCTCAGCACTGGTGAGCCCACAGCTGTAGTGCTATGTCCAGGTCTTGACACAGCCTGCATACAGCTGGGCTGGGTTGTATTTTGGCCTTTATATCATTTTCTGCATGATTATGCTTAAATCGCCTGAATTCCTTCAGACTCGGTTCTACAACCTGAGAAATTAAGAGATAATTACTGCTTTGTATGATTATCTAAATGTTAATGAAGCACTTTCAAATGCTTGACTAGCATACTCTATAGAGATGGAAAGTGTTCTTTTATTAACAATAGATTTTTTTGTTTTGTTGAAGTTTACTACAATGTTCAGTTCTCATTGCATTTGATTGTGAAGTGACTAATCAAGAAGCTGGACAAATCCATGAGTTCATGACAGAAATATTTTTACAAATCAATTTACAAGATCATGCTTGCCAATCTTGTAAAACTTTGTAAAAAATATGTAAATAATTTAACTTTAGAATATATAATATGAACTTCCTTATCTTTACTATAAGAACAACTATAGTAATTCAAATGATGACATAGACTTATGCTCTCTGACAAGTACAAGATTTCAAGGCAAAAGTAGTATTAGGCATGTAAAAGTTGTCTAATAGAAATTTTGCTTTTGTATTTGATCACTTTTTTGTCAGGTGAGGAAATGTTTCCTGTCCATATTTGTACTATGGTTGTTCCCAGAGTGTACGAGAGGTATTACTTTTTTTTTCTGTAAATACTGTTGCCAGGGGTTATCTTTAGATAGCAAGATACAGGGGTGTGAATTACTTTGCATGACTTCTGTTAAGTGTGAGACGTCAAGTTGTAAATTCCCTCCACTAAACAGAAGTGTGAATTGAAAGAATATATGCATTGCTCAGCAGAATGCTGTTATTATTATTTTATAGCGCCTTGAGAATTTTTTCTGCTCATTCATACAGTAGAGTATGCGCATCTTGTTCAGTCTGAATCTAAAAGAGAGCTTGTGATCTTCGGTGATCTTTAGGACTGTTTCTTTTCGTTTTCTAAACCCATCTAGAATATAAAACCAATATATTTGGGGATATTTCTGCCTGAAGGATCAACATATTTCTGATATTAAGTTCAGATTTCCTTCACCTGTGTTTTGTAATAGCGATGTCGCTATCTACGTCTACTCTGCCAATGTCAGAATCACTGTCTATGACATCGGTCTCATAATGTCAGAAAAAAGACAGATGGGATATCACAAGTTTGGGTCTAGAGGGGAGGCCGTATGAGGAGTGTCTCAAGCCACTTGGCCTGTTCAAACTGCAGAATATGAGGCTGAGGTGGGAATCTCATGGCAGTTTACTGCTTCCTCACAAGGGAAGGAGGAGGAGCAGGCGCTGGTCTTTTCTCTCTGGTGATTGATGATAGGTCCCAAGGGAGTGGCAGGAAGATGTGCCAGGGATGGTTTAGGCTAGACATTAGGAAAACATTCTTTGCTCAGAGGGTGCTGGAGCAAGCTTTCCAGGGAAGCAATCAAGGCACCAAGCCTAATAATATTTGAGAAGCATTTGGACAATGCACTCAGATGCATGAGGTAAATTTTGGTGTTGTCCTATGCAGGGACAGGACTTGGATTCAATGATCCTTGTGGGTGCCTTACAACTCAGCTGATTCTGTGTGATTCTGTGATTCTGTAATATGATGAGGCAGGTAGGCACATTGCCAAGCCAAGTGCCCCAGAACTTGGCTGGGTCCCCCTGTAATGCTTGCCCGAAAATGAGTAAATGGTGCAGACAAACTGTGAATCCATTCTCAAATTCAGTGTCATGACTACTTTTGCACAGTGCTCTAGATCTGGCATCTTGAAACCAGATTTAGGTTACACTTACCTAAGTATCTCGTAAATGGGTCTTAAATTGCATGAAGATATCCTAGCAATGAAATGCATAACTCCCCTCTTTGTATTAAAAATGTATACTACTAGTTTCCAAAAAAGCTCTTTGTCACTTCTTTGGAACCAAATCTGTGTTTTTAATTGTCACTATTTGTTTATAGGTGTCAGGGGGGTTCTAATTAACCACAGTTATGCTGAGTCTTCTACATGAATTCCGTGTCTTTTGTCAACATTCTGATTTTACGCTAGCATCTTCTAATTGGAGCAATAGAAGTGTGCTTTTTAAAGCGTTGTTGGGAGATTAATCCTATTTCTGCATTTCCCTGTCCCCAGAAAAGGCTGGACATTTTGTTACCCTGTAGAGTGCTGAACACAGCAACACGATGATGTAAATTCTGAAGTTCAGCTTCTGTCTTCTCTCTCCGTGCTTTCTGAATTGGGAGATTTCATCATGAAGTGTTTCAAGTATTTCTTTAACAGCTACTCAGTGAGAGCACTACAGATTTGGAGTAGAGCCAAAACTGCTATTATAAAGATCTGTTTGTAGATGGGTTTTCTGGCTCTTCACAAATATACCATCTTTGGCTCCATATTAGAACTGTACACTTGTCCTCATGTGAGTGATCATTTCATCAGTGTTTTTTCTCCATCTTGTCCTGAATCTTTATGATCTTTGTACTGTTTTTGGCTACTTAGGCCTATGTTTAGTTTTGGTAATCTTTAAAGAAAGAAGAAAATATGACTGTCATGACAAAGAATCAAAAGAATTTTTAAAATGCCAAAATATCCACCAAGTAAAACTTCCAAATTTAACTGGCTTTGTTTCCCACTATAATGGAGGGCATAGCAAAATTCACAGCATGAAATTTATATTCTGATCTGTGACTTTCCCTTTGCGGAAAGACAAATTTCAGCACTGGTGGCTAAGTAAATCAGTTAGTTTCACCTGTCATTTCTATTTCCAATTATCTTTTTTAAAGAGCACAATTCTGTAATTGTGACATTGTCTGTAGTATAGGAACACAGCTTCTTCTAATAAGACAATTTATTACATGTGTTTTTATTGCTTCTGTGGGACTTTCTCTTCTGCTGTGTTATCCTGAATAAACATGATTAAGAGTCAAGCTGTTGATTAAAACAATGCCATTTTAGCATTGGTGGGTTTTGGGGGTTTTTGAGTGCAATTTAATTTCAAATACTCATAATTTAAAGCTGAAATTAGCTGGTCAGCTACAACAACTGTACTAAATGTGTAAAATTAAGTAATCTGTGAAAATTAGGTTATGACAGTTTACTTCTAATTCTTAAAACAACTAGTATGGTGAAAGGAACTTGGGGGACTTAATGCCCTGTAGGGCCAGGAACAATTAAAGGTTTAATCACCTCTGTTGTGGTTATGGTTGGTAAAATCTCCCAGGCAATTTGTGTAAACCATTTAATAGTTCCATTTGGGTTATGTAGGCACTAGTTTAAAATCATTGTATTACAGGACTGCCTTGTAACGTTCGCACAGTTAATTTCTGAGCTGTCCATTACTGAAGTAGACGATACCATTTCCATAGAGATGGTCCTTCTCTTTTATCTCTTGTCATATAATCCTCTGTGCAACACATTAAATACTGTGCCAGCGCTGTGGGCGAAATTCTTCTCTGACATCTACCCCATGAATTTGAGCTTCAATATTGTGTATTCCTGTGAGAATTGTGATCCTTTTATCAATGTTTTCAGCAAATCAGAATATTGTGAGACTAAAGTTTACAGTCCCTGCCCATCACAGGGGGGCTGGAACTAGACGGTCTTTAAGGTCCCTTCTGACTCAAACTATTCTATGATTCTATTTTCAGCAGGTTATCAAGTTACTGCAAAATGTATATTGTTCATGCCTTGTATGTACAGGATCTTTCTCTGTTGTTCTTTTAAACTGAGTGTTTGAAGAAGTATTTCCTCAGCTATTCTAGAAAACTGCTCTAGAATTTAAAAAAATGGCTCTTTCCAAGTTTTTCTTGGTTTTTTTATTGTTTAATTTTCAATTTTATATTTAATATGTCATTTTATACAAATGTTTACTTATATGCATTTTAAAGAGATAGACTAGGGCTTTACATGGAACTTCTTTTAAATTTCAAGTGAAGTCTATTGTTAAATAATATGATGTTAGCTTCATAACTAATTGTTTTATTCATTGAATTGTATCACATGAAGCAATACAGTCTGAAAAGAAAGTACAAATTTTATTGCAGCTTTCAAAATTGTTGTAGTAAACACCATGGAATTATGAGTAGTATTATAAATTGTACCTATACACTTAAAAAAAATTATTATGGAAATCAATTTAAGTAGAAATATAATCATATCATTCATGTATGTACTTAAGAATGTAAAAAGATTAATCTCTGTCAAGATATATAATTAAATATCTCTGAAAAGTATAGTAAATACATTAATGAGAAGCACTCTGGTTTGTAAATTCTGCAGGCCTGAACACCATGATACAGCCTTAAGAGACCAAAATATTAGTTTGCTGCCCAGTACACAGATGACTGATTTGCAAAGGGTCATTGCAGAAATAGAAAGGTGGGTGCTTAACCCGTTGGATAATCAGATCATAGACTTCATAAAACAGTTCTCACTGACTTTCTCTCCTTCTTTCCTGAAAAGTAAAAGTCTGGGATATTAATGCTTCTTAGTGCTTCAGAATTAAAACCTGAGTATACAGTTATAATATTGGAGATATGTCTGACATTATTTCAGAGGAAGAAACAGAGATAATACATTTGAGAAAAAGGAGAGATGGATGGAATTTGTTATTTATGCTCATTTGTTGTGGCACCTTTCTTTGGAGAGGATCCTTGCAAGACTATGGAGCAGATGTCTCTGGGCTGCACCGAAGACAAGTGTTTCCATCTTGGTAGGAATTTTATGCTAACCAAAACCAACAAAAGTATTACGAAGTGTGTTAAGTAGTGGAAGAGTACTGTGCACTATATTAGATTGTAAAGACTGATAAAGCTTTTGAAAAGGGGACGAATTCTGATACCTCTTGAAAAAAGAATATAGAGGCCTAAGTAGAAAAGAATGGCACTTTTAAAAAAACTTTGTAGCCCCTTATAACATTCTGTTATAAACCATCTGTGAAATGCATAAAGAAAATAAATGAAACAGTTTTGCTTTAGATATTCAGATTGGTACATACAACAATTCTTGCCTGCTGACTCAATTTTACCGTCCACTTCTCTCCACCTCCAGATAATTATGGACCTCTCTCAAGAGCTCTCTGTTCATTATGTACTCACCTACCTAAAACACAAAGTTTGAATTGGCTTAATTGCCTCAGCCAGGCAAGTCTTAAAAATATCCCATTTTATTATCTTCAGAACTTTTCGCTGTAGGAGTGCAAGTGCCAGTCAAAATTGTATCAATTCCTTTATCTATATCAGAGAAGAGGTTAAATAGTCAGAATGAAATAAACATTTTTGTCTTACTCAGTTCATTGATTCAGTCCACTAACTAGCCAGGCATCAAAACTTTGTTCAAAATGTGTTTTTAAGTTATTGACATTCCCTTGCTTCAGATGAAAATATAGTTCAGGATTAGTTTAAAATGTGACTAAATAACTACATATTTTAAACATTTAAAAGTTTATTGTTTTTTAAGGACTATGAGACTGACAGTAGAATTAAGGCACTCGATCTACATTCAGCAGTTATTCAGCAATGAAAATAGCAATGTATTTTATTTTTAGAATATTTATATTTGGAGAGGAAATGCCTACCTGTGTAAGTAAAAGAGGGTTATTCAAATCTCTGCTTGCTGAAGCTGCCGTAACAAAAGTAGAGGGAATAGGGTGACAACAAAAACTCAAGTCATCTCAAGTTTATTCAGCTTTTGGGTTTGCAAGAGTGGCTGGAGTGCATTTCAGCCTCAGAACAAATCCAGAACTTTCCTAGAAGGTGAAACTGCTGGCACATCAAACAGTAGCTTTCCTCTCCTTATCATTCAAATAAACTAATTGTATCTTCTTATCGAAGTATATATTCTGGGGAAGGGGGAAACCCTTTTCTTCGTTTTTGCAGATCTAAATCAGGAGTAACAAGGTGAAGCTACTTTTAGGGTTTGTCTCCAGCTTTTAACCTTGCCTTTTTAAATGTTATCCTGCAGATATCTTAGTATCTGATACCGTGATGTTACTTCTGGAGAGTGGCGAGCTTGCTCTTCCTTCCCTCATCTGATTTCTCCATTTAAAGCTAAACGTAGCAGTTAGAGCACACTTCCTTAACTTCAGGGCCCCTTGGAAGCTGAATTTGTTCAGAAGTGAGAGCTTAAATGAAATCGGTAAGGCATTTTTCTTAAACAAGACAGTATTCCATTAGTCAGGCGAATTGGAAAGGCATGAAATTTTGTGTCAGAATGCCATTACTTTAAAACAAATCATTCTCACAGGCTGTACAGTTCAGATCACCTCTCTCTGTACCATTTGAGGACCCACATTCTGCTTGTTTCCTGTTTCTCCCCATTTCTTTCTCCTGTTGCCTTTTTCAATATTTTTTAAATTGCCTGATTAGTATCTATTTCAGGACATTTACTAGTGGAGAGTAATGCCTAGAGATGAAGATTTCCATCTCAGCTTAGGTTTGTTGACTACCTTTGATTTTGAAAACCCATTCAATTCCAGCTCGGTTAGTTGTCCTTGAATGAAACAACAGATGAAGTTACCTGTTACAAGCCATAACAACAAGTTTATAGAAGTTCTGGTTGTTGTACGTGGAGGTTGATGTGATTGTAGGGATTGCAGAGCTATCCACAGTTTTAGAAAGGAGAAAAAGAAGAGGGTATGGTGTAGGGAAGAGCTGGAGCTCTGTTTCAGCTGCTTTTGAGGCTTAGGAGAAGACAGACATCAGTTACTCTTAAGATGAAGAGAACCAGGAGAGACCAGAGAGACAGAAGGGAAAAAGAAATTTGTAAAAAAGTGAGAATTGTTTAATGCCATCTTACTAAGTGGTGAAATGCAACAGGTGCAAAACTTTGGATTAAAACAGGCGGTACTGAAAATCCAACATAACCATTATGTATGTTTGAATTTAATCTAAAAAAATCCACATCATGCACATCTGTGATAGCATCGCTATAGTGATCCTTATCAGGAAATTCTTCTTGAAACTGGCATTCAGAGATCAATGTGATAGAACTAAAATAATATCTGTATATCAGACCAGCCTCCAAACATAAATATACGTTTATTGTGTTCAAGAAGCATGGCTCTGGTAAGCCTATTAAAAAATGTTCTCAAGTCCTACTTTAGAGGAACACAGTGGTGAGACTTTATGTTTTTTCCTGGTTTTTAAATTGCTGTGTGAAAGACCTTTCCCCTGACTTTAGAATAATCATCTTCAATTTTTTTAATGGCACTGCCAATAGTTTTTTGAAATGTAACAAGAAAACATCCATTAATTCTTAGCAATGCTACTTTAACCCCATTAAAGCATCTGACACGAGGGTATAGACTCAGCCTCAGGGCAAAATGATTCACATCCGCCTGTATTGTCATCTTGATTTACTTTTAATTTGTATTTTATTTTATGATATTACATTTCAGCTCAATCTAGGCGTTAATGGATTGCTACAGATCTGTTAAATTCCAGTAACAATCATTTGTTTTCCCATTGTCAGTTACCTTTGACAGTGCAGCTTTCTTGCAGGCAAAAAAATTGTTTCTGTCTGGGTTTGTGGATTTAGAACCCTATGTTTTATTTTATTCCTTCTTTTCCTTTCAGCCTCTTTTCTGCCTTGAATTTTTGTGATTTTGCATTTCAACGTAATCCAGTCCTGTTGTTGAAGATCGAAGTGCTATGCAGAAGTCCATTTCTTTTTTTTGCTTGCATGTAGCGTTCCTGTCAGTTCAGTTTAGTCTAATCTTAAAGAAGGGTTTGATTTCAGTTTGTGCTTGAATTCACATTGCCTGTCACTGATAACAAATGCGTCCACAGTGATCCAGGATTGAATACATTTCTGTGCTACTTCTTTCCTCAGTCTTTTAGATGCAACTCTATAATTACACTTATTTTTCTTTGTTCTCTGAATGGTATTCCTACGTATATGAAATTCTTTAAAACTGAAAGTATTATGTTCAAACTAAAATTTTTAATGTTATGATTTTCCTCAGAATTAGAATTCAATAATTCTCAACAATAGATTAAAAATGCTTGTAATAGCATCAGATTCCTTATAGCCTCTGAATGTTTTAATTTTAAATGCCTTACATTTATTTGTCCAGTTTTCTTTTCTGACATGTTTCTGAGTTCTGTCATGCAACAAGTGCTATACCATATACCAAGTGGGAAATCTGCTGTAATGTTTAGTCATGGCACTTGATTCCCCAAAAAAATGACAATACATCCTTTTGTTCTGCAAGCAGACCAGGTCATCGTTGCCATTATGTGTTTGTGCAATGACAAACAAAACTGGTAGTTTTCTACCGAAAACATGCAAGCATCCTTGGTCATCAAAAGGATCTGAAAACTGCTAGGTGGCTACTTCATACTGGTGATCGGACATGCAATTTTGTGATATTTCACCACACACTATAAATATGATATAGATTTTATATATTTCTGTTGTATCTCTTCTCTGTAGCTCAGCTGTTTCAAAGGCAATTGAGCCTTCTCTTTGCATGTAAGTTGATTATTAAAATCAACAAAACAAACCCCTGCAAGTTTATTGGGAAAAGAACTTATTTTTTGAATTCCCTAGCCATAAATTATATTCCAACTTTCAGATTATTTTCCAGTGGAGAACTGATGACTGATACTTCTGGATGAACATAGATTACACATTATTTGTTAGTAAGAGTCTGTATAGTGAGCATACACTGATGATGTCAGTGATACTATCTGAGGTAATCAACAGCATCATTCAAATGTAAATTTTATAAAATGATTAAATAAATATTCTAATGCATTTTTCCCACAATCTCTTCTATGAATATTATGCCTTCTCTTCTTCATGTATTTCTTATATGTTCATTGTGTCAAGAATTTCAGTGGTCTGCAACTGTACATTGTAAAGGTGACTATTCACCTTTAATTTCTCAGAAAAGTCACTGCAGCTCTCTGAAGATCTCCCAAGTTGTTCTTGGAATTAATGTATTGAGCTAAGTAGTATGAAACTGAAAATATTTATTTGTTCTTAAACCAGATTTTTACCTTAGGGTAATACTGAATTTGTTGACTTAAATCATTGTTAGAAATGGTCTGCACAAATTCAAACTGATGCTGTATGTCAGAGACAGCTGGTTGTCATGGTAACTGTAGTGCAGTTTTTAATTCCACTTGGTGAGTAATGCTAACACAATGATGCTGAATAGACCATGGCTTAGCAAGTACAAGTATCTTGCTTTCTCCATGTCAAGGTTACAAAGAAAGAAAATGCTGTTGTGCAGACGTTCAGACTGCATCATTTTTGACTCATTGCTTCTGAACAGAGATATTAAAAGAAAAAATATAAAAAGCTGCAGGATATCAAAACTATAGAGAGAATGTTTTTGATGTCACTCAAAAAAGCCCCAACAAGGTGATAAAATTAAGAGATGGATTGTAAGATGTGTGTAACGAGTGAATATGGTTTTGTTTTCTTATGAATGTATTTGTCTCTGTGTTTTTAATGTAGATCTATTGAAGGAATGTGGGAATATCAATATTTAGAATGGCAGAAGAACACAAAGTGGCCAATGAGGTTTTTTTTTAATTTTTGTATGAAAGAAAATAGGATATTAAGTTATTTCACTTTGTTGAAGTATAAGGATTTACTTAGTGTTGTTTTCAATACATTTGTTTTTCAGGTAACGTATCCTGTATGAAATTAACAACAGACATTGGGTGTTTTGGGGAAGTAGGACCAAAATCCATTCATTACTTTGCTAAATTAGTCTTTTCTAGTTTTATATAGACCCTCATTCTTGCTATAAAAATACCTCTTCCTTATGTTAGACATTAATCAGGGAAAAATGGGGATACAGTTTTTAGTAGAGTCTGTGCCCTTGGCAGCAGTTTTTTTATATCACTGCAGATATATAGAGCTTCCAGGGCTCAGAGTTCCTGATTATAAAAGAAATTCTAAGTCTTTTTCTTTACTGAGATAGTTTGGGACTCTGCCAGTTTCTCTCAACTACACTGTCTTTCAGCTAATAATGTTAGTTATTAATTTTGTACATGATGTTAGTCCTTCAGTTGGCATGAGGGACTCAGTTTTTTTTCTGTATTGATTTTCTTTCCCTTTTCCTCCTTGAGCACGTTTCTTTCAGATCCTTGCTCCTAAATAATTAATTCATACACTCAGGTGCTGCTATCATCATCTAGTAGAAGCAGTAGTAAGAGTCCAGAAACACATGGGCAGGATTCAGCAAAGCACTCCCATCCTGCTTAATGCAGGAAGTGAAAGTGAGGAGTACAGAAGGAAAAGATAGTGAAAGGGTGAGCATATTAAGTTTTTATGTTAGAAAATGAACATTCCTACTGCCTAAACGAGGGGCATATCAGTTTAATAGGAGACTGGAAGTGATGCAGCAAAAATGATAACACACTTGAAAAAAAAAAAAATCAGTCAAATTTGGCAGTGGAAACTCTTGAGAAAGTCTGAGTTATACACACTGCTGATGCATCTGACTGATAAAATTAAGCCCTTTAGAATAAAGGCCTTTGGTACAAATTTGTGAACAAATTAAATATACTGATGCCAGAAGAACTGACCTTTACTGGAAAAGATTATAAAATCAGTAAGCCAAGAGGGGAAGACCAAAAATATTAAAACCATTCAAACCATTGTGAATGCTTACATATAGCAATGTAAGCCAATTCATTTTCTACTGAATAAATTGCAAATTTGCTGCTTATATAACTAATTTACAAGATTTACAAAGCGAACACTTCATGGCATATAGACCACTATTTTTAATGAACAAGTTGCTGTTGCTTTTTCAGTATATAGGCCCTGCAGCACTAATACTAGAAAACTAGTATTAATTCAAAAGCCATGAGCAAACCAAAAAAATCTATGTTCCCCATCTGCTCCTGTCATACATTGCAAATTGAAAGCAGCTTTGCATGTGGAAGAATTAAGATCTTATTTCCTTTTGTTTGATCTAAGAAATGGGGGAAGTAGACTGATGGAAATGCTTTGTTCTCAGTCTTCATTTATTACTCTACAATTTTCATCCCATCTTACTTCAGCTTTAAATAGTCAGACGAGGGTATCTATCTGAGTAGTTAAAGGTGTCTAATATATAAGAAATATATTCTGTTATATTACAAATCTTCATTCTCAACAGTCAATGAATGGGAATGAAGGGGTGCTCCTGGAGTTCATTTAAATGTCAATTGGGTTCATACACTGTAAAAGAAGTCTCAAGTGACCTTTGGCATCTCAACTCAAAAGGTGCTCACTTGAGTGAGAGCAATACAGTGCATGTTGCCTCAGAAATATAAAACCATCCTTACCTAATATAAACCATGAGTGTTCCAGTAGTCATGACTGATGACAAGAACTGATAATATATGCTAGAATTTTAAAATCTTAATCAGAAATACATCTTCAGTGTTTCAGGACTGCTGAGTTACAAAACTTGATTTGACTAGAGGATTAAGATTTAATTCAGTCAGCTTTTAGAAATGAAATGCCTAACATTGACTATGTTGAGTGACTATTTTTTCAGCAACAATGAAAAATTTGCACACATGCCTATGTGCTTTATTAGCATCTGTGAAACGTTAAGAATTAGGTTTGTTCTAACCTGTTTCAACTAATAGCACTATATAAAGTGATCACTAGTTTGGTGGAGAAATGATTTTATGGAAGTTTCACTCTGAACTCACTTCTATTGGGATTGTTATTCATTTTTACTGTGGATAATGCTAGAAAAATTTTTTGCTACTCACATAACTCTGTGACAAATCCAGAGGAGGGCTACAAAGATAATCAGAGGGCTGGAGCACCTCCCATACTATGAGAGTCATGGTTGTTAAGACTGAAGAAGTGAAGGCTCTGAGGAGACCTTACAGCTGCCTTCCAGTACCCAGAGAGGGGTAGAAGAACACTGAGAAGGGTCGTTTTGCAAAGGAATGTAGTGATAGGATGAAGGGGAATGGATATTGGAAGGGGGAAATTTAGACTAGACATAAGGAGGAAATTCTTCAGAATAAGGGTGGTGAGGCACTGGTCTAGGTTGCCCAGGGAAGCTGTGGCTGCCCCATCCCTGGAGGTGTCTAAAGCCAGGTTGGATGGGGCCTTGAGCAGCCTGGTCTGGTGGGGGTGTCCCTGCCCATGGCAGGGGCGTTGCAGTTAGATGATCTTTAAGATCCCTTCCAACTCAAACAGTCCTATGAGTCTATGATTTTATGGAATTTATAATAGTTTAATAAAAATTTCTGATTTTTTTTTCCACTATGTTCCCACTTACAATACTAAATGAACTATATACTTACCTAGCTTAACTGTGAATACCACGCCAGTGGTATTAGAAATCCTATCATCTAGTATGATTAAACAGTTGCAATATTCAGCCATTTGAATTACTGTATTGCCTAATGGTTGCATCACTATGTACTCATATTCAACAAATAGATATAAACAAATCATCTAAAACTTTAGAAAAATCATAAAATCTGTAGTGGTGTGTACTGCACGATTAAAATACATATGAATTTTGTTTGGTACAGAAGGGTTTTTTCTTATGCATACGAGCTACATATTATTCCTTCTTTTAATTGTAATTGTGTTTCTCCCACTTTAGAAAAGTGTCTGAGTGGAAAATATTCTATTTGTTCCCATCCCTAATAATTTTTGGTATGATAATTATTAAGATATGGACCATGCAGAATGTAGGACTGCTATGAGGCCTGCATTAACACAATTCATCTAGTCCAAAAAATAAATTAAATGTGGTCATGGCAAAAAAACCACTCGTACACCAGTACACCAAAGCTAGAATTCACAGGATTCCTTCTTCCAAACTGGTAACTCTTATGTATAATTTAATTCAGTTGTCAATGAGCTGCAAGAGATACTTGGATATTAGGTATTCTGTGTAATTATGATGCCCTTCCTAAGATCCATGGTGATAGGTTTGTAATTATGTAGCTGATTGTTCCACCTAGACAGCTCTCAAAGTTATTTATTATGACTTTATATTTTAAAATTCTAACAATTTAGCATATGCGTACCCCATCCTCTGAGTGCATCTGCAACAATTGAAACCACAGGCTCATCAATGTAATAATAAAATCAAATATGCTTATCATCTTTCCAGAAAGTTCTCATATATTTAGTGCATGAAGTCAAACTAGGCTTCTAAATAAAAAGGAAAAATACTCCTTCATCCCAGGCTGTTTGAAGGGAAATGTAGTGTTTCTAGGAGCTAATGCATCCCTGAAGGGCCCAGCAAACCAAACTCTCAAGAAGGTGAGTCTTCCTGTAGAGGATACTGCCAGAACCTTTCCTTTTTAAAAATGTGTATGTGATTCTATGTTAGACACGTTCATCTGGGTGTCAGTAGTTAGCGGTTACCTGTGACAGATATTTGCTGTCTGACCATCACACATGATAGGTGACTGAGCTCTGGTAACTTAGGTGCTAAAGATCTTTCAATTGTAAGGATATATAGTGGGAAAATATGTAATAGAAATATGCCTATGTTTTAATTTTTTACTCTTCTGTGTGATATGTCTTTAATTGTTCTATTTTTAGACATTATCTTAACATTTCTAAAATAGGTGTCTCCATTTAATAAGTGACTCAATATTCAAACTTGCAGACTGTCTGCAGCTCTTACAGGTATGCAAATTTTTTTGTGCGTTTCTCAAAAATTATAGTATCATTTCCATGTTCAATGCTCTTTTATCATGGATGTGAGTCACTTGAACCTACCTTGACTGAAGAGTTTTTAAAATTCTTTTCTTCTTAGTGAGTTTATTACGAACTCTGTTAACTGTGTACTGGGGATATAAGTAGAAGTAGGAAGTTCAGGAATTCTTTTATTCAAGGAATTCATGAGTTCTCAAAAGGCATTTTAGAGACTTGGTGGAAAACAGAGAAATAAGCAACTTCTCTAATTGCACTGTGTAATTCTGTCATAAATTTTTCAAATACTCTCTTAAGAGTAGGTAATTCTTTTGTGTGTCCATAACCCTTGAAAGCTGTCCTGTCCTCTCTGTTATAAAGGCTAGAAAGCCTTTTCATACTTTTAAGTCCGTATTTTTTCTCTTGATTAATGTATTTGTCCTTTCGCTCAAGCTGACTGTTTGCTCACATGACTCCTTCCTCCCTAGATGCTATTCCTCTGCTATTTTTAAAGACAGCAGACAGCCTCCTCTTTCAGTTTGCTAGGCTATCAAAACTAAACTCTCTTACTCTGCACTTGTAAAACAAATAATTTGTTCTAATGTTGACCCTATTATCCATTCTCTACACCTGTTATAGTCGGGACTGATTTTTCCTGAGCCCAGATTACTAAAATTGCATAGCATTTTTCTGATTATGTCAGTAGAATCAGAGTATTTCCCAGTCAAATGGAAATGTGTCATCTTGTACATTGTGGACTGCATTTGTATTTTTTTAATTGTTAAATCATAGTGGCTGAGTCATCCTCTCATCAACCAATGCTTTCAGGTCCTTTTCCTTGTCTGTTGCTTTCTGAAGTGGTCTGTTTCACCAGCTTAGTCTCATTATAAATGTGTAAAATATATAGTCTTTAACATTGTCTTAGGTGACTTTCCTCTGTGTTTCAGGATCAATAAATGAAATTAGAAGTCCTCAAACTGATTTTCATGGAAACTTTGAATATGTCCACTGCAGCTTGTCTTCCCTTTTCAAAGTAAATAATTGTACTATCAGTTTTAGCTTTTTCCTTATTCTCCTGGCACTATTTCTTACTAATACTCGGTGTATCAACTCAGCTAAGAGCTATGTTGCATTCAATATTTTATTGAAGAGCAAAGAAATTAGATGAATTGTATTCCCTTGTCTAGAAAAAAATGTTATTGAGGACTATCATGTGAGTCTGGCATTATTTACCTTTACTTACTCTGTCTCTCTTTGTGTTATCTTTTTATTTCATTTTTTTTTCACTTTCTCTTTTTTCCCTCAGAATATGAGAGTAACAGCTTAGTTGTTGCTTGAATTTCACACATTTTTCTTTTCTTAGAAACACAGTATTACATTTTCTGACTGTATTGCCATGGATGCATTAATAAAGTCCTAAATGCTGACCTGTGGTTTGGAGAAATAATTCATCAGTATATAAGCAACTACAATGCAACACACTGGAATGCAGAAGCAATGACCCTATAGAAGTGCCTAAGATACACCACATTTTCATGCAATTGACCAGCCAGTTCTTTCAAACTCATTAAAAGAAGCCTCTCTTTGGACATAATAACAGATAAATATGGCAGCATCAGCTGTTAGTGATGCTGTGAACTGTGCAGTAAATGTGTTATTTCGTACGTAGGTCTATATCATTATCTGCAGACCAAACTATTCACTCGTTCACCCTACCTGTAGACAGTTTGCAAGCAGTCATCATTGCTTTGCGATCAGCTTGGTAGATTCATGAAAAAACCTCAACTATAATTGTCCGTCGATTTTGTGTGTCTGTTCTTTCAAAGTTTTGCATGACTTATTGAATTTTGCTTTGACATTTGTGGTAATTTTTATATACTTGCTCTCATTATTGATCCTAACATTGTCTCCATGTAAACATCAACACTTTTACTGAGGTTAAATAAAAAAATTATTATCTAATTTTTTCTTAGTTAGTTTTATCTCTACCTGATTCTTTCTATATGGCAGCTGTACTTCTTTCCTTACCCTTATTTAAAAATTTAGACCTGAATAACTTACTGCTGTATGTAAAATGCTTTTGGCAATTATCACTCTATCCACTCGTTTCTTGAAACTTAAAATACTATTTTGTTTCATTGATCGGTTTTGGTTCTTTTTCCTTTTCATAGGCTTTTTGATATACACATTGTCCTTTTTGGTCTGCTGATGCACTCCTGATCTTGTACCAGTAGCTGTTGTCAATTAATTTCCCAAGTTTGCCAACTTTTCAGATTTCATATGCAAAATCTTGATGTGGAGGCTGCATTTATTGGATTATTGGATTATTTAAAGATAACTGATAATCAGGTTTTCCAAGATTATTTTATATTACCAGCTTTTCTAAAATTTCCATGCTGTTTGCTAAATCTGACAGTTCTACAGCATGACTCTAGAAAAATCTCCATTATTAATTAGTGAGAACTTTAAACACACCTTAAGATGGTTTTGTACATTTTCATACAATTTCTCTGCACTTGTTGATGCTACATTTTCACTATGCGTTAAAGCAGCATTTATGCTTGGCTTTAACAAAGGTATCCTGGACCTTAAACTTAGGTTTCCAGATATTGAGATGCATGTGGACTGCAGCATTATTACATAGTGACTTTATCACATTATAATCCTAATGTACTTAGCAATTTCACCTCAGTAGCCAACTGATTTCATGTTGCATTTTTAGAGGAACCTCTTCATTTCTCTCTAGGAATCTATATAAATTTTGCTTTTCCCTTGGTAGTAATCCCTGAGCCTTTCCAGAATTATGTTTAAACATCAGTCTAAAAAGAGTAGTTAAACTGTGAAAAATCACGCGCAAGGTTATGTTGATAATATGCCTGGGAATCTCTGACTTTCCTTGCTTGGAAAGTCACATTTAAAAAACAAAACAATTTTCTCTTTTGTTTGCCATTGTACATGTGTCTTGTAAAGCCATATTCCTTCAAAGTGGCACTCTTTCCCTTCTTTTCCCAAAACCATTATTTGGCAGTTTCCTGGATAGTCAAAACTTACTGCTACTGTAACTTCATGTAGCTCGTGCCTATTTTGGCAATGTCCTTGTGTCTTAAATAATATAATATGATGTCTTGCATGTGACTCTATAAAACACCTCATCAGTTTCTTTAAAATCTGGAAGCACTGGAGGTGCTTTTCCAGTTCTCTGCTAAGTGTTCAACTGATTTCATTTACTCTTCTGTTTTTAACTCCTTCAGTTTTCCTCTGACCTCTTGTTAAGGTGCTGTTTTTTAATTTAGGGAACTTGCCAGCTGGAATAATATACCTTATGACTGTTCTGAGAAATCAAAATTGGAGGCTTTCCTATGAAGTGTATCTTATCTGAAACAGCAATACTATGCTTGAACTCAAAATCAATTTACTATCAAGGCATATGCATAGAAGAGCTACTGAAAATAATGTGATGTATGTTGTTTCACATTGGTTATGAAGTATCTTCCTGGATAATGATTGTCTAATAATAAGTATGATCTCTTAGTACCATGCTAAATTTTAAACAAGTAGAACAAGATCATGAGGAAGCTTTGTTGAAAGTGGGAACAGGTCTCTAAAGAATTGTGGAAGTAGAATGGCCAACATATCACTAAGACACCTTAGGCAAGAGGCTGTCTACCCTGAACACTTAAAAACTGCTTGTAGATGCTAGCATTGATTATAAGGAATGGACTGCTGACCAGAATAAAATTGCCGGGGGAAAAACTTCACTTTAAATATTTCATTTTTCCCTTAAAACATTTTTAATAAGGGTCACACATGCATGAGCTGCAAAAATGTCAAGAGTCCATAGCTCTCATTTCCTCTTTAGAATGAGATTTTCTATTCAAATTTAAGACTTCTGGGTTCCAGTTGGATTTATTTGTGCTGTTTCTGTGCCTCGGATATTTTGAAAAATTCTACACACACAAAAGATTAGTTCTGAAATGATAACAAAAAAAAAAAAGAGACTTCAAAAGTACTGTATTGACGAAACTGTACTTCCCAAATGCGAGTGTGTTCAAAACAACCTTGTATTTGACTCTTTGGAAAGCTTCCCAGGTTCCAAGAAGTCTTGGAAGCCAGGAGTCCTAGGAGCCCTCCCAGAAAATCCTCAGAGCTGCTTTAGAGCTGATAAGCCCTCTTTCCCTGGCTGCAGGTCACTTAGTAGATTTTTTAAAATCTGAGCAGATGACATGAAAGATAACCTGGAGGTTTTGGAATTTGCATTGTTTCTGTCATATTTATGCACAACTGGGTGGATCTCTTTGAATAGCTTACATTTTAAAGCACTAGCATTTTGCAGGAGAAAAATATTCCTTAGAAAAATCTACAGTACATTCAAGATTTCCTTTTTCTAATGAATGCCAGGCCAATCCAGTTAATTGGACTAAAAGAGAAATGGAGTCGTGAGGGGATTATTGACATTCTGTTTTGAAAACGCTCACAGAATTTCTAAATCCTGACTAGTAAATTGCTGACACAGACTCTAAGCTTTTTCAGGGAAAATATAAGATGCCAGTGCTGACCTGTGTCATTGCAAAGCTGCAGCTTCTATGCAGGACCTTTGATGGTGGTTGTCTCTGCTGTTTCTCCCCTCTTAAAGGTGGAGAAGCTTCCTGAGCTGCTGCTCCTGGCACACTCAGAAAAAACAATTTTTATGTGATATGGTATCCAAATAAAAATTTTTTAAATGAGGTAATTTATGTGGATTTTATTTTACTGTTGTCTGGTTTAGTAAGAATCTGTTCCCATATTGTGTTTTATCTCTGGACTCTGGAGCACATTGCAGAGGAAGAAATATCACCATTTTTATTTCACCACGTGAGAGGGAAACTGAGGCAAGAGAGAGGAACTGACTTATTCATCACCACACATAAGATCAGGAGAATCCAAGACTGAGAGTCCAGTCAGGCTCCATCCATGCTCTACTACAATAACAGGGATTGCCTGAGTGCTCGGATTCCTATGAATAATGACTAATTCTGTTGAAAATAATCTCACATATCTTAGTTGTAAAAATGGTTCAAAAATATTTATTCATATTTTTAAACACCATTGTGAATGTGTGGGCACTCTCAATGTGTGCGTTTGTCATTAATATCCTAGCACAGGATCTTGTTGGCAAGCATGTTGCTATAGCAGACAGTTTGATGTTTAATTTTGAGGAATTTCTGCGTAAAGTAAATATTTGATGTGCAGCGAGTAGTTCGACTTTGCATGTGCATTTGTCCAGATGAGGAACGGCCTTGTCCCTTTGCCCTTGGCTCTACTAGACTGCTTGCACTCAAAAGAAATTGTTTGAAATAAGTAGTATACATAGGGTAGTATTCACAATTAAATTGTATCGCAGAAATCCATGTATCCATGCTATTTGGCAAAGATTATTAAATAGTAAATGTTATGAGTATTCATATTTTTGGTTCATTTTGAGGATACAAATAGCTAAAAACACCCCTGAAGTCTAATGAGGAAATAATTTTCTGTAAATATGTTTGTCGTGTAAGTAATTTGATGTTGCTGCCTGTGTGAGATTTACTCAGTCAGCCCCAGGAGCGTGACCAGTCTTCACTAAACCCTTTTGTAGCATGTGAACAGATTTTCTTCACAGCATTGGACTTGGCCCCTGTGAGGCAAAGCTGTAGTATGTGGCTAAGACTTGGGGCACGGTGCTGGGAATCCTTCCCTTCACACCACACAGTGAAGGGTCTCTGCGTGAGCTCAGACAAGGCAATAGTGAGGCAGTGACGGGTGGTATCACCTTCGTCTTTTCCCAGCTGTGCAAGCTGTCAGCACACCTGCACACCAGCTCTTTGCGCTTCTCTGCGCCTCCCCAGCCTCACGGCCAAGCTCTGTCTAGGCTATTGCTTCTTCTCATTGGTATCAGTAAGTCACAAGGGAGAAGAACATTAGAGAACCACAAGGAATTAGACAATTTCCCCTCATAGCAAAAGTGCTATAAACCTGTTGTTTTCTTTGCCTTATGTAGGACTCCTTTGTCAAGTCATAGCACATTGCTGCTTATCCCAGTGCCTTTAGCTGTTGGTTTCATTATCATAAGCTTATTCAGATGCTTCCAGCTTTCTCTTTTTGTGTATAATAAGTAATTAGTGTAATTTAATATGTAATTGTTGTTGCTTTTTACTGCATAGAATAATAAAAAAAATCCAATATAAATGTAATCACACCAACTTCTCTTACACTTCGGTACAACTCAGATAAGTCCTCAATAGGGATCTGGGGTTTGACAAATGACATTTTTTAAAAATTCTGTTTGTATTTATTGATATCAATTTTTTGGCCAAAATGGTATCATCAAAGGTTCAGTATTTATAGATACTTTGGGATATCATAGAGTAAAATATATATTTTTTCAGAAGTGTGCGATAAAGCCAATTATGACAGCTTTAGTGAATAGACAGTGGAAACAATCTAAGGAAGAATACTTGATGTTTAACTCAGTTAATTCTGATAAAAGTCCTCACAAGTAATTTTAAAACCTAATGTGGAAGCATCCTGTTGCTATTTGCTCTGTTTTATCCTGAGTTTTTTTAATGAATCATATAACCTAGATTGAATAATTATTTTAAAAAGGAATTTTGGGTGTTTTTATGGGTAAAATTGCAAAACATCTCCAAAACATACATGGTAATAAAATCGTACAGAACATTTTATATGGTTTTTTTAAGCATCGCAGTGACATCACATGCTACTCATACTTTTCTCCTGTATTTATCATGAGATCCTGGATGATTCTAATACTCATTTCAGTTCACTGATCTCTGTTGTACCTTTTATCTCGTACATGCATATTCTTTGAGCACATGGACATACCATAATGTCATGTTTGTTTACCTGATTGTGAAGATTGTTTTACTTCTCAAAGAGGTAGTGCACATGTGCTATGAGTAAACTGTGTGATAATCTATGTAAATTATGTGCACAGAAGCTATACTTTGCCCTTGAGGGAAATGCAAATTAGAACGTTTTGTAGTTTGTTTGTTTTCAAATACATACACTTTTCACTTCAAGGCTCAGGACAGACTCCCTGTTTATTTTCCCATTGCTCAACATTTTTTTCTTTTAAATATCTCAGTCTTACATGATTAGTTTGCTGCTTTGGCAGGAAAAAAAATGCTTGATGAGTGAAGTCCTCAGAACATAATGTTTGGTGTATTTTATAGCTCTGCTGTAAGGGAATTATCTGCTTGTAAAAGGGTGTATAACACACTCGCAACTCAAAGCCATTGTAGTGATCTGACAGTCTTCATTCATTTTCTCCTAGTGCTGCCTTGTTTTCTTCTGTTATGTTAGTGCTTGTAATATTTTTAATCCTGTGTTACTAAAACACAGAGGTAACCGATTTTCCTAATATGAAGCAAGAAAAAAATATTCATAAAATGTGCTGTTTACTGCTTGCAGTTCTCTGCTGATGTAATTTTTTGTATTAATAAAATTATTTTTATACTCTTTAAGTACCCTTTCGGAGAAATGTTTTAATGTAAGTTGTCTGATTCTATTTTAAGTGAAGGAGAAAACCTGGTAGAGGTTGTCTCTTTAAATCAGATCTGCAGTGTTGATGGACCCTCTAGCAAGCACGGTAAGAACCATTCTCACCTCTGCAGCAGGGAGCTTGACCATATAGACTCTCACATTCAATCAAAACGTTTTCCCTTTTAATATGCACTGTACCAATCCTATTCCCATGGTTACAGCTCGTGCTTCTTTGGTTGCTTCCAGTCTGTTGGAAAAGGAAGGCAGCATACATTTCTTGTACAGGAGTTTAAAACATCATGAAAGCAACCCTGTTGTGATTTGCATTTTAAATGTTTCCTTTTTTTTCTCATTGTACAGAATGCTGTAGCAGTAGCTTCAGTTCATTTGCCACAGTCTGTCTTCTCTCAGTCTTCAGCCTGGCAATCTGTTGATAACTCCACTTGCAAGCTACAGTTTATTGTCTTTCGGAATGGGAAACTCTTTCCCAGCACAGGAAACTCATCAAATCTTGCAGATGATGGGAAACGTAGGATGGTTGCTACACCAGCTGTTTTTGCTAAAATAGGTGAGGAGTTGTTATGCATTATTTCTTTTAATCTAAAAGCTACCGTATACTTGATTATGTAGAGAACAAGGGAGTAGAGTATACAGTGTGCCGAGAGGCTGGAAACAGTCTCTCTCTTTAGTACAAATGTTTGCATTTGTTCTTGTCTGCATGATTTTATTCAAATTATCCTGCAAATAAATAAATGCATTTGATGTATGACTAGAATGCAAGTTTTGGACTACTGTTTTTTGACAGTGTTGTTATCGATGCTTGATTCTTAAAGAATGATGCTATAGGAAAGAACCTTGTTTTAATCCTTATAAGGAAAACTGCAATGTTAATGTCCTAGACACTGATAAAAATAAGGCTTTTGGAGTGGGAGTAGTGCCCTGTTGCACATATCGATACTCACTAGTATACTTTCTGATATGATGCATGTAAAACAGTTGTTGTTAAAGGCTTTTGTCTAAATGTGAAATATTATATGTGCTAGTGAGTCATTATTTAGATTAATTATTCACCCAGGCACTTTTATTAATTTTATTTGATCCTGAGTAGTGCTCTCATTTCTATTAACATTTTTAAATGTTTAAATCTGATTTTCAAAATGCAGAATTGTCTTTGCTATTAATCATACCATGAAATTCAGCTGTTTCTGCCATTACATGGGCAATAGTATAACACTGGTCATAACTGAAAAATCTGAGATTTTAAAAAATCTGCTTTGTGAAGGATGATTAGATCACTTGGACACATTATGGGACTGAAATGTTCAGATTTATTTACACTATTGCAAACTTTTCTGAATGTGAGCACTGTCTTTGATTTTGACCATTGAGAGTGTATGCCTATTGCTTTTTATCCCCATAGTTTAGTGTATGAGATCTCTTTACACAGCATTCATCAATAAAGGGTTTTCCACTCCATCTCTCTGATTCAGTTTGTTGCTTTTGCAGATGGGTGCAGTTTTGGAAACCTCACCAGCCCTCTTACTATAGGGTTGAGGCACTTTGCACAGGGTATAGACCCCATTGCAGCCTTCTGGGATTTTGACCTTCTAGATGGACATGGAGGCTGGTGGGGAGAAGGGTGCCACATAATTAGTTCTGCAGGCAATATTACCACCATTCAGAGCACACACTTCAGTAACTTTGCAGTGCTAATGGTAAGTATATGACTTAGCAAATATACCTTTATTTCTCTCTCTTTTGCCATACATCTGTGTTCTTTTTATGTGCACCTGTACCATTCTTAATCATCAGTAAATGACTTTCTGTTTTCTATAATGTTTAGTATAAGAGAGTCTTAATGAAAGTAAGTTATTTAACTGCCAGTAAGTGAATAAACCTGGTGGTCAGCTTTAATATCTAGAGACAGGCCTAATGAGGAATGACGTTAAATTCAGTCTTACAAATGAAAGTTCTGTCAAGGAAGAATTAGTGTATAATGGTTATAAATTATAGGACAGTGTTTAAAAACATACATTCCTATGTGCTTTTACATCAGCACATCTCAGAGGCTGGTCTGCTTTTGTTCCTGCCCTGCACTGTGTTGATCATACTAATTAGTTGCAGGCATACCGCAATGTTGAATCATTTAATAAATGGAAAGGAGTAACATCTGCTTTTTTAAAGTAAGGACAGTGCTGTCCTTGTTGATCTTGTAGGAGTTTTAGTTTGTATACTAGTGTCGATAGCCTTCTTGTGAGATTGCTGTTCACGAAGAAAAATATTTCTGTGCAGTGCTACACATCAGCCTGCTTTGGTCTGCTCTCAGTCACACTTACAGTTCCCAATGCAGTTATTTAACTCTCCTGCTTAACAGAAAGTTACGTTCATGAAAGCAAAAATATTATGCATGCAATAATGACATTATTATTCAGGGAATTAAGGAAAGGAAACAAAAAATTAGAGCTTTCTAGCATATATAGGTGTATAAATGTTTGCACTATTTAAAATATTTATTATAAGCCAGTTGTAAAAATATTAGCCAGATGTGTGCTATTAATACCAGATTGATCCTGAATGCTGGTGCATGATTGCACTTTAGCTGCTGCTTGTGTACATTACAGAAATGTTTATAGTTGAGTAAACAATGTATTGTGTGTATGTGTAAGGGACAGCAAACATAGGCGACAGGAATTGCAAGGACGTGTGCTGAGAATACCAATCTGCTGCTGTCAGATGGAACCCAGATGGCAGCCAATCATAGCACAAGGCAGTGGCACCCACGAGTTAAATGCGGATATTATCGTCCACTTCCTAAGAACCAATTTCCCTTTGAGTTACTTCAACATGTTTTCACCCATTCCAGAATTCTTCAGAATTAAAGAGCTGTTCCTAAGATCTGATGACATCAAATAGTCATCATTTTCTACAGCTTCTATGAGTTTTCTTTTTTCACCCAGCCGCTTATTCCCCAAATGTGAAGCGTAATTTTACTTTGAGGATAATTTTAAAATTTATTAAAGAAAGCACCTGTTGACTTTGCAGGTGCCACACCCAAAATGGCTTCTTCTTCCTTCAGTTGCTTGGGTTCAGCCTGTTCTTCTTAAACTTTGGGTATATGTTAAATGTTAACTAATTGATTGCACACAACCACTTCTATGGTTTCATTCTGTTTGTAAAAATCCCATAGCGACACGAAGGCTACAGTTAATTTTTTGTGTGTAAAGCAAATGCATATTTATCTTTGATAAGATGTAGCTAATTGGGTTTTTGACAACCATAAATTCAACAGAGACACCTTTTATTGTCGCTTTTGCATCTAGTATGTAGTTCCACTTTAGGTCCTATGTGTATTTTCCATTCTTATGTGTGCAAGACAAGAAAACAGTATCTTAGACTCACCTTTGCTTTGCAGTTGATACGGTAGCATCAATGTGATATGTTCCTTAGCTCATGTATCATAGTCACTTTTAAGAAAAAAGATGCCTGACCTTAAGTCATTTTAATATCTGTATGTATATATACACACACCAATATGTCTTCCAACAGCTGTCGTTCTAAAGAGCTCTTGGAAACCTATTGTAGCTTCACTGTGTGCAACCATTTTCATTCAAGTGTCACTGCTTAATCAGTGTTTTATGGCATAAAGTCAGAGATTGTTCTGTTTGATAGAGTCTATGCATTTCCGGGCAGTTCAATTCTCATAGCAGAAGTGAAAAATATTTCATTATTCTGCTTAGCTACTAATTTATAATATGAAGAATTTAAAGTGCCTATGTGTATCTTCTTAATTCACACGAGTGCCAAATGTATTTTAAAATCCTAACAAACGGATAGCAAATTCAAAATAGCTAGCATATGGCACGTAGGCAGTGTTAGGCTACAATATCATGGCACATGTTATTAATCTATAATTTCCTAATCAATTAAACCATAAAAATTCATGATTGGTTATGCTGTTTTGGAGTAATAGCAGAAAACTGAAGCAGCACCTGTAAACTGAAAAGCGGCAATAAAGCAACAGGGATGAAAGTTCACATTACCACCAGAATAATGTATATCCTGCTGTTGAAGAAGATTAAATAGAAACCTCAGTTAATCCAACTGTCCATTTTACCGTTAGTACAGCATGTATTCTGATTTGTCATCTATTTAGATAGTAAGACAAATTCTCTGAACTGCTTTTATAAGATATTGCTTCTACCTATGTACCATAAAAGGGTTAAAGTAAAAGTTTCACAGAGTTCTTTTTTTAGAAAGGCAGTAATCAAGGATTTATCAACTATGATTGATAATTAATAAGCATGAGCACACTTCAAGAGAGAGGATTCATCTAGAGCCATTTTGTTTCTCTCTGTGACAGTTGTTCAAGTGATGTCAATGAGAGAGAGAGTGCAGTTTGGAGGCTGGGTTGAAAGGGAGGTACAAGCTCCTTCCCTCATGCTGCTCTTACATTTTCATTCTGTTCTGGGTTAGGCCAGTGAATGGAAATAAAACAATGGTGTCAAACGTAATACAGTATCAACTTCTTCTGATTAACTTTTAAATGGTGCATCCTAAGAGTGAGTAAAATAATGTGAACTAAACTTCTGAGTTATATTCCTGCCTTTCCTTTCATATAGTGTGTGTTTAGACCAGTCCTCTATTTTGCTGTTTCTTCTATTGTCTGTAGGAGAAAGAGATACAGTCACACTCTAGCTTCTTTTTGAGGTGGCCAAAGCTGTGTAGGGTCTTGAACTATGAAATTCTGCAATGTGGTTTACTCTATTAGAAATTGTTTTAGTATTTGTGCTCTCCTGTGAATTAAAGTGTATATTAATATTTTAATTTTTCAAGAAAATGTTTGTGCATGTTATGACCAATCTAGTGCCCTGTAGCCATTGTGTATCTGAGTAAAAGCTCTTCAGCAGATAACAAAAATATCCAACACCAACATTGAATTTCAAAATTTGTTAAATACGCTTTGGCATACTTTGTCCTTTGTTCTTCCTTTCACATTTCTTAGAATAGAATGGCAAGTCAATAGTGATGGATATTACTGTAATTGTACACAGCATTTCCTTTTCCCTCTCTGACTGCTTTGTCAATAGTAATTTCTTCAAATATGCCAAACAAACACTAGGAAATTCTTAAATCTTAAGTATTCTACTTTCCTACTTCTGAATTAATATAAAATGGATTAATAAATGTTGTTAGCAGTTTTAATTGTAAACCTGAAGATAGGTTAAATGAACATAAAATCATAAACACCTCCTTTCCTCTTTTGCCACAAAGGAGCTCATTATTCCAACAACATAGGTGGAATTTTTCTGAGTTTAAGGAGTCATTATTTGCAAAAGTAGAGTACGTTCAGTGGATGGTTATTTTGGATAATTAAGGCTGAGGAAACTGAGCTAACAAAAAAGAGAAAATTTGAAACTATTCTAGAAGCAAACATTAGAAAAAATGTGTATATGAGAAATTGAGGGGAGGCAAGATACTAGGAACAAATCATGCTAAGAGTTACAGGATTTTTCTCCTGTTTTACAAGCGTTCCCTGAATCTTTTAAGTCTTTACAAATTGGTAGAATCACAGTACCACAAAAAATACGTTTTCAATATTTGCAATGTGGCTACAGACAATTGCAAAAATTTCTTTGGCTTATCCATGAAGTTCAATTCTTAAAACAGTCTTTTAAACTTCCATGTTTCAGATCTCCAAATGAAACAGCCTGTCTAAGCCTTTTGGAAATTAATTCATGTCTTGAGGAAGTATTACAGAGATGTCATTTAGAAGGTCAACATAACTGCAGTATTTGACATTTTCCCTGTAGAGAACACAGGGTTTTCTCGTAACAGGTTGTGGAAATGTGGTTTGGTACCTTGAAAAATCAGGCTACTTATAAAGACAGGTTTAAGAATGAACTTTAAAAATCTTAATTTTGTGTTTAAACACCTACTTTTACATATACAAAATTGACCTTAGCAGAGTTTAAGTACCAAACTTACCAGTCTATGAAAGTGATCCAGGAAGTGTACCTGATACCTCTGAAATTAACATTTGATTTAGGAGGAATGGCAAAATTCCCTGGAATTAGATTTGTCTGCATGTGCATATCTGCTTCCCAGTGTCAAGAGCTGTATTTCTAAGCTCTGCTGTCAATCAGAGGCCTGGACAAGATGCACTTACTCTTCACCTACATCCTCAGCTGGCATGTACTGCTCACCTAACAGAGAATGCTTAGCCCATGTAGACAGTGTTGAGTCCAGCTTCCCAGAGAAGGCTGTTTTTTTTCAGAATATTTCTGAATGTGCCCATCTTCTGCATAAAGCCTTGGAATCAGAGTACATTTAAGTGCAAGATCTGGCTTTTACTCCTTTCTATTTGAATTACATATACTTTTTATTAAATTACACTTTTAAAATTAAATTACTAGGTCTCAAGCTGTTTTATTCACAGAATCACAGAATAACCAGGTTGGAAGAGACCCACTGGATCGTCAAGTCCAACCATTCCCACCAATTCCTAAATCATGCCCCTAATTATTGTCTTAGTGGCTTCTATTGGACACAAAGGCTCACCACTGGCTCAATTTCATTTTCCACCAGGACCCTCTGATCCTTTTCTGCAAAACTTCTTTCCAGTCAGTTGCTCCAGCCTGTACTGCTTTCAGGGTTACTCTGTCCCAGAGACAGGAATCTTTTTATTTTTCTTATCTGAACTTCAAGAGGTTCCTGTAAGCCCATTCCTCCAGCCTGTTGAGATCTTTCCAAATGGCAGTCCTGCCCTTCAGTACATCAACTACTGCACTCGATGTGCACTGCAGTGTTTTTAGCTCTCCATGGAGACCCGACCCAGCTCTATGGTTAATTTCCATATTCTAATGCTCCGGAACATCCTAATATTTGGCACCTATTTTTTAAGTTTTGTTTTGTTTAAGTAGGAGGAATCTAAATACAAACAGCAATCTAAATCTTACCATAACTGATTGTTCAAATGCATTTGTGTCTCTAAATCTCTGTAGTACTTGGATATCACTTCATTAGGGAACACAATTTCAGGTGTCCTGCTTTAAACACAGAAACCCATTAGACTACACTTTCTAAAGTCATACTATTGCAAGCATTATATTAAAAATAAATGTTTAATTTACCAGTATAAGTTAATGGTTTACAAAACTTTACAACACAAACTAGACTGGATTTGGCAGCTCTGATTTTGTCAAAGTATGTGATATTTAGTATAAGTTCAGTGTATCTTCCCCTCAGCTGTCTCAGCATCTACTCCTAGATGTCTCAGGGCTGCCTTTGGTATGTGATTTCCCTATACGTTTTTATACTTTCATACTGTGTTTTGACTGATCAGTCTGTTCCACTCGATTTATGAAATTAAGTCTCAAGTAAAAGTGAAACAGTCCCATTTTCCCACTGATGGTTTTATCATTCTGATTTTTGGATAAAATAGCTGATTAGAAGTCTTCTGTCACTAATTTCCATCACTAATTTCTATTGTGCTTTATATACAATGGTGGCATTTATGGCTGAAAGAAGCTAGTTTCACACCTTATAAGATGAGAGACAATTTCTCATTAGACAACATTTTACTGGCTGTGCAGTTGTAGATAGCAGTTTGCTATGGTCAAAGTCCTGTGTGAATTAATTTTCCTACAGATAATTCCTCTCACTTTTCAATATAATTTGAATCCCCTCTAATAGATAAAATCAAACCTACCTTTTTAAAATGTAATATACAATTATGCTACTTTGCATACAGCATGGAAAGAAAAATGCTTTGTTTTCTGTTTGTTCTCTTCCCCAGAGGATTACTCAGGGGAGGTTGACAGATCAATAAGAGTTAATTATCATCAAAAAGCAGAAAAGATAAATGTATTGTATATCTATAATGAAATCAGTTTTCAATGTACAAAACTGTTCTACATTGGCAATAATGCATTATGAGACTCAGAAGTTTTAAGTACAAGATGTTTGCTTTTTTGCTGTACAAGATTAAAAAATATATAATAATTTTAAAATATTAATATTTTTAGATTCAATTAGCTTTACGATGCTGATTGTTCTTGATTCTTCTGCAGGCCATATGGCTGTACTCCTGTAGGACACATGGCATTTCCTTTTATCCTGATGTTCAAACATAGTGATGGGTTGATCCTTGGCATCTGCACTACTAAAACCTAGTTCTTTAGTTCACTGAATGATGTCACCTCAAGTAAAATGACTTTCATTTGTTGCTACATAAACATGTAGATTCACTGTGGTTTCTTTTTCAAAACTTTGTTAACTTCAGAGTGTTTTTTCCACAAACAGCAAATATATTTATTTCATTAAATAACTGCATTGTTACTACTATGCTAGTTACAGTAACAGTTTTCTTAATACATGGACGTGAAGGAAATGTATACATAAAATTATGACAAAGTATACTATTGATATACCAAAATATGGCTACATCAGTAAGAGCTAGAAGTAAATATTGTATCATTTTCAGATTATTTCTATTTAAGTTGTGCAGTAATTATATTACTGCTGTAGTAATACGAGCCAAAACTGTACTGCATATTTCTGGTAAATAATGAGGTACCTCAAGAAATTACTCTGTAAAAGAATTAACAAGGAGATGATGCAAATAAAAATGTAGGAGAAAAGATGGTCAAAAAAGGGTATTTGAGTGGAGATTCAGTGGTATTTCTGAGCCAACAGACTTTTAAAGAAATTTGAAATTTGTGAATTCAGTATATCCTGAATGTATATTTGTGCTTGTTTAAAAAAAAAATCAAGAGGAGGCCTCAAGACCATAGGTTTGTCACATTAAAAAGCTACCAAGTCAAAAGACAGAATTCTTTTCTCTTCTGTTCCACTTGTGGTTGAGTTAAGAGTAGCAGGAAATGTTAGGAGACTGCATAAATTTACCCCTTTGATGAGTTATTCCACCTCTGACGTTGAGCCTTGGAGAACTGGGCAGGGCTGAGGGAATACCTGTGTCAAGGACAAGTGGTGACTGAGCAAATCTAATTGAGGTGCACATGCAAGCTGAGGAAGTACGTGAAGAGAAATTGGATGTGATGACATGTATTTGCCATTGTGTGCATGTTGTTCATTTTTACGGTTTCCTTTATACAAGCTGCAAGGTGCTCTGTTTTAGGACTGACATTAATATGCATCTGGAGAAACGAGTACAATCAATCTTAGGAACTTTAAAGCTAGCGTGAAGGAAAATAATGACTACTAAGGCATCTGTTACTCGTAAGGACTTTTCTGGAAGGTAAATGGAACAGAAACTTTCCCCCAATTTAATAACTGAATATACTCATGAACATTAACTCCTTCTACGTGTACAAGTTCACATACATAAATAATAGTGCTGGAAATCAGCTCTCTGCATGCAAATGTGATTAAAAAGTATGTTAGCATTACAGTCCCAGTCTCCAGAGGGGGAGATTTCACCTCAGGAAAGTAATGTATTGAATATTCTTCCAGAGAAGCCTAAAACTGACAAATAATTTAAAAAGTATGCCAGTAATTCCAGTTTTAGAGTTTGCTGGATTGTTGTATTCAGTACTTTTTCAGATTCCAGCTTTTTCTGTGCTATGTTTTATATTCATTTTTGTGTGGACAGTTAGTGCCATTGGACACAGAAACTGGCATGTAGGCAATACATTGTTTGCACTCAGATGATAGTGTATGCCTAATTTATAGCTTTTGTTTGCAGAAATGTACTGCCACAAACAGATATGACTTAATGTCTTACAGCGAACCTCTGATGTTTGGTTTAATTCATATAGTCTGAAGACACTGTAACAGACTCCTTTCCCTTTATATCCAAGAAAACTGCATATTTAGCTCTCCTATTATTTCTTACTTGTAAGATCGAGTGATTTATAATAGAATGGGAATTCAATATGGTTACTTTTACAAAGCTATTAATAGTCTTTCATTACATTTTTCAGAAGAATTTTGTCAGTAGGCACTAGTAGGTCCAAAAGGAATGCACGGAACTTCACTGCTAGTACAGCTGTCAAGTTGCTTTTGAATTGATATACATAGCAGAGTATTTACAACTAAGTGTGAAGGTCACTGGGTCAGAGGAGGTGTAGCAGTTGGGAATTATATTTGAATATAGGAGTGAGTCAGTGTTCTGAGTGTATTCTCATGACTTCTGTTTCTTTGAGTGGTTCTTCTGCAGCCATATGTATGCCATTTTGAGACCTTTATGGTAATTTGATATTTTTTACTTAATATCCTACTAAAATACATGGATAAATTTCACGTTATCAAAAGGAACAGATATTGCTAACGCCTGGAAGATATAATGTATTTTTTGAGGCTTTTTTGAGTTAGGATATGTCTGTTTGTTCAAAAAAGGTTAATTTCTGTCTTGAAAAGTGTATGCAGATGAGGAAAGAGCAGTCTGAGGTTATTGTAAATTCATGAACTATATCTACATAAAAAGTTCATCATCTTAATTTCCAGCTCTTGAGAGGGAACAGCTAGAAATGACAGGACATATTGAAATGAAGTCTCAGAATTTCACACATGCCTAACAATGTTAAATCATTTTGCTTTCTCCATAGGATTTTAAGACAGTGCTATCTTTCCCCCAGTACCCAGGGGAGTTTCTGCACCCTGTGGTATATGCATGTACCGCAGTAATGTTGTTGTGCCTGTTTGCTTCCATTATCACCTACATTGTCCATCACAGGTAAGAATTCAATTTTAAGCTCTTGTGTTAAATGGTCAGAATTATGCTGAGATACTTCAATTTTTCTGACTATAACTGAAAAGAATTTAAATTATCTGAATGACGGTTGGATAGTAATATCTGCAATATTGTTTACACCAGAGAAATAATAATAAAAAAAAGTTATGTGTCAACAATTTTCAAGCTTTGAGATGTATGTATAAATGGTCTACACACTGTTCCTAAGATTTCTAATTTGACAATTCAATATAAAACCACGAGCACTATCAAATTGCTGTCTGGCAAATCCCAGTCAAAGAGCAGCCGACTGGATAGTGACAGTGGCAGCACTGGCTTCTAAATGCCAGACTGATCCAAAGACTTGGCAACTGTCATTGAATAGATGAAACTTCTTTTGATTTCTAAATCTTCCTTGATTTAGAAAACTTGTGTTTTCCTTTATATGAAAGATTTATATAAATGCCATTTTAACTGCATACTTCTGTTAAAGACCATTAGCAATTTAAAAGTGTAGGAACGTATTGTACTGTAGAGGCTGCTAAATATTAATTAAGTGAACTTAATGCAATGACTTCTGATCTTCAGTTTCCGTTTAATCCTTTAGAGATGCCTTGTTAAAGTTAAGCATATCTGGAGCTGTGCAATAAGCCTTTTGCTTTTTTACGCTACTTTAAATGCTTGATTTGAGTGAGGAAACTTTAAGTCAATTGACTCCTTTTACAGTTTTTATCATTGATTTTACCTTTTTACCATTGATTTCAATGCTGTATAAATCAGACTCTGTCCTATAGGTATATTGTTATGTACATCTTCAAGAATCCTATTATATGAAGCATTTTTTTCAAAAGCATAATTTTCATAATAGATACATTGTTTTTTAATTTTAAAATGTGATTTTCAACAGCACAATCCGAATAAGTAGAAAAGGATGGCACATGCTTCTCAACTTTTGTTTCCATACTGCTCTTACATTTGCTGTTTTTGCTGGTGGAATCAATCGCATTAAATATCCAATTATATGCCAAGCTGTAAGTATCTGCCTTAGTAATTCTTACTAATATAATGAAAATCAGAAACTGTATCTTTTAACATAATATTGATAGTTCTCTTTCTTTTCATATATTGTCATGAATGAGGGCTTTTTTAGAAAAAACTCATATTTAAATAACAGTGTGACTTTAAATAGAGTTCAACAATAAGATCACACTATTACTGCATGGAGAAAACATACAGAGGGGAAATCAGGTTATATGTGTTTATGCCTAAAGAATTATATGTGCACACCTGATGTCACTTAGCTAAGGTTTCATGGTTTCTTCATGCTTATCCCCACTTCATTTACGTCCCGTCTAGGCATCTGCCATGAGTTGGCTCTAGAATTCAAATCCAAGGTTTTGAGCAGACTCTCAGTCATCAGATCCTTCTGTCTAGATGTCCAGCATTAGTTTGTGCCAAAATTAGAATCAAAGGTTTCACAAAACAGACTCTCATGCATCAGATTTTATAAAATAAATAATTTAATAGAGGAATACAGCAGCACGGTTGACTATGGGGAGAGAAGCCAAGCTGAACAATAAAATGCCTGGGCAATTATAAGTTCATCCAACCCCTCTTGTGATGGTTCAGTCTAGTAGTAATAGTTTGGTCTAAGGTCTTCTCATTCCTCATTGGACTCCTTTGCTCTGTTTCAGACAGGTTCTTCTCTTGTCTTGATGATCTGCATCCTTGCAGCCTCAGTATCTTCTGTTTTCAGTTGACTCCGGAGGCCGTGTTTTAACTGAACAGGTTGTATGTACTGGGAACGCTTTTAACTGAAAGTTCCCATCTTGGAGCTTACTGTTTCTCAGCAAGTCTTTCTACTCCTGCTAAGAAACCTAGGCAAACACAATATGAGAACTCTAAACTATTTTTTCTACTTAAAAGTTATTTATTTAAGCTAAATAACTAATATTTGTTAAAAAGGAGAATTGGCTGGCATGCAGTCCAGCTGCCATCCAGGAAGGATTCAGTGGGACTCATCAGCAACTGTGAGATGGACAGAGAGAGCATGGCTTCAGCTGCTCTGAATATAGAGGCAAAGCCTGTACAGAGTGTAAAGAGAATCATTTCAGTTATCTTTTGTAACACCTCACGAGGGCTTGTTGCAGTTTGTCTTAAATATTTCTTCCTCTCAAATTTTGTAGCAGAGCTCCAGACCTCCTGAATGTTGTTGGTATTTACCTGTAGTAAAGCACTTTATTAAGCCAATATTCTCCCAGTTATTTTGCCTGTCACTCTACTGGTTCTTCTGATTGTCTCCAATGGATGTAAATAACAACCAGCCAACAGCACAGCCATTGTAATACGTGCATAACTAGTGTAAGAGTTATTACTCTAATTTTGAGTGAGATGATTTGGAAGCCTTTTGTGTGTACTCAAGTATGACCATCAATAAGCTGAACTTGTGGATTTGTTAGTACATGTAACATTCTATGTGCGAAGTCTACTTACAGAGGTTACACGGTAATCATTTAACTGGCAGTTGTCTGCTAGATTATTCTGAGATAAACAACTGACGATATCTAGTGTATTCTGTCATAATTAATCGGTGAGTTCTAGCAAATCGAAATATCATTTACCGTTGTCTTTATTTGCAGTTCTTAAGTGAGAGCAGCAGATTAGTTTGTAGGGCAGCCATGGCCGCGTAATTACATGGTCAGAAATGACCATCTGTTGTTACAATCATTGTCTGGTTATTTACTTTGCAGATTGCACAGTAACAATGCAGTATTAACTGTGATAATGAAAAACTGATTGAGATAAATGAGTTATTAATAATCTGTTATAAGTAATACATGAACTACAGGGGTATCTTCATAACATGTATTATCAGTAGCAGCTCGGTTGCTACAGTATAGGCCCAGATCCTGAGCTACTAAGAAACATGCACACTTAGAGAATGGATCCATATGCATATACTTTCTAATCAGTTTCATAAAGTTCTTTATTTACCATGCTGCTTCATCAGATGACGATCAGCCGTTAAAATATAGGAAAGATACAAGACACATAAGACACACAGAGCCCTCTGGTTCCTGGTAGAAATTCTCTGATGTAATTAGGGAGGGCTAACAGATTCAACAATCTAAGATAAAACTCTGGTAGGTGGTAACACGGGCTGAACAAATGTTGTACATCACTATGGACCCTTTCTTTCCTACTGACAGCAACATCTTCCAGACTTCTCTGAGTCTCATTGCTTGTTTCCTCCTGTGACAGCCCTGAGAAGATCACTCTGTATTAATATTCAGGGTTCCAAAGCTAGGAGGTAGGAGGTCAGACCTACTAATAGTCTCCCAAGAAGCTTACATATCTGAACATTTCCCGCAGCTTATGTAAGCAGTGGTGGGGTGTGCAGCACTCCTTTTCTCTGTGTATGGAATATAGTAATTCTTTAAATTATTCAGTCTAATGAAAGGTATATTCATATAGCTATTATGGGCTTGTGTGTCTCTCAAGCTTATGTTTTATCTCTTTTCCCTCTCTTTTTTTTCTCTTTTTGCAGGTATGGAAAAAAAATTTATATTAGGATATAAAAATATATTTGTGAAAATATTGCTGCTTCAAGCAGCAGTAAAATATTAGTTATACTCCATGTGTAACACTTTCAAAGTTGCTGTAGCATAGATATCTTTCCATCTGCTCCAATTCTGTATACAGCTTCACCCTGTAGCAACATAATCTGCCCTTTTTATTTCCAGAGTGCACAGGGGAAAATACAAAGTGCAAGCATTTTCTGTCCTAGTGACTGAAATGTGGTGTCAAAGCCAGTGAATCTCCACCTACAACTTTCACACAAATTTCACTGCAACATCCTTACCCAACTGAAATAACAGACTGAGTTAAATTTTATCCTTCATAATTAAACAAACAGTGTAGTTCTAAAATAACTTCACTTGGACCACTTTCTCCCTCTAAATTAGGTATCCTAGGCTAATTTTAAGCAGCAGGAATTAATGCTATGGAAATGAACTTATTTTCTGCAATAGATACTTGGAAGAACCTTCATATCTCTTTGACAGTAAAGTAACTGCACAAAAATATGTTTTTCAGAGTAAGGAGTTTATTTTTATCTGGAATCTAAAAATCTAAAACTCCTTTTTAAACCTGCATGCCTGTCAGAGAAAATTTTGTAAAGGCAGGCTCACTTGCATTTGTGCTATGCAGTCTTTATGATTTATAAAGAAACCTAATGTTAGAGTGCTGGTCTGGAAGAGCTGATTGCATCTTCACAGATTTCCTGTGTGAATTAGGTTATATCTACAGGCTGTATATATTACCCACAAATCTGATTCTGGGTTTTACTGAATGCTGGCTGTTGATGTAGGATCCAGAATCTTGAGTCGATGGCAAAATCTTCCATGCAAGGCAAAGGCTGTTTCAGGAATGGCAAAGTGGGGTTAATTTGAGCCAGTACTCTAGCCAGAAAGGTTGTTGAGCCAGCCAATATATGATGGAGTCAGACCTTTCCATCTCCTGAAGTTGGGGTCTCTGATTATTTTCCTTCAAAGGACAGGACGATGTTTATTGCTTTCATGTAAGGAATGAAATTAAAGAATACACCACTGTAGCTGGATCACTCCCCATGCATGGAAGGAATTGATTCTGTACCCTCAGTCTGAAAGATTTCCATCTCATGTCCCCTGCTTTCAAGGAGACTATGATAGCCATGAGCCTACAGAAGCTAGGAGATGAAATTGTCTGTTCAACATGTTGAAGCATGAAGAATAGGGTTAGGGGCACAAGATTCCTGAAATAGAAAAATTAGAGACAAAATCATAGTTTTTTTTATCCTTGTGGCCAGTCACTGAGTGGTATGATCACTTTGGTTACATTTTCAAGAACCCACTATATGGTTTATCAACTTACATGTAAAAATTGCCAAGTCTCAGATCTTCCTCCTCCCTAATGAGTGTTACATGTGAAGCTGCTTGTGAATTCCTTTCTGTAGGGCAGTACGTCTTTTATAAGAAAGGTGAAGCCAAATGCATACTTGCTAGTAGCCCTGGAAGTTAGAATGCTACCCTTGGAAGTCCAAAATCTGGATTTGAATCTTGTTAAACTTAAGGAGCTTTTACAGCTACGTGCTGCATCTCAGATAGGAGCTGTCAATACAAAAATATTGTAGAAAGAGGAGGAAAAGAGCAATTCTTTCTGCCCTAGCTATTTTTTTTTTTTTGAAAGGTGTGAAATTAATGTACAGTTTGATAGATAAAGTGTCTGAACAGAAGATTGCTATTTAAGAGTTCTTGAGTGGTCTTAAGTGAGAGAGGTACTGCACTGTTCAGCTCCGCAGAGACAGAAACAGCTAGTTATATGCACAAACAAGACTTTACGTGGCTTGAAACTTGTATAATTGGGGAAAAAAGTAATTAAATGAAAAAGTAGGGGAAAACAAAGAAATTTGTGTGCAAGTTAAAGCCAATCAATAGAGGGGTTTGTGCCAAAATGCCTTGCATAAATAGGTATTTTGGTCATTACCGTGGTAACTCCATGATGTGGAACTTAATTTACCTGTAAAGTACCGAAATTTATTGAAGGAGCATGTACAGGCAGCGTCTTCTTACTGTAGAAAAGCACAATCTTCTATCCCATTGACTGTTGCTTATTCCCAAAGATAAGGGTTCTAAGAGCACAGGAGATGAAAAAAATGAGTCCAAGGAAATAAGAAAATTTTCACAATATACCTGTGGTTACTAAATAGCTTTAGGTGCCATGTTAGCTTCAATGCATGTCCTGACAAGTGCTTTCTGTACCATTTAGCCTGTCAATGGAAAACCTTCTTACAAATAAGGGTCATCGCTTTAATATATTCAATCATAATCCTTTGTTCTGTACAGAAAACTTGACCCTTCCACACAATTTTGTGTGAAATATAGAAGTTCCACTTATAGTGAAAATGGTTTTAAGTAAACACCTTGGTATTTCATGTATTTCTATCTATTTATTGGCCTCTTGAGCTTTACAGAGGCATAAATGCAGTAGGAAGATATACAGAGGAGAGTTTACTGAATGAAACTATCTTTGTTCTGTTCTTCTTTCCTTTGAGCCCTGTCTTCCCCATCTATGTCATGGGCTGGTATCTCATGTATTTCTAGCACAGGGCTCAGATGTCTTCCTAGCTTAAGAGAGCTAGAAAGAGGTCGTCCCACTGAAGGGGACAAAGGAGCATGGAGCCTCAGCCCCTAAGTGCAACACTGAGGAAAATGCACGTCTGCGGCATGACTGATGTCCGCATGAAGATATGGGGAAGAGGTAGAAAGCAAAGCCCTCCACTTTGAAATACAGCATTTTCAAGATGAGGTGTGACAACCATTTCTTTACTAATTATTATTAGCGGATGAATAAAAGCAAAATTTTTAGTCCAGAAGCATATTTTGTGATGGGAAGTGAGAAACAAAATCACCGTAAGGAGAAAAGGGTACCCTTTTCTTTGGAATCCAATATAACAGCTCAGTGCACCCTTCCAAATTCCATGTTTTTGTTGTGTCGTATATTGTATCTCCAGATTGTCACTATTGTCTTTCAGAGATGTCAGTCATGAGGAAGTCTTGTATTATCAGGATATATCCTCTTCTCCTTTAAGCAAGAAATGCAAATGGATATTCTTTTTTAAGAGAGAGAAAAGGGCATATTATTAAAGAGTTAGTACAGAAGATGATAACATTTCCGTCTCTTACATTTGTTCAATTTGTCTGTACATAAGAAGGAATGAAGTGGCTGAAATATGAGCACACTGTGAAGAGAAGTAATGTGACTAAGGTGTGCCATAGCAACAATATTTTCAGTTCAGTTCAGTTGCCTCCTTGAAAGTTCAATAAATTTTTTTATTGTACTATTTTTAGAAATCTCATTCACTTAAGTGGCTAATTATTCCTATATACATGGCCATACATGTTGTCAAAATGTCACATGTAGGTGCCTTGTCACATGGAATTAATCCCTGCTGTTCATATTCTTATGGACTCTTTGGCATGCTTGTGTAGAATAATTACAGAATATATAGTAGCAGTGCTATGCTGAAATGAGAAAGAGGTTATGAACCAAATCTCTAGATCTAATTTTTCCAGTTCCTTCTTATGGTTCCTGCCTACTTTTTCTCCTTCTTTCTCCTCCCCCTCTTCTCCCTTCTGCCTTACTCCTTCACTTCACCCCCCTGCTCGTAGTCATATCCACTGTGTCCCTACAGAAATGCTGTAAGCTGCATATGAACTAAGTCCAGACAGCACTAGCCACTGAACTGGCAATGTCGGCCAGCTGATGGTACAAAGTTGTCTCATTCTTTTATTTCTGCTTCTTTAACCTCAAGTGACAACAGCTAGGAAGGCTTTATATTCCTTTGTCTAATGTATCAGACAAGTCCTGGAGAAAATTAGAAAGGGTTTTCTGTGATGATATTTGCTGCTATCTTCAAGTTTTGTGCTATATTGCTAAATATAAACAAAATTCATGGATTTTTTTTCTTTAGCTATCAGTTATTTTGTTTTAGGTTGAGTGAAAATGAACACTGGTTCAAATAAATTATTATAATGGATTTGTGTTGGCTTTATTCAGCAGTTCTTTGTATTCCTTAAACATTTATGTACTTTCCAAGTATAAGAATATTTTACTCGTCACTGCAAATGTCAGGTTATTGTTTTAAAGGTAACCTTATTTTATATAATCAGATGGAGACTTAACTGATGTAAAAATACATCAGAGATTGGATAAAATTCCAGTTAGTGTTTCCATAGTAATGAGTAACAATTACTAACATAACAAACATGTTAGTATTTTAGAGGTGTTTGTACTTGATGTTACTTTCAATGATAAACTCAACAGTTTCTTGGAGACAAAATAAGAATAACACTATTGTGAGGTTTTGCTTCCATTTAAGGGAGAAAGCCAAAATCTACCATTTGATTTTAAAAATTGTGTGGTCAAGTTCCTTAAAATATGTCTAAAAATAATCTGGTTTTAGGCAAATAGCACTGATCCCATTACAAGAAGTCAGCCTTAGCTATGTAAAGCTGACAGGCAACTACAGCAGAATATTTCTGAAAAATGAAAAGAAGTAGTAGCATAATAGCAAGGGAAAAGGCTGACCTCTCATTAATTTTTAAATTGCATTGTCCTGATAAGGTAACAAAGCTTGAAGCACAAACTAAGCTTCACATTACTTTAAATCCAGGTGTAAAAAATTTTCATTAGTCAGGTTCTTAGAAAACAAATGTCTTTACATTCATAATATAACAGCTGGTATCACTGATATTATCAATGATTGATTGAATAACAAATTCCATCTGTTTTTTAAAAGTGATTTCCCTGGGTAGAAATAACTAGAGAGAAAGAAAAAATTGATACAAATTCAGTTTCAAAATATCTGTTTGCTTGTACACTTAAGTAAGATTCTTCTAAACTCTTGTTTTACTTTTCATTTACATCTAATGGTTCCCTCTTTTTGTTTTTTTAGGTTGGTATAGTACTACATTATTCTACCCTCTCTACTATGCTATGGATTGGAGTAACTGCTAGGAATATTTATAAGCAAGTCACAAAAAAACCTCAGCCATGCCAAAACAGTGACCAACCTTCTTATCCAAAGCAACCACTACTCAGGTATGGAATGTTAGCTTTAATTTTTTTTTAATGTATTCCTAAAACATGTATATAAATTTAAAACAAACTCTCACTTTTATTGCTGTATTCTTTACTTTTTCCAGTCTATAAACAAGATCTATAAAAAATCGAGTCACCTAGTTGTATGTAAAAATCTGAATATTTTTTGTATGCTAATCAGGGGATGGAAATATGCAGAACTGGTCTTGGCTACGTTCAGATGCCTTATCTGAACAGGAGTAATGGCAGTGTTCCTTTTGGTTTCTTATGGGGGGAAAAAAAAACCGGTATGCTTCTGGGTTAAGGCATTATTTAATCATCAGAAACTACAACAGAATAAGTCTCCCCTCACCCTTATCTATTCTACTGTAAATCTTGCCCATACTTGTATTGCATGCCTCATAACCTGATAGAAACCTTCCTCATTCCACATCAGAGATCTAATACTATTACAGGAGAGACTGACATTCTGGATTCCCTATCAGTTTCTAGATGGAGCAGATTATTAGACGAGTCTCTGACAGCGTGGCAGATGTAATGCGGTAAGAATTTTAATCAGAGACCTATGAGATGCTGAAACTTCAAGCCAAAATAGTCAGTCTGCATTGGAAAAATAAAACAACTTATCACAAACTAGGATTTCCAACCAAAGGAAAATCTAGTGTCCCTGTATAGATTTTGGAGGGAGACTGAGACAGAGAGGAAATTTCAGAGAACAGTTCCTCCCATCTGTCTTAAACAGGATGAATCATCTTATGGAGTCACCTGTCTTTCCTTACAGAACATGGAAAAATGTGAATGGTCAATTTAGACTAAAGACCTCAGTTTTATAGTGAAGGGCAAGAAATAAAAGTTCTGCTTTTTATGGCTCTGCTGTGAAAAATCTGAATTAGCATATTCTTTTAAACAGCCTTATTTTATTTTGAACACCAGATGTGTATTAAATAGCATAGATGAGGCTGTGTGGGGCTGTCACAACTTATTAGAAGTCTATAGGAAGATGAATTTTGTTTTGCCATCTGACTGTGCTGAGTGAAATCTTTATAAACATGATTAGTTTTCTGCTATTTAAAACATTTTCTTTCTAGAGATGAAATTGATTAAAGATCACATAAAATTTGTATAGTGAAGAGAAGAAGAGCCATATTGAACGTCAGCTTTGAAAGGTGTGAGCAACAGGACGTACTTTCACTGAAAGCGCCTGACTTTGCTAATCCATGATTTACCACACCACTTTTCATGGATAAGAATTTCACTCTTTCAGTTACTAGCTCATGGCAGAATGAATAATTGCCAATTTTTAAATGCTGCAGTGTGGCTATTAAGGTAGAAAATTGTTACAGGTTATACAGACCCAGAGTAGTGTATGTTCTTTAAATTCAAATCTTGTTTGAGTTGGAAAACAATAGAGAAACAGATTACGGAAAAGATTACAATAATTAGAATCCTTGTACCAGTCATGTTAAGGTTCTCACGCAGTGAAAATTAATAGTAGATATTTCAACTTTAGTAATAGAAATGATAAACTTCCTTTTAGCTGGAAGAGAACATGAATATAATTGTTTAATAGCTAAGTAAAATCATTCTAAGTTATTTTACTTACTCAGGGCACCATATGTCTTAGAGACACAGGCACTGAAATGTCTAATATGATTTCATAGTGCTAGATTCGAAGTAGTAAGGATCAATTTCATTTCATGTAGAAAATGGGCATAGTATATAGAAAATTTAAAATTGCTTTAAGAAAGAAAATTACAAACTTATAATTAGTAATTGTTGTTCTTTTAGAAGGATAATGATAATTTTTATGGGCATTTTAACTTTACTGGTTTTAATAAAATTAAAATCAGAATTATTCCATATCATAGTATTTCCATAAAATCCATTTCAGATGCTTACATTTCAGTGCAATCATTTATAAGAAATATTTAACTAGATAGTGTTCTTGTATCTATACACTGATGCCAGTCTTTATACATATTGTGCCTCAGGTATATAAGAGAGAACATCACAGTTTGTCCTGGTCTGAATTTGGGAGAGGGAATGTTAAATTTTGTCTTCTTTTGACACTACTAGATAGCTAAGTAATGTGAAATATGTTGAAATGGAGATTGAGTTAAGCTTTTCTATATGTCGGGGCTGTCAGTGCTAGGAAGCACGTTATATGGTTTGCAAGACACTCTTAACAAGAGGTAGCTTGTCAGTAATCCCTAGTTTGACTTGTGGTCAGGTTTTGTTGTAAACTAATATAAAAGCGTGTTTGGCAAGAACTGTACGCTTTGCTGTTCTTCTCCAGTCTTTTCTGGTAATGGAGATATATGATAGACTGGGTTTCCAGTTCAGATAGGAGTGGTTTTATATTCCTTTTATATACACTTGCTATATGAGACATAAGGTTATCATTTGTGAGTCAGTAAGTGGGAACAACTACTGAAAATCAGTATGTAAATCTATGACATGGAATTTACCAAGGAATTATAAGAATTCTCTCACCATATTTTTTCAAGGAGCTTGATGCACTCTAAAAAGCATCTGAGATCATAAAAATGAATACCAAGACATCTAAAAGGAGACCTAACCTGTTAGTAGAAAAAGGTGTTTGCTTGTAACTGTTGCTTCAGTTTTACTGCCTGCAATTAACGCATTCATTTGCAGAAGTAAGACACATCTTTTCCTCCTAGTTTTCCTTGAACAAGATGTATTGTATTTAAAATTGTTGATCTCTATTAGTTTTCTCTGCTCCTAGATAGAGTGATCAAATTTGAGATCTTCTTTCAGTGTAATGTAACTGAAACTTGTTCTTCATGGCAGTACTATTTTGAATATTGTCTGGTTTTACACTTAAATAATATAGGATACATTATATATGTTATACGTGATGTATTTTATTATATATATTATACAAGATGTATGTTATCTGTTAATTACAGAGTTAAAGCTCTCAGGGCCTGTCACTTTAACTTGAGCCAACTGTAACAATTCAGGTATTTTTCAGTAAATGTGCCTGGATGCTAATGAGGTAGATCAAATTAATGCATCATTCAATTTTGTTTATTGAAAAGCTGAACCCTAGTACCTCAACAGATAATGAAATTACTTCCTGTGAAATATACTCTTTGGTATTCTTAATAGAAATAAAAAAATTCTGTTTGCTTATCCTCAGTGGACACTGGTTAAACCTGACAGAGTTTTGGTTTCTCACTCATATGAAGTCAGAATTTGCCAGCAAGGACAAAGGGGCATGCAAGACTCAGCTATTACTTGCAACGTACTAAACATCTTATCAGACCAAGATGGGGCAAAAATAGTATTATTTTTAAACATGGAACATGAATGTATTTTTCATGTGATGCTGCGTGCACGTACAGATTAGGCAGGAGTACAGACCAAGCAAAAAATATTTCTGAAAAGTATTCTGCTGAAAGCATTCCTTTCCAGAAAGAGAGAGGATAAAGAAATAGACTACTATCATTTTTAATAAGATAAGTAGTAAGCACAATTGCACTAAAAACATTTAAAATAAAAAATAAACTGCCAGCTGTGTCAGGTATTAAGGAGACGGGTAATTAAATTACCTTTTATCCTGGATTGGGTACAAACATGTCTCCTAATTTCCTCCATCCTCTTTTATTCAGTGAGCATCCAGCAAGGTAAGATGGCAAACTTCAGATTACAGGGAGTCCAGTGACCTACATCTGTCATGAATAAACATCCTATTAAAAACAAACACAGAGAATTTGTGGAATATAATAACTCGGGCAAACTTAATCAGTTTTCAGCAGCACACTTAGAGCGCCTGCAATCAATACCACTGGTTTCAATTCCATTCTCTTCTTGTTTTTAACTTTAAATAATTTCAAAAGTTAAGAATCATTTTTAGAATGAGAAAGCCATTTGCATATTTGATATGTTTTGAAATGTCTTAACTGTTTTTTAGAAATTGTCCTTTAACGTGCACACGGAGCAGACCTAGAAATAGTAGATAAGAACTGGAGTGATTCAGTGGAACTGTAATGACTGTTAATGGATGTGTTTGTGTGTGTGTGTCTGCTGTTCTGTATGAGTTTGTATTTGGGCAAGTATCTGTACATCATCCATAGACTCAGAGGGTATTGAGTGATGTCTTGGAAGCAGCAGCAACAAGAGATCCTCCTTGAAGGCTATATTTATGGTGTAGTTATGACTAGTAACCTGCATCCTGATCACATGCATGTAAAAGTGCTCCCCTTCCATCCTCCTCCTTTCTTGTCAATGTGTCAGCAGTTCTTCACAGTCATTCCTTGACTCATTATTTTTTCTCAGTCACTCAAACATTAATCAGTAGTATCTGGCTAAACAGTGCAAAAGTATCTTTGTGACATTGAATTATGTTAAATTTACTGAAAAAAAAAAAAAGAAAAGGAGAAACACTGCTAAACTTTCATGTCCAGGAAAACTCTCTCCTTTGGTTTGTGTAGAAAATCTGATGATGAGCCTCTTGCCTCAAAGTGAGGAGCTTTTACAGACTTGTGTGATATCACAGGGGTCATGACATCTGCTTAGTGCATTGTTCATAGTGTTAACCCTGCTTGTCTCATGATGAACATTTAGATGCTTGATCTCATAGGCACAAATGGACCTACTGCGATGTTTGCTGAACTGCAGGTCTCAAGAGAGCCTGGCTGGAAATATTAAGACTTCCATCATGAACTGATGATGTGGCAATTTTTACTGAATAGGTTACCAGTAAGGCAGGCTATTTCCTGAATTTGAATTGCACATAACAATTTTCATGATGTCATTGAAAATTGGCATATGATGTTTATACACCACAATGGAGATACTAAAAGCACTCCAGTAATAAAGACTAAAGACTTCTTATATTTAGGCTTTTAAAGAATGATTGTGTACTTTACCAGAAAAAAAAACCCTAGAACAGAAAGAACTAGTGATTTCTAATATTCCTGAGGTTGAAAGGGTTGAGATAATTATCTTTGTTACTCTCAAGGTCTAGAAAATTTCCACTATCAGTTACAACAAGTTGCCCATAATTTATTGCAGCATAATAGTAATTGTAATGGGAAATCAAAATTTGACCAAGAAAACAAATTCTCTATTAAACGTCGAGTTTGCCAAATATGTCATGCCATTTTCTGGGCCATGTTCTTTTCTGAATTTTGATTGTGAATCATCTGAAGCAACTTAATTTACATTCTGACAGACACAGACATTACTTGTCCCCTTGACACTAGCAGCTCTGAAATGCAGTGAAGTTCTCGTGCATTTTTCATTAGCACTGACTCTTATGAATTCATGGTTTTGTGTATCAAATAATGATTGAGAGAGAGGGAGAGAGAAGGAGGTCAGATGAAAAGCATCAATTTCAGTCCATTGTTTTCTTTTTTATGGTACACCCTTAAATACTAATTTCTGTAATCCTCATCCATGGAAGCTTATTTTTCCTTGCCACAGTGAAAACTTCCTCTATAAACTTTAGATTTAGCCTGATTATCCGAAGGGATTATCTGCCTTTTCTTTAACAACTCTCTACAGTTCGTGTATGTTGAAATAAATAGGAAATGCCCCAGGGCAGAATAATCAGAAGCCCCGAGGAGACCTCTATAGTTCACTCTTCACTATTAGAATAGACACAGTTCTGTCATTGGGGAGTAAATGAAAGTGATGTCTCCCTGCAAGTAAGTTTTTCACCAGTTGGATGGACCACAGCATAGGAAGCCAACAGTCTCACTGAAAATCTGCTACCCCATGATCAAGGAAGTTTGCCATAATTTAACTACTCGATTGCATCATTTGCTTAGAAGACAATATTTTGATGTGGGCAGTCAGTCACCAGGAAGTTTTCCTAATGTCTCTGATATTATCATCCACGCTTCCTATTTTAGTTATTGGAAGTTAAGACTAAAAAATTATATTTTCCAGTGTATTTTTTTAGATAATTTTCAAATTGTGCTATAATTAGTTTGATTCATTATTGTACAATAGAAATTTTTGCAATCCTTATTTATCTTCAGGGTTCCTTATAGCTTCAATACCATAGGTTCCCAAAAAGAAAATAGTGTTTAACAGCTGGTTTCATACATATTATCTGCAAATCACTATTCTTTCAATATTTATCATATTTTCGAGGAAGGAGAAAGGCCATATTTGGTCAAAATTGAACCTAAGAGAAGCCATGTTTTCCTTCCAGCTATTGTTTTAGTTTTATTCACCAAAAATTGTTTTAGTTTTCTTCAACATTAAAGTAAGCTAGTATATTAAAATAATTAAGCTTGTATATTAAAATTATCAGATGCTTTAAGTGAGTGACGCCTTTGATTTGATCTTATTTCAAGAGGATGTTACCCTCAAAGTAGAAAAACAAAGGTACACACAAGATAAACGCAATGTTGACACTTTCCAGCATAGAAATCCAATATCAAATCTGTAAGAGATACCAAGGTAGAAGGTGAAGTATAATCTTGTTTATTTAAAGAACAATGTCTGAGCTACCTAGTATAGATTTAAAAAAATGGTTTATGGTTATTGCAGAAGAAAAGTATGTCAACTTATTACTCATAAACAAGCTGTTAAACAGCATAGCAAGTCACACATCAAGACTTTCAGCTGAAACTCTCCCCAGTTGTAAAGCTATTGACAAACACAGCCAGAAAAAAATTACATTTGAGTGGTACCTGGACATTTAATGAGGGAATTATGGTCTTGGGACTAAGAAATTATTAACAACATGAGATATGCCATTTGCAAGCTTGCAAAGTTGTGAGCTTCAGGGAGACTTATAATGATTCCTATGATATTTTCAGATTTGAAAGGCTGTAACTGCAACGTGCTGATTTGCAGAACTGTATCAGGTTGAATTTTTCAGATGCTTTTATCACGAGTTCACATCTAGGTATTTCCTGGAAATTCGGAATTCTTGTGACATTATTCCTTGCCTCAACACTTTCTAGAATGTGAGCTAGTCATACAGATAATTGTAGAGGATAAGTTTGAAGGTAGGGTAAGCCTGATAAAATGTTTCATGCTTTGATATGCTGCTCCAGGCAAAATGTAAAACGCTGATTGGAAATTTTACAAGTTCTAAAAATCCTTGAAGATAATATATTCAGACTCCAGTGGGGGCTTTGTAGAAAACTTTATCAGATTTAAGACAGCTAAATATTTTCTTGGGTGATTCTCTGGTGTCATATAGATTAAACTTGATTATGTAAAAAACTCTAAAGAGATATATGTAAGTTAATTTCAGATGTGTCTCATATGTCTAGTAGGGACCAAGAACTAAGCATTCCCATCTGCATGAAATAATAGTCACCATAATTAGAGAAAAGTCTATCTGGCTTTTAATTGTGAATGATTGTACTCTTTTATTAATAAGAAAATATAAAAATAAATAATTTGTTTTATTTAAATAAAGCAGAGTCACATTAGATAAAATTTTTTAGGAAAATTGTTATATGAGAAAGATTTATATCCAGCTTAACTAATGAAAACAGGGACATTGCAAGAAAACATAAGACATGAAGAATCATAAAGTATGTCATGCAGACTGATGAATGTCATAGAAACTAAAACACTGTAGACAACCAACTAATATAATGTAAAGTTATTCACTAGTCTATAATAACTCCAGTGTAATATAACCACTATGGATTTAAATTATAGCATGGCATAGGTCATATTAGGCTACTGGATTTACCAACACATTGCCACTATTCCATAGAGTAATTTTGGCTTAAAGATATGACTAGATTCCAAAAACAAATTATAATCATAAAAAGTATGTGAGTTACCTAAATTTAAATAGTAATGAAAACCAAATATATCTTTTCATACACCTATAACTGTTTTTAGTAATAACAAAATGCATTATTTTAAAATTTGAGAATATTTTGCTCCCTTAATAGATGAAAAAGATCAAAGAAATAAAAATATATTTATTGGACAAACAAGACTGGTGAAATGTACAGATACATATATTAAATTAAATATGCTGCAACATATTTAGCTATAACTGTTGTAAATTCAGCTTCAGACTTGACTCATTCCTTGAATACTTCTTGCCAAATATGTGAGATAATCTCTGTTTTATGCCTATTTGGAAAGAGGGCTTAAAAGTCTTGGGAGGAAATACTGCATTAGATTCATTCATTTGGATTTGAGTTGGAAAAATACACATATATTTCTGTCGATCTCTTTGACCTTGTGCATCCTAAATAGCTGAAACCCATTACTGGAAGTGTAAATGATTCTTTTCTTTTCAACTTAGTCTTCATTAAAAACTCCAAATCATATAAGTTAGTATCTTCCTGGGGCATAACTGAGTATTTTTAATTCAATCTTCAAAATGCTATAAAAGTAGATCAGTTTAGAACTTTGAGTGAGCTTTGGACCAATTTTTGTTGTACTTCACCTGCTAAGGCTGTAAGCAGTGAAAGTCTTCAGGAGCAAGATGTTTACGTTGTAGGGTGAAAGGCATATCATGGTTAATAGAATCATAGAATAACCAGGTTGGAAAAGACCTACCAGATCATGGAGTCCAACCATTCCCATCAATCACTAAACCATGCCCCTCAGCACCTTGTCCACCCATCCCTTAAACACCTCCAGGGAAGGTGATTCAACCACCTCCCTGGGCAGCCTGTTCTAGTGCCCAATGACCCTTTCCATGAAAATTTTTTTCTTAATGTCCAGCCTAAACCCCCCCCTGGCTTGAGGCCATTCCTCCTTATCCTGTCCCCTGTCACTTGGGAGAAGAGGCCAGCTCCCTCCTCTCCACAACTTCCTTTCAGGTAGTTATAGAGAGCAATGAGGTCTCCCCTCAGCCTCCTCTTCTCCAGGCTAAACACCCCCAGCTCTCTCAGCCGCTCCTCATAAGGCCTGTTCTCCAGCCCCTTCACAAATGTTCAAATGCTACATCTCATACATCAGTACCTCAAATTTTTGTCTTTTGCTTTTATCGTCACTTTTGCTTTTAACATAAACAGAAAAATGAGTAACAGCAGCTAGGTTAATGCAGGTTGGGAAATAAGGTTCTCCTATGTAATTTTTCTTATTTTAGTATTCTAAATAAAGAATAAGGTATATACTAAGAATCACTTCTAGACAGAGCCCTTATACACTAGATTAAAAGGCAACCATTGACTGTTAGGTTTAAAATAATATTTTCAGGATCAATTACTTCAGAATTATATGTGGAATTCCCTATAGTGGTTCATAGCAGAGAGAAGGAAGGTCTTATCTGTAGGGCAGATTCATACATACATAGTATTTTCTCTGAAAATACTTTATTTGAATGCTTTAAACTTCATATTTTTCCATGGATAAATTACACTTCTAGTACAGCCAGGGTATTCAGAATTTGAGTTCTGAAACTTCTGTATTCAGTATCTCTTTTGCACTGTTATAAAGTGTTATGGGTATCTGTTGTTTTGCAGAGCAAGTTGAATAACTGCTTGTGCAAAACAGCATACATTGTAAATGAGAAAAACTCAGTGGAATGATTGAAAGTATAGACACTGGGAAGTAGAAGAGTTCAAGAGGTGCATCAGGAGATGAAATTTTGACTCAAAGTAAAACACGGTGTCAGTGTAAAAATTACACAAAAAAGTTCCAAAAGAAAGCTTTAAAGAAAACTAAGCAAAGGATGGGTCTTTAAACAAATTGCAGACCAACATACAGACTTTAGGAGAACTGTATAAAGTCTCAGAGAGATCAGTCAGACTCTAATGCAGGAATAAGTCGTGAGGATATATAAAATAGTGATAATATTAATAGAGGAAATGGAAAGACGCTGGCCTACAGCAAGGTAAGAGGCAGGAAAACTCAAGTTAGATTAAAAAATTGTCAAGTATTTTAGAAGTCCATATCTATTTTTAGTTGTTTTCTGCAGTGTCTGTTCAAAGCCTATTCCTAATCTTTCAGAAGGGGATAGTAATTCCTGATCTTTCTTAATGGGATAGTAAATCACCTCGGGTTTGGTGAGACACACCCTTTGTATTCCACAGATGAAAGGGCAGGAAATGATATCTGTGCAGCACCATCAGAAAAATCATGATATTTCATAATGTACTTAGAGAGTGGCTTTCTGGACTGGTGTGATTTTGTTTGAAACTGTCATTCTAAACTTTTTAAAGGAACCTTCTAACTCCTTATTTGGAATAACAGTCGTAAATGTCATTAAAGAAGGACTATATGAACTCAAATCACTCAAAATTTATGGTCCCTAACTGCTAGTAATGAGTGTTAATGCCAACATTTATAAGGGGTTTAAAATGTATTAGTAACAATGCTCCTTGAAATTATTGAAGACAGGACAATAACTAATGAACATAAGTTGCAGAAAGGGATGAACAGGTTGATATTTAAAAAAAAAAACCCAAACATTTAAACTATAAGAATAGTTGACAATTAAAACAGATTACCTTGGAGATTGTGGAAACTGTCATAAGCAATTTGTTAACCTAGATTAGATAAACTCGACCCAGTCACGATGAATGTTTAATGTGACCTTGTCTCAGAGATTTTGAGTGGATTAGATGACCTCTTGCTATTCATTCCCTCCCTATAATTCTATTATTCTTAATAGAAGTATTTTTCCTAACAGCATTTTTCAAACCTTTAGTTACTGCTGAATTCCTACAGACTTGTGGGTCTTGTAAGAACTCTTGTGTTTTATTATGCAAGTGAATTCTGACAGAAGAGACTTTGAAATTAATGTGTTCCAAATATGCCTTCAGTGTTTGGAAATGTTATGAGTCTTGTAGAAACTGGCTGCTGATCCTCCAGGTATTTTTATTCAGGTACCATGTTACTATATAAAACATAACAAAAAATTAGGTCAGCTTCTGCTCTGAAATGTCCACACCCACAACTGGTTTTCAGTGAATCACTAAGTTACATACATATAATCCCAGGAAGGTTTTGTTTCATAGATAGAAATTATTGCTTATTGCTACTTACAAACAAAATTCAGTAAATTCCCTGGAATTTTAATGATACAGAGTAAAATACATAATATTGAATATACCTTAGCAGAATAGAATGTCAAGATTAAACTTTATGCTTATATTGATCAGTTACTCACCTAGGTAAAGGAGTGATGCCATTATTATTGTATCACAATTGGTACTGAGGGAATCATTCAAGATTTTAACAGTTTCTCTGAAAGTGAACAATTGCCTAGGTTTTCTGTGAAAGAAAGCCAGAATCCACGAGATACCTGACTTGTTTATCTATTGGTTGTAAAAGACACCTAGTTATTTGTATTTCTGTTGATTAGGAGGTAGGAGAACTATGATTACTGAATGTTTCTATTTGTTTCTCAAGATTTATAAGTAATGCCAAGACATTGGAGATTTCAGAAACTTACTTTCAAAGACACTCTGTGATTTTTGTGGAAAATATATGAAATATAAGTAGTTCCCTGCTCCAAGGTGCCTTGGGTAGTAGCTATGGTTATTACAAGTATTTATGGCAGTAGATATAGGTAATTGACCAAGAACATTATCCACTAATTTATGCCTATAAATCTCTAAGCAGATAAAAATTTCTCCAGTTATAATTATTGCTTTAATTTATCTCCCATGCTTTTACTTTTGCAATCATTTATTTTATAGGTTAATTACAGAGAGTCCCTGAATTTGTGGTATTTGCTAACTGTATTAGTCATGAGTGATCAGTCATAGGATCTTGCTTCTTCATATGAGTTGAGTTTACAGATATTAAAAGGAAAAATGCCTACACAGGCAGAGTTCATTTCCAAGAAGTATTTATACTTACCACTGTGGAATTTGATTTCTAGGATTACTGATGTCAGTAAAACTCTTTCTCATGAACCAAAAAGATAAGGGACAGGAAGCAAGGGCAAATTACTGCAACTGTTATTTTCAGAATAGCTGTAATTACAGGTAAGCTGGCTACACTTCATATGTGTGGCATTTTGGACTATTTAACGTGGCATATCATACTTCTGTCGTTGTATAAGAATGAGATTAAAAGTGGCAGCTCATATAGACTCTTAGTCTTCGATTAGTGATATTGAAGCAACAACCAATAAGCTATGTTGCCTCATCATGCATTTGAGAGTGTTTTCCAACTGGAGAAATCTTTACTTCTTTCTGAGGTTCTAGCACTGCCAAATCCAATAACAATTATTATACCTAGCAAAGCTAGGCAGCCTTTTGACCTAGAAAGCTGAGCAACGAGATGCTCTTATAGTTTTGTAAAATGGCAATGGTTGTTGTCCACTCATTTTCAGATCTCCTTTTTTCACATTAATAACACAATAACATTCTGGAAATGGCATGTAATTTCTAGCTTTTAATTAATGTTTCTCTGTTACTCATTTATAATGATAACTATCCTCTATCTCTGCTTGTTCTTTCTTTCAAAATCTCATGATCACTTCTGGCTGAGTTCTCTAAGAAACCGAGTGATTTTTTAGAAACTTACCCTTTGACCTTTTTATAAATGATGGAAAAGTTTTGGTTTTGCTTCTGGTTAAAATATGGGATAGGGATCACCAAAAATAGATTTCTGTATATGTCAGTTTTTAAACAAGAGGAAAAAGCAAATGTTCTTGCCATCATCATATATATAATATTTTCTATAGCTCAACTTTGTAAGACTAAAACTGACAACAGCAAAAAACCTCAACATTAAAGCTAAAAATTGGGGTTGACACTCATGAATTTAAGCAATTGTACCTTTGTTTCTTATTTCTCAAAAGGGTGAATTAAGGACAAAATGTCAACCTGAATTTTTACCAATATAATTAAATTTCCATGTTTTTGTGGAGTCAAGGCATTAATTGCATACAGTTTGTCTATGATTTAATAGCAGAGTAATCCATAATAATTCTTTTATGCATAGCTTTAAAAGGGAATGATTTTTGCTGCTTCTAGATTAGCAGATTGAATTACATCCTATGGGATACGAAGAAGAAAATGTTCCAGAAAGAAGCCAAAATTCTAAAACCATGAGGGAAAGTTATTTCCATCATGAGTTAATGCTTCACCTACTTGTTAAGATTTTATGTTTTTGAGTGCCTGGTTATCTGATGACGATCAATTGGAAGTTGTAGAAGAGGATAACATTGCATAAATCGGAATGTAAGATTCTCTCCATGGGAAAGAAAACTTGGAAAATAAGCTTTTCCCTTTTTGCAAACTGTAGGGGTTAAATTTGTTAAGATTCTTTAGAGAGTAGATTAGTTTCTGCAAAAGAATAATTCAATTGTGTGCAAAATCATGCAAGTCTTCATCTCATTCATATTGAGCTTGACCAAAGTCAGTGGGAACACATACATAAGTAATGGATGTACAACTTATCTAATACAAAAATAGATTTTATATATAGCCTACATTTTTCTTTTGTTGCAACTATTCTTGGCTACAGTTACAGCTGTAGACATTTTTCATGGAATATGAAGTGGGGGCTTTTTCTGATCTCAATCCTGTCCTATCTCAGTTACATTTTAATAATTTGCTCTACTCTTCTGAAAAACTGTCTGGCTTTAGGCATATAGCCTTCTAATTATAGGAATTTTCAAGCTATGCTCATTCACATGTGAATCAGTCTCCTCTGAGTAGTGCATATGTTTAAATTTATGGAGTGATGTATACTAGAAGAGTAGTAGGTCTAAAGAGCCCATTTCTTAGCATTGATAGCTGGTATGGATGGACCCTTGTAAGACTGAAAAGATAACAATGAATAATAACTTAGTCATAGAATCATAAAAATAGTAATTTTGAAATAAATATTTGTAAGTCTTGTAGTTTAACTCCTTGCTCAGAGCTTGCTCAGGTCCTCATCCAGTCAAATTTTAAAAATCTCCAAGGACCTTATTTCTTCCTCCCATCCTAGTTCTGTTTCTATTTACCTTTTGTTTTGAATGGACCACAAACATGAAGTCTAGTCTGAATTAAAGCACAAAACAGGTCTCTCATAATCCTATGAAAAAAACACCATGAGTTTAACAGAACATCATTAAAATTCATTACTGAATAATTTAAAATATATAAATATCATGTTTGTGAATAAAATTAATTCTCATAAAATTGCACATAGTATATCTAAACTATTAATGAGAGAATATAAGGAATAGCAAAAAACCCAAAAAGATCATGTGATGGCCTCCTCATTCTGCCACAGAGGACTCTGATTCCGATTCTCTAGTCCTTCTTCTTTCAGCTTTTCCAGAAGTTTAACAAGCATCTAGGAACCTGCAGAAGTAAGAATAAAATAGAATTGTGATATATAAGTTATTTTCCATTCCTGCAAATTGAAAGTATCTCTATCTCATAAGGAATAGCACTATTCATGCTAATACTGGAATACCAAATGTCCAGTGCTCGTAGCACTTTGATGTGATGGCTGACCCTTGACTCTCCAGTTCACGCAAAGAGAATCTGTCCTTCCCATCGCGGAAGAGAGTCCAGGCACCTGATTATTGAGTACTCACTAATGGTTTTCTCTCAGTATCACTTACAGTAGTAGGTTCCCTTGATATAACAGTTCACTGCACCAAAGTAAACTTTAAATTGTTTCCTGCCTCGGGGAATGTTGTTACAAATAGTAAGTCTTCAATTATGTGCAGGCTATTGTTATTGTTCTAGAAAAATATCACTGTTACATGGGTTTAAAATTACTTGGTCCAGCTTATACTTAAGCCATGAAGGAAAGGAAATGCAGCTTTCTTTCAAACAGCAAAACTGGGGAATATACTTCAATGTTGAAATATGTGAAAATGAAGCTGTAATTACTAAGGATTCCTAAGTGAAAAATGACAGGAACTAATAAAATAGTATCTAAAAAATGTTGGAATACCATCTAATTACCAAGTCAAGGAGAGTAGTTATTTACAATTAATCAAATTAATAGGTTTTGGATTTCTAATGTTTTTTTCTGTATGACTGCATTGAGGTGTAAGTAGTGGTTGCAGATAAGTGAATGTACGTGTTCCAAATACGGCCAGCTGTAAAACTGAAATATCATGTATAGGAGATGCCAACATTTTTTATGACTTCTTATTCTGAAAAGGACAGTAAAGTCAATATTTAGAAGTGATTAGGTAAGAAATATTCAGAAGAATGTCTGGTTGGAAATAAATTTAAATATTTTATCTTGATAGTTTGGGATTTTTACCTGAGATATATTTGCAGCTTCCCAGTTTAAATTTCTGGTGCATAAATTTTCAGTAACTCTAGTCTTCCGTGGACTGCAAGTTAATTCTTGAGTCAAGGACTTTTTTCATTTCTGCTGCTCTGTATTAGTACTGAGATAGCTTTTATCAGTAAGTATTTCTGAATACAGACATTTTAAGGACAGAAATACAAAAAATGAAAAAGCACTGTGTTTAATTTATACAGGTAGCTTACACATAAGACTTTTTTTAGATTTTTCATTATGCGGTCTGGATAGATAAATCAAAAATGTAGTGCTTTCAGAACCAATATGTCAAGTCATTTAGGGTGTATCTTAGGATGCCTTGCACTGACTTCATCTGAAAGTGTTTCTGTGTGGTTTTCTTTATGATTCAAAGCAGTATTCTCTGTGAATGAAAACCATGTCTTTGATGTCTGAGGTATTCCTTTTTCTTAACTTTTGGGGATGCCCCTTCCTTAACTTGTGATGTGTGGCAAACCCTAAAAATATTAGAACTGTTCAAAAAGCTTAATCAAAATATTTTAGAATGGAATCAAAATAAAGCACATAATCCTTTCCTTTATTGTGCACTGAATATGGACCTGGAGGAATTCAAAACCTGTTTGTATGCTTTTCAAATCAGAAACATTTTCTTTCAGGAAACTGTTTCTTCTTTTCTAAAAATGTGGGTTTGATTTGTCAATGGCAAAAGCTTGGTAGCTGGAAACACTCAACAGAAAGGGGTTTGTGGTTTCCATGAATCTCCTGCGCAAATGCTTTTCGATTTTAAATGTCCCTCTGGGTTTGCAACTGAATACTTCTCATAGACCAAGAAGATTTAATAATCAAAATGATATTATTTTTATTTAGTGTGTGGTTTCTTTATGTCTTAAACAAGACTATTTGTTCTCTCACTTTGCCTGAGGATACATCTTGCTCTAGCTGTGTGATTAGATTTTAGATACATGTAGTTGAAAATAAATGCAATTACGTAAATAGATGGAAGGCAAAAGTAAAATTGTGCTTAGCCCATAATTGTAAAACCAGAGATGCAGAAGCCTGAAACACTAAATCTGTTTAATTTTGGTGATGTAGCACCTAATCCTTAACAATATTTTAAAGACGAGGGGATTATTACCTTATTGGCAAAATCCTCTGAAAGAGTAAGAAGGCTTAAATACTTTGAAGTTTTAATATTTAAGAGCCAATAAAATTACCTCTGTATATTATCTATATACAGACAGTATAAATGTGTCTTGAGTATTGTGAGTGGGCATAATTTAAGAATATGTGTAGGATATACTGAACAATTCTAGGTAAAGAGATGAAATTTATCACTGTTCTGTAAACTTCATAACAAAGCACTCTATAGGGACATATGAAAATATTAAATATGGATTAAATAGTAAAAATAAATAGGTTACTTGGTGGCTAGATCATGTATAATTTTAAAGTATTTCAGTGAGTACTCTATATAACAGTAACTACCCACTCACTGTTATGTGACAGAAACCAGCTGATGCATTCAGCAGTTTCACATACAATTATGTGTGAAGCTCTGATTTTCATTTTCATTGAAGAAGGGCAATTTTTTTTGGCGCAAATGGCAGCTTTCATGGGGCAACATTAAATTTCCTAAGTGCATTATTTTAATGGCCTGTATCAATCAAACAGGCTTTATAAGATGCTTGAAATGTTTCAGGGCCAGCAGAAAAGATAAAAATGCTTTTTAGCTTTCTGGAGCTTTGCTTTCTTGCTACTGTTTTCTCTCTGTAAGTAGTAATGCCTACGTTCACCATTTAAGAATCAGTAAGCTAATGTAAAAATTGTGGTATTAGTGTAAAAAAAAAAAATCTTTTTAAAACAGTGAATTTAAGATTCTTGCTTGTCAGCTAGTTTTTAGAACCATTAAAGTTCACATTTTTCATGTTTTGCCTATAATCATCAATAATTGAGAAATGTAAATTTCTTATTTATATGATGTACTCCTTAAAGAAACAGATTATTTAAGTATGTGACTGTTGTTGAGACTTTCCTTGTCTAAGAACTTGCTACTCAACCCAAGATACATAGACATCATTAGGCTTCTCTAAGTTCCACATGACTAGATGGGCAGGTGAATGACAAAGATAAATATCTCAAAATAAAGCTGGAATTATAGAGATATAATATGGCATAACTACAGGGAAGATCTCAAGAGGACCTTTTTAGATACCAAATACAGTTGAAAGACAAAATCTTTGGGAAATCAGGTGTCATTTGTTTCTGTGCCCACATAAAAGTTCGGTAGAGAAAGCTAGAGGTTCTTTATCATCTGTCCTTCAGAACAGGGAGTTAATATTGCATCAAAACATACAAACCTTGCAGAACATGCGAATTAAGAGTATAGCTCTTGTGAAAATTCACATCTCAAGTATTTCTTGTGGTTTTCTTCTGAACAATTTCAGCTCCCTCTGGCACTGTCGGCAAAGATCTTGCTGTTCATATAGGATCATTGATTTATATAAGTGAAAAAGGAAAAGAAGACAGAAATTTAGGAGAATTAATGTTTCCTCCTTTGAGATGTTTCCTCCTTTGAGATGTTTCCCCGGAGTTCCTGTGTTCTCTTTTCATTGTCTGTTTGCACACATCTGTCTTGTATGCAAATCTAAGAACAAGCCATCTGAGTCTACCCATAAAGGCCCTATCTTCATGACATCAGTTGCTGAGTTATGAATATCGTTTGCATCATTCTACACATGTATAGAGAAAGAACTTAACAGAAAATAAAACTAAGAATATTATTCTCTAGAAAATGCAGTTTCACATTTTACCTACACAACTGAAATTATTCCACTGTAACTTGGCATAATAAAAAATAAGGCCTCAGAATATCTCTTTTTAATACAAGTAGATTTCATACCTGAAACCAAACTAATACCAAATAGCAAATAAATAACCTCTGAATAAATTCTCCAAAGCTTCTCCTCCTGCAAAAGTTGAAAATAGTGTCATTTCAGATGATGTAAAAATTGCCAAATACAGACTTGACTGGTCCCTTTGAAATATTAAAAAATTACTGCAGAAGAAAAAATGTTCTTGACCAAAAAAAAAAAAAGTAAAATGTTGCCTACAGAACAAGTCAAACACGGGGATTCCAGGAGTTGTGTCAGTGACTACTATAATAAAATGTGTGGTTGACATAAATTCCTTTTAAAAAACTTAATTTCAAAATTTTGTCAGAGGAGAAGATAGACCAGAGCTTCCTGCGTCTATGACTTTCACAGCTGATCCAAGTTAAAATACATTTCCTCCTTCTAGTCATTTTATTTGGTACCTTTGGTAGGCTTAATGAAATACTGCATCAAATAAAACCAAAGACATCCATATTTTTTCTTTAAAATTCAAGGTGATTCTGACAGTCATAAAACATTGATAGTAATATAATGTGAATCAAGTATTAAATATGTGACAATATAAGGATAGAGCATTTATTATCACTGTCTTTGCATGCTTTACTTTTCATTTCATTTTCCTATTATATAAAATGGCATATACAGGCTGTTATCAGAATTTCTTGTCTTGACATGGGTTGATAGTTTAATGGTTCTTTTTTCCCCTTTGAAAGGCAGAAGGGCATCCTGATGGTAATTGACTTTCTGAAGGTGTACTGCAATGCTCAGTGAAGCAGTTGTGTTTGATTCAGTAGGCTGGAACTACGAAATAATTTCAGCTAACAGCTCTACACCAGAGCAGTCAAATGCCTGGAAAAATGAGGTAGCAATGAATTGCTCAGAACAAGAGAATCAGCCATTTTACTACTAGAAATTAACTGTGGAAACAGAATTGAAAGGCCTGCTGTGTTCCCTAGGAATAAAATGATTGTGCAAATAGAAAATACTCAACGCATGAGTATTATTTCTCCTCCTGTTATTTCTATCCAAGGATTAAAACCAAGAGTTTTCTCTCTATGAGCTCCATGCTCTCTTTAAACATTTTAAAATATAGATAGATTCTTTAAGAAATATATTTTCTTTCTTATCAAGGTGCTGCTTAATACTTTACTTCTTTCAGAAGTACATTCAGCATAAGTACTTCCTTACCCTGACTTGAATTTATTCATCAACCGATGAGCACGAGTACAAGGCAGCAGAGATAAACTGTCGCATGGAATGCACTGTAAGAATCATCTCTCTCTGGTTTCCAGCAGCCCCCAAGGCATTGTCAAAAAAAATAGAAAAAAAAAACAACAAGGGCTCTCTTGCTTCTTAGGTACAATGGTTCTGCACAGTTGTCCAGCTCACTGGGTTATCTCTATGTAAATGAAACACTCTTTTCTTTTTCTTTTTTTTTTCTTTTTTGGTATACGTGTTTTTATTGCTTTGTCCTCTCTGCTACCTCTGACTGTCTTAACAGGGTCATGGTAAAGCAAACTGCAACTGTATCTCCAGACTGTGAATTCCTTTTCTTATGCAAAATACCAAAGCAGAGGTAATGGCTACAGTAGGGTGCTAACCAATGAAGTTAATTAGAAGTAGCTTCAGCACATCCTCTTGGCTTTCTCCACTACCAGAGCCTCGACTCTCCTATGGCCAAAATGGCAATGCATGAGACGTCATCTGACATAGATGGAAAGGAAGAGAAGCTCAGAATTAGTATCTAGTGCAGTGGGCTCACAAGAGAGCGGCACATTTTTCTGAAGCTGTTTTATAGCTGAGGTTTCATATCTTCTGACACTGCCTGATGTTCTCCGGCTTTGTTACCCAAGTTGCCATATTATGAGTCCGAGTCTCTAAGGGCAGATCCAGCAAAATATTTAAACTTCTATCGTCTTATGGCCAATTTCAATAAAGAGTAAGAGCCTAGTTTTAAAAATGGAGGCCTGGACATCTTAAGTTGAGCAGACAAATCTGCAGAGACTTTTCTTAATGATTTTGTCATTCATCTCTGTTCTTTAGTCCCTGCCTCTAAATGGAGAAGATTATACGTATTCTCACAAGGACTTTGTGAGGATTAATTCATTAATGTTTGTGAAGCTCTTAATTTGCAATAAGATTTAAAAAGAAGGGATATATGTAAAAATTAATAACTACCTGTCCAGTGATGTTTGTTCCTTCCATGCTGAATGTCCTATGGAAAATAAATGGGCAGGTAAAAAGAATAACAATATTGCCACACAAAGGTGCTGAATAGAGTTTTCACTCAACTCTTATTTCTGCTATTATTTACCTTTTAGAGTTTGACTTGCAACATTAAAGTTTATTTTAGCATTATTAGTAGATTGGTTTTCCTGGGTTGTTTTTGTGTGTGTGTTTTCTCTATATTTATGTGCTACTTTGCAAACAGGGAAAAAGCATTTAAGAAATCTATGCTATTTCTCTTCAGCAAAGACATAAAACAAAACTAACATGGTATTTGTAAATATGTTCATAATTCCAGACTATCTGCAAATAGGATTTTAAATGACTTTTTTTTTTTTCCCAAAGAAAAGTACATTTTCAAAATCTCATAATTTCTACAAAGTCCCAGGAAAAAGGACTGTGAAATAATGTGATGCATGAAAAAAATCAGGAAAAATAATTTTTAAATTGGGCTCATAAATTCAGCTTTCTGCAGAGCAGCAACTTATCTGTCTGCCTGCCAGGTGCTTGAACTCAGAAGTTAATGACCATTTTCTATATGGATTATTTTCACAAAGATGTTAAAATCAAATCCCAGTCCAAGGAAAAATAAAGGGGAAAACCATCTTGCTCTGCTTCCTCTTTTAATTTCATGTCTATTTTGCAAGTGGCTAATAGATTGACATCTCTTCCTGTATGAACTGTGCCCTAGAAGTAAGTTGAACAGATGAATCATTTTTTATACTGAGAAAGAAATTAATGTTTCATTAGTATCTTTATATCTCTAACATGGAGCTTTCTAGACTTGTGCATGCAGAAAAAAAATAATTTTAAATATACATACATTTTATTCAAGTAATGTCTGCAATAAAGACTAGCTGAAGCTATTAAATCACTTCCTTATATACCACCATTCTGCCAGCCTCTGCAGAAAAAAAACTTAAAATCAATCTTGCACTACACCCACAAAACCAAGTTCTAATCCTTTTTGCAAGAATTCATTCCAGAGTCAAGGTTCTTAATCTGGAAACAATTTAAGGCTAGAAAATAGCCAGAGACCCAAGCAAAAAAATTCATCACTGGGTAAAACTCTCATTTTACTTGCTGTCTTACCGAGTAATATTTACAGAAATAAGCTTAGAAGAATACGCTGCATGTTAAGTTAGCAGAATGGATGCTGCCTGCAGGCTGTTGCAGTCATTCTTGCTGACATTATCCCATTTCTATCAGATTGGCTATGTAGCTCCCAGTATTTTATGGTAGGGTTTGCCCTACAAGAGGAGTTCTTGCTGAAAGGGAGCTGGAAAACAGTGAGCCATGATGTCAACAGAGGGACGTCACCTCAAGCAGTGTCTGCTTCTCTCTTGGGGGGGTATGTCAGTGCATGCAGTAAAAAATATTGTACTTACTGTTCTCAAGCAACTGCAGCAAAAACTTAGAGGTTCCCTCTAATGTTCAATGAATATGATTCCTCCCCACACAAATTACTGCACATCATATGAGCATGTCTGCATGCCTTGTTTTCAGGCAGTAGGCGTTGCCTACACTGCAGCTAAGAGGTGTGAGTGCAGCATGTTGAGGTCTACCAGCCTAGCTTTAACCTAATTAGCTTGTATAACAACATTAGTGAATACACAATAGAATGAGCTTTGGTAAATAAATATATGCTGATGTGAAAGCCTGCTAGGAATCATCAGGACATCTGGGTGGCCAGCAACAACAATATACAAATTTTAAAAACTCTTCCCAAGGCATATTGAAACAACAGCTTGGCAATTGCCTCAAAGCCTCTAATCATCCCGCAGTTTTCCCTGTAAAACAATTTTAGTATATTATATAAATTAACTGCTTGTCAAGATCAAATTTTAGCTGAAAAAGGGTTGATTTCCTCCCTGTGGTTTCCCAGCCTTTAAAGATTTTCATGCATGGCTATCTCGACTACAGCCAAACCTTCTCTGTTAGCTGGATCCATCAGAACAATCATATTTGTCATAGCAGGGTTCTTCTCTCTTCCTACTGCTGCTACTGGTAGCCTAAGTGTCACCGTTTGGATTTGTAAATGTTAGAAGAGTAACACAAACAGATGAAATTTTCTCTGGATTCTGAGTTGCTGCATGTTCTTTTGGGAGGAGGAGACAGTCAACTGGCCTAATGAGAACAAAAAAAGAAAATTAACTTAGAAATAGAAAAAGTAATTGGCACACAAAAGCTGATTACTTACCCCAAGGATATAGACCTTTAAAGCTTTAAAACAAAAAGGTAGTCCTGAGAGGTAGAAGTAAATGTAAGTTAGGCAAACAGCATAGGAAAAATATTGTTCATTATTTTCAAAATAAGAAAATATCCTTGGTTGGGGAAGATGGTTGAAAAGCACTTACTTGCTCAGTCTCCAAAGTTGATCTTTACAGAACTGCTTATTACATTGTTCTTTGCCCATTACTGGACAGCAGCATTGCCCCTTACTTTTGCTCTTGTGGAGCTGAAGGACACTAAAAGTTGGTTACAGCAGCAAAAGCAGCAAGCAGAACTGGTCTGTAAAATCTGCTCTCTTGACACATCCAGATAGTGCTATACGAAATACCAGTGGAAGTTATTATTAGGCCTGCACAGAGAAAAGCGCATATGGGCTTCTCCACAAGTCAGGCTTTGGAGGGAGTAATTGACAAGGCTTTGAAGGGAACTACCCTCACCAGGAGGATCCGTCAGATAAGATTATATTCTTCTTGCGCCTGCTTGAACTCACAGAGAGGCAATTGTGTTTCTTGGGCTTGGAGACAAACTGCTGACTGCCATGATTGGCTCAGTTCCTTCATTTACAGCAGTAGTGAGGTGCCTTGTGTGTGCCTAAACATAGGATGGGAAATTAAGAAATCTTGTTCAGAAACAGATTTTCTGCATGACCTTGGACACTTAATCTCTTCTTGCTTGTTTTCTCATCTGCACAACGGGGGTAATAATTTTTGTTGACCACAAAAGGGAGTGTAAGGCTAAATTAATTAATGTCATAAAGCATTTTTACTCTCTTAGATGAAAGAAGTATGAAGAACAGCTATTTATTATTTGCATCTTCTTCACTTTTCATTCATGCCCTATCATTTCTACTTAGGCTTTTTCTTCAAAATTATTTGTCCTAATCATCTCAGTTGAGTGAAAAAGCAGAAATTGATAAAAAACATTGAATGCATAGAAACTAATGGTTGGAAAGACTGGTCTAAACATATTAAAATTAAGTGTACTTCTTCACAACTAACATGTATGTCAGTCTTCTTGAACAATGTTTCTTCCCTTTGATGACTTTCCAGTGTGGTCTTTTCTCCTACTGCTTAGGTATCCATGAGGTCACATAAATGGGCAAGACTATGTGCTCCTGGTCTTATGATTTAACTTCTGTTTCTTTTGTTGTATTTTCTGTTCGGCCTATTTTAATCACTCTCTTGCTGAATTTTCTTCTATTTGGCAGACTTTATGAAAAAACAGTTGTACACACTGTCATTTCTATTTGCCATTTTCTTTTTTTTTTTTTTTCAGCGAGACAAGGCAGGCAGTGTGCTGTGCTGGGTATCAGTACAGTCTACCTTGAGTACACTGAAACCATTTGATTTCACCTTATGTCATTTCTAGAATGCATTTTCTTTCTTTTAGTAATGAGCCAGGAGAGGAATTTGGCTAGCTTTTGCTATATTTCTGAAGTACTGTGAAGCTAAGTGCTTCCAGAACATCTGATGCCACTGTTCAGCAGCCTGCTAAAAGTGTGAGATATAAAGCAGATTATCTGACACCCAACTACTAGCTTGTATGAGACTGTAGATAAGAATATAACTTAAATGTATGTATCCAATCTGTAAAAAGTAGCAGCACTGCAAAAAAAATTAAATTATAGGTTGCATTGTAGGTAAATTCTATGGTGTAATCACTTCAGATGACTTTGAAGTGGGTTGCAATACTCGCTTCTGTATTCCTATTTTTCTGCTCCTTATGATTTCTTAGATAAATTTGGATTAACTTTTCTATGCCTCATTACTTACCCTAGTCATTTCCTGAATTTCAAAAATGTCATTGAACACGTCTTTGTTAAAAAATATAATAAGCTATTAAGCTAGCTTATTCAATATGCTCAAGTCAAAAAAACATGTACAATCTTTTAAACTGCACTGAATGAATGGATTTTGTAAGGACGCAGCTTGTTCATTAGAATTTGTTGAGCTTTACTGAATAAGCCAAGTTTGAAGAAACAGTATATATTTAATGACTTAGAATTTATAACATCTGAAGGGCTTTTTGATGAATGTGGAGGATGACTTTCTCTGCTCTGTTTACAGCTTAGATCATTAGGACAAAGACTGACCGTAAATGCTCACAGGAAATTTTCTGGGGCCTGGCCTCTAATTCTGTTTCACAACGAGGTGGGGGAAAGAGGTTAAGAAATCCTAACACTAATTCTGGGGTTGACTTAGATGCTGATTTATTTAATCTTACTATATTTCTGTTTCTGTAAAAATCTTGGCTTGCAATGTGTGAAATTGCCCAATATTTATAACACATTTTAGAAGACTAGTGGCCAGATTCTAGTGAGAACATGTCCCACGCGTTATCAGATTCTTCTTAGTCCTGATGGACAATTTAATAGCAGTGGTTGGGAAGCATCTGTAAACCCTCTTTACTGTTTCCCACACCAAAAGAGCGGCTTGAAAAGAAACTAATTTTGTCTACTGACAGAAGAGCATTGGTTAAAGCAGGAAATCACTTAGTGTGGTCAGAGAACCAGCTGAGCTTCTAGGTGTAGTAGAACATTTTCCCTTTTGTCACTGAGCAGGAGCTGTAGCCTCACGTGCATGGGGCTGGTGCTCTCCACCTCAAAGACCGCAGCAGTGGAAGTGCTGTGCTCCATGTATAATTTTGTGGTTTGCTTATATAAATGGAAAATATGCTGATGGTTTATTTTGCTGAATTTGGACACAGGAATGCAGGATTCTAACTTCGGTAAGACATCAATGTAGCCTGATGATCCTACATTGGAAAGAATGCTGCTTCCAAGCAGTTCAGTGGCATTTAAATGGTTAAAGGGATGTCTTCAAGCAATCTAATACAAGTCTTTACAGAAAGATTAACACTTAGGTTAACACTCTTGGATATTTATGAGATCTTGCTGAAGTCTGAGGCCCTCACATTTTAGTGCACTTTCAAGGCTGGGTGTTTAATGAATGAAGAAAAGTGTGGTATATGAAAAGGGATGTTTAATCCTCCTGATTTCTCTAGAAAATAAAATTAAAAATAAAAAATTTAAAAATTGCCAAGTGGACTGCCCCTTTTCTCTTGCTTAACTGAACTCCATTTCTTTTGTCAGCCAGGAGTTAGGAAAATGTTTCTGTGATTTCACTGAATTTCCCTGGGAACATTTTCAGGTTAATGTGAATACAGCTGCTTTGTCTGAATATTTTTAATTTATGATGCTTACATAGTTAATAACCATTAAATATAAATATCTAGGTGAGTGGAATAACTTTACTTGGTATGTAGGTTCTTTCATTAAACAACGTTTTATTCTTATGACTGTAATATTGACTACACTTACGAAAGACATAAATTGAGATGTTAAAAGGGGGTCTTATTAAGTGGGTTTATTATTAAATAATAAGCTTTCTGCTCTTTTCTTCATAAAGCACAGTGTTTATTTCAACAATACTTCATTCTTTGCTTTTCTGGTTTTGGGGACGAGTTTAATGTTAAAGCAATATTGTGTACTCATACTTCAAGTAGGTACAATTATTAAAAAGCAGTGTTTGACTACAAGCCAGGCAAATTAAAATATCTGTTAATATCTCTCAACAGATTTTATCTGATTAGTGGTGGTGTTCCTTTTATTATATGTGGGATTACAGCAGCAACCAATATCAATAATTATGGGATTGAAGGCAATGCACCATAGTAAGTATAAACTATTCTTATAAAACTTTTAAAGTAAGCATACTCTTATGCTGATAAATGTAACTGACATTGTAAAGGGTACAGACATACAATTTAGGATGACATTTAATATGAAATTTTGTTAAATAATAGCTATGAAAGATTACTGTCTTAATATGAGGCTTGCTGCTTCACCTCTACCGATCTGACTCTGTTACAGTCAATAGAATCACTTTTCATTTACAGAATTACTCCTCATTTACATCTGAATAAGTGAAAGGTTATTAACAATAGCTAATGGATGTTGTATTTAATGGAGCTGCTAATGAATTAAATACTTTCAATTCATTATCTACCTTGAATTTATATTCTTCAGCTGACTTATTTAAAGTAATTTACAAATAATTATGTGAAAAACAGACAAGTGAAAAATCCCTCCTCCACCTCCTCCACTCCCATCCCTCCCTTAAAAAACAATTCTTTTGGATTCTTAACACCTGGAAAGTTTCCAATCCCAGTGTCTTGCAAGCTTGCCATAGCCTTCCAATGTACCACTGTGTTCAGTATACTTAGTGTTCAATATACTTCCACAAGCTGTCCAGGCATCACATTGTTATTACTTCTTGGTACAAAGCATGAGATATCAGTAAAATACAATAGATCTTCCCCTAAAAGTGTAGCAGAAAGTGAATCAAGACTGTAAAGTTAAATACACTCTGTGTAAATTATCAGAATGGCAATGACTGGCACACTGATAGATATATCACTACTGCCAGCACTAGTACTCTGGAGAACATCACTCTCAGTCACTGCTTTGAGCATCTGTTGTAATATGTCTGAAACCAGTTACATTCTGAGTGAGAAAAGTAGAAACAAAGGAGAATGGTTTGTCATTTGGGTCATTAAAGGCATTTTTATAGGTAATTGAAATTTAAATTCTAGCAATAAATTAGAACATACCATGGCTAATGGTTTGCTCTGCGTAGGGCCCATCTCATATATTTATTCAAACTTATCCAATTAGATAATCACTTATAATCAACAGCATATTAAAAGACTCAATTATTTATGTTCATATCATATGTAAGACATTTTTCTTTTTGGCACAGGTACAGAGGTTGTACATCATTAGTCATGTTAATCATAGCAACTCCTTATATAGTACCACAGTCTGTACAGAAAACAAGGAATAGGTGAGGGATGGTTATTAGACTGTGTAAAAAGACAGCTAAACAACAGCATCATGAGCTAAATGCCTTATTCATTTTTAATAGTATTAGTACAGTAAATGCAGATGCAAAATTTGAACTATTTTTTTCACAGAACTGATTTTTTAAGTGATCCACACTGAGATTACACTTGAAATAAGAGCATCCCAAGAGACTGTTCCGCTGGGGAGTGCTCCATTCTCCGCTTTGAATCAAATATGCATTATTCGAATGTATAGAATTGAGGAATCATAGAATGGTTTGGTTGAAAGGGACCTTAAAGATCATCCAGTTCCAACCCCCCTGCCATGGGCAGGGACATCTGCCATTAGACCAGGCCCCATCCAACCTGGGCTTCAGCACTTCAAGGCATGGGGCAGCCACAACTTCCCTGAGCCGCCTGTTCCAGTGCCTCACCACCCTCATAGTGAAGAATTTCTTCCTAATGTCTAATCTAAATCTTCCCCCCTCCAGTTAAAGCCATCCCCTCCTCATCCTATCACTGCATGCCCTTGTAAAAAGTCCCTCCCTAGCTTTCCTGGAGTCCTTTCAGATACTGGAAGGCCGCTATAAAGTCTCTTGAGCCTTCTGTTGTTGAGGCTGAACAGCCCCAACTCTCCCAGCCTGTCCTAATGGCAGAGGTGCTCCAGCCCACTGATCATCTTTGAAGCTCTCCTCTGGACCCATTCCAATAGTTCCATATCATTCTTATGTTGAGGATTCTAGAACTGGACATAGTACTCCAGGTGGGGTCTCATGAGAGCAGAGTAGAGGGGCAGAATCACCTCTGTGACCTCCATGTGCTTTATCGTAGCTTCTAGGAGGATCTGTTCCACAAACTTCCCAGGCACAAAGGTGAGGCTAACAGGTCAGTAGTTCCCAGGGTCGTCTTTTCTACCCTTTTTAAAAAAATGGGCACAACATTGGCCTTCTTCCAGTCATCAGGGACTTCTCCTTACTGCCGTGATTCTTCAAGTACCATGGAGATTGGCTTGGCCACCATATCAACCAATTGCCTCAGGACTCTGGGATGCATCTCCACAGACTTATATACGTCTATGTTCATCAGTTGGTCACAAATCTGATCTTCCCCTCTAGTGGGTGGGGCTTTACCCCCCTGATCCCCATCTTGTTGTCCATTGACCCAGGCGGGTTGAGGAGAGGGGTTGTCAGTGAACACTGAGAAAAAAAGTTGCTGAGTACCACAGCCTTCTCCTCATCTGTTGATATGAGGTTACCATTTTTGTTCATCACTCAGGGTACGCTTTCTTTAACCCTCCTTTTCTGGTTGACACATCAGTAGAAGTCCTTCTTGTTAGTGTTTACTTCCCTTGCCAAATTCAGTTCCAACTGCGCCTTGACCTTCCTGACCCCATCCCTTCACAATCAGGCAGTGTCCCTGTACTCTTCCCAGGTTACCTGTTGCTGCTTGCACTGCCTGTGCAGTTGCCTCTTGTTCTTCAGTTTGACCAGCAGGTCTCGACTCAGCCACACTGGTCTCTTCTTTTCTCTGCCTGATTTCCTACATCTAGGGAAAGAGCAAAATATATAATCCTTGGCATGTTTCTACATTCATTAATAAATGTTTGTATGTATTTGTTTAAGCTTCCTATTTTAAAATTTTAAAGTAGTTATGCTGCAGTTTCTTGTGATAAGTAGCTGAAAGGTTCTCAGCCTTGGAGAAAAATTCATTCTGCCCTTTTTATAGTAAGCAGTAGATGATTCCTGGCTTGACAAGAATGTGGTATCAGAAGGTTCCTAGCTTTTTTGGAGGGATTGCAACCAATCACACATGCCTAAATGAGTATGAAGGGTCACACAGTGTCACTTTTAGAGCTAGAATGAATCATGACAGATCACCTGGTCTGTCTTTCTGACCCAGTGGGAAATTAGCTACATCCAAACCATTCCTGACAGTTATTCAACTGAGGTGCTTTAAATGCTCCAATAATGGATGTACCACACTTTATTCCAACAGTGTATTATCCTAATTATCTTAACAACAAGGAAACTTCTTGAAAAACCTGATTTAATCTTTCTTGCTGCAGTTTAAGTCCATTACTTCTTGTCCTAGTTCAACAGATAAGGAAAGTAACTTGTTCCTCTTTCTAGAAATCCATGCAATATTTAGAATATAAGGATCTAATAGCAGTTGCCCTAGCTTATACCATCAATTCAGTAGCCTTTCTGTAACCGTAGCTAAAAGCAGATCATAGAGAAGAGTAAAAACTAGGCAAATATTCATTCTTCCCCAAACCCAAGTTCTCTCAGTTTCCATCTGGGATTTCATTAGCCAGAAGTGTTATCTTTGCCCATGTTTATTTGATTAGATCATTCATCCACAAGAAAGTCCTGTTAGACTGCTACTAAATTATGCAGCTGACTGAGGCTTATTCAGCTCATACTGGCCTGCGAACTACTTTAAGCTGCTCTAAACCACTTACGGTTATATTATTTAGAGCCTGGCAAATAATGATCCATGCTACAATAATATTATGCTATCAGTGTATCACAAAGAGACTATCAATTTCCTTAATTTTTCTGAGGACATTCAAATTGATGTAAATTAACTCCCAGGAATTTTTGAAACAGCAGAGAATTTGGAAATGGGATATATCTTTTGGGTCCACTCACTGCACAAAGGGATAGCTGTTCAACTGGAAGTCTTCTTTTAGTCTGTCTTATTAATCAGGCTGTTCCCTGCTTGGCAACAAAAAAATTCTGTAAGAACAATCTTCAGGCTTAAGAGTTTGTATCAAAGTTCATTGATAGAAACCACTGAAATCTGTACATTTCTATTGCTCACACAGATTGTTTAAACTATGCCTCATTTGCTTTTTAATCAAAATATTAGCGCTGACATTTTTAACAGTAGAAAAAAGGGTTGACATAAATGGTCTTACACTTCACTGCAATTCTAGATTCTAAACTGACCTACATTTCTTGGAAATTTTCAGCTTTAATATCCTGTAATTTATACTACACATTTTATTCTATGAAAAAACGTGAAAGCGATGCTTCAGCTTTGATATTAAAGACACAGTCCTTTTCTCCACAACAAACATATCCAAACTTCTGAGACACTCTTGGGTCATGCAAGTTAGTCAGAAAGCCCAGTTTCATGTCAGTTGTCTATTACATCTAATGTGGGTTATGAAATGTTCTTGACTCTCTTTTTCTGTTGTTTTTAGTTGCTGGATGGCATGGGAGCCTAGTCTCGGTGCTTTCTATGGTCCAGTAGCATTCATTGTTCTAGTCACCTGTGTTTACTTTCTCTGCACGTATGTGCAACTGAAGCGCCATCCTGAACGCAAATATGAGTTAAAGGAAAAGAAAGAAGATCCACAGAGAATGCCAAGTACTGAGGTGGGCCATAGTCATATTACAGACCCCGTGTCAGTTCCTCAAGCAACCTGCTCCATGATTTCTTCTTCCTTATTGGAAAATGAGCATTCATTTAAGGCTCAGCTTCGAGCCGCAGCATTCACTCTGTTCCTGTTTACTGCCACTTGGACCTTTGGAGCGCTTGCAGTATCTCAAGGTCATTTCTTGGATATGATATTTAGCTGCCTTTATGGAGCCTTCTGTGTGACCTTGGGGCTTTTCATCCTGATCCATCACTGTGCAAAGCGAGATGATGTGTGGCATTGCTGGTGGTCATGTTGCCCATCCAGAAGAAACACCTATTCCGTCCAAGTTAATGTGCGCCCAAAAGTTAATGTCAATGGTGACACGCAAGCTCATGCACCTTGTCTTCAGGAATCACCATGTCCCAACAAATCAGCTGTGTTTAATCATCCAGCAGCTAGCCACTGCAAACTCACTAACCTGCAAGCCGTTCAAAATCATGTTAACTGCCTTTCGCCTGTGACACCATGCTGTGCAAAAATGCACTGTGATCAGCTACTTGATGATGAAGCTCACATCCATGTCCACAACGAGGGATCCTTCAGACCCAATATGCACATTCATAGATGTCTGAAAAGCAGAACTAAGCCACGTTATTTTAGTCGGCATCGGTCTGCAGGTGAAAGAGAATACGCCTACCACATTCCTTCGAGTATCGATGGCAGCATCCACAGTTCACACACAGACAGTCCCCACAGTACGCATGATAGCCAGTCAGGCCACAGACGGGCCTGCTGCTCAAAAAGCGACCCATATCCAACTGTCAACCAGCCCGAAAGTAGCGAGGCAAGTACTGTAATATATAGTTGTGCTAAAATGACAGAAAGTGACACTGTGCACCATCCAGCTCATTTTGAAATGCACCCACGGACACAGTCATTGCCGTACAATACGACAAATCACAATGGAATTCTCAAGGGAAACATGCATGAAGCCATGATATACAGCTCTGATAGTACAGGAAATATCAAAACTGGCCCTTGGAAAAATGAAACTACTGTGTAGTTCATCGGCCATCATAATGTGTTTTTTCCCCCTAAACCATCATTATCTTTGTTTTATTCCAGACTAAATGATATGACAAATTAGTGTAGCTCTTCTGTAAATTGTACAGCTTTTCCATCTTTATTTCCATTTTCTTAATAAGAGTCTATGAGAGAGAAATAGTGATAGTTTTAAAGAAGTTATTTTTAAAAGGAAGCTATAAAATTATACTGAAAGATAATTAGAAAATGAAGTCTAGACAGTTGAATATGAGAGGCAATATCCTTTTGTTATAAAGAACAACATTTCTTTAGAAATACATCCTTTTTAAGTCGTTGTTTTCAGTTTTGTTCTGTAGTAACTTCAGACATTTTTTATAAACATATCAGCATCTTCAACTTTTACTTATTTATTTTTGTAGCAAGATATTATTACTGTGCCATGGATTTTAATGAGACGGGACTATGGTAGAAAAGCTAAACAGGATTTTATAAAATTGAAGTTTTTAGATCTACAAAAGTGATACTGCCTCTAAAGATCTTCTGTAGCATATGGGCTGTAAAATCGTGTAATGTACAGTCTCTGTTCTGTCCTTTTTCTTGTTGGAGAGAAGTGCTAGTTAATGTCTCTGTTACATCTATGGTGCTGTATTGGTTGTATTTTGCATGACATATATCAGGATATACCATTTGCTGTTTTCTAGTGTTACATGTGTTTAAAAAAGAACAAAAAAAGTATTGTACAAGGCTGTGAAAAACCCTATTGATATTAACCTAGAGCATTATAAATCTACAGAAAAAAAGTCACTCTGCGCTAGTTTAAGTGGCACAATCCTTTGTATAAGGTTATATGATAGCTTTGATAAGGGTCCACTCTAATATCTTTACAGAGCATGCACTACCCATTGTATGTGACACTGTGCAGTGTAATAGCAATTGTCTCAACAAGTTTTACACTTCTTTGTAAAGTATGCCTTTTGAACAAATCTGCAAGCTGTTTCACGATAACCTTTCCACATCTGTTAAAGCAAATCAGTTTTATCATTAACTCTTTGAGGACTACAGTTATTTTCTTAAAATAGGTTATTCTAGTTCAGAGACACTGTATATATGATATTCTTTGTTTAGTTACACGATCAATGTAGTCCAGAGTTGTCATGGAAGTTCAGTCATTTTCCAAAAACATACCTTAGAGTTCATCTATTAATTTCACTACTTGCTTTCTGAAAACCCATTTCCTCCCAGAGCAAATTTCAAATTGTCTTCATTCTTTAATGCAAATTTGACCTTCAGAGAATTTCTTTTTGTTCATGATTTCTGCTGAACTGTAGGGCACTCCAGGGTCAGTACCATTCTTTATTAACAGGGCTCTTGGCAAGAAATGTTTTCATGTTTCTATGAACATCTGGACACAAAGCATCAATTCACAGTAGAGAACTCCATCATAATTATCCCTATATGAAATAAAACCTTTTTTTTTTTCAAATAGGAAGGGTGCAGAATAATAATGGATCACAGAAAGTGAATAGGAGCATAGAGCTGAGAGAAGAATGTCTACAGTGGAAAGTCAGCACTGCATCCATAAATAAGAGAAAAAGCACAATTCTCTTTGGCCACATGAGAAAAGATTGCTGTCATGTCTTAACACAGGCTTCTGTAATTGCTACATTGCTGCAGAAAGGAAATAGAAAATTCCCTTGAGAGGTCATCAGTCTGCGATTCTCTGTGTGTATGTTGCAGAAATCTTCACATACTTCCATTATTTTTCTGTTATTGGCAGTTAAGTAGTCTACCTTTTTTTTAATATGTAGGAATCCATTTCCTAATACTGTACATAAAGATTACAATTATAATTGTTAGAATGTTATAAAAACACGTAAGTTAGATGAATGTGTTCTGCAGTGTTGCAGGTGGGAATTAGTACTCAAAGGGTTAATGCTCAGTATCTGAGTGCAAGAAATCTTGTTTTTCTGTATTTTTGTAAATTTGAAATATATATTGTAAACTCCAGTAGTGCAATGTATCCATCTCAGATTGTGTATTTTTTAAAAGGTGAGCAAGAAGAATGCACTAGGTGGTTGTCAAGTTTTAAGCCAATATACAGCTTTCATGACTGCTTCTTTAGCTAATACAAAAAAGAAACGCCTAAGCTTTATTATGTATGTGCTGTATACGCTTGAACTGTCTCTAAACTAAAATACAGTATTTTTCTTTGTTTGCATAATGAAATATTTTCTGTTTAATAATTCTTTTCTTTTAGTATTACTTTTACACATTCCACATAGACAGTGAGCCCCAAACATGCATAGACATAATGTGAAATACCATTTCTCTGTGTCTCAGCACTGTGTATATGTATATTCTGTAACAGCAAAATCCTCGGAGGTCTATACACCATTATGCAAAATATTCCACACACAGCCAAGTGAAATACTCACTCTGCAAGAACCCACTTGGTGAGCTTCTTTATTCAGCTTGTGTTTTAATCACCTCTGTTATTTTGTCTGAGAGGCTAGTTCTATCTTTATAATGGCTTACAAAGAAGTAAATAGGTGCTGCTTTCCACAGAATATCTTATGTGATAAAAATCTCTGGAATTTAAACGTAAAATATTAAAACACTTTTCTTATTGTGTTAAAAATTAATTTAGTGAATATTTCTGGGCTAATTTGAAGAGATGTGTTATGCAATAATCTGTTTGCATATTATTTTTTCAGAAAATATACGGTATAAGTAAAAAGTAGGAGAACATGATATTAAATAAATATAAAAATGTTTTGTAACATCGAATTTGACCAAAATACTTTTTGTGCTTTTGCCTTTTTTTCCTTAAGATAAATGAGAAAATTTCAATGCTTTGGGAGTCTGGCTTTGTTTGATTGTGGGGTTTTGGTCAATTACAGTCAGTAAAGCATTACTACTTTACCTGACTTTCTTTCCTATAAAAATAAAGTCAATAAAATAACTGGAGTATAAAAGATGTATTGTCCTAGTAAATTCCTCATGGACATATGCATATAACATGCTTCAAAGTCAGCCTAAGTTCTGGTGATTCATTGATCATTTAAAAATGACCAAACTGTTCACTTTCTGTCTGACATCAAGCAAGAGAAATTTCATCCAAAAAAAAGATAATTTTGGAGAAATATGCAATCAACAGAAATCTGAAAGGTTGTTATTACATTACCACCAGGACAAAAATACACTCTGATGCTGTAGTGTTCTTCTCCACATATAGAAATTCCAGTTTTCCTGACCAAATTTCAGATCATTATCAGATCCATTTCAAGTTACATAGACTGCTGACAAGAAGAATTCCTACTCAGCCTCATATAAAGAATTTTAGTGTTGTAGCATACATTTTTTGCATGGTATGCCATGTTGTTCCCAAGATATCTGTTTGTTGTGTCTGCACTAATATGACTGAGCAGTCACTGTCAGTGGCCATAAACACATGTTCTCCTTCACTGGATAGCTGACTGCCAGCTACCCTTTGTGAATCCTATCCAGATGTTAACCAACTGAGGGAGCCTTCCCTGTGGCTATAAAGCATTCTTGCTGTCTAAACCAAAAGCAAAGTCTGTCCTTAAAGTAAAGTCAAGGCCATCTTTGCTAGACAACACAGGCAACCGGGCAACCTCCATTCAATCACTAAGGTTTGAAGGCAGATAAACCTAATGGAAACTGCTTTAAGCAGTGTTAGTCCTCCTGCCTCCACCTGTCTGCCTAAATTACCTGCCTCATAGGTCTGCTGCCTACAGACATCTGGCAAATCCAGGCAAATCTCGGCAAAAATAGTAGTTTACCTAAAGTTTCTGGTTAGCTGAAATGAGAGTGAAATGGCACATGAGAGTTAATGATCAGAAAAGACCAAGTTGGCGGAAACTTCTTCGGATGCTCTGTCACAAGCTGCTTCAGATTCATGTGTGGGGACATGGGCCTAAACATCCTGGATGACCCGGAGATCTGAAATTGCTCTAGTGCAGACACTGGTAACGGTTACCAAGCTGACTGTGACTCCACAGATTTGCAGGTAGCATTCTCTGTAAATTATATGCCTTTTTACAATGAAGAGATACTCTGACACAAGATGCTTTTCCGCCTGACTGTTTAGGGGGAAAAAAGAGCTGTCACCAGGATCAGGCCAGTAACCTTTTTCATGCAGAATCTTCTTTTCATGAACACAGAAAAAAGAAAGGTGAGTATTGTTCTCTGTAAAGAAGATCACCTGTACTCTCACTGAGTTTTTGTTGCCCATGACAAGAAATGTCAGGCCTATGAAGACGTTAGCAGCCCAGCAGCTTTCTTACTAGAACATGAATTCAAGTTAGTGTAATATCATCCTCCAGTTCAGAAAGAAGCGGTAGGAGGTAGCTGGATCAACCAGGATCCATCAGCTGGGTTTAAAGGCTGGCTGGCTGAAACTTCAGTAACACGGCACTGTAGGCAGCTTTGTTCTTACTTGCTTAGTTAACTCTACAGAGAAGGGAGCTTTTGCTTTGATTGTTCTCATTTGCTGTGCCCAGCTGACCATTTTTTATTTAGCAATTGAATTGCTAAAAAGAAAACTGATTCAGCATATTAAATTGACTACATAAACCATGGCTTTTGTTTCCTCTTACTAGGTCTGTGAAGGTGCAAGTGAAACCCTATTCCCTTGTCCTAACAGCTTATTAACTTAGTTTTTCAGGAGCCAAACAAGCCAGCCAGCATTGGTGAATCCAGGACAGTATTATAGGACTCAATTCTCTGCAAGGAGGGTTGAAATTTGGTTTGCAGGATATAGAGCAGTTTAACCTCAGACAAATATCCTGCCTTAAGTTTATGGAGCTGACAGTGCTTGAGAAGAGGTTTTTTTCAAAACGTGGTGTCTGTATACCCCATTGGTGCTACTGTCTCTTTACATTTTGATCTATATGAATTCCATAGTGCCTTGCAATCTGAACAACAAAATAATTGACTGTTCCCATCAGCCTGTCACTCTGCTCCAGCTGTTCCCCTTAACCTGCAGCACACCATCAAGGGAGATTTTCCAGTATAGTCGGTGTTTTCCTTCATTTCTTTGGTTTTTGTCAGGTACCCAATAACACTTGAGGAAGGCAGCAGAAGAAACTTATTTTGGAGTTTAGGGGGAACTCTGGGAGAAGAGTAAGCGATAAAACTTGGTTAGGTTTACACATTATTCTTCTCACACTTCTTTCTTTTGTTAGCCCATTTATTACTGTGCTGTAAGCAGTTACAGTCACTTATTCCTTGATTCTTTCTATTGTAAGACCTTCTTCTGTACTAATTAGAACACAGCCAAAAGTTAACTGTTCAGTTGTTTTATACCCTCAGCAGTTCCTGCCCTCAGATGGATGATTTTAAAGAGTTCACCCAAATAGCTGCAATGTTTTCAGCAACGAGGCTTGAGGAAAGTTATGTGTCCACTGTAACAGCTTTTGGGGATTTTTCAACAGTTCTGTCTTCAAGGCCCAATGTTTGAAAACTTGTGGAAGGGTGGCTACTCTGGAAAGAAATAATGGTACTTTTTGCAGTTTCTAGTAAGTAAGAAGTTTAGTATAGATGCCTATTTTAGCCATTAAAAATATCCCAATATATTACTGTGAATATCTCCTTTCCATAGACGTGTCCTCGACTGGGGCTACATTTGCAGATCATGTGCTGCTACGAGCAATAGGGGATCTAAAGGACCCACTCTATAAATGATTGACTTCAGCTGCCCTCAGCTAGGGTTAGAATGAAAAGCAGGGGGGGTTGATTCTCACGTTCTCTACCAAATTCTCTAGCTTGCTTCTCCCTCAGACACCATGTTGGAATGGAAAAGAGAACTACCTGATTTGTATGAAGAGAAGCAAAAGCTGGGCTGGAAGAAATGAAAAAGAAGAGATTGAGCTTCTGGCAGTGGATCAAGTTGAATGGAACAAGCTGCCTGGAAGGAGAGAGGCTGGTATGAGAGGAAGCTACAAAAAGCTGGTTTGGGGGTTGATTTGAAGCTGAGAGGGGAAAGGAGGTTCAAAAAATTGACAAGTGGGACTTGGAGGCTGGGAAAAAACAGGCACCAAACTGGTAAAGGGGAGAGGGAGAATAAGATAAAATATTTACGTCCGTGGGTGTTTCCAACTTGGATATGTAAGCCAAGATTTATGATTCCTCTGCAGTCAGGAAGTATCTGAAAACCTACTAGCAAAATGGCAATTTGCTTGTGTTTGTCCTTGCAGAAAATGACATTAGTGCTGTCAGCTATTTCATTAGCATGTCAGAAATCTGAGCAATGAATCACAGATGCTTAAGGCTGTTGATTAAACAGATATTGCATGTGCCACATGATAGAATTTTTGTATTTTTAATGGCCTTCTTAAAAATCCAGTAACCACCATGAATGAAACAACTGATTTCTAATGCTGTTGGTGAGGCTAAAAGTCAAACACATCAAACTGAGGAACTGTTAGAATTAAGCTTTCCTTTGGGACTTCAATCATGGCTTTGGACTATTTTCTGATGTCGTTTTTTAATTATCTGAGTTCATGCTGCATTCTAACATCTTGGATTTGATGCTGCACATTTGGTGTTAAATGTGTGATTTTGTGTACATCTTAAGCTATGCCAGTCATTTTACTGTAAGCTTCCTTTTCCATCTTTTTTTCATGTTTTGTTCTGGAACTTTTAAAGAAATCCTTCTCAGAAGAATTTTGAGGTTGAAGCCTTCTAATAACCCAGACTCTGATTTTCTACTTTTGTCTGCACTGAGAGCTAGAAAGATTGAAGTGTCTTGAAAGACTTTCCTTTGAGCTTCTCCTTGCTTGAGGTTCTTATCCAAAGTATTTATTAGTTGTATAATTGCTCTTGTTATCACTGTGAGGATGTAGACACATTGGGAGAAAGAGGAGGCTGAAGTGGCTGGCTCTGTGCAGCTGTATTACAGTCTCTAGGGAGCCTGTACCTTAACTATGATAATTCTGTTGACATATGGGCTGCCTGTAAATCCCATGTTCCCCTCCAACTGAGCCTTTTCTGTAAAGACTCCTACTGGCAAGATACCTAGAGCTGAAAGGAAGAGCATCACATACCCAAGCCCTGCAAATTGTAGGATGTGCCAGCTTTGGCCGATGAGGGAGGGACGTGCTTTTGTCTCTGGCACTTCACAATGGCCTAATCAAGCCAGCAGCTGGGTAGCCTTATGCACTGGGAGAGCGTTTCAATGCAAATGTGAGATTTAGCCCCTGTCATTATGCAAAGATCATTCTGCTGTGAGCTCCAGGAAGAACCCTTCCCTTCAAAAACTCACACTTCATTGCTAATCCTGAACCCACTGACCAAGCCAGAAGCTGGAAAGCCCCACTCCCCTTGACAAGAAGACAGGAGAATGTGACATCAGCAAGGAGGGCTGGTTCGTCTCTGTCTTGTGTAAAACATATTGAAACTTTCCCTGTATTCACATATGAGAAAAATGCAGGCAGTAGAGAGTTAAATGGCCAGTTAATTTCTTCTAGGACAGTAAGGGGAGTGCTGCAAGAAAGAAAAAGAAAAAAACAAAACAACCCCCCAGCCATTCTGAGTTAGTATAGAGGCCTTAATTCTAGGATTATAACAATGTTGTATTCCACCTGACAGAACAGCGCAGGCAACGTGACATATAGTCAAGTGCTATAGTACCTTGAAAGTAACTACACTTCACCCACAATGCTTTTCCTCAGGGTAAAAATAAGCTGTACTTGTGGAAATACTTTCTGTGTCCTTTGATCCAGTGGTGGGCTGTTTTAGACTACGGGTCCATTCAGCATGGACATATGCTTAAAATATTGTTGTAATATTTAAGTGAAAAGAGGGAAAGTTACTTCTCTCTTTTTTGTTTTTTTTAATTACACAGAAAGCTAACCATTGGTATTACACTGAGATGTTATTTTTCTTCAGTACATAGCTAACATGGAGCCACACAGCTGCATAATGAAGCATTGTACTGAGAGCACAAAGTTACCATGGAAAAGGGGAAAAAATCCTCTTATTGTCAGTGGTTCAGAACTTTACCTGTAAGGGAATGATTCCAGATCACGAAAACTGCTTCATTAGCCTGTTCATATTCTCAGTGTGTTATTAAGGTTCAACTTGCTTAACAAAACCAGGGAGATCAGAATATGCCAGTCAGATTCAGAAGGACTTGAAGAGTCTCTGATATAAGTGGCTTATGGAGTTCATTGTAGATTGATTCAGGGAAATTGCTGATAGAGACAAAACATACAGAATAAGATTTCAAAGACCCTGGAGCTGTAGGATGACAAATCTTAAGGAGAAGTCCTTTTACTTAGACAAAGTAAGAATAAAATTTCTTATGTAGGATGTAAGGAGGTTTGAATTTAAGTCGGTGAAAAGATGAAAGAGACCAACACTGGCATTTTGAACAGCTCAGCACAGGCTTTCCATCTTTGTGTAACCACTGCTAGGTGCAAAGAAATGTTTAATTTATGCAGTCTTTAGTAACATTTTTTTTTACTTTAGAGCAAGAAGCCGTAGATTTGGAATTACAGGCAGGAACTGACAAGCTGCAAACCTCATTAAATGGAGGCTTTCTGTTGTAGCATGGGGTCGCGTGTCCTGGCATATATCCACACTGGGAAGGACCTAGAGGAAAAGTGGACAGAAATTAAGGAGAAATGGGTCATAAAGGGAAGGAAGGTGTTATAATAGATAAACAAATGAGCACAAGTGCCTGCTGAAATGGTGCGAGCACAGGAGTGATCACATGTCCTGCATAAGTAAAGGAGTGTATTGAGGACTGCACGGGATAGCCTGTTCCTCTTGTGATGTTTATTCAGAGAGGATGCCAAAAGACCGGACAATATTGGACAGGAGCCTCAAAGACAAGCTGAAAACTGAAAATAAGCTTCAGGCTAAAGGCAGGTAATGAATTCAGGTTGTGGACAGAGAAAGGAAAAAGGAAAAAGTTAAGTGATTTGATCACTGTCCACAAGTAGCTGTATGGGCAGAAGCTACCACACAGAAAGTTTTTCAATCTACCAGCAAAGGTATGAAAAGATTCGGTGATTAGGAGCTCAAAACTGAAAGTAGGACTTGCCTTTAATCTGCTAAAGTAATTAACTTCATAACAATTCCTTAGTGATATAGTAACTTGAAATTTTAAACTCAAGAGAGCATATCTTTCAACACTATATCTCACTTTAAACACAAATTTTTGACCTTGGTGCTTTAAGAACTACAGCGTAAAATTTTCCAGGCAGTTTACATTAAAGTTGATGTTCAGTAGACTTACCCTCAGAATAATCTTACTTTCAGATAGGTATTGTAGAGGTGAGGTAGAATAAGGATGATTATCTCAACCTACCTATGGAGAACCTAGAAAACTGTGTTGCACTCTAACAACCTTGATGTTGACCTTCATAGCACTGTTCAGCTTAAGTGTCATTTAAATGTTTGTCATTCTAGGTTGTTTGCAAACTTGAATGGAAAATATTTATATTCTGCAACATAATAATGCTCTTGGTTACTGATTAAAATTAAAAAATCCCTTAATCTCTGACTAAAACTACAATGGTGCTTGATCTATTGGCCCTATTAAATCAAATTCTTCCTTATCCCTTTTATAGCACCTCATAGCCAAACTTTGAGCTGCATTAAGAATTTGATGTTTCTAACTAAATCCCTTCCTTGCAAACTTCCTAGGATGTTGACTCTACTACAAAACATTTGTTGTAGTCTTCCATATTTCTGTCTTTCCAGTAAAATTAGTAAAATAACTCCAGATTTCACATTTCCAGTGACAGAAAAAATTAGGGTCTTGAAAGTTTCCTGAAATCTTATTCCATCTTCTAGGTCTATTGACTCTATTGGGAGCACCAGTAAAGCAACTGTTAAGAACCTAATATACTGCACAGAGGCTGTCATTGTCTAGGCAGAGCGAGCCCTGATTTAGCACCTCCTGTTTGGACATAGTCCCAGCATTTGCACCCGTGCTCATCTGTATCTGTGCACCACAAACTGTGATTTTTTAAATTTTTTTTTTTTTTTTACCTCTTCCCAGCCATCATGCATGATGGTTCTTCTTATATACCCCTCCTGCCTTTCACCATTTGACTTTGATTTGTGCATTCAGTCACTGTGCTGTTATTGCACTCACTTTTCCATGTCCTCTTGGAAAGGATGCACAGGTTAGGTTCAGTGCTGACCTCAGCTTACCTGACAGCTTCAAGTCTTGTGCTGATGGGGTAGTGTCACGGCTGTGATCTGAAATGCTGTTTGCTGTCTTTTTTATCTATCCTCCAATATATGGATTTATTCAGAGAGATAATTAAGCTACGTTACCCTCTGCATTTCTCCTTCCTGCTGCAGCATGCTGGGTCCTGTGATAGGATTGCTCCTGTCCTTTCTCAGTGTAACTTCATTTTCAGGCATCCACAGTGTCCTCTTCTTAATTCCTGAAAATGCTGAGCTGTGCAGCACATAGCTCTCCTTCGTTTTCTACATTATTTGTTGTGATACGTTCATGTATGAGAAAGGGTTGTTCTGTTGTGACAAAGGGATTGGAATGATTTCTTACAGTACTTATTTCATTTGTATAGTAACTGATTGTTTATGAATAAAGAAACATAAGCACCACAGCCAAATGGGAAGTGTCCTCCACTGACACTCCCCAAAAGTATCCCAGAAGAATCATTTTCCTTTTTCACTTCTAAGGTCCTTGCCCGAGTTCTTAATTTTCCACTGCTGTGTTGCCTCTACAGCTTCTTGCTATTTCTTGTTTTTTATTTTCTTTCTTACACTTTGCTCTGTACGGCTCAGACAGCATCCAGATGGTCTTGTCCTGAAGTGAGCCCTTTCTGGAAAAAGCCACACTGTTGTCACTTGCCAGAGGATGAAGCTGACCTGAAAAGACTGTGCAAAGCAGAGGGGTTATTTTTCCTTTCACTGGCACTTACATAGTTCAGAGCTATATAACTCCTAAATGTGTATGTACGTATAGGTACACATGTATATAATTTTTGTGTGGTGATACATACACATGCTCTAACACACACAAGTAAATTAACTATGGAGAATACTAGAGATAAAAATTTAGTGCTTGTTATTGCCTCACTCTTTTTCGAACAAGCAGCCCATGTTTTCAGAATATGTCTTCCAATCTGTAGTATTTGCAGTATTTCCTACTGGTTTTAAATAGAACCTACAACTTTCCAAGTGTTACAGGTATTCCAACTCAGCATAAAAAGAATGAAACGATTAAAAACTCAGTAGCTTCTTCAGTGGCCATTAATTGCTCTTTCACTTGCACTGTAAGTATCTCTGCAGAGGTACAGGAAGTTGCCACTTGTAAAATTAGTCTCAGAGAAACATGAGATTCCTAATATTGATATTTTTAACACAATTTTACACAGGCTGAACAAAATTAGTGCTTCTATTATATTCCTGATGAGCATTAGCAATTTTAAATTCCTTTTAGCAAATTTCTTTTCCATGGGAATGTCGTGATTTACAAGCAAAGAATACTACAAAGTGATGTTTCTAGAGAATTAAAGCCACATGATCCAAATCCAAATTATTTCAGACGCATGTAGCTTACAAATGAAAATTCCCCCATAAACCATAAAATATTGATGATTTTATCCAGCTAAGAGTTAAATGAGTAGGACTGCAGTCTATCTAGTCATAACTATTAGAAGCAGAAATCATTAATAATTTAATTAATTATAAACACTCTTTGACTGTGGCTGGTGTAGAAGATTACAAATATGAAACTCTTGCATAATTATTGTTCTGAAGATCATTCAGGACAAATAAAAGACTGAAAAAGATGTTAAATGTCTTGAAGGACTTATTTTAATTATTTTAAAGTCATACATTAATTAAAGTGTTTACTTATTAATCCTTGGAAATTGAATTCTGTACTCAGAATAAGTGCTGTAATTTTCTTGAATAAGTGCTGTGTTTCTCATGCGTAAGAGAGGTTGAATTGCTGAACCTGAACTTTAGAATTGTCTATAATAACTTGAGGGATGCTGACAATTAACTTGCTCAACAACTTCTGTATGCCTCTAGCAAGTTTTGTGGCTCTAACATCTCTCTTTAGAAATCTACTTGTTGGCCTAGTTTATTTAGGTCATTTACCAGTCATCGTCTGCTGCTTCATTTCTTGCTGACCCTAATTTATCCATCTGGAATTAAATCAGAACAGAGATAGAATTGATTCTGTGGCTGCATTTGCACAACAATGTGAAGTTGAAGCACTTCAATATTTGTGGCCCCTCTGGGGAATCTCCTTCTCACAAACATAACTCACTGAACATGAGCCAGCACTGTGCCCAGGTGGCCAAAAAGGCCAATGGCATCTTGGCTTGTATCAGGAACGGCGTAACCAGCAGGTCCAGGGAGGTTATTCTCCCTCTGTACTCGGCACTGGTGAGACCTCTCCTCGAGTACTGTGTTCAGTTCTGGGCCCCTCACCACAAGAAGGATGTTGAGGCTCTGGAGCGAGTCCAGAGAAGAGCAACAAAGCTGGTGAAGGGGCTGGAGAACAGGCCTTATGAGGAGCGACTGAGAGAGCTGGGGGTGTTTAGCCTGGAGAAGAGGAGGCTGAGAGGAGACCTTATTACTCTCTACAACTACCTGAAGGGAGGTTGTCGAGAGGAGGGTGCTGGCCTCTTCTCCCAAGTGACAGGGGACAGGACGAGAGGGAATGGCCTCAAGCTCCGCCAGGGGAGATTTAGGCTTGAGATTAGGAAAAAGTTCTTCACAGAGAGGGTGGTTAGGCATTGGAACGGTCTGCCCAGGGAGGTGGTTGAGTCACCATCCCTGGAGGTGTTTAAGGTGAGGGTGGATGAGGTGCTTAGGAGCATGATTTAGGGATTGGTGGGAATGGTTGGACTAGACGATCCAGTGGGTCTCTTCCAACCTGGTTATTCTGTGATTCTGTGATAAGGCATTGAGGTGTCTCTTAACTGCTGTCCATCTTCATGCTGGATCTTTGAGTGCAAGAAGTAAACTTAACAGACCTTCTTACACATCAATTGCTCCCCTTGAAATATCATTGTGGGCCCGAATTTTAGTTAGCATCTTGGTTTCATGCTTATGAAAAACATTTTAAAAGACTAAAAGCCAGGGTACAAGTTTGTGATTTAGTTCTTTTACCTCTTGCAAGACAATATTCCCCTTCTTCTTGCTCCTCTCTCTTTGGTCACCCATATAAAACCCACAGTGAGCACTTCATCCTCAGAATTAGCCTTAGTGTTTATCGAAAATTAAGTGATTTTGGCTCAAATGTTTTTTTCCAGAAAACAGAATTAACCCCAGTGAAAAGTAATGTTTTGAGGCACACAAAACATTGCAATAAGATCAAAAAAAACATGAAATACATTAGGTGGTTTAGATTAAGACAATGAATATTACAATAGTATTCACAGGCTTTTTAGATCCCTTATTGCCAAAAGCTATACATTGCTTTCTGTGCTGCAGTGCCCAGAGAAAAACAGTAGTCCTGCGTCTTCAGCAGAAATAGAGCAATCTCACTGCAGATGAAGAAATACAGAGCCACAGTTCTGCAACAGAAAGCTGTAGAGCTGCCTGGAAGGGCACAGCCTTGGGAAAATGAGGAGTGCCTTCCAGATTCAGTTGTAAGTCTGCTTTGCTTTGCCTTTCTCTCCTCCCTCCCACCCCTCCCTCTGGCCATATAGACTGTGAGAACAATTACTGCACCAGCTGGAGCAGATTTAAATTTCATATCTGAAGTAAAATATTGGGGAATAGAAAGTGAATCATTTTACTGTTGTGCTGTAGCATAAGGACTATCATTCATTCTTTGTAGTTTTGCTCCATCTTGCACACAAAGCCCTGCATTGTAGTTGTAACCAAGCAGTGCAGAGTATCAGAAGTTGAAGCCATTTTAAATGCTGTCCCCTAACTAGCTGATATCTTCTCTGACGCAGTGTTATGTGTGGATTATCTGAAGTTTCTCCTCAGAGTGCATTAATGTTTCAGTGGGGTGTCCCGGTGGATTGCTCCTTTTCAAAAGGTAGATATTGTCCTCCATTATGAATACAACAGTCCAGCGAATGATCGGTGTTCCCAGCTGCTTCAAAAGCCAGTGGATGCGCCCAGCTTGATATGGCCCTTCAATGCCAGAAACATGTAAGATCTGGGCAGATGCTAGCAGTGAAAACAATTTGCCTACATTTGACTGACTTTCCTGTTTATTCTGCTTATCATTGAGGCCTCCTAGAAAAATCTGGACAAACATCTGAGCACTGTAGTCTGCTCAATCTATTCTAAATTTTCGAAACATACAGATGTCATTGATGTATAGTTAACAGACTCCTTGTCTGCAGCACCTTCTCAGAGTGTCTCACAGAGGGAGCAATCCTGTGTTTGTGAAATTCAGGTGCCAAATAAAGCATTAAAGCTTCAGGCTTGATTGTGGCTGTTAGCCCTTTCAAAGGCAGTAAGTCATTGGCCTAAGGTAATTTACTTTTTCAGGCTGTTGGAAGTAGGATACATACAATTTCTCTGAATGCACATCTGAAATAGCTTTTCTTAGCTGCAGAGTGCATTTATTGCACCTGTGATTACTGGAGTAATTGACAAGGTCTATTTTTCCCACATTAGACCAAAAATGAAACATCTATTTTGACACATTGGGCTACCGCCATCTGTGCCCCAGCATCAAAACATTTTTTTTAATGTTCTATTTCAGCTGTTCCAGTTGGCCTCAAAAGAGCTTAAGATCTGGCAAAAATAGCACCAATGTTTAACTGTGCACAGAAGGTATTATTTATATGTCAGTAGCACATTGTTCACTTTCTAAGTCTTTAACAGCTGTATATAATAACATGATCCTTTCTACATGCCAGTTTTCATGGAAAGTGTCACATGGCTATTAAGTACAAAGCTGGGGAGCAGCAAATCATTTTGGTTTTTTCTCATGTGTACAAGGATGATACACAGTCAATGGAATCTCAGCATAAGCTGGATACTATGCTATTTCATCAAAAGTAATAATGTACATTCCTTGCATTTGTAGAAAAATCAGTTTCTGTTAATCTGGGTCTTTCCTACAAACATTGGCTGAAGAGTTCCATTTAAATCTTTTTGTATAGAAATATATGGTATGTAGTATCCCCACAGGCAAGGACTAGGTTTTGGCTCTCAGATGACCTAATTTTGAGAGAGACAATAAGATTACTACATGGAGGTGCAGCTGATATCAGTGCCCAAGGCCACCCCTAAGCTTCATTGCAGTCTCTGTGATAGAAGGTCACCTTTCTTCAGTGCCTGTAAATTGTAAAACAAAATAAAAAAGCAGTGCAAAAGGCCTCAGAGAAATGTGGCTTAGCTAGAAACCAGTTGCTTATAATACATTAGTTCTAATTTAATATAATTAAAAGACTACCAGACACAATATGTTTTTCTAATAAAAACATAACAATCATTTGATCATTTTGGCTGACCACTAGAAGAATATGAAGTAAATCATCTGAGCATTAATATCAAAAGTAAAGTGAAACCCTAAGTATCTAATTTTTTTTTGTCTCAAACTCTGATAAAATCTTCCAATCCATAAGCAGTAAATTCCAGGTGTTGCTTGATCTGACTTATTCCATAAAAACAGGGATGCACGTTGATCTGTAGACACATTGCTTGAGAGTTACAGTAGGGGAAATAAGTGTCTTCAGGCAAATTCTCCCAGACAAATTGTGAAAGTTTATCCCCTGATGTTAATGCTGAAATGAAAACATTATAGAAATAAATGTCTTTCAATTCAAGCTCACCTCATTCTGTTGAGTCTGTAGTCCCAAGGGGGCGGGGAGGAAGATCTGTATATTTTTCTGAGTTGGCCAGATACTGTATCCCAGCATAAGGAACTACCCAACAAGAGCCAGTAAGTGTCCAATGTCCCCCTCTCCTAACTGGCCAAGTATTTAATTTCAGTTTAAAAATATTTATTCAAGGTAAAGAGTAGACTTTAATAAAGAAGATTAAGAAAAAGGAAAATATACTTCAATTTTTAATACATGTGAAGTAGTCTAAAGGGGAAAATAATGCTACAAAACTGAATTCACATGATTCAATGGTGAGTTGTGGGTCAAAATAGCAGCACTGAGATTCAAGGGGTGATCTGCTCAATTGGAAGCTGAAAGCCATAACAGGCTGTTTCCTTAATAAAAGACTTGTAAGCACCAGGTTTTTTACGCAGTCTTTAGTTAAACCTACTTCCCTTCACTGTTCTTATATCTCAATGTATTTACACCACATATGTACATCCCTACACAGCATCTGACACTTTCTTCCCCCTTCCAGTATTGTTCAGGCATCTTGGGGTTAAGTGAGGAAAGAGGTCTATTTTTGAGACTGTCTGAGAGTTCACTTTGATTATTCATAGATGAATCAGCATGTCGTCATCCTGGTAGGTCGACACGTAAGAAAGGTATAATATCCAACCCCATGCAAGTCACGACTGCAGTGAAAGCCATTTCTTTGAGCAGTCTGAAAGCACATTCGCTCAGGAATCAGATGCAGGTTCAGAGGCAGCCAAGCAAGAGCAGCTCAGCTAAAGCTCTGGGGAAGGAAAAAAAGTGCTGGCCAGAAATGTTGTGAAATATAAACAACAAGACCAGTTTCAGATGCATAAGCATATGCTGAATGACATGTGAAAAAATAATATCCTGTAAAAAACAGAAGCCTCTCTTTTTTCCCCAGAGGTAAAGCCACTCAAGCAGTTTAAGACCTTCCTTGTTCTTTGCAACTCCGCTATACCTGCAAATGACATCTTTGCTGACAAATTTTCATCACATCAGTGTCATCAGGACAAAGGTGCATGGGCATCTAGCTACATTTATTTAGTCAGCAACTCCAGTATTTTCATTTTTCAGTGAACTTCACCTGACATTATAAATGTAAAAGCTAAAAGCTCAATAGGAAAATGTTACAGAAGAGATCAGATTTTATCCAAAACTTGCTTGTTAACTACTCTTTCAAGTCTTGCAATGCATTTGGTGCACATTAAAAGAGATTTCCACAGAAATCTGCAGATTTTGCAAGCCCATTCTTCAGTCTTTCTCCATGGAAAACAATGTTTTAGCTGCTTCAGCTGTAATGGGATTCCCTGCAGTTATTGCCTAACCTACAATCTTTGGTCAGATTAATATCTCGAGGCCTGAATTTTCTTTAGTGAAAACAACAGTGTATTGATGACGTGGGCAAAATGCGAGATACTGGGATAATACAATGAGGAAAAGCTTCTATTATTTCAAAATAAAATAAATTTTGTAAGTAGTAGACTAAAGTACTGCTCTTACCTTGAAAAGACAACTATGGTGCAAGTTACAAGCTGTAAAGGCACATGAAAGGTGTTAAGGAAGATCAGAGAAAGACTCTAACTATTATAAGAGGCTATGAAGAGCAAGGCAAACCATCTGATTTTCCTGCTGAAGGCCTATATTGCACTATGGACCCCGACTGGCTTCTTACTCTATGAAAAGTGCTCGGATGCCTTGTATGAGGTCTCTGTCTTATCTGATTAGATTTAATATATTAAACTGCATATGCAAGTTATGAAAAGTGTTCTGTATTTAAACTAGTTCATTGCATCTGTGAGCACTACTCTGTCTACATAATAATATGCTAAAACAGTTGATGACCCAATAACACAATGTTGGCAGGTGCAACTTGTCCATCCAAAGAAAATCGATGCGATGATATCTGGTCCAATCTGGGTGATGTCAGTATAGGACACCTGAAATATATAAACAGAGAAAGACAAACATTGGTGAGTAAATGATAGATGACATGGATATTTTTTAAGTTTCCATGAAAACAGAAAGAGATGAGAGAGAAAATCTGGAGAGGGACCAATTACAAATAACCCTGCACATGCATGCATAATTAACAGAATTCAGGAAGCAGTAATGATCATTCTTATAACACAGCGTAAGTCTGCCTAGAGAAGTGAACACATCAAAAAAACTCCTCATGAAATTTAAAAAAACCTTTGACTAGTTTGGCTTTGGGGAGCTTGTCAGATTATTAACATTACTTTAACCTAATTTTAATGTTGTTTAATGTGATTTCTTTTTCCATGGAGCTCTTTGAAAAAATGTTGTTTATGCAAATAAACTACATGGAAAATTGGTTTTGTAACTAAATGACAGTTGACAGACTAGACTGTAATAGCCAATTGGGAACTTCTAAAGCATAATGTGTTTACTCAGTAGTACAAATCGCATAGCTCTGATTATAAGGGACAGTAAATATCTTAATAGTGGCTATTTTAATTAATAGAGTCCTATGGCTTGACCTCAGTCCCCACTAAGACTGTTTTGTGCTGCTCCAGTGACAGCAAAAATAGCCTTAATCCTTATTTCAGTACTTGCCCTATTTAATAATTCAAAAGAACTGGAATAATGAAGGGCAGATTTCTCCCATTCATTTCATAATAAAACAATGTTTCTTGTTTGACTGTTTGCACAAAGAATAAATCCTACCATTTTTATCCTTGCTGTCAGCTATGACTTCTCCATCTGCCTTCATCAGACTCAATAGTTCTTTTTCTATGCCTGGGATGCAAGTCTTTAAAGAAATCCCCTTTCTCCCAAATCTAAGATTCTACTTCAGTGCTGGATTGGAGTTCTACAGAATTATTAAAAAAAAAAAAAAACAAAAAACAAACCACCAACTCTATGTAACATCTGTAACATTTTCACATGTAGAAATTTGGATGCTGGGTAGGGAAAAAGCTGATGCACATATTGCCATTTTCCTGCCAGTGGAAGATTTTGCCCACTGACAACTATTTAAAATATCACATTGTGGTTAAATTATGTAGCATCATAGGCATCAGTTTCATTTCTGAAAGCCTGGTATTCCCAGCGATACATTTATTAACTGATCAATATTTTATTGCTGTGTTAAGGAAATTTGGGGAAACACTTGGGTCTCCATTACTCCTAATATCAAAGGCAGTGCTCTGTCAAACCTCCATCATTCTAAAAGAACAGCTTCAATATAGTAGGGAATTAAGGGAGACGATTTCTAGAGATTATGGAAAACCTCAGCAGGGGAATTACCTGGTGTGGGGGAAGAGGAGGCCACCAGCTTACTCCTTAAATGAGTTATCTTATTGCAAGTGAAATCCTTTTTGAAATAACCAACTTTGAATTTCAACATATTTCCTTCTTATCCTTCATTCAGTGAGTCCTTTCACACCTGTGGGCCTCTCATTTGGGAAAGGAGTGGATATTTGCTTTTTGAGCTGTTTGACTCCACCGCTGGCTGCTCAGTAAACCACAGCCAGTGACGCAGAAGGTCCGTGAAGACAGTGCAAGGAATGAGTGGCTTGTAATATATGAAGGAGAAAAAGCTGGTGACAGCAGTATTCAGGTGAGCAATGCCATGAATTAAAGATCCTAATCTAGCTAGGAAATCATATGGGGCAACTAGAACCAATAGAAATGTTAGTATAGGAATTAAAATCATCTGGACAACAAAAGAGAGGAAGCTGAATTGTGGTACAGAACGTCAAACCTGATATACACAGGGTAACCCAGCTGAGGTAGAATTAGTGTGCAACATAAATAGGAGGAGTACATATTGTTCAGGAAAGCTAGAAATAAAAGGCAGAGTAGTGAAAGTATTAAATATTCATAATACACTAAGCTAAAAAAAGTGATAACATGATAAAATGGATAAGTTTGAGTAACAAACAATTTAAGGAAGGATCATAAAAAGGTTTGGATAATATTGGATGTGTGCTTTAGTCCTCTAGAGTTTAATTTGCACTGAATAAAGATTTCCATAATGATATTAGAAAGAGAAATATTAGCATTAGGGAAGATTTACTGTCTTAATGGGAGATTTTGACCTTCCAGAAACAGGCTTTATAACAAATATTACTAATAATAGCAGAATGTATGACTATCTAGCCATGGTAAGTAAAATATTTTTTCACTGAACAAAGGAGGTATGAAAAAAACATGCATTTAGGAAAAAAAGCAATAGTTAGGCATTTGAGAACTTGACAGTCACAGCATATCTGAGTCACTTGTGTAATGGGGTAGAGAAAAAGTAAAAACTATGCTCAGACATAGAAGGCAAGCTAAAAAAGCATCAGACACTAGTTAAAATTTGGCTGTAACAGAATAAAGAGTTCTGGTTACCTGTATTTTAAAAAAGTATACTGCTAACCAGTTTGATGGTAAAGGTCTTTTATTATTTGAGCTGAAGATTACAGATGGACAACCTGTAACAATGTTTGAAAGCAGAATCATGTTTGAGAAAAAATTATCTTGGCTTGTTTAGAGAAAATAAATCAAGGCTGGAGGGGTAGTAACACAAGGGAAAGAAAAGAATTGTTGAAGCATAAATGATAACACTGGCATAAAACCAACTGGACCTATGCTAGTACTAGTTAAGGATAAAAGATCTTTAATCACTGAAAAATGTAATTTCTCAGAAACAGCAAGGCAAAGACAAAGAATGTAGTGAAGATGTAAACTGCAATTTGAAAACCGAGATGGTCACTTCAGGTGACTGTGGCATCCAGGAGCAATGAGAGGACTTTGACTGTTGGCACTGACTAACAACTAGGATATTTTATCCTGAGATTTTGCATAATTTGCGGAAAAGAGTGATTTTCAATTTGAATTGGAGGTCATTTTGTTATTCCCTGATTTTACATACTTTATTGGTAATTCGGACTCCGCCACAATACATGCTCTCACAATAACTAAGTCTATATTTTTTAATGTATTTAGAAGAAAAATGGAAAATGAGAAAGAATTATTTGATTAAAAATAGAATTTCCCAAATGAAATGGTCTTTTATTTATATGATGTTTCTATGGAGATACAATAGGGTATTGAGAGCACAGAAAAAAGGCATTTGGTGAGACAGATGCATGCTCTAGTAGTCATATAATAAAAGGGAGATAAAATGGATGCACTTATTGCTGTAACTTTTCTGAGGAAATAATTGTAAAAGAAAGATATTACATAATTGCTATTACTTCAATTTGAAGTTTAATAAATGGGAGATGAACAGATGTGATTCCTGCTGGCTTTAGAACCAATGCTTCTGTCTGCGGATTCAAGTGGACATCTCTGAATTCCTTTGTTAGTGTTACTAAAGGTAGCTTTGGCCCTAGAAGTAGAAGTCAGTATTTTTCCATGGAAACTGAGCTACTCTAGCACAATCATCTGGCAATCTGCAAAAAAAAAAGCAGAAATGAAATGAAAGAATACTATACAAAAAATAACTTCCACTGCAGTATATGACAAGGTCTATACAATGATTGCCTTTTTAAGCTGCAGTAAACCTCAATGACCTGTTTGTTGGAGACCTGCTTGAATTAGTTTTTACATTGAAATTGTATAATGTAATGGAGTGGAAGTGAGATCTTGAACAGCAGTGAATATGCAATTCAAGATCTTAAGCTAATGCTTGAGAAAGGAAAACAACTTCAGCAATAGTATAACCAGCCAGATTCTCTCCAGCACTCAGCCGGCTGTGCTTTATCTAAATGTAAGTTGTTCCATAAGGCATCCTAATTTACTCTGTCTTCACTAAAAACAATCGCACATTTTTAGTGCCAGTTGTTCCCTGTGCAGTGGTCAGGACTGATGACCTTGCAGCGCTATAGAAGCTCCTGTATACTTCTATTCTAGCCATCACCTTACTGCTGAAATTCAGGGCTAAATGCATCAGCTGTAGCTGTCTGCGTTGTCTCAGGATCGCCTTAAAGAAGCAAAGCATTCAAACACATTAGGAAGGCTTCAAAAACAAGTCAGTGAGTTGGTGGCTACAGAGAAGCTATAACCCATCAAAAGCCACCTGCAAATTGTCAATCAAAGCTGTCATCTCACAGCTGAACCTATTTTGCTGCATAGTGGGACTGTTTTCTGTTAATGTATTTAATCAGAATCAGAACACATGACATCAAGGTTGTGCTCTGATAGCTTGTGAGAGCCTGGCAAGGCAGTGCTTTGGCTTGCTCTGCAGTGGAAGAAATGATTTTGCAGCTTTGTGAACTGAAGTCCTTACTCTGTCAATTATGAAGAATTTATTTGCCAAAAAATTTCAATGCAGGCTGCTCTCTCGTAGCAAACAAAAATGTATGTCTCAGCTAAGTTGCCCCAGATGAATTGTAAAATCTAAGTTACTATGCACATGCATCTGTTTTGTGTAAACTATAGAGAAGAGGAAAAAAATGTGAGTGTTTTAAAGGTTGTTTAGTAATGATGAGCTTAACTACATTTAGTTAATACAAACTTGAAGTTATAAAGAGGAAGACACAATAATGGAAGGAACTTTTTCCTCTTTCTGTCCTTCCCATTCCCCTTCCTTTCTTATTTTATGTCTAGTTTAATAGACTGCTATTATGAGAGAGATCCTTTTTGTGTGTGTGTTGACCCTGACATGCAGATTTGTTTGTATTTATTTGTCTCCTGGAGCTGAATTCAGAACTGCAGGAGCAGTTCTGGCAGAAGTTCTCCTAGTCATTGGCTTAAGCTACCTAGACTGCTGTAACAATGCTGTGGTTTATAGAAATGATGCAGAGAGACAATTGACCTTTATTTTTTGCCCTCAGATACCTGATCTCTTCCAGGATTACAAAAGTCCATGTTCCCATTATATGACAGAGGTCAGAACTTACTAGCTGCTATGATAATAAAGCATTAAGGCATGCAATGAGTAGAACATGGGAAAATATCATATATATCTGTTTAATTATAGTGAAGGGTGAATATTGGCTTGTTTTGCTTTATACAGCCAAGATTTCTTCAGTCTGTCACCAGAGCAGTGTCTTGTCAAATGTGCTGTCTCACAGGTGTGTAAGTATCTGTTTTGCTTTAATCCCTTTTTTTCCTGGCAACACAGTGAGGATGAAAAAAATATTGTTAATATTAAAGAGAATGGTGCTTCAAAGCTCGACAAAGGCAAAACCGGGCATCTTGCCTGTATATAGAGTAACATAGCTGCCCAGTAACGTACATGCATAGTTAAACATACAGATTTTGGAATATTAACCGAATAAAGACCAATCAGTCTGTAGTGTGATACTGAAAGATCACATTGATAGAAATACAAAGGAAGCATGAAGTCTAAATGAGAGATTCCAGCACAGAGGCTTTATGGAGACTGCTGGCAGGGACAGGTGTAGAAAACAGGAGGTTGGTCATTCAAAAAGCTACTTAAATTTCATGAAATTCACTGCACTGCAAGTAACTCCACTGTACTCTGGGAAAAATCTCATTCCTAAATGCTCTCAGGTTGGGGGTGTGTTGTTTGTTTGTTTGTTTGTTTGTTTTAAACTAAGTCTTGATAGATGCCGGCATGGACACAGATGGCACAAATTTGATTTGAATGATAGAATTACTGTAACTGAAAACTGGGGGTCTCACCTGTTGGATTTTCTTACTGGCTTAAGAAACTTTATAACAAAAATATCAAAGAGCAGTTTGCTCCATCCTTCCCTTGTCTCTTGGTAACACACATTAATAGTCCTGACAGTTGTCAGCATACCTATAGTCATCAGTGTTGGCAGGCGAGAGGAAGAAGAGAGAAAATGTGTTTATTTTGCCAAAATAAAAGCTTGCAATGATCATAACTTTAATGCCTCTGGACTGTAAGTCATTCCCCCTGAAATGTCAAACAATATAAGCTGAACAGAGAGACAAACAACTTGGTCATTATTCAAGACAAAGAAAGGATATTTTTCCTTCAAAACAAAAAGAAAATAAAAACAACACCCCCCAAAAAAACTTAAAATGAGCTAGAAACATTGCTATTATAACTAGAGGTTCTCAAAGGATTCCTTTGTTCACAAGATTCCTTTACACAGTATAAAATACTTAACAAAATAGATATTATTTTCCAACAAATGCTGGGGGCAAACAAAAACTGGAAGCATTAATTTTTGTTGTTATAAATGAGTGGGGAAAATTGCCTTAAATTGAGAAGCAAATTTTCATTGTAAGTTTTTCAAGGGCAAAAACATTTTCTTATAGCTAAAGGTTGGAAGCTATAACAATAAAATTAGTTTCTGGGAACACAAAGGTTCCCTTGCATTGAGAAGTAGTTAACGTGTAATTAAGCTCCAGGTATACTGAGGGCTCCATATTTCCAAAGACTTCAGGAAAGCCCCAAATTTGACATATCATGGCTACGTATAAAGTTTACCACTGTACGTTAGAAACAGTTCTGTTGAGAAACATTGTGCCAAGTAGCCCTGCTAATCCAGCTGTCTGACTACCTTTTATTATGTGAAGCTCTAATTATATTTTGTAGGCAGAGTGAGGTGTAAGTTTTCTCATCTTAACCATGAGTTATAATCTCCACATTGTCCTGAAAAGCATTAATATCAATTAAGGTTATGATTTAGCTGCACTAATTTGCCAAAGAGAAAGCATTTTTCCCCTTTGCTGTTGGCATTTCAGAATTCTGGCTACTGTTAGTGGTGTGCTATGTTGGTATTGCTAATTATCCTCTCGTGAGACCAGGCACTTATAATTTCATAGAGTTTGAACACCAGAAGTGTCTGTCATACATCAGAGCCAAATCATAATTTCTGATTAAAATATATCCTCCAGAAAACAAATTACCACTCTCCAGAATTACTTGTTTCCATTTCTTTCCATTACTTGTCTTCCATTTCCAGTATTTTTGATCCCTACTAAGACTCTTCATAGTGAGCAGGTGCTCTCCATTTTAGAGGTAAACTTTTAATTTACTTTTGGATATGCTAAGCAATTTATTTTGCTAAGTTGTCTGTCATGCCCTCCCATTCTACCATCATTATGATGATTTTGGTTTTTCAAATTCTTAGCATTTTTTTTTTTGCACTGGGCACCAGGACAGTACAGTGGTTTATGTGTCTTTCATAGTGCTGCTACTGGATCAAAACCACACGCTTCTTTTTGGTATACTTTGTATTTATAGGGTCAATTTCAGCCAATTTTCAAGACAATTTTAAGGAGAACAACACAGGCTTCCTCAATAGCAAAAGCTATTGAAGTTAAGCAACAGTTCTGAAATGAGAAATTTCACGGTTATGCGTATGTCCACCCTGCATATGTCCACAGAGCGAATTGCACAGTCTATAACCTCAGGCAAAGCAAATTGCCAGCTTGTCTAGAGAGAGACTTCATTTGCCTCCCACTGGCTTGATAGAGCAACCTACTGCCTGCCTGTAACTGAGCATGTAGATGCATGCCGAACATTTCCTGGGAGCCCTGCAGAACTCGGATCACTTGTTTGTGGCACTAGCATAGATATTAGTACCCATAAGTTCAAGAGAACACTGTCAGGATCGTGTCCAGACTGAAATGTGAGACTATGTGCCTGTTTTGCAAATGCAGTTATAAAACACATCTTACACAAGTGAATCTTAGAAAGCAACAGATAAAAATCTCACCAGTTATTTACTGGTAATCTTGGCAGTGTATGTGCAAACAGGAACATTTACCAGAGCCTGAATTGTTTTAACATCTGCATAGCTTACATGCTGTTTATTGTTGCTTTCAGATATGACCTGGATGGTATTTGGTGGGGTTATCCCTTTTATCACTAATTTTATGATATTCAGACACACACATAAAAAAACCAAAAACAAAAAAGCAAAAACCTTGGGAATTAAGTTGATCTTTGTTGTGTCTTGTCAATATAATGCCTTTTTTCTCCCAGGAGCAACCTGGCATGGACACATGATAATCTATTTTTACAGGCCTTCTCAAGAAAATGCTACAATCTATCACTTTATCTTGTATCTGAGATAATATATTTTTTAGTTCAGGAACTTTTATATAAAAAATGCAATGTTTCAGTCCATTAGTTGCTCACTTTAGTTTGACCCAGCTTTAACTGGATTGCACATTGTGCTAATGCGATAGATTGGAAATGGCCTTCAGTAGAATGAATGATGTGATGATCTCTCCTAATTTGCTATAGGACAATGACTGCATTAAGGAGATGTATTTTTTCTGGCTTAGAAGAGACTTCAGGCTATGTACTAATGGAGAGGGGGGAAAAAAAGCAACTGACTCCTATGCCTGTTTGATAGCCCTTGTCCAAATATGTTTCTAATACACATAAAGGGAGTCTTTTACAAGTACAAAGATTACATACTGTGCTTATTTACATTATATGTCTTGCATCTTTCTCTCATTTGCCCAACCTGTTGCTGTCATTATTGCAGAACCTGCAGCTTAGGTTTCATTTCAAACTACTGTTTGTAGAATTGAGTTTCAAATCTTCCTTCTAATCATCTGAAGTCTTACATCTCTGACTCTGTAGCATTCAACAGGAATAATTCTGCCTTGCTAGAAGGATGGATCAAATATCTCCTTTTTGTCCCTTTTCACCAGCAGTGAGATTAGAATGAGATGCCACTGATTAAAATGCCAGTAGTTCCATATCAGTAATGAAGTTGTAGCAGCAACAAAAATAGCTAGCAATAGGAGAAAAAAATCTGGTATGGGCAGTGTTCATCCATAATAAGAGAATTCCCAGCAGGTTTCTAGGACAGCTTTCCCAAAGCAGATGTCCAGCAGTGCACTCCGATGCAGTGAATGCTTTCAGCAAGCTCCTTCCCAGACAGATTGCACCAGCAATCTGAACAAAGGGTACCCCCAAAGAGGCTACTTATTTGGAGGTCAGGAAGGAAGGGCAAGAACAGGTGAAACATGGTTGTCATGAATTTGTATCCACTGCATTTAAAGACATCACTTGAAAGAGTGCTGGAGAAGTATCCTGTATGTTAAAACATACAAGATTTCTGGTGGGAGTTGTTCACAGCCCAGGTCATTATATTCAATAAAACCTGGCATGTGGCTGGAAGGAGCAGAAGGTGCTGTGAAGATAGTGTTTTGAAATCTCTATTGTTAACTGGTCTGTATTTGATCAGCAGTTAGATAATTCTAAATTTTTACATTTTCTGTGTGTGAATCATGAATTGCCTTTTAGGTTAAACTCATCAGAACAGTTAAAACCATCTTTTTGCTGTCCTATAGGGTCTCATTAACCCACACAGAAGAGGAAACCTGCCACTTCTCACTATGTTTCATTTAATTTCTGTTCGAGTAACCAGACTATTTCCCCTCGTCTAGGTTGTCACTAGGAAAAAACCAAACCTGAAACATCAGATTTATGAATACTTGATGTAACGTGCTCTTTTTCTATACATAAGGAGGGACTCCCTTTTGACGCAGCCTTATCTCCAGGACTGACCAATACAGGAGGAGTCACAATTCCACCATTTACCAGTGTTTTGACCCTTAACATTCCCTGGTGCCTAAGCTGGGACTCACAATGGACAGACAGACAGTGTGCGATGTTGACCTTTACATCAGCATCAGCTGAAAGAGTAGCATGTACTTTCACTGACAAACCTGGCTTTTAGAGGAGGAAGAGGCTGTATTTTACTAAGCAGTTGGACCATTTAAAGGATTAGTATGTAGTAATTGTAGCTGTCTAAATGTTAGGTATCTAAAAAAAATTTATCATCAATAGATACAACAGCTGACCTTATAGCAAAAGATGAGCCATTTCAATAAAAAATTCATCCCTTCCTGAGATAGGCATGACTAACGACCTTCTCCAATAGCTTTGTTTTCTCTCCTGTAAAGACAGCCTAGCAAATAATTTATATGCCTAACTTTCTGAAGGCTAAAGTAGATGAGATGAATCCTATCTTTAACAAGGAAGCACCTACCTGGAGCCCGTGCCTGCTTACCAGATACTCCGAGAGCTGTATATTCAAAAGACATTTCCCATCTCTTTACTCTTTTACCAGCAACTCACATTTTGAGTCATAACTGGACCCATAAAAAATGGGTACGTGGGACCTCATTTTCTCTTCTTATCTCCTCTCTTTTCAATATTAAATAAACAAATAAGATGTTCTTTTTCATCCATTGTTCACGGATATCAAAAGCTCATCTGCAAGTTTGACTAGGACTGAATGGATTATTCAAAGCATGCCTGTTTGCAGCTTTGAAGGGGATAGTTTTGATTCATATTCATTAGAACGATAGTGAGAAGAGTAACCATATGTGCTCACTGTGGCTGCCCGTAATGCTTTTATACGCATGCACTGCTACAGTCATGTATTGTTTCATGGACCCTTTGTGTCAGATCTGAATCATCTTTTACCCACTAGATAAGTAGTTGTAGGAATACTTTCTCATTTGATCATTTTTTCTGTATTATCAACTTAAACCTTTAAAAGCAAACAAATAAATCTCCCATCTTCTTATAAATGTATAGTAGTATATAGACAACATCATATTTGAAGTCTGTAAATTGCTAGTTACTTTATTTTTGCTAAAGTAAATTAAGCCACTGACCATTTTGAACCAAATGAGCCCTCTCTGGTGGCTAATTTCAGTTTTACAGATTCTTATCCATTTTACTTAAGGCAAGTAGTCATTAAAAAATCCTGCTAAATCTTCTTTTAAAAAAAAAAAAATTATAGATTAACATATTCCTGGAGCTAAAACAAACAAATTATGTTTTCAAAGAGTATCCCAAATTAAATTTCTCTTCCCTGTTGCCCCTGTATGTTCCCATAACTGCAATTAAAAAGATAGGTCTGACAGATAGACAGAACCAACTGATTCTCCTCTACTGTCTTGTGGAAGTTCCTATGTGAATGGTTCCTAATTGGCACAGGCAAGTACATGGTGCAAGGCAGAGCATGTCTGGACAGTCCACAGAGGTCTTCAGAACTTCTCCTCTTTATGTCTACAAGATAGCTGTGTTTCCCTCGGGTCTGCTTAGGGGGGGGGTTCCTAAACTGGGTGCATCCCAGGCTCAAAAGCAATTGTGCTGCCACAGGCATGGTTTCATGAGAAAAGCCATGAGAAATTCAGAGATAGCCAGAAGCATGGACTATTTCACTATAGTAAGGGCAAGTCCCTGCAATCTCAGCATCTTTTTTAGCCAAAATATAGTGTGGACTGGCATGCATGCTTGGACCAAGGTCCAGCCTCAAATGACAATTTAGTATAAATTATTTTAACCTTGATCAGAAAGTAGCTGCTAGACCAGTGAGAGACTTGTGAGGCAGTCTAGCTCGCTCTTCCTGCTGAAGTACAGCTGGTCTCCATGAGGTGCCATCCAGACACACTCAACATCTGCCTGAGCAGAAAACCCCAGGGAATGCTTGCCCAGACTTCGAATGTTGAACTGTGTCCAGAGGAGTCTCTTTTAAAGCAGGTGAAAATTAATGGAGATTAAAATGTCATATTGGAGTAGGAACACTTCCTGTGTCTGTCGCGCTTGCACAGTGAGGCCCCTAACAGGCTTGTCCATTCCTGTGTGTTTGAGAAGATGAGTAATGGTATAAGATGCAAAGGTGACCTCAGAGTGAAGTTGGAAAAAAGATAAGTAGTTAATATTCCTGCAGTCTCTTTGACAAAGCATCTTATCCTCAGACTGTTTTAAAGTGAACTGAAAATGTGTTGGATTTTTTATCAAATACATTTATGCAATAATAGGATCCCTTTTATTGGTTTGTTCATTTTTTTCCTAGGATGTTTTTTTTCCTCTAACAAAAACTTGACTGATAGAAGTGAAGGTAGCTGCCTTTTTGCCTTATCACAGCTGCTGCTTCCTGGGTTGGGGAACCCCTGGAAGCATGACAGGACCTAGGGCAAGGCACCGTGAGACGTACAGGATTTGCTGTGGGAGTGGCACAGATTCCCATGCAATGCTACAATCAGATTTGCATCGTTCTAAATATTGTTGTTAGAAAACTCAGCAATTATTTCTGCAATTGTGTTTCGCATAGCTATGCAATGGAAAAAACTTTGGACCTCTGGGAAGAGAGTAAATTGAAAAAAGGCAAGTAGGCGTCTTCATGTGCCAAAACTTCATCCTCCTTATAATTGAAAAAAAGGTTAAGTTTAATGTATGAGGGTTAAATAAAACTGAGTTTATCCTTCGGCAAAGACTAACTCAAGGATCATGCATAATTTAACTCATACTTACACTCTATTTTAAGATTTTAGGTGAGACTTAAATGACTTATCAGCCTTAAGCTGAATTTTCCCCTCAGAGAAGCAATATATACACAAAGAGTAAACCAGAGATACATCAGTTTCTTTGGTGCACAACTTCAGTAAGAAACGTGTTTTTTATGTTTTATGATTTGAATCACCTAGGAAGCAATGAAAAAAGCCTAGCGCATCATTGAGATGCCATCTCTGCTCCTAAGGATGAAGATAATGCTCTGTGACACTAATGTATCCTTGCACAATCTGCTTTTTCAGTCAATAACACTCTAAGCTGTTCCTTTCAGAATCTGTTCATTTAAAATGTTAACATTTTCAGTGGAAAGTATGTAGATCATATAATTCTTCTGGTATATGTTTTCATTTGTATGGGATTTATTTATTTTAAAGTCAAGGAGACCAAAACTGGATATTAACAGGAGCTAACTTAGCTGTGCAAAGTTCTTGAAGTAGACTTTTCTGTTTTATAAGCTGTTACTGATCCAGAGAGACAAAAATCCTTTTGGGGGAATTTATGTTATTCAGTAAGGTTTTCTGTAACATTTAAAATAGATCCAAAAGAAGAAAATCAAGTACTCAGTGTTTCTTTTTCAATACATTTCATAATGAAGTAAAAACTCAGGATGGGCTGACAAACATAATCAAGAGTTTGATGTTTTTTAGGTCTGGGAAGTTGACATGTAAAATGTAACCTAACACTGAGTACAGCTATTCAAACACAGAATTATGGATGTCAGCTCAAATCACATCCACACACTGTGGGTGTCAGCTGGGGAAAGAGAAGAAGCACTGAAGAGTTATTCAAGGAGATGTTAACTTCTCAGTTTCAAAACTTGAGTGTTCTCATATCGAATATTACCTGCCAATTCTCTTTTGAAATTAAAGGATGCACCAAGTCCATATTTACATACTAATATAACCTGTAATATTGGGGGCCACGTGCAGTTATGTTTTCTTTGTCTGGCCCTGCCTGAGGGCAGGTAAAGTCTTTTTGTACTAATTTGAATCAAAGCCTTTGTGAACATATATTTGTGTTACTGGAAGTTTCTCCACTCACCAATACATTGTGTCATGGTTTAGCCCCAGCCAGCAACTAAATGGTACACAACCGCTCTCTCACACCTCTCCACCTGGTGGGATGAGGAGAAGAATTGGAAAAGAAAAGGAAAACTGATGGGTTGAGATAGAGACAGTTTCAATAGAACAATAAAATTCAGCAGCTAGTGGGAAGAAAATTAACTATATCCCAGCTAAAACCAGGACAGCTGAAAGCAGAGAAGTTATGGAAGAATTTGGAAGTCCTCCAGAAGGGGAAAATTTTATGCTGGGAGTCTACTAAGACATGTATTGTGAAAATTATTTTCTGTAGATGCTCCTGGTATTTTGAATAGGCATTTATTTATTAATCTATGAAATTAATATTAATTATTTATGCATGAAGAGAAGTGTGTCAAAGCAACAGTAAGCCTAAGGAAGTCTTCTGTGCACAAATTTTAATGTATCAAAGAGAATGCATTTGTATGGAAAAAATCGAAAGAGACACCAGAGGAGCTACTGTGTAATGTGAACAGACAGAGCAAAAGGGCTACATGACAGTCCAGGGAGAGAAAGAGAACTGTCAGACAAAATATAAAGGTGGAGCAATCACAGTGCTTGGGGCTGTGTTTAACTCCATTCCTGTGATGCCAGGGTGAGTTCCAGGATTTATCATACAGTTTACATTCATATTCCTGTATGTACCAACTGCTACGACCTAGATAATTGTTACGAGAGACAGACCTCATCATCGTACTTTTCTAACATATGCAATGTAGTCATACTCAAGCAAAGGATTAGAGCAGAGAAAGGGCAGGAAAAACTTGAGGACATGTATTTTGCCTTGGTATGAGCCAGTTTTTCCAGAAGACAGATTAAGAATTCATTGGAAACGAATGTTAGAAATTGCACTCTCTTTCTGTACTGACCAGTACTCACAAACTATATTCAAAGGTCTTGTTGAGATACTCCCATGCAGAGAGCAAGTTAATAAAAAATACGTCCTGGGTTTCTTGTTCTCATGTGTAGTTGATACTCTGCAGATCCTTCTGCAACTATGATGTGAACTGGTGAGTGGGTTTCCAAGAGCGAGATGAAAAAGCGTGATAGAGACTCAGAGTATGGTAAAACCGTTCTAATCCCAGCCATGCTTTTGCTGTTATTTTATTTATTATTTGTTATATGCCTGGGGTATGCCTAACACATTGCACTTTTTGTGCTTTAATGCTTTTTCCTCCAAACCATGCAGTTCTGCCTTTTGTAAAAGCAGGGAGACAACCTTCCTTATTTCTGAGTCATAAGCCCTTCAGAAGCATTAAAGAATGTCCAGAAATCTAGTAACCAAGAAAGGGAACACTTCTTTCCTTCAAGGAGCTGCATGCCTTGAAATACAGCACTTTATAGTCCTCTGCTTTATCATCTTTCTGGAATGAGAAGGATTATGCCTCAAAAGCTGTGATTTTTCCATACATTTGCTGGTAGATCTTTGCAGTGATGCAGGAATAGGCAAACGCAAAATCATGATAAATTGTAAATCATCTTCCCCAATGATTATCTCACTGGAATTGTTCCCAGGGGCTGAAATAGCCATTCATGTGACACACAAATGCACAAATCAAGTACAGGCTTTGAATTTTTATAGAACTAGGCTGGGCAGAGCATGTATAACCCAGTCCATTTAAAGCCTTTTCTTATCAATAGATGTATTTACAATTTTGTGTATGTATATGAATAGACAGTTTATATCTTTTTGTTATCAGCAATTATGTAGTCATATAAATATAGACAAGTACTACATGTATAATATAAATCAGCTGGAGTTAAAGTAAAAGGTGATACAAGATATATTCCAATGGAATATTTTTTTTCCTTTAGACCTGTAATTTTTTCTTTTCTTTATTTCCAGCTTTCAGTATGGAAAAGCCTCTTCCTTTAGTGTCACTGGATAGACTGGTAAGTAGTATTTACTATGAGTAGTGGAGATTTCTGTAAGATAGCCTGAATGTTAAGGTAATGAAGACAGTTTGCTGTCATGCTGACCAAAACCTTAGGTAAGTGCTGCCCAATTCAGAATGGAGAGGAACTCGTAAGGTCTGTAGTCAAAATAGCAGCTCTTTATTTCTGTCCAGAGGTGATCACTTGCTTATGAGTTTCTAGTTTATGGCAGTAATAGGAAAGATATTTTTCCACTTTACAATTCATTGTGATATAAGCAATGAAGAGCTATGTCATATGAGAAGAACTGGGCTTGTTTAGACTACAAAAGAGAAGCTTTGCAATATCTATGAGGCAGTTACCAAGAGGGAGCCAGGCTCTTTGCAGTCAGAGAGGCAATGGCTATAAACGAAAATGAATAGATATTAGGTTAAACTATTCTGTATGAGGATAATTAATCATTAGACCAGGACCCAGGGAGGCTGTGGAATCTCCATTCTTGGAGGATTTCAAGACATGATTGGATAAAGCCCTAGAAAACATGGTCTGAATTCAGTGCAGACCCTAATTTGAGCAGAATGTTGGGACTAGACACCTCCTGAAGTTGCTTCCAACCTGAATTATCCTATAATTTGGGAGACTTGCAGACAATTCAGAGATATCCTTCTTAAAATTTGTATCTGTGACACATGTTTACCATTGCAACAACAGTACAAAAGTATCTAGTAACTTTTATTCACAGAACTGATTTCAATTTAATAAAACGTGTTAATGACACAGGGAAGGAATTTAATGATAATGCAATTTGACTGAAATCTAAGCAACTAGAGATTATTTTTTTTCCTGGGGCAGTTGTACTGTTCTGTGCACAACAGAATCTTCATGTGCGTTTGTGGTTTCTACACAAAACAATACAAGTAAGTAATAGCCAGTTTTGCCTGCAAATATGTGGTCTGTCTGCTGTTTTGGCTGAACAGAGACTTTGTGAAAAGACACAGCCAAACATGAAGAGAAGCAGAGAGAAAACACAGAGGAGTCCCAGACAGAGTAGAAAGGGCTCATATAGCATGACTTTAAAGAAAACTAACGAGAGAGAACTTTTGGTGTTGTGAGGAGGCATGTTGGAATTGGAAAGGGAGAATTCCAAATTTTGTCTTCTATCATTTAATTACTGTCCTGTTCTGCCTGTTCTTAATAAACAAACATGACAGCACCAAAGGTGTAATGCGATTGATGTTTTGTAATCAAATTTATACAAAGGCTCAACAGAGCAAATGATAGGTTCAGAAGTGGATCTTGAAAAAAACCTTAATTTCTAGTTCTCCAGAACTTTTATGCTGGTAATCCTTTTGTAAAGGCAATTATAAATTTATTCCTCAGAGTCTTACTTAGCGGCAGGCAGGTCAATATTACATATTTATATTAAAGCCTCAACTGAGAATATAGTTATATTTCCCAATCCTGTTATAACATGCTAATAGTTGGGATCTTTCAAAGAAAACTTAATTAAATAGTTCCCTAGATGCATTAAGTTAAGCATTGAAACAACTAGTGTGACATAAATCATTTAACAACATTTATAAATGCATTTTTCCCTTAGATTTTCATGCATCTGTGCCTTACTTGTACTGAAAATCATCTGATTATGTTACAGGAAATTCAGAGCACAGCTATGTATTCTGGGTTCAGAACCTCAGATGGCTGAACTTAAAGATTTTATGAAGAGTGAGTGGCAGTTTGATTATTATCTCAGATTTCAGCTATGGCAGGCAGGCAAATGCTGGCAGAAAGGACAGGAATTCCAGGGTGCTCACACAGAATGCAATTCAGGTCAAGTAATAGACTCACACACCTTTAACACACAAATTCTGTTTGATCCATTCAATATTGTGGTGGTCAATATTACTTAACTACATCTTGATAATATTTCATCCTTGACATGTATGGCACCTCATCCACAAGGTAATGGAATCCTTCTTTTGTATTTGGAGAACAGGCAGGGCTTGATGAAAGTGGGGGCTGTGATACCATACCACGTTGGCCAGGGAGGTGATTATACGTGAAATGGTATCCTCTGCTGCATGAATCTAGATAACACACTTGTACTAGGTTACCCTCAGAGGAAAGCTGACTGGAGTTGAAAAGCTGCTTTCCTTTAAGAGAAGATATTGATCTGCAGCCTTTCTGCTTGGATTTGGTTGCTGCATACTGTCTAGAACTTCTTCTTCATCAGGACTGAAATGTTTTGGGGTTTTCTTCCTTTTGGAAGAGTTTTATTGTGAAATATTTTTCTTGTCAATTCTTCTTCATTGTCTGGCAATTCCTCACCTATGCTGTTCTTAGTATCAGCAAAACCTGACCTAAGGGTTACATTTTACCTATTGATAGTAATATGATTTATCTTAAAAACCAAAAAGGTTGATAAAACCTTATGCATTTAGGGTGGCTTGGTCCATTACAGAAGTCTGTGATGGTTAATAGTGGTGTTGCTCCATAAAGATGAAGGAGACAGTTAATATGCAGCACACACTGTTCTTTGATGGAAACACTACTTTACTCATTTCACTCTTTAAAACACCTGAGCAGCATCAAGAAGCTCAACTCTGACTTCAAGTAATCCATGGGTATCCAAGGATGTTGTTGGCCCTGATTTTCTGCTGAATAACTCAACACAATCCATGAGAGCAGAGGATAGGACCCATTACAATTAATTTAGTTAGATTTTAATGAAAGCAACGTTTCAGTAGTGTTGCCCACTGGCCATATTATGGAGAAATGCAACATATAATATAGCACTTTATGACATAATTCAACCAAAGGTCATTTCTCCTGTCCTATAATGTTCAGTTTCCTTCCCAGATACATGGACCTGTGCAAATGGATGGTCATATGATGGTTCAGTGATTCACAGAAAAACAATTTTTTGAATTACATTTTGAACATTATTCAAAATTAGATGTAATATTTATTTGGGGTTTGTGCCTCTCAGATTGCTGTAGAATGATGAGTAGGCATTCTTAATTCCCTCCACAAACAGGAACAAAGAGTCGTTGGTGTAATCATAAGATAGAAAAGTGTCCTTTCTGCTTATGTAAACTCAGAGCTTTGAGAAGACAGGTTTGAAAGAAATTAAATTAATTTAATTAGAAATTAACCTAGGCATGTTTATTTTAAAAGAAAGAATGGTATTGGTAGTCCACTATTAACAGACTTTAGCAAGAAACAGCTGACAACCACTCTGAGCTTATCCAGTTATAATATGTCATGCCTTCTTATTTTATGCTTCTAGATTTTCTCTACTTATGCTGATAATATGTTGGAGCATTCTCATGCCTTTCTGTTTTTTCACTTTCTGGTTTTTAGAGTCTCTAACAAAATTATTTGGTTGAAAAAACAGAATTTCTTTTCTGTTTTGGTTATTCATGCTCTGGACCACTTTCTTGATGACCATAAGAATGGAGTATCCTTCACTTTAACTTGCTTGCTACCATTTCCCTTGCACAAAGCAAATTATAATTAAATTGCACTTAGAGGATTTGTAGGTGGAATTCCCTAGTGTGTAATAGATAACAGAAGTCATACAAATTCATTGATCTAAGAAAGAATATTCTGGGAAGAATATGGTCTTCATATGCAATACGACGACTCAGTGATTTACTGCATATGGAAGCAGACCACGTGCCACAAATGCTTGTGATCAGAGTCATGTTATTTAATAGCTTTCATGCTGCTTTTAAAAGACTGAGGCAAAAAGCTAATTTCATTTACATTTCTTCATAGAGATTTTAATGCAACAAAATTGAGTGGAATGCATTCCCTCTGACACATCATTACTGTACTCAAAACATAAGCTATTACTCTGAAAACCAGCTTTTTTTTTAAGAAAAACATATTTTGAAGAAGAATTTTTCTGGTCAGCTTTTCTGTACAGGCAAGCTCGTCTGATGAGAATATTGCCATATAGTAACACTCGGACTTCAATAGGAAGCACTTTCCTTGCTGCTGATCAAGCAACGTTTTGCAAAAAAAATTGTGTATACCTTTTTATGGCAGGTTATGTTGAAGGGGGACCTTTTAACAACATTTTTACCATTAATTCTCACATTTTCTGAGCAAAACTGAAGGCAGTAGATATAAGCTTTGACTGTGACATTCTAAAGAAAAAGAGAAAACTACTAATCTATACATGTATTAAGGGTTACATGACAATTTGTTTTGTAAAGAATAAAATACATTTTTCATAACCTAGAAGATACTTGGAAGTTTTTAGAGGAAATTTTATCAGTATATCAAGTAGCAGTCAACACAGGACAGCCCATCAAATGGAGCATGACATAACTCCATTGTCAGACATCTAAAATGTTGGCTCTGTCTGACATAGAGAAGAATGATGGGACTTTGCTGATTGACTTTTTACTCACTGAACTTGTACGACTTTTTAAAATATAAAAGGAATATTTGATTAAATTCATGGAAAGCAGCCAACCTATTATTTAATATTCCACATGACTGGATATTATTATTGATGGATAATACATAATTTGTTCGAATATAGCAAGGAAAGTCATGCATATTTTTCCACTTATATATATAAATATATAATCTTTTTTGTTCATTTTTCTTATTATTTTATTATTAGATAGATGAACAAATAGAAATTAAGTGACATAACATGAGGCATAGGTTTTTTTCTGTAGAGTTATATTTCTATTTTCTAGATTTTGTAAATTGGTCACTGATGTAATTATGTAAACCAGATACATATATTGGGAGATGACTGCGAAATAAGACGGCATACCGATATATTCAGAATAGCACCCTCAAAACAGAAATATGATAAATTATGTCTCCAAAACATAGCCAAGGAATATTTTGGAGGTTTCTAAAATAAATTTGCAAATAAAGAAAAGCTCATCAATCTTATAATTTCTGTAACAGGAAGGAATTTATGGCATACTCCCCTTAGATGTTGTAAAGCCTGATTTTGCTTCTTTCTTTGCCTTAAACATTTTGTCTGAAGGCTGACCATTTGTGTGTTTGTTTTGTAGCACCAGCAACAAATAGTGGAGGTGGTGCAGCAGCAGACCTCCCCAAAGATGGAGCTTGGGATGTTGCCCAAGAGCGTCATCTATGGCACCAGGTTCAATGGGGTAGAGGTAGAGGAGTAAGCACTGCTCTCCCTTGGCTGGCTGACCTCAAGCTCCAGAGCTGCTGTTGCAGGGGGAGGTGATGCAGTGGTGGGTGCTGCTCCCCTCCCTCCACCTTCCTCCACCTGCAGGACGGCCCGGGCCATACACTCCCAAAAGACACATGGCAAGACCACCTTATAAAAGAACTTGCAAGGAACCATACAGGGGGCTCTCACTCTCTCTCACCCATCACTTCGATCGGACTAGCCTGGACCACACAGCCTGGAAAAGGCTGCTGCTGCGACCACATGTACCCAAGGAACTGCTGTTGCCCACTGTTGTGGTGAATTCTTTCCTTTTCTCTCTCTCTCTCTCTCTCTTTCCTGCTGTCTCCCTCCCGTTACCTTACGGTGTGTGTGTCGGACTGGATGAGTGACCTTGGCTGCATTCAGGGATCAGATTGTGATCTGAACAGGTTGGGGTTTGTTTCTGTAACTTTGGGAAGTTGCACCCCCATGTCTCGGCTGTGTACCCAAGTATTTTGGTCTGTCTGTGTTTGCCAGAGCCAGAACAAACATTGCTTTTGATTTTTGCCCTGGGAGTGACCTTATTGGCCTCCAGATCACCGCACAGATAAAAGAACTCCCCCTCCCCATCAGGCCTAGACACAAGTTGACAGCTCATGGGTCTAGGAGATACCCTGTGTCTTTTGAGTGGACAAGCTGAAAGAGGCCTGGGTGCAAGTTGACAGCTCGTGGATCTAGGAAACACCTCATAGGGATGAGTTGACAGTTCGGGGATCTAGGAAATACCCCCTGCTTTTGACTGGGGAAGTTAATAGCTCATGGATCTACCTCTTCCTTCTCTCTTCCTCAACCTTGTTTTCCTTATCCTGCCACCTTCTTATACGTGTCGCTACTATAGACAGCATGGACCAGAGTTTTGGCTTTGAGTTCTGTGAAATGCTTAAGTCTTGGAGTGGAATGTAAAGCCCTTTGCTTCTTTCTTTGCCTTAAACCTTTTAGAAGGCTTCCCATTTGTGTGTTTGTTTTGTGGCACCAGCCACAAATGACCTTGTTGGCCTCCAGATTGCCGCAAGGATAAATGCACCCCACCCCTTCCCATCAAGCCTGGATGCGAGTGTGTGGCTCATGGGTCTGGGGCAGGACAGATGCTGTTGAGAATTTTGTGCATAATAAGTCTTAAGAAAACCTTTATGTTTCAAATCAATATAAAAGTAGTTTTCTTGTCTCTGTTTTGGGGCTGCAAGATCATATTATGACTAATTTTTGTTGATTGTTGTTTGTAAGGTGCTTATGCTATTGTTTTCTGCTAATTAGCTCTTTTGCTACCTTTGTTAACATATAACCAAAAAAATTTATTTTGATACAACCATATAATTCTATGTCATCTTTGCCATTTCTACTCTGCACTCCTATGGACTGTAGTTATAGGATGAGAGTTAATGGATTTCAGCTGAAAGAAGATAGATTTAGATTAGATATAAGGAAAAAAAAATTCCTATGAGGTTGTCAAGGCACTGGAACAGGTTGTCCAGACAATTTGTGGATGCCCCACAAATGTTCAAGGCCAGGTTGGAAGTATCTTTGAGCAACCTGATCTAGTGGAAGGTGTCCATGCCCATGGCGGGCGCGGGAGTGGAATTGGAATGTCTTTAAGATTCCTTCCAACCCAAATCATTGTATGAGTCTACTCTGTACAAATTTCTCTGAATCATCAAGCTTATTTGTATACTTGTGTTTCAAGATGTGAGAGCATCTCTAAGCCACTTTCATTGCACATTTTTACCTTATTTGCGGTTGCAGATCTTATGGCTGTTGTGTCACAAATTATACTGCAGTGACACACAGCTTTGTAAGGGCATCCAGTCCCTACCAACTTGCAAAGCCTGATGAACACTTTTATATTGACTTGGCAAATGAGTTGCAACCTTTGCGAATTGCCTGAGAGCACAAAGCAATTCCAAAGGAGAGTCATTTAAAGAAATCATTTTTCCAGACGCCTATGGTCTATTCACTAGTTAACAAGGGTCTTTTTGTAATCACAGTAAAATGCTAATTTCTAAAAGCGAGGAAGGAACATTTTGTATGGCCTGTGTTCTTACAGTGTTACTTAAGCTTATACTATTGACCATTAACAGAGACAGGATAACTAACTGGATCTCTGGTTTGACCCAATATGTCAAATGTTATGTTTAGGCAAGCAAGCTTATATTCCTCCTCAAGTAGCTACAGATAAAATATTATTTGATTAATATGCATTCATCAGGAGGATCTGCACTTCACCCCATTCTGAAGAGGGCTGGCAAGACCTTATAAGCTACATGAACAACCACCTCAGACATTCCTAACAAAAAAGTCATTGAAAAAATAGGGTAGAGAGTAAAGGGAGGACAGGGGAGGACATCAGTAATACTTTCTGAAACTTTCAGAGCAAGTTACAAGAGCACTCTCAGTTTCAGTCCTGCATCTGTTCTGTCATACTGTGGAGTAACACAAGTATAATTTAGATTGGACTGGAAATGTGGAAACAATTCAGCCAGTGATGCATAAAGAACAGAATATAATTCTCCCCTTCTGATCTTCTGTCAAGCTAGCTGTTCTTGCCAGGTAATGTTTATGCTTGTCTGGGATAACGTTTATTTTCTTCCCAGCAGCTGCTGTTTTTTAGATTCAGGATTAGAAAAATATTGACAATACACTGATGTTGGTTTAGGTCTTGCTAAGAAATCAAGGATTTTCAGTTTCCCATGTTTTGCTAGTGCACAGGTGCAGAGCCAGGACAGCTAACCCAAACTGGCCAACAGTGTATTCTGTACCATAACATCAGGCTCAGTATAAAAATGAGAATTTCGCTGGGAGGCAGGCAGGTGATCCAGGTTCCTCATTTTGGTGCTCTGTGTTCTTCTATCACTGTGCCCACCATGACCTCTGCACTTGCTACTATCACAGTGCTCACTGAAATTGTTGCTTAGGATGGGCTAATCATTAGGAGGTAAGTGGCTGTATTTTATTATATTCTATTATTATTGTTATTACTTTTTCTTTTTGTGTTGCCTTTGACATGCATTTACGTCAACCCGTGAGTTATTCTTTTCTTTTCTGATTCTGCTTCCCATCCCATCAGAGGGGAGGCACAAGAGAGCAGCTGCATACTGGTTAGCTGCTGGCTGAAGGGCTAAACTACACCGGGGGGTGTGTATTTGCAGTGCTACCAAACTGATACTACTGCACACACCCCAGTAAGTACTTACTGCCAGGGTTGCTCATGGGCCTTGTACTCTGACCTATTGACCATCTGCCCTTATCCTGATGTAATGTAATTTGTATGGAAGACACAAGATGTCTGAAGTTCTTTAATTCTTCTCCCACCATCTATTCCCAGACAGCCAGGATTCATGCACAGCTTGACCGCATACAGTTCTGTGTCACGTTGTAAGAACAACCTGGTTGCTCCCTAATAGCTGACTGCTCACGTTCAAAGGGGTCATATCCACTAGAGTCATGATGGTTTCTAAACAGACTTGGTAAATCCCATTTGTAGGCAAAGAAATTATACTGATATCATCACCTGAGTAAACAAACAGGGAATTATACCGAACTGAGAAATAGGCTTTGTATTGTTAGTGACATAAAGGATGATGGATGATCAAAGCAGAGGCATTTAAAAGCTGATATATGACAAAGACAACGACTCTAACACAAGAGAACAGCACACTATGCTAAAGTTCACAGCAGTTCAGCCTTTGTGAAGGACTCGTACTATTATTCTCAGGGTTAGAACATGCTCTCCCTACTCAAATTTATATAGAATTTCTCTCCTTCAATGCACTGCCCATTTTAATTTAATGATTACCCAAAAAACATGATTAGGCCCTAGGCAGGAGGAGAGTTGGGAGCAAAGAGAGTGATGGAAGACTGGTCAGATTACGAAATAAGTGGCACAGGTTTGTTGTGTGAACACTTGTTTCACACAAGTCTTGCTGATATTGCCCAGGAACTGAAATGCAGCCTCTCTCTCAGGACAATCAATGCCTGTTCCCCTAGCAGCAGCCAGAGTGGTGTTTCCCAAGGAGCTTTGCTCACAGGATGGCACTAAGGGCAGGTATTAAAAAATTCTGTTGGGTTACAAAAATTGCTTTCTCAGATAATGGGGAAAAAAATGGTGAGTGATCTTCACAGATATTTCTTACCTATATCCTCCCCTCCTCCCCTCCTTCAACTACAGAAGCAAGGTTCATTTTTCCTTAATGCACTGTATAGTGGGTTTTGAAATCTGCAGGTGGAAGGCACAGTGCTGTTATTATTACTTACTGTTATAAAAGACAACACAGGGATTGCCATCAGTGAATCTGTCTCTCAGAGTTAGGTTTGAAATTTGCAGTTCTCAGCTACCAGATTTAAGGAATAACTTCTGTTATTTGTAATATATGAAGCAATAAATGGCTACTGAGAATGATTAATAGCCAAAGTGAAGCTCAGATATTTCATTGATCTCAAAAACCATTTATTGCAAGTATATGAAAGCAATAGAGATTATTGCTACTACACAACAAACCATAAAATCAGAAAGGAGAAAAACACATCTTTTTCTTTTTTGGATGCTGAGAAAGTGTTCTGCGTTTTCCCTCTGTGCTTGATTTTCCATTGGAAACACATGCTGGAGGCACAAGTGGGATCAATAACATCACAGACACAGCTTTAAATACTGATTAAATGATCAAGGGCGGATACTGTTTGAGGATAAGCTGAAAAATTGTTCACAGAAGCAGCTGGTGTAGAAGAGAAGTGACTGGACTGGACAATGAGAGTTTTGTGTGCAGATACATTTGCATTTTTCTGGCTGAAATTTTGTGCTTGTTATATAACATCTCTTGATTAATTGAGCCTCAGTGCCAGGTTGTCGGCTGCAGCTGAGGTATGCCTGGCATAGCCAAGGGGAACTGGCACACCAGACTACTGCTAAGCTTTACTTTGTTTTGCCCCAAGCTTAGGACAGAATAAGCCACATGACTTGATGGGCTGGATATTCTTGTGTTGATTCTGTAGCACCTGAAGGCTCTCCCTTGTACCAAACCAAATGTCCAGCTTCAAACTAGTCAGAGTAGTCCCAAGGACATTCAGGAGGACGCTCCTGGCTGCCAAGTCCTCTGGTCACGCCCATATAGCCTTTCTTACAAGGTAGGAATAAAATCCATTCCACTGGTCTTGTGTCACTCTGACAACTGCTTACATGTGGGGAACTTGGAAGGCACCGGCTGCATTAGGACAGCTAGAGGTTGTTACATTGAATATGTAAGTGACTCCAGGCTTGTTTTTTCAGGTCCCAAGTGGAAGAGGCCTTATGGATTTATTCAGAAAGAAGTCACGATACGAAGAGTCTCCCACTTATCCCATGCAGCAGTAAGGAATGGCATGGATTAGGGAGGTCTAACTAGGGAAGCTGGTGTGCAGAGGTATTTTTGTTTGGTTTAGTACTTTTTTCCTGTCTATGTTCCTACAATTAACTGTGTTTTAAATCAGGAAGCTGAATTTAAGTAATTTACCTATTCTGGTGTGAGAATAAAATTGGGATGTCCTACATTCAAGGTACGAGTAGCTGACTCCTTCCTGCCTTTTGAAAGGAGTGCCAATGCAGACATCAAATTTTCATGAAATCAGTGGAATTCTATGCAATACTGGATGGAGGCATTGGCACTACCTTGTACTCTTTCTGCTTGTCCCTATCTGCTCTGAGAGTTTTTGTGGGATATTCATGCAACCTACTGGTTGTTACACACAATCTTTCCTCTTAATATAAATCAACTGCCTTTACTAAGAATGAAAATTTAATAACATGTTATAGATCCAGATGAATCAATAGCTCTAACAGGTTGGAAGAGAGTTTTGCCCAGTTGATTCATTTGGATTATCAAATTCTGGGGACATATACTGCAGTTCATGGATTTTATGATGCCCAAGATGGTTTTGGCTTCATTCAGGAGGTAACTGACAATGCCTAATTAATGACAAATGCTTCAAACACATACTCACTTTAGCTACTATAGACTTGGAGCTGAACTCAGCAATTTATCTTTCTTCTTGGCTCATTAAACACTATTTTGAGCTTCACTAACATACAGCTAATGATCATGTCTTTAGGAGACTTTGCAAGTCAGTCACCTTTGCCCCCATAATTCTAAAAAAGATAGGGAAGTCTAAAAATCTACAGTCCTGTAAACCAGACTGCAGCTCAATTCTTCAGGCTCTGTATCACATGAAGGCTGAGGAGCTATCTTCTCCCTGTTGCTGATGAGTTGTCTTGGTAAGAGCTTCTTTCTGCCTGCTAAACTGCATGTGCAATGTACAAGATTCAATCTCAACTGTGTTTTCTAGTTGTATTTATAAATTTTATGTGTATATTCTGCATATAGATAGCTCCTCCACAGAGGAGCATTTCCCAGTGTAAAGGAGTCTCTAGCAGCACAATACATAAATATTACTAATGCATCCATCACCAAATTATCTACTCAGCAATTACAAAATTGAGATTTGGGTAGTGCAAATAATGGATTTTTTTTCAGTGCAGTAGCTGAGTACTTACGAGAGAGTCTTAATTTAAGGTGACTGAAAACTGGTTGGTTTTTTTCTCAGAATGCAAATAGGGCACTCAACTGTGTGTGCCACCAGCATTCAAACTCAAAGCCTGCCTGCATAAAGGATTACTTCTTCCATCTGCCAGAAGCATACCCTATTCACAGCATTTTTAAACTGTCATAGCAGAGGTCAACTTCAGCAAGTGATCTTTTCCTCTATGGTTGTGATTATCATGTGAAAAATAAAAATCTCTTTGGAGCTATTTTGGAAATTAAATCTGCATTTTTAGCAGCTTCAGTATGGCTCCTGCTGTGTTTTTCAACAAACGTTTTCTGATACCTGGTATGAGATTTGCCTCTGTTTGTACATGAAAAAAAATTCTGCTCTGCACCGCTTATGAGGACAAGTGACTTTATTGGATGATCTGTACCTTTGAAAGTTCTTTCAACTATCTTTGTTACTGATTGAAGGGCTTGGCAGAAAGATTGAGTTCAGCATTGTGATCTAAAATTGATTGTGATCAGATTCATTCTAATCAGCTCTGGCACAAAGTAACATAACATAGGGCCCTCTGCCAAGAACAGTCTGATCTCATCTCCTGAGAACTTCACAGTGGAGTATTGCAACCCTTGGGCTTCCATGGAAAGCAGTTGTTTTCCTAGAGTAAGAATGCAGAATAGGTTATGGGATTAGCAATATTTTTATTTTGGAGGGCCTGTAGGGAATATGAACAACACTTGGTATGCTCCCAGGGGATTTGGGTTGTTTTGTCTTGCACAGGTGGAATTTCTGAATGCCTTCCCGATTCAGTGTCAGGAAGAAAGAACTGCAGTGACCCAAGCATGAAACACAGTAGCTAAATCCTCATTGGAGACAAAGAGTCACAGTAAATCAAAAGGATTAAATTGTAAATATTGTATATTACCTCTGTTGCTAGTAGATCATGTCATCTATGTTCTAGTTTGTCATTATGTTTTATTGAGAAAGATTGCCAGGATAACCACAGTCATGTCTCTGGGGAAAGGAACAGAACAACAAACACACTCATGGATTTCATATCAGTTGTTGGGACACTAGGTGATTGGTTTAGAGGTATCATGTCTTCAGGATGGACTGTTCCTGCGGATTCATTACTTTCAAGAAGGTTTTAAACAATGCAGTTTGATTCACTGCCCCATGGATGGGAGAATACTTTGTCTTGTCATTGTTTTCCTTTATAAGCAGGTCATAATGATCTCATAAATCGCTGCAGATGAAAGTTTAAGGAAATAACCATATATATACAATATAAGTAATCCTAGGCTTATAAATCTTCCTGTACAGTTATTTTTTCTGTTTCTTTAATATGAATTTAAGATTTAGTTAATTATTATGAGGCATTTATCTGAAGGATGGCTAGTACTACCCTGCAGCTTATTTTCCAGTGTGAAATTGCCATAGGCATCATCTTAGACACTTATTATGTGCATTATCTTTCAAAATTATCTTCTGCACAACTTTTTCTAATGAATACCACTAAAGTGAATTAAAAGAGCAAAGAGACCAATAGGTACTATAAAGACAATATTGTGTTTTGAAGTTAATGTTATAATGTCAGAACTAAAGCAGTTCAGAATCAATTGAAGGATGCTTTGCATTTATAGAGTAAATTTGGCTCTCCAAGTTTACAGCTTAAATTTCCAGTACTCCTGGGTAGTGTTGGAAGTTACTTATTTTCATGGTGCCTCACTTTACCTTGTGAAACAAGCAAAGTGGCCTCCACCTTGCAGTACAAGCCTATTGTGAGAATACCTGGCTGTACAAAGACACCGAGATAAACGAAGTCATATAGCAGTCCAGAGTGATAACAATAGAAAGAACCCTATTATCAGTCCCTATGTATATAAGTATGAATACAGACACAGACATATATTTCTGGATAGATACTGCCTATGAGAAACCTAATAATCCAATTTAATTAATTAGACAATGACTCAGAAATTCCCAAATGCCAGACTTAGCACTGGATTGATTTTGAACTCGTATCTCCACTACTCCTAATTTGCCAGTGGTGAAAAGAAAGCCATGTGTTTGCATATTGGATTATTACTAGGCTATTTTCTCATTTGTATACAAATAAAAACAATTCTGGTCTTTGATCTTGCATCTCAACAAGTTTGCTTCAAAGGAAATTATGCCATGACAGTTTTATTATTGACTTCAGTTGGGGCTAAATTATATTTTTACTTCTGCTGTCTTTCTGTGCATTTCAGCTGCTACAGGAAGGTAATAGCCAACTGCAGCAGCACAGGAAATTTAAAGAATGACAAAGAAAGTGCTGAAATGCAAAGCACATTACCCTAAAGTAGCTCCTGATGGGAGCTATCTATGCCTGGAGTGCCACCTAGTAGAGTTCATGTAGAAAGAATGCAGGAATTGGAGATGCAGCTGCAGTTCAGATGAAAACATAGTAGATGATTGAAAGATGTCCTGAGGAGAACAGTGAGGAATCCTCTGACAGTCTGAAACTGCTATTCAAAGAAGTTGTAATAAAAACAAAATCTTCAGACAGTGGACACGTGAGAAGATTATGAAGATGAAAAAAAGCATAAGCCTCCATAAAGAAATGCACTGAGGGGGTAAATAGAAAAGGAATCTATTGAAAATATTAGAGCTTCTAAGTACCCGAGGAAAATGAATTTAAGGTTTATTGGTATTATAAAGACAACAAAAGTGGGGTGTAGTAGAAAAGCAATCATGACTAGAACACAGGTTTAAGAAAACACACTGTTTTGGAAAAGATGAAAACAAAGTCAAAGGCAATAGAACAGATGCACAAATAATAGGGTAATCTGTAAAGAAAGAGGAACTGAGATTAAAATATAAAAGACAATGTTGGGGCAAAACTAGGTAAGGACAGGCTGGAAATCATAAGATTCTTAACATTGTCAGAAGAGGCAGAGTTTGATATTTCTATGAAAAGAATGATGTGACAATTGCCTATAATGACCAAAGACTGTGTTAACAATTCTGAAATTTCAGTTTATACCATTCAACCCCATATAAAGGGAATGCCTATATATGGTTTTCCCCATACCGTGAGCAGACTATGCATTTAATTTTCTGATCCTCTTCAGAAATGCAAAGCTAACATACCCTATTGCCTTTGTAAGATTCCAAAGTACTTGGAATATAAACTAACCTGCCACTTCAGGCAAGCAGAGAATACAAACTAACCTGCCACTTCAGGCAAGCAGATTTATACTCATATATGATTCATAACAGCAATGGCCTGGTTTAAAAATTGCAATGTCTTTACCTTTGAATTCTTTCAGGTTTCAGTAGCAGCAACACATAATTTGCTTTTTATTGCAATGCTTTCTCACTGCTGCCACAAAGGCAGCAGCAGTTGGCAACTGGCAGAAAGATTTTCTCTGCCTTCAAATATCTACAGCTGCTAAAGGAAGAACGGTAGTTTCATAGACTGTAAAAGTATTAAAGCCCATGGCATTAAAGCGATCTCTGATTAACAAAACCCAAACAATTGAAAAGGATTTAAGCCATGCACACACAAAACCCAATTCTTTATACTGCAATCCTTCAGTTCCCTCGGTTTTACCCAAACCAAATTAAAATGAGAACCTTCCGGCAAACTGCCATTAAACAAAAACTCTTAAAAGGCGAATGTACAATCTAATTATAGTGTAACAAATGTGTACCTTTCATCTACAAGGCTGGTACTCCAAAATTTTAATAGTCAATTATGATTATATAATCTATTAAAAAGAATAACCAAAGTGCTATAATGAAAAGGGAATACCTACAAAAGAACATGAAAGACATCTCCAGTGGCACAAAGTGGCATAACAGTAGTACCCTATACAATTTCCTTCTCTTGTAGCTTGCATTTAGATTATGTTTCAGAGACAGTTGCTGGCAGCCACTCCCTGAATCCCCATGAATGTATTCTCTGTGGCTAGTGTCCACTGAACTCTTTTTTGACAATGTCCCATCCATCCAGATATTTGGAAATAAAATGCATGAGGATTATAACTGAATCAGTAAATTACAGTTACGAGAAGTACTTCCTTTAGGTTTCCGAGTCATTAAGGTATTATTTTTAAAAACTTCTTGAGAGCGGACCAATTCCTTCCTTCCTTCCTTCCTTCCTTCCTTCCTTCCTTCCTTCCTTCCTTCCTTCCTTCCTTCCTTCCTTCCTTCCTTCCTTCCTTCCTTCCTTCCTTCCTTCCTTCCTTCCTTCCTTCCTTCCTTCCTTCCTTCCTTCCTTCCTTCCTTCCTTCCTTCCTTCCTTCCTCTTTTCTTCTTTCAGATTCCAACCTTCTCTTTCACAATTTTTCATGACATAATGACAAATGGGAAAAAGTACTGTGAAGTGCTACAGCATCATTAATGTCATGATATAATTTCTATTCTGTGAATAAGCAGCCAGACCAGGACCTTTCAACATGAACGGCAGACTGAGGAGAGATATGACAACTCTACAGTATCGTAAATGGTAGAAAGATAATAAATACAGAATCTGTTCACCACCTTTTCAACCAAAAGAAATTACAGTCCTCACATGAAACAAAGAATTTACTTTGTGCTGTGTGTGAGCCAGCTAAAGAGTTTTGCAGGTCCTGGACAGTAAAACTATTCAGACTCAAAACGTGAACGGACAAATTCATTGATGAAATATATTGCAGTGTCTCTTAAACCATTGCCTTAGGCAGTACCTGAACCATGCAGGTTTGAACTTTGGTGGCAGTGAGGCTCTACTGGAAGAGCATAATATGTACCCGCACTGTTCTTACACCCTTCTCTAGATATCTGATATTGACTGCTGTCAGAGACAAAAATTGTCAGCTATTCTGCTGCAAACACTGCTCATGTGAAAATTACAAATTGTCATAACTCTGCTGCGTGTACTAGAAAACAGATACAGCTTAAGAAGAGCATGCTAGAAGTGTGAGAAGACTGAAATCAGATGAGTTTTATCCAGTCCCTCTGTATTGCCTGGGATCATGCACCAAGTCCAAGACACAACACTCCATATCCATTCAATGACTTTTTGGTTAAGAGGTTTCTCATGTGTAATGTCTACATTATACCTGGAGTTTACCTTTGCTTAGTATTTTTAATCTCTAATCTACAGTTATGAAGTCAAAATCTCTAGTAACTGTGGTTCCTGGTGTAATTGTTACTAAAGAGATCTTGGTTCATATTCAAAATCTGATCACGGGGAAATGAAACCTTTCTCTGGTACTTCCATTAAAAAAACCCAAACCAAACATTAAAAACCTGTTTCAGTTATGCTTTACCAAAACAATTTTAGCTACAGTATGTTCCGTCAATCTATACTAATGCTTCTTATTTCTTTTCAAGCTAGAGAATGTTATTAGTGCAAACTAGTATTTTTATTTCTGCCTTTTGACAACTCTCATCTTTGAGAACACTGTTACTGTTCTATATATTTCTGGTTTTAAGATGATATTCACTTGCATGTTCATCCAACCTCAGACTCAGAAGGTAATTACCACAGACATTCTTGTACCCATCAAAATGTCTTTCAAAAAATGCCTACCAACACTCTATAAAGACATCTCAAGAGCATAAACTTTCTTAAGCAATATTGTGGAAAAGAAAGAACAGAAAACATGACAGCAGAGAAACTGTCAGCTTCACGTACATGCTAATTTTTTTCTACTGCTTCTTTTTTTCCTACTTTCTTTTCTGAACTGTGTAGTGTTGCATGTCCTCCAACAATTCCCACAGGCCATGATTAATTGCAGATGTTCATAAGAATGAATATTCTAGTGTAAGAATTGTTACATGACTCTATCATGTAAGTGACAGTGCCTTTTCTGACAGCTGCCTCAACCGTGAGACCAACAAGGAAAACAAAACAACAGCATTACTGATGAGAGCAGAGACTTGGTATAGCAATCTTTCTGGAAAAATCTACCAAACCATATCAGTTCCAGTGACTGTTCTGTCCTGTCTATCAAGGCACTTGTGATACGGCAAAGTCCGCTACATGTTTCACTTAGTGACGAATCCTGCACTGCTGTAATTTTTAACTTGGAGTATAATCTCTTTTGCTCGTTCTATCTTTATTTCATTTTGTTTTCCACTTTGTATAAATTCCACTTAGTATAAATAGTTCTTCAGCAGAGCAAGTAAGTCAACCAAAGCAACCAAGAGACAGGTCTCAAGCATCTTTAATCACTTGGATACAGTGTTAGTCACTTGCTCCAGCTAAATCTTCTCAACCCCTAGATACAAGACCCAAAAAATGCAGGTATCTGAAACTGAATCTGCTAACTGACAGGGAAATGCCCTACTACTCAATTACTAACTGCTTTTAGCAAGTGAATTTATCTTATTCCACAAAAATTATTGATCCTTCCAAAACTAGCATGTGGATTTCCTTGCAGCACCCATAGGTTTGACTTAGCATCTTACAAAATATTGATGAATGCTAAAGTGGTGATTGCAATGGAATGCTTATCTAAGGTGTATTTATGGATGAGTGTAGACATTAGATCAAATTTACACACCAGAGAAAATTTTGTCATCTGTTTCCTTTACAATGCAGCTACAAGTCTAGCCCACAAGGGTCCAGAATTTAGGGTTCTTGTTGGATAGGTCATGCTGCCTGAGGAAAATGTTTTACCAAATATGCTGGTGAAATAGATCTTTTATAAGTAAAATAATACAGTTATTGGAGTCATTTTGGGCTTTATTTTTGGAAGTGCCAGGCACTCACTGTTTTCTGTGCTTTAATATGGTTTCAAAATTAAAAACCTCAGTTACCAAATTATAAGTGTATATATGGATTAGAAACATTTGCAATCACGATAAACATTTTATTCACATCAATTTAGTTCAAAAATGTTAGTAAGAAGACGGCATACAGATATAAAAGATTCCAGCCTGCCTGGGTTTGGGTTTTTTCTCAGTAGCATGCTGTAAGTGTCAAATGTATCCAATTAATGTTTAATTGGGAGAAATCTTACAACTGCTGCAGGATGACTTCTATGAGACAGTTAATCAAAGTATCTTTGTTTGCTTCCCAGTGTTTGTTACTGTGTATTTTAATAGAGTATTAATCTTTTCCAAAGCGTGTTACATACAAAGTAGAGCATAAAACTCTAGTATTGCACGATCTACTGTGCACGGATTAATTCATTAACATACTCCATTTTGATATAGAGTTATAGTAATACAGGAAATCAGGATAATGAAAATGGCACTACTCTTTGCCAAGTACCTGTAGCTGTGAAATTTAATTAGGGGAGAAAACAGTCTATTCTCTTACATCTTGTTACCACAGAGATGCCAGGTTTCAATGTGGCTGCGCAGGTGCTTATGGCTCAATGAGGAGCTGCCAGCTCAGGGTTTCCTGCAGCACCTGCTCAGGCAGAAAGGGGAATGAAAGGAGGTTTTGGAGAGGAGGGAGCTGGCCCCTTCTCCCAAGTCGCAGGTGATAAGACAAGGAGGAATGGCCTCAAGCTGCACCAGGGGAGGGTCAGACTGGATATCAGGGGAAAAAAAATTCACAGAAAGGGTCAGCGGGCACTGGCAGAGGCTGCCCAGGGAGGTGGAGGAGTCCCTGTCCCTGAATGTATTTAAAAGACAGGTGGATGAGGTGCTGAGGGACATGGTTTAGTGGCAGATAGGAATGGTTGGACTCGATGATCCAAGAGGTCTTTTCCAACCTAATGATTCTACGATGCTGTAAACGGCTGCGACCTCTGTCCACAACACAACCTGCATCGAAACCCGATTTGCTTGGAACAAAACCGCGTGGTACTTTTGAAGGAATCTTTGCTTTTGAACCTCGTTTCGAAGGGAGTCGTTAGGCACCTCTGGGGGTGGCAACACATGGCGGGGGGGGGGGGGGGGGTGGTGGTGTTGAAACGGGCGGGGGACCGAGGATCTGCACGGTCATGGCCATGACCGTGCAGATCCTCGGTCCCCCGCCCGTTTCAACCGCTGCGGTTCCTCCAGCAAACACCGAGAGAGCCCAGGGCGAGGCGGGGCTGGGGTCCCGGTGTCACCGCCTCCCTCCCTCCCTCAGGCCCGGGCGCCGCCGCAGGAGGGCGGGCGCCGCCGCAGTGGAGGCGCGGCGGCGTTGCCATGGCAGCGCTGCCCCAACCCTGGACCTTGAGCGAAAGGGGTTAAAGCGGAGAGGGCCCAGCGAGGATGATGAGGCGGCGGGGGTGAAGCCTTGGCTCTCTCCTTCTCGCGGGCGGCATGGAGGCGGAGGAGGACGTGTTCTATGAGGAGGACGGCGAGGTGAATTGCTACGACTTCGAGCCTCTGCCCGCGCTGCTGGAGGACGAGGTGAGTGGGGCGGGGACGGCGGCGGCCGCTCCGACCGGGCCTCCCCCTCCACCCCCGCTTCGTGCCGGGCAAAACCGGGCGCTTTCCATGCGCTCCCCGCGGGCTCCCGGCCCCGAGGGTCTTGGTCCAGAGGGTCCCGGTCCTGGAGCGACGCTAAGCTGGGGGGAAGGGTCGGTCTACTGGAGGGCAAGGGAGGCTCCAAAGGGATCTGAACAGGCTGAACCGAGACCAATGGCATGAGGTTCAACGAGGCCAAATGCCGGGTCCTGCGCTTGGGACACAACAACTCTGTGCAGCTACAGACTAGGAGAAGCCTGGCTGGAAAGCTGCCTGGAGGAGAAGGACCTGGGGGTGTTGATTGGCAGCTGGCTGAACATGAGCCAGCAGTGTGCCCAGGTGGCCAAGGAGGCCAATGGCATCTTGGCCTGTATCAGAAATGGCGTGACCAGCAGGTCCAGGGAGGTTCTTCTCCCCGTGTACTCGGCACTGGTGAGACCGCACCTCGAGTGCTGTGTTCGGTTCTGGGCCCCTCACCACAAGAAGGATGTTGAGGCTCTGGAGTGAGTCCAGAGAAGAGCAACGAAGCTGGTGAAGGGGCTGGAGAACAGGCCTTATGAGGAGCGGCTGAGAGAGCTGGGGGTGTTTAGCCTGGAGAAGAGGAGGCTGAGGGGAGACCTCATTGCTCTCTACAACTACCTGAAAGGAGGTTGTGCAGAGGATGGAACTGGCCTCCTCTCCCAAGTCACAGGTGATAGGACAAGGAGGAATGGCCTCAAGCTGCACCAGGGGAGGGTCAGACTGGATATCAAGAAAAAATAATTCACAGAAAGGGTCAGTGGGCACCGGCAGAGGCTGCCCAGGGAGGTGGGGGAGTCCCTGCCCCTGGACGTATTTAGACAGGTGGATGAGGTGCTGAGGGACATGGTTTAGTGGCAGATAGGAATGGTTGGACTCGATGATCCAAGAGGTCTTTTCCAACCTAATGATTCTATGTCCAGTAGCTCCTATGGCAGCTGTGGATTGGTGCTGCCAGAGGGTGAGGTGTGTGTCCTTGTCACACCTGGTAAAAAGGGATATTTCTGGTGAAAATGTTTCCAGTGGCTGCCCACCAGAAGAGAGAAGGGGAAAAAAAAATGAAAAAAAAAAAAAAAAGCCTTGTCTCTGGGAAATTAAAAAAAACCAAAACAAATCTGTTCACTTGTTACGCTAGGTAGCCTGTAGCTATGCCCAGCTCTGTCATCATGTTTGCATGGGGGGTTGCACTTGCTTTTTATTGCTCTTGATTGTCTTTCTTTGTATCTTCCCACATGAAGTGTGATCCTTACACCCTTGTGAACATTACAGCAAAATGGTTTGATTTTTTTCTCTTTAAGTAAAAGTTTGGTGAACCATATGTCAGCCAATGGTTCCTCAGATCAGATCTTGCAAGTGCTCGCATTTGCTGTGTCAAGAACCCAAGCTGAATTGGGATTTAATAGTATGTTCACAAAGGAAGAATCTTTTCCAGTTTGCATAAGCCACGTAGTGGCTCAGTGGTTTGGCTCTTCCTCCCATCATCTGTAGTGTTCAGTGTAGCAGGCCATCGCAGCCCAGCCTATGCAAAATACAGAAGGAAGGTGATAGTGGCCTCCTTTTTGCATGTTGGCTTTATATTTGGAGTATTTCTTCAGGGTAGGAGAAGGCTGAAGATCGGCTTTAATGCGTGATGAAGACCCGAGTCCATTTTTCTCACCTGCTCAATATATACTTTGGTTGTGGATTCCCACCAGTCCCTTCTATTTAGTTATTCCAGGCACATGAATATTTTCAATATTCTTCTTCAGAGAGTGAACATGACCTATCACCTGGTGATCAGAGAAAGTAATAAAAAAGAGCTGCTTTGACGAGTACTCAGTGACCTTACCCAGGCAACCCAGTGTTTTTCTTCAAAAGCAATTAATTTAATGAATTATATTTTCCACATTTCTGGAATAGCCTGTTTTGAAGTTTGTGTGAATTCTCTGCGAAAAGACTTGAGTGCCAGAGAGCTGTGAATGCTGATGTAACTAACTCTCAGGTGCTTAGTCATTCAGTGGAGGCAGCGCTTCTCGTCACTGCATATAGTAGTATAAGAAATGAGGTGTCTTATGTTTATGTGTGGCTTATAGAAGCCAGTGCGTGAAGCCACAAGCTACCCAAGCTGAATAGCAGGAAATACAGAGGGTGTATTTCAAATGCCTTTCTTTACAAGGTTTTTTTTCATCTCACACACCTTAATATTTTACTTCAAATATTTTAAGAAGTTGTCTGCGGCCAGTTATAATTTGTTTTCTCTTCCTATTCTCGTCTAATGCTTTTACATACACTATTGTACTACTGAACTGTCTTAAATGTTCTGAAGAAAATATAAGGTAAAATTGAGAACTGAAGTGAATAATTGAAGCATAGTTGTCTGACCAGTTCATTTCTTGTAGTTATTAAACAGTAATTGCATTTTTAAGTGTCATTTAATGATAATGATACAAGAGAAAGCATCAGCATCTCTGTTATGTAACACACTTGAGTTTTCCTGTAATTCAAGTGAACCAGCTTTCAAAATACTGAAGTTGTAGCTCACTAGAAGCTTCAGTGTGCCAGAAATCCTCTTCTAGTCTTAAAAAGAGTTGGGTTTTTTCCTTCAGTGAAAACTTTGTTTCTGTATTGGTTGGGGATGCAACTTAATCAATGCAGAATGGCAAATGCCATCATGTCACCTAACCAGGTGATCCTAGGAGTGTTAAAAATGAAAATAGGTCATTGCTTTGGTCATGTAATTTGTTTATTTGATTGTTTTTCATTTGGCCATAGAATAAGCAGTTTGTCTTTCATTTTCAAGCATATCCTCATCTTGTCTATCAGTTTGGTCAGTTTCAAAGCCTAATAGTTTGTAGTTCAGCTCCTTGTCATGCGTTTGTGTTTTCAGATACAGGAACCTCTGTGGGACCCTTCATACTTGGAAGAAGTCCTCTATAAAGATGTGCAAAACTGCCTCATCCGTCCTCCAAATCTGATGACAGTATTATGCATGTGTTGCTGAGCACAGCACAGGGAAAATCACGGAATCATAGAATAGTTTAGGTTGGAAGGGACCAAATGAAGTCTTTTGTCTCGTGTACCTGAACTGTAAGGGCTTTTGCTGTTCATTATTGTGTAGGACTGAACTCTGTGAGACCAGGGTTCATGATTAGTACTGGAAGACACTGTAGTCATGTTGCCATTAGTATATAAATCCATCTCTAGGTTGATGAAAGTTAGAAAATAAAAGAATAAAAGAAAAAATTGAAAATAAAAGTTAATTTTTTAAAAAAAATGTATGTGTGTATTGTTTTCAACCTATTTTTTCCTTGTGTTTATTATGTATAAATATACTTTATATATATACGCAAATTTTCCTTTGAAGGATTCAGTTGCAATACTTAATTGTCAAAAGCATGCTAACAAATTGTTACTTTACTGTAAAGGTAATCCAGATATCACTGATGTTCTCAAGTACTGAGGTATGTAAAAGTTATAACTGTGTTTTTCTGAGGGACTGAAAGTTTAAACCACTGCAGTTTTCTGAGCTGTTGGATTCCTTAGATTCTATTTGGCTGGCAATTACTTACTTTTTTTTTGTATTCTAAAGTAATGTGCAGCTACATCTTCAGGGTATACTTATTATCACTCAGAAATACAGTCTTTAGTCTTAACTACTACATACAAATGAGAAAATATTTTGTGTAGTCAATAGTGGTATAGCTCTGATGTAAAGTGACTTCTGTGGAGACTTCCATTTCTGTTAGCTTATTTTTCCTTACAGGTGAAATTAATGTTTCATTTGTAAGTTTCTGTTGTTCCTTTAAGTTCATGAAAACTTTGCTTCCGTAGCTATGGGTAATGAATTGTTTTCACAGAATCACAGAATAACCAGGTTGGAAGAGACCCACCGGATCATTGAGTCCAACCATTCCCACCAATCCCTAAACCATGCCCCTAAGTACCTCATCCACCCTCACCTTAAACACCTCCAGGGACGGTGACTCAACCACCTCTCTTGGCAGACTGTTCCAATGCCTAACCACCCTCTCCGTGAAGAATTTTTTCCTAATCTCAAGCCTAAACCTCCCCTGGTGGAGCTTGAGGCCATTCCCTCTCGTCCTGTCCCCTGTCACTTGGGAGAAGAGGCCAGCTCCCTCCTCTCCACAACCTCCCTTCAGGTAGTTGTAGAGAGTAATAAGGTCTCCCCTCAGCCTCCTCTTCTCCAGGCTAAACAACCCCAGCACTCTCAGTCGCTCCTCATAAGATTTGTTCTCCAGCCTCTTCACCAGTTTTGTGTTATAAAAAAATGTACATAAAAGGTCTAACTGAACATCTTGACCAGAAAATCTGCATTAGAGACATTTTATTGGAACTGGACTCTTCATAGCCTTACTGTAGTGAAAGGGTAAAAGGAAGTTGACTTATAGTTTAGGACAGTAGCTTAGAAACAAAGTCTGTGGGCTAGTTTGCTCACAAGGAGCTCCAGTCATAATGAGAAGGCCTAGGATTACCAAAGTGTTCATTTTAAAGTCAAAATAGAAGAAAACTTTTCCTAGGGTTTGTTTGGCTTTTGAATGTTTACTAAATGTCCTACAGCAATAAACTTCACAGCAACATCATTCTTAAGAGAGGCTAATTTAAAGGGTACTTTACTCCCAGGTCACAGGTGGTACGGAAGACTGCTGTGAAGAGAATTTTTAAGTAGTTTATCCAAAAGCACCTGGGAGATCTTAATGGAGACATGGGTTAAACAAAATATTTTAACTTAGTCTCTGTGCTTTTAGCTTTGAATGGTCTGTTTCCCTAACTCTTCATACATTGTTTATGTAACTTGCGTAGTAATGTAGTTGCTTGTACTGTGGTACCTTTGTTCAGGTTAATTGTGCTACTTAAGAGACTGTATTAAGAGCAAAGTCATGCACTTGGTGTTTCATAGGTATTAATCAGTGTCCTAGAAAGTCTGAGAACTTGCTGGAGACATCACTTGTAGCCAATTGTGTCAAATGTAATCTGTGATACACAAAGTAATGTCATGAAATCCAGGGTAATTTATGGATTCATATCTTGGCAGGAGAATGTGTCCCTTGCTGATATTTTGTCACTGCGGGATAGCTGTCTTACTGAGCAAGATATTTGGGCAATTTGCCTGGAGTGTTGCCATTCTCTGAAGAGCATTGCCCATTCTGCAATCTTCCAGACACTCTGCATCACTCCTGACACTTTGGCTTTTAACACCAATGGCAATGTGTGCTTCATGGAACAGCTCAGTGGTGAGTATTTGTGTTTCCAGGCCGTTTGTTTTAGAACTATGGAAACTACAGTGAGAGGCTGTAGTAAAGCATTGTATTCTATTCTTAAGACTAATTAAAATAAAAAGGAAACGGACTTGTTTAGGAATGGGTGAGTGTAGGTCTGTATGAAACTACATGCTCAGTTTTGTGATTGAAGAGCAAGACTTTCGAGTGAGTTACTCAATTCTTCCTAGTTATTATAAGATTTATCTAAGAGAATGTGATTTTTGTCATTTAAAAGACTGTAGGTTATGTATGTGTGACTGTGTACACCAGTCTATGTAAAGCATGTTCTTGGTCTCTTCCCGTTCTTCTCATTTCATGGATATGTTCTATTTCTAGAAAAATCTGATATTCAGTGTATCTTCATCATTGTGGCCGTAGAAAATGGGGCAGCTCTGTTGGATACTCACTATTAGAAAGGAAGGCTCTCTTGAAAAAAAAGGATTTTTTTTTTTAAGTCAAGATTTTTAGACTCTGGAAGTGTAGTGGGTGACTGAGAGGTTAATTTTAATATGTTAAAACACAGTGTGTAGCGGCATATAAGAGCTTCATGTATCATAGCAGATTGTTGGAGGGGGATACTTAACTTAAAAAATGACTTCTCATTTCAGCACAGACAAAAAAGCATGTTATGGTTGCTTTTCCCTTTTCACATGTCCTATCTCTAAAGTTTGTCTTGAACCTGTTGGGGGTGTTGCAAAGCAAAATATGCAAATTATGTCAGCTTGTAACTAGGAGAAATGCTCTAGTCCATATACATCCTGTTCAGGTTTTTGTTATGTTTCCTTTAACCTAATTTATTTTTAAATCTGTGTCAGAATAAGCATAGTTCTTGTGATATTTGGTTTGCACTTAAATTCCTCAAATACGAAGTGAACTTTTAGTTCCATGCTGATAGGGCAATGTGGAATCAATCTTCTATTTTAAGCAGCTCATCACAGCTCAACATTTAAAAGAAAAAGAAAAAAGCTGGATTTGTATTCATAAGGGTATATGAAAGACTTGTAGAAGAGACTCTAACTAGTGGATGAAAAATGCCCCTCAGCCAAGATCTCTTCTTGCAGCTGGGGGAGGGAAAAATCAATTTCTTACTGAATATTTCAGTCTAATTGAATAGCTGGCAAACAATTGATCCAGGAATTTGCTGTATTCAAGAGCTTAAAATGTGGCATCACAAATTCTCTTGCAAAGCAAATGTACAAAGATTTAATTCCCTAAAGTCATATTAGTCTCTGAGGAAGAGACTTTTCATTAATTCTCTTTAAAGAAGGTTGTGTTTTCCTTAGGAATGCAAAAAGTTATGTACATTTTGTATTTCGCACATCCACACACACTCCACTTTGACTCTTCCTCTTCCCCTTTTCCTCAGGTCTTGTTATTTGGTTAAAATATAGTTTTTTAGATAGGCATTTGAGGTTCTTTTACTTCCCTATAGTTGTTGCCTATGGATTTTCTTTCAGAAGAAAATTATACCTTCTGGATTTTTTTTTTCCAGTTGGAGAAAATGAACAGCTTGTCACCTCTGCTTTAGCAGCAAATTCTGCTTCCTGCAGATTCTGTGCTGCATCAGTGACAAACATTCAATAGGATGTTCTGCCAAGGGCTCTGATATCTTCTTGTCTCTTCAAATCAGACAAATTTCCATTGCAAACATTATCTTAAAAGAATACGGTGAGCTTTACTAGTGATAAAAATTATATGCTTGCACAGCCTTTAAAGCATACTCTCAAAAGAGAGGGAAAAGATGGAGATAAAAAGAAGCAGTAGTCTAGGGGTGGGGGCAAGTCCAGGACAAGGCATCTTCTGTCCATTAGTTCTGTCTGCCTGCACCCCCCTGCTCCCCTGATATCAGGAGAAAATGTGAAGGGGAATGCAGAATTGGGTGCCTGCCCCTCTCTTTCAGTGGGAAAGTAGAACCAGGAACATAGTAAGGAACTGTGGCATCTGCATGATCAGCTGTGCAAGGTAGCCAAAGTATATGAATACATCAAGTCCTCTCTAGTCCTCTCTACCATGTAACTGAGTTTAGTATCCTCACAATAAGAGCTTTGCATTTATCTTCTAAAATACAGGCACAAAAGTTTGAATACAGCTTAGCTAGAACATGTAGCTGAAGCTATGATAAGTAGGGTACACCTGTGAGCCTACTTTTCTTTTTTTCTCCCCTTTTGAGAAGGGAAACTTATAGCCTTTACCTGTAAAGGATATAAATCATCCATTGGCTTCACAGAAGGATAATCTGAGTGAGTTAAATATGTATGTGAAGAGTCAATTTTTAGTCGGGCACATTTTTTTAATTCCCTAGTGTTCTTTACTGGGTTCATGTGACATCAGTACACAGTGATAGTACATGCATGTTTGGATGCAGCAGCAACATCACTCACTTAAGATGTTCCTTTTTGCCCCTTCCTCTTCGCTCAGGTGTGATTTTTGCAGTAGCTGAGTTCTCTGCTAAGGAGTGCATGAGTGGGGAATGGTTTCCTCAACAACTTTATCCTAATTTTAAAAACTAAGTAGAAAAGTAAAGGATCTAAGCTAGCCTATAGATGAAGAAACAATTAGCTGTTCAGGTTTTTATTTCCTACTGCTTGAACCCTTATCCACTAGGTCTGCAGTGGAGAATAGTGAATGGAAAGGTCTTGTTAATCAAATCAAAACTGCAAGCCACAGCTGAGCCACACCAGCTTAGATGAAAATGTGGTCCAAACATAAAGGTCTCAAGGCAAAAAGTGGTTAGGCATGGTATTCTTTGTGTTTCTTTGGTGTTTTGTCTGTTTTGTTTCTTAGTAGGAAAAGTATGATATCTTCTTGTAGAAAGCTTGAAAATAGCACTTTATGTTATTTGCATAGTAGAACCATGGATAACAAGTTCTTTGTATGTCAGATATTAGTGAACCAAAATACTTCTATATACATAGGTTCTTTTGTATTGGATAGGAATGTATCACTAAACTTGCATTGTCATTGGTTTGTTTTTTAAATGAGTAAGACAACAAATTTCTAATACAACACCTTTCCTTTTGCTTTTATAGATGATCCAGAGGGTGCCTTTTTTCCACCAGAATTTGATATCACCGGTAACACTTTTGAGGCAAGTTCATAAATCTATCTATAAAATAAAGGGGCATTTAATAATTCTGGTATTTCTGGCACTATGAAATACTCTGCTTTCTCAACATATGATTTGAACACATTTGAAGATTGCATATGGTAAATTGTGGTGTATTGTCTGTGTTGTAGTTGATTTATATGTTTTGTGGAAATATAAAGTAAACTTACAATGTTATATTAATTTTCTGTATAAACACTTGTTCACTAACTGTTAAAATGTGAGAACCTATTTTGGTGAGTTACATGTTGCCCTGAACCACAGCTAGTCTGTATTATGTTCACTGGTATCCTTCACTGGTTACATTTGCTTGTTTGGGGACTAGCCATGAACTTTTATGACTCAATATAAAATCTGTTTGCCATATTCTTCAATAAAATAATTCTTAGAAGAGTAATCAGCAATTTTATCTTTGATTTAATGAAGAAACAAATGGCTATCTGTTGCTTTGCAATGCACAAATGCTCTACATTGTTAAATTAAATTAGATTTGAATTGTTTATGCTAATTTATTAGCCTCCCAAGTCAACCATCTCATTGCATGCTGCACGAGTGCTTGCTTGCTTAATTTCTTTTTTTTAATACAGTGATTTTTCTAGCATATATTTTTAGATAATTAAAATGCTTTAATTAGCAACATGTTCTAGTTGAGGTATTAAAAAAATTATTCTGTTTCCTTATAGTTCAATACAAATACCTTTTACTTTAGGCAGTTATACTCTCTGTAGTCATTTTTATAGTGCTTTGTTTTCTAGGAGGAGGTGGGGAAAGGATGAGTGAACCTTGGAAATGTATGGTACTGAAAGTAAGAGTATAAGAAGGCAGAAGAGGTAGTATTGTAGTATATGAAATACTACAGTCTTTGAAGGTGAGAAATGCAACATTTCTCTCTGTTGCTGTGCTTTGTTAATGTAGTTATATAGGCCAGCAGAGCTCTACTGATTTTGTGCTCACTCTTCTCTACCTCCCAGGACGTTTTGTAGAGTCTTTGGTGACAGGGGGCCAGTGCATATGTGAGGTGGCTAAGAGGTGACCAGTATTGCATGTAAACTAGGCAACTTTAGTAGTTGTTAGATGTGGTTGAGGAAAGCAAGTCCCAAAGTCAGACAAAGGTGACTTATTTTTTGTTTCTTTTTTTTTCTTTTTCTATTGCTGAAGCTAGACATAGGATTTTACATAAATATATTCTTTGTCCCTTGCCCCTTAGCAAGCCTACTAGTCTTGACACAAAAACATTCATAAGATCTGAGGAATTACTTGCTCCTGTGGAAGCTTGCATTTCCCCACAACCCTTTCTCCTCCAGGGGTTGCAGAATTCTTATGCATATATAGCAAATAGACTGAAAGAGATTTGAGGACTAAGGGGATAGGACAAGGTGAAATGCATATTTGGGATGACTGTGAGAATACTATGTGATCTGAAATTTAAGTTCTGTCTGATATACAAGGCTCTTATAGCCCTCGTGGGTAAAACTCATCTGTGTGCAGGTTTATTATCTAACTCTACTTTTTCAGGAGTATTTGAAAGCTTGTTAAGCCTCAGTGAATCCAAATACTAAACACAGCACAAACAACTATTGTACAGTCAATGAAAGCTGTTTGAGTCAGAAGTGGCTCTGAACATTGACTCTTCTATTTTTTAATTTTTTTTTTTTTGCAAAAGTGAATTAATTTACATGAAAGTACACATTTGTGTGGAAGAAAGTCAGCATGTTCTACTTTGTCTGTTGTGAAGTAGGGTAAGGGCTGGGTGCACTGATTTCTGTCCATTGCTCCTATTTATTTACCTAGCACGTTAAGGAGCCTTGCAAAGCAGGGAGAGCAGTGCTACAGCAGTGTCCTGTTGCTGCAGCTGACCACTAACCATCCTGGGGCAATGCACAAGGACTGAAAAGCTAGTACTTTCCGAATCCTTGAGACATAGGTGTTTTACATTACTCTGAGATTTGTGTGCATTTTGTCAGACAGATGTGGAGTTCTGAGTATTTGTGGAACTTTCAAACTTTTACTTCTTACTGCTTGTAGAATTTGGCTGAATATTAAGTACTTCAATACCATATCAAATTCTGCCAGGGATTCTGTGCTGACCTCTGCTTGCTTTTGCAGTTTGAGATTCAGAGTGGGTTAATCCTTACATACTTATTAGAAGGGGTTTGTAGTATTGTAATCTTTCTGAACTAGCTGTTTCCTCCTTGGTGCTACTACTTCAAGTTTTCCCTTTTTTCAGATGCGTTGGATGTTCTGTCTATCCCCTCACTCCTAGTTGTAACCTTCTACTATGCAATACCACTACAGCACATGTTTATATACATCTCTCTGAGGAAAACCCAAGCCCTTGTGCTTTCTCAGTATTATAAGATTCTCTGTAGTATACCGCTAAGCTGCCCTTTTTGCATCATTTTTTTTTGTGATAGTGCTTACTCTTGAATGAGAGTTTTTGCAGCTGCTTGGTATGCTTTTTTGTGAACCATGGTAAGTAATGATTGTATTGAAACTGTCCAATTTCAGTATAAAAAAAAAATAGTACTGGAACTACTAATTATGTTCAGGATGATCTTTGATAGTTGTTGCACTGGTGTCAAAGCTCAGCTGATTTAAAATACTTATGTAAGCCAAAGGCTTCACTTGCTTTGAGTGTGACTTTTGTGGCTTCTAAAATGGAAGCACACAATGAGGTTTGTATAGCTACTGGGTGACTTCTTCCTCTTTAAAAATTCCTCAAATAAAGCTACAGTTATTTCAACAAAAGATGTTTTGTTTCCTGCTTGGTGAATTACTGGTCTATACCTCTAATGGAATTGTGACTCCAGTCTAATTAGTTACTAAACTTAGCTGGCACAAGCACACAAGGTTAATAGACACAAGAAACAAATTGAAATGTATTATTGTCCTAGTGTCTGAAGCAACTCTATTAAAAAATTTCAATTTCTAGTTGGAATCTCAAATAGCAAGAGATCCAAAGCTTTGTGCAAATGACAATGCACCGGACTGAAAAGTAATTGATTTCACGTAGTTTGTTTTGAATTGTGCCTTGTTTCCTGACTTGCTTCCCATCTGTAAAGTGGGAATAATAACACGAACTTCAGTTACGGTTGAGATTAGGAAGGTAAAGTCTAGCCATTCAGGGAGCTGTCAGCTTCAGTACCAAGTGTAGAATAGACTTTTTAGAGAGGAAGATGAGAGGAAGACGTTAAGAAGGAAGTAGCTGTGAAAGGAGCTCACTTTTTGGTTCTCATCTAAACTGGAAGATGTGTCTGTACTTGCTATAGCAAGTACTGACAGCTTCTATGTTCTCATTTAATATTAAGATAGAAGTCACATTAGAAACATCTTGAATATAAAGACTAGCCTCTAGTTTTGGAATATTTTCCTGGTATGCTACTGCAGAGTGCAGTATAGAATGCGATCTTTTTTTCTGTTCTAGAAAAACATTAAGAGGCTGAGATGGAAAAATACAGATTTGAGGCTTCTTTTGAGATTTGCCTTCTTGACTTATCGGGCTTATCAAACAGTTAATCTTCAGTATAAACTAATACTGAGTCCTGGTTTCCTCCTCTAAATAGGAAGCACTTCTTTAACCTTTTTGTAATGAAAATTGCTCCTGTTTCATTATCTTGCCCTGGGCAGTACAGTGCTAGACTTGTGAAATTTGACCAATGGGAGGTTCAACAGGAATAGTTAAATATTGGTGAGTTCATGAATAGCTTTATTTTTGTCACTACAATACAAGTTTGCCTCAGGTTAAAAACATTGGCTGTCTCAAATAAGTTTCAAATAGCTATTTGTCTGCATCACAAAACTGCCATTGAGCCTGACACAGAGGTTCATTGATGTAGAACCCCACATTTCTAAGATACAAGGCTTCAGTGAGATGAAGGACCGATGTCTGCCATGTATGAACTTGCATTTATAATCTTTAATAATGTAGCTATTGAATTTTGCTTGTTAGAGTGAGCCTCTGTGACAGAAATCAGTGAATTTTCAGTCTTGTCTGCTTTTTTTTTCATATCTAAACCAGACAGGATAATGCTTCTGTTTAATGACTTCTTCCATTATATAGAGGTGATAAAATGCAGTAGTTCAGAAGCCTCGGATTAAAAGCAGGATTAAAAACTTTCAGAAATAAACTGATGGAAAAAATCAGAGTTGAATGCTATATTGAAGAGAAATGAGAAATGTAGGATAGAGAATGGGAAGAAGGTGAAGTACACATTTCTGTGTTTTCTCATCTAGAGCTTGTTTTTGGTTTTTGCTATCATGGTAGGAGTGGGATGTGCTCACTCACCTGGGGGAGAATGCCTGTCTCTTTGCTAGAATGTGACAGCTGTCGACTTGCAGTTCTGTGTGGGTTATACTTGATTTATATTGTGGGGAGAAAAAAAAAAGAAGAAAACCAAAAGTCTAAGTGTTTCAACAACCTTAAAATCAACCTTAAAAATAAAAAACTATTACAAATAGAAAATACAAGCTAAAATGTATTACAGTTTTTTTAAACTATTTAAGATTCATATTGTTTATGGCTATGAAATGTGACAAGGTGGTTGGATTGATATGTACCCTATACATACAATATTTTTAAACTAATTAAGATTCATATTGTTTATGGCTATGAAATGTGACAAGGTGGTTGGATTGATATGTACCCTATACATACAAATATTTTCTATGCATATAAATGCATGAGTTGAAGTGCCAAATGAAACCTACTGTTCCAGGGACTAGACAAAGAAAGAAAGGTCCAGGGTATATTATATATATGTTGGTTGTCCTGAAGAATACTGAGCTGATAGTTTAGTGCTGCAATATTTCTCAGTAGCTGATCATTACTTATCTAGTGCTCATGTCTCAGCTGTTGGTCCTTCTCTAAATATGAAAGCCTTCATCTTTCTCTCAAATCAAAACAGCAGAAGGTATAAAGGAGGTCTTGTCTTTGCCACTTCCCTGGTCTTTTAAAGCAGTAGCTTTGAATGCTGTGGGACTATCTCTGCTGTTCTATTCTGTAGCTCTTGGTGCAAGAGGAAAAAAGAAAACTTTTTATATATTCTCCTAGAGGGGAGTTGGGGTTTGTTTTTCATCTAATAGGGAAAGAATTCTTTTGAAACCCCTAGTGCCTATTTTCTTGAGTTCTGTTTCCCTTAATTTCATGTAGCCTCCTCTTGAGACTAATTCTGTCTAACAGCAGCAAGGCTTGTCATCAGCAAATGGTAACTTATCTGCTCCTGCAGTCTAAACCATTCTCTCTTCTGAATGTTATTTAAAGCTGCCTTTTTCCTCAGTGACAAAAATAAAGTACTTTTATTTGGTTGCACATGCCTCTACTGTGCTATAGAAGAGGATGTAGAATCTTCCTGTTCTGGCTCTTACATCATCAGCCCAACTGAGATTCCATTCAGGAACTCAGTACTGAGGAACCATCACCCTTTAGTTGCTTCCCACAAAGAACTAACCAAAGGATGATGAGGCCAACGAGATCTTTTTAGCTACTTTTTTTCTTTTTTTTTTTTTGTTAATATATAGGCTATCTTAAAGTTTATGATTTCATTACCTCAAAAACCAACAAATTGTTGCTTAGATCTGAATTTGGGCTTGCAAACTTGTCATACTGGTTTTCTCTAGCTGGCATTTTGAGCATATTGCTAATACTTTTACAGTTTTGCCTCTAAATATGAAACACAGCTTTTCAGACTGACAACTATTTTTATCATAAATTGTCTCTTTTAGGCAGAAAAATGTCCTCAGAAGAGAAATTACTGACTGTACAGGTAACCTGCTTAATAAAAATATTAGTCTTTTAGGTTTCTTCCTTACTTGGCTATTAGGTTCCTATAAGAAGGCATTATTAAAGTTAATATATATTTTTTTTTCCTTAAGATTGAGGAATATATATAGTGTACAAAAACATTTTTGAAATAGGCTTATTGGAGGATTTGGGGGTTTGTAAGGGAAAGATTGGGAGTGAAAAGAGAACTTGGTGTTCAATCTTAAATAGTTGGTTCTTGTGGTAGTTGAAGTTCAATGTTTTAGAAGCCTGAGGAGTCGTGTTGAATACATTTACATATAGTTCCTATCATGAGCAGAAATCTGTAGAAAAGGGGACAGATTTCTGCTGTTATGCTTGTGCAGTGTCGTAAAACTCTAGGTTTAAAGATGCAGTAGTGTTTTGGATCAGTTGTTTGTTTCCAGCCTCCTCCACTTTTATGATTAGTATTGATACTTTATCAGCTATGGATGAAGTTTTGCCTTAGTTCTGGCAGAACTATCTATCACTTTTTGGTGCCACCTACTCTAACTCATTTCTGTGGTGAACACATCATCATGCCAGTCTTAGTGGCAGAATGTAATTTTCTATTGCACTTTCTACTTATTTCCATCAGTTACTCTTTAGAATGTTCAAAAATGCATTTGACATGTAAGTCTGAACCTTAAAGTCAACATGAAGACATCCAGCAAAATATCCCCGTCATTGCTTGATATCAAGATTTCTTTTTCATTAATTTTATGTCTGTCTTGCATGGATATTCTAGTGACTAAAAGAGCTGTGATTGTTGCTAGACTGGATCTGAAGACATTATACTCCCTGGAAAAATGACAAGCAATTAATTTTTACCATTTGCATGAACTGAAAATAGAGCCATTTCACAAGGGTATGAGAGTATCATAAATATCACCTTCTTTTTGAAAGGTTCAGGAGTTGATTGACTTAGAAGTAGAAGGCAGAATGGATGACTTCCTAAATTTTGAGACCAGGTCAGTTTTCACTGTGAATTAGATGGTTGTAAAGTTATCTTATTATGTTGCCTGAGATTTAGTCAACAGAGCTTTTGGGATTGACAAATGTTTGTCACTTGTACGTCTCCTTAGCTACAGCACTTTATAAAAGCTTCAAAGGACAATTTTTGAAGCTAGGGATTTTATCTCCTGGGACAGAAAAAAGAATGTACTTTTTTAAAAAGCAAATAACTTCAATAACTACAAATAACCTAGTATTTGCCATGGAATTAGAATCTTGCATTTATACAGTTCAAAGACAGAGCTAGGCTGCTCAGCATGTATATAACTGTTTCCCAAGTTTCTTTGTTTCTGTGCCTAGGGGAATGAATTGTGTTAGTCTAAGTGATAAATCAATTACCTAGGGCAGGTGACTTAAAATAAAGAGGTTAATGACTGATAAATCATAAGGAGAGTTATGATGCATGAACCTAAGTTTCAAAGGGAGTTTTTAAAAAAAAATGCATTGTTCAAGAAGCTCTAAAGATGAATGTGTGTAACTTTTCCTGTCTACCCTCCAAGGTCTTCAACAGGTTGACTTTGGGTTTTGGCTTTGTTTTTGTTTGGGGGCAGGGATGTGTGTGTCTGGTTTTTTTTGTTTGGTTGGTTTTTGCAATGTTCTTCCTTACCTGTCATAGTTATACATCTACAGTCTTGCAGAAGAGTCAAATGGTATGCTGTTCATCCATGTTGGGGTGCTGATCCTTGTGATAAAGGGAGCTTCAAAATGGGATGGAAGTATAAGAAACCTGCTCTTAATTTGTGTCCTCTCCTTACAAACACATTAGTATTTTCATGCATGGTTTAAATTTGGTTAGGTTTAAATTGGGTCAGGCTTGTGTATGTATTCATTTTTGTATGACTTATTAAAGTGCAATGAATGTGGCTGCCAGTGGCTCAAGATACATCTGTCTTCACTACAATTGTCAAGGTAACAGCTTCTTGAAACTATATTGAGATCCAGCAGAAAAATTTGTGTTTTCTTACCTGTTTGTTTTTTTTTTTCTCTGAGTGTAGCTCTCACAATATTGCTTTTCAAATCAATTACTGCAATAGAAGTTGGCAATTTAGCCTGTGGGCAGCAATAATCTGTGTTTTACATAGCTGTATGGAAAGCCAAAACATATGGCTGATAAGTGTTCGCAGGTGACATGGAGACTTCTGTAAACCTTTTGTATGGTTTATTTTTTTTAAACAAATACATATCTTCTATCAAAGATCTCAAAAACAATTAAACATAAAGAGGTTTTTATACAGCAGCCTAAGGTGGTGATGGGAAATAAGTCAAAAAGTATGCAAAGTGCTTAGAAAAATCTGGAAAGCTAGCAAACTCTTTTCTAAATCTGCTGCTTAAAGTCCGAAGTGATTGCAAATGAACAAGTTACAAGTGGTTTTTCAAAGAAAGCCATCACAGAAAAACTCTTTAATTCTTTGAACGCATTTTCATGTTGTAGTACGTTACGTTGCAACTCCTCTTTATGAGGAGTTATCAAATATTTGCTCAAATAAGATTGTCAGAATAGACTAGTGACCAGGTGAACAAAATTAGCAGTAAAATAATTTTCAAAGAACAGATGGTGAAACAGCATTATAAAAGAAGCAATTACTTAGAGTAATATTCTTTAGCCTGGAAGAAAAGGCCTTGAGGGAGAAGTTATGCTAGAAATCTGTGAAGTATGCCATGGCAACAGCCACAGGGTGAGTATTTGCCAGCCCTCGTAAGTGAAGAAATAGGTGGCAACACAGATGGATTCAAACAAGAGGAAATACTTCAGTGTTACACAGTGAGCTGCGAAAATTCCTGCTGCAAAACATAGATGCAAAAGGTTTTGTATGGGTAAAGCTTAGACAAATTCATGGACTTAAAATATTTGCCATGAAACCCTTAAATACAAGAAGCCCACAACTACAAAATGGTGAGATCGCAGTGATGTACCATTCAGTTTGAACTGAGGTAGAGTTCCTCAGTTCAAACTGAATGGCATAAATAGAGGTCACAAGAATCCAAAACACAGTAATATGTAGGAACTAGACAACATTCAGTCATGGTATATATGATAAATGCACTCTTTCCAAGTGTGTTTACATTTCTATTGGTTCACTTCTTGCTTTTTAGATGGTTACATCTATGAAGCCTTGGTTGTATTTTATGATGTAAATAGAGCACCTGACATGCGCCTAAGAACATAATAAAACTTGACAGCTTTCACTTAGATGTTAGGTAAATTAAAAGGCAATTTGAGAGTTGAAATACCTTGAAAAATACCTTGAAACTTCAGATGTGAGCAGATTATTTGGGAAAATCTGACCTGTAGCTGCATTTTTGTGACAACATTTTAGAAGTATTGAGGAAAGGGTTTTTTCAGACAAACCTAGGAGCACTGTAGTTAAATGGGAAAAACTGCAAGTATAGGTTTGATAGCAAATGCTGGAAAAAACCATTTTCAACCAGTTCAAGCTAGGATATGTGTTTTGTGAATACTCTGTAGTGGTTTAGCACTTTCAGCACGTTCTGCAGGCTAATTATCTACACATCCAAAGTGCCAAATGAATGAAAAGCTAATATTTAATACAGCATCTTCCAGTAATTACTTATGCAGAAAGACATTTAGTCCCTTTGAATTGAGAAAGTATTAAAAATAATAAGCCTATTTCCCTTTCATTTTGTTGCTGAAGAATATTACTGTCTGAATTGCTTTTGCATAAAACAGTGCATTTTAGAGTGAAAGTGTCATTTTGAAAAAAGACATAGTTAAGTATTAAATGTGGTTTCTCAATAGTAATTTTCTCAAGCGTTAGCTTAGATTTGTTTATAAAACTTTGATTTTTTTTTTTTAACAATACTAAAATTTTCATTTATGGAATCTTTAAATACTTTCAATTGTGGAAGGGTGGAAACATCTTCATGTGCAGCAATCTCAATTTAAAACAAAAAAACCCACAAGATACAATAAGGGTTCGATATGAATGTCAAAACCAAGAATTGTCTTACACTGATCCCACCACTTGTCATTTAGTCAGAAATATTTTACAGGAAGTATTAGTTCCCTTATGGTCTTTTTCAGTTCTGCTGAAGACCTATATTTATGAACTCGGTAAAATCTCAATGCAGAATGTAAATGGTCGTTATTCATAATTGCAGTATGCTAAATGCTTATGTACTTACTACTAAAAAGCTCTTTTGTCAGTTTTTTTTCTGTAGTTTGTGTGCGAGTTCATATAGAAGCTTAGTTCTTTAGCCCTGCTAAGCAGTAACACAACAGAGCCTCTGTCACACTGTCCAGGCATGGAGCTTTCACGTCCTCTCCTGGTCTTCTGATTTGTAGATTTTAAAACTAGAGTCGATCATTACTGTTCTCTGATTTCACTTCCTATAAAGTTTAATGGTTACAAAATGGCATGCAGCAATCCAAGTAACTTTTGATTTGAACTGACAGAAGCCTTTTTGAATGTATTTCACTCATGATATGAAATTTTAATGTGATGGCAGAAGTTGTCCTCTCCCTTGGTAAATGCTTCCAGTACTACGCCTGAACATTTTTAAAACACTTAGTGCATCTACCTTTTGAATTTTTATTGAATTTCCTTTTTTTAAACTTTTGAATCTTGTTATAGCTCTCTCTTGGAAACCACTCTAGTATTAGAAATTATCTTGATTTGACGCTCTTTGTATGATTATGGTCTTTGACTTTTTTTTCTCTGAAATAGATGAGCTCCCTTAACCTATCGCTGAAGGGAAGACTTTCAGGACCTCAAATCATACTTGTGATTCTTCTCAAATATCTTTTCTTCATGTTACCATTTTGACTTTTAAGGGGCGTGTTATTTCCATGATGGCCTTCCCAGTGATGCATACGATCATGATTTTACCTGTGATTCTTGTTACATTTGCTAATTTTGAGTTGAGAGTAGATGTACTCTCTAAGACCAGATTTGGAGCTCTGATTTCCTAGTGTGACTCATCCTTTTCAAAACAGATACTGTAGTGCAGTCTCGCCAGCACCGTCTGGTATGCTTTTTGTAACAAGTTACATCTAGTCTGTAACATCACTTTAGGAACTGTGAAGAGGTTTGGGGATTTTTTGATCTTTCTTTAAATGCATACTATCTATCAGCTTTTAATATTATTATCCTGTAATGAAAAAGTTTCTAGAATTCAAAGAATCTATTCTCCTTAGCTAGATTTAAAATAGGTGGGGTTTTTTATCAGAAGCAAAGGAAGGAAAAAAAAATCTTTAAGTTCTTTCAAGAAAATTCCTAACTGCCAATACGCTGCCAGTTTTTGCTTGTCTTCCAGGAGAAGAAAAGTTGTTTGCTCCCCTTTCCTATTAATTAGTCTCCTTAAAACATTCTAAAAATCCCTTAGCTTCATTGCGAGAGCAGTCCCTTCTAGTGAGCATTAGATATTTTATGCTTATGAATTTGCATTATTTATTGCATTTACCATCTTGCTCTCCTTTCCCAGAAAGTGAAATTTTCTTCATAAAGCAGCAGATTTGATGCATAAACTTGGGGAACGCCCCACCTAGTGGACGATCGCAAACTCATTTTCTCGTTGCTTCAGTTCCATCAGGAGACTCAAGATTACGTTAGGTTGCCTTATGCGTTAAACATGTTTACTGCCAGCTCAGGAAATTAATTAGATAGCTGAATTTTCTTTCCCCTTTTACTTATCGGGTGGCAGTGGTTGCATTTGAGGAGCTGGAGGAGAAGAAAGGTAAAAAGAGGATTTACATTAAAGTCCCCAATAAATGTTTTGACATAAGAAATTAATTGCAAGATATGATGATTGAAATTACCATCTTCAAAACTGGCTTTCCTGAGTTTCAGAGGAAAGGAACTGAACTGTGTCAACAGAACAATTTTCTGTGAGGCAGGAGTTGGGGATTAATTTGTATTCAACATGAGACTGGCCTTTCCCTTGAACAAGAAAAGATACAGTGAACTTTTTTAAAACGGGGCAGCAAAACAGAGAGAACGGAAGCCTCTCTGCTTGTATTTCTTTAAGACTTGTGCTTTTAAAGGCAAACTGAGATATGAGTTATGTCCCACAGTGAACAAAACGTATTAATTGGAAGAAGTAGGATGAGGTAATGTGTTGCCCTGCCCTTCCTATTCTTGTGTCCTGTAATGTCCACATCCATCGTCATGTGGATGAAGAAAGTTTGTCAAGAGGCAAGTTTTTTGATCCCTCAAAGTAGAGTTCCCCATCTTTCTGTGCTGCTTTAGGAGTTGATGTTTGAGTTGCATATAATGAGATAATATTCAAATATGCTTTCTTATTTTTCTGCATTATAAAAAGTACTTTCTTTCTAAGAAACTTATTACTGAGAGAAGATAAGAATAAACAAGACTTTATCTTAGGCACTTTGTATTTGGAATAGACACTACATTCTGTAAATGAAATCAGATGCTGAGGAATCGCAGGTCTGTCTTGGAGGGACTTAAATCATTTGGCAATGTCCAGATGATAATATAGCCTTGAAAGTGATGCCTGTAGACACATGCAAAATACCACTGTTAAAGTGTACAAAACAAAGAGGAGGCAAGGAAAAGAATCTCTTCCATCCATATCCTAGATCACTGAGTTTCCCCACAAGTATTTTGCTGAATGCCAGACAGGGAAAAGGAAAAAGAAATACATCAAGTTGACAGTCTGGGGCAAATGGGTCATGGCTACAGCCTGTCTCTTCATGTGAGTTGTTAAGGACATACCAAGTGTTAAAACATTACCTGTTTCTGGAGGCTGTCTTAGTTGCTTTTTCTCTCAAGGACTCTGTGATAGCACTTAAAAACACTGCTTTAATAAAGTTTTTTGCCAAATTATCTTTTTTCCCTGTGAAACTGCCTCTTTCCTCTTCACTGCCTCTTCAATTGTCCAACATGCTTCTAATGTGAATATTACTTGCACGTACAGAGGGGAGTGAATTTCTGTTTATTGTAGCTGATGAACAATTGTAATACTGATTTATTGGTGAGGAATTAAAAAAGGCTTCAGCTATACCCTCCAGGGTAATTTTTTTATTTGCAAGAAGCACATCTCCCAAGGAAGGACTGAAGCCCAATTTTTTTTTCCTCTGTTTAAGTTTACCTTTCCAGTAAAATGTTACCTTTTAATTTAAAAGTGAAAACAATGTAAGCTGTATCCCTTATAATCTCATAACTCTTTTGGCAGGAGAAGAGAGAATTGGTAGCATATTTAATACCTTTCTTAAAATTCATGCAGGCACATGTCTATTCTTTGGGTGCAACGTTGAAAGCAGCTATAGAATATATAGTAGAACCTGAGACAGAATCAGAATTTGGGCAAGATCTACATGCTCTACTGGAACAAATGCAAGAAGAAAATCCTGAACACAGGCCGGATATTGAGGTAAAAGAGCCCTATGTAATTTTCTCCTTGAAAAAAAAAGTTGACAAAAATATTACTTCATGTGTGCTCATTAACAGAGAGGTAGTCTTTATATGTAATGCGTAGACTTTGCAAGAAAGCTGAGGTTTTTCCAGACTCTCAGCAGAAATACATTTTTCTACTTACTCTAATGGACATAGAAAATGAAAAGGGGGTGTAAATGTTTTATGGTGGTCTGATTTTTTTTTTGAAGGTTGGGATCACTTGTGGATCTAAATTTTTTCAATAACTATTTCTTCCAATTTAATATTTAATTTACAGGAAGAAAGCTTAATTAGAAGTTGTTTAAAGCATTACTACTAACTATTTTTTCTGTAAATATATAAATGTTAGTAGTATTTGATTAGATACCTTAATAAGATTTGTATTTTATTCCATCTAGCCCCCTACTTAACCTTTAATTTTTACAAAGAATTCGATATATATAGGATTTTCCAAGACAATATTTTCAAAGGAGTTACATTCTAAATGTTCGTTATTTAATGCAGTGCTATTTGGCATTGATGTGTTAAAGTTTAGCTTTCATGCATTGTTTTTGCAGACTTCATACTGTTCTTCTACATCAGAATGGTGCTATATAGTTTTCTTTTTGTGAGTTAGTTGTTTTTTTTTTTCTTCCCTTCTGAGCTGATAGTGTAATTTCTAATTCTAAATGGTATAGCACTAGAATCACAGAATCGCGGAAATGTTTAGGTTGGAAAAGACTTCTAAAAACATCAAGTCCAACCGTAAACCTCACACTGCCAAGTTCACCAATAAACCACAGAATCATTAAGGCTGGAAAAGACCTCTAAGATTAAATAGTCCAACCATCAGCCCAATGCCATGATACTTTTTAAACACCTCCAGGGATGCTGACTCAACCACTTCCCTGGGTAGCCTGTTCCAGTGCTTGGCAGCCCTTTTGGTGAAGTAATATAACCTAATGTCTAGTTTAAACTTTAAATGGTGCGACTTAAGGCCATTTGCTCTCATCCTATCACCTCTTACTTGGGTGAAGAGACCAACACCTACCTCACTAGAACCTCTTCTTGGGTAGCTGTAGAGAGCAATAAGGTCTCCCTACAGCCTCCTTCGGACAGTTCCAGTTCCCTTAACCGCTCCTCATAAAACTTGTGCTCCATACCCTTTACAAGCTTTGTTCCCCTTCTCTGGATATGCTCCAGGAATTTAATGTCTTTATTGTAGCGAGGGACCCAAAACTGAATGCAGTGTTCAAGGTGTGGCCTCAGGCTGGATACCTTTCTCGCTTATTCTTCTCCTTCCTCAGTCTGATATGTGAACCAACAGAGCCATTTTCTTCCTTCTACTCACAACAGCAGAAGAGTAGCTGAGCAGGTTAACAGGGAAATAAGAGCATCTCCTCAGACCTGTTTTTAAATCTGTGAATGTCTGTACTTAACTGTGTGTGAAACCAGTGCTAATGCCATCAAATGATACTCAGGCTACCCATTAGAGATGTATAAAACTGTTTCTTGTGATCTGATAATGATTTCTTTCTCCAGTTATGAGTAGTACTTTCTAGATATTTGTAATTTGCAGTTTCTAAATGATTCGAAATTTGCTTTTAATGTAATTCTGGTAATAAAAATGTCCATCGTCCTGCTTATGTCACTCAATACAAGGGAATAACTGGCTATTTAAAAAATGAGATAAATGTTATCCTTGATGAATAATGTCAGGTTATTAACTTTTATCTGTTGTTCTTGGCCTTCTAGTTGTAGGCTACAACTGTTTTAAATAATTTCATCATAGCTTATGGTAAAAGTAAGAAATTCATCCATGTGGTAGGAACACAACAGTATAATCAACAGTGCAACAAAGACCTCTGGTGTAGCACTGTATAAAGATATGCTGTGTGAGTTAACGTGATTCACTTCAGTAAAAATTCACAAATCTATTCATTATTAAGTAAGTATTTAATGCTAATTTTCTCTAGAGCATTTTGTCATTATGTGAAGAGAAACTGAAGATTGCTTCATCCAGTAATATTTGTCGAAGCCTGTCTGCTGTTGGAAGAAGGGTTCTTTCAATTGAATCATTTGGTACTTCTCAAGGTAACCTTAAAATGTGTTAGTCTAGAATTTTAGATTGCCTAACAGATCTAATGATTTTTAATATACCATGTTTGTGTCCTTTCTAAATATAAAAAAGTCTAGATATTAAATATTTGTGGATTGGGGTGGAGAGAAGGTGACACACAACTCTTATGAGCATTATTTAAGTGTCCTTTATGATTGAAAGTCACTTGTCTAGAAATAATTATTTTTTTCTAATATAGTGAAGATACGTAACAGCATTGGCAGAAAAAATACTATAAAGTTTTACTAGGAGAGATTAGAAGGTTTAAATGCACATTTAATGTAAGCATCTGTTTTTTGTATCTAGATGTCTGTGATAACATGTGGAAGGGAAGAATGTATCAGAGAAGTTTGGGATCTAAATTATACTCAAATGAGAAAAACGGCATAGCAGGTGATTCCTCTGCAGTAGAAGATGTGACAGCTACCTGTCATAAGGACTCTCCTGTAGTTACTATGGTGGCTGGCAGAGAAAGTCGTTTAAAGGAAATGCCAGTTGATCTGGATAATGAGAAAACTCAACATTCTAAACTTGCGACTCAAGATACAAAGAGCAAAGAAGACAAACATGCAGTGTGTGACAGTTTTGCTAGTGTTGCTTTGGATATAAAACCATGTGTTATTGACCTGGAGAGAGATGGCATTTTTAAGAAAGGTTCTTTGAGAAAAATTAAAACCTTTCCAAAGCTACCACTTGAACCTACAGATACAAATAACTCTTTTACTGCTGTAACCAACAGTGGACCGCTAGCTAAGAAAAATCACTTGCTAGCACAGGAGTCACTACCTCTAGACAATAATAATGAGGTTGCTTTTTCAAAGGGAAATCTTAATTCATTTCCTTTTAGTAGTCCACCAAAAACAGAACCAAAGAATCAGCAGGTAAATGATCTTCATTTAGAAGCTCCGTGTGTCTGCACACAGGTGTCTGGCATGAATGTAGAAGAACATATGTCATTTATTAATGGTAAAAAGATATATCGTGTTTCATCTGATCACAAAGAAGACTGCTCTGATGCTACCTCTGAAATACCAAATACAGCTGGTGTGATAAAAGGCCCAAATCAATCAGTTGCTGAAGCAAAAATGCTAGACAATTACATGGCATTTGAAGACTCTTCTGAAACTTTTCAAGGGTCAAATGAAAATTCTGTACCACCATTTAACAACATGGCTTCAGTGTTAATGACAAAACCCAGTGGGAACAGATATGGATCAAACCTAATTAGGTCTTCAGAATTAAGCAACAGTGCAATGAGCGCAAACAATAATGAAGATAATCTCTGTGGAGGCAGAGGGTCAGAAATCAAAAGTAATGAGCAGGTAGTAAAAATAAAGTCTTCATTATATAGTTGCTGTAGTCACTTGTGTGGAGATGAAATGACTTAAATACTGTGTGATTGTTTTCCCCTTTGTCCCCTATACATCCTGGAAAATTGAGTTTTGTTAGTCTGCACACTTAATAGTCTTCTCTTTAAAAGTCAACTGCTACAGTGAAAATTATGCTATTGCAAAATCAACTTTGATTTTAATTTTTTTTCTTACAAATGGAGTATTCTTGTTGATGTGTTACAGCAACATATTTAGTAGTTGATTACATTTGTGAGAGAACGTTACCAAAGCATATGTTGATTTTTAACTCTACACTACTGTCAATGCATAAAGTTTACTACCTTGCAGTGGGCCTTCCAGGTCCTTATGGAAATTGCAGAGTTCTTGACTGCAAACCTGACCTCATTACAGTCAGTGTCAATGTCCCATCTGCTTTGGGAGGTGAAAAGACTCCACTTTTTAATCTACATGGGCATTTAAGTTTTTGAAAATTGTACGTATGCTCTATCTGTTCTGTGTTCTTAAATTGCCACCTCTGTGTTTGTTATGTATATTTCATGATAGAATTCAAGTATGTGCACAGTATGATGGATATGTTGTCTCAAGCGTTTCAACTTTATAAATAGCTAAATAAGAAGGAGAGCTGATATTAATCTACTAGAATTTGTTGATAGATGGTGTGGTATGGTCTCTTCTCTGCACAAGTTACATATTTTCAGGGTGGACAAGTTTGGTCTCTGACTAGATGGTTTTCTCATGTGCCACATTCAAACAGATAGAAACAGCCCATGGAGTAGGAGGGCTCCTGGCAAAAAATGCAAGATGGCTGGTGCTACTCCAGCCTTGCTGTGACCTAAAAACGAGCAGCACAAACTTCACACATTTAATTTCCAGAAATTATCTTAGGTGAAGATGTTGGGGTTTCTTCGTTATTTGTATACTGACAACTTGATCTTCTACTCCTTGCCTAATAGCCAGTCTTCCAGCTATCCCATGCAGTGGCATGTAGGGTTATTTTAAGTCTGCATCCATGCCTGTCTTTGACTAGCCCAAACTCCACTGGAATAGTAACCTAGGACTGTCAGGTCTGTAAAGATCCTTCGGTTCATCATAGCTATAAAAATCAATGTAACATTGAAGATGCTGTTCTAACTGCTTTTTTCTTTCCTGTCTCTACTACCCTCAATAACGAGGACTTATTAACTTCATAGTGCAGGAGGATGATAGTAAGTATGGATAAGTACCACATGACATGGTTTTGCTTCCTGAGGAAGTTACTCATTGTATGCAAATTGAGTCCTTTGTTTAGTTTTTAAGTCCTGCCAGTTCATTCCTCAGACTCTGGAAAAAGATCCCTTCATAGCAGACACTTAGGTTTTGGGGTTTTCTTCTTCCCTCCTCCCTTCTTGCTTCGTACTATGCAACCTTAACATACTCAGAAGAGTGCAAAGTAACAATCAGATTTATAATCATTACAAAGTCTTCTGCTTTTGCTTTGTCATTTGTTACTCTGGATTTACATGATCCTGATTCATTTGGTATATGTGCTTGTATTTCTAACAAGGATCGTAGTGTTTTCAGTCACTGATTTCTTGTGAGAAAGTTTGTTAGTACACAGAAATCTAGGTAAGTCTTAGTATTCAAGCAACAGAAACAACTCTTTTTCATCTTATGTGCAAATCTCTTTTTCTGAATGGGGGTTTTATATATTTTTTTAATGCTGAACTTTATAAACTTAGGAATTAATTTACATGTTATTTGTCATGGAGAAGATGGCTAAGGTAATGCCATCAGATTGCTGTAAAACCACTACAGCTAGTTTGTTGGGGTTTTTGGTTTGGATTTGTTTTGGTTTTCATTCCAAGAAATAAAGATACTGCACTTAAGTCAATTGCCTTGAGGGGGAAGTGGGTTTACTTAAGCCTCTGTGTTAACTAGAGAGGTATGATGAGTAAGCTGCCATCTCTTAAGAACAGAAATTGAGTATTTTGATAGGGGGCCTTCTTTAAGGAGGAAAAAAAAAACTGTTGAAATAGGACCTATATACTGTCTTTACTGAATTGTCAGGTCAACTAAGTTTGAGTACCCAAAGATATTTCCAAGAAAATGATCTTTCTCAGTGTTATACTTCCCTACAAATCTTGCAAGATTTAAAAGCTATAACGGAAGTCCTGTTTGCTTTCTGTGTAACAGCACTTGAGATTGGCACACAGAAAAGCAAACCAAAATGTGTTTTCTGTTATTCTGCCGTTCTTCTGAAATCCTCTTTTTCTTGAAATATTTCATCATCATTTCAAATAGTGTTCTTTCAGCCTGAACAGAATTTCATCCTTCCAAATAAGTATGCTCTTATTAGTTGAGGTTATCCTGTCCACACTGCTTTCACGGGATAATCACAGTGAATCAGAAAAGGTACCTATTATTCCAGTTGCCCTAATAAGCAGTGTTGTAATACTTGTGATATCAAATGAAGACAGCAGGGTGGTGGTTGTCTTTGAAACCAGAATTTTAGAGTTGTGCTTTCAGTAGAAGAAAGGTGTGATAGACTCGTGTTCAATACTCCTTTTTTAATAATCAATTCCAGTAGATGTTCAAGTTCTACAACATAAATATATATAAAAAGCTTTTAAACATATCAACATCTGTGATCAGCATCTGGATTTCCAAAATGGTTGTCTGTTCCCTGAAATTCTGAGCTTCTAGCCTGGTAGTCTTTGGTTTGTTTTCTAAAGGAGGGTCACTCAGTGTCACTAGTTACTGAACTGTATGACAGACTATTATAAGTCTTCTGAGAGGAGTAGGGGGAGAGGTTCCACGTTTTCAGCTTTGTTTTCGTCTTCTGGAAAACAGATTTTATTCTTCAGACTTCTGAAACGTAGCAGTTTATGCCTGTCTTACTTCCTAACAGTTGCAAAAATAAAACCACGCTGTGCTATCCCTTATGTAAAAAAGTTACAACGGATATTTCTGCACACTTTCAATTCTCCATGCCAGTATTTTACCAGATACCTAAAAATGTTTGGGGTGTTGGGTTTTTGGTTGGTTGTTGATTTTTTATATTTTTTTTTTAAAAAAAAAAGCTAAAACTTTAGTCTGAGAGTTTGTTCATTTACTGCAAAGGCATAAAAAGTGTGAAGCCCCAGCTAATGTGAGTTCTGTCTTCTGGGCTAAATGTAAAACACCTAAGAAGATTTACAGAGCTGCTCTTTCACTTGTTTTCTATAACGGATAAGCACGACTGCAGCAAACAGAGCTTTAAGAATAGTTTCTCTAGCGTCTCTTTCTTGTTCTTTAGAGAAAGTGCAATACTAGTTCCATCCGGTTGAAGATCAACCTTGTCTACTCTGGAGAACAGACAGTTTTTCTTACCTGTCAATAATACTTCTCCAGTGGACAATATTTTTCTAATACCCCAATACTGGCTCTTAATATTGTGCGCTTTACTGCTAGTAAGCATTACTAAAAATACCTGCTTGCTTTTGTCTGGCTATGGCAATGTATCTTGTGAGGGTTTTCCTAGTAATTTTTATAGTTTTGCATGCTATAAATAAATATTTTTCACTTCAAGTTTGAGTGGGGATCTTTTATTTCTCTAACCACTTTCATTCCAATCAGGTGTGTCTCATCTCTAATGCTTTTAAATGTTTCTTTAAATGCTATGGCCTTTACACAGGAGGGGTTAATGGGAACCTGGCATATACACATTTGTTTTCTGTTGGTCATTCATACCCAGTCAAGCATGAGAGAAGGTAAAAGCCATGTAGCTAGAGAATGACACTTAAACACTGGGGAAATAGTACTTGAAGGAAAGAAAAGTTGGAAATTCCCATAAAAATATTTTATTAGGAAAAGAATAATTAAAATCTTGCTTGCTTTGGCTGTTTAAAAGAGGCTAATATTATGTTCATAAAATCTGGTACATTGGCATAGTCTGAATGCTTGAAAAGTTAGAATTTACTGTTCTGGTACCAACAATAAAATAAAAGATTGTTAAATTATCTTTGAAGCACTGAAGAGATAACCTCACTTTTTCAACAAGCAAGGTTTAAAATGCAATTTTTTTGGCATAAACTAAAATGTCACCATTATATAACTGTAGGTGATAATCAGTGATGTGGCTTTTTTGTTTCCTTTTCTATCAAAACTTCTGTGCTTTGGTAAACTCAATTTTTAAACCAAGAAATTTTCTATGATTCCTGGTATGAAAAGGTCCATTTTAAAACACGAAGAAAAAAATTCAGGAGGAGGCACTGGATTATAATTTTGTTTGCCTTTTGGTGCAATTTCACTGGTGATTATATATGAATAAATGTTTTATATCAGCATTAAAATAAAGTAGACTTGAGGTCATGCAAATGCTGATAGTTAAGAAACAACGCATGCTACAGGCAGTTTGATAAAAGATTTTAATCATATGTTTTCCAGCACTTTAGATTTTTTTCTTCATAGCAGCTGAGTGGGAATTTTTGAAATTGTAGAAAATAGTAATAGCCATGAATCAACGACTTGCATATTATAAACCAAAACATCAAAACCAAGCCTGAGACTGATGCTGAAGTGAGGGAGTTTTACACTTAAGTGTTTACCAAAACACAAACTTATTCAATGGAATTTGAAAGTGCAATGTGTTGAATACATGCTTTGAGATTTAAATAAAAATTGCCTCATAACTTTAGGTTGAGAAATGTAGTTCCTTTGGAAACTATTTTAAGTAGATTGCATATGTCTTTAATCATAGCTCTAAAAATGTGATGAAACATCTTTTGTCTAATATTGTCAAGGTGTATGATAACTTTTACAAGATACTAGAAGGACAAGTCCCTACTAGGTCTGAACCCCGAGTCTTCAGATGAAGTGTTCTAGAATTCTCTTTCTGGTACAGGAAGATGAACATCTGGAATAATTAGGACACTAGAAGAATTACCTTCTTGGATATTTTTTTCAGGAATAAAAATAATCTTTTGATATGGGAAGAGACTTCAGTTAGAGACCATAGTGATGCAGACAGTTCCCTTGCAATACTAATGTGAATACTAGCTAGCAGTATTAATATCTGAGGTTTAATCTTTAGGATGTTTGACAGAGAGAAACAATGAGGGTATGTATTTAAATAAACGTCACCAATCTGTAATCAGAGAGCATCCTCTTTTTTTTTTTTCTGACTCAGGTTAATTTGGCCATCTTGTGGATGGCAATGATTCTTATTTCTGCTAAGATTTGCTTTTTGGTTTTTTACCTTTTTTTCTTCTGGAACAGAATCTCAGTTTTCTGGTGCCTTATCATCCCCTGTTTTGCTATCTGTCATCGACACTTTCTTCTTATCATAAACTTTTGCTGCTGCTCCTAAAGTTTATTCCTACTTTCCTGCTGTTCTTAAATCTCTGTCATTTCTGTCTTCCTCTAGAGAGCTTGGCTATCCCTGAGGTGATGAGAAATACCTGTCAGCTTTCTGCTGTACAACTGACTTCAGTCTCCAGTTTAGTGAAAGATTCTTCTTCCCCTTGCTAGCTCTTCATCACTGTCATCTGCCATAAAAGGTGATTTGTGTATGCAATAGAGGAAATTGATCTTTTTCCACTGCAGCTTCTAGAGCCTCTAGGGACATAAACTTCAAAAAGAGGGATTCTCTTACAGACAAATGTGTGGTAGTGGTGTGTACTCACTAAATATTATTCCCAAATCCCAAAACTTAATGTTCTAGCTGGTCTGTGAAATTTCTCTTTTGATTTCTCTCCATTCATGTCAACTGTGCAGGGTGAATTTGAAGATTTGGCTGCTTCTTTCATTATAAAGTGTCTGTCAGCAAAGATGCTTGAGGCATTTGAGAACCAGGATGCAATGGAGGGGGGAACACAGCACTGATCAGGCACAGTCATCAATCAACAGTATGACACTCTCTTGAGTGTTTTCTAGACTAATTCATTCTTTTGACTCTCTGAGCTCTTCCTGCTGTTTAGTTGATTTTTTTTTTTTTATCAGACAGTTCAAGAGCTTACTTTTCTAGATATAGTGAAGGAACATATTGATGTAAAAATTTTGCACTCCAGGATGCTTGTGATAGCAAAATTTGAGCATAACGCTTAACATTATTACCTGGCTTCAAATCTGTCAGTGCAGAGGTTACTAATGTTTGCAATGGAGAATAAGAGAATAAAGGCACCAAATTCATTTTTTGTGTGTGTTGGAGGTAGGCAGAATATAAAACATTAAATAAATTGAAAGATGTGTTTGCTGGCACATCTTGTTAAAAATTTATAGTTTATCTGGTTCATCTCCAGGGAATATTTAAACAGTACAAGCCAAAATTATTATATTCCTTGAGAAGGTCTTCTGGTAAAAATTAAATTAGAAAGTTCAATCCACAGAAATTAATCTGGTTCTTTTCCTCCCCCCAGATCACAGGGAAGCTATTTCTGTTTGTCGATCTTGATGAAAGTTAATGCAGTAGTCTATTCATTGCATATTTTATGATAAAATCCAGATAGTCCCTGACTGCAGGGTGTTTCATAGCCAGGATCATGAAAAAATGAAGATCAAGAGTGTGATTTGTAAAATGTAGTGACATCCTGCCATTGTGTGTGAGAGAGACCCTGAGTCTATTTTTACAAGCATTGCTTGGGATAGAAAGATGTCTGGAAAAAAAAAAATAAAACCAACCAAACTAAACAGTTCATAGTTTTTAATTTTTAGTTTTGTCACCTGTGCTCCTGTTTTGTTTTTTCTGCAGTTTATCTTGAATTACTCCTGGTAGTTTTTTCCCCAACGTGGCCTAAAGTTGACATTTAGAGATAGTTTGCTACCTTAGGGCTGAATGTACAACAGAAAATGTGCTATGCTCATTTTTTTTAAATAGTGGGATAAGTCTGCTCTAAGAAGTTTCTGATTACAGTGGATTTTTTACTGTTCCTTTGGTAGATGTGTAAAGTCCAATGCCACTGGTTGTGATAAGGTCCTCTGTTAGCACAGCTTGATTGGGAATGTGTCTGTGCAGTTATTATCAATGTCAAGTTCTTATATTCACACATACCTCCAAAAAAATCAGTGCAAAACATGGATTCTCTAAAGAACAGTACGTTTCCACCAAGCAGTATCTCTATCATGCTAAAGTGTTATACCAGGTATCAAAAGCTAGATTGACAGCCAGAAAAACAAATGCTTTTACTACAAATTGAGCAGCCAGTGATTAAAAACAGAACAACATACTTGGACTTCAAATAAACGTGTTATTAATTCTGTCGATATCATTAACATCTTTCACAGAAGAACAAGAAAAGTTGATGAAATCTTTAAGGTAAGACTTGTAATGCAACTGTCAGGGTAAATCAGGATTTGAATGTGGGATTATTATTCTTTTTTTGTTGATGATTGTTTTATGCTTTTAAGTATAGGTGATGTCCCTATAATTATGTTTCATTTTTGACATTCTAAAAGTCTTTCCTTAGTTTAGTAAGAAAGAGCTTCCAAATAGCTCACTCTTCCTGAAATGCTTCTATTCTTGCTGAAATATCACACGAATTACACCTTTTCTATGCAATTAAGAAACTGCCATTTCATCTATACAGCTAATCATGCAATGCTTTTTCAGTAAGAACTGTTATTAGGTGATTACTAGCAAGTGCAATAAATACCTTTTCTTAATGCATTTAGGTGAGTGCATTGTATATTAGGAGTTACTTTTTCATTGCATCAGTTAACATTTTTGGTTTGTGATAATTTTTAATGACTTTCTGCATCCTCATTATTTTTTTTTTCAGTGGATCTCTCTAAAACTTCTGTTGTCCTGGTATGGTAAACCTTTGAAAGACTATGAACTCTGGGCATTGTGTCACCAGTGTTTATGTACTCTGCAGACTTGCATAGATTATCCAGGTATAGTCTTAATTATCTTAAAATATTTACTTAATTATTTATGTTCATTGTGTTAAATGTTTTTTCTATTGTATTGATTCAAAGTATCAATGCAATAGAAAAAATTTCATTTTATGTACAGAAAAAAATAATAGGCAATATTTCTAACTTTTCTTAAATTGTGACTTAGAGGTTTTGCTCAATTTGGAGATTTCTTCCATATATAAAGAATGGGGTTTTTTCTCTTAATTCTGAGTTTTGGTGGTTTTTGCCGGGGTAACAAATCTTCATGACTTCAAGCAGTGAAAAAATCTCTGTTTAGACATGTCACTTAAAAACACTTGGAATTTGTATCTTGAAAGCAAGAGGAAATAAGTTTTATATATAGGTAAACATAACATTTCCTCTCTTGCCTGGATTTCTTTGTGGAAAATAATTTCTGCCATATTTTTGACAATACAGGCCTTTGTCTGCTTAAATGCCCAAGTTCTTGTCATGACATTACCCTTCCACGTTTCCTATGCTTCGGTTTAGAAAATAGTTATTAGAAGTCAACTTCTGAGAGAAGAATGGGGAACTATCTTTTGACAGAATTGGAATATGTTGTGTGTGGCTTGGGAGAAGACCATCCAAATTTCCGTAGGCATTCTTAATGCTAATTTAGCTTATAGTAATAGTAAGTCTGTAGCAATTCTGATAAACAGGCCAGAGGTTACCACCACTACCACCCTATCTTTCCTTTTTCTTGATTTAAAAAGCCTGCTTTTGAGGATTTGGATGGGAAGTTTGAAGTCTGTAGCTGATTATAAACAATTGTGTAGTAAGGTTACTGCATCTCTCTGGTTCTCACCTCTAGCTATTTGATGATATAAAACTGTTTAAAAGGAAATTGGCCTTAAAAGGAGATTTCTGAGCACTTTAAGCAATTTTACTCTTAAGTATTTGCTATACCTTGCAACAGAATTATTTCAGCCTCATAGCGTGTTCCTAAGTTTTGTGAAGGTTTCAAATAACTGCACGTAATGGCTTAGATTCTATCGTAATATGCCTAGGCAGCAGTACTTACATGCACCCAGCATGCATAAGTGTTCAAAATACTAGAGATTGAGTTGTGATGTGAACCTCATGCAGACTGTAAAAGTGAACATAAGGATACAAACCACTTAATGGAAGGCAATTCCACATTTGACAAATAAAGCTACTTTGAATATTGTTTTCAGATTTAGAATATTTCTGCCAGAGGATTCTCAGCCTGTTCTGCGAGTAACTGTGCATTGTGCAGTGACTCACAGTGCTGTTACTACTGCAGCGCCTACACGCACATGAAGTTCTCTCAGCATTCTTTTTCAATAATATTAGCATATTAAAGGTGAAGCTAACAAACACATAAAAAGTGTTTGTTAAAATATCTTTTGTCTCATCATTGGTAGAGTTAAAATTGGTAGCTGATGAATCATAGTTAAATATATGAAATGTGGAACGAGCTGAATTATTTATTTTGTTGTTCACTTACACAGCCTTTTCCTCCAAATCCTTCCTTGATTACACTTTTTTCATTATCCTAAGCAGGAATTATCCGGGTAAGAAAACATACCCCAAGGCTGGCCTCCTAGTGTATTTTTTAATTCAGTCCTTCTACAAAAGTTGTTTGTACCCTCCACTGAGACTTTACTTATGTCCTCTCCTCTTACCAGAAGATATTGCTTACATCTTGTACATGGGGCTTTAGAGAATCCTGATGAGAATTCTCTTGTAGTAAACTCATTGAGATCTGGTTTGCATGAACTGTATAGTATATTCAGGGCCAGAGGCGTTAACTCTTGAGAAGCAAAGATAGTGAGCATGAAAAGTTCTCAGGGGAACTGTCTGCAGAAAAAACTAGTAAGGTTCCCATTCGGGAATGTCTTGCTTTTCAAGACAAATAGTTTAGGTCCAGCTTAAATATTACTGAAGGTAGTAGGCAAGCCTTTATTTACATTAAGCGTAGAGAACAGTTTAATGACATTGTCATAGAATCATAGAGTCACCAGGTTGGAAGAGACCCACCAGATCATCGAGTCCAACCATTCCTATCAATCACTAAACAATGCCCCTCAGCGCCTTGTCTACCTGTCCCTTAAACACCTCCAGGGATCGTGACTCAACCACCTCCCTGGGCAGCCTCTGCCAGTGCCCAATGACCCTATCTGTGGAAAATTTTTCCTAATGTTCGGATGAGGTGCTGAGGGGCATGGTTTAGTGACTGATAGGAATGGTTGGACTTGATGATCCAGTGGGTCTTTTCCAACCTAGTGATTCTGTAATTCTAAAACTCCCCTGGTGGAGCTTGAGGCCATTTCCTCTTGTTTGTACACGTAACTACAAAACCAAAATTATTATTTCTTTTCTTTTCATACTTTATTTTTCCATCTTAGTCCTCTTCAATTCTGTATTTAATAATAAATTAATATTTGTTTTACTTTTTGATATTCTTTGATATTTTATTTAACAATTCATTACTTGTTTTAACCTCTTGTTAAATTTAATGTAACAGTCTGTTCTTTTATACTGTTTTTAAGAATATGGTGTATTTGATGATAGCCTGCAAAGGCAGATCTACTTTGCTAGCCAATTGGCTTATTATAGTGAAACATGCTAAATTACAGTACACTTTGAAGATTCAAACAGACAGTATTATCACATTTTTTATGTAATGTGATCTCATGACCTTAATGTTAAATTACTGAAGAGCTCAGATCATTTGAAATAGTTTTATAAGTCAGTTATTTCTCTCCTATGGAAAATTTCAGGGCCTTGCAAATGCCAAGCTACATAACATTTCTTCGGTGGGAGAGTGTGTGTGATTATAACTATTTGTTAAAAAATCGGCTCCATGTCCTATCCCACATAGAGGAGTTCTGGAGCTGGCTACGTATTTCTCAGCTGTCTCCAGATAATGACCCTGTATATTGGTTGGGTTGGAGAAGGGAAGAGAGAGATTAAATGCTTAAGATAAGTTGATTGTCTTTTGTTTGTACTTTGTGAGAAGATGAGTGTACATCTAGCTGTCATATTTTCTTTTTTTGCTTTGTTCCTTTCTTGGCCTTCCTTTCCAGAGCTGGGTAGGAGAGAGTAAATTTCCAGTATTCTAAGCCCTTTTTATTGTGATCCCGTTTTGTTTTACTTGCTTACCTTTGTTCTACAGGAATTGTTTTAGGTGATTGTGCATCTACTGTCTCCTTATTGGATGATGTCTGTTTTAGCATTAGTGTTATTTAAAGCATCATTTATCGTAGGATAATTGCTGACACTGAAAAGTATTCTTAGGATTATTTAATTTCTTTTTATTGGCATCCAATAGTTACAAGAACAGATATTTATCAGGTCCTGTTGTTCCATGGCTTGTTTTGCAGTCTTATGTTTGGACTCGGTGCTGATTGACTGCCATGGAAGTATCCTCTTTGCAACTCTAAAAGCTGAAGGTAAAGCAGAGCAAGGAATGCCTGAGGTTTTTTTCTTTAAGGGGAGAGTGGAGAAGAAAGCAAATATCTAACTTTCTGGTTTTGGCTTCTTTTCTCATTTAGAATCTTGTGATATATTTTATTTAGCTCCTGAAATTGAAGAAGAGGATGTGGATACTGAGAAGGTAATGTAGTAGGTTGTGTAGGTTGCTATGCATTTTATCAAAGGACAGTTTTATCCCTCTGCTGCTTGAAGAGGAGAGCTAAACTCTTGTTTCTCAGTGGGTTTTTTAGATATTGATATCCTATAAAATTAGTTGCTTCTGAAAAATAGATTTGCCTTCTTTTTGCTGGAGTAACTGCCACAAATCTGTTATTCAATAGACTTCCATACGGCTCAAGTATTTTCAGTTTGTTAAAGGTAAGACAGACTTCGAATTCATGTTTTCATGTTCTGGAGATCACACCAGGATCTGTATTTTAGACTGTCTAGGCTAAAGCCCAAACATTGATCTCATTTGGAAGACAGCATAAAAATATCACTATATTTTTACTATGGGAATGTTGTGAATTTTCTCTTAGCAATACAGTTTTCCTAGAGTTTTTTGCTATAGATACAAATCATAAGGAGCTCTCAGATCAAGGATGCTAAAAATGCTAATAAATAGCAGGTATTTATCTCCACTGTAACTGCATCTGAATTGCAAAATGTGCCACAGTGTTCTTAAGAATTTACAGTACCTTTCTATTATGTTACAAGAAAAGAGCTTAGCTAATATGTACCTTGTACCCGGAGTCCTTTCAAGTCAGACCTAACAGTCATGAAACAGAAAAAAAAACTTTGTTGAAAAGCTACTAAAGGCAGAGTTTGACTTTCTGTTAAATTATCTGTAACTAGATGATGTTTGTGTATCTTCTTCTTTAAATTGCTTTGATCCAACATGGAGGTATTTCAAAGGTTTCAGAAGCTTAAACTAACCCTGAGATATAATACAGCAGTCTCACCACAGAGTAGAAATGAATAATCCTAAAGTCTTTATGCTTTATTCTTTTTCTTTAGAAAATCTGAGGTAATCTCTTTCTTTCCATTTTTTTCTATAACATTATTTATAGAATAAGCTGACCTTTTTTTTGGTTTTTGGTGTTTTCCCAGTATTTATAAAATGCTCTGGTTTTTATGAACATTTAGTTATAATTATGGCATGGGAATCAAGACTGTAGCACCGGTCGCAATAATTGAACTACCTCAGTAAAAGGAACTTTTCTGAAGGATATACTGGATTGAATAGCAAGATTTTCCTAAATAAATAAATTGGGGTTAAAATTGTGATCTCTCTTGGAATTCTGAAGCTAAGAGGGAGAAAAATTTGTTGGTTTGATGGAGCTGCTTTCTCCAGTTTCAGATATCTTTATTCCTAATAGTGGCTCTTGTTCAGCAGTTCAGTTGGTTCACAGGTTAATATCTTTATAGTAAACTTCCTTATTACTTCATGTTCATTGCTGTTCAGCTTGCTCAAAGAGTGCTAGGAAACATTGTTTTGTAGGACCACATTATTTAGTACTGTGCTTAGGTTTCTGTCTTTTGAGCCTTTTTAGTATCTTTCAGAGGCAATGTGAAGAAGCATGATGCTTTAACTTTGTCAAAATTGCATTTGTAGTACATGTTAACATATGTAAACTAAGCATTAAGTAGACTAAATCTGGCTCTGTCTGAAAATTGCAGTTCTTCAAATAAAACAGGAAAGCTTGTGAAGATCAAGTGCTTTTTAAGGTTTCTCATCCTGGAAACTTCAATTGGTGTAGCTGCAGGTAGCACAATAAAACTCATACTGGCTAGTTTGTAATTGCCATTCGCTTCCTGAATTATCATGACCATCTAAGTAAATTGTGACTGGCCAGGTTTTATAATAGAACTCTAAGGCGTGCTGCAATTTAAGTTTTTACATGAGAAAGGAATTCTTCAAAGTGGTTATAAAAACACTTTTACTGAATAATTTTCTTAGACAAAGGATATGACAAATTACATCTGTTGTCTGCTACTACTGGCCCTGCATGCATAACAGCTAGCTTTTTAAATGGGTTGGGATTTTCATCAGCATCTTCAAAAGATAAATGTGATCTATACTTTAGAAGCTCTAGTCTTTTTTTTTTTTTTCTTCAGGGAATGAGGGGAATTTTTTGATAATTTGCTGGAATTGGTTTTGAATTGTAAGCTTGTTTTGGTCTGTTTACATCTTTCCTGTCTCTTATGTTGTACCAATAGGTCTGCATTTATGGTGTTGCTGCAGTTCTTTGGATGGCTGCAAAATACAGTGTTCCACCAAATCACAAACTAGCATTGCCAAGAAAACTAAAAAAACTTCTTCTGGATATGGCAAGAAAAAACCCTGAAGAAAGACCTTCTCTGGCTGGTGCAATTAAGGTGATTATATTTAAGCAATGTCCTGTGAAATTTTGTTGTACCTAAAGTCTCAGTGATTTGAATATCAAAATATTAAAATATTTTTGTAATAGACTGATATCTAATTAAATTATAACCAGACAGTTTGGGGGTTGTTTTTAAAGTTACTTCCCATGGGATGCAGAGGGGTATGATTTTAATCTATAATGAAATTGTCAATAAAGTGCTTGGAAGTCTTATGAGACTATTCCTAAGCTTAGATTACTTGTAATTGATGTACTTGACTTTGTCCTTGTCCATGAATACCTCATTTGATGGAAAATTTATTCACTGACTAAAAATTATGGTTTTGGTTTTTTAGATATGCAATCGTTATTTACTTGAACAGGGTATAAACAGCAAAAATATTTTGGCATTGTTGAATAAATCAGTCTTTAAGGTAAGAGTGCCAACATTTTTAATTCTCTGCATTTTTCAATTAATTCCCTAAATTGTAGTCTAGTAAGATTTTTTTGCCCCTGTGAGCGTAGTTAAATTTGTTCTCTCTTTTGTTTTTCTTTTTAATTTTCAAGTGTTCTTTAAGAATTGCTTTTTTCTAGTTCTTGGAGTTGAAGTGGTCACTCTGCAGATTTGGTGCCCTGCTCCATGATCTGCATTGAATGAGAGCTCAGAAATAAGAAGAACCAGTGACTTAATTTCATAAGCTTAATTTCATAAACTGACATTCATTTACTGACCGTCTTATCAGAACAGAAGATTTTACCATGTATTTGACACAGCGTTCAGTCAGTCTACAGAACTGACTTTGTTCAAAACTTTTATTATCTAAAGGTTCTGATTTAAAACAGAGGGTTATCAAGTTTTCCAAACAGTTCTCCTGTTCCTTAGAGTTTTGTGTCATTTGTTTCAATTCTGTACCTCAGCATGACTAGGTTACTGCTTTGCAGATTATGGAAATGCAAATCCTAAAACTCTAGGTTTATATGGGGTTGGGTTTGTTGTTGTTTTGTTTACTTTTTTAAGTAATATGCTTAGCAGAACTTGAAAAAAATGCTAATAAATTAAGTTTGGACTTTAATTTTTATTGTTAGCCTGTTGAGGAAGAAGTAATCTCTTCTCAAGATCATGTTGCTTTCAAATTTAAAAATCACACCCATGAAATGGACCCTTCAGACTCAAGTCTAGGTAAGCAGCTAGACTCTGATAGGTTTACTTTGTTGTAAAATTCTGTAGGTCAGTTCTCCATGTAAAATTTTCTCAGACAGATATACAATTATTTTTTCTGGTTTAAATGATTGTTATTTACCTTGCATTTATATTTCACATGTTTTTCATCTTTCTAACTGTGTTTTTGTCTTTAGGATTTGTGCCTATTTCCAGTGAAAGTAAACTGGTAGCAGTTAAAGGACCAGTACCATGCCAGATATCTCTAAATTGTGAGGAAGCTACATTACCTGTTGCATTCACCTCTCCTGCAACTCACTTTAAGCCTATTATTCTACAACAAAATGCAAATATAACAAAGTTAGTATATCCTAAAGCAAAATGAGTTAAACTTAAGTCTTCATCTACTGGAATCTACTGGAATTGTCCTCAAAATTCTTTGTTCCTTTTCAGACAAGTTCACATACCATTTTCTGAGCAATTCAAGAAAGAAACAAGAAAAGAAAAACACATTGACCACAACAAATCAGGATCTATAGAAGACTCTAAAAGTTATGTTACTGAGGAAGCACATGTTGTTGAAACTGCACCTGAAATACCTGAGTGTGATTTACAAGTTCCAGGCCGCTCATCCCAGAAATCTTCAGAAGAGCAAAAATCAGGGAACGCTTTTGGTTCTATAGTTACATTACCATCACCATCTGATTCCTCACATATTCTACAGAAAAAGAGTGTTTTATCTGAAGTTCCTTCAAGCTCCTTAGCTTGCCCTACATCTCCTAGTTTTCTTCATATAAATAACATCATTCTCAAACAGGACTCAGAGAAAAGAGTTTTGACATTTGTGCCAGTACATTTAGCTGTATCAGAGCAAATACTGAATAAACCTCTTCGTTCAAGAATTACTTATGATTGCTATCATAGTTTGCCAGTGCTACTTTCAAGTACTATTGCAAATTATAAAATGAATGCACAAGCAGAAAATGATGCCTCCCTTTGCGAAGGGCAAAACTGTGAGACTACTAATACACAAAACAAGATTGATAAAAGTAATCCAGTTATTCAAACCAACTGTCAAGAAGTTGAGTGTTGTACTAGTGCAGACAGTATTTTCACTGAACAAGAACACACACCATGTACCTCAACGAATCAAGACAATTCTCATCCTTTTGATGTTGAAGTCCTGCCCCAGCAGAACAGCACAAGTGACACTTTGCTACAGAAAGTGGTTCATCTTATACAAGAGGAGTTTGCATTTGATGGCTATCTAGAGAATGGAGTTGAAGTTTTTGATATGGGTAAGTACATTTTCTTCTGTATATTAGTATCATTGATGTGTAAGAATATTGTTAGTAACGTCTTTTTTGTTTGTTTATTTTTTTAACTAGGTAACTTCATTTTAAACTTAAAGGAAATCAAGTTCAGTATGTTCTCTGACAGAATTTGTGAGAAGTTTTGTGACCTCTACTGGGATGAAAAATTATTGGAGAATCTCTATCAGGTAGTAAGTGGAGAAAGACCTTCACATCTAAGGTAGGTGTTCTTGAACTTTTTCCATCTTACAGTTCGATTTAATGTTTTTCTCCCAACTTCCTAGAAGCAGGAAAGGATATGCTGCTGCTCTTCAGGTATCTTTACTGATTTCCTCCCAGCTGTTAATTTCCCAGTCTATTAGATACTTCATGGCCTTCCCTATAGCAAGTAGTGCTTAATGGCTTAGCAGAAGATATTTCCTCTTAAGCTTTTGATAGCTGAATGATGGAGACCTAATTCTAATTAATATTGTTTTCAATCATTGATGGAGAATTTCATAGTCTCATCAGAAAGATGCTCTTCACTCAGGAGTGAAATAAATTGTTCCTACTGTTCAATTTGCTTATTCTGTTTGAGTTTAGTTCTTTATAGATCCTTTTGTTGTATTCACAATTATGAACAAGGAAATTAACTAAGCTTTGCTAGAAATGTTTTACTTAACTGATTTAGTTTGACTCAGTGTTCCTTCTGGTGATCTTTTATAAGTAGCCTGTTAAGTGAGAAAAATAATAAAAATATTTTTGTTTTATTTCAGCATCCAAATGCAACATACTTATAAAAACTACTTAGTGAAGGCTGTTGTAAACAGTAATAAATTTACATGTGGAAGTTATGTACGTTTTCTTTGTCTGTCATGGTCTGGAACTGCAAATTTGAAGTTTTGACAAAGAAACTTGGTAGATACGGGTACAGAAACTTCAGTGTTAAAAGGTGCATTATCCTTACAGGCAGTTTTAGAGAGAACAGGCAACAACCTGCAGATATCAGATCCTGACATGCTGCTGGCCTATTTCCCATTTGTGTGGGGATTTTTAAGTAGCCACTGAAATCTGATTGGAGGTTAGAGTCTTAATACCGCCGAACTGAATGTTGCATAGGAGAAACTTGAGCTACTGCAGCTCAGTTACTGACATGCATGAAGTGGTCACCCGTGAGATGATTATTTGTTACCAAGTAAAGATTTTGAAACTGGAAGTGAGAACAAATTCAGAATTTACTGTATGAAAATACAGGCCTAGCTTTTAAATCACATGCAAGAATTGCCTCAGAATATCTCTGAAACGTTGCTCACCTACCATTCTTTGACAAAGAATGTAGCAGTTTTCAATTGTTACCTTCTTTGACTTAACTTAGTGAATGTTCTTATTAGAGGTGACATAGAGTCAGACTGTTCTCCAGTGGTGAAACCCTGAGTGAAAAACCCATTACAGTAATTTGCAGTCTAAGTTATGCCTGGAATTGTACTTCTTGTTGATATGTGTTCTGATACTTCTGTTGGAATTTTGCCAAATGCTGTGGAGTAAGATCTCTGTATAGAGGAAGGTATCTGCATCTTAGTGTACTTTAGTTTCCATTTGAACATTTTTTTTTTCTTGTAAAATAACAACTGAAGCTGAACATGCAAACTTCAGGAGGTAGATAAATGCTATGACACCCTTCACACATACATGGTAGTCATTTGTAAGATCTCATTCATCTGCTGTAAGTATAAAATTTATGAAACATTAATTTTTCCTAATCTTCTTGTATTTTCAGCATAACTGAGGCAGGTGATCCAAAGTGTGGCATGGTATTCCAAGATCTGAAGAAATCTGATAGCTTTTTGACAAGCAGTGATCAGACAGAGGGTGAGAAAGGACTTAATGATCTTTGTGTGGTTGGAATCTATCAATGACACAAGGTTTGAGATTAACACATTGAGTTTATCTTCAGGAAAGCACCTTAGCATTTATGAACATTACCAGTGAATCTAAACATTATCAGGCCTTGGGGACCTATCGTCTTCTATATGAAGCTTACTTATGGCCAAGTGTCATTGAATGAGATGCCTGTTTTATTTACTTTTACTTACTTTTATTTAGACAGATGTGTCTGTTGAAAAGCTCCCAAAATCCTCACTGCTACACATGGTTTTCTTGTGTTCTTTCAGGAGATGTTCTAGTGGCATGCTTTAAAGTAGGGAGAGGGAAGGGGAACAGTCATAGGGAAACTATTCATCCAAAGGTCTTCCACAAACAGGCAAAAAATGGTTGTCTCTACCTCTCTCATATGAATTCCCTATTCCATCCACTGGAGTGCCTTTTAAAAGACAGATAGCAAGATGAACAGTGGGTCAAATAATTTGCTGATCAAGATAGTTTTGTCTTTTGATCACAAACTTGGCTACAGGACACCATGTCAGGCCAGTCACTGAGGTTGTAATAGTGGATTTTTCATTTGCACTTCTTCAGTATGAGTTTAACCTTTTCCTGGCATAGTTTGTGATTGAAAGTTTAGAAAGCAGTCCATCTTTCAGTAACTGAACTCAAAACTGATCCGAGACTGGTAAATCGCATTATTGTAACAAAACCATTACCCTTTCTGGGCTTCGTGTATTCATGGGCAGATTGTATTTGGTTGCTGTTGTATCAGTATTTCAATCTTTTTTCAAGATAGTTCAGCCAAGTTTCAGCATTTAAATTTGGTTACATCTTTGTTTTGAGAAAAGTTAAACTATGTGTTTTTTACATAATGGGTTATACCCCTACATTGTTAACTTCTATGGCAAAATATAAATTTGTGAGTTTGCAATTCATTGCTGTCTTTCTGTGATAAAATTTTCCATTTTGGCTCAGAATGATTGCAAATGTAGAGCCAGACTTTCCTCTGGGGTGTATGATTTCTTTGCACCAGTGATTTAGGTCTGTTTGTCTCCAAGGTGGCATATCTAAGCCCTGGAGTGTTGCTCAAGTGAAAAGGGAAATTTCTGGTGGGCATAAAAGCTCCTGTCAGTATCATACCAATCTTTGACTGTCACCTTAGTCCCTCTAGGTTGGTAGTAGCTCTTATAACTGCAAAGAAATCCCATTATAGCTCAAGGGAGCAAGTCCTCCAGGACTAGAAAGTCGAATATCTATGCCCCCTTTGGTTGTATCAAGTATTCATGCCCTGTGTGTATGGAATAAAAGTTTCACTACTTATGGATGGAAAAAACCTTCAAAACCTAAGCTTTTTACTAAGGCATGCACAGGTCTGACATATTTCAGTTCTGTTTTAAAGCTTCTGTACTATGCTTTGTTTAATTGCTTGTTGTATATGTGCAGAATGCATTTCATAGTTTCTAGAAATATATTGACTGAAGCTTAATAGTTCTGAAATGTCTTTGACCTTATCATTTTACAATGTGTCATTGGGTAAAACAAAGCACAGAGCTAAAAATAAGCATCTAACACTACTGTTAGAAGGCATAGGTAGTCTTTTAGCTGTATTTTGTACGTTTAAGTTATGTAGTGTTTAAGTTTGACAAAGCAGGCATCACAGCACATAACCATTATTTCTTTCCCCCCCATAAACCCGCTTTAGGAGAAGGGGAAGCGACCCTTGATGTGAAGGCTGAGCCTATGATAAATACATCATTAACTGAAATGAATTCTGATGAGTCATCTTCAGATAATTTCAAAAAAGAATTGAGGCAGCAGAATACTATCCCTATAGAAAAAAAAGGGCAATGTTTACAAAGCAGCGGCTGTTGTATTGGTCCAGGCTTTGCAGAAGAAAATACAGAGCCAGAGGAAAAGACCACAATAAAGATAGCTGGAAATGGCTACCTTGTGTCTCCCACTCTACCTGACTTTCACAGCTGTAGTCCTGGCTGGAGCAGTGCATTTTATGGAGCTGAATGTTTTGATTCAGAAGTTCGTAATTACATGAAAAACCTTGGAAAGCAGAAATCAAGTGAGTCACAAAATGTAGATGCTAAAAAAGTGGTGAGTACATTGATTTAAAATCATTAAGATACCTCTTTACTTGCTGGTTAAACATGATAATATTTATTGTTTTATAGAGAGTTGAAACCCCTTTACATCTTTTAAATACTCTTATATATTTTAAAATCCTCAAAATTCGTGATGTCTTATCAATAACATGGTGTAAGGGTAGTATTCCAAAATAAAGAGCACTGACATGAAATTGATAATCACTGACCTACAACCCATCTTCTCTTCCTGAAGTTGACTGGAAAAGTACCGTCTGCCGTATGCATCAGCCCCATGGTGGTAACGTTATAGAAAAGAGCTAAGAATGGTTGTCGCTGATGTGTATCATAGGCTTTCAACCAGGGCCTCCTTGTCATGTGCTCTGAGTCCTTTTCCTGAGTCATGGTGATTTCTCTGGCAGCTTCTCACCATTTGCCAGTAGAATGGCAATAATTTGCTTGTGTCTTCTCTTGAAGATGACCAGTGATCATGATGAATGCACCCTTATGCCTTTTAAACAACTGAGGGAGCATGAGTAAGAGGGCGGGTTGTTTGAGATTATGCAAGGTCTCACATTCCCTTAAAGATCATATTGATGACTTTTACTTGATTTTTTTATATTTGTGCATCTATCAGTAACAAGCTTCATTATATTTCAAGTACTAAGTCACAGAGTAAGGATAATACATGAAACTGTAGCAATATATGTAGTTGGGGGTGGTTAATGGGAAGGAAAGGGAAAAAATTAAGTAAATTAATTATTAATACTGGAAGACCTGTTAGTATAGGGATAAATCTTTTTGTGTCCCCCAGAATGGTTAGCTGTCTAGTTTGTGTATCCTTATTGTTTCTGCCAAATACATGATAAATAAAGATGAAACAGGAGTTGCACAGCTCTTGTGGATTTCCTTACTGTGGTCAGTTAGTTGAACGTGTAGCTTTATTTTTTAAGTGAGCTTGACAAAGTAGAACTGACCAGGTGAGAACACAATCTGGATCTACATACATTCTTTTGTGACCTCACTTTAGTTCTCAATAAGAAACATAACTATTTTTCTGTTATTAAGCAGGTTAAAGTCTGAATCACTGAGGATGTTCTACTTTTTTTTTTGCTCTTTAATGTTCAGGTGTGAGTCTATAGGAGAAAATAGCATGAAAAACTTGACCTACTATTAGATTATGTAAAACAAACAAACAAAAAGTCAAATAAAATTTAAGAAAATAAGTTTTAAGGACTGTCACTCTCATAAATTGCCATCTACTCAAAAATTCCTATTTCTAATCCTATAGTTCTGTTTAATCCTGTGTAAGCATGCCAGCTAGAGAAAAATGCATGTACATAATCTTCCTTATTTGAAGGACTAATCCTTGACTGAAGAACATATTTTCACGAGCAAGGAGTTTTCATAAGCATCTAAATAAATTCTTCTGTTTCAACAGGCTTTTACTTTGGGATTTTGCAGACTACTTAGCAATTTAGTGCAATTCAGAAGGATGAATTATTTCTGAGTTCTTGGCAACTGTTTTCCCTGTTTAACAGGCACGCAGCAAAAATGAAGCAAGATTTACGGTGCTTACAGTCTGGTTTGGAATTTGCTTATGAAATTAATACATACTATTATACATTGCTACATTGCATTAATGCATAAGAACCCAGCAATCATACAGGAAACTGGGAGGAAAATAGTCATGAGGTATTTGTAGAACATTATATTGTGTTCATGCCTAGTACATTCCACTGGAGGGAAGATTGCTATTGAAACAGAGTGAAATTAATTCCATTTAGCAATTAGTAAACAGTTCATTGAGAGAGCAAGAGAACAAACATTCTAATAGCTGAAAAAAGGTGCATACTACTCTGAAGATAAGTGAACTAATCTTCCTTGTGTTATCTAAAATGAGTGTGAAATCTTAATAGCTAGAGGAAAAATTAGACTTTAATCTTATTCCATCTCAGAAATACTATATGTGATCCAGACTGCATATGAGGCCAAGCAGAAAAACTAGAAAAAATAATTATTTGCAGACATTAGAAGCTTGGTATCTTATGGAGTAGTCTCCTAATTTTTTGCAGTCCCTTGTATCCAAGTTGCAAGAAATGTAGCTACAAAATGTGATCTTGAGTTATGAAATTCAGTTTATATTCCACCATTTTCTTCAGAGAAGGCTAAGAGAAGATTAAATACACTTGTACAGCATAGAAATATTTTGAACACATTGCAAAAGAAAAGTTAATTTTCAAAAAAAAGTGTGTATATGCAGATATTCTCCTTTGTGCTTTTTTATATAAAGAAGTCTTGGTATACTACAATATTCAGGTATATAGTTTTAAAAATATTTCTAATAACATTGTATTAAATGTTCTTTTTTTTTTATTAAAAACATTTTTGAAGTGTCTTGTTACTGTAAATTCAACAGAGGATAGTTTAAAATATGAGTTGCTTTTTGGTCCCATGGCTATTTTGTTTTCTTCCACTACCATTATCAACAACTTTAACCTTTCTGCTGATGTAACCACAACAGTGACTGTCTGTGAAACCCAGCTTCTTCCGTATGCGTTTAAAATAAACTTACAGAATCATAATGCTCCAATTGCAGCAATCTTTTAACACTTAATCTGAGCAAAGAAAACCCTCCTAAAATCATGTTGTTTTTCCAAGCTCCACCAGACATGACAATTTCTGAAATAAACAGTTGGCAGTATTGTTGAAACAAGATGAACTGTCACAAGTTTTAACTGGTCAATATATATAAAAATGACGGGGTAAAAATATGAAACTGAATTTTATCTTTCTGCTATTGCAACAGTCAGGTGACAATAGTTCTTAGCTATAAGACAATCAGTTGTCAACACGTAGGTGTTAAACAGCTCTACCCACCTACCTTCTGCTCTCTGCTGCCTGATTCATCAAACCAAACGCTACAAATCAACTCTGAAAATGTATAGCATGATTTTAATCTCTGTACCAGCAGCTGGCAGAGACCACTTCATATCTCATTTTGAACACTCTGGATGTTTGTGATACCATTGATAGGGATAGGATTTAACATTTGTAAGTCCTTGTGTGTTGTTGTACTTGGATATAGCAGACAGTTGTATTTATATAGTAAAGTACTTTCAGCTAGTTTTATTTGATAATACGAACATTTGTGTGTTGTACTTGGAATACATGTTATTTAGAAAATAAATGTGGTCATTAATCATTGACATTTATGAAATGCTAACATTGTTAATGTGTAAACAATGAATGAGAGCTGTGCAAATTTTGAAGGAATGATGCGCTGTCTGAACCAAAATACTGAGAAAATCAAATAGACTCAGTGTAAAAATTAACATGAGTTTTCTGCCAAAGTATAAGCCTTAAAAGGTAATTATTCTAGTAGCCAGCTTCTCACTGTAAAAACTAGTGGAGAAAGCATGTGTCTCGTGTCCAGTCCAGAAGGACTACGAAGTCCTAAGAAAGGCTTGTAAGTGGCTATTTGGAGGGGGAAGATGGTTTGAGTTGCTGGAGGAAAGTTGCTGCCTCTCTTGCAAGATGGAGCTGTTTGTCTCCAACTTCTCCTTCCTTGTTTGAGGCATCTATTAACCAGTTTTATTTCAGAAAATAGTTTTTTGATTAGTGGTAGTCTAGTTTTCACTGTCTGACAAGGATTATATCAACCTAGTTTTTGCCCAGGCCTCTATCAGATTTTTAAGAAATCAGTATTAAAGTTGAGCTGATTCTACAGCTTTGTGGTAATGCATGCTAAAGCAGGATTTAGGAGTTACTATTTCAGAGAGTTGAATGTTTAAAGGTGGTTAAAATGTTTGTGCGTGATTACATTTGTCCTGATGTAGCACTTCCACAGAAATAGCTGTGCATCTGCTAGGTCAGTTCAGGTCTAGTCTGAAGCTGGAACTGAGTACTGAATGACAATCTAACTGTAAAACAAATTACAGTTTTGGAGACATACATCTCATTAATACACTTACCTCTCCAGTGAAAACAGTCATAGAATTCAAATGTTTCTTTATTCTAAAACATCTTCTAAAACTAAATGCAATTAAATTTATTTAGTTTCTTGTAATTTTGCATAACTGTAAGTAGGTTTAAGAACACGCTGGTTCTGAGAAACTCTGAGTGCTAGAACATATAATTGTATTTATGGTAGAATTAAATATTCTGCCATAAAAATTATTAAATTTTCTATTTTTCTACTGGAATCTGTTGATTTTGTCTGCACTTGAGCTATGTTGTGAATTAATAAGATGCAAAAAGTGAAACATTTATTATATGATTAACAAGCTATTATGACTCAAAAAATGGTAATGTGTACTCTTATGTCTGGAAGGAATGTGAAATAGCTAGCATGAAAAATGAAATATTTATGGATCAATGTGATGCTTTCAAATGTCATAAAAATAGCTAATGCTTTACTGTGTAGGTGCTTATCAAGTAGTTCATTGTGGTTCTTAAAGTCAGTGAAGGTTAATCTACATTTATAAGCTGGTCCTTAGGCAAGCAAGTATATATGTCCCCTGCCTCATATCACTTCTAGTCCAGGAGCTGCTGATTTTGTACCCTCCTACAGAGCACATCCAGGCAAAGCAAACTAAGTCCTTGCAGAAGAGGAAGGGAAGGCAGCTGCCAGGGCTGTAATTTCTCTGGGGTGATGTGCAAGTCTGCCCCCACAATGAAACAGGCTTTTATTCTGTAGTCTGATAAGCTTGCTTTCAGTTCTCTTGCAGCCCCAAGACTCCATCCTTAGCCTCTTCTCTTTACCCACACTAGGTTTCAATTGTCCCTCAGATCTCATAAGCTACTTGCAAGATTCTCCACCAAACTTAGGTTCACCTAAGCTGTGACTATAAGGTTTCTAGTGCAAGTTTTGCATATTCTGGCCACCACTTTCCATTTCCTGTTGCTTTTCTTCTTTCTTTTCCCATCTGCTAATACTCTGCATCCTTTGATGGAGCCACCTTTCAGCATGTAAAAAGCTTACACTTCAAATATTGATTGGAATTTGAAAATTTATGAAGTAAGTTTCCCTAGACTTTGTTCCCTAAATTAAAGGATATTCTGCAGAAAAGTGCTAAATTAATTGTTCTGCTCCCTCTGAAGTATATTTAAATGTACAGCTTCTCTGAAAATGTATTTTCTAGACCTACCTAAAATGGAAGCTGTTGTGGAATAGACTGGGAATTTGCTACTGACTTCATTGCTACTCACCTGAAGTTATTTAGGGGACAACCCATTTCTGGCCATCAGATTCCAAATATTAGGAAATGGTCACTCTTCCCAATTCCCTTTCTATGTTCATAATCTCTTAATAAACTTGGTTTCACTTTAGTTGAGGAAACAAAACCAAACTGTTAAGTAAAAGCAAATGGTTTCCAATCCAGAATCTGGATAATAGCTTTTTTCTGCTTTCTGTGATGCCTGTGTAGTGGCAAGTCTTTTAAAAATCCACAGGGCTTTTGTGACTCTTACTGCTAATGAACTACGTTGTTAAACCTTTTGAGATTTTCTAAAAAAAAAGTAACAAGTTTTTCTCAAACTCCAATTAATTTCTAGTAAGTTCCATCCCATTAAATCTAACCTATTTACCGGTCTGTTGTTTGATATATTGGCTCGACCTATGTGTTTGTTGATCACTCTGCTTGTGGGAGTTCTGTCTGCTGCAGTGAACTTACTCCATTTAAAATGCTGTTTCATGTAACTGGGTCACTGGTAGTTAGCTTAGGACCCAAGTGCAAAAGCCACCACTTTTTATAAAACACCACACGTCGTGAGTTTTGTTTAATAATAAATAAGAAGCTGAACCCAAAGTGGATGGCCCATTTTCATTGGTTAGTAAAATAATGAAACCTTTGATATGCAAACAAATACTAAATTTGATGTTATTGTGAGAAGCCTGATATACTTTTGTTTCTATCCATTGCTTAAGTTACTCATAATCCTGTAGAAATTTAGTTTTATTTTTTTAATTATGTGAAATGCATAAATATAAAACATGTAAGCTGAACTTGAAAATTTATGTGTATTTATAGAACAGCTCTCCTATCTGCCTTCTGATTTGATTGTATAATAGAACATAATTATACTTGTTTGGAAACCATTGCTTTCAGTCAAACATTCAGTTCATACTGCAAATATAGGTCAGTTGTTTACCAGAGCATTTCTGGGGTCTGCACTGATTTCCAAACACATCACTTTTAATTCTGCAATGACTCTTAAGTGTAACTTTTAAAAATGCTCTTGAAAACAACCAAATAAGTGCAATTATAACTAAAGACATATTTATATAAACAGATACAGACAAACTTCAACACCATCTCATCATACCCAAACCGGCTCCTGTTCTTAAGCTGTAAAACTGTGGCATAGCTAATGCTTTTCTGGGGCCAGGTGATGCCTGCTGTAACCAGTTTGTAAGCATGGGTGGTTTTCCTCATTAATATCATATTCTTGTCTGTTTGGATGTTCTTTTTTTGAATAAAATTATTATCTTTTAAAACTTCAGTTTCCTGCTATAACCTTGCATTTACCATTCTGATCAGGATCCTTTTTTCTCTTTAAATAGGAACTAGAACAGTTGCTAATGATGGAGACAAAAAATTACAGAAAGACCATCAAGTTTTACCAGAAACTATTGCAGAAAGAAAGAAGAAGCAAAGGTAAGATAACCACAACTTGCAAGTAGTTAAATGGGTGCGTAGCACTTGTAAGGACTTTTTCTGTAAATCAGAATCATTGATGTTCTTACACTGTGTTTTAAACCTAAAGGTCCTGAAACTAAATCTATGTTGCCTAAGTTGAGAGGACAGCTACAGGAGATGAAATCAAAAGTGCAGTTTCTTGAACTGGTGAAAAAATACGTGCAGGCAAGTCAGACTTTATTTTTTCCTGTTTCATTTGTCATTTAATTACTGCATTAGTGTAGTTGGCTGTTCAAGTCAGTATATGAAATGTGAAATGTTTTGTGTCAGAGTGCCAAATTAGGTAGTATCTAAAAGAACTATTAAAATAAAGATAATTGCTACCAGTATTGTTTAAAAAGGAAAAAAAAATGATTGTATGAAATGTGATTTGGCTTGAAGTTGAATTGACTGCATTTTGTGTGGATTGTCCTCTTTATTTCCCTTCATTTTATTTTTTCATGGCTTTGCATCTTTGAGCAGATCATGTATGCAGAGCAGTGGGGTGTGGAATCCTGTGTGCTGCCTACAGTCATTCACAATGGGAGAACTGACACCGTGGATGTGGCACCTATGGATGAGTCATCATTGCTTCTTTACTACAGCACAGAGAAACACCAGTGTAATAATCAAAATGGAATAAGAGTTCTGCAGGCTGGTACACCACTTGGTTTAATGGCTTATTTATATTCTAGGTATAGTATACTTTACACATCCTTAACTGGGAGTGGGTTGAGGCAGGGTTGCTAATTCAGGAGTCTCGATGGTAAATCCTAGCTACTCAACATTGCATAAATCCTCTTCTGTTATATCAAGTTTAATGGTATTTCTGTGAACACTTATTTACAGAAATGGGCATGGAAATATAAAAAGACGGTCTGATAAGAAATAAGCCAAACTGCTATGCTTGGATTTGATTAAAATTCAAAGCCTTTGATAATAAGTAGAAACTTAACAATGTTATATTTTTTTATCCTTTACTTATTTGAGGTTTTGCTCTGATAGTTGCCATGGAGTCAAGGCTTTATGTTACTGCCAGCAGTATAACAATTCTTCAGAACTTATAATTTGATAATTTTTATTAACGGGGTCTGGATGTGAAAATGTTTAGTTTCTGTTTTGCAGATTATTGCCCCAGTCCCTGGGACTGATCAAGGTGCAGGCCTATCTCAGGGGTTAAATGGCGACAAAGATTGTCTTTAACTTTCAACTAGGGTGAGGGCAGTGTTGTTATAAAGTACCTGAGCCATAATAGTATGAAGGATGGAAACTGCCTGAGAGACCCCATCAGACTTGTGCCACTGGAGAGGGAGCAACTTCCTTTCAGTTACTTCTCCCAGCTCATCCTAGTTACTTATCCTGAGTGGTGCTTTTCATAGTGATTAATATTTTGCTCAAAGTGAACAAATTGTTTTGGAATCAGGGTTTCACATTCATCAAAATCAAACTTTCATGGTTATCTGTAAGCCATCAGGGAGACATAACAATTAACCTGTGTTAAGACCTTAAGAGGGGGTGTGTATGTATGTGCATATATATAAAAAATAAAGCACACTCATATTTGATCTGTGTAATAAGTATATTGCATCGTTAAAGCAACTACTGCTCTAATGAGAGCTGCTGGAAATAGTTTCTTGCTTACAGTATCTGCTTTTTAAGATGCTATGATAATAAAAAAATCTTTTAAAAACACAGCAAGCAAGACGATAGAAAACCAAAATTAAATATCTTCTTCCATACGAATTAGAATGTAACTTTTGATAATAATAGTAATGTTGAAGTGATTCTTCACAAAATTACAAGTAAAGAAACTTCTAAAACAAACTATGCTCTCAATGTTGGCAATTATGTTTTATGTATGAAAATGGAAAGGAATCAAGGTTTTACGTAGAGCTTGAGAATTTAAAATCCCTACTAGTTCTTGATGTTTTGAGGATTTTTTTTACTGTTGTTGTGCTCTAATGCAAGAAGAAATTGTGTTCTTGTTGTCTGAAGTTTTTCCTGTGCTTCACAGAAATGCATTTTTAGATGGTTATGTACAGCAATTTCTCTACACATTTCGCTATTTCTGCACACAAGAAGAATTTTTGCAGTTCCTTCTTGATAGAATCAGCAGCACGTTATCCAGGTACAGTAATTTCCTGTGGGAAATATTGTCAGAGCACAATTGACTTTTCCCCCAATGGCAAATAGCTGTTCCTGAATTTTGATGTTTGCTTTTGTAAGACTCTCTTGACAAGTGAGAATGAAACTAGAGAAAATGCTATATTTAACAACGTGCTTACCTTTTTTTTTTTTGCTTCTGAATTCTGAGTCTTACTTTTGCCAGTTGTTCCGTCATGGGTTGTAAGTACAATCACAGCTTTGTTTCCATATAGCCATGGATACTACAGACAAATCATAAGAATTTAAGGTGGTACAGTCAATACCAAATAATACTTTTTCTATATTTATTTATGAATTGGAATTGGATATCAATTTTGGTGAAGTGCTTTTTTTCTTCTCACCAGTGCAAGCCTGGATCCCTCCACGTCACTTACCAAAATATGTAACCGCAGTTTCTACATCCTGCAGGCTTGGATTGAAGATTGCTACAGTATAGACTTTGCAACAAATACTGATCTTTTGTGTACGCTGAAAGAATTTATTTCTTCCAAGGTAAATAAGAATTTCATTACAAGCTTTAAGGAAAAAAAAGAAAAATCAGTTGCAGTTAGTTATGGTGTGAATGTAGTATTGTTATTACTAACACCTGTCCTGATTACAATTAAAGCGAAGTAAAAGAAAGATAATCATGTCTTTTCCAGCTGTGTTTAGTATGTCTGGTTTTGAAAAGACATGAATCTTACAACTATTTTGTGTCTTGCTTACAATTTATTGGAAATTGAGTTCAATATTCTGCTAATTTCTTTTGCGCTTACAGGTTGCTCCATTAAATGGCTATGGTGAGCACTTCTTGTCATTGCTTGAGGATGCTTCTGCCAGGAAAAGTAGTAGTGTTCATCAGTGTTCCAGCATGGACAAATGGGAAGAGGAGAGTGAGGAGGAAAAAAAACCATTATATTCTCTATGTAAAAAGCTCTCGGAAGATGTTTCCAGAAAGGTATGTCTTTTCTTCAGATTGCAGGAGCACATTTCCAAGTATTATTTCCTAACAAAAACCAGAGTATCCAGCTCAGGGTCTAGACCCTGATTTAGTAAAATTTATGTACCTGCATTTTAGATTTTCTTTTGAAAGTATCTAAGGCCTGAACAGTTAAATAACTGTGGATGTCATCTTAAGCCTTAATTGCACCCTGTCAACTGCTTCAGTGATAGTAGGTTAGTTAATCAAAATTTTGAGAGGAGTTGAACTCTTCATCCTTCATATTAGCATGTGACTCACAGTTACTAGGAAACCTTTGCCCTTTTGTGAAACATTTAATATTTTTTATTAAGCATATATATTATAGGAAAAGAGTGGGGGATGAGAGGCTTCCTGCTAGAACTTCAAAGCCTGTAGCAAAAACTTGCCTGTGTTTACTGGTTTATATAGTGTGCTAGTGAAAAGTAGCCCCATAAGCTGGACCATATAGTAGACTTTTCCTAAAAAAAGGTCTTTTCACAGAGGAACTAAGATGCCATGGAGAAGTCAAATGTATCAATAATGTTCAAGTTGAATTTAGAATCAGCCTCTTGATACAGGTGCAGAATTCTATTGAGCATTCAACCAATAAAAGGCAAGCAGAACCTAGAAAACATAGACTTATTTTACTGTCACTGTATCATAATAATACTGGAAGGTGGAAGAACAGAAAAGTATGGAGTACCAAATATTTCTTTGGAAAAGTATAGTTGGTTCTAAAGACTACAAGAAATAGTAAAAGACAGTAAGAAGTAAAATATAAAATATAAAAATTCAGAATGTAAACCACTTTATGGCAGCAAGCTTGAATACACAGAAGTTTGTTTTAAAAGCCAATTGTTGATTGAGATCTGGCAACCTCCTGCTCAGACTCATCAACTGTGCATACCATATTAGCTTAAAATAGCAATGCTGAATAAACCAATTAATGACTGGCTTAACCTTGAAGATAAGCTGGAGTGTTTTGCATCCACAAAGGTGTTTCTCTAACAACGCATTCCAGAAAGTTAAATGAAGGGGAGGCATAATGTTTGCTTTAGAGAAGTTGTAGCTTTCTTTTTTTTTTCCTACAGAACTTTAACAGGAAGCTTCCCAAAAGTGTGGGACCAATTGCACAAAATCAAAGAGAGCGACTGTACACTTTTCCATCAGTTTTGCCAAAGCCATGTTATACCAGTTTTACAGAAGAATTCCCAGTCTCCTTTGCTAAAGCAGATGAAGTGGGACCGTATCTCTTAATAGAATACAGTGCGCAACAGCTTTGTTATCAGCTGACATTACTGCAACAGGTACAAAGGCCTAGGTTTACTTGCAAGTACAAATATCTGTCTTCTTACATTATACTTGGCATCCTTCTAACCATTTTCCAACCCTATTTCAAGCTTATTTCATATTATTTCATGAGACTGTGTATTAAAATGATCTGATTTTCTCTTGAAATCTGTACAGTAAATTTAGAATGGCTAATTCTGTTCTGGGGCTGTGGTACCTCGGATAAATTTGTCAAAGAAAGAGGAGCAGGGGGAATCATCTGTCACTTTTATCCCTGACAATTTTAAAAGAACTGCTAAATCTAACAGATATATCTGGCTCTTTTTGTTTAGGAAGTATTTCATAAATGTCATCCAGTACACTTTCTAAATTCAAGAGCACTTGGTGTTAAAGACAGAAGTGTTGCTGTCCAAAAGTAAGTTTCTTATTTTAACTGCCCTTCTGTTGATGCACAATAACTTACTATGTTAGACTGTTAATACATCCATGAATGTGGATGGAGGCTCCACAAACTCTCTGTTCAAAGTTCATTTTGTACTGTTAGTGAGGTGAAGAATCAATATTCACAGATATATGGGAATTTTCCTGTAGATATTAGAGTGGTTACCAACCTATTTATATTATTTGTTCAACAATAATTAATGTTTTCATCCAGCCTGTAGTAGACTTTTCTGTCTAAAGCTGAAGAATGAACATCTAGAGCACCTCATGTTTCACGGATTGTTAGCAGAGGCTTAATCAGCTAATTTATACTGATTTGGGCCAATAGGTATCAGGCTTGATTTAATTTCTGTCTGTTATTTTTTGTCAGATTATATGCTTCGTTTTATTCAGTAACAATTGGTGAAGGTATCTTTATGTACAGAAATGTATCCTGCAAATACTTAACTTGTAATCACAAGTTAAAAAGAAGTAAAAGTAACATAACTCACTATGTACTTTGTAAAAGACTGTAAAATCAAGGCTGCAAGCATTGGAAAATTATTTTAAGTGGTTGGAAGCTGGGATCTTCACAAACAAGAATTTCTTTGTAAATCTAAAGTCAACAGGAAATATTTTTGCCTTTTTTCCATTTTCTCCATAGAGCTGTTTCTACTGAGACAGTTTCACTTCAAGTCTGTAATCTGTTTCTATCAAAGTACATGCAAGACCGGTACCTTCTACAATTATTGAGAAATGCAGACAGTATCAGCACCTGGGTTGCTGCTGAAATCGTAACATGTCACACATCTAAGGTTTGTCACTTTTTTATGTATTATTAATTATTAAATGGTTATTTATTTGTCATTCTGTGAGTTGCTGTGTAGCAAAGCTGCAAGAAATATTCTAAAGATACGCCTGTGAGTGGGCAGTTAACGATATGGTTCATTATCACAAGGAGGGTGTTGGATGTCTTGGAAGTTTTGTAGTAGTAGGTGTCCAAACCTAAAAGAATGTAAGAAATGGGTGGCCTGAGGTGAACAGATGTCAGACTTTAACAAGGACACCTTGGTGCCAGAAGAAAAGAAAACTTTATATTGAAAGGAAACATTATGACACTCAAGAATTTTGATGACATATTGAAAAAGAAAATTTATCTCTTCTTCTTCCTTCTCATTGAAGTTTATTGCATAGATTCATGTGGATTTGTTTTAGATATTTAGTATACTTTTAACATATGTAGTATATCTTCGTATTTTTTCCAGTTGCAGGTGAGCTTGTTATCAAAATTTCTTCTTATAGCAAAGTGCTGCTATGAACAAAGAAATTTTGCTACTGCAATGCAAATCCTAGCAGGCTTGGAAAATCTCATTGTGCGCCAGCTACCAGTAAGTTTAGCAGTCTTTTCTGTAACCATTTTGCTTAACGTAATCTTGTTCCAATATGGACATTCATGTGAAAATAAAAAATATGTTTTGTTTTATTTTAAGGCCTGGAAAATTTTACCTGCAAAAGTAGCTGAAATCATGGAGGAGCTCAAGGCTGTTGAGGTATAGTATAAAGTCTTTCATGTAAAAATACTTCTTTGAGGTTGGAGAAGATGCAGGATCTGCTTAAAGGGGTGCCTCTGTAGGATGAAAGCCATAATTATTACTTTGCATTATAAAGGAGATTTTAATTCAAATGAAGGCTTCTGACTCTTAATGTGAGAGTTTACATCTTCACCTCATTATTTCTCAAAAGCGTATCCTGTGTGTGACCAAAAATCAAGAAAGAAATTTCAGAGCAAGCTAGGACAGTAGGTACACTTTCTGATTTTTTTTCTACAGGAGCTTTGTGGCTATAATCTGTTTTGAAAAATCTTAAATGTTTATTTTATCACAGGCATTCTCTTATTGATCTGTACAATTTTGAACTGCAGAGTGAAGTTCTAAAGTGTAATTTTGGCTCTGATTTTAGAATGATTAAAATTATGTATGAAGTATCTTTTAATTCAAGTTACTTTCTTTATTTGTGTACTTCAAAGTGTTTGCCACCAAATTAATTTAGAGTCTTGTCTTCTATTTCAATGCCAAAAGTTAAAATTCATGACAAATAATTATGTAGGGCTAAACACATGAAGTAGAGAACTTCTAGTAAAACCTACCCTGATACTTAACATGAGATTTTTCTGTGTGCATTTTTAAACTAGGTGTTTTTAAAAAGTGACAGCTTGTGCTTGATGGAAGGAGAAAGATTCAAAACACTTCCGACAATTCCATCAGCCCATGTTTTGGCTATGCATGTCCAACAACTTGAAACTGGAGGATTCACAATGACAAATGGAGCTCACAAGTGGACTAAACTTAGGTAATTGTTTTAATTATGTACGTATGTCACCTAACTTTTTAGAATATTTTCTGATGGGTTAATGAAAGCTAATGCAGCATTTCATTTAGCAGTTTAGTTTCAGTCATTTTGACATCTAAATAAAGGGACATATGCTATAGAAGAGAATGCTCAATGCATTCAAATTTCCTCTGAAGTTTGGGTTTGGGGGTTCTTTTTATCATCAGCAAAACAAACTAATCTTTTCTTACCATATTCTCTTTCAAGAAATATTGCAAAAGTTGTGAGCCAAGTTCATGCGTTTCAAGAGAATCCTTATACATATACACCAGATTTCAAGCTGCAGTCTTACCTCAGACGAAGAATAACTCATTTTAAAGATGCAGACATTTCTGCCTTGGCAGCTGACAACTGTGCCAACTTCCATCAGATACCAGCAGAAAAACATTCTCGAATAATTCAGGACACACTGCGGAGAATGAAGGCAACATTTCAGTAATTATTTACATTTCATCTGTTCTGTTCCAAGTATAGACTGTAAAACCGGATTAAGTTGACTTCATCTCCTGGACAAATTCCCTGTAGATACTTAAGTCACTTAAAATGCTATCTCGAGTTGAAATTATTATATGTCTTAACATGGAATTATAAGATACTGACTAATGAGATTTTATTCCCTGGCAACTGGATGACAGATCAAAAGAATAAAAATAAAGATAAAAGTAAAGAGAAAGTATAGATTAAGAGGATAATTAATTTTGTCACTGTTCTTTAGCATAAAAAAATAATTAGCCCACAAACAAATATCTAAAGTACTGTGAAAATAAGTTAAAATTACAGCTTCTGTTGCAAAGTTGGCCTAGCAGAGTTCAGAGGAGAGTTCATTAAATGTTGAGTATATTTTTATATAAACATAGTACACCTGTATCCTGTCACAGTGGGCATATAATTCAGGGACACAGATCCTATGCTATTCTTTGACTGTTGGTGTGTCTTGCTTTTATATTGTACATTATGAAAACTATAATTAACTTAAATAATTGGCCATTTTTTTTTCTTCAAGCATACTAAGGCAGGAGAGGAATGCTATGCTGCAACACTGGGTTTTTTTGTTTGATTTTAATGTCATTGAACTAACCTGTTTCCAAATGAAAGTAAGATCTCAATATAAATATTACCACTTTGTTGCTCTGCTTCAGCCTTCATGGCCTTATGAAAATAGTAAGTATGAAAATGCTTCTTTTTCCTGCATTTGGCAAAAGAATCACTTTGCCAATTTGTGTGCGTATATATGTGTGCACATTAATTATGACTTTTGCTCCTGAGGTTGCTTTTGTAGATTGCAGTGCTCCAGCAGAATTAAATAGATGGTAGCTGTGTGGAATTTGGGTCTGCATCTTTGGTGCTAACCTATTTATAGAGTTTATATTTACAAGTCTGTCTAAATGTCAATGAAATGTGGTGCTATTGGTAGAATGTTTGTTTGAGCTACCCCGGTTTTGTGTAAGGCCAAAAAGTTACAAATCCTGGTATTTCTACCAGGGGAACAACAGCAGTATTGAAAGAGAAGCAAGGAAGGACAAAGAAAGAACTAAAAGGAGCTCTGTCCTGAAAGTGACTTGCTAGAACTGTGTAGAGCCAAGGTGAACTGTCTTAGTGTACTTCAGTGCTGAAAGAAACGGGAATGTGCACATCTCTAGTATTTTGCAAATTATACTATTGTCAACAGAAATGCATGTGCACTTGTTGAAATAGCTTTTTCAATGTTTACGAGAAAAGCTTCTCCTTTGCGCTTGTCAATATACGCTGCAGGCCGTCTGCTTCTCATCTTTCTCAGTCAAACACAAGGTATGTCTATGCTTTCTATTAAATACCTCAGTTACTTTTTCATATTAATATTTTAATACCAGGCTAACTTTTGTGTTCTTATTGGTTTAAACACTGGAAAACTCAATCCTCAGCAAGGTTTTCTTTTATTTCTTCTACTTTTAAGATTATTTATTTTGTTACTTACCGTATGTAGGTTTAGCACATCACTAATTGTAGTATTCTGACTTACCCTTAAGGAAGTAAAATGTCTTGCTATTTTTCTAAAAATTTCCAAATATGAAAACATTTAATCATTACCTCCTGTCATTATATAGTACAGTGATTTAAGAATGTTAATGATAGCCTTATCTTCAGACATACGTTTCACATATTTGATCTATATACATTTATTTTAAAGGATTGCTTTCATTATTAGTTATTTGTTTTTTTCTCAATTAAAAATTACCATTCACTTAAAGCCACGCCTTGCCTTTGAAAGTAGTAAAATTTAAAGTAGCATAAGCTTTACTAATGTAAAGAACTCAACAAAACTTGCTGATCACATGATCTTAATAAATTCATTTTATACAGTTGCCAGTCAGACTGTTGAAATTGCTTTTTTTTTGGATTTGCTTATTTATATTTTACACTGACGATAGTTAGCTCATGTATTTCTTACAGATTTTATCAGGACTTAAAGCAACTGCTACATCTAGTAGTTGTTTATGACTATAAATGGTGCTATACAAGAATTTAAAAATTGCTATAAATGCATAGTATTGACTTATAGTATTACTTTGGGTGTTTTCATCAAACAGCTATTTAGTATTTTGTATTTAGACACCATCTCACAACAATAATAAACAGCAAATAGCTATTGAAAAAAAAAAGAAAATCACCCTTTTACAAGGAAACTGGTTTGCTTTTGTTCATGAACACTGATACTGATGTATGCTCATCTTATGTGACACAGATTCCAGAATAAAGTTGTATGCTAGACATAACTGTATTGCTTATTTATGACTCACAAGCAGGAAGGGTTGGGCTGAAGTTTTCTCTTGTTGTGGGGAACGTCCCTTTAAAAGACACAGGACAAAATGTGTCAAGGAAACAAGTTTGGTTGTATCTAGCTGGCAAAAAATTATTGGCATCAGTAATTGTATAGCATAAATGAAGAACTCTGCAGTCTGGCCTCATGTTTCCATTCCAATACCAATTTAGAACATTTGGAAAAATATTGAGTTTGTTCTTTAAGCCAGAATTGCCACCAGCTGACCTAGTTCTTCTGATTTTTTTTTCTCTCAGTTCCTTCATCTTGTTTTTATGATGCTTATTTTTCAAGCAGTGACACATGGAGTTTCTGAAATGAAGTCTGCTCCTTGGGAGGCTTTCCAGATGCTCTGTGCATTGGTGCCCTTTCTGTGTCCCTTTGGAGGTGTCTGTTCCCAGGATCCTGGGGCTTTCAGGCCTCCTGCTAGAAAGCTGGGAACTGTGTCCTAGTTACACTATCTGCATTTGAAAGCAGTTTTCCAGCTCCAGCACATCAGTTGAGCCCTATGAACTATTCCATAGAAGCCCAAACCAAGAAGCTGGAAAATATTTCATGAATCAACACTGATTCAAGTTTCTAAAATATTTGTTTCCTTGTAATTTTTTCAATCCTTTCTAAATTTTGCTTTTAGGGTTTTCTACAGTCTTCTTATATGTATTATGCATTAAGCATTGCTTGGACTCAAAACTTCCCTAAATACCGTAGGTGATTTGTAAAGGATTAAAATTTTAGGAAATGTGATCCTAAATAATAAATTAATAATTTACACTGTGAGAGGAGGGAAGCTGACAATTTTTCAGTGTTAAATACATGGTTGGCTGTTTCAATCTTTGATATTACAATGAAGGAGAGAGGAAAGAGTGCAGGTAAATTCTTTTTCTTCCTCATACTTGCTTAAATACAATCCAAAGCATAACCTTAGTTATATTACACATTATGTTCTCTTTGGAGTTTTTCTTCTTTTTTTCCCCCTCAGAAAGTCATCTTTCTTAAAATGTGTTTTATAAGTAATTATTTTAAAATGCATATTGAGCTTCAGAAGGAGTCTCGAAGTATTGGAAAGGCAGGTTTGAAGGGTATTTGAAAACTCAAGCCCCATAAGTCAAGCTTAATCAAGTGGTCATCTCTGGGATCTGCCTTCCTAACAGGTATTCTTCACCTATAATTTTTTTTTTCTTAATTTAGTTACTATACATGTAAGAAACTTTCAGAGAGTCATTTTAACTGCTCCCACTGCAATTAGCATTATAGAAGTTTTCCCCAAGATACCTTGTAATTATTTTAAGTACTAATAAATTACTAATTTGTGGTGGAAGATTACATTGAGGTGGTTTTGTACTCTGATAACTCTCTGAAATACATGTGAGAAGGAACAATTCAACCATCCTAATCTCTATTGTCAAAATTCCTGCAGCAAAACGTTTGAAGGACTGTTTCGTGTGGCTGTTTTTATCTATCAATGAGTGACAACAACCCCCGGAGATTAGAAACTTTGATTTGCAGAAGCGCCTTCTCTCCCTTTGCAGAGAGAAGCTCTTTAATTTCTTCTGTCGCAATGTTTGAAGCAGGCTTTTAGCTATTATGTGAATGTTCTTAGTGAATGTCTTGAAAGTATGTCAAGACAGCTTCAGCTTGGCATTACTTTAGTGTGCTTCCTATCTGGTAATATTGCAGTGTCTCATGCGCAAGTGGAATCAGCAGTTGCCAATTTACACCAGGCCACTGCAGTGATATAGGCTTATATCTGGTCTTTGCATCATTCTGTTCATTCGTTGTTAGTCTAGTGTAAATGATGCTTTAGTGACTTGCCTGAAAGGCAGGAGCTTAATTACAGTCTTGTAAATGTGATGTAGGGAACTACAATAGGTCACCAAACACATAATGTGAGACTACTGACGAATTACCAAATATCTTGGGCTACATCTAAAATTGCAAGGATTATGTATTAGGAAATGGCAAGAATAGTCCCTCATTTTTTTGTTTGTCTAGACCAAGGGACGTATTTCCATATGCTTCACATCCCTACCCGTACCACCTGCTTATCCCTCTGGTAGCAGCCAGGATGTGCTTTGGTCTGCGCCTGGCAGAGAGACAGGTTAGATGTACCCTTGAGTGTCTGTGCTGGTGCTGGCAGCACGGGGAATAATGGGAATAAAGCCAGACCTGTAGTATGCAAAAAGTTGCTGCAAACTATTGGAGGGTACAAGCATGTGGAACAAAAGAAAGACAATGGCAAAGAATACTAAAAGCTATACCAAAAATGTGTATAATTGCTTTAGATCTAAAGACAAGCCTGCATAGTTTTTCTGTGTTTAAATTTTGAAAGGGTTAGGTGCCATAGTACAGGTCCTGTAACTGATAGTCATCCAGAAAGAGACAGGACACCGTTTAAGATTTTACTGTGATTAAGAGAGATAAACTAGTAGAAAATATGAAGGTGAAAAGCAATAGAGATGAAATTTAACATGAGACAACAGAGTTAACGATTCAAAGGAAAGAAAGAGATGAAAGAAGCAGGATAACAACAGTGGGCTTCAAAAAATTAAACTTCAATAAGCTCGATCAGTTGGCGTGTAAGGTTGTAGGAGTGAAATTCTAAGGCAAAGAGAAGTTCAGAAGAGCCAAGGGTTTGTAAGACAGGCCATATTTTAAGTCTAACTACAGTCTATCCTCGTGCAAAGGAAAGAAAAGCGATAGAGCGGTGTGGCTGCATTAGGGGCTTATCAATGACTGGAATAAAATCAAAGAATACAGAAAAAAAGTAGGAACAAGAAGGCTGCGTTGGTAGGAACGAATATAAAAGAACAGCATAGCAGGTTAGGAACAAACCTGGACAAACAAAATGCTATTGCCAGCAAGAGAAATGCAAAGCAACAAAAAAATGTTTCTTAAATAATTTTCTATTATACTCTGCTTATGAAGAGAGCTGAATAAATATCAGATGGTGCAAAAGTCTGAAGTGCTTGGTATTTCTCTCTCTGATCTCTAAATAATGTGTATCATGATCAAAGTTAACCAGGAAATGAGAATGCAGGTCGTAATGGGAGACTCTCAAGCTAATTAGATGTATTAGAACATGAAATCCTGATTAAAACTGTTCTATAATAACAAGGAGTAAAACTGATATAATCTTGGAATTATTTTATTTTTTATTGAGGAGGAATAGCAAGTTCCCAGAAAACCAGAAAACAACCTATCAAAAGTGAGCAAGAGCACAGGAATGAGTGGAAAGTCAAGATACATAGAACGACTTGGGGAATCAGCCAGATGAACTTTGATACTAGAAGAGTTGCTGAAAAAAGCTGTTTTAAAATCTACAAGCATAGAGACTAATTTAAAAGGCTAATATGCCTTTGTCCATAAAGTAGTTTTTAAATAATGTAATGGTCTCCTTTGTCAAGATAACTGTTCCAATAGATAAGAACAAAACAGTGTGTTGTATGTTACAGTAAATAAACACCTTGACAACAGATTCATGTGATCTTATTATATATTAGGTTGCTAAGATCCAGATGATGGAACTGTGAGGTGCATACACAACTAGTTAATAAATCATTTCAAAGGGTAATTACTAGTGTTTGTTAAATTTGGAAGGTAAATCGAGTGGGATATAGTAGGTGTAGGAGTACCCATATGTTATGAGCAAAAAGCAGGTGCAGATCACTCAGTGATGAGGCTCAGCTCTCAGTAAGTGAAAGCTTCAGTTTTATCAAAAGCTCAGCATTACCATGGTGGGAATCCTAGGACACCGACACTGATCAAATGGGGACCAAGGCAGTAGAGCCCAGCTCGGGAGTGAAGTGCAAGGGAAAGCACCGCAGGGGTGAGTAATAAAATCTGAGCTGATTAACATATCACAAATACGCAGTATCTTGTTTTGCTTATTAATTAACTCATGTAATGCCAGTGGTGGTGTCTGAATTCAGAGATCTGCATATCGGAGCCGGTGCAGGGGTGTGTGTGAATGGGGGCAAATGTGAACTGTCCTGGCTTACCATAAGAATGAGATAAAACATGCTTGTGACTCTACACACTTGCATGGGAAGAAGTGAAAAATGCTAGGTTACCAGAACAACGAGATGTGCTTGGGACACTACGTTTTCTGAGGGAAGGAATCCATCCTGGTTTACCATAACAAAGTCTTCTCATGCCCTACACCTAATCATTACAAATGAGGTCTGGATCTAGTTGTCTTGGAATTTCACTAATGAAATACAGGGTGGGATGGAAAGCAGACTTACACAATATACAGGATTAGAACTGACAATAATTGTGATGATGGTTTAAATTTAAGCTCCAAGTCTTACATTTCTGAAGGATAAATACAAAATTAAACTGCAGAACTTCAGAAAACAATCTCAGAGGACAGTAATGGCCACAAACTGAATATGACCCCATGTGTACAGTTTTCAAAAGGAAACAAACAACAAAATGGGGGGAATGACCTCAGGTGTACTATCAGAGAGAGCCATCTATGACAGAAGGTAATTATTTTGCTCTGTTTGGCAGTAGCAAAGCATCAGCAGGAATACTTTACCATTTAAGCACTGCACTTATGATACATAAAGAAAAAAATTTCAAAAGAGAATAGAGGACCATAGCAAAAATATGTTTAGAATGCATAATCAGAGAAAGATGGAAAGAACTGGACTTAACGTAGATAAGATTATATTTAGCAAGACTGCGTGAAATGTAGAAAGTTGTGGTAGCTACAGATTGAGTTTTCTCTATGGTCTATGAAGCTTAAGTGAAGTAGTATTACTTAAGGGTGATTCTGTTTCAGTTTTCACATTGGAAAGCTTCATGTGGAGCACTGGAGCAATTACTCATCAGTAACACACCTGTAGGATCCCCTTTCCTGTAAATTTGTAACAACAGTTCAGAAAGGGTCATTGGACACTGACAGAGGCTGCCCAGGGAGGTGGTTGAGTCACCATCGCTGGAGGTGTTTAAGGCACGGGTGGATGAGGTGCTGAGGGACAAGGTTTGGTGTTTGATAGGAATGGTTGGACTCGATGATCCAGTGGGAACCTCATGATTCTATGATTCTATAATAAAACTGTCAAGCACCCAGGCTCACTTGGCCCTGTCCCTGGGAAAGGAGTGAAACTCAACAGTGATCTTCAATCCCTCTGTGTTCTCCATAAAGTAGGTTGGACATAAACTCAAATACTTACCTGTAATCAGGGAATGCTGTTAATTTGGTTATTAATTTAATTGTATTCCAGTCACTGTAATTTTCAAGGTTTTATTTACATTTTTCCACTGATACATGGCCAAAGAGTAGGTGCTGCCAGTGTGCGTTACTTGAACTTCCATATAAGTGGTACTGAATTTACATTATATACATATGCTAACGCAGGCGAAAAGAGATGTGGTTCTAAAAGCAGCAGAGGGGTGAAAGCCCACCATACACATCTCTGTGTTGAGGCAGGGTGGAAAGCAAGTCTTGCCAACTGTCTCAGCCGCCCAGAACTGAGTCACCATCCCTGATGGTATTTAAAAGACGAGTAGATGTGGCACTTAGAGACATGGTTTAGTGGTGGACCTGGCTGTGTTACGTTTGGAGTTGAACCTGGTGATCTTAAAGGTCTTTTCCAACCTAAATGATTGTCTGATTCTGTCACTGCCTCAGCTAGACTTCTTCAACCTTTTCCCTTCTTTTGTTTGGCAGTTTCCTGGCTGTGATATCTTAGAATAACCAGGAGATGGCAGAAGAGACCCTTGCAGCCTTTCAGACGTGAATGCCACACAATTAGAAAGGGTATCAGGAACAAAGATAGCCCTTCCCCCCGCCTGCCTCAAATCTGCCCTTTAGAAACAAGTGAACACGAAATGGCAGAGACTTTTAATTTTTTTTTTTTTTCAAAACGAACATATGTTTACATTCAGCTGCTTCCTTTAATCTCTCAGAGAAATGCCTGCACAAATGACTTCATAATTTTAAATCTTCATTACCTTTAGTCGATGTGTAATGCAGTCATTTGTGTGAAACCTGCCAAAGGAGGTTTCCTCCTGCATTGCTTGGAGGAAACAGACATTGAATTACACATTGCAAGGGCAGTGTTTTACCAAACTACGTTCTTATCCTCACCTGCTATACCCCAGCTTTTCACTTATATGTAAACTGCGAGGGTATGTCAGCTATACCCGCGCTCCCTGTTTCAGGATGCAGTGAGGGTAGACAGACAGGGTTGTTTGTGCTCTGTTGCTACAGGTCTGCATCCTGCCAAAGTTACTCTCCTCCTCAGCTAACAGCAACACTTGCAAGTATTTGATGGAAGTGACTGGAAGAAGAAAATAGAAAGAAGCAGCATATAGCGAGGAATACAGAAGAAAGGAAGAAATAACTAGAAACTGGAATGGAGAAGGGCCTTGAAGGGGGTGTAAGTAGCATTTGTTTCCATTTAATTTGAACAGGCTGGTTTTGGAGCAGTACAAATTTCTGATTTATATTAGCAATGAGTTAAGGGAAGGAAGAGCCAGTAAAATATTTTCACTGCTGGGACCAATGCATTTCAAAGCAGCACTGTATGACATAGACTAGGATGGGCACAGAGGGTGATAGATGACCCAGGGCTGCCAGCTGTGATAGCTCATTCTCCTGCTGATGCATCATGCTCAAATGCTAACTCTAAAATTGGGGTGAGGGGGTGGAATCATTCTTCAGTAGTTGAAAGCAAAAAGTTACTCTCAGGAATGATAAATGCTTTAGTCATAGCACAGCTAAATTACTTTAGAGGGTATTTGTGGGAAACAAGTAAAAAATAAATGGAACATTTCTGATCTAACACCTTCTTAGGTTTATATTTAATAGGTTGTTAAATGTAACTTTAGAACAGTCACCATGGAAAAAAAATATCTTTTAGCAAAGAGTGACAAAGAAAAAGGCCTTGATCGATTATAAACTGCGAAGTAAGACTTCCTGTAAGGTTTTGAAAAGATTTTGGGGTGTCTAAGTGTGACATTTTGTGGTCTTGATCAGGTTGTTAGTCCAAGTGATCTGAACAACTACTAAAACCAGTGGAATTGATATGGATTTGTATGTGCATGTTATTCTCTGTAGGCACATCTCATATCCCTAGATATTTTTAACAGAACCCATATCCTAAAGTGTATTTATACACTTAACAATTAATCCTTGTCTACTTGGAGAAATAAAACTATTTCTAAAGCTGCTTTTCATGCTGCTTCCTTTCAACCAGTAGTTTTAAAACTCTAATTACTAGTCTAGACAGAATTAAATTAAGTACAGACTTTTGATCAGGTTTGAGCAATGTCTATAGAGATCTCTCTCAATGACAGCATGATGGCAGTGAGTGCTAAAGAAGGATTTACAAGCCTGAAACTAGTCCAGTTTTCCAACTTTAATATTTTGTCTAAAACCAACAAAAATTAAAAAAACTTAATCTGCTAGTGAAATTTGCTTCTCTAGCTGATTTTTAATGTAGTCCTGATTCATTATTGACTTTGATTTCATTTCTAATAAGCTTAAATTTGCTTAAGAAACTGTTAAAAACATAACATACATGTTTTATTTCTTAATACTTACAGAATCTCTCTGCAGAATATATATCTTTTTAAAACATTTCACTAATTCTGCTTAGCTGCTGATAACAGCCTTATGGTAAGGAGCCACGAGAGCTCGTGGCATTTTGAGTGCTGCATTGATTTATATCTGTTCCAAGCATGATGAGACATTTAATTTTCTTCTATGCATTGTCACGCTGTTTATTCCAGGCCCTCCTGGTATTTCTGCACATATGGTCTTTTCATTCCTATGGAAAAGTAGCTCTTATTCTGTCAAACAGGAAAGATTATGATAATTGACAATAAAAAGATTGGTTAGAGGCCATTTGTAATGCTTTTAAGTCCTAAAGAGTGGTTTCTCAGTAATTACAAGGGTTGAATAAACATGCTAGGGCAAAGACTATATGAATTTTGTAGCAGATGCCTACAGCCCTTGCGTCGCTGGGCAGATCTTCATAGGAAATCTGCATGTCTGCAGATGAACAGAGATCCTCCTGTTTGTCCTAAGCTGCCTTTTTAATTCTTTGAATAGCATCACCATCTAGCTACTCCCAAGGACTACGCATCCACTCTGCTCGAAGGGGGTCTCTGCTCCTCTGCAGGGCTCTGAGCTGGTTGACTAGAGCAGAGATGGACTTTGGGTTGGAAGATGTGGAGCAGGAAGTAAATCTCAAAAGCTGTGCTGTTATCCCAAAAATACATCTGTTATCAACTGCCTAGTAGGCATCCAACCAGGACTAGCTACTTATGCAGAACCTCCTCAGCCTGAGACCAGTGTGCGTGTACACATTTCTGTGTAGCCATTTTGCATGTAAGCACCATTATCTGGATTTCATCCTACTTGTCTGAGCCAGACATCTCTAAAGCCACTTCTTGGCCTGTTTGAATGCACCTACTGCTCATACGAAATATAAGGGTCAGTGTTATGTGACAAATCGCAACTCACTTTAATTCCCCTGGGTGCTAAAATATTCCTTTCTACATCACCTCCCACAGGATGGCTTGGCCTGGGGTGGCGTTTGGCATTATGATCCTGTCTCTTTTGATCTTCAGGAAGCTGATGGTCCTTATTTTCATGGGGGAGTTGCTGACTGCAGAAAAGAGCAACTACGTATTGTACAAACATCTGCATGAAGTATTGTCATTATCTTCAGCAGATGGATCTTCTGCTAGTGGCAGTCGTGTTGGAATGTCTGCACTCTGTGTCTTGAGCTCCTTGTAGCAGCTCCTTGTTCCAGCTTCGCCCTCTGACAAATTCCCAGGGACTCTAGCATGAGCAGACTTTCATCCCATTGGCAACATCACTTGATTTTAAACGTGGTATTTCTGAATCCCAGTTTAGCAGGAGGTTTTCAAACAAACACCTAATGAATAATACATAGAAAAAGAAAGAAGGCAGCTTAAGAAATTTAGATAAAATTAAACTAGCAGCTGTTAAATATTGTAGCAGCCATTACATCAAGAAGTCATCTGCCATCTATCCAAGCTATTTATACATTTTATGTATAATGGAAATGAGATTTAGTTTAACCTTGTCACAACGTGATCTATTTGTGTCTCTCAGAGCTCAACATTTGACACCATCTTTGGCTGTGACATTTGCTTCTGTAAAATCAATTAATAAACCAGCAGTGTATAAAGATGTAATTTGCTGCTCAGATGGTGAAAATGTCTTAAAATCTATAAGGAAACTGTGTAACAGATGTATCAGTGGATGCTAAAATCCAAGATTTTCTGTTTTTTAGAACACCGTCATGTGTCACACATTCTTTTTGTCTTATCCAACAGTTTGCCAAGTACCTTTACTCATTGACACAAAATAAAACTGGAGAAATAATATCATACAGATAGACTGGTTTATACTTTAAAAAATATTTTTATATAGATCATGTTATACAAAGTATGGAAGTGGCATATTATTTATATTATTTATATTTATTATATACACATATCACATTATGTAGAGTCTAGAATTTAAATAATTCTGGGCAACAAGGGATATATTTATCTCCTAGGGATGGGATCTTGCCCCATCTGCAATGCAGAATGCTGTTAAGGAGATTTAAATTGAGAAGGAAGCTTGCAGGAAAGCTACACTTGCTTTTTCTGATGTTTGTGGGAATTTAGTCCTTGAGAAAGGCATTTTGACTGGCTGCAAAGGAGGCTTGGCAGGAGTCTGCAGGCAGGCAATGGCGCTAGTATTTCTAGTTCTGACTGGAGAGGCTGCTTCCAGGCCACGTGTTAAATACAGCCAACTCAAGGGACTTGTCATTTAGTAACTCAGTTACAGAGCAGACTGTCTCCTCTTCATCTCCTGACTGCTTGGTCTGCTCTCTGAAATGCGTTGACACCAAAACCAGCCAAAGCTCAGAAACTCTGGTATTTTAAAATATTTCCTTAGGTTTGTGGCAGGGTTAGTCTTCACATTTACCTAAGGAAAACAATGGTTAAGAACCTGTGCTAGGAATATGTGAGTGGGGTGAGGGATGTAGCAGGGGGATAGATATTTTTCTTTAATATAAAATTAGGGAAATTTAAAACAAATCTTTCACATTTTGGTCAAGCGAAGTGATTGGGAAGGATGAATGGATGAGGTTTTAAGTAATTAGATATCAAACATTTTCATATAGTGAAATAAATGTGTCCTGTAGGGCTTTGTCCAATGCTAGAGGTGTTTGTAAGCTACTTTTGATATGTACCAGATGTACGGGAGGCATTAATGCTTGAATGTTTCTTTAGACATTTTTACACCAATTCCCTTAGTTTCCTCCAGGAAGCTTGTTTAGTTGGCTCGGGCTATTTCTGGAGTGCAGGCTGCAGGGTCAATCTCTACCTACACAGGCCAGAAACAAAGGGCTCCAGTAGGACTACAGTCGTGCCTGGTTGCAGTAGCACACAGGTTCTAGATTGGTTATTAGCCACCTTTAAATAGAGGTGACAATAGCGTTTATATTTTTGTTGTTCAGAAACTAATACTCTTGAACTGAAGCATCACTGGCAGAGCAGAGGAGGACTCAGATTATTCCATCAGAATGATCAAGCAAGAAGTGATGGTTTAGAAGGGGCTCACAAGTCAATCCTGAACACTATTCAATTAAACAATTTAGTATGCAGAAAATGTTAGGGTTTAACGATGGGTGAATACAGCAACCACAGCTTGAATAGACAGGAAATTGAAATGTTGATTTTAGGAAAATATAGATGAAGAGGGTTTGAGTTAAAATTTTTACTGGATTGATAGAACGTATGTTTTTTATAAGATTCAAATTGAATACATTGAAATATTCAGGTATAGGCTAACTAATTAAGTTGGAGGGCTCCAGCCTTTATGCTGTACCTCACTGACAGCTTAGGAAACAGAAGCACGGTTACGTTACCTGTCATCTCAGATAAAGTGAATGCTGAGAAATCTCACAGGAGTGGCAGAATAACATAGCAAGTTATAGGGTACATTAACAGTAGAGCACTGAGTTTGTGTGCAGGAGGTAGAGGATGAGCAGAAAGCAGGAACAAGGACAGACAAGTCAGACATGCAGTTGTGATTTCTGGAGGCAGACCGATACCAAGCAGGGGTGTGATAGACGTTATCAATGGTGCAATAGTCCCACTCTATTCTTACCCAGGAGAGATGGGTGGAAAGGAAGACAATGCACGGTTTCCCTGCAGGGAAAAACTGCCCATATAACACCAGGAACATTTTGTCAATATACCACAGCGGCATTACTGCAGCAGCCAAGTGCTCCTGGTGTACACAAAGCCCAAAGATTGATGGGAACATTTGTGAAAGATATACTTTAGGTAATAAGAGAAACAACAGGGAGATAAGATAGCAGAGAAACTTGTGCGACTTGCACAGCTATCAGAGGTCTGGGAGGGAAGATACAACATTAATTCTGTAACCTCAACAAAAAAATTCAGCAAAATGTTACTTCTAAGGCAACAAGTGTCTTTTACTGATTCTTTAGTTCAGAAAATGTCCTTTATATAAGCAGCCAGGAGCTGGCCAAGTGGTACAAGTGAAAAGCCTTGACCTTTACGGTTTCTCTTTCAGAACCTCCTCCAAACCCCCTGTCATGTGCCTGGTGCTTATAACATTATGCTGGAGTCCCGGTAAAATGCAATGAGTGAGTCTATTATCCACATGGTTGCCTCAGGCTAGAGAGGAGCAGGCTTGGGAAGACCTGTTCCGCTCAAAAGTAAATTAAAAAAAAAAAAAAAAATAGCAAAACCAAAACACTCGCAGAGAAAGCGAGATCGGGAGCAGCAGCATCCCCTCTCCCGGCAGCGTCCGAGGGTGCCGGACCCTGTGCGCTCCCCCGGGGCTGCATTCCCCAGCGCCGTTTGAGGCCCCTTCAGCTCTATAAATGCCATTTGCATCGGGATGGGATGTAACAAGAGCTGTAAATCACTGACGGCGGAATGAACTCCTCCTTGGGCAGACACGGCGGAGCCGAGCCTCCCCGAGCTGTGGCGATGTGTGAACGGTATCTTTTGTTGGGGGGGGAAGGACTGATGGCAATTAGATGATACTTATCTGTCCCTTTGATGTGTATTTACACAAACAACGTTTTCCTTTGGGACTTGCGCTATAAAGGGGGAGCCGCGCTCCCCGGCACCCTCCTCGCCGGCATCTCTGAACCAGGGCAGAATGACCAAGGCCCCTTTCTCCGTGGAGTGGTTGTCCCAGAGCAGCCAGGCCCTCCAGAGCCCCGCCGAGGGCTCCCCGCACCGAGCAGCCTCCTCGGCCCCCCGCTCCGGCTCCAGCCCCGGCTGCAGCCAGCGGACCGAGGCCGGGAGGGGCGGCAGGAGCGCGGAACCCCCCGCTGCAGGTAACCGCGGCCCCGAGAAGGGGCAAGCCGTGCGGCGGCTCCCCGGCGGCGGGAGGACACCCCCGCGGTCCCCGGGCCAGGCTGACCCCTCTTCTTCCTCTCGGCCGTCCCCAGGAGCGGAGCGGCCCGCGCCGGAGGGGACCCCGGAGTGCTCCGAGGAGCCCGGCGGCAGGGGCGGGCGGCGGCTCCGCACGGCCTTCAGCGCGGAGCAGCTCAGCACCCTGGAGAGCTCCTTCCAGCGGCAGCAGTACCTGGGCGCGGCCGAGCGGCGCCGGCTGGCGGGCCGCATGCGGCTCTCGGAGGTGCAGGTGAGGCCGAGGCCGAGGCGGAGCGCGGGTTCCCGCTCGCCACGGGACGAGGCCTGGCGCCGACGTAACCCCCCTCTTGTCCTCCTCCCCCTCCCGACAGATCAAGACCTGGTTTCAGAACCGCCGGATGAAGCTCAAGCGGCAGCTGCAGGAGCTGAGGACGGAGCCTTTCTGCAGCCCCCCTCTCCCTTACGGACCTCAGGGCGCTGTGGTGCCCTTGCCGCTCACGTACGTGGCGCAGCCGCCGCCTCTGCCCCAGCCCGGGGCCGCCTCGAGGAGCTTCGCCCTGGCGGCCCTGGCGGCCCCCGCCCCGGACCTCGGCAGCGCCTGCAGAGCGGAGCCTCTGGGCTTCTGGGCGGCACCGTACTTCGCGGGGTACAGGGACCCCAGAGCCTTCTTGCTGGGTGTCTGACCCTCCGACGCGGACTATGACTCGGGAGGATTTGCACTGCTGGGGGCTGCCCGGGCTGCCCTCGTCTGTATCGCCTGCTGGAGTCACGATGCGGCCTGGAGCAAAAACAGGGGCGCAAGGACGGTCTGAATCATGGGCATCGGGCCCTGCCTTTGTAGGGGACTGTGTAAAACAAACAAAAATATATAGTGAGACAAATACTAATATAATTGAAATATTTTAATAAACCTTAACTTTTTCCAGCTTTTCTGTGAATTCCTTCCACAAGTGTTGTACAGCTGTTTATCGTCTCCTAAAAGAGAGCTCCTCTTCGTTAAACGAGGCAGACTCCTTGTGCTCTAGATCTCTTCTCGCCCCTGCAATTTGCTGAAGGTGAGTGCAAAAAAAAATCACGGATTTCCTCTAAAGCAGGAATCCAATCCCTTCAGCCGTGGCATAGGCGGCACTTTCTCTGATGGAACAGTTAACCAGCTTTGTGGGCACCTATATCTTAACTGTTTTCATGTGCAGCCTCAGTAGATTAGCGAGGGTCTCTTGCCTAAAGAGACCTGGGAAGAGATCTCTTGCCTAAAGAGACCTAGCTTTGAAATCTCTTATCAACAAAATAGTATCTTGGCATCCGTCTCACATGCATCTAATGGGGTATGAGGGTCACAAGAGGATCAAAAGAAATGAGGCGTTGGTTTCCCCTAGGTGACAGTAAATTTTGTTATCATTGTGTTGTGCACTTTTAAAATTTGAATAATGCTCTAGCAATTTTTAAGATCAATATAACCTGAATTCAGGCTAAAGAAAGAGCTCTGAGAGATAAACCTTGACTGATGTAAGTTGCCATAAATCTTTCAAAACCAATTGTCAGCTAACATGAAAAGAGCAGTAAAGATTTCCATCACTTTAGAGTTCATCTCAGGGGTTATGAGGGTTATTAAAATATTTCCGGCGCACTTGTGACCTGAGCTCACATAATGCATGATCCGAAGGTTCTGTGTCAGTCATCCTTGAACATACCCATTTTCTTTTGAATACAGGGGACAGAATGCTACTTTAGTACATTTGCCGGGTAAAAAGCAACATTATGTGCCTCTGAAGGCTGTGGCCTTTGATTTTCTGAGTGGCTGTCACTTTTGGAAGTCTTCCTAATTATTTTGTAATCCAGGCTTTATATTTTAAGCCTTTTGAGGCACTAGTATTTGTTTGCAATTGCACAATTAACGTGTGTTTAATGCAAGAGTTTTGAAAGCAAATAAGGACTCAGATGCTATCAGTTTCGCTGAGATTGATTCAGGAATATGATGCAGTTTGGGATTAAGGAAATGTGGTGACACAAAATAAAAATGCCCATTACATGGAGTCTTATTTCTCAAAGTCAGATATTACTAAAATTTTTGTTTCAAAGAAAAAAAAAATCCTTATTTCTGTAGTTCTTTCATATGTCAGCAGGGAGGTGGGATGCTTCCAGAAAGAGCTCTGCAATGTTGAATATTTTCTCTGCTTGAAAACGGTGACGTTTTTTTAAAAGCAAAACAGTGAAGGTCAATAAATACAATAAATATACAAATTATCTGAAAAAAAATACCGAACAACAACCCAAAACTCAGATGCGAAACTCGATTTGGCTATCCCGTTTTCAAGGAGACAGTGGTAAAGGGGGTAAGGGATCTCCTTATGGTCCTGTATGGCCACAGAGGAGGATTCCACCTCTCCAACAACTTGGATTACCCGGGAATAGGAGCTGGTAGAAGCCCAAACCGACGGTACTAGAGCCTGGGCTGGGGAGAACGGGGAAGGGGGGGAAAACAACCCCCCGGGGGAGCTCCCCCAGCCCCACACCGAGTGCGGGGAAAGGGAGAAAGGGACGCGGGGCCGGGCACCACCGCAGCTGAGCCCGGGGGAAAGGCGAGATCTAAGGGCTCGGGAGGACAGAGGGAGAACAAAGCGCTCCCACCCGCGGAGGGAGCTGCGTCCGTGGGGACGGGGTGTGCGGGGTCAGGGTTCCCCTCCGAGAGGCCAAGGAGTACCTTGTCGGGGTCTCCGAGTCCCGGGGGGACAGCTCTGCCGGGGTCTGTCTGTCCCGCGGTTCCCCGGGGGGGACACGGGGGGGACACGGGGGTCCAGCGGGCAGGGGGGCTGCCGTCCTCGTCCTGCCGCGAAGCTTTAGAGCGAGCCAGAGGCAACCCGCGGCCGTGCGATCTTTGCACGAGTGGAGCCCGCGGGGGCCGCGCTAGGAGTTGCGGGGCCGAGGGGCACTCGGGGGGTTTGTGTTCCCCGCAGCCTCGCTTAGGCAGGCGGGGTTCGCTCTGGAACGCGAGCTCGGGGTGAGCGGGGCGCCCTCTGAGCCTGCGGGACCGCTGGCGAGGGAGAAGTCGGGCTCTGTTTAAAAAGGTGCTAATGATCACTTAAGGTAATGACTCCCTGCTCACCGTATACTCAACAAGTACACGAAATGCCCTGCCGGTGTTCTAGCAGCGCTGCCTCGTGAATATTGTCCCGTCTCCCACCATTTATCGCATAAACGATAAATAAGCGGTGATGCTCGCTTGTCTGAGTGCCCGGTGGCAGCGGATTCCTCCGAACACCTACGTGATCATTCCTCTTCAACGCTTCTTTCTATAGAAGGCACCTACCACGTTCCAGTGGCCTAGGAAACTCTGTGTGATTTTTTTTTTTTTTTTTTTTTTGCTAAAGCGGTCCGATTCTGTTTCTAAAACGCTGTTGTAAGCTTCCCCTTTGGTCTGGGAGAGAGAAACTTAAGCAACTCTTCACGTTTTTCTCCTGCTCGGGTGATTTTTTTATCCACTCTTCTTGATCCTGGGCTGCAATAAAGTTATCCCCGCGGCAGGGCAGGGCTCCCGCACCCCGGGGGTGCCCCGCTGAGAGGCAAAACGACGATCCGGCCCCGCAGACAAAGGCAAAGCCGGGGCTGCCCCAGCACCTCTGCCGAGCGCCCCCTCCGCTCCTGGCTCCCCTCTTTGTGTCCTTAATCACCTCGCAATAACCATCAGTCCCGGAATGCTCTCCGGCAAGACAAAGCGAGGTCTGCAAGTCAGCTGTAAATGGCAAAGCTGAGCCGATTAGCCGGGGAGGAGCAGTTTAGTGCCTGTGCGGGGAAGCTGCTGGAGCCCCCGGCCCCGGCGGCTTTCGAGGAGGAGGCTGTATAACCTGGAAACTGGGCTCCCCGGGGAGGGAAAGGAGGTGGGAGGGGAAAATTGCCAGAGCACTAACTTCAAAGCCTTTCTCCCCTGCGGTGTGTGCACGGAGGGGAAGAAACGTGATTGCATTAACGCAGCGGTGATGGCCGGGAGCCGTCTGCAACCCGCCCTCCTTAGCGCCCGTCCCGGCTTGGCCCGCGCAGCCTACGGGGCGCAGGGAATAGGGTCGGGGTATTGCCCCCCTGCGGCTCCCAGACACCGTGGAGCCGCTCCAGGGACCTCTTTACAAACCAGGTGAAGTTATTCGGCGTTGTGCGCCGCATAACGAGAGATCTCGCACTGGCAGGCCATTACATCTAATTGCTGCCCATTATCTCTTTCTTTGATACGCAATTAGATGACAATTAACTTGATAAATCCCACTGAAGCGGGGGCAGGAAGGGAAAGGAGAGATCTCTGGGTCTCGACTTGGGTTTTTTTGTGTGTAGACTTTACTACTTCGTGTAGCTTTTTCTAAAACTCCTAAACCTCGGCGTGGTGTTATCTTCTAGGGGCATTTAGTAGGGAGCTAAATCCGGCAGCTCTTTGGTATTCAGGTAGGTTAAGTGCTTTAATTCTTGTTTGAGTGCTTAGTTATTGTGCTCGAGCAATTCTGAACAAATGTGGAGGTGTCACAAGTCCTCAGGCAACGTGTGATGGCGCGCATGGGAATTCAAGTCCTATTTTGTTTCGAGCTAGCTTGTACTGCACTTATCTAGGGGCTTTGTCCATTCATTAGCTGCGCAAACAACTGAATGAGATTTCCCCGATAAATCGTTTTCAATGCAAAGCCCGTGTTTGCTCCCACAGTTGCTGAATAGGACTATCTGGGCTTGCAGCGTGTGAGCCGGGAGGGAGGAGAGGCTGCAGCGCTGCCAGTGAGTCAGTAGCATTTGCTATTTATGGTGTGTTACCCCACATTGTTCCCGCGGGCAAAGGAGCGACTGGGTGATGGCCCTGTTAGTGTTCACGGGTACTTCAAACAGAAAAGCATCTATTCCGAAACAATCGATCTCGTTGATGCCTAATTGACTATCTAATAGCACCTATCAGGACATCAAAGGAGGCGCTGAATAACCTAGTTAGCATTTCCAAAGGGGAGCAGCGGAGGGTACAAACAGTGATCAACGGTCCCACGGCCGCAGGCAGGGAGCTCTGGTCGAGCCCTGACACTGCCTACAGCCCTGAGTTTCCTATGGCCCTGGCTGCACAAGGGAAAAATATCTTGCCTTGCCTGCTGTTCCAGCAATATGAACCTCGTTCCCTACAATAGAACAGCTTTCTTGGCTCTGAAGGGTTACCACAGACTCTGTCCTAAAGTACTGTTGCCTGGTTGTGCAGCTAAACATAGTGGGCTTTAGGGTTTGGGTGCGTTGGGTTTTTCTCCCCGAGGCAGAAAGTTGTCCTTACTGCAGCTTCTGGTATCACCACTTCTTCAGTTTTGTCAAGAAGAGTTAGAAATCTCTATGCTTTTCAGAAAGATGGATTACGTAGAGCCAGTAATTTGTAGCCCAGCAGGTCACAGGGCTGTTGAACTTGTTCATCAGGTCTTGATTAGTGATGAAGGCTAAGATAGTTTGCTAAGTATATTGTTTGGTTTTTTTTTTTCACGGACTGCTCCTTACAAACGTGGCTAGCAGAAGGAAAGTTTGGAACATGAAGATTTGCCCAGTTATTCTAGATTTTTTGAGAAGGATTATTCTTCTGTTTTTTTTCCTGCTTTCACACAAAAACAGGTATGACTGTATTTTGAAGGACTTGATACACCAACAACATTCTTGGGAAGTACAAGTACTTTCAGCTTCTAGTAGCTGGTGAAAGGTTGCAGCCTAAATAATGGACTGAACCTTCCCCTCAACAATAGGTTCATGCATACAGAGCTGCTACAGTCCTGCCAGTTCTCATGAGTTTGTACTTTGTGTGTGCGCACAAAGCCCCAAAAGAAATACTCCCATTGTGTTCCAGTGAGATAAATCTACCATTTGTTCCTAGAAGTCTTGTAGAGTTCACATGAAAAGAACACTTTGTCCCGATGACCTTAGCTGTAATTCTCACATCCTGGCATTATCCACTGCACCTAAATTTCAGGTTATCATACTGAGTTACAAGTGCATGTAACTTATCAGTAAATTTCTTGACACAGGCATATTTCTTATGGTTGTAATATTTGCATGCAAATGCAGAACAATATTTTTAATACGTTTTGGAGAAATTGGTCTACTATATTCTTAATATAAATAATGTAAAAACAAAAACCAAACAAACCATATATTTTCCAAGAATCTACCTCATCCCCAACTGTCTCCTTTAAGCACCATATTTCTGCAGGGTGAGAGGAGGATTTAACTGCTGCTGCAGAGCCTCTATCCACCCAAGGGCATAAAAGTTTTCAAGTTTCTCAAGCTGCCACCTCTTTCTGATGGGAGCTACAACGGAGACATAACACCTTCTACCCCTTCCCCATCTGTTCCAGGGTTTTGTGGTCTGTTCATGCAGCTATGTTCTTCCGGGACCCAGTGTGTCAGGGACTCCAGGGCTGGGTATAAACATCTTGTTTGACAGGCAATTCAGTTTGAACCCTAATTTGTGTGTGTGTGTGAGTTAGTTTTCATTAACTTTTGGCACAGTGGGGCAGGTCAGCAGCTTCTCTGCACCCTCAGTCAAATGACATGGGGAAATTGCAGTAGCAGTTCAGGGGTCCTAACAGTTTTATTCTGAGACGCATAATATATAAACAAAATGCACAGGCTGGACTCTTCCGACACAGCACTGAATGGTAATCTCATGCCTGCTTTAATTTTGGCAGTAGGGTTGAGGTGTTCTTCCCTAGATGATAGTCCCTGGGTGTCACTGTGTGCCTGGGCAGGGGGACGGCAGGGCACAGGGGACCCAGGGCTGTGTGGCTTGTCAGAGGTTTCATCTGTGAGAACCAGTGGGGAGGCTGCCCTGAGGATCATGCTGCTTGCTGGGCAGGTGTGCTCAGCTTAGGAGCTCCTGAATCCCAGTGGTTTTCTGTTACTGCCTTCAAAGTTGTTTTTGACAAGGCAGTCGGGCTCTGCAGGTAGTACACAGTGCATTACAAGCAACAACTTGCTGTGGACGAATTTATACGTGGTGGAGGCTGAGTTTCTGTGTTTGGATTTGTCCATACATGTGCTGATTCAGAAATGATTGCTCTGAAATAACATGCAGATAGTGAGTATGGTGGTGCATTTGCTCCAGAAAAAGAGGGAACAAACACAGGTGGATTATTCAGGAATAGTTATGACATCCAGAAGCAATTAGCATTAACGTGCAGGCGCTTAGCTCTTTTGGGAAACAGTGAGTTACCTCTTCCTATTCATCTGAAATGTGTCTAGGAAATGCCACGGGGCTTTAAGTGCTCCTATGTTAAGGTGTTTTTTGTTAGGTCAGTGGCATTCACAGGTACATGTTTCTGACACAGAGGGGAGTCTGGCCTTCAGCTCACTGTTCAGATGCTTGGGCTTTTACACTGGCTTGTGCATAATGGACCAAAATGAGTTTTGTGCCAGAGGTGACTGAACCTCCATTAGTGGCTGAGCCCAGGACCCCATAAGGAACAGCCCCATCTCTCTATCAGAACTGTGCCGAGGCGAGTGCAGCCTCTCCCATCCCTGCCCTGGGGGCTGATGTTGCAAGCAGAGCTGCAGAAGGAATCCAGCTCCCGGGCTCTGGGGGCTTGTAAGGCGTTTGCATCGCTGCCCCTGGGCCACAGCCGGATCAGCCAGTGCTGCCCTTTGGAGGCAGGAGGGGCTGATAACACTGCCAACTCCGGGGGCCATCGAGTTACAGGAATGCTTGAAACAATGAAAATGTGTAGTACGGATACGATTTTCTCTCTTGATCTCTTATTATAATTCAGGGACTTCTGAGAGGTGTTGGTACGGTTTGGGGCCTTTGACTTTTTATTCTTCTTAAGAGAAAGAAAACTCACATCTACTCATACGTGAGAGATTGTTGCTCTATTCTTACAAAGAAAAAAGCTCCTGCCCCGTTAGATCCAGGTTTATGGCTTCCACTTGTTTTAGTTGTGGATCTTGCTGGAGTTTAGTGGAAACTGAGGTCCTGTCAGTGCATTCACCCAGTCACAGGGATGGCGATAGCTTCCCCTGGTCTCTAGGAAGCATCGAGTGCTAGAATGTGTTATCCCAGCCTCGCTACTGTCAGTGGGGTCGCGGTCGGGGCGGTATTTTTCACCGGGCTGGCTAAAATCGGGAGTAAGCTGGACGCAAGAAGAGCCCTGGCAGAGGCTGAGCGGCCGGGGTGTCCCCTTCGCCAGCTCGGCTGGGAGGGGGTCTCGTTCTCCCTGCATAACAAGGGCACCGTCCTTCTCGGGAAGCGACGTGTGGATTGCCCTAGTTTGAAGTTGACGAGGTGCGATCTTCGCTGTTCGCTTAGCGCTTTGATGGCTCCGCTCCCGGGTTGCTTTTTCTGGCTAGACAGATGGCGCCAAGTTCAAGCTGAGAGGGCCCGGCTGCCCCTCACCCGGGCCGAGGCGAGGGCTCAGCCTCGGGAATCGGGGCTTCTCGGCAGCGGCACCCCGCGGCTTTTCCCAGGGGGCTGCCAGGCGCTCGCGGCCGGTCTCGGGGACCCGCGCGGTGCGGGACCCGCCGGCTGGAAAGGGAGCGGGTAAACCCCGCGCCGCTACCGGCACCGCCGCTGTCTTGGACCGGCCCTCGGCGGGGCCGGGTCTGCCCGTGCCCTGCCCTCCGGGGGAGCGGGGCAGCTTTGCACTTCAAGGGGGGTCTCCCGGCCCGGCAGACTCGCTGGAGCCAGGGGCTGTAGACATTTGCCACACGTGTGAACTTCCCTCCTCGCCGGCAGCTGTTATCTCCGCTCGATTCCCACTTTGATGTGGGCTCACGCTCGCTAACGAGCCCGCAGCGCCCATATAAAAGCGAGCCGAGCCCGGCGGTGCCCCAGCCCCTTTCCGACATGAACCGGGCCGAGCTCCCTTCGGCGGAGACAGAGCCCCGCGGGGCCAGGCCCCACATCTGCTGCGCGGCCCCCCCCCGCGCCCCCCTCCAGCCCAGGGCCGAGCCCCGGCGGGAGCGGCAGAGCCGGCCTGCGGGCAGCGAGCCCCGCGGGCCCGAGCGGGGCGCGGGCAGCCCCGGGAGCAGCAGCGGCACCGACCCGCGGCCCTCGGAGCCAGGTGGGCGCAGGGAGGGGAGCGGCGAGGCCGGGGACGGGACGCGGGGGGCGGCGGGACGAGGAAAGGGGCCTCACCGCCGCCCTTGCCCTCTGTCGTTTGCAGCCCCCGACGGCGGCTGGCAGAGCGGCGACGAGTCCTCGGGCTACGAGAGCGAGAGCGGGGAGCGCGGCCCGGCGGGCGGCGGCAGGCAGCGGCGGGCCCGCACCGCCTTCACCTCGGAGCAGGTCTGCAGGCTGGAGAAGACCTTTCAGCGCCACAAGTACCTGGGGGCCTCGGAGCGGAGGAAGCTGGCGGCTGCCTTGCAGCTCTCCGAGATCCAGGTAGGTCCCGGGGGAAGCGAGTCCCTCGCTGGGGCGGCCGGGCTTACGGGGGAGGGGAGGGTGGGATCCCTCGGGGATTATCGAGTCAACACTCGAGGAACTTGGAGACAATATCTACCGGCCGGGGATCGAGGTTCCTTTATTTCTTAGTAAGGCAAACCGCCTGTCCTTGATGTACAGCGACCTCGCACAGCTTAGACACGGTCTTAAAGACTCCGAGTAAGATTAATCTAAAATCGCTGAACACGGACACCCTTTACCTCTACGCTCCCCAGGTCTCCTGCCCTTGCTGAAAGCATCAGTCCAAGTGTCAATTCCAGCCGAACGGCAAAGGCAGCCGAGATACGGCTGTTAATAAGCCCCTGATTTGCTTCTTACCCTGTTCTTTTTGTTACTCAGATCAAGACCTGGTTTCAGAACCGGAGGATGAAGCTGAAGAGGCAGATACAGGACCAGCAGCACAGCCTCGTGTCGCCTGCTCCTCTCTACAGCTACAGCTACCCCCCGGGGGCCCCGCTCCCCCTCTTTCAGGACGGTCTCCACTCCCCCTTTGCTCCCCAGCACCACAGACTCCTCCCTTGTGTCCCAGTGCCTGCTGTGCCGTTCAGTTTGCCCTTCCCCAGATATGATGCATCGCAGAACACCTACAGCCTCATAGCAAATGAGCTACCGTACTACCTTCAACACTTCCTTCCTCATCCTCCTTTCCACCCGGTTATTCAGAACAAAATGGACAAGCAGTGCCACCCTGTATATGCCTTATAGGGGAGGAAATGGAGCCAGGCAAAAGGGAAAAGTTTCATGTGTTGTGATGTATTATTTTGTGCTCGGAATTTCTTGTCTTATTTGAAAGAGTATGTGTTTATTATTTGAAGTTAAATGTGGAAAGGAATAATTTTATATTTGTACTAATTAACATTAAAATATATTAGATGTGGTGCCACTCCTAGTAATTTTTCATTTGATAGGCTATTCTATTTTCTAAAATATTGGTAGTCTGTCTTCATTGACAAGACCACAGAGTGAAAGAAAGCTGCAAAAAGGGAACTGGAGGGAGCGAAGTGGTAGCAGAAACTTGCTTTTGCCCAGTCTCCCCTGGTGTAGGACAGTTAAGTCTGAAATAAACATATTAAGAAACCAGTTACATGTGCCAAATCTATAAAGGTTGCACTTGTGCAGTGTAAACAGTCATGGTCACCTGAATTTGCATTTGGAGTAATGAATGAGATAGATGTTTTACTACATCTTATCTGATTTTCTACGCTCATGCTGAAAATAGTCTGTATGTTGTTGCGTGTGTTTGGGAGCCTGGACTTCAGCAAGTGCATTGTATCGTGCTTTGGCTAAGTGCATCCTCCAGGAAGGAAGGATAAACTTTTGAGTTTTTCTTCCTGAAAATAAAATAACTTACTCCTTTGAATTTCCAGTCTTATCTTCCACCTGAAACCATCAGCTGGGTTAATCACAAATGTTAATTAAATCAGTGTGTCTTTAAATGTGCATTCAATATTTTAAGCCTTCAGTAGGGAATATTAAAGTTTTACAATTATGAGAACAAATGCTTTGTAAAAAAATTTGGTTCATAGCCATATTTTCTAAATGAGATTTTAATTTGAAAAATTGGCCTTTGATTCACCACTAAGTGCCCATAACTGCATAATCTGAACCTTTTTTTTAGTAAATTGAACCTTTTAGAAGAAACATTTTAAGGGAGTAGCCCAAGTTTTTGTGTTTATAAACCTGAACTTCCGTCGGTTTTTTTTAATTCTTCCTGGGATTAGTTTTCACACTCTTGTGAAAGAATTTGGCAAATGTTTCTTATTGACCTTTTAGGCTTTAATGAAGTTTCTTTAATTCACCTGAAAGGTCTTCTAAATGCATTAGAAACTAAGTTGATTGACTGCTAAATATTCCCCCTTGACCCTCCAATCCAAGAGTTTCAGTTTAATAGCCTAGGGCCTTCTCACTTGTGAAAGGATGAGGTGGGAAGGTGAAAAGAGAATTTTCTCCAACGACGCTGTTCCAGATGCCATCCTAACTCCAAAAGGACTCATCGCAGGCTGACCGTTCATCTATACTGCATTGAATAGTCTGTCCAAAGCGACTGAGAAATGCACGTTGTCCCTTTCAACTGCCTTGGTACATCTCAGACCAGCGTCTTGGTGTGCACTGAGGTGTGTGGTGGTGGAAACTCCTTCAGGTGTCTCCCACTCTTTCAGCCAGACTGGGAAATTACGGGTGCTTGGGAGAGGGTACAGAGATAATCCCTGAGCATGCCAAGGTGAGACACAGGAGACAGGAATTACTGTGGAAGTATGTTCCCTCTTCTATTTAATTATTGCTGTTATCTACCAAAGACTGATTTCAACTTTGTTCTCCTTAGCCCCATATCACAGCTGGGAAGGGAAGATGGGAAAGCCCAGCACAAGGATGCTGTAGGCCCTGTTAACTTTTCTTCTGAAAAGCAAGCAAAGGGTGGGGTGGTTTGTTTAGTGTTGTGAGCTAACACCCCCCCCCCCTCCTTGCTCTTCCCAATTGCAAAGTAGTTTAACAGTCACCTGGCAAGCAGGTTAGGATGGGGAGGGAAGGAGAGATGTAATCACACCTTTATGCTGATGCAAGGTCTTTTGTTTCTCACTATACTCTAAAGCCTCAGCTTTGCCATTTTCCATAAAGCTGGCTTCAGCTTTTTTTTAGGAATGGCCCCAGATATTCCTGATAGCAAGATTAACAGAAACTTGCAGTTTAAAATTTGCGAGGGTGTCACCTTACAGCTGAAACTTTAGAAGTGAAACCAAACATTTTCATTTTGAATGTCTCAGCAGACCAGAACTTGTGAACAACTCCATTATTTTCATGAGCAGATTTAAATTACAAGTATGTTTCATACTGGCATCAAAATATGTGCTTGCCAATTAATTCCTCAGCTGAACCTCTCTTCAGATGCATAAATGGAATATCTGCATCGACAAATGAGGGGACCACTTTAGGAATGGTGCAGAATATCCAAGTAAAAGACAATACTGTCTTTTGACAATATGGCAACCTCTTCACTTTTGTTCACAGGGCTGCCATCTTTGGTACCATTTTAATTTCAGTGTGTTTACTGTAGTTTACAAATCTTCCCTTAAAAATCTACATGTACAATGGTTGGGTTTTAATAATTATCTGTTACATATTTTTTTATGGGAAATTTTTATAAAAGTTTCAATGCAGCATAGTGAAGACTATAGGAATAAGGAAAGTTCCAAGTCCTCCACTTTACCCTCAATATTACTTCTCTAATACAAGCAAATTTTCTCCTTTAATATAAACTCCAAAATTTGATTTAAAATATAAAACCAAATCATCGGTATATTTAATATAACAAAATGATTTAAATAATTACTCTTAGAGGTATTTGGCAGTTCTTATTTAGATTACGGGTAATCTTTGGCATTTTTAACAGGAAGGAAGATATGGCTGGAACCTCAGTTTTGTCTGGTCATCAATTAGAGTTGCTGCTGGAATTACAGAAGTGTAATGAGATAATCCTGGACTAGGAGGCAACAGTAAAGCTGGATTTGGCAAAACCAGCTGAAGGGACTGAGCTGGAACAGAGAGTAATGACAAGACAGGGCTTGGCATAGCTGTGTGAGGAGAAACAGTGAAGGTAGAAAAGACATTGACATCCACCTTGTGAGAATAGCTGGAGGTAACAATATCTGACAAACAACGATAAGGCAGAAATAAACCTGAGAAAAGAGCTTCCACCCTGGCATCTTGAGTCTGCTGTTTAAACTTCATACGACGATTCTGAAACCAGGTTCTAACCAGGTAAGAAAAAAAGAAAGAATGAAGCACTAAACTACTTGCCCCTTTACCATACGTTAACACATCCTGAGGTCAAGATTTATTACCCAAGCAACAGAATATATTTGCAGGCCAATAATGTTGACCTATATTCAATGCAGAGTAATTGCCTAGGCATGAAGAGGAATCAATCCACAATGCACAGCAAGCCAGTCACTCAAGAGACCAGGTTTGGACCAGGACTGTAGCTCCACTGGTGCAGTTGGATTAAAAGGGCTAAGCAAGGCTCCTTCCATTCTGAGAGGTTTCCTGCAATACTACCAAGTACATATGAGTTTTCAGTGAAAAATCAGCCTGAAAACAGAAATTCTGATGATTGTGCAAATACTTTTACCTCTGATGAGGTTTCACCTTTTATATTCACTGTTTTCCACACGTATGTTGTCTCTCATTGTTTGACACTCAATTTCGCCAGCTGAAGCAGGGATGTGAGCCCACCTGAGCGTGTTCTCTGCCAGAGAGGTGAGGCTGACAGGTGGCTCGTCCTGTCCCTGCCCCCCAGCAATCTCAAGGCACCCCTGAACTTGAACTCCCCGCTCTGTTCCGTGAGGGCTGAGGCGGCACTCACCTGGCTGCGAAGCATCAGATGAGGTAGAGAATAAAGGCCCCCATTTGAGAGGCACTTTAATCTCTCCTGTCAGGGGATTGTTACATCTGCCTAATCTTGGAGCGCCTCGGTTAGCAGGACTCCAGGCTACCTGACTTGGCATCAAGTTCAGCTCCCAGTCATCTCTCTGTCACGTAGCTGCTGATAATTTCATCTTGACCTGCACTTTCCAAGCTGGCCTCGGCTCTTGAACTGTGCCACGATTTTTGGTCTTAATCTCTTGGTATGAAAGATAAGGATTCAGAAGGTACTGGTTATAAAGGAGATCCTAGAGAGGCCTGTTTCATGAGACTCAATCCCAAATTTGGAGTTCCTTTTGCCCATTTGATGAAAGACTGGGAAGAATCCTGTTGCTTTTCTACCAGTCAGGGAGAGCAACTTGAGGTAGAAGCAAATAAGCAGTCCTTGAGCTTGCACAGAGGTAAAAATTACGGAAAAACTCTGATACTAGTATCTTTCCAATATGCCTATGAGTAACACGTTGCTCTTTATGAAGTCAGCAGGTAGGTGTCTCTTGAACTAGCAGTCAGTTGGGAATGCAGGGTTAAATACTTTTCACTGCTGTTCATGAGGCAGATTGCTGCAATTAGGACTTTAATCTTCCTCTGAAGCATAAGGGACTGGCTTCAGTTCATGTAGTATCAGAGATTTAAAGAAGTCTTCAGGGAGAGGAAATTTGAAACTTCATTGCAGTAGTGTTAGCGTGGCTGTTTGCTAGGTCACTTGTAGAAAGTAAGATGGGAAGTCTAATTCAAGACTTTAAGGTAGTAGAAGGAGTTAATTCTTAAGCATTTATTTAATAATAAGACTAAGCAATGAGCACTTAAGTTTCAGGATATTGGAACTAGTTGGTTTCAATTGATCTGTTAGTATCTTAAAACATGATCTCCTTTCCCTGCACCCCAAGAAAGAAACCTGCATTTCAAAGTAAACAGTTCTGATGTTCTTATAGAGTAGATCAAAGAAGAGGAGTGTAAACCCTTTTCAGAGGCAGTCTGCTCAATGATGATTCAGATAAGAGTGAGAAAATGACCACTTCAGTGGTCTGAAGTGAGCCTGAGATGGCACAGTCCTTATCCTCAGCAAACATAGGCTAACACATTTACAGGTTGTTTCAGTAAACTGTCACTACTGCTTGAGTTTATACAGTCAGAGATAATGAACTAGCTTTCATGCAGAGATGAACATGTTTGATACAGCATGTTAATTCTTAGACTTCAAAGAACTTCATGTCACCTTCTATGAAGGTTGATGTATTCGTAGTGAGATGGCAGATAATGCTGGCCTTCTACCTCTTTTTCTCCTAAGATTTTCTATGTTTTCTCAGGCAGGAGTAGTATTTTTCTCCCACAAATTGTAATGGGATTTACATGCTCTTTTGCTAAGTGTGCAGAAGCATGAGAGAAGTAAGAATTTTTTAGGTGTTGACTTTGAATATTTTTCATATATACTTCTGCAGCTTGTAATAAACTGAAAAATTCTCTTGTACATCCACCAGGGCAGTCTTTTTTTTTTTTTTTTAATTGCCATGAAAATTCTAGGACGTTACTACATAGCCTCGAAGAAAAGAAATGACTGCATAGACGATATTTAAGTTTTACCAAAAACCTTATCTGAATAGACTAACAGGCATGGCAACTGCATTGTCTTCATGTGCTTTTAATTCCACCCACAGCAAAGTACAGCTTTTAGAAACAATTAAGATACAAGTTAGAAGTTAAAGCTTTAACTGTAATAAAAAAACCCCGAACAACCCAAACCCTAAGCCCCAAAACACACAGAGAAATGCAGATTCTCTTTTTGCATTTACCAGATGAAATAAATCTTAAAAGCAAACCAACAGCCAGGAAGGAGACAGTTGCTAAGTAGTCTGCTTTGATGACAATCTTCAGGTATAATTCTGAACCTGGGAAATAACTCAGTGCTTCATAGTATTTGCTTGAAATGGACCATTACATATATTTTCAGTTAGATTGGTTCCTAGTCCTACAAACTTACAAATTAGTCCTGGAAAGAATAAAATTTGGCTTGGAAAAAATGAGTCTCTCAGACAATTTCTGAAGTGAATTGTTGTAATATGTTTAGTGTTATAGATAACATATAGTGAGAAGGATCAGTAAGATATAATTTCTTTATTATATTTTTTTTTTTCTAGAATTTCTGTTTGCATCCTCTGAAGTAGTTTGGCTTTGTAACTGTACTTAGGTGGCTAGGAGTAGGGATTTCCATGTTGCCCACCTCTTTTTGAAAGTCAACTGTCTTTTTAAAGCATGTACGTGGGGAATCTCCTTTGCTTTTGTTGCTGGTGACAAAAACTTTCACAGATTTCTGTCAGAATTGCTCTGAGAATTTTTGCTGAGGGTATTTTTGCATTTAATAATCACTTAATATGCTAGTAGTTTTAATTTATAACTATAAACTATAAATGGGCAAAATACCATTAAGGACTTTTGCTGCTTCTTGGGTGTGATAAAACGTATTGGCAACAACATTTTTGTGTTGGTATAACTGTCAGCAGAAAACTGACATGCAGACATAAAATGAAAGTGGCTCTGGTGGCTGCCCATGCATGCCCATACTGCCCAGTTTATTATAATCAGAAGTAGATGACATAATAACTAAACTTTCCTCTGTTGGCATGTGACTACATTGTTCTCCTATGTCAGAAACTCAATGTGTGTTTTGCTTTTAAAGGCTTTTAGTATTATTTAACATGATTATTCTAATATAAGATCATTCTGCTATTTCCTTCAGTAGATATTTGGGCTTTTACTGATTTGGTATATATTTTGGGGGGTGGGGAGGTGTTGTCCTAGTTTATAACAAACTTTGTTTTTGTCAGACTGTTTGACACTGCAATGTTAGAATAAAACTAGAAGAGGGAGAGTCAATGGCTATGAAGGTGACAAACATAATAAAACACGTACTTGAAGGGAATTTTATTTTTAAATGCTAATGTTTGTGCAGTGAGTATTATTATGATGATTTTCCAAAGATACATATTATGGCATGAGGCAGAGTTCCCATTCAGGGGACTTTGATGGAACGATTGTAATGCCATAAGTGACCATCACATGAGAGCAATTACAATTTAAAGGGTAATTGCCATGTCTTTCTAGTTAGCAATTAACAATCAGCAGATCCTGTGATGAAACATTTATCCAATCTTCTCTTGATTATTAGCACTTCATATGAACACGTAGACTACAGAAAACATGACGACCAAAGCTTTGAATGTAAATAGTAAGCTAAAGCTGTGCAATGGAGGTGTAATGGACTCACATGTTACTGCTGAGATTAAATTATGACCTTTCTTGACCAAGATCTCAACGAAAATGTTTAGTAGCACTGATAGCTGTGTTTTCTTTTGTCTATTTAAGTCTGTTGTTGAACTAACTTTACGGAGTGTCTCATAGTAAATAATAAGTTTTTTAGTAATTGTATCAATTGTGAAGATAATTTCCTACAAAGGAACAATTAGTCTTGTGATGTTGGTTTGATTGTGGAAAATATTAATGTGTAGAAGCTGTACTATGATTTTTCAGTATGCTAGCAGTCAAAGCATCTATGCAATGAAGAACACTAGAGACAGGTTAATTCAATCTTTTGAACAAATATAAAGGGCATTAAAGAGATAAAAATGTTATGTACTACTTTAATTTTTACTTCACACAAAGGACACACCTAGATATAAGAAATGTGTGCAGTGGATCTACCAGCTCTCTGCAGTTGAATGGAGTAGTTTTGCTTCTTCTCCCTTTTTCTGGGCATGTTCCTTCTCACATCTGAGTTTAGGTTACCCGCTGATATCAGGCAATCCATTCAGGCTTCTAAGTTAGCAGGAAACAGAGGGAAAACACAAAAGAAAATGGAATTCTAACAGAAGAGCTAAAGCCCCACGCTAAACATTTGGCTGAGCTGTTTAATTTTCGCAGAGGAATCCTTGGAGTATGGAAGGGATGAGAAAGAAGCAGGATGATTCCTTTCAGTGGTGAGTACCTTTGTTGCTTTCTATAAATAAATGCCGGTGTCTTTAGAGTCAATGGGTCAGTATAATCAGTCCTTCCAGAGAGAGGAGCTAAGGTAGGAACTGGAGTGATGAGCAGACACGTATGTAACTCGCTAGGAAATGAACAATTACTTTTTGAATATGACTGTTACTTTCATGACTCTGATTAGATTAGTTTGACCCTGTAGTAGTCCTCTGCTCTTTGCTGGGGTGCTTTACTGAATTGAATGTTGTGTACTTGCACTGGTGCGAGGCCTCCTTATGATGGTGCTCAATTCTGTCACCTAGTGGCACTTTGCAGAACTCGGAGCACAACCTGCTGATGGGGTAAAAGCATGCACTTTATTTGTTAAGTACTGTAGTTCAGTAATAGTTGATAACAGACTGATTTTAATAGTGCATTGTGCTCCAATAAAGGGGTTGGCTACTCTTGCCTTCAGGCTCCCTCTGACAGTGGGTAATGCTTTTCTTCCTGAAAGGATATCGTACGGTAATGGAAACAAATACTTTTAATACAAAACAATACTTTTTTAGAATTAAAATTCTAATAGTGCCTAATCTTAATTTAACCCCCTTGACACATTATAAGACACAAAAGTTTAAGAAAAAATGTAAGGATATTTGTTTAAAAAAACCTTAATGCATCTCACAGGAAATCTGTTCCTGACAAGAAGAAATAAGTAGTTTGACACGTTGGTAACATTTCTTCATGGTAAGATTTTTCCTTTCTCTTCCTGCTTTCCCTTCTTCACTTGATCTACAGCTGGTAAGGCTTTGATCTTGCAGAACGGAGGACGGATCCTATGGGGAAAAAATAGTAACGATTTATAGGGCCAAGAGGACTGAATTCAGACTGTGTTGTAATGTATGTTTTACTAAGCAGAATTAAGATTGTGTGAGTAGTTCTAGTCTGGTTTAAGTCCTAGTAGATTGCATAATATTTACAAAGATTCATTTGTATTACAGAAACGGGTGGCTTGCAGAAGAGGAAGAGAACATAAAAAGCCCTAAAGGCACGACCTTCTTTACTCCCAGCAATTGTTCTTGTGTCATAGAACCGTTTGGGTTGGAAGGGACCTTAAAGATCATCCAGTTCTACCCCTCCTTGCCACGGGCAGGGACACCTCCCAGTGGCCCAGGCCGCCCAAGGCCCCATCTGACTCGGCCTTGAACACCTCCAGGGATGGCGCAGCCACAGCCTCCCTGGGCAACCTGCGTCTGTAAGCCCAGCCTCCCGGAGTTTGCTGTCGCTTTTCCTCTCGGGACAGCCCGTTCCTTCTCTCGGTGTTTCCCGGCAGCGCCGGCAGGAGGAGCGCCGGGAGCACGGGAGAGGCTGACAGCTCGAGGGCCGGGCCCCCCCTGTCCTTAGCAGGAGAAGGGGAGCCTTGGGACAAGGCCGAGGCCCAGCTGGCCCTCTCTGGATCCTCTGTGAAAGCGAATCGACTTGGCTTTGGTGAGGAGTACACCTCAGGGCTTGTTAAAACTTGGAATGGTTTTCATAAGGAAGAGAACAGATACGCACCTGATGCTTCTGCGCTGCCTGTCAAGTCCAGGTACTGGAAGGTGGAAGAATTAGAGCTTATTAATTACATTGCTGTAGCATTGGTTTGATATAGTAAAACCTCCCAAAAAACTACCCCCCAAAAAAGCCCAAGCCAACAGACAATAAAAATCCTGAGCGCAAAACAAATAATAATAAAAAACCTCCAAACACCTCCCCCCTCAGATTGGTCCCAAACTGAGCAGTTTTAATTCGAGGACTGAGTAAGGATTCCCCACACTGTGCACACGCATGGTATGTAAATTCTCTTTAGGCTGTAGTTCTTCAGTGGGAAAAAAAAAAAGCACAAAACAGTTAACAAACAAAAATATTTGAAATTGGTTTGATATATTCTGTTTGTTGGGTTTTTTTTTAAGCCTAACCCCAACAATTTTCTTCTTTCCGGATGTTTTTTGTAAGAGTTAACTGAGGATTAGAAAACTAGCCTGAATTAGTGCAAGGTAAGCAGGATGAGGAAGTTATGAGGGACTGTTCCTTCTCAGTGTCTGTGAGCTGTTTAATCTGCTCAGATTTTCCTGGAGAAATACACCTTGTTCATGTGTAGTAATGAAACTAAGCTCTCAGCATCTGCAAAAGAAAAAATAATAAAAAAAAGTTTTATATAGATGCTGGAACATGAATTTGAAAACTCAGGCTTAGTTGCAGTTAAAAATAAATGTTCATGCTGTAGTATGTTGCTGCTAACTGTATTGGGTTTTGTAACAAAATACTGTATGTTGTTGTATAGACTGTGATTCCTTGTTGTGTTCTCACTGTGACTTACACCAGTGCTGACAGGCAGTGTCACAGATAAATTAAATTTACGTGTGTCAGTGGGTTTTTTGAAAAAAGGGGGAGATGAATATATTTCTCTGTAGCTAAGTCCTGGCTTTTTCCTCCAGGGCAAATCTGTCATGAGTGTGGGAGCCAGTGAGTATAAAGAAAATGTAAACTCTCTTTCCTTAAACTGCAATTCCAAAGTTATTCCTAAGTGCCCTTCCAACTTGAGTGACTTCTCTTCCTTCACTGTATTGATGCAACTGCTTTTTCAGGTACAAAATGAATCAGATCAGAGGACTGATTCTGTTCTGAGGCAAGTGGAGTATTTTTTCCCCTAGGCAGGTTGGTCCATGGCCTGGTTTAAACCACAAGTACAGTGAGACAAAAGTAAGAATAGGGAGTTATGGGAACAGCAGGATACCAGTCATGTAATGCACGCTGTTACCAAAGATGAAAGCAGGATTTCTGAAAAAAGATTTCCCCTGTGTCTTGTAAGCCTCTTGTACGTAGTGATAATGAAAAACTTTGCAATGAAGTTAATTCAGCCTGACTTCTGGGGGGGCCTTTTTTGGGGGGTTGTTTTTGAGATATTAAAATGCTTCAGATGTAATTGAAACACATGATGTTTATCAGTATCTATCTCCCAGTATGTAAACTAAAGAAGAGAGGGTTAAGAAAAAAATATTTTTAAGTGGCAAAGTATACTAAGCTGCTGAAGGCCAGCTTTTCTCTATGAGCTCAAAACTTGACAGTATTAGTTTAGAGTTCCTAACTGTCAGATCCCAGAGACTTCTTTTCGAGCGGTGTTGTCAGCACCACTGAATTTCTCTTGCTGCATTTCTTCTTCAGAAAATCTAGTTTCTGCTTCCAGTTGATTTGTCTGAACTATTTGTGCTTCTTAGAGAACCGTTCCACGACTGTAAGTGACCTTACCTAATAGTTCAGTGCTGTAGCACTTATCTTTTTAGATTCTGGTTGTGCACTCCTGCTCCTTAACTTTTGCTAGGATTTGGATTCCTCTATTAGAGGAGGCCTGATTCATGCATAATCCACTATCAGAACAGAAAACTATGGCTTTGTTTGGCTGTGGGCATTTGGTTTATTTTTTATTTATTTTTTTAGCTGCTTTTAAAAAATGTTTTAACTAAGTTAAAGTTGCACATGGAAGGGTTTGAAAACTGCCACAGGCAGTGCTAATCCAAGAAGAGACCATCGGGAGAGGAAGAAGGAAGGAGTCTGAAATGTCACCCTTTCTATCCTTTTTCAGTGCTTTTAAGTTGTAAGTGACTACAGAATACATCACCAAAACAATAGGTAATTTTAGTTGGCCAGAAACTTTTGAAAGTGTAGGCACTGTAACTTAGACTAAGCCGATTTATTTTCTGCTTCTCCTCGTGCTGTACCCTTTAGTTTGGAACAGTGGATTAATTTCATAATATTTACTGCATTCATATTTTTTCAATATAGGTTTTTTTTTTTAGGTAAATGTATTTGTTCCTGGAGGTGCATTAAAGCATTTAGGGGAAAAAAATATTCAGGGATTACCTGATTTTTTTTTTTCACGTGTGCTTACCAGATCTTTCTATGGAAAACATGCTACAGAGAATAACTCTGTAACAACTGCAATGTTGTACAGATTTAGTACCAATGAGGTAGTCTTCTGTTTGGGGAACATTTTAAGGATGCTCCACATCATGGAATATGTATTTTTCAGTTTGAAAAATTATTCTGACAAGTTTGAATTGAAATTATTATTTTAGGTGGTTTATTATTTAACCTTTATAGTTTTCTGTGCTGCGTGTTTGCTTTCATCACCCCTGCCACGTACGTATTACCAATCTGAAACTGCATGGATTAAGCGCTTTGTACATGTAGAAGTGATAAACAGCATATACTCCTGTATGTAAAGCAGTATGCACCTTCTCTTTTTGCTGTGGAGATTTGTGTAGGGATATGAATGGACAACACTGTTAAAATTAGAAGATAACTCTGTGTGTTTCAGACATATGAACCTTCATGTGGCTATTGCTTTTCTGAAACTATATAACATTCCTGCTCTGAAGGGTGTGTTACCAGGATTTCTAGATTATATATCTGTCTTCTGAGTGATTTCTCCTGATATCCAGGATGTGCATGTGTTTACATTGTTTGAGCTGATCATATTAATAATATATTTTTATAATTATATTCCTGTTTATAAATAGTTCCCAATTTAAAATTCTTCCCAGCTATAAAGTTGTTTGCTTGCACATCTGACTTCAGAACTGAGATGTCCAGTATTAAATTAGCTTGAAGTGTCACATATAAGTGCAAGTTGATACTATAAATTTGTGCATAAAATATATACTAATTATCTAGTTCAAAACCAGTACTAGATAGAGTTTTGAAACAAATCTTGGTTCAGATGAGTTACAATGGGGAAAAAATTTCCAAAATGGAAAATCTGTTTCCATTACCTGTTACAGAGTCCAGAGGAGGAATTGTACAGAATGTGGAGCTTGACATGATTACACTTTGGTCATAGTAATGCAAAGTATTGATGTTTGTTGTAAAGTAACCAAAGCTTGTTTTTTAGTAATCTTTGGGTGTTTTTTATTGTTTGTTTGCTATAGAATGGCATGGTTCTAATCATGTTTCTGCTGTTAGAAAGCAAATGACCCTATCTCTGGGTAGAAAAATTGGTAATATAATTACTTTAAAACTCTATGCTTGTGAATTTTACTATATTTCTGCCAGTATTAGAGGTACAGTTGCAGTGCTTTAGAACAACAAATGGTCACAAATAATTTCCAGCATGGTGCTTTCCTCTTTGTGCAAGTGGTCTAGTGTAAGTGTTCATCACTTTCTTGATTTGTAGCTGACTTAACTTTTTAGTAGTGAGCTTTTTGTACTTTTATTTGCAGATAGAGGTATGTTCACACTTTTCCCTCTCCCATGTCACATTTTTTCACATTTTCCAAGGAGTTATATGAGTAATAACAAACAGAATCAACATGGGAGTGTATTTGTGCAAGGGAATTTTGTTAAACCTTTCACTGCCCATTTAACTCGGGCAGTATACAAACTGCAGTACAGTTTTTGAACCATAAAATCCTTAATTGTGATTTTCTTTGTATTGCAGTATTCTTTGCATTTTTCCAGGCTTTCATTTTACGCCATTGGGTAGTTACTATTAAATAAGCTGAATGAGCTACAATTATTCCCATTATTCCTTGTTTGATTTTGGGTATCTTGCTAATTGACTTGCTACTACCATGTTTGATATGATTGCTCTTTGGCCTGATTTTTTTACTGATTTCACTCCAAACTCAAAGACTTTGGTTTCTTCTTTTGGTAATACCTGAGATGACTATAGTTTTTTTCTACTAGCTTTTAATTTAAACTGTGTACCCTGTGTCTTTAGAAGAAAACTCAAATTAAACATCAGTTCTGGCCTTGTTGCAATGGGCTCTAAGAACTGTTACAGGCTAAGTTATACAAGAGGGATATTAAAGGTAAAATATACACTGTTCTGATGGAATTGCATTTTTTTTAAGTGTTATATTAATGTGAAATGTCTGTGGAATCTGGGAAACTATACCTTACATGGAGTTTTGTCTTGTGTTTATTTGGATTTTTGTTTGTTGTGTATGACTTTTTTTCCACCTTTATGTGCAGTAATTCTGGAGGTTCCTCTTGATTTTAATGACAATTATTAGTTTTAATATTTTTTTAATATTCAAAACACCTTTTCATTCTTTTGCAAGTGAATTGAATAATGTATTATTTATGTTCTTGCATCCCCATTACCACAAACTTTGATATTAAATGAGTGAATAAAGATACAGTTGTGGATGCAATTTTTTATTTACTTCTAAGAAAAAAGTGACATGTAAACAGAATAGACCTCCGATACTACTATGTTACAGACAAATTAAATAGTAACTTCTAAAATAGTAATTTAGACTGGAATAGTATGGCATAATAATAACCACTGAGTACAATGACTTCTAGTGATTGATAGGAATGGTTGGACTCATTGATCTAGTGGGTATTTTCCAACCTAGTGATTCTGTGTAATGCATGTAGTTGTGCTTTTCCTGAGTATACAGCTTTACAAGTCTAGTCAGAATTTGTGATGCATGGTAACACAAACTTTTTATCTCTGACAAACATTATACTTTTATTTGATGTGTTTGTTTTGTACAGTTACATTGTTTAATAATAGTAATATTTTTTCACCAGAACTGATGTAAAACATTGCTATTTAGACTAAATGAAAGTAATAGGACATTAACATAAAACATGTTTAATGACCATTTTTCTACTGAATGAAAAAAAAAACGAAGAGAACTTATACACTTCCACACTTCCACTCTGAAGATGCCTGTGGGTGAAGAAGAGAAGAAAAAAAAATTAGCATATTTATTATTTGATAAATTACTGACTGCCTGATGTTCACGTGCAGGCATCATGTAAAAGATACTTGGCATCTTAAAGCATCAAGTCCTAAGAATAGTACATTGAAGACAGCCCACTTACAGATCTGAGGCAGCACTAACTGAATTCAGTGAGGACTGACTCCCAGCAACTGAGATAGGTTTGAAGAGTTGCATTTTTTGCAGTTTGTGTGACTACATTCACATTATTTTCATCTGCAGGCTCACAGGAATAAAGACTACAGAAGGGAATTCTTAGCAATGTGTATATTTTAGATGGAACATTAAACCACATGAAGATTAAATACTTTAGTTGGATAAATGCTTAAAATATTATCCTTGTGATAAATCAGATTTTTAGATGAAACCAACATTCAACCATGACATTGGAGTAAATAACGCTGGTATTTTTTAATTCAGTTTTTGATGGTCAAGTGAGAATTTCATAAAGTTACCTTTGATTTCTTCGTACATCTGTCTTCTCTATACATTGCTACAGTCACCTCGGCAATGCTGTTTAAACTGGATGGTGAAGTATCTCAGTTGCCCCATTTTCCCATGCCCTATGCCTCTTTAGAGTCAGTTCCCAAAGAAGTATATGCATAGGAAAAAGGAACAACGAGCCAGATCAAGATCAGCTTCACTTGTGGCAACATCAGACCTGGAATATAAACATATAGATTAAGGAGAATAAAAATAAATTATATTCTTCACAAAGTACTTTTTCTTTTGAACTGTAAGGCTGTTAAAAACTAGTACAGGATAAAACATAAGTTAAAGTATGAGACAAACAGCATTAATACTTAGGATTCAGGAGAGACTTAGAAGTATTTGTTATGTTAAAAATTCACCAGTGCAATTTCATTTTTGGAACTACACAAAAGAAAGCATAGAGTTCTTAGAAAAAGCTAAGAGACATCTCTGTAGAACTGACCTGAAGATGAATTATAAGTCAGTGACAATATCGCATTTTCAGTATATTGCTCTACTGCATAATGTTTGAGGCTTTCCGAAGAGCTGCAAAAATACCTGTTTGAATTACTCAACAAATGCATGAGAGAAAAGAAATTGGTAAGTTACAAAATACTGTAAAATCATCTCTACAAACAGCAATGACTTACCCAGTTAGCTGTCTGATGCTCGAACTGCAATAATTTCTTTTTCATGAGAATTTATGCTTTGCTCAAGACCTTGAAGAAGTATGAACAAGACAGTGTAACTGTTTTCACAAGTGATAATCGGTTTGCCCCTTGCCAAGGTCTTTGCTGCACCTGCAGATTGGGTGCACAAAAGGCACTGCTTTGTAAAACTGCTGAAAATGTGGACAGTATCATTCATATATTGGGGGAGGTAGAAATGGGAGTGCAACGAGCAGCAGGACTGATAGGAATAATTAAACTGATGGCTTGCAATGTGCGCTGAGAACGAGAATTTATCGTCTGTGTTTTCTTCCACATACGTCAATGGTGTTTGGAAAATCTGGGAGAGGACTTCTTGTTCTCAAAGCCTGTGCTGTGTTTTCTGTCTAACCTCCCCCCTCCTTTCCCTACCACTCATTTTTGAGAATCTCTATCAATGTCCTTCACTGCAAATACGACTTTACTGGGGAGATATCAAGGTCTGTGTACAAGGCTTTCCTTTGCTTATCCAGGCACCAGTGAGGCTCCCTGCTGGATGCCAAGGCTGGGAAACATCTTTCACCATACTTGCTATCATATCGTATTTGCTAACAAAGTCTTTAACCATTTGCTTTCAAGTTACTGTCTTTCTTTTTGGACTTTTATCATGCTACAACACTTGATGTCTTGTGTAAAGATGATCTAGTTTATATATTGAAGTCTGGCATGATAAGATAAAATTGTTTGGAATTGGTTCAAATTAATTCGGAGAACTACAGTACCCCACGTAGCCACAATACTAAGTGTTTTACATTGTTGTTTATTCATAAATTTGGGCACTCTTGAAATTCATTAAGTGTGCTCTTTTGGTGTCAGAAGATTTGTCAAAGTTTACTTAATTTCCTAATTTTCATTTTGTAACCTTGGGTTCAGTTTGTTCCTTCCTGTACAACAGTCACTGCATTTATGCACAGTGCCTTGAAATATAAAAATGATTTCTGGTTTTAGTTTCCTTATGTTTTTACAAAAGCTGCAATTTCATTTTTTCTTCAGAGAAGTTCTGAAACTTTCCTAGTTGTGTCCCGAAGCAAGAATTGTATGTTTTGTGATTTGTGATATTCAGTGCTTACACCAGCTCTGCTGGGTTTCTGCCTTCAATTGGACAGTTACATTCACCTGGAGCGAGAAAACCTATCCTGCACAAAACCAGAGACTGTTCAAGAGCAGTGCTAAACTGCTTCTCATATAACAGACATGCTAGAAGAATTGTCAGTTCTGCTTTTAGTATGTTTTCTTTGATGGGGGGTGTGTGTGTATATATGTATATATATATATAGAGAGAGAGAGTGTATGTGTGTGTGGGTTTTATTTTTTTTGTTTTCCGTAGAGGATTGAACACCAAAGAGCTGGATTAGCAGCTGCCATATAGGCACTAGTTATGCTTTGAGTCCTAGAGAGACCATCTAATGCAGAGTGAAAGCACCATCAAACTTGGGAATGTTGCATTTAGACATTAGATGGTGTATGAAGCTTTGGTTAAGGGCTACGTCCACAGAAGACCTGAATGAAATCTGGAGTGGGGTATGAGGCTTCCATGTTTATAAACAGGAGTGGCTATTCAGATAAGTGTTCTTGCTGAGAGTAATAAGATTGCTCATCTGTGTGTGAAGGAGCTTACCTCCAATAAGATTGCTTACCTGTGTGTTCCAGTCCCTATTGGATGCAAATGGAACAACTGTGACACAGGATGAGGACAAGGCAGAGGTACTTAATGCCATCTTTGCCTCAGTCTTTAATAGTAAGGAAAGTTGTTCCCTGTGTGTACGTGCCCAGGAGCTAGAGGAGCAGAACAAAGCTCCCATGATCCAAGAGGAGGTGGTTTGAGACTTGGCTAGATACCCAGAAGTCTATGGGGCCAGATGCGATCCATCCAAGAGTATTGAGGGAGCTGGCAGATGTGCTTTTCAAACCCCTTTCCATCATCTTCCAACAGTCCTGGCTGACCGGGCAAGGTCCACTGGACTGGATGCTGGCTGATGTTGTGCCCATCTACAAGAAGGGTTGCAGGGAGGATCCAGGGAACTACAGGCCTGTCAGTCTGACCTCAGTGCTGGGAGAAGTCGTGGAACAGGTGATCTTGAGTGCGATCATGAAGCACATGCAAGAGAACCGGGTGGTCAGGCCCAGTCAACACGAGTTCACAAAAGGCAGGTCTTGCCAAACCAACCTGATCACTTTCTGTGACAAAGTGACTCGACTACTGGACGAGGGAAAGGCTGTGGATGTATCTTCCTGGACCTCAGTAAAGCCTTTGAGACAGTTTGTCACAACATTCTGCTATGGAAACTGTCAGCCTCTGGCCTGGACGGGCGCACACTCTCCTGGGTGGAAAACTGGTTGGATGGCCAGGCCCAGAGAGTGGTGGGAAATGGAGTTAAATCCAGCTGGAGGCCAGTTAAAAGTGGGGTTCCCCAGGGCTCAGTCCTGGGTTGAGCCCTGTTCAATGTCTTTATGTGTTAGATAGGAATGGTTGGACTCAGTGATCCTGGAGGTCTTTTCCAACCTGGTGATTCTGTGATTCTGAGCAGTCTCTTGTTTTTTCTGGTTTATAATTGGTATTCCTTATTTATGGATTGGGAAAATACCTGGTACAGCTGACTTATAATTTATCAGTCTCTCTTAAGAACACAATCAAAGCTGGTTTTGGCTTGGATTGCAGTATTAAACCTTTATTAAATTATGTGTTGCATTCAAAAATATAAACGGAGCAGCCAACTTTAAAATTTTAGATAAAAATAGTGAAATAAACACACCAGTCAATTTTTTGCCTTTGACTCTGAACACAAAGAGGTGTATTTTTCCCTTTAAACCTCAAGGCATGATTTCTGAAATGTATGCCACTCGAGTATTCCTCTGAAAGCCACACAAAATCAGTAGTTAGTGTATAATAAATAGCCTGAGATGTTAATGCACGTAAGGACTGATATCTCTAATATTTTATGCATTTTATGTGTAATTTGGTATCAGAAATGTTTGTATTTAACAACCTTTTCCTGTTAAAAAGGTCCATGCAAACTTCACTTCATGCATATGTGGAGTCCTGTGTATCATACCTGTTAGCTGCTGTTTAAAAGAACTACAAAAAGTAAAGAAGCAGTCAAATTAATTACACAGCAGTGGTTTATCTTAGAAGATATTTATTGTTTCAAGTCCTCCCGAGCAGTTAGAAATAGTGAAACTGGAAATCCCAGCTATCCTGTAGTGTATTTTCAAAACTACAGATTATAGTGTTTATGAAGATCTGGAACACATTCTTCATCAGCTTACACCATAACTCCCTCTTAGCTGGTGTCTTAAACAGTATGAAAGGGACTTTAAAAAATGTAATTTATAGACAGTTGTGTTTATCTATGTGATTTTACAAACCCCATACCCCAGCTGTTTATTTATTATTAAAAGTTGATTCACTAACTTACTGTCTCAAAAGAGACAGGATCATGCAAATGTTACTATTACCTTTTGAGTAGTCTTATGCTGTAAATATCTGCAGAGGTGGAAAAGCAGTGATCCCTTGGTTAGTATGTGAACCTTGCTTTTTTGTTATGTTTTGCAATGAACCCGGATGGCAAAGCATGTGTGGCAATGCTAGTTATTTCGAGTGTTTGGCAAACTAATTTCTGTATTCTTATAAAACTGGAAAGATGAGTGATTGTAGGATTGAGAGTCAGTGATCAACCTCCTTTTAGGTTAAATGTGCACAAGTTGGGCAAACGTGTCCAGGCTGATTCCTACAATGACTGGAAAACAGCCTGGATAAATCCATGCACTTTTTCCATTCAAACCTCAGTAGTTCTATATTGTGTATATTACATTATTTTTTTAAGTAGAACTAACAATTCATATTAATCACTGTAAGTGGTGTTTTAAAATAATGCTTGGTGTTGTAGTTATGGACTATGAAGATTTATGTGTTTGTCAGTGCTAATGAATCTGAAAGAAGCCATCCCAATGTTCTTGGTGGTATTAATTTATTGACCATTGCCTCAGGGAGGAGGGAGAGTTTGGCATTTTTAAACTAATATTTAAAATCTAATGGCCTAAGTAAAGAACATTCTTAATTGTTTGTAGCTGCCAGTCTTTGAGTGCTCTGTTTGAACAGCCCCTTTCTAATGTTAAAAGCTATTCTAGATTGCTCATCTAAAGCAAACATTTTTAAGCTGTCTCTCCGTGAATTATAGTTTCAGAGTAGAGGCAGCCAGAAGGGAAAGCTAAGTAACTATAACACACAGATGTGAGAGAAAGCCCTAGATTTATCTTCTATCAGCCACATTATAATGCTTTAATTGCAATTTTGAAGCAAAAGAAGTTGGAATGTAATTCATCGGACCTGTATTGCAGCTTGGAGGCTTAGCTTTTAAAAATTAAAGCTGTAATTTCAGTTTGAGTGCCCAAATATTTAGCATATTATTTCTCAACAACCTTTGGATACACAGAGCTGCGACTTTTCTAATGAATTTCTTATAAATTTTAAATGTAGAAATTATATTTGTTAGACCTTCTACCATAGCACCTGATTTAAAACTGGAATGTTCATTTGTAACTTAACATTCTGTGTAATGTCCAAAAGGGTTAAGATCAGAAATGAAAACCTAATATTTTTCAATAGATTCCTTTTCTGTTTACTCCCTCAGTGTATTTCTTTATGGAGGCTTACGCTTTTATTCATCTTCATAATCTTCTCACATATCCACTGTCTGAAGATTTTGGTTTTATATGCAAGTTTTTTTATGCAAGTTACTTTTTATACTCTAAATAAGGACTGAAAATTAATATTAACTGGAATGGGATCTGCCAGCCTATGGTAGTGGCTTCACAGCTGAACGTACACGCCCACACTCATATACATCTTTCATACTTCTTTCCTCTAACCCAAGTTTCATACCTTTAATAAGTTTTTTTTCTTGGACGTTTTCTGATTAACAACATCATCATAACAGACAAAATTTCAGACAGCTGACATGAAAGGATCTTTAGTATCCACAATAAATTTGGCATTCTTCATAAATGTACAGTTAGTGCATGTGCATTTGTATAGGTATATAAGTGTGATCTCAATTGGTCTCTGTCTTTAACTCTGATAAGCAGCTACGGATGAGTATAATTAAAAAGTACACTCTGAAGATAGCTTTAGAAACATTCTGATTAATAGTTGTTTCTATAATCTAAAATTGCTTTGGGTTACAGTGGCCTAAATGGGATTTTTTTCAGGAGTAGTGTATACACATTTTGGGATATGGGCATGTGATTACTTATTTTGCTTGCTCTAAGTAATATTTTTATTTCTTTTCTCACTTTTTTTTTAATGTGAGGGCCTAAAAGAGAAACATTAGATATAATTTTAATGTTTCTTAATAGGTTGCCCTATGTAAGGTAGAATATCTGACAATAGGTACAGCAACATTATTTAGAAGTGGATTGTGGCCTTTTTGCCTTCCTCTTTCCTCTTGTATGAAATGGGAGCTGCTTTTTTTTTTTGTTTTCAAGGCCTTTCATACACTGTCAGTACTGGTATCGGTCTCCTTTCATTCACCAATGAGAAGCTGATTTGTGCCTCTCATTAACTAAGTACGACAACAGTTACTGTTCCTTTTTCAAATAAGAATCTTAGACTTTCTACTACACAACATTGACTTTCTTGTACACCAGCAAAGCTTTTATTAGCTTTCTAGAAATCCTCTATTAAAATTCACCTTTTGCCATGTTGATTTTGCTAACTAATTTTGTAGCACTAATTTGTGAGACTAATTATCTCATTGTTTTTTGCCTACTCTGTTTTCTCTTTTGTACTTAGCTGTATGGAGTAAGAATTACATAGTTTTGTTCCGTAATTTTCTTAATAGAATGCAGTCAGGCTCTTTCCCTGTAATGTTTAGCTTCTTTCAGACTTTACAGACTGACATTGCCCTGTGTCTTTCATCAAATGAAAATCTAAACACAGCCTTTTAACAGACAGTCAGGGTAGCTGCCAAGGGCTTTGCAGCCAAAACTTGTGCATTTAAATTGTGACCCAGTCAGGCTCTAAGTTTTTAATTTATTTTGTAACCAGACAAAATTACTTGTACAATCATGTAACTAGATTACTCTAGTAAGGTAAATATTATAACGGAAAGGATAATTAAAAAATACTGAAGATGTACATTACATTTATATGTAATGTTAGGCTACTTTGGAAGTTTCATAAAGCAACATTCTCCCCAGGTTCAGATTTTTTTTATCAGTATAAATTATTTCACCATTCAGTGCCTAAAGTCTTAGACATTTAGCTAAAAGTACGATATAGGCAAGTTAATTTCAGGGAAATATACTGAATGCATAAAAGCAGGTGGTGAGTGATCCTTGCAAAAAATGTTCATTTGCATAAAACACATTTATATAAGCATTATGTAAGCAAAAGAAAATGAGCATTCTTGTTTGCAAATGACAAGTTCTAATTGTGTAGCAAGATGCATTATTCTTTTTCTTGTTAATTAAATTGCCTTAAAATGAAGATCCATGAACTGTGCCCGGAGTGTTAAAGCATAAATAAAAAAAATATACTACCGACATGAATGGTAATGGGCAAAGTTATTAGAAAGAAAGTTTGCATATCTTGTATCTGAAAGAATGAAGTTGGCAAGTATCTGAACTACTGAAAGAATGCAACCTACAGTAGTCGGTCTTGAAAACTTTTCCTGGGCCAAGTAGAGTGAACAAAGTTAAGTGTTTGCAAACTGCAGGAAAGAACTCATGATCAGAGATCTGACCTAGTGCTCGCTGGAGTCAGAGAAAAATTCCCAATGAAAACACTGGACTTTAGAGGAGCCTCAAAGTCTTTGCTATTTTTTTCCCTGTTTTGTCTGAATAATACGTGAAGTGCCTTATCAGTGAAGTATCTTACAATCTAAAGCTGAGACCCAGATTAATCACACAGATTCACTGGACATTTAGCACAACTAATAGGATTATTCTGGTTTATTTAGAGTAAGGTTTTTCATCTGATTATTTTTAAGTTCTATTTGCTATATATTAACCAATACAAGCATTATTTGAAAAGGGCAAAAAGAAAGTTTTTCTCAGTTGCACTCCATTGCTGTCTTTAAGGAGGAAAGGCTGTAATTCTTTTAATATTTTATTTGGGATCTTTTTTTTTTTGTCCTGCAAGTGTGTTTTTTGCACATTTATGCAAATGTGCAAAACATTTTTCTAAACACTGTTAACTTATCCTTAGCTATGTGTTTGTTTGGGTGATCTGTTGGTAGAACTTGAACATAGACAGTTGTACTTCTCACTTATGTGGTGCAGAGCTGTTTTAAATTGCAAACTGCTGTGGAACTCTGAGTACCAGTCCAGCTGTCTTAAAAGGAAAATAAAAATAATTGGTTTAAATTGTGTAGATTAGTGCAGACTAAATTTGAACTGTTACTCAAGTGTTGATGCTGGCCACTCTCTCTCTGAACTAAAATGTGGTGCTCTGTTATTCATTTGTTAACTGATCCATTTTAAACATATGATATATGCAGCAAGATGCATTTGCATGCAGGTATTTTCCCCAAAGTATCAGTGAGGAAACAGGCTAAACAGCTCAGGAGCTGCCAATTCCCTTGTGTCCTCAGTAGGGCAAACATCTTGTTCCACGGTTTCCTGGAAAAGATTTTTAGGTTTATTATAATATTATGATGGGGTGGGGTGGGGGAATAAGCTGTCTCTAGCCTCTGTATTTCTACCAAATACGTACAGTAGGATGTATGCTCTACAAAATGGCTTTGCGTTACTGGCTTCTCATGTCTGAATTATGTCTTCCTATGTGACATGAGTGAATCACTCAAATTAATTCAGTAATAATTTGACGTAACTTTCATTTTAAGCCCCTGCAGACTCATTTGCATCCAGAAAAAAAAACCCCACTGTTTAAAGTTGAGCACTAGAAGTATTTGAATCATTGGCATCTTATATTTTATTAGAAAGGAGTACGTATGAGCAGTTTTTAACATTCTTCTCACTTTGTCTTTGTTTGCAGGTGACTTTGTGCTCTTCATTCCTTGTAATAGAAGTACTAATGATCTCAGTGTAATACTGGGGAATCCAGCATCTTCAAAGTTAAACCTCACTATTCATGTTTACGGAAATGTAGAGGAAGGTATTAGTGGGAGCAATCCTTAATTGAGTCATTTATAAATTTTCTGAGAAAGGTTCAGTTTCTTGATATCACCTGAAACAATCCTAACCGTTCACTGCTGCCCCTTTACTGTCTCTCTGACTCCCAGCCACGTGCTCCTGCTGTTTATTCTGTGGTGGCTCTGGCTTTCAGTGTGCATCTCCATGACCCAGCTGAACTCACCAGTTAATTTCCAATGAAAGATTAATTCAACAAAAAAAGTAGCTTTCAGGCAGATTAGCAAGGTATAGGGAAAAAGAAAAGGGGAAATAAGGACTCCTCATTTTAGTAAAAGCAAGACCGGCTGCCTGACTGCAAAACTACACCTTCAAAGTATATATAGCCACAATAATAGTTTTAATGTGTCTTGTCCCAGGATGGTATACCTGGTAACTGTGTTCAGTCCCCATAGATTGTGTGTTGTCTCTATTCAAACTGGAAATGGAGTAGGTAATATCTGCAAAACAGCATAGTGAAATCAAAACCTTTCTTATTACTTTATTTCTCTATTGTTGCTATTGCTCCCTCTCTATCAGCTGAAGGACTTTTGTTAATATAAAAAATTACCAAGTGTAGTTCACACATTATTTTTGGCTTTTGGTATTTTTTTAAAAAAGAATGCATTCAGATGTGTGTGGAAAAATGCCAACATGTTAATAAAATGTGAACTTTTATTTCCCCTGTAAATATGTGGATTGACTCAGAAGATTTTGAGAACTTCAGGCATTTGTCTGAATGATTAGGAAATGATGGTAACACATCTGAACAGTCTGTTAACCTTAAATGCAAAATAATGCACCTCCTGTGGACCAGATCCGCAGCTGGTGTAAGTAAGTAAAGATTTGTGGGCTGAAATTATGTTAATTCACAGCAGCAGGCTGAGAAGTTTTTTGCTCTACAATATACAATAGCACTGTACCTTCATACTGCTGATATTGTAATATTTAGGAGCTTGTTCAAACTTGAAACTCACGCATTTTATTAATAAGGGATTTCTGAACATATAGTGCTGTTGTTACATCTAGCCCCGAGTTTAAGTCTGAATCTATTAATTGTGTCAACAACTAAGCTAAGTGTGTCCAAAAGCATCACATGCCCCAAGTTAAAAAAAAAAAAAGCATGTTTATACCTAGAAGAATAGTCTTATTTCAGTAGAATTACTAGTGCGACTAATAGGAGGAATGGAACACTTTTTGTGAATATGAGAGGTAAAAATTTAAGGCTTATGCAGTTAATTTATATCTTGATGTTTGACATTTAGACTAATAGATTTATTTTTTCCCCCCAAGCTTTTATGCAGCCATAGGGGCAAATACTTTTACTCAGGTTTAAGCAAATCCTCTTCAATTTTAATTCTTCAGAAACTGAAATGGAAAAATACAGCAGCTTGCCCTACAATGTTGTCACTGAAGGTTTACAACATTCCCAGCAATCTGAGGCAAACAAGAAACATCCCATGTTTTTCTACATCCTTTGAAGTATCAGCATTACCTTTAGAAATAAAACAGGCAGACAAATTCAAATAGTGGCCTTGACAAAAGATGAAAACTTCATTTAGCGTTGGTACAAGTTACTGATATCAAACGAGCTGGGAAAGAAATTAACGAGGAGACAGAATTATCTTCTTAACATGCCAGAGGGAGTAACAGCAAAATTAACCTTGAAAGCTGTTTGGAGAGCATTCTTGTGAAAACACTATGACACAATGTTGAAGTTATGGATATGAAGAGGTCAACTGTTCTTAACTGCTTATGGACAGTTTTTATTTATTTCATTTACTATGTTTTTAAAGTAATGTTACAGCAGACGTATTTGTGCTATGATTTCTGAGTACAAATACTGTATATTTTCATTATATGTAGCCTGATCAAGGGATTTGTTAAGTTATTATATTGTTCATCCCTCTTCTTAAGACCAAAGTTTCTCTCAAGTGTCTAATTTGTATGTTCTAAAAATACAGCACCCCAATCTTAGTCAGACTTTAAATTCTTCTTCCTATCTCAGGCTCAGTTTCAGATAGTCCGCAAGATTAAATAATTAAGTGGAGTATTAATAAAATTCAGGCTTGTTTGATATATTTGATGATCTTATTTCTACTCATAGCAACCTATTGAAAAATTAGCCACTGATTCCACATGCTATGATTACAACTTATATTTCAGGACATGAAATTTTGTTAATATAATGCTTAGGTCAGTAGAGCATACTAACTTGAACATATTTATTGTAGACTGCTTGCTAATATTTGATGGTTGTGATTAGCAGTCTTCTAGTCTAGTTTTTAAGAATGCCTTTTTTTGTTTTAAAAAAATTCATATTCCTTCAGAAATAGTGTGTCCTAGGGTAGAATTTTGATACCTTCATTATATATTTTCAGGTCTTAGTTTAAATATGTTTATAATTGATATCTAGTATTATGAGATAATTGTTATACTAAAACCAAAGTTAAAGTGAGCCACGAAGCATTGCATTTCTGCTTTCAAAACAGAGAATTTTAACAATTACTAGCTAAATGTGAACTACACTTGGCCTTTTAAATAGCCTTTACTAGAAAAAAAATCTTACCATATATTGGTTGACTCACAGTAAACAACACACATTATTCTTAAATAGGTTTATGGAAACTACACATAACAAAATCTTAGTGGTTTAAGGTAAACTATTCAGGTAGACATTAAGGTGAAATTAGTCTGTTAATTTATGTGAGGAATGAAAACAACCATGTCTGTGTTAGAGGTTAATGTGTCATCCAGCTTATGACAAAAGTACATCAATTTCCACCTTCGTGGTAAGAAGTGCAGCTACAAATATGCCTGGAGACAAGATAACACAGACTACTTTGAGCTGTGAAAAAAATAATTGTGCCCTACATTTCCTGTTTCTAGAGACAATAAAAGTTTTGAAACCACTTGTTTTGAAAATTACCTTCCAGATCAGAAAAAGAAATGGAGTACTTCCCCAGCTTAGCAGCAGCTTTTTTTTTTCCTCAAGTGTTGATGAAAACCGGAAAGCCTCTCAGTGAGAGGTATTTGATTTTGCCAGTTTAATCTGCTGAACAGCACAACCTATTTTGAACTAAAAATTTAGAACATTTCAAAATTGTGGAACAGCATCCTTCAGATGTGGTTCTTTGGGACTGCTGAACAAACTTTACAGTTCTCTGCTACTAAAAGGTAAAGTCTGCTCCTCTGTTTTCAGGAATGTGTCTGCTATCTGCTTTTTTCATATTTTGATTTATTTTGGGGGCGCGGTGTACCTCTGTCCCAAAGTTTGGTGTAGAATACAAAGTTTCAGGATCGTTGCTAACAGCTAAAGACAGACATGAATTCACTTGCAAGTGAAATTCAGAATTCGTTAAAAAATTAAAGAAAAAAAGCATTAAATTTTCGGCCTTTCTCACCATACAGAGTCCTTCCATTACAAATTGAGTATGTCTACACTGAATTAAGCTTATTTCAACATGTTATTAATCAATAATATAATTGTAAATGTAGGTGACAGCAGGATCCTGCAAGGTTGCAATCTGTAACCTAGTTAGAGGTAAACATTTTTGGGATTTAAAACAAACCTATAGATGGACAACCAGGGCCAATGTAATAAGAAGTTGATAGTGATTTTGAATGTCTCTTCTGCAACTGCCTGTTAGAGGTTCTGTTTTTTAAATAATCTTAATGCAGAATTTTCTTAAGATTTGATTTTTAGGAGCATCAGATTTGTAAAGCAGCATTTATATTCCTAATAACTTCTGAGAATCTTAACCCAGAAGTTCACTCGCTATGATAAAAGGCATCTCTTCAGCTCTATAGGAGCTACCTTGGCCTTGTAGCAGGTATTCAGCAGAATGACCAAGGGTCATGTTCTTGTTTTATTCTGTGACCATTTCTGAGCCATTTAAACATAGTGTTGAGCTTATTAGCACATATAGTGTGTAGAAAAACCTTGAAAATATTTTATTCTATTCTGGAACTATACTAGTCTCAAAAGTCAACATTTTTGTTTAAAATTATTAAAAACATTGTTTATAGAGAAACTGCTGTATTATATTGTTCCAGTGTATCTTATCTTTAAAAATACTTCAACAAAAATAAGTATTCAAAGCCTGTCAAAATGTACATAAATCAGAGCTTTAATAACAGCGACATTTTTGTAGTGAAAAGCCTTCCCTTTTTGCAGAAAGGACTTTTTAGATGAAAAGTGTTCTCATAAGGAATCTATTAATAATCACAAAATCCATTTATGTTATGCCCTTGCTCTCAAACTATTGCAAACCACAATACAATCATCAGAAATACATAGATAAAATGCAGGACTACATAAAAATTAACAGAAATAGTGCCTAAAACCTACTTTTTTTAAGGGGAACATCAACAGTTTCATTTTCCATTTCGTAGCCAAAAAAATGCATTTTATCAGTCAATGTAGTGAAAAGATTTGTCTCTTCTTGTTAGAATGAACTCTCTCTTAGTATATTAAGCCCTAGAATAGTAAAACCTCCTGGGATTATTTTGCTTTTTCTCCCTGAGTTAAGATCTGGCTTAATTCTGTTTCAATTCTCTTTCACCTGTTGTTTTTACACTAGAAGGTGCTCTGAAACTAATAAACTATGGTTTTGTTTTGATACAAAACATTGCAAATGAACTGGAATTCATGGAAATTAAAGTGACAAGAAGTGTTAGAAAGTTTAATAGAATCAGAATGATTTGGGGTGGAGGGGACCTTTGAAGGCCATCTAGTCCAAACCCTCTGCAACGAGTAGGCACATCTTCAACTGGGTCAAGTTTCTCAGAGCCCCAGCCAACCTGGCCTTTACTGTTCCCAGGGATGGGGCAACTACCACCACTCTGGACAACCTGTTCTGGTGTTTCACTGCCATCATGGTAACAAAAATTCTTCCACAGAGCTTGTCTAAATCTCCCCTCTTTAGCTTAAAACCAGCACCCCACATCCTATTGTAACAGGCCTTGTTAAAAAATTCTGTCACTGTATTTCTTATAAAGCCCCCTTTAAGTATTGAAAGGTGTCCCTTCAGCCTTCTCTTCTCTAGACTGAACAACCCCAACTCTCTCACACTTTCCTCAGAGAAGTGTTCCATCCCTTGGATCAGTTTTGTGGCCCTTTGCTGGACCTGTTCCAATAGGTCTGTGTCTTTCTTGTGCTGAGGACGCCAGAGCTGGATGCAGTGCTCCAGGTGAGATCTCACCAGAGAAGAGGGGCAGAGTCACTTCCCTTGACCTGCTGGCCCCAGTTCTTTTGGTGCAGCTGGCTTGTGTCCAGCTTTTCATGCACCAGTATCCACAAGTCCTTCACAGTAGGGCTGCTGTATAATGTGAGGTGATCACTTTAACAGGCTAAATTTTAATTTAATGTTAAATTTTACTGTCATCTCTGCTGTTTGACCTAGTAATTTTTTTTACCATAGTTTTTGTTTAAAAGATCAACTAATTTTAACTGGAACATCAAAAGATGGGACCCTTTTCTTTCTTTTTAATTTTGTGTCTGTCCCGTCTGTATGTTCTCCCCTCCGCCCATCACCCTGCTTAAGGTTTTGATTTGTATTTATCTTCTTTTTCAGTTTCTCATGATTGATTCTTGTTAGACTGTTCTTCAAGAATTAGATAATTCTCTGTTATCTAATATTTTCTGCCCATAAAGATACTCTGTAATGCTCTGTGGCAACTGAAGCCAAAACAACTCCTCTGCAGCTGAGTTAGAACAAAACATAAGATGTGCATTCCAGCTGATCACCGTTAGCTGCAAAGTTAGAAATGCAAACCAGTTTCAATGTTTAGTTTCAAACTTTCTAGTATAATTTTTTTTGTCTTTTAACAGTATATTGCTGTTCACTGAAATCACAAGGGTGTCAGTGTTTAATCTTATAAAAATAATTTAAAGTTCCATCGTCTGTTTCTGGGGATTGTCTTATGTAATGTATTTTCTAATAAAAATGAAATTATGAATTCAGAAAGGATTAAGGAATTAATTCTGAATATTTGTGTTTTTTTAACTAATGCCCAAGAGAGTGAAATGTACAGTTATGTTATGTGATAATGTATAGTCACGATTTGCTCTTTTTAAACAGTTATTTAGGCGGGAAAATATTTAAATATAGACTGAGTGTGCTCTGAATGATTCGGTTTTGATTTTTATTTAGGCCTTAACCTAGTTTCCAGTGTTGAGAAGGAACATTTGCATGTAGTTAAATAAAAGGTAGCTGTTTTATCAATTGAGTGTTCTAAGATCGAATCAGTTTTGATCCTGCCAGTTTATTGTATAATTTTTTTCAGATGCAGTCTGCCAGATGTCATTGATGAATGAAATAATTAAGACCTGCTGTTTTCAGCCTTGTTTTATTTAGATGTGCAGCCATCTGAATTTTAAGAGAAAACAGCCTTATGGATGTCACCTGAACTAACGGCTGTCCAGAATTTCCCAGCTTACTTCTCATCAAGAAGGAGTAGGTCAGAAAAGAAAAAAAAATGCTTTTCAGGTAATCTGACTCTGAAGAAGAAAGCCAAAGCAGTGCTCAGTATTTCAATGGGTATTTACAAGCTGCTACTTTCTCTTGTTGTATCCCTCACAGCACTGTAAGAGAGGAAGAGGCTGCTCTGCTGAACCTCAGCTGTCCAATTTATTTCATTTTTGCTTTTTCCAGAAATGGACCTTAGATCTTTTCTAAGCCACAATTTAGCACAGTCCTTTAGTATTTTTACTGCCCAATAGTGTCTGCCTGTACAAAGGAAATCATTCAGTCATCCTGTTTCAGGGTGGATTTGCATTAACATTGGAGCAGACTGCCAAGAGAAGATGAGTTTCAGAAGAGGAGGCTTTCAGTACCTAAATGGATAAAGCCCCGAGGAATTTAATCTGATCCCAAAGAGGACCCTGCTTTGAGCAGATGTTGTACCTAGAGACCTCCTTGCGTATGTTCCACTTGAAAGTTGATCTTTGTGGGAGTGGTGTTGATGTGTTTTATGTGACAGGGCTGTAACATTGAGCTATCTGTAGGAGAAAAGGGATGCATCTTGAGATTGTTCCACCACAATGATCACAACTAAGTTAGTCTAATAATTTTCAACAAACCAGTGAGAATTGTAAAGGATTGAAGGAGAGTGACTCGTGTAGATGTGATCACTGCAGAACTGATGTTTTTGGTGGGTTAGTTCAGTAGCTGATTGCTGTATGTTCTTGAATCTTGTAACTGAGCAGTCAAATTGCATCTCTAATGTTGACAGCTCAAAACTTTTCCCAAGTATTACATTTAGCAAAATGAAGAAAGCAAATGTGAATTGGTCTATGTTTCATTTTTGAGCATATTATTTCCAAACTGGAACAAAACTCACAGCATTTAATCCTTTCTCTTTTTGCAATAGCTATGGACAGGTTTGCTTAAGAAGAAGTTCAGATTTATAGCATAAAATAAATATTTCCATATACATTGTGTTATTAATTTTTTAATATATAAAGATAAGGAGATCACTGTGATAAGGTGAAATTTTTATGGCAATTGTGGTTTTAATTTATTTTTATCAAAGGTTATAAAGTCTGTGATTACAGTGCATATGTCATTGCTGAACTCTACAGTCTTGTGGGTGGTTTTTTTGTCATATTTGGCATATTGTCCTTACCGCGACTTAGTTATAATATATTTGCTTTTATGACAGGAAATAATCAGTTTTATAAGATTATAGTATTTTGAAAGTTGACATTTAGCTCAGCCTTGGGTTTTTTCAATTAATCACAGTAATGGTAATATTTTTCAGCTAGGTTGCTTCAATTACCATTAGAGTAAAATAATTTTACATGTTACTCATGTCTGCTGCTGAGAAATGCAAACTGTAAGCCTTGGATAATATCTCAGTTGCAATAAAGATCAGGAGTCGAGTGGGTTAAATTTTAGCCTAATACTCTCTACTTATCTTCTAGTTATCCTTCTTCAAAATTATGTCCCAGTTCTATCTTCCAGTGGTCCTGTTCTGTTATCATTGATGTGTTCTTAGTTCAAGAAAGACCGATGTAGTCCACAATATTGATGAAAGGGAAATGGAATGAAAAGTGAGAGTACTGTATGGAAATACCTTTTTTCGGGGGGATAGGGGAGGGGAGGTGGAAGGGAGGAAGCAGGGAAGCGTTTTCTAAGTTTGAGGGAGACTGCAATTTAGTTTCAAACTAAGCCATTATGATTTCTGTGGACTAGCCTGGCTTCTCTAAGCTAGCACTTCCAAAATAATTTGTTTGACTTGATCTCTGCTATTTTTTTTAAGGCACATTAACCCAGTAAACAATGTAAATGACAACAGAAAAATGAATGTCTTTTAATCAGCACAGTACACTGATTGGACAAGCACTGGAACTGAGGTATCAGAGGGAACAAGGGAGCAAGACTATATAGGAGGCTTGAAAATGGAGCTAAGTCTCAGCAATAAGCATGATTTGGAGGTACAGTTTGAGGATAAAGTGAGTTCATGACTGATGTATTCTACCAGCTTGCACTTGTGAGATTAGGTAAGTTCTTCCTCAGTTGTTTTTAGCTGCATGATCCCACCTTTTTTCCTTTACATCAGCTCTAGCATTTAACTGATTGTGTGATAAATTGATTCAAGTCTTTATATCTTAGACAAACTCTCCTTTCTTTGCCAGGATCTTTTTCTTTTGTTTCAACAAGCTGAATTAACTCAGTGCGGGGTGTGATGTGTGGGAAAGCCAGAATAGGTGAAGTGTGAAAGAAGGAGAAAGAACAGTGCATGTTGTCAGAAACAGGAGGACCAAGGTCCCCCCCTTTTGGCAGTGATGAACTAGTAGACCAATTCAAGACCTTATGTCTAACTTCATCCCATGCTGGTATTTTTTGCAATAGCCAACAGCTGTTTCTCTCAAAAAAAATTGTTAGTTATTATGTTTATTTTGTTGCAGAGTTAAATACTTACTGTTCCTTTTTTGTGGATTAGTTCTGGGTAATACACTAATTTGAAAGCACCTGTATGATTCCCTTTGCTATCTCTGCCAAGTTACAGAATTTGACAATAAAATTTCTCAGAATAGGCATCATTTCCACTTTCTATCTTTGCTTTGATTTCTGACACAAGCAGATGGCTTCTTGAAAAAATAATTCAAAATGCACACTTTTCTATCACTTGAAGTCATCTCTTGCTTTAGATAGAGGTTTAACTCAGAGGCTCACAAAACAGTGTCATTCAGAATTGGAGCTGATTAGAATAATGTGAGCTAGAACTGAGATTACTTCTATAAGTGACAATGGTGTTGCCTTTGTGCTAAACTATCAGGTTTTACTTTGTGCAGAGTTAAGTCCAAACTCAGAATAAAATGTCCATGTTTGTTTAACACTGAGAACAGGAAAATGCAGGAAAACATTTGGTGTTTGGAAATGTTCAAACGGAATATCCATCAGCTCTGTGAGATACCATGATAATGGTAGTCAAAGTGTTTATTCTGAAAGTTTCTGCTAGAATGAAGGATCCAAGAATTACTTAATTTAAAGAATGCCAATATTCCACAGTCTGTGTGCTTAACATACATAGGCTAAATACTCTGCTAAACTGATGCTGAGGGGAATGGGTTCTCCAAGAAAGTGCATCTAAAATCTTTTCTGTGGCCTTGTTATTCAGCTCCCCAGATCACAGACTTTGAAGCAGTTACACACAGTTTGTTCAGCTGAGCTGAGGACAGACCGGTAGAAAGGTATTTTTGTGACAGTTAGGGGAGATGCCACAGAGACACATCAAAATAAGTCTCAACATATGCCCTAGGGGCCTGTAGTAGTAGTACAAGGAGAGAGATGAAGATCAAACTGTGAAGAAAAAGTGACTGAATCCTTAGGACTCGGTCTGTGATCCAAGCACCTGTGACTAGCTATGGTAAGTCTGAACTGCCCCATGGCAGAACTGTGTGGAAAGGCTTGTGTGGGCAGTTCAGTTAACAATCAAAACCAAATTTGTATATGGTTGATATGGTTATGTAAAGTCTGAGATTCTTAGACATTGATTTTATTTGGTTCATATCTCTTTATGTTGAATATATAAACCAATTGAAACTCAGATGTACTGCGAATTGGATGATTTTGCAGGGAAGTGAGATAATCTGACGAAAAAAAAGGAAATAATTAAAATACACATAACTAAGAAAATGATTAAGTAGTTTGCTACTTAGGCAGTAAACCCAGATAATTATTAAAAAAACATCTTTTCATATGTCAAGTTGAGCTCTAGCAAATTCTTTAGAAAACTAATCTTGATTTAAAGACATCAAACCACAAATAAATAATAAATGTTTCTAATAGGCAATTTACCTTAATGATAACAGTTGTGTGCCTTCAGCCTCCAGTAATATCCTAGGGGTCACTTTTCAATCTTAAATGTTTTCTTACATTGTGGTCTCATGTTAGGTAGGTAGAAGATTTGGGAATTAATCAGTTTTGAAGCAATGATGGTACACTTTCTCCTCACTGAAAAGAGGAAGAAATTAGCTCCCTTTACTTGACCATAATTATTTTCATAATTTATATTCATACAAATAATTACAAATCATATATCAACAATACTATTATAGCTCTGGACAGTTTCCTCATAATTATCTGGGTCTTCAAGTTCATGCTTATAGGGAAGACAGAAAAAACATTAACATTCAAAACTTCATAAATACTGAAAAATATACATAATTTCATACCAATATGGAGTATCTTACCCTAGCAAGTAAATGAAGCTTGGATTTTGGAATATGCGCTGTAACTTTCCACCGACATCTGATACAACAGAATTTCTAAGTCAAACGTTTTGAAGATTGAAAATTATATCACTAGATGGCAGTAATAGCCAAGTGAAATGAAATTGCCACCTAAATCATCTAAAGGTTTTATTTTGAGTTTAATCTCTTAATGTTGAATCTAGATATAAAGACATGACATTCTGGTACACCCAAATCCAGGTCAGATATCATATAATCATAGACTCAGAGAATCATACAATAGAGTGGGTTGAAAGGGATCTTAAAGATCATCCAGTTCCAACCCTGTTGCCTTGGACAGGGACACCTTCCACTAGACCAGACTGCTAAAGGCCCCATCCAACCTGGCCTTCAGCACTTCCAGGGATGGGGCATCCATGGCTTCTATGGTCAGCCTGTTCCAGTGCCTCACTACCCTCACAGTAAAAAATTTCTTCCTAATACCCTGTTGGGCTCTGAAAACCCCCAAGAATGAAGGTGCAAAATCTCACAGTGCTTGTCAGTCCTAATAGTCAAGAGTTTATTCTTATACCAAGTTAGAACCTCTGTTCTTTCAACTCATGTTCATTACCTCTCATCCATCTACTACTGACCACTGTGAAGGACTGAAATAAAGATAGTAATATAAGTTGTTAGCTGATTTAACAACAAGAGTAGTTTTCTGTTTATTTATTAAACAACAAGAGAAAGAAGAGAGGCTTTCTGCAAGCCCCTAAAAGGATGATGTTTTAGTGAGAGATGGTTTGGTTGCTTCTCCCTGGTAGCTAGCGACAGGACAAGGGGAAATGGCCTCAAGATGCACTAGAGGATATTTGGGTTGAATATTAGGAGGCATTTCTTTACTGAAGCTCCGCCACAGGAGGTTTAGGCTGGACATTAGGAAAAAATTTTTCACAGAAAGGGTCATGGCACTGGAACAGGCTGCCCAGGGAGGTGGTTGAGTCACCTTCCCTGGAAGTGTTGAAAAGAAGTGTAGAAGTTGTACTTGGGGACATACTGTAGTGGAGAACTTAGCAGGGCTGGATTGATGGTTGGACTCTAAGATCATAAAGGTCTTTGCCAACCAAAACCATTCTGTGATTCTGTAAATGTGAGAAAAGGTATATTGCCACACTATGACAATAAGTTGAGTTGTAGATGATGTCCTAAAGGAGGATATATAAAATAGATCAATAACTATTGGAACTCAATATTGTCACAGATCTGCCATACTTAGTCTGTTTTCAAATTTCAGTATGTTAAATGCTATTGAGTACACATTCTGGGTCTCTTTTCTAGTGTTCTTTGATCTCTTCTGCTCTCCTCTTGTTCTCAATTAAACATCTCTCCCCCCTCCCCCCCAAAAAAGTTTCCCTTGTCTTCCCTGTTACGTCAACTACACTGATTTTTCTTTCAGTTAGAAAAGATGATATCATCTGTATAAGAAAATGTAAAAGCAACATATCTTTATTTGAAAAGGCAAAAATTCTTGATGATTTTAGCTGTTCTGAGGCAGCCAAGAAGATACTAAATCTCAATCAACATCCTGTTTTGTAACAAACTACACGCTGGGGAGTTTTTAAAACAAATGCTTCATTTCATCTCTTCATTTCCAGTCTCTATAGAACAAATCCTCTGTTTGCTCAGCCACATGCAACTTCTCACTTTTTGTGTTACTCACAATGAATTAACACTGACAGAGCACCCTTTCAACTCAGGTACTATGCGCGGTATCTCTCTGTGTGTGAGGGACAAAAGAATATTACCACTAGCCTTTTCATGTGTACTTTAATTGCAGTACAGATTAGATAAGACTTCCAGCATCTGTCTCCCTTGCTTCTATCTGAATACTGCTTTCTTCCAAAAGCAGCAATTTGAAAGTAATTTACTACCTGAGTACTACTACAGAGTATGGGTAGTAAAATTAGCCCTTGAACCTAAGAGGATGACTCTTTTGCTGTCTCAGTTGACTGCACTGAGAGCAGACAAGAGAAAAGCTGTTACAATAGACAAGCAGGACAGGGCTGAGACTCAGTCTCAAGTAAACTAGAATCAACAAAGACAAATTCTGGGCTTTCTTCTGTGTTTTCTGTTAACAACATACAGAAAGCTGAGAGATCTTTTCCTTCTTCTTAAAAAAGTCTAACTAGTTCTGCTGAAAAATGTCCTACTGACATTAAACTAAAATTCAGATTGTTCTACTGTTGCTTTTTTTTGTGTGAATAAATTTAGTGGGAGGATGCAAGAAGTGTTTATAATTACAATAATCAGTTTAGTTGTTCTCATTCTGAGAATTTTATGTTCAAACCAGGTCGATCTTTTGTGGTTTATGTCGATATTTAAAGATCATTATGGACATAAAAGTCAAAGAATATGCAAAGACATCAATTCCTGACATACACAGGAATCAGTTTAGTTAATCCATCTGAATAGCTGTCCTATTAAAATACTGCAATATTTTTGTCTCAAAAGACCATTTGATTGAATTTTGTTCCTTAAACATGCTTCACATTAATGTTATACTGTACAATGTTTTTATGTTTACATAAAAAGTAAGTTCTTCAGAAAATTAAGCTAATATTTTTTCAAATACTTCTGTTGTTAGATGTCTGCTTTATGTACATCCCCAGATCCAAGCAGAACTTCTTGAGAAAAGCTGAACTCAGGCAATGAACTAGTTTTATATGAGCATAATGACCTTAACAAAAACGAAATTGCAGCAAAGTTAGCATTTCAGTGAACTTAGAATCATAGAATAGTTAGGGTTGGAAAGGACCTTAAAGCTCATCGAGTTCCAAATCCCCTGCCATGGGAAGGGACATCCCACTAGATCAGGGGGCCCAAGGCCCCATCCAACCTTGTCTTAAACACCTCCAGGGATGGGGCAGCCACAGCTTCCCTGGACAAACTGTTCTAGTGTCTCACCACTCTCATGGTGAAGAAATTCTTCCTTATATCAAGACTAAATTTGCCCTTCTCCATTTTATACACTTTCCCCCTCATCCTCTCACTGCAAGCCTTTATGAATAGTCCCTCTCCAGCTTTCCTGTAGGCCCCTTTCAAGTACTGGAAGGTCGCTATAAGATCTCCTCGGAGCCTTCTCTTCTCCAGGCTGAACAAACCCAACTCTCTAGGCCTGTCCTTGTATGGAAGGTGCTGCAGCCCTCTGATCATCTTTGTAGCTCTCCTCTGGACCCATTCCAACAGTTCCATATCCTTCTTATGTTGAGGATTCCAGAACTGGACACAATACTCCAGATGAGGTCTCACAAGAGAGGAATAGAAGGGCAGAACCACCTCCCATGACCTGCTGGCCATGCTTCTTTGGATGCAGCCCAGGATACGGTTGGCCTTCTGGGCTGCAAGTGCACATTGCTGGCTCATGTTGAGCTTCTCATTGACCAGCACCCCCGAGTCCTTCTCTGCAGGGCAGCTCTCAATCACATCATCCCCCATCGTGTACTGAAATCGGGGATTGCCCCGACCCAGGTGTAGGACTTGTTGAATCTCACAGCCTCACTTCTCCAGCCTGTCCAGGCCCCTCTGGATGACATCCCATCCTTCTGGTGTGGCAACTACACCATTCAGCTTGGTGTCATCTGTGAACTTGCTGAGGTTGTACTCAATCTTGCTGTCAATGTCATTGATGAAGATATTAAACAGCACCGGTCCCAGTACAGACCCCTGAGGGACACCACTTGTCACATGTCTCCATCTGGATTTTGAGCCATTGACCACTACTCTCTGAATACAACCATCCAAACAGTTTTCACTTGTATTAGTGACCATCAGGCCCAGTACTGTACCTCCTCAGGTGGGGGTCTCTATCAGCTGGAATAAGAAATTATCTTCAATGCAGTCCAGGAGCTCTTTCTTCTAATAGCAAAAAGGCATTCTGCCCTGTTTAGGTAAGAAGGCTTTACACAGATACTCCTCCCCTCCTCCTATGAAAAGCAGTATATAATTACTAGCACTGAATCTAACAGCAGGAAGTAACATTTCACAGAGCTTAAAAATGCAGCTTGATAAGCCTTTCAATGTTAAAATTAAAGCTGTGAGAGCTCAGGAAGATATGCCAGCTCAGCAGACTCCTGGGGTTGCCTAAAAAAAGGTTTTGCTATTCCTTTTGCTGTCATTAAGGTGACTTTAGTTACAACAATGAAAAAATACAACAAATTTAGGATATCTTGAGATCCTATAGGTTGGAATAGCAAATGAATAAAAAACAGACTAGAGGGAGAGATTCCTTTGGTTTTGATATTTAACATGTATAACCAAAACTTTCCTTACATAATAAGCTGTATGTCTGAGCTCCAGAACCTGTGCTGTAAGCCTGATTTGCATTGGCACTGCAATTTACTTTGGGGAGAAGATAATTTTGTTTATATTTAAAGATTATGAACTGGTTTTATGTTTGAATGTTATAATCTTGCCATGCTTCCGTCACCATAGGGTGCTAACTTCTTTTGTTATTTATCAAAATCTTTGTCGTAACTTTTAAGTTTTGCACTTAAAGATGAATGAATGGTCAGTTTCACGTTTGCCCTGATTTGACGTATACTTTGCACTATCTTATGCTTTCCCATGACAGGGGTTGAGTTTTGCACTGTTTATTCAACTGTTGAATTCCCCACTGGCATGAATATGATATGGTAAACTGTAATTAGTAACATGAAGCCAGTCTGCATTACCACTTATGTTGAACTTATCAATGTAGATGAATATTAGTTCCAGAGAAGCTGTAAGAAAGATGGTGACATGGGATGTTTTCATGTTTTCACTATCAGCACTAGTGATTCTAGTCTTTGACCAACTCCTATGATAAATTTATATTTGCCTGAGAGGGACAACGTATACACTGTCAGAGTAGATTATCTAGAAATAGGAGGATGTATCTTTCGTAGTATTATTTGTTATCTTTATGCTAGATGTTACTTCTATACTGTATTGATTAGAGAAACTGCTGAAGCATACATTGTTTTAATATAACCACTGACTCTTGAACCTAAAGTAATAGACAAACCCAGTATCTAGCATGCAGTCAGAAGAAAATATTTATGTTGAGACTTTATTTTTTACATCCACAGATTACAGTTTTTTTTCACTGCCCAAAGGCCCCAAACCCTGTAGCAATGAACTCCAGGTTCAAAACATAAGGGCTATTTAGGATTGTATGGGTGCTGGACTTTAGAAAACTCACTCCTTCCTCCAGAGGTGTTTCCTGTATATAGTCACATCTTTTACAGTCATATAAAAGACAAACTGAAAATACAAATAAACAAAAATGGTCTTTTAAAATGCAGGTTTAATTTGCATAAATTAGACTGTGCAATCCTTCACCTTGCTCAGTTCTGAACAGCATGCCATTTGTGATAAATGATGGGGAAGTAGCAGAGAAACTGTAAAATCTCCCACCCATTCCTACTCAGCTGCAGCCATTCGTTGACATACTTACATAAACAGAGATATTAATTGTTGTAATTTTCCAATTTTTTTTCCTTTTATTCTCCTCAGTAATTTCTGGTAGGAGTTCATCCAATCAATTCATAGAATGGTTTGGGCTGGAAAGAACCTTAAAGATCATCCATGGGGAGGGACACCTCCCACCAGACGAGGCTGCTCAAGGCTCCATCCAACGTGTCCTTGAACACTTCTAGGGCAGGGGCAACTTCCCTGGGCAACCTGTGCCAGTGCCTTCAAAGCACTGACTGCGAAATGAACTCCTACTTGATGCTGAAAGGAAGGAGACTGAAACTCCAACACTGTTGATCGGCTCCTTGGCAAGTTACAGGTAAATCACATACATGGCAACTAAAACTATTACAGGCGCATCCAGCGATGGGACGGTGAGTTCTGTGGTGGCGGTGGTGGCCATTAAAGGCGCTGGGGCGCTTCCCTGGGCGGGGAACAGCCTAAAACACTGGCTCGGGGGTCGGCTCTGGACTCCGGGCTCAACGGCCGGTCCCGCGCGGTGCCTGACGGGAGGGGGCGGTCCCGGGAGCTACCGCGGGGGGTTTAAACGGCCCTTAGGGAGCACAGGAGAAGGGGAGTGGGGTACGTTGAACAGGGTGTGTTAAAGCAGGGCAGTTTGAGGGGCAGTTCGGGTGAGCAGGGAGGGTGCAGAGAGGGGCTGGAGCACGGCCAGAAGGGACTGAGGACCATGGTGGCTACCTGTCACAAGATGAAGGCTGCACCAAGCATGATGGAAGCTGCCACCCAGACGGAGCCCCAGTGGGCACATGCAGGCAGTGCCCCCCTCCCACAGTGGCTCACGCCTTTGGCACTGGCTCCACCTGTGGAAGCTGTGCTTGGGTGGGGAACTCCATCGTATGGTGGAGGAGTTAAGGGAGGAGGTGAAGGGGCTGAGGACCATCAGGGAGTGTGAGAGGGAGATAGACCAGTGGAGCAGGGCCCTCTCACTCACTCAGCAGCCTGCTGGAGCTGGTATGTCCAAACACCACCCACCTGCTAACTGCAAGGTTGGGGTTACAAGAGATGGGGAATGGCAGCAAGTTCCTGCCAGATGAAGGAAACCTGCTCCCTCAACTAGACAGCAAAACCCCAGATCCCCCTGGTGAACAAGTACCATGTGCTGCAGGTGGAATCCAATCCTGAGGATGAGGATGATGGCTCCCACAGCCTAGAATCTTTCCCTCGGCCACACCATCCTCAGAAAAAGATAAAAGCATCCTCCATTAAGAAGAAGAGGAGGGTGATTGTTGTAGTGGACTCCCTCCTAAAAGGAATGGAGGGACCCATTTGCAGACCAGACCCGCTCCACAGAGAGGTCTGCTGCTTACCCGGAGCATCAGTGAAGGAGGTAGCTAGAAAACTTCCTTCCCCGGTTTACGAGACAGACTACTATCCTCTGATAGCAGTCCAAACTGGTAATGATGATTTAGTAAGCAGAAAGACCAAAGCCATCAAGAAAGACTTCAGGGCCATTGGGAAAATGATGGAGGGCTCTGGGGCACAAATAGTATTCTGCTCCATCCCAAGGCTAAATAGAGAGGACCTGGAAATCAGGAAGAAGGACTCGATTAATGCCTGGCTCCGAGCCTGGTGTGAGGAATGGGGCTTTGGCTTCTTTGATCATGGGGTGGCTCACGCACCCCCAAACTCTGTTGCTAAGGATGGGACATGTGGGTCTTCTAGGGGGGCTAAAGCCCCTGCTAAAAACCTAGCTAAGCTCATAAATCGAGCTTTAAACTGGATGTGAATGGGGAGGGGATCAAGACCAGGCTAGACAGGAGCGAGCCTGGCCGTGGGGCACTAGTGATTTGGAGTGGGTGTGCTGGTGAGGACCACCAGTACAGCACCACACAGAAAGTGGGGGAGAACACACATGGGGGTGGTAAGGGAGATACGGGCACTCTGGTGCTAGCTACTACAGTTACCAGGCAATTGGGAATGAACTCTGTTCCCTCTAAGAGGGCTGAAGGCTTGACAGCTCAGCTGAAGTGCATTCACACCAATGCACGTAGCATGGGTAATAAGAAGGAAGAGCTGGAAGCTGTCATAGGGCAAGGAGCCTATGATGTCGTTGCCATCATGGAAACGTGGTGGGATGACTCATATAACTGGAGTACAGATATGGTGGGGTATAAACTCTTCTGGAGGGATAGGAAGGGTAGGAGAGGAGGCGTGGTAGCCCTCTTTATATGGGAGGACTTGGACACTGTTGAGATGGATTGTGGCGATGAGGAGATTGACCGCCTGTGGGTTAAAATCAGAGGAGCCCATAAGAAGGTAGATTTTGTGATGGGAGTCTGTTACAGGCCACCCAGCCAAGGAGAAGCAGCTGACGAGCTCTTCTAAAAACAGCTGGGATTAATCTCTAGATCAATGCCTCTCGTTCTTGTGGGAGACTTCAATCTTCCTGATATCTGCTGGAAGTACAATAGAGCAGAAAGGAAGCAGTCTAGGAGGTTCCTGGAGTGCGTGGAAGACAACTACCTTGCACAGCTGGTGAATGAACCAACAAGGGAAGGTGCCTTCCTGGACCTGCTGTTTGTGAACAGAGAAGGCCTTGTGGAGGATGTGGCAGTAGGAGGACACCTAGGACTAAGTGATCATGAGATGATAGGGTTTTCTGTTCTAGGCGAAGTGAAGAGGGTGGTTAGCAGGACAGTAGGATTAAATTTCCAGAGGGCAGACTTTGAACTCTTCAGAAGGCTGGTTGGCAAAGTCTCTTGGGAGACAGTGCTTAAGGGTGAGGGAGCCCATGAGGGCTGGGAGCTCTTGAGAAAGGAAATCCTAGCAGCTCAGGAGAAAGCCATCCCCATGTTCTGAAAAAAAGCCGGCAGGGGCAAAAACCAGCTTGGTTGAACAGGGAGATCTTGAGTGATATCAAGAAGAATGTTTATGGGCTCTGGAGGAGGGGACAGGCCTCTTGGGTGAATTACAGGAGGGAAGTGAGATTGTGTAGAACAAAATCAGAAGGGCTAAGGCTCAACTAGAAATCAGATTGGCTAAGTCGGTGAAAGATAAAAAAAAAATCTTTCTATAAATATATAAATAATAAAAGGAGGACTAGGGAGACCACACAGTCCCTATTGGACGTAGAAGGAACAACAGTGACAGGAGATGAGGAAGAGGCTGAGGCACTTAGTGCTTTCTTTGCCTCAGTCTTTAATTGTAAAGAAAGTTGTTCCCTTTCTGTACAAACCCCGGAGCTTGAGGAGCAAAATGAGGCTCCCATGGTCCAAGAGGTGGTGGTCAGAGCCTTGCTAGCCTGACTAGACGCCCACAAGTCTATGGGGCTGGATGGGATTCACCCGAGGGTATTGCAGGAGCTGGCAGATGTGCTGGCCAAACCCCTTTCCATCATCTTCCAACAGTCCTTGAAGACTGGGCAAGGTCCACTGGACTGGATGCTGGCTGATGTTGTGCCCATCTACAAGAAGGGTCACAGGGAGGATCCAGGGAACTGCAGGCCTGTCAGTCTGACCTCAGTGCCAGGGAAAGTCATGGAACAAGTGATCTTGAGTGCGATCATGAAGCACATACATGAGAACCGGGTGATCAGGCCCAGTCAACACGGGTTCACAAAAGGCAGGTCTTGCCAAACTAACCTGATCGCCTTCTATGACAAAGTGACTCAGCTGCTGGATGTGGGAAAGACTGTGGATGTATCTTCCTGGACCTCAGTAAAGCCTTTTATACAGTTTCTCACAGCATTCTGCTTAGGAAACTGTCAGCCTCTGGCCTGGACAGGCACACACTCTCCTGGGTGGAAAACTGGTTGAATGGCCGGGCCCAGAGAGTGGTGGGAAATGGTGTTAAATCCAGCTGGAGGCCAGTTAAAAGTGGTGTTCCCCAGCGCTCAGTGCTGGGTCCAGCCCTGTTCAATGTCTTTATCAATGACCTGGATGAAGGCATCGAGTGCACCCTTAGCAAGTTTGCAGACGACACTAAGCTGGGTGGAAGTGTTGATCTGCTGGAGGGTCGGGAGGCTCTGCAAAGGGATCTGAACAGGCTGGACTGCTGGGCAGAGTCCAATGGCATGAGGTTTAACAAGGCCAAATGCCAGTTCTGCACTTGGGGCACAACAACCCTAAGCAGAGCTACAGACTAGGAGAAGAGTGACTGGAAAGCTGCCTGGAGGAGAAGGACCTGGGGGGTGTTGGTTGAGAGCCGACTGAACATGAGCCAGCAGTGTGCCCAGGTGGCCAAGAAGGCCAATGGCATCTTGGCTTGTATCAGAAACGGTGTGACCAGCAGTTCCAGGGAGGTTATTCTCCCTCTGTACTCGGCACTGGTGAGACCGCACCTTGGATCCTGTGTTCAGTTTTGGGCCTCTCACCACAAGAAGGATGTTGAGGCTCTGGAGCGAGTCCAGAGAAGAGCAGCGAAGCTGGTGAAGGGGCTGGAGAACAGGCCTTATGAGGAGCGACTGAGAGAGCTGGGGGTGTTTAGCCTGGAGAAGAGGAGGCTGAGAGGAGACCTTATTACTCTCTACAACTACCTGAAAGGAGGATGCAGAGAGGAGGCTGCTGGCCTCTTCTCCCAAGTGACAGGAGACAGGACAAGAGGGAATGGCTACAAGCTCTGCCAGGGGAGATTTAGGCTGGACATTAGGAAAAAAATTTTCACGGCAAGGGTCATTGGGCACTGGAACAGTCTGCCCAGGGAGGTGGTTGATTCACCTTCCCTGGAGGTGTTTAAGGCTAGGAAAAAATTTTTCACGGCAAGGGTCATTGGGCACTGGAACAGTCTGCCCAGGGAGGTGGTTGATTCACCTTCCCTGGAGGTGTTTAAGGCACAGGTGGACGAGGCACTGAGGAGCATGGTTTAGTGTTTGATAGGAATGGTTGGACTCGATGATCTGGTGGGTCTCTTCCAATCTGGTTATTCTATGCTTCTATGAATTAAAGATAAGCAAAAGATGACATGTCTAATTTTGCCTATTGGTCATCTCATTCTACTGATACCTCTGTTCGGTGCTAAATAATGCGTTATTTGTGATTACTTTGTGCTTCTCCAAGAACCTACAGCTAATAGTTGCCCAGTAATTACATTGCCCATGCTTCACCCTGATTATAATCTGATGTGGTATAAAAATGGTAGCGCTACAACAGAGAGATGCCAGGACCCATTAGCAAGAGGGCTTGCTTTGGTTTATTCCTACAATGCTGAAAGATTCTGGACTTGGTGAATGTGACACAAGGAACATCAACCAGTCTAACTAAAACCCTATAAATTTAACAATTTTTAAGAATGATAACGATTTGTGTTTTAGCAGAAAAATGAAGTATGAACAAAAAGTGATAAGTGCAAATACGGGAAAGATTATATGTCCTGATCTAGAAAATTTTAAAGATGAAGACAATCAGCCTGAAGTACACTGGTATAATGAACATAAGCCTCTATTTCTTGAAGACAAGTGACTTCTTTTGGCAAAGGGCGAAAATGCTGTCTTGATTTCCACTGTAACTGCACAAGACAGAGGAAACTACAGATGCTGTATGGTAAACACATACGTGGGAAAATAATACAATGTTTCATGAACCACGAGTTTAGAGTTTAAAGAAAGATCACCACACGTGAGACCAGAATTTGTTTATTAGGGATTGATAGGAATGGTTGGACTTGATGATCCAGTGGATCTCTTCCAACCTAGTGATTCTATGATTAATTTATATTTTGGTCCAAACCAGAGAAGCCAGCCTAGAAGACTGGCCTCTGTGCTTTCACATAAATTCAGCTGTTGGCAGGTGTTAACATGGCACAAAGCAATACTATGTACTTGCTTAGATGTTGAAAGCACTACAGCTTTGGAAGATCAATGTTTTCTTAGGTTAGTTGCTTTGCTGATAAAATACTCAGGGCAGAAAAATATGGTAATTCATCTCTATTGCTTTTGGAACCTGAGTTAGCATGGATATACCAGCACAATCTTGTGTTCTTCCATGTAGACTGGCTCATCAGATGTAGAAAAAAACTCCTGAAATTTTTCACGTTCTCCTGCCGTGAACGAGCGAAGTACTGGTAATGAAGAAATCAATAGCAAAAATTCCTGGAGGTCATTGCTATCAGGGTGTTGCCGCTACATCCCAATGTGATTTCGTTAGTGAGAAAGAATAATGTGATGTCAAATGCATGCCTTTTGAAGCAGATGTGGGGTCAAAAGCACAACCTTATGTTTTCTTTGCAGGGAAGCAAAAAAGAAATGAATGTCTGTGTGTCATAGTCCAGCAAGCTTCTTTCTTTCTGCATAGAAACTTAGTTTCTTAGTTTAGGCACTCAAATTAGGTGTTTCGTATTAAAGCATATAATCATTCTTGTTAGTGTGGAAACTGCAAATAAATGTTATGTCTGTTTAGCTTTTTCCTGGCTTGATGATTACACACACCAGCTCTTTTGTTATCTGTTCTGTTTCTTTACACTGTCTTCTAGACTATGTAAAATGTTTTTTCCCTTTATGGAAAGACCTGCACCTTTTCTGATGTTGGAAATTCTTTACATCAATCTATCTGCAGGATAGCCTTTTAGCTCCTGTTCAACAACGTACACGTTCTTCCTATAGCTTTAAAGTTTGAAGTCAAGTCCTTTATCACCCTGTTATCTTGGAATCTGCCTGCTGGGGCTCATACTGTGCTTGCAGCAAATTTACATGACACCTATTTTTCTAGGGACTTCTCCTTTTCTTTTGGTGCTTTCAAAAAGCCAGAAAAATTGAGAAGCCTTGTATCAACTTAGTCTTCCTAGGAGAAAGCTTCCTTATTCCCCACAAATTCTGGTGACTGGCTGTTCTTGTAACACAAATTTCTTGATGTTATCTTAATTTATTGTTTGTGTACCTAATTTTCCTTGCCTAAGAAATGAGTTGCATAAAGAAGCCATTACACGCTTGACACCAACCTCCTTCATTGCCAATCAACTCGCTGAGGGAACTGGTATGGAGAGAACATAACCCATGGTGAAAATAAAACTGAGACTTGCAAATGGCAGAGGGTAGGAGTTTGGCTTGAGCTCAGCCTGGGGAAGAAAGATGTTTCTGTAAGTATTTGTTTAATTACTTATGTTTTCTTTTTTTCCCAATACCTGAATCGGTGATTAGAAGTTTGTGTAAAGTGGCAGTAAAGTAAATGTAGTAAAAATAAATTCCCTGAATGCTAAGACTGTTTTGCCTGTGACAGTATTTAATTTCTTAAGATCTGGAGGCAAAGCCCGCAAGGAAACTAGGGCTCATAAGTTCTGCCTTACTTTGGTTTTACTGCCTAGTTTGTGTAGGACATTCCAGAGATACAGAGTTGAAAATCTGGGACCAGCTATTTCTGGACACTCATGTGGGAATAACTCTATCTAGTTTATAGCCTTGGGCAAACCCAAACTTCTTGCCAGGTGGCAAAAATAAGAGTTTCAAATATCTTCATATGTATTTAATTGTACTCATAGGAATTGCCTCAGATGAACTTATAGAATCAAAGTGTATTATGAAATTTTAATCACCAGACAATAATTTTCAGCCTTGAATCCTAACTCTCCCCTGGTTTGCACCTCTTATATTAATTTGCACATATGCAGAGTAAAATTAGGTGTTAAATGAAACCAGCCCAGTTCAGTAACAAATTACAGTGTTTGAACAGGTGTAAATTATTGTGATTAAATGTAAAGGAGTAGGGAACTGAACTCTTTATGGCAAAATGAAGTGATTTTGTTTGATTACTTCCACATGATGTTGAAAATTAAAATTATCTTTTTGCCTGTCTTTATACCTATTAAAACATCTATGTGTATCATGAGATGGTACCAGCCAATAATCAACATTTAAGGCTTGAAATAGTAATCTTTCCTAAGATACTAACAACCAGGACAACATTTTTTGTCAAAATCATTTTCTTCTGAGATAACAACCATTGAGTGATTGTGGGAATGATATCCTGTGGCTCACAAAATCACTATTGACTGTATTCTGATGAGTAAATTGCAGTAAAACCCAACTATATATGTACTGGTTTTAATGTAATATTTCATATCTGTTTAGAAATCAGTGCTTAGTGAATAAGTATTTGCAGAAATATTGGTTGGAAGGGACCTTTAAGGGTCATCTAGTCCAACCTTCTGCTCAAAACCAGACTATCGCTAACACTAGATATTCATCTATTGCTTCTTAATGCAAAAAAAAAAGGTCATATAGGAAAAGGAAATATAGTAAGTGCCAAAGAAAGATGCTGTAAAAGCATGAGCCTGAGCACTTAGGGGTGTGATCTCTAAGCCCGAGCTTAGCTTGGAGCTAAAACTAGGTAAGGACATAATGAGTAGCTGTAAGCGATACCACTAGTATGCCAGTAAAGAAAGGAAAGCATAAGTCTGTTGATGAAATGATGTAATCCATTAATATGCCATTTCTGAAGCTTTTCATTTGCCTGCAGTTGACTAAGCAGCAGCATAAGCCTTCTTGATGGCTAGATTCACAATGCAGGATTGCTTTAATGAATCAAATATAACTACATTATTTTATCTTGTTTTACAACCTGCTTTGAATTTGTAATACCAAGTACTGTGTATATCAGTAGAAGCAGAAATGTATTTTAAAAGTTTTTCTTTTCCCACTTCTTCCTTTGTGACTAATTATACCTCCAGTTATAAAAGCACTCTACATCAGAGAGGAAAAAGTCATTTGTTAACATTGTGGCAGGCATTGCAGTTATGAAAGTTGGGTGTTTTCTTTTGATACTAGGCTGTGGCTGATAAACTTCAGGTGGTTACAGTGAAGTCAGTGGACCTATGTGAATTTCTGTCAGGTAAGAATCTGATACTCAAGAGATAAACCTAAAACAAGCCTCAAATTTAGACTTTTAAATATTCTCTCATTAAAACAATGAAATCAAAACAAAGTAATTCTGCCATTTACAAAGTACTTGGCATTTAATATGATTGCTTCAGCAGCTTATTTTTTCCCCACTGTCCTAATCCTCTAATTAATTCTTCTTCTTGTCTGCCAGTAAAGCTCCTTCCTCATCCTTAAAAAGGAAGGTATCCAAACCTCCTGTTCAGTACTCAGACCACATTCTTTTTCTCAGTGTTTTCTATGCCAAAAGAAAATGAGGATACAAAGTCTCATGGAATTTGGAAAGCAAATCTCTGGTTTTATGCTGAATGCCGCATTACAATCCCTTTGTTCCTTTGCTCCTGTACTTGGAAAAGTTTTATTTTCCCAGTGATGTCAATATTGGCCAACATGTTGAATTATTGTTAAAAAGGAACCCCAACAGAGTTTCTCAAGTAGCTACAATTTTTTATTGTGAGATTGTTTTCATCATTATAGCTTAAGCCTATGGAAAATGACTTTCAGCAGTTTTTGTGAACACGTATACTCTCTCCCTTCTTGTGCTTGCTCATGCTCTCTCTCAGACATTCATATGCTATTGACCTTAATTTAGAGGCAAACCCTGAAAACTTTGAGAAATAAATTATGGAAACTAGAACATGCATCTTTCAACAATAAGAACGGGTTTCCTAATTGATTATATCTGTCCTTTATTAAGAAATAAGATGTACTGTCATTTTTTTTTGGTTTTGTGGTGTGACTAATGTTTTATTGCTATTTATAAAGTATATTTGAATTAATGTATAAAGTGCTTTAGGTGAGTGCCCCTTGTTTCCATTCTCTGACAGCGTTCTACAGCCAGTGACTTAACAATGTCAGCTGGTTAGCAGTTAATTCTGTATTCTCTATTTTCAGTCTGAAGTAGGGGCATGATTTCTTATCTGTGCATCATGAACATCAAATATGCTTCCAAAGTTTAGAGTTCACTAAACTAGAGTTAGTTTGTCCTAAAAAGAAAAGACAAGAAATATTCTGAACAAAATAAAACCAAAGAAGTAATGAAAGAAAATCCTTTTGATCTAGCAGCAAAAGAAAATTAATGGGTAGAGATACAAAAGTTGGACATGAAATGGGAATAAAATAGGAAAAGCTAACAGAACTACTTCAGCTGAACACCTGGCCAGTTATTTGTAAGACTAAGCAGATGGCAATAGTCTGAGTTCTTCTAAAGTATAGTGGCTTGAACTTTACAATTGCTTGAATGTACAGTGTTTTAGTAAAAAGAAAAGAATTTAAACTCCACAATATTAAAATTGTTAGGACCACAAGACTATTCCTGATAAAATTCATGCATTTTGTTGTGACTTTCATTGAAAACAGTATCAAACATTTATCTTTCCTCTGGCAATTGCCGATGTGCTAGTACAGTAACTCTAATTAAATTAATCCTGATAATGCCTACAACCTTAGTGCTTGTGTTGTTCTAAAGCTGCTTGCAGTATGTATAAATGACTGGAAAAAAAATGCACGGCTATTTAGAGGAAAAATACTTATAAAAAGTGTATTATACCCAGTACCATAAAATCACATATTAAATGCAGCAGGATTTCTGTCCATCATCTAAAAGAAGTTTATTAGTTCAAGGGTCTGTCATGGCTAAGAACTGTCATTCCTCATAAAGTTCAGCTCTGAAACCCCAAAGCTGAGACAAGACAAGGTGACTGCCTTGTTAGAAAAGTCCCTGAGGGGTTTTGGGTGACTATCAGACTCTGAAGGACAGCCTAGTTCTTCTAGACGAGTAGCTTCCTTAAGGCGTGCTTTTATAGGAATGAGCACAGATCACCTTACTGTGGGCTTCATAGGAGATAAAAACGTCTTTCCAGGAGTCAGTCAGAGCTTTTAAATAAAAACAGGACAACATAACTTAGAAGAAGTCTTGGCAGGACTCGACAGCTTGGTGTCATTTGAGTTTTTGAATGAAGATATTGGTTGACATGCAAGTAGAGTAGAAACTACTGCCAAGACAAGGGTTGGACAAAACTCCTCTATGTATATTTTGCAAGGCATCTTCACAGTGAGTAATCTTGTCAAGTATGCTTGGAAAAGGAAAGAATAGAAGGAATGTGGAAGTCCTTTAGCCTTCAATAAATTCATAAAGGACATTGGGAGAGCATGAGGAAGAATGGAAACAGACACCTTGAAAATCAATATGTTTGGTTATTTATTTAAAATAAACTCGAGAAAACAAGCTTACTTGGTGATGCTGTCTCTCTTTGTTTCTCTCCATCTGGTCATTGCACCCGTAATACTACTTTGAAATGAATTTGAAATATACATAAATTACCTATAGGTGTAATTCTTGTGAGATATGTGGAAGCTGCCTCTTAGATGCAGGAGATTTATTCAAAGCAATATCCAGAAAAGGCAGGCAGAATACATCTGGCTCTTTACGAGAAAGGTTATGTTCTTGTGATGATAAAGCTTTCTATGAATTTTTTTTCTTAAATTTTTCTTAAATTCTGTGCAACAGCTAGGAATGAAACATGTAAACTTTCAAGATCACATTCTTCATATTGGAAAGTGATTGTATTATAAATGCTCTTAGACACCTGGTTGTCTGCAAAATTCAGTTTTGTATTATAATCTCTACTGCCATATTTGAAGATGGACTTCCTTGAAATAAAGTTTTCAGAAATACAAACAATAGAGAATTATATTATTAATAAACTCAAAAAGTACTTTGTCAGCAATGGGGACTCCACCATATCACTGGGGAGGCTGTTTCAGTGAATGATTCTTCTCACTATATTAAGTCATGAAATTTCTTTCAGTTATTAATAATCTGCCTCACACACCAAGTTCTTTCAATTTATTATATGAATTTCTTTCTTTCTCATTAAAGACTGACTAGTTAAGCCTAATTATTCCAGTTATTATGAAGTTTTATAAACCTGTTAAATCCAAAGAAATCTATATTTTAGATTTTCTGTACTGAAAGGTATCAGAGAAAAAAGAGGTTTGTTTCATGAGTTGGAAGGTTTCTAGTTTTATTTTTTCTGGGGAGAGGCTTGAAGAGAGCACAGAGGCCTTGAACTTAAGACAAGCAAAAACTGAATTTAAAATAGAGGCGGTTTGGTAATACAATTATGTTAACATAGTAGGATTAGGTTTTAGAGAGATGTGATAATGACTGTTTCCAGCAAATGTGGAGTAATTGGTTTGAGTAGCCACTTAATGTCATCCTGGTGCTACAAAATTTGGCTAAAAATAGTTAAAAAACCTTTGATTTCAAGAGAATGCTTGTTTCAGTGAACTCAGCTCATCTATTATTCCTAGAGTCCCCTGCAAACCTTTGTGGTTTTGTTCTTCCCCCTCATCCTGTGGTCATGCAGAATCTGTTTAAGCAACTATTTTGATGGAATGCAAAGTCTCTTCTTCTTTATTTGACTTGAAATAGCTGCAGTTTTTTAATACAATGTGACTTAAACTTATCCCTCAGGTAACTAGGTTGATATCAACACTTATGTCAATTTGGTGCAAATATTCTGTCAATGCTATGTGAAAAATATGTAGGAAATATTTTGAGAGTTTGAGTGATGGTTTTACTCTCAAGATCATTCCGCTGTGTTATGCCAACTCTGTTCTTTTTCCCAACTAACAATAAAACTTTACAAAGTCAGTTAAATTTTTGTCCAGGAAAAGTTATTCTTTATTGTTTTCTCCTATGCATACAACCTCATATCTCTTTGGCATGGACAGGAGAGGATAGAAAAGTTGTCTGTGTCTTAGACAAAATTCATAGGATTCAAGCCAAAATTTGATATGGGCTTTATGGGAATTAATTTTCTCTGGCACTTGCTAGAGTAAAATATCCCTGATTTCTTGAAGCATCTTTCTCCTGCCACTCTTACTTCTTCCACCTAGGCAGATTCCCTAGACCAAGTAATATTCTCCTGTTTTTTTGATTTCCTATGACTTATTCTTTTCTCTTAACTCACTCTGTTCTTTATATTTTCTCTCAGTTCTGTGACTGTTAGGCCTGTATTTTCCACCATACAATTTGCAATATTTTCCCACTGTCTTCCCCTGGAGTTGTAAAATATTTGCTTTGGCAGACTGTCACTTTATTTTCACATCTACCTTATATTTACAAGAGACTGCAAGTTTGTATTGTCATTTGAAACTTTCACAAGTTCTACCTTATGTTATTGTGTAATTTAGAAGTTTGTTTACAGTCTATAAACTGATATATCTTGTTTTTTAAGTTCAAGGAATGAACAAGTGAGTGGATAAACTCACTGGTGATCTGAGAAACCCTATCTAAGAAAGTGTTACTCATGTTTGTGATCTCAGTGCCTTCTCTGACAGCTGCCTAAGAAAGATAAAGCTGAGACTGAAAGAGTTCAGAGAGGTGTTAAGAAAGTTATTAAAGGTGTAGTAGTACTTTATAGGAACAAAGAGATTGAAAAGGACCAGGATAATTCATTCTGAATAAGGTGAATAACAGGAATTTGATTGAGGTGAGAAGATTAGTAAAAAATGAATGTCTTCTTTTTAGCTCTGTCTCGAAGTATGAAGTAAGGAGATAAAGTGAAATTAAAGGACAAAGGGACTTTTTTCCTGGAATATAATAATTTATTGGCATTTTCTTTCAGGAGTTCATTGAGACAAGTCAGGAGCTGATTGTAGCTTCCTTTTAAGGGTTCATAACAGCAATTAGTAGAAATATATTTCTTTGGGTACTTTGCAGAACACTACTGAACAAATCAGATAAAAATTCAAATATAAGGACCTAGAGCACAATGCTATATAAAACCAGGAGGTATATAAATCAAAGAGAACTTGAACTCCCATAATTATTTATACCCACAACATCTTATTTGGATGCCGGAATGGGGATGAATTTGTTGTTTTCATCCACGTTTACAGATAAACACTTTTCATTGGTTGTTCTCTTGATGGGAATTTGGGTAAGATTAATCTACTTAAACTTGAACATTTCCAGTGTAAATATTTACAATTGTTAACTCTTTTGAAGATTTCAGTAAATGGAAACAGACACTTTTGGTGAATATTTTGATTATCTTGCATAGATGTCTAAAACAGGTCAGAGGAACTGTATTCTAGAAGTGAATATTTCTTCCCCTGCTGCATATTACTTGACTTGACAAAGTCTTAGTGATTTTCCAGTTGCTGCTAATCCACGTGGAATTCTCGTCTATCTCATGACAGTCTATGTACTGTAACTGAATTTTGCAAAATCTCGGTTCCAGCAAAGAATATCTGGTGTCTTAAGATTGAATCTCATTTATACAATAGCTCTTTTCTGTCACCCTTGCCATCAAGGGAAATTCAAAAAAGGTGTGGATGCAGTTTGAGACTATGTATATCACCATAATATAAGTGCCTGGCTTCTAATGGAGGCAAATGTCCAGGTACTAGAGGCATTTTTAGTGCGACTTTGATCATATTAGTTCAGACATGTGCAGTTACTTATCTAATATTGTAGGTTTTATGTGTGCCTGATTGCCTTATAATCTTGAAAGATTCATATTCCGATGCTTCCATGAAGTAAGAACACTGCATTTTCTGAGTGAGGGCAACATGTAGCTGTTTCATAGTGCCTTGTGTATGCCAGAATGAGGGTGTTTACCTAGGGCACTAGTCCATTCTTGTGATTGATCTCCTACAGAAATGCTCTGGGATTCAGGGAAGCTTAAGTGACTTGTCCAAGATTGCACAGAAAACAGAAGTCTTGCTGTATTAATGCTGTTAATACCGTTAGAGCTAAATGGTTCTTAGCCGTGCATATATGGTTATTAAGCTGTTACTGCAAGAATTTGTCAGCACTGATGAGTCTTAAATTTAACCTTTTCTATACTTCAGAAGTTTAGAATATTTTTCATCAAGCAAAACATTTTAATAATTTGGCATATGCAAACTAATTTAAGCATTTAGGTGACTTCAAACAGTTAAAATTTATATGGCCCGGATTAATGAGATACAATTTTCTTAGTTCATACAAAGGAAAATGAAAGCAGAGAAATGACAAATTGATGTATGAGAAGCAATATATGAGATGTGACTGATAAATTATCTTCTGATATGTTAATGAATTCCAGATAGAGAAGTTGACAATGTGATGATTTATTGAGATTGTAATAAAGTAAATTAAAAATTGAAAGATGATCTGAGTGAAAGAATCCCCAGGAATCGTTTGAAAAAAATAATTAGGATTGTAGTCATTTAAAGCGGCTCTTCACTAGACTTAGAATATGATATTCACATATACATACATTTGCATTTTAAATACATACATTTGAAAAATCTACTGAGCCTACAGTCAGTACCTGTTTTCCTTACATAGAAATAACAAATTTTAAAATACTTATTTAGAAATATGTACTGCATTCTTTCATGCACTAAAAAAAAAAATTATATTTAGTTCCAGTAACTTTTTGGCCAGCCAGAAAATCCTGTATGCCAGTTTGACACTAATGAGTAAAAATAATACATAAACAGATGTAAAAATACTTGAACAAATGAGATACTTGTGATTGAAACATAGCTTTAGTGAAAAGGAAACAGGTAAGACTTCTTTAAGGAAAACTAATCTTGAAATGCTTTTTTTTTTTCTGTTTTGCTTTCCCACAGGAAAAACAAACCATTACCTGCAGAAAAAATAGGAAACTACTGCTGTGGCAGGAAAAAAAAGGTAATTGCAGCTGTCAGCTCAAACTGCTAGTCATTCTAATTAATTGGATGAAACTTATACAGCTACAATTTATCTTTAAAATCCAAGACCATTCACCAAGGTCTTAATTTGTCTGAAAAATGTTCTTACTATTCTGCATCTGATTGAACATGTTTGGTTGTTAATGTTCATATTGACATTTTCTATCATTAGAAGCACATTATGTAAAATAAGTTTAGTTGAGAGATAATTCTTACAATACAGCATATTTCTAAACCCATCAGTATTCTATATACACCACAGTGAATACTCAAGCAGCATGAATTAATCCTGAGAGAAAATAAATCACCTGATATATCTAAAAATATTAATGTAATGGATGAGATTCAACACACTCAAATAATATATTTACATAAAATACATGAGAAACAGTAAACCATTTGATTTTATCTATCTGTTTTCCTTATATGATACATCAACTTGTTCTTTACTGTTTAATTCAGTATTTCTTTTCTCTTTACAGAATAAAGAACTATTTAGTGTTTGTTGATATCCCTCCCAACCCCCTCACCCAGCATCTAAGTAATTCTGCATATTACCACAATACATTTTAACTTTTTCCAGATTAAGTATGTGCATTGTTTTATATATCCCATGTATGACAGGAATGATCTTAATATTGACTTCTACTATGTGGTTTGAAATTTCTCTCAGTTCAGAAGCTGTGTCGAATGTCTACTTTTGGAGTAAATAAATGCATATCTTTTTCTCCCTTCCTTCCCAGATGTTCCCAGTTTGATTCTCCCATCCTCTACCCCACCTCCCCATCCCCCGGATATAGAAATACATAGATCCATTGCATTTAAGAAATTTGGAAGATAATTTATTTTCCGTTCCATTTTTCTTTGTCAAGGTTTATCAGTAGATTAGACAATAAGCCACCACTGATATACCACTACAGAGAACTGTCTACCTGTCCCCAGGGATAGTTTGCCTGTACCAGAGGTACAAGTGTGTGCTGCACAGTTCAGGGATCTGCTTAGGGAATAGCACAGTCTTTGTGATTATGTATTGATTGGTGCAGAAGTACATACATAAAGGATGCTAACAGTGGTGCAGATCAATAGAGGCATTGTCTGCAGAGGGAGCGACTTTTTAATTTTTATTTAAAGTTCTATATCTTCATGTAAAGAAACTGTCTCAACACTCACCTTTCCTTTTTGCAAAATTTTCCCTGGTTAAACATGCATCCAATTTAACTACTGCTGAAGGAAGTCACAGTGAATTAACAGCTGGCCAGTAAGCCTGGAGCTTTGAAGAGAAAACTGCTCTTTCCTCTTTTCAAAAAGCTTTGAAACAATTTAGTTTCTCCTCAGTTATTTGGTCACGGTGATTGAGGTGTGGATAAACTGAAATAGATGTGAATAGGATGGAGGAGAGATTAGGATCTAGCAGCACAGGCTCCTTCCAAAGACAGAAGGAAATTTCACATTGTGATTTTTTTACAAACTGTCAAAGTAAAGGTTATTTGGTTGAAGATAAAATAAAAGATTACTGTGAAATTGTTGCTTCCCAGCACTTAAAACCAAAAATCTTTCATATGTGAATCTGTTCATAAATGCAAACTTTATGTCATTCCCATCTGTAACAGACTTCCTAACTTCTACCTATAATGCATCAAGAATCACAAGTATGTTAGCTGTCAAATCAGACATTCATTGTGTAACTTATACTTCATTCTTATAGGCAGAATGCCTGTCAGTATCGGAGCGTGAATATAGCTCCAATATGATTTAACTCCCTTCTTGCACAAGCATGTAGGAAAGCTTAAGAACTGAGTAAGAGAAAAATCCACATGAAATGTGGGTAATCTAAGTTATCTAAAGAATACCACAGGGCAGAGATTGAACATCTAGAGATTCTTTTTAAAATGTTGCACAAATCTTTTTAAAGAATAACACGTTTCATTACAAGGAAAAAAGGAATGTAAAGGATACATACTACTGATTATTGTCAACAAAAGAATATATCCCCTATATTAATGGAAGTGATTGTTTCGTAGAGTTTGATCTAAATGTTACAAGTTCCTACCATGAGCCAAGTTTAGATTAAAGTAGCAGAAGAACATGGCTTTGAACTGTTCTTTAGCATAAAATTAAACAAGGACCTGATAAGTAGAATGTGGTCCATGTGATTTATAAGTGTTTACCTTACCACATTTTTTTGTCATCTTCACTCTAATACTGCAGATCCGGATGGTTCTCCAGCTAATTAACTAGAAAGAGGAAGTGTGTGCTGAATCTCTCTCCAGCTTTGCCAGCTCCCAGTTTGAAGTGCAAGCCTCAAGGTAATTGCTCTTTTTTCCTGCAAAGTTTCAGCTATTGGAAATTTGGGAATATATTAGTGTAAGAATCTTAGCTTATTATTTTTTAATTAAAGAAATTGCCTGTTTTTTCTGGTTATAGATAAAAGCATTGATCTATGACACTAGGACACCCTGAAGGCTTAAAAACTGAAGGTAAAATCAGACTGAATAGTATAAAGAAACCTGTGATTTCACATTCAGTCTTGCAGTTCTTAGGGACTGGCTTATTTTTCTAACTCACCTGGGATGGCAGATGGTGCCAGCATGCTTTTGAATCTAGTTTGGGTTTGTTTTTGTTTTTTTTTTTGTTTTGCCTGTTTTTGTCTAGCATTGTTTCTTACAGTGGTCTGGTTTAGTTCTATGTACTTATGGGTAAAGCATAATTTAACTTACTGAGAGTTTGAGAAGAAGATGGCTTGAGCTAGCATGATCTATATCCAATCACAACTAAAGAATACATGCAATTGTTTTCCATTGATGTGACTGAAGTACGTGACAAGAAGACGAGATTAGCTGAAACAGAATCCCTGCAGATTTAATTTATCATGATTGGTTCAGGCAGGAGGTCTGAAGAAAGTGTTATTTCCCTAGGCCTTTTGCATTGTGATGAGGAACCATTCCTGCAGGCCAGCAGGTTGTGCGGTCTATGTTCTGTTATTGACTAGAGGCTGCAATTCAAGGACCTGGAGCCACTGTTAACTTTATTGCGATGAAAATGACATCAAGCCCTGTTTGAATTCCCTGATGATAACCATGATGCATATCTTTGTGAAATGGCAGAGAGATTAAAGAAATACATGCAGTACATGGGGCAGCTTGCATAAATGATCTGTTGCCTGCAGCTGCTTCACTGTGTAGTTGTATTACTGTTGCAAGGAGAGATTAGGAGGAGGGAGGGTGACTCTCCACAATGTTTTGCTATCTATCTCAGCTGCCTGGTAGCCCAAGGTTTAAGATTTTTCATGTTAATATTTAAAGTCCCAAGAGGACTGCATCCCAAGTGCATTTTTGAGCTTCTGATGCCCTGTATTCTGTTTCAATCTTGACAGTAAGGAGAGAGAGATTTTGGGCCTGAGGGCTTTCTGAAATGGAATAAGCTGAGAGTGTACAGTATCTTCCTCTGGAGTACTGGGTATGTGGAATGTTTTTCCTCTAAAGCTCAAATCATCTCAAATTTAGTATACTTAAAAGTATACTTTCCACCTCTAACTCTGGTGGGTCTCTTCCAACCTGGTTATTCTATGATTCTATGATTCTATGAACTGGAAAGCTTTGTGCAACAATACTTTTAGTTGTGATTCTTTGACTGTTATTAGTCATGATTTAAAGTAGTAGAATAAGGAAGAAAGACTGCAGAAATGTTTTAATCTTATTAAAGAGTCATCACTCTTTGCCTTGGAAACTGCATATGAAAAATTATTAATTTTACATTTTCAGCTTAACTTCCAGTGTTTCTGAGCATTTTTGAGAGGCTAATATGCTTGCTTATTTTAAACTATAAGATATTTAATCTTTCAGACAAATAAGTTTTTTATGCTCTTCACTTGTAAAACACACAAAGGACAAGCTACTAAACGACCTGAGGCTCTTTTGCTAAAGGAATCTTTATTACTCTAGCTGTATTTCATCTGCCTGTCATGACTACAAGACGAGTAAATCCTAATTCATCCTCACATCCAGTGAAATACTGACAGATTTACTTACCTTGAGTAGGATATAACTGTATCTGAGGTCCTACTGAAGACACATGTAACGTGAATTAAATATCAGAATGTAGCACATTCAAATCAGTGGTCCAGATCTGCAGCCTTAGCTCAACTGTATGTCTGTTATAGGTGGGAGTTTTTTTCTGAGAATCAGTCTCCCATTTGCTCTGTTTATTTTGCTCTTCCTATCAGTAAGGCACCACAATAGCTAAAATGTTTATTCAGACTTTTCAACTGCTCTTACTTCTGGCATTGTGTTATACTACGTATAGTTTGGTTAGTTGTAGTCATATACATTTTTTCAACCAGTACTAGACATAAGTCGGTTATGTAAAGTTTGACAGTTTTCTTGTCCAGCCTATTACCACTTAAAAAACTATTTCTGCACTGTGATTCCTTGATATTCATAAAGATCTAAACAGTCATCAGTGAAAAAGAAATGGCCAGTGAACATAACTTTGAAGCAGCAGCCATAAAAACTCCATCTTTTGGTAGTTCAGATAAGATATTTTCTAAAGTAATAAAAAAATTCTTTGTGCTGCTGTTAGAGTTGAAAATGCTATATTTATATTTATTTTATGAACTGGTAACTTAATCAGCACTGAAGAGATGTTGGAAAGTGTGAAAATACATTCTGTCATTTGACTCGGGTTTAGGCAACTATACATGTAAACATAACAAATATGATACCCTTTTTTTAAAAACATATTGATCTCAAGATTGTGATGAATGCATTTGCAACGTGTTTTCCTGACACCTTTTTGAATGGAATTAATCTGATATTAATATATTTTAGATGTGCCAGAAGCATCATCCTATTACTAATGAGTTGAAATAGACAGCAGGAAACGCAGGTCCCTTCCTAGCGTTGCCAGAATGCATCTCTGTGTGTATCCAGCAATCTGGGTGATATGTTGACAGAATGAGGCCAGCGATGCAAATAAAGGAATTTCCCCCCCTCCTCTCCTTGCAGTAAATACACTCATTTATATACGAAGTTAGAGAACCCAGTTTATTGCTTGTCATTGACCAACTCACTGACTAGAATTTCTACAGAAAAATCAAATTAAGAGATAAACAGCTTCTATATTAGCATTACTATCAAATGTTAAGTTTGTGTATTAAGTGATAAGACTATTTATGTTTCAGAAAGTATAGTTGTTTCATTTGGCTTATTAGCCACCTAAGAATGAAGTAGCATTCTCTACGTATATAAATTTCAGATCCTTAGTTACGAATTACAGTAGTTTTATTGCAGTCACTGTAGCTGACTGAAATTAGTGCCACTTACATTAGTGGAGCACATGAGTCAAAATGCTTCTGTTAAATATCAAATAAATATTTATTTTTTTATAATGGAAGGTGAATTTTTTTCCTAACCTCCAAGAAATATCCTCAATCATTATGCTTGCTATGTGTGCTAAGATTAGATATGTTGTCTGAATTGCTTGCAAATTGTAAACTGATTGCCTGGCATACAAATGCAGCACAGAGACAAAATTTATTTATTTTTGAAAGCTGTAGTATATGTTTTGGCTTTGACTTCTCCTAGATCAGGAAAACTCAAGATAAAAGAAAAATTATTCCATAAAGAGAAAAGCCAGAACTTATTATTAAATGAAAAAACTCCAAACCAACCAAACCCCCAAAACACAGGGAAGAATTTATAGATAGAGAAGAAAATGAAAGATAGTGACTCACTGGCAGTGAATTTGTGTTTATGTGAAATAAACAGCCTGGGTTTTAGTATTAAAGTGAGGTAACATAATCCTGTTACCTTTGATCATAATAGACAGATGATTAGGACAGGCAGTCATACAAGCACATGTACCTGTACCCAATACTTATTTGATAAAAAGGTGTCATGGACAAAGGACCCTAACAAGATAACAAGCTTCTGTATTTTCCGGCTTATTGTATCTGTAGCTGCAGAAAGCAAGATTAGTATATTTTATTCATACTTTTCTGGGCGGCTGTATTTCTCTGGAGTAATTACCATCTGTGACAACTAGGTTTTTGGACCAAATAATGTAGGACCCAGCACCTAGCAAAAGAAATTAAATGGGGCTTCCAAAGTTATCAGCTGCTGTTAGCAATGGAATACATACTGCAATTCGAAAAAAAACCCCTGTCCTGCGGGTAATTTGAGGAAAAAAGGCACCTAACCACTAATTTCCATGCAACCACCCTAAGAACTGAAAAAGGTTTTTTCTCAGATTGAAGCCTAAATGATTGGAAGATGCAAGGTGAAAATCACTCTTTCCGAACAAAAAAAATGATGTTGTAAGCAGTCATTTGGCTGGCTGAAGCTGTCCTGCTCTCTCTCTACACTGGCACACACAATACTCCATGGGATTCAGCAAGTATCCATTTAAAGTGATGCTATTTTTTCCACTCATGTGGAAATGTAAGACAGTTAGTGTGATAGCTATTTTTTTGCATATTTAATACATGTGATTAATAGTGTGAACTGTGCCCATATAACATTGAAATCAGCTAGCAAAAAGTGTATTTACTATGAAAATATTTATTCAAGTGAAATGTGGTAACAAGGCATAAAGGAACTAAAAAGAAAGTGAAGAGTTTTCTAATGCTACTAAGAATGTAGTAACTTTTGAATGGTAATTCCCTGTTTAAGACACTGAAACAAAAATATTTTAACTTCTTCAGATTAATTTTAAAATGTAGAGGAGATGTTACCCACCTTAAATTAAAGAAAACACACAAAGTTTATTTTTGAAAAGTGTGAAAGGCTGTTTACTTTAACCCTGTTCTCCTATGCTTACTGTACATAAACAGGCCGTAAGTACATGACTCATTAGCCATTTTTTTCCAGAGAATCTGTTCGTCTATTTTATTTATGTTGTCATATGTACACACAACAAAGAACTTCATTCATATAAATATGGCTTGTCTGGCAAACACATAGTGGATGAAGCTTACTTTGAATCTGAGAATCCAATACCCATTGTCTGCAATATGAATATTAAGAGCAGTATATGGTGCTAGCTCACAGAAGATGCCTAGAGCATGGCCCACACATACTTCAGTTTACTGATACAACAACTAATAAGGTACAGACAGCTCATACTGGAACTGTTACCCCTGGTTCCGTATGCCTTCAACGGGATGGCTTTAGTGCACAGCTGTAGATTCTACCTGGTTTTGGTTTAGTAATTCACAGTAATTCACAGAATTCACAGAATGACCATTTATTGGCTGATACATTCCTAATGGGAAGTTTATGATGGATCAAAATGTTCACAGTAGAAGAGCTAAAAAATAAGAAAATCTTAGCCAGTCCATGCGGCAAAGGGAATGAATTTTTAATTACCTGTGCTACCCTTTTATTACTGTTTAATCCAATTTAGATCTGTCAGTGCTTTAGATTAACAACATAAGAGTTGAGAGTAATATTCTTCGGAATAACTATAACATAGTTGTATTACCTACTGAAGAGAGAGGAAATACAAAGATATTGTTAAACTATTATCAGTCCCTATATAAAAATGTTCTTCCCTGAGAAATGTAATAAACAGAAGTAAAAGTCTTAATTCTGATATGAAGACTCTCGACTTGCATTGTAGTGTGACTCAAACCACCTTTTTTATCTCAGAGGATGCAATGCAAAACCAGAGAAATGTCCTTTAAGAAAAAACTGTACCACTGGCAAAGTGTTATTTTTCTTTAAAAACTTACTGAGATGTTTTTGTAATGGAACTAAAAAAGCATGCAATGAAAAAGCATGCAGTGTATGACCATTTTGCATCAGAAAGGATTTGTTAGGGGTAAGCTCATGTCACTGTTAATTAACCTTAAAGACATGACAATTCCTCCATAGTCACAGAATACTTCTGAGGTTTTTTATGCACTGCTGGATCTAACTTTTAAATTTGTTTTATAAAATAGCAAAAACAATTAGTAAGTCACACTGAAACGTGCAATAATAAAAGTGGAGATTATTTGGCCATTAACTGCTGGTAATGATTAATGTGCTAGGCAAATTATTACTGATTTTAATTCCAATTCCAAAATTCAAGCTTTGAAGGAAATTAATCCACAAGTATAGAAAATAATGATTTACAGGAACATAATCTTGAATAATTTAAATGTTCCTTTCTCCGCAAAGAAATGTTATTGTCAGTATTGTTATTGTGCAATTCTTACTATGAATCCAGGTACTGGTGTATGTGCATGTGTGTCTTTTTTTTTAAAACTGTGCTGCTATAAAGCAAAGTAATAACCTGTATTTTTGGTTTTGATCACATAGATTTCACAAGATTTTATAGGTATAATAAGAATATTAATTTTTTTGTCCAACTCATAACAGCATCGAAATTAACAAAGGCAATAAATGGTCAAAGTTTTTAAAATTTTGCTTTGATGCACTCTTGAAATATGCACAAAGATAGAAAACCCTATGGCAGTCTATATAATCTTTTTTTTTATACATTTTACAAGAAAATCTATTGCCTTTGTACTGAAGTAGCTGATGTGTAGCAGCATAGAATGATGTGCATTATGTGTACACCCTCTGAGAAATTCTCCACAATAATGCCTATGGATATTCCAAAAATGTCTCTGTTTTAACAGATATTCATTAGGAGAACTGTAAATGCTCTATAAAGGCTAAGCTGTGAAAGAAAAGAACAAAAGTCAGCTCCAGGCCTTAGACCAGCTAGATACAGAGCATGCAATACAAAAATCCAACTCTCTTCCTGGTGAAACAATGGGGTGAGCGCAATAGAGGAACCACTTTGTTTTCTTCCCATTAGTTAAATGCTAGGAACTTCTTAGGGCAAAACCCTAGCTCTTAAGTTTCCCAAAGCCTTTTATTTATGTACTATAAGTAATACATATAGGCCATATAAAATGTACTAATATTAGACTCATCTAGGTATTACGTGTAAGTGTGCTGCTTATTGTGACAAAGGCAGAACTGATCCAGTTAACAGCTGCAGTTGCTTTGTATTGTTAATTCGCAGTGATATTGGATCAAAGCAACTATAGCTGTGACATTTTAAATAATAAAAAATAGGAACAGTATTTAAAGGGAAAGCTTAATACTCATGGAATGCAAAACAACATCAGAGAGCTGCCCAAATCATCACAAATTCTGCATTGCTTTTAGTCATGTCTACATAGATTCCCCAAAAAATCTTTGAAACAACTACATGATCTCTTTAAGCAACTGTCCAGCATTAAATTTGTTTCTGCAAACACCTCTTGAGTATCAAATGATGAGGTGAAAGTCCTTTGATGACTATTTTGGGGAGGAGTACTTTATGGTTTGCTATCAACTGTGGAAATTCCTAAGAGATATTTGTAATTTCTTAAATTGAGATCTATCTTGTGAATAATATCTTTAAACTGACTCTGAGCTTCCAAACTTTGAGTAGTTTTGAATTCCAAGTGCCAAAAATGGAGTATTCTTTATTTCAGTATCACTGAAGTATGGCTCAGTGGCTCTGCAATTAAGCTGCTCTGATCTGCATCCTGAGGATGAGTGAAGGAGGTTATCATTGAAGATGATAAAAATGGAGGATGTCAGGACTAAATAAGATAATATTTTCCAGATTCACCAAATGAGAAACAGATTAAAACAATTAGCAATATTAAATTATAGTCTACCACATTTCTTGAATTCTGTTATGCAGAGATTAAATCGCATCTTTGTAGACCATTTACCAACACAAAACTTCAGATGAGAATCTTGATATATGTAAAACCAAACCAAAACAATCAACCACTCACCCAAATTACACTATGCATAATATATTTCTTCTGGTATTAGTAAACTCTAAAATGAGCATTGAATTCATTCCATCGACTCTGTCCTTCCCAAAAATGCTGAGCTGGAATGAAGAGCGCTAACAAATCAAGTAGATATATGCATCACTAATCCATACAGATCAGCTGTCCTTGAAATATAAATTATGGAAAGGGACCTGCATTTTCAAAGATTAATACAGCTTCTGCCAACTGGTGTTCCTGAATTCAACTTATTTAAAGATTAGTTGTAAACTTCAGAAATGAAAGAGAAAGACTTGATGCCTGCAAGCATAAATACAGAAAGCCATTAGATTTTTTCTGGGTTTTTTTTTTTTGAAGCGTATGAAATTCTATGTGACATATAGACATGCGAGCTCTTCACTTACTGGCTACTACCTGAAACCTTTGCTAAAGTAGACATTGTTTTTCTTGGAAAAACAGTATATCAGATGGAAATGGAATCATCAAGAATGAGAAAACGTTCAATACTGTATTTCTGAAATTAGTGGAATGAGTTTTGTTCATCACTGAGATTGCACTGATTAGAAGAATAGGCTCTGTCAAACACTATAAGGAATCTGCACTTAAAGCTTCTGTTACCAGATAAAAATGTTGTGCCCATAAAATAAAAAGCGCTGGTGCAATATAAAAATCACCCTACTGATGCAGAGTTCAGAATTATTCTGGTTAACATTTTACTTGACAAATGACAAAGAAAGTATTGTTAGACTACACAGTTTGCCTATCCAATGTCCTTGTAGAGATGGTGTAAGACCAGCAAAAACATCCTATTCTTTGGATAATTTGGAAGAAATGCATTTGTGTTTCCACACTTGTTTCAGGTCAACTTTGTATTTCTGAGTAATGCTCAGATCTGATCAATATTAATGATTAAGAAGCCACAATATCAGAAAAGGTGAAAGAAATAAATAAAAATTTGGGACATCTATCTATAGAAATCAGAAATGTAGTAAATAATCATACTTCAGAAAGATAATTTTAGAGGTTAGTTATATGCTAATGACAAATAAACATAATTTTTTCTCATATATACACAGACAAGTAGTGGAAGAGATAAAGAATAAGATTTATTATATTATTTTTTAACATTTTACATTTATTGAGGGAATATTTGATGAAGGCTATTTCCATGAAGTCTGGCTGGGTCTGTGTCCGTCCAGCTCCAGCTGAATACTGCTACCTGCCTGACATCCAAGTCGCCCACTCATAAAACATTAGACGCCTAAAAATTAGCGCTGCAATACGTACCTTTTAGCCTGGAAGTGGAAGACCCGAATCCCCCATTAGGAACACACAGGCTGCACAGTGGCTTAAACAGAGGGACATGGATCCAGGATCCTCCACAGGGTTAGGCAGAGTTTGATGCTGTGATGCTCAGAGTGGGCCCACAGCTACCGCTCAGCAGTGTCCTGAGAAGCTTAGAGGAATGTACCTTACCAATGCTTCTACTAGGGGGTGCAACAGAGTTTCTGAATTGCAAGATACAATTTCAAACAAGCACATCTGTGTCTGTAGCTTTATCTGGCACCGTATTTAACATTTCAAGTTGATTTTCTTCTTTGGTATTGATATATAATAAAATGTTCACATGAAAAGGAGAACAGACCAGCACAATATTGTAAAATAAAATAAAAAAATTAAAAAAACCTCCTAATGCAGGGGTATTGATGGGTGCGTTTTTAGATATAATCTGAGTAACCTAGCATATTGAACACTATATCTGAGATATACAGTATAAAATTTTGTTATTTTAACTTTGAGAATATCCATTGATTTGCATTATAAATGGCAAAATAAAATTACTCCATGCTTTGGAAGGCAAGCAACTAATTACTTTTTTTTTTTTAAACAAGAATGAATATGCCAATGGAGATAAGTAAACTAAAACCAAGAGAGCAATTGAGTAACTAGCCACAGAATACAAACATTATTAATACATTAGTACTAATGAGGAACCTTTCCATTCAAGAGCAAAATGACATAATTTTTCTAATCAAATATTTGTACAGCTGCTGATAGTAATAATTTTTGGCCTGTTTTTTAGTGTATCGAATAGCAATGAAAATTGAGGTTGTCTCGGATATTTTAATTTCTTTACATTCAGAACTCTCAGTTAAAGCTTCTTCAAACAGTTCATATCCTTACTTTGGAGATATTTTTTTGCAAACCAAGATAGTGAGTGTGGTACTAATGACATACAGACATGGAGCTTCCAGTTCACCTATTTGAAATCATAGGTGAAATAGATTCCTTTTATAATTAATAGATTAAGAACTTTGTCGTATTAGCAGAGGATGAATTATTTATTGGAGGCACTATGTATGCCCCTGTTTTAACATACAATTTAATTTATTGTATGAAAAATCCTAGAAATCAATGCCACTATCGTTGTGAATGATATAAAAAAATACTAACAACAAAAATTACAGAACAGTTAGAATAATACAATTTCAAATATTTACATTTTTTTACACATTTAGAAGCAGTCATTTTTCCAAAAGAGCACAAATCTTATAACAGATACGTATCTGAAATAAGTCCATTGAAGTTAATGCATTTGCATGATGGGAGAAAGAAGATCAGCATAAGACTGACAGTAGTCATACAAATAAGTGAAACCTGTTCTTCCTCAACTTAAGTAGTAGTGTTTCAATGACTTAACAGGTGTTATTTGAAGCATATAACCAGTATGTTAAGTTCTCACAATATGAATTTCTACAGTTTAGAATAATATCTTTGAAAAGAGTTTGTTTCAGGCCCTTTTTAAGAAACATTGATCCCAAATGCACTAATGCCAGTCAAAGGAATGATTAACCATTTTGTAAAATTTTGCATTGTGCTCTCTGAAGTAAGAATGCAGTTGCTCTAAAACAGTGCTGTTAACAAGAGGATGGGGACGCCCTTTGGATTCATGTAAACATCTCTCCCTTCCATCACTTCTGATGCAGTAGAATCCCTTGGTTTGGTTAAAATAAAAATTAGAAGACACAATTCGTGAAGGAAGATTTAGAAATCTTTCAACTTTTTGTAATTCAGGAAGAGGGTCCTTGATCAAAGTATTGCCATCCACTATGTGAATCTGATCCAAACTGAAATGTTTAAGCCACTTTTCCATATGAACATCATAGAGACTTCTCTGAATAGCCTTGTATTTGGTATTAAGTGCTCCATTCTTAATAACAATATCTTCAAAAAGCTGAACAGGTTTGTGGCTTTCTACTCTGTTGTAATACACTTGGGTATAGTCAGATATAACTCTCTCAGTTGGATCTCTTAGAATAAGCAGCAGTTTAATGGAGCTATTCATGTCATGAATTCTTTCTGGAGCCTGCGGTGATGTAAAATAGCCTGGTGTTTTCTCAATTGTAATCTGATTTCCATAAGAAAACGGCATCAGATTTCTATACCAGTCTATTCCTTTCACATAATTTTCATCCCAGTCAAAGAAGTGGACTTCTGTAGCTGCTACGACAATATTAGGATGAATATCCAACATTTCCAGCAAAGCCCTTGTCCCTCCTTTACGAACTCCTATGATGATTGTCTGAGGTATTTGACGGCTTGTGCCAGGTGGTCTCACCTGTGATGTATAGTGCTCACTTTTATTGCTGAATAATCCTACTTGTGACTTCAGTGTTTCCAACAGTGCCCCATTCTCAACAGGAGCACCCTGGGCGTGAATCAGCAGAAGGTAAGCTGACACTAGTAGGACGGCCATGTGGAGAGGAATAACTACTTCAAGATAATGTTATGCTTGACTAATGAAAAGATGAGTAAGTCCCCTCCCGAGCTGGTTGGCAGAACCCGTGGTAAACACACAGCAAGTTTCTGAAGCATCTACAAAATAAAATAAGACAGATCAGTATTTCTAAACCCATCACCAGCTGGAATATCAACTCACAATTCAATTCTCAAATCTAATGTGTCACCGCAACAGAAAATTATGCCGAAGTTATTTGTTTTCCTTATTGCAGAAGAACACACCCTGCCCCTCATATGCTATTTTCTTTTCCTTAGCTATAGGGGACCAATGATGGCTACTAGCCCTTCAACAGCCTTTCTTTCCTCTAAACAACAGAATTGTTTATCTGATTTAAAATTCCTGTTGCTTGCTTGCTTTGACTTCCCTAGTATATAAACCATGTATTTTTTTTGGCATATGATATTAATAATAATTCCAAAGCACTTTTGAATGTCAATGCCATTCCACAAATCCCCTGCTAGAATAGTATATCCTAATCTAAATAATAGTATTGGTTTGGTTTCCAGTGAGTTGTGGATTATAGCAAAAAAGCTCTGTTTAGTTAGGCACAGAAAACAAAGCACAGATACAGGCAAAATTTTGGAATCTGAGCTCTTTAGAGTAGAAAACTAACAAAGCAAGAGTGAAATGTTTGAGTTGGATCAGTGTTGGAAAAAACAAACGAGAAAGGGTGGATTAGTTGCAACTCTCAAGTTCTTGTGAAGTATAGTCACTTAAGTATTGGGAAAATCTTGGCAAAATCAAACCTTCAGGTAATATTTTAAAGTTTATCCAACTTAAGAGCTATATGCTACATTCTTTCTAGGCACTTAAAAATCTTGCTGGAAAGTAAGTCTGGTTACAGCTAGATATCTTCTTTTTCTTAATCTGCACAGAATATAAGCATTTTAAAGAAGTGGTGAATGTTAAATATTTTTAAAATTTTATAAACGTTTTATGCTTCCAGGTATGTGCTTATGTGTAAGCTTACACGTGAGTGAAAGAAAATGTCACTATAACTGTGTTGCTAACATTTGAAATCATTGGTCATTAAAAAACAAAACAAAATGCAATCATTTTAAAAACAATACCTGTTTTATAATCTATTTGAATTATGACTCATATTTTAAAGTAGTCTCAGGTACACTAAAACTTTAGCTGCTTATTCAGTTCTGCTGTCAGTCAGTCTCTTTCTTTTTCTGAATATATTGGTCATAATACTTCAACTCTTAGAAATTACCTTAGAAAACAGAGCCACTTCCCATTTGTCCTGGTTCTGAGGAGCATTCAGTACTTCTATTTTAAAATTGTTTACTATGAGACTTACTTTACAGACTTAAACATTTAAGACAAGAATATTTTTATAGTAACAGTCTAGGTAACATAGCAGATTCATTAATCTATTTTCTAAATCTTATTAAAACCTACTCCACCTTCTTGGATATCTAGGGAATTACTCTTGTTAGAGTGAGTAAGTTCTAAATTCACAGATACATAGCAAATATTAACTTTAAAAAAACCCAATTTTTTAAAAATTTATATTTTAAACTTAAAAATTTTAAAAAATTAAAAACTTAAATATTTTTAAACCTAAAAAAATTTAAAAATAAACTGCAATCTTTACTGGGTAGATCTGTGGAGAGCATTACTTGTTATGTCCAAGCAAGACTTAAAGGACAACTGCTTCTTCAAAAAGAGCACAGCTTCAACCAGCTGTTCATACATTTATGAAATATTGGAAAAGTCCAAGTAAAAAATTCAATTTTTAATCAGACACTAGAGAAAATACTGTTTGCTTATACAAACCTGAAACAAAGTTTCACTTTAAATGCCATATGTTTCTTACTAAGAACGCAATACCAAAGTTCTAGTTAAAGTTCTTGGGAGCAAGAAGTGCAAGCATTTCTATAGCAGTTACAGGATGGAAGAAGAGATACGTTTATAGCAAAACCATTTGGAGTTCTGTTTTTCAGCATGACTGCTCTTTTGGGTGGCAAGTTTGGAAAATGGTAAACATGCTATTTAGTCCTGCTGAGGAATCAAAATGTATTCTGCTGCAATGGCAGCTAATGTTGGTTTTGAAAAACTCCCACAAAACACTAACCGTGCGATCTGAGGCATCACACCCCAGATGTTGCCTGAAATACCAGCCTTCAAGTGTTAAGCATGTTTGTAGACAGTGACTCTGTTTTAATAATTTCAAGCAAAATTTTTGTTGATTCTCAAGGTTCCCGAAGTCCATTCTGAGTCAGGATAGAGCTACACATAAGAGGGCTTTGAAAATACTCTTTCCAGATCTGTGATGCCAATGGGCTGCGATTTGAGGCAAAGGGGAAGGGAACAGGGAGCAATTAATCTTTCTTTAACCAGTTCAAAAACCCCAGTGTAAATTTACATTCTATTCTTTACATTTTTAAATTAAATTTCTTTCAGGAAGATTGAGGAATTGTTTCGTAAAAACCTTACACTATTTTTTTCATTTTACCTTTTTTTGTGCTGATAGACCCAGCACATTATACAGTATAATACGTATATGGCTGCATATATAAGATTACAAGCACTCTGAAACTAAGGCAGGACTAGACTGAATGTCTGCCAACAAACAAATGCCTTGCAAATATCAAGGTGGAGACATATAGTTCATTATCTAAATTAAATTCTGGGCCTAGCCCATCTTGAAACAGTTTTGTGAACTGATTCTTGACAAGTATTTTAGGCAACTTCATTTAACCAGAAAGAAAATTGCTTTTAGAATTTTTGAGAAAAAGTATTCTTGAGTCCAAATAGATTTATAACTAAAAAATAGAAGAGGAGAGAAAAAAAGAATTTCTCTGAAATAAATTAAAACCAGGATAGAAAGAAAAGATACAAAAGCATTTGAGACTGGGGACTCTGTGGTAACACAGTGATGTGGTCTTTCTAGAACTGGTGATAGATGAACAAATGCTCAAATTGACCTTTTTCTTGTATTAAAAAACCCCCAACACACTAATATCGTTTTATCCCTAATTAACTGATAGTTATGTGGTTTCATGTACCTAAGAATGAGGTGCAAATACTGCCACTGAAAGAAACCTGGAATCTGAATGAGAAATTCGTATTTAGAACTAAAGAAATACTGCTCTTCCAAGATATTTTTCTATTTCACATGTGATGTGAATGACTGTCTATTTAATTTACCATCCGAAATCAGCAGTTCTCTACAAAACACACTTAGAAGAGATTAACAGAAGAGATTCTGTATTTTCTATGGACCAAAGTATTAGAAGCATTTTTGAAAACAATTATGCTATTTTAACTGGTTTGCAATTAATTAGTTGTTTTATATAATAGAAATTTCTTAAGAGTCATTGCTAGAATAAAGCCTTACCCAGGAAATACTATCAGAAGTAATAGAATTCAGAATGTGCTGTAAAACTGGTGCCCATAGATCAAAATTGCCTTTGGGAGTAATTCCATCAGTACAACATTCCAGCTTCAGCCTAAGATATTTGATTGACTTTGATGAAGCTCTAAGATGTTAGATCCTGTGGTTAGGTTATAATTGCTACATAAATTTAAAGGTTTTAAAGATGATTTATCAAATATAATTGGAATCTTATTTGAATAATTTTTGTGTTGTTTTTCTGCCATTATGCAATTAAATGCACATTTTTAGAAGATATGAACTGCTTTTTTATAATGAAAACAATATATTTTACATCACTGCACAGCACACTCTTTGAATCTCAGAGTAGTCCTAAGAAATTAACCTCACGATAAATTGGAATTATAGTGCCTTATTACATGGGGTTCTTTTCCTTATTATTTGGTAGAGTTGGTGTTGCTTAGTAACATACAGAATATCAACAGATAAAATACTTATTAAGCAGAAATGAAGTTCAGGAAAAAAGTCACGCTGCAGAGAGGACTAATGAAGTAAATAATACCTTAGGCTTTTGTTTGTTTTACTTTGCTAAAACTAGACTAGACGGGAGAAGCTAATACTCTGGCTGAAAAATCATTTTAATATTGTAGAAATATTCTCAAGACCCTTAACTGCTGCACTTTATTGTAAAAAAAAGCCATCTAAGCAGCTTATGATTTATCTTGCTTCAGGGTAAAGTACAACATCATACTATTCTACTAATTTATAATATTATTAATTTCTAATAATACTTTCGACTTCCTGTAACACTTTTCATTAGACAATTTCATAGCACTTTATGTTAATGAACTGTCTGCACCCTATTAAGGCGCCATTCTCACCTTACAGGAAATTGTAATTGACCAACCTATAGATCCAGTTCAGGAGTGCAAATGGTTTGAAAATTCAGGGTTAATGTGATCTGCTCCAGGTCATACTGCAAGTTTATAGTCCAGTCAAGAGTAAAAACCCCTGGGCATCCAATTCCTTTCCCAATTCTAACTTTGTGCCATTTCATGGCAGCCACTCACATCTCTTATGGTAAGTTATACTTGGTTACATGCTGAACTGAAAAGCAAAGAGAGTCATCAGAGCTCCAGCATAAGATTCGAGTATTTTGTTGAATATGGCAGGTTTTTCCCACCTGCCTCCACCCCCCGCTCCAAATGAAAGAAAATACAAACTCAGGATTTGTTGTTTCAGAGTATTTATGCAGAAATATTCCTGTTCACTGCTGAAAACTACAAGGGGAGGTGGTCAGAACAAGTATAATAAAGCACCACCTTTTGTTTGAATTTAAAAAATGTATTTGGATCAAAAAAGTGCACTCCCTTTCCCGTTTATTCCTGCTGGACATCAATTCATCCCAACACAGAAATCAGCCACTGAGAAGAGTACAATTCAAACATTTTATACTGGCACACAAATTTGTAACAGCTCAGTTCTATCATTATAATGAAGACCATCTCTAATACTGACAATATAAAAAAGCTATAGCAGCCTAACTATTCATAACAAAAGGTCATATAGGGTGAACTCTTCCAGGAATTTTTTAATAGAAAATCATACGGCAATGACAGTTATGCCAGTGAAAAGTGTCTAAATACACTGACTTTATGTAACAAATAATTATAAATAACAACAACAATAATACAACAGTAAAAGTTTTCAAAGATCTGAAACTGGGCTGTTGTTTTTTTTTTCCTTTGGTAAAAGTAGAGCTAGTTACACAGCACAATAAATGCAGATCTGCTCTCAGTATGGCTTATACATTTTTGAAAAACAGCCAAATGACTAATCCAGTGTATATAGGATACATTGCTTAATACAATCCAATATAAATTTATTCAAATCCAATAAAGGAATGATTAATTCTATTAATTCAAAGCATCAAATGTTAGAAGCAATACAACCATCAAAAATCCTGTTCATAATACCTTAATTCTGCTTTACAGAATCGTTTGTGAAATAATGTAAATTTAAAAATACTTGGCACATGTCCAATAGTTGAACAAAAATGTATCCTCTTTAATATGAAGTAAAAGGAAAGAAAATTCAGCTACTTCTATCCACACAGGTCACATATGCCCAGACTGAGTTCAGGACACAATGAGAGCACATTTCCAAATGTGAAAAATATTTAAAATTTTGAAAAAGTTTCCTACATATAAACAGTTCTGAGTAGACTTTAATTTTATTACAAGCAGTGAAATTACTTTAGGTTTATGCTAGAATGAGATCATTAGCAGTAGGGGCAACTGAATATTTTTTAGAGCTGTGTCCTAAACATTCCAGTGAGATCTGATTCAGAAGAATCCCAAATCAACTGTTTCATGAAACTATAGACTATGTGTGAAAGGACAGTTATTCCAGCATTTTATAACCCTTTATCTTCAGGTGGGGCATGACAATACTCTGCTGCACATTTAATCTATACTCCATTGCCAGATTAAATGTAATAAATAAATAACATTCCTGTGACATCATTACTGGGTTTCATCAAAACCTGTTAGGAAAGTTTAGTCAGTTTCCATTAATAGATCCAGATTGGACATGAAGAATACCTCCCACCTTTCACTGTGGAAAATGTCTAATGCAAACTGGAGAATGCAATAAAGGCTGAGTGCGAGAAAAATATGACATCGGAATTTCATAACAGAGCTTCAAGTTGAAAGAGTAGAAGACTAAGAAATTACAAAAATCAAACAAATACTGCAGCAGTTCATACTGCTAACAACAAACGTTAACATCCCTGTATGCAGTCCTGTTCACTTTCATCTTATTCTAATTACGGACATATTTTTAATAGGGAGGTGTACTAAGAATTCTTAAATGATGCACCACTTAAAAAATTCAGTGCCAAAGACTGTCCTAAAATGCTCTCTTCTTGTTATAACAACTCTTCTGGAAATGAAAGAGTCTAAAGCTATCTCTAAGTGTCAAAATAAAAAGTATAATCACAAAGAAAGACAAAGACTTTAACATTCTAGAGTCCTAATATCAGTAGTGAATTTACTAGGACAAAACTTTTCTAATGCGATTGCAATTTTATAACAACCAACAGTTACTACGTTTCAGGAATAATAATTAAAAAAAAAAGACAGAATCACAGAATAACCAGGTTGGAAGAGACCCACCGGATCATCGAGTCCAACCATTCCCACCAATCCCTAAATCATGCCCCTAAGTACCTCATCCACCCTCACCTTAAACACCTCCAGGGACAGTGACTCAACCACCTCCCTGGGCAGACCGTTCCAATGCCTAACCACCCTCTCTGTGAAGAATTTTTTCCTTACCTCAAGCCTAAATCTCCCCTTGCGGAGCTTGAGGCCATTCCCTCTCGTCCTGTCCCCTGTCACTTGGGAGAAGAGCCCAGCTCCCTCCTACCCACAACCTCCCTTCAGGTAGTTGTAGAGAGTAATAAGGTCTCCCCTCAGCCTCCTCCAGGATAAACACCCCCAGCTCTCTCAGCCGCTCCTCATAAGGCCTGTTCTCCAGCCCCTTCACCATCTTCGTTGCTCTTCTCTGGACTCGCTCCAGAGCCTCAACATCCTTCTTGTGGTGAGGGGCCCAGAACTGAACACAGTACTCGAGGTGCGGTCTCACCAGTGCCGAGTAAAGAGGGAGAATAACCTCCCTGGACCTGCTGGTCGCGCCATTTCTGATAGAAGCCAAGATGCCATTGGCCTTCTTGGCCACCTGGGCACACTGCTGGCTCATGTTCAGTCGGTTGTCAACCAACACTCCCAGGTCCTTCTTCTCCTGGCAGCTTTCCAGCCAGATTTCTCCTAGTTTGTACCTCTGCTTAGGGTTGTTGTGCCCCAAGTGCAGGACCCGGCATTTGGCCTTGTTAAACCTCATGCCGTTGGACTCTGCCCAGCAGTCCAGCCTGTTCAGGTCCCTTTGGAGCCTCCCGACCCTCCAGCAGATCGACACTTCCACCCGGCTTGGTGTCATCTGCAAACTTGCTAAGGGAGGACTCAATGCCTTCATCCAGGTCGTTGATAAAGACATTAAACAGGACTGGACCCAGGACTGAGCCCTCGGGAACCCCACTTGTCACTGGCTTCCAGCTGGATTTAACTCCATTTACCACCATCCTCTGGGCCCGGTCATTCAACCAGTTTTTCACCCAGGAGAGTGTGCGCCTGTCCAGGCCAGAGGCCGACAGTTTCCAAAGCAGAATGCTATGAGAAACTGTATCAAAGGCTTTACTAAAGTCCAGGAAGATACATCCATAGCCTTTCCCTCGTCCAAGAGTTTAGTTACTCGGTCATAGAAGGTGATCAGATTACTCTGGCAAGACCTGCCTTTCATGAACCCGTGTTGACTGGGCCTGATCACTCGGTTCTCTTGCAAGTGCTTCATGATCGCACTCAAGATCACCCGCTCCATGACTTTCCCCGGTACCGAGGTCAGACTGACAGGCCTGTAGTTTCCCGGATCCTCCCTGCGCCCCTTCTTATAGATGGGCACGACATCAGCCTCCAGTCCAGCGGAACCTCCCCAGTCATCCAGGACTGTTGGAAGACGATGGAAAGGGGTTTGGCCAGCATATCCGCCAGTTCCCTCAAAACTCTTGGGTGGACTCCATCCGGCCCCATAGACTTGTGGGAGTCTAGCTGGGCAAGCAAGTCTCTAACCACCTCCTCTTGGACCTTGGGAAGCTCATACTTCTCTTCCAACCCTTGGGGTTGTGCACAGAGGGAACAATTTTCCTTACGGGGACAATATTCCTTACTGTTAAAGACTGAGGCAAAGTAGGCATTGAGTACTTCAGCCTTGTCTTTGTCCCCTGTTACTCTTGCTCCCTCTGCATCAACTAGGGATTGGAGATACTCCCTAGCCCTCCTTTTGCTGTTGATGTATTTGTTGAAAGACTTTTTGTTGTCTTTCACAGTCTTGGCCAATCGCATTTCTAGTTGGGCCTTAGCCTTCCTGACTTTTTCCCTGCACGTTCTCACTTCCTCCCTATAGTTCACCCAGGATGCCTGCCCCTTCCTCCAGAGGTCATAGACCCTCCTCTTCCTATTGATGTCTCTCAGGACCTCCCTACTCAACCATGCTGGTTTCCTACCCCACTGGCTACTTTTCCGGAACTTGGGGACGGCTTTCTCCTGAGCTGTTAGGAGTTCCTTCTTGAAGAGCACCCAGCCCTCATGGACACCTTTGCCCTCAAGGAGTGCCTCCCATGGGACTTTTCCGACCAGCCTTCTGAACAGCCCAAAGTCTGCTTTCTGAAAGTTGAGGGCGACTGTTCTGCTAACCTCCTTCTTCATCTTACCCTGCACCGAGAACTCTATCATCTCATGATCGCTTTGCCCCAAGAATCCTCCAACCTTCACATCCCCCACCAGTCCTGCTCTGCTCACAAACAGCAGGTCCAGGAGGGCACCGTCCCTTGTCGGTTCGCTCACCAGCTGTGTGAGGAAATTGTCTTCCACACACTCCAGGAACCTCCGGGACTGCTTCCTTTCTGCTGTATTATACTCCCAGCCTATATCTGGGAAATTGAAGTCTCCCACAAGGCCTAGAGGTAGCGATTTTAAAAGATACCTATTTGGTGACTGAAGATAGGAGCTGCAAAGTGACAGCAATTGGCTGCGGGCTTCCCTTCTACCAGGTACACAGACTATAATGTATTAAAAGGAAAGCTAAGAAAGGTTAGCATAAACTATAAACACATTAAATCACTGGCAGGTGATTTTAGCAGATAGGAGTATTGAAAAGAGTTTGCTTCCCTAGGGCTAGCATTATATTTTGTAATTCCTTCTTCTGATAACTCAAGATAGAAAATTGCCTGATGATATGACTGCAAATATATAGCAGTATCTTATATACAGTAATTTATATAGTATAAATACACTAATATATTTCTGAGCTAAATAAACCTTCTACAGCTGTAACCTGTTTATATTTTATGGCCTCTTTGAGAAATACGATACTCAAAACACCTACATAAAAGTTACTGAATTATAGTGTCATAAAGGCTCTTAATATGTTTAGTCCATAAAGCCAGGTACACTCTAAGCATATCTCTAAATAAACATTAAAAATTGTATTCCTATTAAGATGTAAAGCATAGATAGTTGTCTGATTAATACAGATGAAAAGGCTGATTTTAAATGTCTAATCACTCTACATATCACACTGGCATATTTCAAATGGAATCACATCATTTTTTTGAATTAAACTTACATCTCTAATTGTTAATTATGCATCAGGGCTAACATAAATTGAAGTAACAAAGATGCCATGCCAGGTCTTCAGACAATTAAACAGTAACTGTGTAATTATAAAGGTGCAAGATGTAACAATGTATGGCTGATAACTAGCTGTTGTGTTTATTTCTATGGATCTTACTAAGGCAAAACTTCAACCTCTTTACCTCTGGTATAATTACTTGAATATTATTCATTTGCCCATACTCATTGTCACAAAGAATGCTTTAATACTCGCTGTTGTTTAGGAATTAAAGTTAGAATTTGCTGCAGAGGATTTATTTGAGACCTGTCTTTCAAAGGAGAAGATGCCTTAGAGGGTCAGAGATGGCAACAGAAGCATCTGATAAAGATGAGGACAGGTTAGCTTTCCGTCATACAGAATGTCAAATTCCTACAGGACACCATGTCAAACAGGTGACCCTAGAACCTATTATACACTCTCGTAAAGAGCACAGCTTGCTGGCGTTATAAAAACCAGAAAAATCATGAACTCCCTGGTAATCTGATCTGGTGAGGATTCTGAAGCGTTACACTTCAAGGACTCCAAAATGGGAAGAGTTGTGGGGGCAGAACTTGTCAGTGTTATGCCTGACATTTTCAGCACTGGCCCGGTTGAGTGAGAGAGCACTACAGGCAGAGCTGCACGGGGAGTTAACTTAAGACAGCCAGGAGTGACATGTGAGGAGCTGCCCAGGGAGAGAAGTCATGAAGCACAAGTCTTGCAGGCATGGAAGCTCCTTTGTCCCTTACCCTGAATGCTCTCTCATGGTTATGCACTTCAGCCAAGCCTGCTGACCCAAGCTCAGTATCTTACCCTCTGTTTATAATACTTTTCCAGAGAGTTTGTCCAAGGTTCTGACATTAGTCTCTGAGAAGTAGTTATATGGATGCTGACTGGTAACAATCAGTGTATAATTGCTGCACATACCCATTATGCAAAGCATAAAATAAAGTGATCCTTCCCTTGGTAATAAGCTGTACTATCCAATAATCAGCAGACTGGGGACCTTCTAATGTCAAACTCAGACACCAAGAAGAGGATCCAACTTCTTGGCTTACGAATATTCTCAAAAGCACAGACAAATTGAGCTGAAGATTCATCCACAATAAAACAAAGCAGCTGAGAGGTCCATCAGAACTGAAATGATCTGGTCCTGCAAAGGATGATTGAACAAATTTTAAGAATTACTTCATTACTGCATGCAACCAAAGGGCTTATTTTTCTGGCTTCTTAAGTAGCTGATATTTTTAATAGGTTTTAGTTCAGTATTGTGAAAAATACTGCAGGGAAAAATAAAAAAAAAGGGTCAAGAGCATTTTTTTTTTAAAAAAAAAAGAATGACTATAAAACAGAGGATGTGCAGGAAGATAAAGCAGCTGAAAATAAGTCACCTAGACAATTGATTTAAGGCTGAAAATTTTGATATCATGGGTACTGGCATAAGCGCCGGTAAGAGATAAGATCAAGATAATGGTCAGAGACAAAAGGCCTGAGTGAGTATGAATGCTTGATGGAATAACAAAAGCCAAAGTATTCAAGATGTATAAACATAAGTCAAAACTTCTAAAATATCAGTGAAAAACAAAGCAACTTTTTCTCCTCTCTCCCCTAGCCCAGTCTCCCGTTTCTTGCTTTTCTTGCCTTATAAGTACACAAAGCACCTCCTATGCATGGTGCAATTAAAAAAAATTAATTATCTCACTATACATTTTACCCTCAAGTACTTTATTTTTTCCATTTTCAATGCATTCTGAGTTTTTCTACAGTGTTAACACACATTTTCAGCAGTTCTTCTGTGGCATCCTTCATCGATAGCTTAGCAGCTACTTTAAACTTTTTGAGGAACAAGTATCAACACCTTAATACCACTTAATATGGAGGTCTGGTGTGATTCATAGAACTAAAAAGAAAGCGAAACACCACTTTCAAATCAGACTGTCTAAAAGCACATAAAATCAGAAAAACATTCTGCTGCCGTTATCTGCAGTGAACAGTACTTTACCCCATTAGTAAAATGGGGTTGGATTGTGCTGAATGTAAGACCAGAGAATCTCAATTCCCTATGTAAAGAGTGGTGTAATCTTTAAAGAAGTTGAGCATCTGAGACTATTGTATCTCTAGGATGGCTGAGAACTCCACTGAAGACCAACTTTCTCAGACACTTATACAACCAATTTCCAGCTTGGCAAGATGGAAGAAACATACAGGAATATGTGGAAAGATTCTCTGGCAAATGTTTGCAGACTACCTATTTGCACCTGATGATGTGTCCAAATATTGCAACGTTAAATTTATTTTATTTATTATTTATTTATTTTTTATTTTATTTAATTTAAATATTGCAACTTCAATTTTTGTTTTTTTAATCACAAACATGCAGTAATAGGGAAAGGTTAACATGGAATTTAGTTAGGGAAAGCAGATGTCTGCTGAACTAGAATTACTTATCAGAACCTCTCAATCATCATACTCTCAGTAACTTGCTGTTTGGTCACTGATACATAAAGTGGATTGTGAAGCAGAGTGTTAATACTATTTCCTCCCAGCCGAGTTTGTGAAAGAATGTATACTTCTATTTAAAGCAACATCGTGTTTAATTCTGTGGCAATAAAGGATTTTTTTCTGCATTCTGATTATGAATGTTCAGTCTTCTTACCTTGAATATGTGCCCACAGGGGAAAATAAATCTGGATTTTTAAATTTAATTTGTAACTATAAAATATGGAATAGTTATTTCTGTTTATAGCATGCTAAAAAAGGTAATGCAAGTAAGCAGTGTAAGCTATCAGTTATTGATGCCAGCTCAGTTTTAAAGCAATGGTAATAGCTTTTCCTCTCAAGAAAGGACAGTATTTCTTCTGGAAACTTTAAATTGTATATGTTATTTTACATTTTTAATGCTGAATTTTCATCTTAGATCTGTAGTTTGACATTTCTTAGTTAAAATATTTTCACACTCATGTCCCACTTATTCTTTACGGCATCTATCAATTTAAATATATTTCAAGCAAAAAAAAAAATTAATATAAAGAGCAGGTTAAATTTCTTCCAGAACCTTTCTGTCCAGAGGGGAAAATCTGACATGGATGTACTTGGAAAGCTGTCACACCTACAGTGCCTTAAAGGGAATTGTAGTCAAAAGAAAGTCACTTACTCTGACTTTATAGATAACAAATATTTCAAAGGAAATTTTTGAGATCAGAACCAAGATGTTATAATCAAACAACACTAAAGTGTCGGTGTGTGAGAAATAGGAGGTTCAATTACTGAATGTGAAAAATCTCAATTCCTATACTATGGGGCAAAGTTATATAAGAAATTAGAGAAGCATGTCAAAACCATTCATAAAGTAAAATTATTTCCCCTGACATTTAAAAAAAATGACCAATATAATTATCATTCACAGTCTGAGAATGTTTCAGAAATTAAATTTCAGTCAAATTTAAAAGTAGCAGTAGAAATAAATCATGAAGTCCAATCTATTTCATAAAACATTATGGATTTGCTGTGTTCTTAAGTATGCAAGAGAAATTGAATGTGAAGTATTTTAAATTATAATATGTCACCAGCTTCTACTAGAAGTACCATAAAACTACTGGTGAAAGTGGAAAGGTGAAGAAAGCAATGGAAGTTATGAAAACAAAAAAATTAAGCATCTGTAGGCAAAAGCATGTTATTAATAATTTCAATGACCAGAATCAGAGTCTATATTTGTGTAAATATACACACACATACATATTACACAGAGAAATAAAGAAACAGGAACTAACAGGAACTACTGTGCAGTCACATTCAATAATTTAAATTACTTGGGTTCATAAGCAATGCAGCTGATGCTGATAAATATAGATAAGATTATTGCAAACAGATAAATGTGTATACACTGGAAATAGAAACAGCTGTTCATGCACAGAAGAACTTAGATTTGTTACAACATAACAAACCTTAGGAAATATTAGATTTTACTACAGCACAGGTACGTAGGAAGGCAAAAGTGGTAAGGATGGAATCATGATTGTGATTGGAGTGGAGACTTAACAAATCTCAGCTCAGTTTCCACGTTTTCCTGTGGGGGCTGGAGCAAACATACCTTGGACAGTGACACCATAAAAAAGGGAGATGGAGTTTGGAGTTAACAGTTCATTACTTACTCTCCAAGTAAAGCAACCTCCCGACAGCCTAAGATTATTCACATGGAGAATTAGAGCTCAGCAGCCAATATGTTTTAAAATTTACACTGCAGATTTCTTACAGTAATTTCTCCTTGAAGAAAAGACCTGAGGGTGAAATTTTTCAGAAGTATTTACAGTGGTCTAACTTTAGTCTCACAGAAGTCAATCACAGAATAATTTACTTAGTAGCAAAGTTAAGGAAGTTTTGAAGTATTCCCCCTCTCTTCCTCACCCTGTGCTCTTAAGAACTGGGTCTCTCACCTTGCAGTGATACTACAAATGCAAATCCTTTTCTATGTGATAGAAAGGTGGAGGCAACCATAAAATAGCTTCCTTAAGATTGTAACGGTGAGTAGAATTGCTGCAGCTGAACAACAATGGAAATGTTAAAGCACCGTGCATGTTTAGAGATATATCCAGATGTTCTGGAGGGATTTTAAATTACAGAGTTGATGAACGATGAAGCAATACCAGCCCCCATGTTGAAAGAAAACAATTTTAAAGCTCTGAACAATACTAAAAGTCATAGACATTGATACAAATTGATAGAAATTACATTGAAAAAAAAATTAGAACATAGAAGGGAACCATCATATGGTACAATTAAATCAATTTATTTGGATTACACTCTCCTTCCCCTATGATCCAATACATATTTCTTTTTGCTGAGCAAAATTTATACATGGATTTTACATTCCCTTACCATGAAAGCTAAATAGAACAGGGAAAAGAAGAGGTGTACATAGCTTACCTGACCTTTTGACAAAATACTTTACTATTAGTTTCCAGATAAAAAAGCAAAGATTCCATGTGTATTAAAAAAAATAGCTCAGAAACCAAAGTGTTACAATACATTGGAAATCTTCAGCATCCCATTAATTCAGGTCTTTGCACCATGCATCTCTTCAGAAGAAAAAGACACAGGCTGAGAGTTTCAAAGGAGCCCAAGAGAGCTTCAGTTACTAATTCATTTGAAATTTGAATTTCAAATCAGAGATGGACACCTAGATCCCTCAGATTTCCTGGAAAGCCCTACCTCTATGACTCTGTGAAATACTCAAAAATGTCTGTGAAAACTTCAGCTGGATGTACAGCCATGGACAAAGGCAAGTACACCATTAGTAGGCAAAAGCAGTGAGAGAGAACGGTAGCACAATTTTAATGTATTTTGATAAATCAAGAGTTCAGAGTGACTAGAAACAATATGTTTCATTCTGGTCAATCTCTCTCTAAAGAGAAGGAGTTCAGAGGTGGTTGTCAACAGAAGATTGCAAGTGTAAGTAATTTGTCAATATAAGGAGACAGTAAAAAGAAGTGTGTATTTTCTTTTTCAGGAGTTTATACTTTGACTGCTACATTAGATAAATGAACTAGGATAAGCCTTGTTCATTCCCTTGCAAGTTCAGGAAAAATGTGTTTCAGTGAAATGGAAAGGTAACAAAATTAAAACTGACAATATTATATGCTCTGAACAACACATACTTAATTTAGATGAGCCATTGCCACTAAATATTACTGAAGACCTAAGTAAAGTAAATAAAAAAGAAAGAACAAACTGCCAACAAAGGACATTTTAAGCTGCATTTCACAGTACAGTTTTTAGTGTCTTAAATAAGAAGTCTACTATAAAATAGATTTTACAAGGGCTCAACAAGACACAATTCAGTTTGAGAAATCTGCACTTCTGGAATCATAATAACTAGGGGGTAGATTTTATAAAATATGTAGCAACTTTAATATATTCTTCCAAAGAAATTTCATATGAATAAGGGCTAAATAATTTTTAATAGGTTTGGGTGCACTTGTTATTGAGTTCTGTGGAAAGAGGGGCAGAGCAAAATCTCCATTTCTGACTACATGACCATAGTTTCCAGTGCCATAGCTCAAAGCACAACTTTTTGTGTTTCTCTAGTTTTAGTGAGGATCAGGAACTACACAATTAGAACATACTATTTAGCATTGATATAGAAATCATAAGCAAAGTTGGATGACTTACAAAAGACAAGACAAGAAAAGACATTACAGACTAAAGTCACATGCCAGAGAACAGACTGTAAAAAAAAAAAAAAAAAAAAAGAAGCAAGCAAGCAGAGAAAGTTAGGAACCCCAGATCCTTCTACATATGACAGGTGCCAGGACATGAAGTAACATGATTAAGTTATGAATCCTAAGCAGTTACTGTACAAAGAATAAACTAAAAGGATATGTAACAGTCACAGTTCATTTAAATTGGCTTGTGAGTCATGCTTGCTAGACTTCTGACCACTCTCACTGATCTATAGACTTTTTCTGTTGTTTCATATCCATCTTGATCACGACATCAAATCCTAGGCCACTCTCTTCAAATGAGACCTCACTAACACAAAGAACAACCAACCACCCCATTTGGCTTCAAGACTATGGCTTGCATAAGTAATCCATCTCTGAAGCTACATGCAAACTGAAGCATGCTTGCATCTTGGCAGGAGTTGTAACTGGTATGTTTGTTAAGCTTTATCTAAGAAAGGCTATATTTGGGTGGATCAAGCATTTAACTTGTCCTCTATCCCCTTCTCAGCAATGGCCTGTCATGGACACATAAGGGAGTGTACAAAACCAAGTGAAACAAAGTGATTTTTTTCCAAGCATACTTTCCCAGCATCCAGTGATTGTCTTTACTCATAACATTTTATTATTTGGCTAAAACTATGCAACTTCTCTGAAATCGAGCTATGACTCTACATACTGCTTATTCCAAAACACTTAAGCACACATTCATTTACAATAAAATAACACCTATCATCTATACTTATGCCACTACTATATGCTCTCCATGATCTTTCTCTGTCCTATTTAACTTTCTCTGCACTCTCAGCATTTATCTTCATAGCTTCACCTCACCCCTTTTATTTCTGCACTTGATTCCTCCCTACTCCCCCTCCATAGTCCCATTTATCTTTGCCGTTTTAATTACTGTTAGAATTATTTACAACAATGCCACTAAACACAATTTATTAGGAAATCTGGTTTTCAGATGCAGACAAATTTGCCAAAAAACTGTCAGCAGAAATTCTCTGCTCCCGGCTGCCTGCCCAAGGTGCTTTTTTTCCCCTTGAAATCAGCAACTTACTGAGTTGAGCTGCATCCAAGAATAAAGGTGGGAAAAATTGCTTTGTTCAGGTTATAAAACTGTACAGCAACTGGCTCTTTGAGAAGCTCTAGTGTTGTTTTGTTCAACAGGGCTTTATAATATAATGAAGAATTATCAGCACTTTACTCAGCCCATGAAAACTTCCTTCAACTTTGACCACCTTTCCACCCCAAACCCCTGAACCTTGTTTGCCTAACTAAGGAATTCAGTATTTCTTTAACAAAGCTCTTAGTTTTTTTCCAATGCAATAGAAGCTATCGTTTTTTACAGTCTAGTTGGTGTTATATTGGTAATTTGCTCCACCAGCAAACTTCACTGAACGTTACAAATAAAATACGTGAACTACAACAACTAAAATCAATGAAATAAGTTGTTCAGTTAAAGTTTGCTTAAAGTGGTCACATATAAAACTTAAGTAGATTAATGCATACAGATTCAGGGTTCTTCAGAAAGTAAAGAAGCGATTAAAATCACTGACTTTGTTTTGCTTTTCCTCAAATAGAAGAGAATAGGTTTTAGTGCTACTAAAATGCCAGCAGTTTATACCTTTCAAAAGAATATATTGATGTATTTAGGGTTCTACAGTGCTTTAAAAAGCATTAACATAATACTGACTTTAAAAACTGAGAAATTCCCTGTTGACAGGCCACATAACATTTTATATGTGTACAGATATAACCCTTTCCCGCATGAATAAATGCAAAAAGTCTTTTAATGCAACACATGTTTCAAGCACAATCCATAGCAGGCCATTTGGTAATTTACAATTTATTTCTTGAAGATCAGTTGTCAATATCTCAATTAACTTAGAGAACTAAATTTTTACTTTTTCTCCCTATTCAAAACATGACTAAAGACAGCAATCCAGTAAAGTTCTTTGCTGTGTTCTTCAATTTAAGCACACATTAGAATTCCTTCAGTCAAACAAGATATACTTAAGTTTAAAACTGTTTGTTACATTAATTTGTTATCAAAGGTTTCATCCCCTAAGACAACCAAGCAAAATATGCATATAATTACTTCCATATCACACTGCAATTTCAGCAACTTCTTCAGTTTATACTTCCACATCAAGTCTTGGAATATTTTAACTATATTGTTGTATCTAGCACTTGGACTTCACTTCAGCTTTAGGCATGTATTAATAGCTTACTTTCAAAATCATTGGAATTGCTCACACGTTCTTAAATACTTGATTAAGTGTGACAAATGAGCACCCAGAACCAAAAAAAGCTCAAACTAGTAATTTTCTATGAAAATAAGATACAGAAATATACATACAAGAACATTTCAAGACTCCATAGGGACAGAAACACAGGGAAACTTATTCAGAAATTTCCAGTATATTTTACTGCTTCCATTCTAAATAGAAAGTCTTTAATATCCAAGCCCAAGTTTTCACAGCTGCAAGACTTGTACAAATACAATCCATATTAATAAGAGTGGCCAGGTACACATCATCTAATAATAACTATGCCAAACAGATAAGGATAAAGGCATATAAAATTAATAAGTACTTTAAAAATATATGCGAAATATTTTTCAAAGCAACAGAAAATACTTTCTCATATTATTTTCTTTGAAAGTGAGTATTTGTTTATATGCTTACCATTAGCTTTATTATTTTAATATGTCTACTCAGAATAAGAAAGTTGATCATGCATGTAGATAACTGAGGTAGCAGTTCATGTTACCTATGGGTTACCAGTTTTTAATCTTACTGATGAAAAATGGTATATAGCATGACAATTAAAAGGAAATGCTTTAGTCTCACGCTACAATATGGGACCTGAATTCACGCATGTAATATCAACGCACATGTATATCTGTGCCTAGGCATACAAAATGGACATAGTTTTAAAATTTTATAAAGAGAGAAATTCTGCATAACTAGTCATGAGTGCTCTTAAATTCATAAGTTACAGAGGACTTCATAGTTAAGCGAGGTACAAATACACTGAATTCTCCAATACACTGTAATTTGTATGCTGAATATATTTATGTATCTTACTTTCAGATTATTTTTATACAGAATGATTGAGATGCTTTCACGTACACATATATATTTTCACACATTCCCCCATGAGTGGGCTGTGTTTTAATATAAATTTATAGTGCAAAGTATTCCTGGGGTCCTCTGTCTGTTGAAGCCAAAGGACCTACTAATAAACAAAGCACCTTCACAAATGAGGATTCTGTGGTCAAGCCAGTCAGCTCTTTAACACTTGCCTGCATCCTGACTTGCTCTGAAGGGTCAATATAAGTTTATTCAAAAACATGATTTGGGAATCCCAGTTGCTTGTAATTAGGATGTAGAATTACTTCTCTGCTAGTAAAATAACAAACAGCAGGATTTTATTTTCAAAGGTATCAGTTCTTTCCAGAATTTAATAAAGATTAACTAAGGCTTCCAATTTTTTTTCCTTTTTATTCTTTTCTTTCTGCTTTATGAGAACCATTTTACTAGAGAAATTAAAATTTCCATAGTGGTAGAGAGAGAGAAGGATCTTGCTGTTATGAGAAAAGGACTGCTTTACAGCTGTAGTCCTGATACATGGAAGAAAAAGGAACCAAAAGTAGATTTAAAACTATTATGAAAAGCAGAAAAATGAACAATCTCTTTTTCATTTTGTATCCCCTAGAAAAAAAAGTTTTGAACTCACCAAGTTCTCTTGACAACTCTACTAGTAAGTGTGTGTTGTCTCTCAAGACAACTCTACGAATAAGTGTGTGTGGGCTTTTTTCAAATAGCTGGAACATTATCTATAGATTTCTGCAGGTTCACAAGCCCTGTGCTCACATTTCCAGTAAAAGCTGATGTCTAATATACAAAGCTAAATGCCCCGGGGACATTGAAGTGAACATATTTTTCTGCTGTTTTAAGCACACCAGCAGTCATTTGTAGAGTTTACATGGCTTTCTTGTCAATACCTGCTGGTCACAGTTGGTGAAGAAGCACTTTCTCTTGTGATCTGCTTGCTAATTAAGCATGGCAGTAGCCGTTCAGCGTGAAATTTTCAACAACCTGACACACAAAAGGAAAGAATAAGCTATATTCTTGGAAGGTTTCAATCTCTAAATAATTTGGATTCTGTAGTTACTGCAACTTAACGAGAACAGAAAATGCTATGCCAGCTTAACATGCCACTTTTCTTATAAGCTATAATATGCTGTAAGTAGGATGAATGCTCTAACCCTAATTTTCCACAACATAATTATTTAAAAGAAGAAAATTTAAAAGGATTTGGAGGTATCAAAATACAGGCCAAAAATCTGCACTGTCTTCCTCTGCTTCTCATTTTTTTCCCAGTGCTTCATAATCTACCCTTCTCTGGTGCCACCTTTCATTTATCATTATGCAACTGTACATCTATTGTCCATCCCTTTACTTGCAGGATTGCAGAGTTTTCTCCTCTGGTGCCCTTCTGCATGCAAAACATCCTAGAAAGTATCAGTAAAGAGATTTCATTGCCTTATTTTAAATTCTTTGCTTTCTTGGCCCCCAAAAGCAATTGTTCCTTTGCTGAAGTATTACTTTCTAACATCACGTTGTTTCCTTATATTACTCTTTTCTTAGTTTGTACCCATCTGTTGTCTCTTAATTCATGCTTAGACTATAAACTCTTGTAGGCAGAAATCTTTGGCATTTGTACAGCCCCACCCAGTGGTCCAAGGCTTGAATTCCAAACTACATTGTAATACAGTAAATAAGAAAACCAGTATTTTTCTTCCAACAGTTGAGATATCGCTATTTTATTAAGTTCCTTGACTGCAGGGAAGACAAAGCTGGAGTTGCTGGGAACTAAATCTTACTGCTAATTAAGAACAAGCTCTTTAATCTGAGTAGGCAAGGAAGTAGAATACCTCAGTAAAAGTGAATCTTTTTTGAGGGAAAACTTCAGATAGCAAAGGCATTTGTGGAACTACCAGAGGTTGCTGAAAGACCTCTTTGTACTCAGAGAAAAAACTTACTCCACAAGAAACAGTATCACATCCAAGCATCCTTTTGATCATTTACAAGCCCTGGCCAAATTCTTTAAATAAATACTATAAATGCCTATACATATGCAGGGTTTGGTTGCACCTAGGCCTACTATTAATCTTTTCCTCTAAAAATGGACATAATTTTAAAACAAAATGTGCCTTTTGAAGTTTTGCATAAGAAATACAGCAATAGAATATGCTTTTTCAAATATCCTGAGGAAATGAATGCAATAGAAGATGCTGCTTGAAAAGGCAACTGGCATGAAAAAGCTTAGAAAGCCTAGGAGTTTAAAAATCTGAGAAGTGGAGGGCTTTCCCGTTCTTCTGGTAGTAGAGATTAGACCTGAAACAGTAAGCTTCTACTAGTTACTGAAATGCCTTATCTGCCTTATAACAGGATCCACAGCTGCTACTGCCAACAAAGGGTCGTGTTCCAAAAGGAAAGTGTCACTGGGTAACAAGTCGATGCACACAGACAAGACCTAAATCCACCACAACAGACTGTTTTTAAAAAGGAGCTGCAGTGCACTCTTTCCACTAGAAAGACTTGAGTTTCGTTTGGGTGTTGCAGGTGGTGAGGTAGGTCTCCTGCTTAGACACTGTCAAATGCTATTAATGTCTACTCCACTCAGCGTAAGTTCTACATCTGCTGGGGAAATAAAGAGAAGATCCAACAGTGTTATTGCAACCTGCTTTTGAAGAAAATAATACTTTAAAAATTACATAGACTTTACTTTGAAGCCTAGATACGTTTTTTCTGTAAATGATAAACTAAAGATCTCCTGGATAGGTAACAGAACAAAAAGACTTCAGGAAAAAATATATAAGATTTCGTTTTTAAGAATGGTATTCTTTCCCTCCCCTTTGGGCAATTTTTAAAATTTCTTAATAGTAAATGAGGTTGAGCTACTAAGCTGTCTGGAGAGAATACACAGTAGAGTTAAATAAAGAATTAAAATCCAGACACAGTGAAAAATACATTAAAAAAAATCTACCAAAACTTCTTAATTAAAAAGTGCTGCAAAGAGTTAGAAAGCCTTTACATTTCAATTTAAGTTTTACTGAAAGAGAGCTCCCCCTGTCTTGTCCTGATAATTTTACCTTTCTAGTGTAAAATTTTATTTTTAATACCTTGTCACTTCATTGTTATTTATTCTTTGAAATGCACCTGTCAACTGAGATATTAGTTGCACCTATAATGAAATATTTTCTGCTGTAGAAAACTTGTAGCATGCTGCCAGTAATCACCCACGCTGAGATTCAATCTTCCAAGTTTTCACCTGCCTGCAAGTAAAATGACTTCAAGTATCTACAGACAAGGTGCTTTACTACTCCTTTCCCCCAATATTTGCCACCCTAAAAGAAACAAGAGCAGAGAAATAAATGTTGGGGTAGGTGAGGAGATCTAGAAATTGCTTTTTAAAATTTATCTAATTAAAATAAACTGTCAGAAGGTTAATGATCCTTTAAAAAGCTTGCTTGACGAGGACTACTTTTCAGAAACTGTCTGATACAAATTAGTGTTAGAAGCCTGATATTCCGCTCCATTAATTTCCTTCCTCTATGTTCAAATCAGACTCTTATCAAACCAAATGAATAACACAGTAAAAGCAATAGTTTAATGAAATCTCTGGGACTTTGTCCTGTAGCCCAGCTCTCAGAAATCAGGAGAATTTTATGTGGCTAGATGAGAACAGAGAAGTCCAGGGTCCCTTTTAAGACATGTACATTCCACCTCCTCCCTTTGAGCATTTCCTCCTCTTGTGACTCTTGGGATTCCACAGCAGTCATCAAGAGATGAAGCTGAAGGAAACCTGTTGCCTCCATGAATTTAAGAGAGGGAGCCTGCCTGCCAGGACATGGCAGAGGGAAGGAACAACCTGCACAACAAAAGGAAAGTGGTTTCAGCTTCAGCCCCCTTGTGTTTAAAGTGCAATCTGCACTGCTTGAATGGCAGCAAGACTGCCACTAAACCCTTACCAAGTTGTAATATTTGGATTTGTTTTTCAATGAGCATTTGTAATAAATGGAAAATGGCAAACTTTGACTAACAATTGCATTACAAGAGTTTCCAGTATAATGTGATTGCTGTTTGATTATAAAGCTGGTACATACAGCACAAGAGAATATCACCTCACATATGATCAGTTAATTAGTTTCTGAAGTAAAGCATGATTAATCTAGATGAAAGGTCATGAAAAATTATAACTATACCATTTGCTCTCCAAGAGGTAGTTAGATAACTTGATGCTACATTGCTGGCTTCCAGTGACTGCTTCTAAAATTACTATACTTTGTTGATTGTAACCGTAGTCCTCTGTGAAATATATGTTGAAAGAGGCAAACATAGAATGCCACAAAAAATAAGAAATGGAAGAAAGCTAATTTTCATAAAACAAAGTATTCTGGCTGCATCCTGCTGAAATGCCTAAAGATCCACCTAAACTAAACCACAGACAGAAGTAAGACAGGAAATGTTAACAGCACAGAGTGGTGTTAAACAGTAGCCTCACACATTAAATCCTGTCTCAGAGAACAAAGAACAAAAAGCCTTTGAGCTCCTTGCAATATCAACCACCACTTATTAAATATCAGTATATTAAAACCCATGCTTTTAAAAATTCTGTCCATAAAAAAGGTCACAAGAAAGCCACCAGTTAAATTTAGCTTTTTTTTTTCCCTTTGTGAGACTGTTGTGCAAAGGAATGTCACCCCTGTGCAAAAATCCAACACCTTTTTAGGAGGGTTTAGAAGCACACAGCATTTTGCATAAAGCTCATTTCTCCCTAAGTAAGAACTTTCTTGCATAAAACTAAATTTAAAAGAACAGATGGTTGCAGGAACACAGTAAAAAGAAAATATGAAAAAAAAAAAAGAAACAGCTATTAAAGCATCACCTTCACTTTCCCTAAATATTTCCCGAAATAAGTAGAATAGGAAGCTTTAAGAAGTCTAATCTCCAAAAGATTCAATCAAAAACCTAATATATAATGCACTTTATTTATAAAGAAGTGCCAGATGCTCAACATGGCCCAACCTGGACACTGCAAAATGGTCACTATAGATATTCTCAAATATTCAGGAACAGAATATAGTTAAACAGAAAAAGTCTTCACTGGAAGTTATTTTTAGCACAGAATTTATCAAACACAATTTGGTTTTAAGTCTTAATTTGTTTTCTACTTGCCCTTAAGACAGGGCACTGTTGGTATTTTTTTAGTTATGGGACATTTCCCAATAATTTCTAAAAAAAGAAAATATAATACTGCTTGGTAAAAAACAAGGAGTACTAATAATATGTATAAAAGCAAAAGTATTTAAAAGGAGATATAGAATTCCTCACTTTCAGTCCTTCAAGGGTTGTTTTAGTATAGCTCTCAGACAGCCTCACCTCTGGAGAGAGCATGGGATTACACTTACGGTCAACATCGAGGCTAGTTAAAAATTGACATCTACTAGCATAAGACATAGTTTATAAACAAAACAGTCCCCGAGGAGCCAAAGTAAGAGTTACAATCATAGCGACATTAGCATAAAGTTGCCGTGTGTGTTCACATCAATCTGCAAAATGCACCAGCAACAGTTTCAATGCATTAGATCTTAGAGCTACTACATGTATGTGACCTCATTAGTGAATGCACAGCAAGTCTTCTCCTTTGAACAAGCTTAAGGTTAGAAGTTATAAATTCAAGTGTGAAGTTAAGTCTAGCTTGAATCGTATTTAAATGTGTGCAGATTCTTTTTATGCAGTTTAATAATGACTTGTTTCACATGCAGTGTCTCATCATGAAGGTTATGCTTAGAATGCTGCAATAAACCAACACTGTAATTAAGTTATAAGAATATCAATTGCATTCTAGTCTTTGATGCTCTTAGAAACAATTAAAAAGCAGCAAGAATTTCAGAAAACAACTTTGGTATTATTTAATCTTAATCAGAGATCAAAGTTACGAGAAGTGGTAAAAGTATCATAACTTTATCAGAACAGCTTAAAAACCCTTACATCTGACTAGTTAAAAGTACAGTAATCTATAATTCTAATGATGTGCAATAACTCCAGTAATAATGTCTTTAATATATAACCTATCCTGTGGCACATTTTCAGGGCTTCAAAATTACATTCAAGACTTAAAGGTGTGAGTTACTATGCTATTAAAAATAGTGACTTGTGTAACTTTATAATAGCTTAATAGTTGTCTTGAGAACTCTGTTATTTATGCCACAGCACTATCTGTACCAGTCATCATAGATAGGAGGAAACAAACAAAAAATGTAATAAGGTGCAATTAGAATGTACTTGGTATCATAGTATCATTTCATGTGTAAAATATGTAATCTTCTAGCTAGCCCTCCACTGCACCACTGCAAAATACCTTAGTCTGTAGTAAGAGTGCTATATTCATCAAGCATCATCAACTATATTTTAAATTGAAAGTTTGTAAGTGAAGCTGTACATACAAATATAAATAAAAAATTACTGTGGAGTATCTAGAGGGTGGTATCATTTATTGAAACAATAAACACTATTCTTTACCACCACTGATGTTACTAAATCACTTTAGCAGTAAAGTTTCTGTTCAAAATGAGTTAGTTGCCTGAAGTTACAAACTGTTGCCTTTGTGTATGTATCATGTTTCAAAACAGATCACTAAATGAAGCAGCTCAGAATACTCTGATGTGCTTGAAACACTTTAATATAGTTCATTTTTCTGGAAAATAGATTAAGAAAAAAAAAAGCAACATTTCAATAACATCACATCATTTTTCAGACAAGGAAAAAACCTAACTACATTACATTTAGGCTATTAAAAGGTACATAACAGGCAGTTTATATGCTTATTATTTGTAAAACTGGTAGGCATCACTGTCTGTCATAATTATAGCCACAGCACTTCATTATTGACTGAACTTTACCAGTGTCTCTGTCAGCCCATAGCATGGACTGTGGTACTCATTGTTACCAGACTGATGGATCTCAATGTGTCATGTCACTTCTAAATACCACCAACTGCTCAAGCACATAAACATCAGCAACTAGCAGGTGCTCCATGACACTTTATGCCCTGCTTCATATCTGTGCCCGACAACGTCCTTCCTGATTTTCATTTTAAGAAATGCATTTGCAGTTTCCTTGTGGTGTTACCGATTAGCAAATGCTAAAAAGCTGCTGCCTGAAGCTGTGTCTGGTGTCCCAAACAGATCATCTGAGAAACAGGGGACAAAACTAAGAACAAATCAATACATATTATAAAAAAATATTTTTAAAATCTATTTGAAACAGAAGCCAATCTGATAAAATTTTACAGCATCAACAGGAAGCAGCAGATATCTGTAATATTATTTTATATCTACTCCTTGTTTCAGTTTTCCTGAAAACAACTCCTAAAATTTAAAAAAGAAATTATGACATCTGAAGAGAGTTTAAATGTGTCATGTTTAAAGTGACAGATGAAATATAATTAAAGCATTCCTTAAAACAGTTGCAGTTATAATAACTAATTGGGATGATAAGAAGCAGGGAAAACTATACATTAATGACTTTATAACTCAGGATTTATTTTGGTTTGATTCTAAAAATATTTGTTACAAAACAAAATTGAAGAAAAGATGTGAATGGTGCTTCTATGACAGAGGCTCTGGGGGCAGAGGGAGTTATCTTCTTCTTCCCTCTCTGAAGAAACAATTAGAATAATCACATTCTAAAAAAGATTTTAGAAACCTCCCCCCCAAATTCACACATAGGTTAAAGATATTTCCTCAAGAATACCTACCTCTAAACCTGAGTACATTGATTTGCACTTGCAGTTCATTTTCTGTGAAATGTATCAAAATCAAAAAGCCTGAACAAAATCTCACATTCACATTTAATGCCCAGGATCAAAACTTACTATGTGAAGTGATCAGCAAGTGACTTCCTAGCAAAGCGCATCAATACAGGAAAACATCTTACCTAACACAGAGTCACCACAGATAAATAATAAAGGAACAACAATGAAAATTCACTTCCACCTAAAAATAAGTTTCTAAAACCCAAAGGCAATCTTCTATCTCAGAACACGATTATCACTTCCATGGCTGAAAGAGGAAACTTGAGAGTAACAGAAATGTTTCTAAGCCAGATTTGTTCTTTTTCAAAGGTTGTTTATACTTCTTTTTCAAAAACACTTTTATCAAAGCACTCCACTACAGACACATATTCTGATGTGTCTTCAAGTAGATGACTAAACTCCAAAAGTTAGAACCTTGTAACCATGAGTTTTGTACTTGAAATATAATCTAGGCTGTTGATATGTAATATACATCATTTTCAGAAATTCCAGTAAAACTGAAGAGTATAGAGATGGTTTCTCCAAGCAGCTGGCTTAAGTTTGTACACGAGTACAAGAAATCCAGATATCCTTGGGTGCTAAACATGCACAGGAGTTCATCTCAATAAAAAAATCCACATAAACCCCCCTACAAAATACTATGGTTACTGAGCGGTTTTGCATCTATGTAAAAGATTTGGCAAAACAGTCTGCTCCCATAGGAGCTGTCTTAAGATTACTGCTTTGGCAGGGGAGAGGTATATGACCAGCATACTAAATTCTTTGGGTTTTGTTGCCCAAGGAGAAAATGAAAACCAGAACAGAGATATAATTCTTAACAGTACCAAGTGGATTAACTGTTGCTTTCCTAGCCAAGTAATCAAGGATTAGAGGTTTAGCTTCTGAAAAAAAGTTTTTGTTTCTAGTTTTCACTATTCTCACAAAACAAAGTTCTCATAAAAACCTGCCATCCAATATACTGGAGACATATTTTCTAATGTAAAAGTAGAACCTGACAATCTCTGTGGGAAAACTTACAAGGCAGATATGCTATAATAGGAAAATCTCAAAGTTTTTTCACCAATGTCTTTCCATTTATACCCATTTGTTTAGTTTCCCTAGGACTACTTCACAGGTGGGGAAGTAATCTCCAGGCAGAGAAAGGTAGGTCTTACATATAACTTTACCTTAGGTTGACAAAATAATTAGGATTTATTGAACGTTGGTGAACGTTGGGTCTTGTAGTAATGTCAGGATTTTGCCCAACACCCTAATCTCAATCTATGATCTCACCAGAGTCTGGCAGCTATGAACAGTCTATTTAGACTATTCCAGTTGACATTAGTAACAAACTTTTCTTTTTGAGCACAGACAATACTGGTCACCATGGAGATATGGTGGGATGGATCCTATGACTGCAGTATTGGAATGGTTACAGGCTCTTTAGGAAGGACAGGCAGGGGAAGCAAGGAGGGTGTGTCGCCCTCTGTGTCAGTTACCAATTGGAGTGCATGGAGCTCCACCTGGGGATGGATGAGGGGACCGAGAGCTTATGAGTCTGAACTGAACACAATATTCAAAGCGCAGCCTCATTCGTGCTGAGTACAGGGGCACAATCACTTCTCTAGTCCTGCTGATCATGCCATTTTTGACACAAGCCAGGATGCTGTTGGCCCTCTTGGCCACCTGAGCACACTGCTGGCTTATGCTCACCTGGCTACCAACCAGCATCCCCGGCTCCTTTTCTCACAGGCAACTTTCCAGCAATTCATCCCCAAGCCTGTATTGATACATGGGGGTTTTGTGGCCCAAGAGCAGGACCCAACACTTGGCATTGTTGAATTTCATAGAACTGATCCATCAGCCCATCGATCCAGCCTACCCAGGTTCCTCTGTAGAGTCCTTCCTGTCCTCGAGCAGAACAACACTCCCACCCAATTTGGTGTCATCTGCAAACTCACTGAGGGAGCACTCAATCCCCTCATCCATATCATTGAAAAAGATATTAAATGAGACTGGCCCCAACACTGAGCTCTGGGGAACACCATTTGTGACTGACCACCAGTTGGATTTAACTCCACTCATCACAACACTCTGGGCTCAGCCATCCAGCCATTTTTTTTACCCAGTGACGTGTACACCTGTCTAAGCTGTGAGCCACCAGCTTTTCTAGGAGAATGCTGTGGGAGGCAGTATCAAAGGCTTTACTGAAGTCTAGATAGATATAATCCACAGCCTTTCCTTCATCCACTGGGTGGGTTACCTGGTCACAGAAGGAGATCTGGTTGGTCAAGCAGGACTTGCACTTCAGGAAGCCACACTGACGTGGCCTGATGCCTTGGTTGTCCTGCACTTGCCTGGTGAGTGCATTCAAAATGAACTGCTCCATAATCTTTCCTGGTACTGGGGCTAGGCTGACAGACCTGTAGCTCCCTGGATCCCTTTTCCAGCTCTTCTTCTGGATGAGTTTGGGACCTCCCATGTTAACCAGGGCTGCCGATAAATGATGGAGGGTGGCTTGGCAAGCGCCTCTATCAGGTCCTTCGGTACTCTCAGGGGGATCCTGTCTGGTTCCGTGGACTTGTGAGTGTTCAGGTGGCATAGCACATTGTTGACTGCTTCCCCTTAGATTACAGGGGGTTTTATCCTGCTCTCCATCCCTGTCTTCCAGTCCAGGGGGCTGATTACCCTGGGGATAACTGGTCTGACTATTCAAGACTGAGGCAAAAAAGGAATTAAGAACCTCAGCCTTTTCCTCATCCTCCCCTCCAGGTACAATAAAGGATGGAGATTCTTCTTTTGTTGTAAAAACATTTTTTGTTCTCTCTTACAATAGTGGCTGGAGTTCTTGCCAGATGTCTTCCTGCCCAGTTTGTCTTGCGGCACATAGGGACAGCCTGTTCCTGCATCTTTAAGGCTCCTGCATTTCTATAAATCTGAGTGCAATTTCAAATTACTTTATTCTGTGGAAAATTCAGTTTAGGCTGAAATTGAATATTTATCTTAAAAAAGTCTGTTTTGGTATGTTCACCTGATAGAACAAACTCCTACTTGCCCTACTTGCTTTATAAAATCTGAGAGATACATAACTGAAAAACAAGAATAATTTTTGGTTATACAGTGACTCAGAATACTTTGTTATTTTTCCTATTGGAACAATAGGAACTGATTGGAGACACAACCAACAAGTTCTACTGAAATGCTTAACGTTACTGAGGTAATTAGACCTAATGGATTCACAGAAGGAAACAAGAACATCAGGATCTTTTCAGTCTCATTTCAACAGATATATGATTCTGAATAAAAGGCAGTATTTTAGCTACTGTTCAGTTGGCTTCCATCAAATTGTATCTCATCTCTTTATCATCATGTAAAACTTACCTACCTACAATTATTTTCAAATAATAATTTAAAAAACCCTCAAACCCAAAACCTACCACTCCAAACCTCCCTTAAAGTAAAATACCATTTTCTCATGTTTAGATGGATTTCATGTGTTTCAGTACACCCAGTGTCTGTTATTCTGCAACTGGGCACTACTGAGAAGAATTCATCTTCTCTGCACTCCCCAATCAAATATTTATAAATACTGATATGGTCTTCCTGTGTCTTCTCTTTAAGTAACCACATCTATGACAGAGAAGATTAGACACATACAATGAAGAACTACCGATACCTTTTTGGTATCAGAACCACAAAAAAGAAAGCCAGTCTTCTAAATGAGGTACTTAATCATCTAGAATGCTACTATTAACAACAAAGGAACTTGCCTACAAGGAGGTCATCACAACGTGGGAGCCAGGTTCCTCATAGTGTTGCATGGTGAGACGACACAAGACAATAGATACAAGCTAAAATGTGAGAGACTGACGCATATAAGGAAAAGCCTCTTTACAATGAAGACAGTCAAGCATTGGAACAGGTTGCCTCAAGAGGTAGTACAGTCTCTGTCCTTGGACATTTTCAAGATCAAGATGGGAAAACCTTTACTAACCTGGCCCGACTTCAGTTCTGACACTGTTTAGAGCAGAGGGCTGGACCAAGATAACCTCCTGAAGACTCTTCTAACCTGAATTACTGTATGGGTCTATACTTGATGACAGAAGTGTTCACAATTTATTTTTAAGGAACTGAATAGGGGCTGAGCTAGCTCTACCACTGTTAAACAAAACAAAAATATCCAACCAAAACACACAGTATCTATGTCCTGGAAATACACACAGTATGGACACAATTGATAGACTCCTGTAAGAATTGCATGGCATTGGAAAAAGACTCTTAAAGTAAAGGTAAATTAAGAGAAATATTAAATGCTAATTCTGCAACAAGTTTTAAGTACTCTCACATATAGTAAGAGTCAAAATGGTATGGGAAACAACATTTTTAGTAGACATACATAATTATCTTGCACATTACCTACACTGTACATTACAGACTCTCATATTTCTAAGCCAGCCCAGATTAAAGACCATATTACATACAGCTTCAAATTACCTCAGTTTATTAGACAGCACCTTGTTCTGAAAGGATTAATATCTTCCCATTTTCAACGTGACCAAGTTTTTTTTTGGCACTTACAGTTCTTGTTATTGAGCAGTTGTGTAACAAGACAGATACAAGAGGTACATTCAGTCCTTTCCTCATCCCATACCTAGGGATGGCTTCTCTGACGTTTCAATGGAAGCAGGTGCAAGTCTTTCAAAAGTGAGTTACAGTGCACAGTGCAGATTTAATAACTCCTTCCATAACAGACTAAAGTGCTCCTGATGCTCTAAAAAAAGAAATGAGAAAACTGAAGTTCTCCAGAGATCTCTTGGGACGATCATTCAGATCAGAGATGAGAGACTTCAAAGTATGATGAACATGTTTTTTCTTTTCTTATCTTGATTATTTTTAACAGGGAAAAGTTGGTTCTTGCTTTAGGTGGGATCAGCTCGACTACAGCTGACCTAAACAGCTACATAAAATTACAGTGTTTTTAAGGTTTCTTCTGATTAAGGAGCAAAACAGATGGTGGGACTTGGTGACTGATACAATCTTGTTTATTTACAGAGAGCGGTTAAGTTCCACTTTTCTTAGTACAACAAAACACAAGTAGGCAATTGTTTCCTGTTCCTTACTACTCATCTTCCTCTACCATTCCATCTAAAGAGCTCTCACAAAGCAGTGTCTGCATTCACACTTCAAGTAGTCATTTACACAAAGCCATGAGCATTTGGCTCATTTTCACCTTTGTGTCACTTCCTCATTTCTCATAAAAATTATTCAACTACATGTACTGTTACTTTACTGAGTGACATATCTTTGTTTTGCTGCTTCATAAATGAAAGGCAGTGGCTCACCAGCTTCAGTTAGCATTGCTACAAATAAAGTTTAAATTATTCTGTCATCCTACCTAAATGTGAAAACTAGCAACCCTATGCTTCTTCAGGGAAGAATTCAAACAGTACATACCCTTAAATGCCAACGTGCTTTTATTATTTTTCTGCTTGTTCACTTACAGAACTACCCTCAAACACTGTGATAGCAGTATTCAAGAATCATGCTAAATGACTGGATCTGTTTCTGTTTTTTACTCTAAAGGTGCAAGTCATGTAAAGTATGACCACTCTTCTGTGACACTTCTGTTATATGGAATGGTTCCTTTGTTAGCTTTACAAAGAGAAGATTTTTTCCTTCAGTGGGATGCTACTCTTACTGTCAACAAACTCAAACAAAACATGCAATAAAGGAATAGAGGTCCTTTCTAGAAAGACGAACTAGCTAATACAATGCTGTGCTAGGCTAATACTCTACTCTCACATTAATCTTTTTGACAAACAGAGGGAAAAGACAATATTTACACCAAGACAATATATAAAACCCTAAAATTAAAGATTTCATTTTAAGAATTAGAATGACAGGGTGATGTTCAGGGCATGCAGGCTGTCTTCCACAAAAATACGCATTCAATATGCTTGGGACATTAAAAAAAGAACACAAAAAGAGATAAAAGGGAACTGCCTACTTAGTTAAAAGCAAATAGCAAAAATTTCAAACCTCACAGATGTTATCTCCTTACTGTAGCCTCAGAAAGGACTAAGCACAGAATTCATTTAAGATGACCATAAATGAAGAGCAGGTAAAAAGATGAGCATCTGCCACAGCCACTCCTTCCCTCAAGATCTTTGTAATGTTAAAGAACTGAGTATGGGGGGCATACAAGATTAACTTCACAAGGTTAGTTTTGGGTGTTTCAGATTTTATAATGCTAGTGTTAGAATTGCTCCTTTGCATCATGGATATTTACAAATTCTTTCCTTCATCTTACACCATCCTCAAAGTAAGACAGCCAGAGTAGGCAAACAGTATATTTACACTAGAATTTGGTCAAGGTTCTGGGACTAAAACTTTATTTTAAGGCTCCATCTGTCCCCCAGCTTCCAATACTGGCTCAGCATCAGCACTATCACATTCCTGTAGCACCTACATTTTACTCCAGGAACTGGCTTTCACTACTTAGAGACTGTTAATTTCTAACCTCAACTGTCTGTCGACACATGGCTGCAGATGGATTTCAGACACCAATTATATGGATGATAAAACACTACCTTTCCACTACAAGGCTCTACAGTTGAATCCTTCTGCACACATCTACTAGCCAACTGTTGATTATTCACAGTAGAAATCTCAGCTTTTCCACTGACAGACAACCTAAGTCCCATCTTTTTGATTTACCAATGAAGTCAAACCAGTAGATGCAGGAGAGACTCGCAGTTCTTACGCTTTCTGTGCCAGATGCAGAATCTGATGAAGGGCAAAGAAGGCCATACTTGGAAGTGGAGTGCAGCATACATTCACATTTTAGTCTATAAGAAAGGCAGGCAGGAAACTGGGTAGCACTGGGCTCTGCAGGCAGAGACTCTCCTCTTATACACTGGTGTCAAACAGAGAAACTGGATTACCACAGAATAGCAAGTCCGATGAGCACTGACTACGAGAGTAGGATAGAACCTTATTCATCACTGGATTAATCCTAGACATTCCTCTTACCTAGACTCCATTAAAACACGGACATCTATCTTTCTACCCTATTGTTCAATGTGTTTCATGCTCTTGCTCCCCCCAGAAAGAAGATTACATCGCTTTTTTTTTTATTATATTCTATTTGCTCTCTACTGTCCTTTCCAAAATAAGTTTCACACGCAGAAGGTTATATCTGATACTCGGAAAGAAGATACAATGGTATTTTTAACCTGTAGGTGTTTTCACTAGGAGATAATGTGAAACTACAACTTGAGCATATGAGGTAACTATTCTGAAATATATACAGTACACCTTAATTTGCCAGATAGGAGCTGAAGTCACATCAATATAAGAAAATTCAGGAATATTAAACCAAATTAAATCTAATATATTGATCCATGTGTACACTTACTTCTTAAGAAATAACATGTTCATTCAGTGAAATACACTGAATGGAGACAAGGAAGAAGTGTTATATATCTGCTGACTTAATATGATTGAAATAAAATGTTTATTTCAGTTTAACTTTGAATGCTCCCAAGTATATGAGTTAAACTTCTACAACTTCAATTTCTTAATATATTTAACTCTCTCTTCTTTTCCCTCATCTACAGTAAACTGTATTCAAACAGTGCTTTATACACCAGGTATTCCTCTAAAAGGTCCTCTCTCTGCTGATCAGCACACTCCAAGATCTTTCCACTCAGTAGGTGCCCTCCATTTAAATCTTGCCCCAGAGTAATATTACATATCAGCATTTAACTACATCTGACAGTTATTAGACTTAATGCTTAACTAACCTAAGTTATTTTGTACAAAATATGACCATTTTGTTTTTCCCAATTTAGCATAATTTGCAAAGTTGGAAGCCTTTCTTTCACTATCACAATCCAAATTATCACCTGAAAGTAATTAAAAGTGCTAGCTCCTTAAAACATTCTTAAATTTAAAAAATAAATTTCAATACATCACTTTTCTTCTGCTAAGGTCCTTCTCAAAATTTGACATGGCATGGGCTTTTTAAAAGAGTTTGTTTCATTTGACTATGTGCTGCAATATTAAACAAACACCCTTCTCAAAAGTACTAAACCAAGTTCAATTTCAGCAACTGTAACTTCAATCACATACAGCTCCATGGATTTCTGCACAACTGACGCTATGCTTGCAAGTACTCATGCTAAAGTGTCTGGTGAAACCTCACAATTAAAACCCACTGTGTTTCAAATACTGATATAAAGAAGGTCTATTACCTGTGTTCAGTGAAAAATATGAGGAAAACATCATTAGAGTAATTCATTCTGTTCACTTGTAAGAAAGCCAAAGAAAAGCATTGTTAGTATATATTAAAGTACATAAATGTATAGGACTAGATTCCTTTAAGTATGAAGCCAGAATTTGAAAAAACGACTCCTTTAAATTCCATCTACCTTTCAGAACCATTAAATATCAATTCTCCATAAATAGATATTTTTTTAAGTATATCATTTGGTAGCATAAAACCAAGACCATCAAAAGTCCGAGGAAGCATTCAGGAGACAATGGGAAATGAAGAACAACCATATTGCCTGGAGGTATCTGAACATTAACCTTCCTCTATCCCTGCCCACCCATTTTCCCATGCTGGAAGAAAATCAAGAAAAATAAATAAAAAAACCCCCAACACCTCAAGGTCCAATCCTCGTTCACTTTTTGAAACTATTTCTGTTTGCAGGCATTAATTAAAACTAACTGAAGATCAGAAGTGAAATTGTATCTAAGGCAACTGTCCTTAAAGATAGCAAGATCTGAGGTGCAGTTCACTTCTTCAGGGGAGGGCTACGGGCACAATGGCTGTATTCTCCATCTCATTGATATAAAAATAATAAAAGAGTATCACTGTAAATGTCCAAATCCAATATTCTACCACAAAACACCCTATGAACAAATAGACACTCTCCCAGCAAGCAGATGATGTGAATTCAAAAGCATGTAGGAGACATGCCAGGTTTCAAATCCCGAATGAGTCCTATGCTGTACTATTAAATTGTATACTCCCTGTCACAGCCACATAGAAGTGAATGATAATATTCTGAAGAACCTTTCAGAAAAAATGAACTACAGGCACCCTGTTACTTCCAGATTTTTTACTTTAAGATGTGACAAAAATGTCCCAAATCCAAAGTTCATTTACATCTAAAGTTGTGTAGCCAAATGTTTGCTCAAAGAAATGCAGCGTTATACTCTACAGACACTTTCTCAACATAAAATGGGAAAAAAAAGAAGATATTTACCCAGTGCAAGCAGAACGTGACAAGACAAAGCCCTGTTTCTGCCCATTTTAGTGCAATCCAAATACCAGGTGAGCACCTGAACCACTGAATTATTGATTTTGTCAAAATACAGGTGAACAGGTAGAGTTTTGACAAACTGGTGTCATCTACTCAAAAAACATTTCAGAAGAAAATTCCATCCCAAGCAGCACTAATCAAGACCTGCAGTTGAACAGAGTTTGAGATTTCATTTCAGAACTCATAAAACCACACCTGGGAGATTGGAAGATGGTGAAGAATGACAAGCAGAGATTAAAAACAGAACTAGAAATAAAAAATAATTTTAAAAAAGCCTAAAACACCTCCCCCCACAAAAAAACCCCCAATAAACAACCACCCTCCAAGAAGCTATAAGAATAAAGCATAAATGTGTGTCAAGGGAACCACATACTTCAAGGAAACAAATCTGTAAAAATAGAACCCATAAAAAGAAGTCTGCACTAGATATTGATTACACTTAACAACAGATAACAGGAAACAAACGAACAAGAAGTCAGAACACAGAAGAAATGTAAATACAGTAATTAAAAAAAATGTGACTAAAGTACGCTGAACGTTCCTCCCTCCTGAGCACAGAATAAAGCATCTTCTGAAAAAATAACTGCGTTATATTTTAAATTGAGGAAGAAAACCTTATCATCGGCAAAGAGGTTGGTGCGACCTTCTTCTGCCACACCTGCCTGAATAACACCGAATGGGTCTTAGAAAGGATTGTCTAGCTATTTTGAGGGAAAAACACTTATAGCCCTTCTCATCTTGGTCAGCCTTCCTAAAATCATTCCCTTGACATTAAACAGAAGCCGATCAATTTATAAAACTTCAAACAGGCAAAATGTTTTCCTTATGACCTTACAAATTGATTGCAATATTCAACATTCACTTTGCAGAGCCATTCCACATTAAACAGGAACATATTAAAGCTAAGTAGGTATTTACTCAACATCAAAATTAGAGTAAGTTAGATATTAAGAGATTAAGATGAAGTTATTTCATACTTAGATACTTAGCTAACTGGATGGTAGAATTCATATTCTGAGGAATTTTGAAGCTTCAGTAGTACAGGAAATTATTCTACTTAAGAAATAAAATATCTTAAATAATTTGGAGGGGATGGAGAAAGGGAACAATGTCTTCCTCAAGCTCTTTGTTAAAAGATAAAGAAGAGATTTTTCCATTAAGTTAGGTGAAACAAGCTCCCCTAGCTATACATATTTCCTGCTGCCAGTGTGGTAAGTTCTGCCTGACAGCTGGGATTCCTGGGACCTGCAGTTCCCTTGAAGTCAGCTAGGAGTAGAAAAGAGCAACTGTATTAGACAGAATTAATATATTCTCATGAAATATTAAGCTGAAATTGTGTGTCAACAGATACATTCCTTACAAAAGTTTCTAACCAACCCTATAATCCCTCCCCTAAAATGCCTTCATGCTTTATGTAAGTACCATTTTCAGTGGTAAAAACAAGCTCACCTCGATTACACACTGCAGTCTACTTAAACCACTGTACATGAAGCACACTATTCAGTAAAGACTCGTACTGAACATCTCTCATTAAACAGCTGCAAACCCCAAACTTAATGCTGAGCCTTACCCGAAGCCTCCTGTGTAACAACTGATTGTGCATGCTTTGGTTGCTCCATCTATTTAAAAAAATAAGATTGAAAAAAAAAATTGTTATAATCTTATTATCCTCATAAAAATCTACAAATGAAAAAATTACAAAGTAACTGTTGTTATTATTAACTGTGCACAATGAAGACATTTTATGGGACCAGGATCAAACAGCACATGACTGCACAGGCACGGGCTATGTCAAAACACCAATATGCATATAATAAGCTATATGCAGAGTCAATTGGTATTTTCAGATTCATAATTTTTGAAAATTATTCTGCCATCCTAACATTCTTCTTTCTCTCCATCTTTTTAGCCAGCTATCTTTTATAGATAATCGCAAAATCATCTCCATACAAAAAAACCCTGCTATTTGAGACCTAGATAGTTATTTCCTCCCTCACATGTGTGTGTGTATGTGTGTGTGTGTGTGTGTGTGTGTGCGTGTGTATACACACACACACACAAACGATTATTTCCATTTAACAAACAGGAATACCCTAGGATCACAAAAAGTAAATTATAAACAGCAGAGCAGGCTATATTTCTTTATCTACAATGTCAAGTAATATGGTCTGCTTTTAACAGAATAATGTGTTAAAACATGTACAGTATTATCCTGCAACTGGCCAACAGTTAATTGTCTAATTAGTTTATATGATATTATCTGATTTTTTTTTAAATGTAAGCTTTATATGTTGAATATTATTAGTTTTTACAGAAACAAGCCAAACCAAAACAAAATGCTTTAGCAGCATTTCCTTCTAGTGCAAGTTAGTATAAATTTAAATATCTCCCAGTGGGCAATACAGAGCTATGTTCAGTGCTTGTGTATTTCTATTGGCTTCTGTTTGATTAAAGGAAACTGTTTCATTATAGAAGCAAAGTAGAACAATTCCTTGGAGTATTAGAGCACAATATTCTGTGCATATGACCATGCAAGGATTCAAAAGAAAAGAGATATGATGTTCTTTTCTGAATACCTGACTTTGAGGAATGACTCTTTAGTGAAGATTTACATTATTTCCATTTTCTAAAACTCCGTACTCCATACACAATTATCCTTTTCAAGACAAATTGAGTTTTGAAATTTCTGTTTTCTATCAATGGCAGTATTTATGCTATCAGGACACAGGAGAGCAAGACATTTATTTAAATGTTTGATGGCTGGCCTTTCATGCTTGTACTTCAACTTCCATAATTTTGCTGACAGCAGATTAAAAAAAATGTGAAAACAAGAAAAACATTCAGCTTTCAAACATGCTGAAGAGGCCTAATCTCTCAGTATTATTTTCAGTGTAAAAGCATGGATCTTAGTTTTAGGATCCAGAAACTTTGAGTTAACATAAGAACGCAGTAGAGTATGAAAATAACAAGCCTTTTCTTTTTCTTCATTCTCCAGTGCACATGTCAGATTTTGAATTTGGAAACCCCCAGAAGCACAACAAGTCTATGCATTGTAGGGATATTTTGTTAATCTACTATAGGAGGGGAGGGAAAAACACCATAGCCAGAAAATCAGTGATGCACAGGTTATGAAAACTACTAGAAAACTCAACATTTAATAGTACAGAACAAAATCAAAGCCATAAAATTAAGTTCCGCAAATTAAGCAAACAGATTAAAAACCTCAACAAAGCACCATCTAACTAAATTTGTTTACAAAATAAACTAAAGGTTGCATGTGGTACTAAGGAAACAGAGTTGAGTCTTTATGAGACTGACAGAACCTAATGTTTGGGGATTAGGTCTAAAAGACGTCCAACTGTTGCAACCTAGAAAAAAAATCTTAGATGCTTGTTTTCATACTGCATCATAGGAATCTATCACTAGAAAGTGTCAAAACTGACAACTGCAAATGATTTTCCATCTTAAACTTGACAGTACTTTCCTTTATAAATGGTACAATGGGAAACATGGCAGCACGGGAATTAATGTGACGTGAGTCTAGAAGACGCTCAAGAATCTGGCTGTTATAAGTCATGAACATTTTTATTCTGAGATCTATGTTTCCTTCATATGCAAGAAGGTCACAGAAGTTAAAATATTTCATCATCATATCTATATAAGGCTTATTGTAAAGAATTAGTTTATTTAGGAACAATAAATCATAAAATCTGAAGTTCCAGTCAAAATTTAATTATACGCACTTTATGTTACAAACTATTGTTTGCAAGGCTTGACTGCTTTTCATTTAATAAGGTCTGCTTACTGCATAAAATGCACAGAACAGCTTAGCTGAGTAATATGGCATTTTTATGGCTATGATTTTAACTAGTTAAGCCAAGGAAATAGATGACAGCTACTTTCTTTTTAATCTTACTGTTGAAGTAAAGCTGCAAACCTTTTCCTTCCAGAAATAATCCTCAAACTGATTGCTGTCAACCGAATGCTGGAGGGAAAGTCTGTCAACCAAGGAGGGTGGAGACATGAAAGACAAGCTCCCTCTTTCCATATGTAACCACCTTTCCGCAAAAATAGAAGCTAAATCTAACATAATCTTTGCAAATTAAAGATCTATTCTGTATAAACCTATAAAAAATTGTTCTGTATAATAGCCAACATATTAATTCAGGAAAAACTATATCTGACTAGGCTCCATTATCAAAGAGACATGATGTTATTCAAGCGTTCAGAATGAAACCCTGTATCTTTGTTCCTTAAAAATGAAAGCATATCTTGTAAGAGCTGATTTTGGATACAGAGTAATATAGTCTGTACTTTATATACTTCGAACAAATTTATATCAAAACCCAAACTCATCGGATTTCTAGGTCTAAAATATATTGGCCCTGTGCTGTTCATTTGTAGATTACCTAACTCCTTCAGAGGGTGAAATGAAGATCATTAATACCAATAAAGAGTTTTGTACCTAGTAAACACAACATAAATGCTAAATTATGACAAGGACAAAAGTAGCCTAGTTTCTCTCCATCCAGAGACCAAAGAGTTATGCTCCGTATTTGGATTACTTTATTCACTCATGCCTAAAACCCAGTATCTCTATTAACTGATAGTTTGCCATTTATCAACACAATCTGCCTCCCTGTTATCCTGCTTTTGGGGTCTCAGATTTTTTTTCAAATATCCAGTAAGATCCCATTGTAAATAAATACAACCGCAGAACTCATTTTCTTTGGTCAACCCCTGCTAAAAAGTGTCTTCTGTCTGCAGTTTAAACATAGTTTAATTAGGAGTTTTCTTCACTCTTTAAACATCTTTTAAGATAACAAAAAGATAAGACTTTACTTGTATAGACTATAAATCAGATTGGCAAAGTCTGTGAAAGATAACAAAAAATCTTTCTATAAATAACAAAAGGAGTACTAGGGAGACCATACAGTCCCTATTGGACGCAGAAGGAACAACAGTGACAGGGGATGAGGAAAAGGCTGAGGCACTTAATGCCTTCTTTGCCTCAGTCTTTAATTGTAAAGAAAGTTGTTCCCTTTCTGTACAAACCCCAGAGCTTGAGGAGCAAAATGAGGCTCCCATGGTCCAAGAGGTGGTGGTCAGAGCCTTGCTAGCCCAACAAGATGCCCACAAGTCTATGGGGCTGGATGGGATCCACCTGAGGGTATTGCAGGAACTGGCAGATGTGCTGGTCAAACCCCTTTCCATCATCTTCCAACAGTCCTGGCTGACTGGGGAAGTTCTACTGGACTGGAGGCTGATGTTGTGCCCATCCACAAGAAGGGTCACAGGGAGGATCCAGGGAACTACAGGCCTGTCAGTCTGACCTCAGTGCCAGGGAAAGTCATGGAACAGGTGACCTTGAGTGTGATCATGGAGCACATGTAAGAGAACCGGGTGATCAGGCCCAGTCAACACGGGTTCACAAAAGGCAGGTCTTGCCAAACTAACCTGATCGCCTTCTATGACAAAGTGACTCGGATGCTGGAAAAGGGAAAGGCTGTGGATGTATCTTCCTGGACTTCAGTAAGGCCTTTGACACAGTTTCTCACAGCATTCTGCTTAGGAAACTGTCAGCCTCTGGCCTGGACAGGCGCACACTCTCCTGAGTGGAAAACTGGTTGGCTGGCCGGGCCCAGAGAGTGGTGGGAAATGGTGTTAAATCCAGCTGGAGGCCAGTTACAAGTGGGGTTCCCCAGGGCTCGGTGCTGGGTCCAGCCCTGTTCAATGTCTTTATCAATGACCCGAATAAGGGGACCAAATACACACTTAGCAGGTTTGCAGATGACACAGGTGGAAGCGTGGATCTGCTGGAGGGTAGGGAAGCTCTGCAAAGGGATCTCAACAGGCTGGAGCACTGGGCAGAGTCCAATGGCATGAGGTTTAACACAGCCAAATGCTGGGTGCTGCACTTGGGGCACAACAATCCTGTGCAGCTACAGACTGGGAGAAGTCTGTCTAGAAAGCTGCCAGGAGGAGAAGGACCTGGGGGTGTTGGTTGACAGCCGACTGAACATGAGCCAGCAGTGTGCCCAGGTGGCCAAGGAGGCCAAAGGCATCTTGGCTTGGATCAGAAATGGTGTGACCAGCACGTCCAGGGAGGTTATTCTCCCTCTGTATTCGGCACTGGTGAGACCACATCTCGAATCCTGTGTTCGGTTCTGGGCCCCTCACCACAAGAAGGATGTTGAGGCTCTGGAGCGAGTCCAGAGAAGAGCAATGAAGCTGGTGAAGGGGCTGGAGAACAGGCCTTATGAGGAGCGTCTGAGAGAGCTGGGGGTGTTTAGCCTGGAGAAGAGGAGGCTGAGGGGAGACCTCATTGCTCTCTACAACTACCTGAAAGGAGGTTGTAGAGAGCAGGGTGATGGCCTCCTCTCCCAAGTGACAGGGGACAGGACAAGAGGGAATGGCCTCAAGCTCCACCAGGGAGATTTAGGCTGGACATTAGGAAAAAATTCTTCACAGAAAGGGTCATTGGCCACTGGAACAGGCTGCCCACGGAGGTGGTTGATTCACCTTCCCTGGAGGCGTTTAAGGCACAGGTGGACGAGGTGCTAAAGGGCATTGTTTAGTGTTTGATACGAATGGTTGGACTCGATGATCCAGTGGGTCTCTTCCAACCTGGTTATTCTGAGATTCTATGAAAATACACAAAATGGTTGGTTAGTACTCAAATGATCATAGTAAGATAGAATATTAAATATTTTTCTCCATTGTTCTGCAGGTAATGTGTAATGTTTTATCTAATAACTATGTCTGCACCTTTTATAGCATCAGCTGAAAAGGAATTGCTCTGCCTTTTGAAGTTAAACAGATGTACAGCGTTAACAGGAAATTTCAAACAACGAAAAAAGAAGAAAACCCATAAATAATTATTTTTCTGAAATTCAGATGATGAGCATGTGCATTTATATTGATTTTGGAAATAAGGGTAAAGGCTAGAGCTGCGTACTTGCACAAGTGCCCATTAGCACTTCTTTGCTTCCCACCTGTTCTCTGCAGCTTGGATGCCAAGAACCTCTCCAGGTTCTGGAGGCATCATGAAATGCATCAGCACCACACAGAGAAGTAGAATTCTTCCATTTTTCCAATGGACTTCCTACATAATGTAAATTCAGAATCAAATTGCAAACACTAGATCTCATGTCAAAATCAGTGTCAAGATATTAAGTTGAAAGTACAGTTAGCTCATGACTGTGTCCCTAGGACACTGCATGTTTATTTCAAGGAGTAGAAAAAAGAGAATCAGTATTTTCCACATTTTAAGTACTACCTCTTGCAGTATTCTGTAAATGGAAGGCCTTCATTTAATGAAAAGGTTCCTCTTCCTTGGCCCTCTATAAACACACATGCACAAAAAGAAAATAAAACCTTGTAGCTAAAAGAAAATGCACCAGTGACTTAATAAGCCAACAGAAAACTCCTTCTGTTCAAGCAATATTGAATAAATTTTCCCGAGACAAAACAGCTTGATTGTAGACCAAGAGACTTAAACAGAGCACTAAGTAACACCATAGAAATCTTAAAGCTTTGCTTACAATGAGGGTAGTCCAGTGTCTCTTCTGCTCATTGCTGATGGCAAAACAGGTGAGTATTGCATGACAAGAGGAAATGTGGAATACAGATCAATTTTTTTCCCAAAATTTTTCATCATCCAAAGCAAGCATATATTTAAAAGCCCCTGCATTTTTCTAACATAAGATACACAATTGCTTCAGCTGAATGAAAGCCCATTTAGGCTTCATGAACGTTGGCCTTAGCTTGATTAATTCAGCCCCCCCATTTCACAATCAATTTCAAGACTACATATTTTGAAACCTCCATACCTGTACCAGCCCAGAGAGTCCTTCTCCCTTAAAACTGAGGGGGGCAAATAAATTTAATGCCAAAAAAAGGTGTGCCTGTGTGCCATATAAAATAACACTACCTTCCCTGTGACAATTGTCAATTAGTGTGTGCGCACACATAAGTGCCAGCACTATTAAATAAGAACAAGGAAAGATTGTGAAAAAGACACTTTTATCACTTAATTATCCTGGCCACACAGCAGTAGTAATCTACACTATTACTGTTGAAGTACGGAAGTGACGTGAAATGAAAACTGGTGGAACTGCTGGCCTCAGAGGATTGTGATCACCGCCACAAAATTCAGCTGGAGGCCAGTTACTAAAGGTGCACACCAAAGGCTGATACTGGGGCTGACGGTGTTTAACATTTTCATTAATGAACTGAATAATGGGACTGAGTGCAAGTTGGCAGACCACATGAAATTGGGAATAGTTGTACTGCTATTCAGAGGAACCTCAACAGGGAGGAGAAATGAATTTCAGAAAAAGGAAATGCACATTTCTCACCCAGAGAGGAATAATCCCATTCACTCGTAAAAGGCTAGGGACCAGCCAGATGGAAAGCAACTGGGAAGTACGGGGGAGGTCCTAGTGGGTAAGAAGTTGAATATGAGCCAGGAAAGTGCCCTTGCAGCAATGAAGGCCAACACACCCCTGAGCTGAATTAGGAAACGCATTACCAGCAGGCCAAGAGAGGTGATCCTTTCCTTCAGCACCAGTGAGCTCACATCCCAGTACAAGGACACGGACATACTGGTGTGCATCCATTAAAGGGCACAGGGATGATACAGGGATTGGAGTTGCTGTCATACATAGAGAGGCTGAAAGATCTGGGATTGCTTAGCCTAGAGAAGGCTCAGGAAGCATCTTATTAGTATGTATAAAAACCTCATGGGAGAGAGAAAAGAAGCCAGAGACTCTTTTCAGTAGCATCCAGTGAAAGAACGAGAGGAAAAAGGCATAAACAGAAATACAAGAAATTCTATTTGAACAAAGGAAGAAACATTTTGCATATGAGGATTGTTCAAAACTGAAACACCTTGCCTAACGAGGCTGTAAAGTATCCATCCTTGGAGATAATTCAAACCCTAACTTGAGACAGCCCTTGGCAACACACTCTAGGTGACTCTGTTTTGAGTAGGAGGATTGGACTAGATGATCTCCAGAGGTCTTCTCCACCTTCTCCAGGTCTGTAATTCTGTGGTTACATATGCATTTGATCTTTTGCATAAACAACTCCATTACATATATAAAAGTAAACTATTTCTAATTAGCATGATAATGTCAATGTCTTATGCTGAATTTTCAATGTATGAAAATGTTATACATGACATGTATTACCTGACATACTCTGCTTTCTTATGTACAATTAAAAATTTTAAGTATGAAGTAAGAGTGACACTACACCATTGTATTTCCATGGAAAACCTGTAACCCTTTGGGGATTAAGCAAAATCAACACTAGTGAAACGTTTAAAAAAGTTGCAATGTCAAAATGCAATAAAAGTAAGATTAATGTACAATACTATTTATATTAAAAAATGAAACATTAAAAACCAGTTGTTTCAAATCCACACTTTAACTTAATTAATTAAATACACCCATACTCTTATTCCATCTCAAGTTATTCAAGCCACTGCAGCACATACGTCCCTTTAGTAGCTTTCCCACTTTACATTTCAGTTAGAAACATCTATTTCATTAATATGAAGGGCTTACCTTTCTTCTGGAGTCATAAAAGCTTCCTAATCTATTTGTTAGTTTTATCCAGTGGGAGTTAACTGCTTTTTTTCCCCCTTAGAAATTTCTTCAATATTTGAACACATACTTATATCAACAACTAGAAAACCTAAACTTCTAAATATGCATGAAAGATTAATGGCTTTTTGAAGCTACAAATGGAAGCGTAGTCCTACAGCAACACTAGCAAGTGATTCTGTCAACTCCCCAGTTTCTATTCAGAACTTTGGTAGGCAGCAGGAAGACTGATAAAGCTCTAATAGTCATTTTTTTCATAGATCCCAGTAGAAACAGGGGCTGGATGGAATATAGGAATCTGCTTTAACAGAAAACAAAGATCTCAAAAGAAAGACAGGTATTCCAGCAAAACCAAAACAAAACCAAAACCAAAAAAACCATGAGAATCCTGGAGGGAGTCTACACTTTTGAGGTCAAGGAATCTTCAACATAGTACTGAAAAAAGGGCTTAAAAGCCCTTTCAGCAGCAAGACATTATTATGTTCTGTGAAGCCACACTGAGCATTCTTCCTAAAGTGATATCTAGAGGATTACGATGTCTTTAAATAATTTCAACAATTCTACTTATCACAAACATAGGACCTAAGTAAATTTTAAATTACAATTACCACTTTCCACTTCAATAGTACATTTTCATGACTGAAGTGTTGCCCATATCATCCTAAAAATTCCATCTCTATCCTTTTTTTTGTTAAGTCTCAAGAGAACATCATCTCATCAGCTTAAAAGAACGTACAGTGACTGTAAGGGGGAATAAGGAAAGAAAGAATCAGGAGGGACATAAAGCTGACCTAGGAAATTAAACCAAGTATTAGGAAAAAAAAGTGTTTGGATCAGTCCCCTGTTCTCAATGACAAAGTCACAATGGCTTTTGAGCCATTTGATTATGCTTCTTCCAAGGATTACTTAATGGATTAGCCTCAGGGTACGGAATTTACAAAGAACCAAGTATCACCATCAGAAATCTGTAAAATACTACTCCTTTTAAACAGTGAGTAGCAAAACAAAAGCTGGATCAAACTGGAGAGTAGAAAATGCGATGCTGAGGTGTAAGAATGGAGAAGCAAGTGACCTAGGCAATAGTTACCCTGACTTCAATACATGAAAAGTTAGGCATTTCTTTTCTTCGCTTAAAAGGTAATTAGCAATAAGGAGGACAATTAAAAAAATAAGGATAATTTCAACATAACTTTAAAAAGGCATACTAGTCTGGAACAAAGAAGTTAACTTTTAAAAGTAAACATTAAGGCAGAGGAAATCCACAGTCTAATCTCTTCAGATTTCAGTAAAGAATTTGACATGGTATCACCCAGCAAACATTTACGGAGTTGGAAAATATAGAGTGTAACACAAAAATAACGTGTATATAAAACTGACTAACAGTGCCATACTAAATGGACTTGGCTAAAATCCTTCTTCAGACTCATCTTATTTCATGTTTGTGAACGTGGCACAAAGTATAGGTGTTTTGATAAAAACTGGACACAGGAAGCACTCTTGATATTAGAGGGCAGGCTCTTGCTAACTGACAGAAGACATTGGAGAACTGTTGGGATAAGCGTATTGGAAATGGGAAACTATTTAGTAACTCTTCAAAGCCACGTGATTACAGTGCAGAATTTCTGTGATTATATATTGTCCTATAATTTGAGAGCAACAGGAAATGAGAAATTACGCACCCACATCTAGTTTACTGCAAGAAGATTAAGCCAACCTGGCATACCTTCAAAACAAACTTGATCTCCACCAATATCTGATAAAGTATTTTGAGTAGACCAAATACAGTATTAGCACTATGATTCAAGACTGAGGAAACACTTCAAGGTACGTATTTGATAACAGGTAAGGTACATTCAGATTTCAGGGGAATCAAATTACCAAGCTCTAGCTTCCTTATTTATTCTGTTTTACTAGACAGACTAAAAGGTGCTTGCTCTGCTTTTTTTATCCTTGCACATAAAAGCTGAGGAAGGCACGTGATCAATTTTTATAATTCATTGAGGGCTACACACTAAGGAAGTTGTTTTCAAATAATAATATTGAGATATTAAAAACTGGGAATTGAAGAATATATTTAGGCTGCAATTTAAAAGAAAGTTTGAAGACTTAGGAGAGAGGTTATGAAACATCTTTCCAGAAGGAGCAACAGGGTGAAGTACTTCAGTGACTATAAGGTAGACTGTGGTGATTTTATGACTGGGATTAGGTAAGACTGTTGCCTAGCTCAGAAAGGCTTCTTCTTCATCTCTGAATTACTATGGTGAAGAACTGCTCTCTGTTCTGCTGCCCCCTTCCCAGTCTTTTCATTCCCACTATTCAACTAAAGTTCAGCTGAGGCTACGGGTGGACTACAAGCAATTTTTTACCTTTAAGAGAAAACAGCTTGAAGACTTAAACTCCTACCCCTCTGGCTTACATATTTTTATAGAATATTGCATCAAAGTAAATGACTAGAACCTCTCCTTGAGATCAAAAGATTTAATCAGCAACTAAACAGAGTAGTACACTGCAAACATACTGAAATGATATTGCCTCGTTAAATATTTGTCCTCATTGCCAGTTTAATGGATTCTGGCTTACTATATAAACAGCCAAAAAAAGAATTTTATATAAGCCTAAAATGCTGGCATTGTCTGTTCTACATTGATGATATCTGAAAACTTCTCATAAGCTTCTCTGAAGACATACAGCTACCCCCGCCCCTTGTAACATATTACTTTTATGTTAATCATTCAACAACCCATTCAAAAGTATTCTTAAGGAATTCAAAAACAGCTACAGAAAACAGGAGGGGCATATTCACATGGCTACAGATACAGAGCAGTTGCCAGAGTTATTTGTATAGCATTAAGAGAACATTAAGCACTATTGCAGACAGCTAACTCTTCTCCATTCAACTCCTTTCAAAGCTATGTCCATCAAGAAACGTGTTGCACTACGCTTTCATGATACAAAAAGTACGCTCAACCTCATGCAAATGTTGAAAAGGTAGGCAAGTCCATCATATGATTTGCTGAAGTCACCAAGCTGACAACCCATCGCACAAGCACAAGTCATTACTGTGTGCACAATGTCGTCTGGTGACTATAAACACATTTCCCAAAATCCCTGTGGTTGATAAATTATTTTTTATTTTCAGGCTAGATAAGAAGCAAAAAGTTTTCCAATATAACTTCATCCACACCATGGCAGCCAAATGTAAATTTCACTTACTGTACACTGGACTGAAACTCAAGCAGTAACAGAAATCATTCAAATCCCTATTTTTTTCAGAACTCCTGTGTTATCCATGTATGATCTACAAAGCCAAAGGACTGGCCAGAACCATGCCAGTTACACAGGAAAAGTATTTCTATTAAACTGATATCTCAGACCAATAACCGCCCATCACTTAGTATACTTTGGCCACTCTGGAGACTGTTTTTTTATTATATAATTTCCAGTTAGAGACAGAAGAATCAGAAAAGAAACAAATTGCTCTCCTGTTGAAGTTCCAAGATTAATTCCACCTTTGTTGAATGTCATTTTACCCCTACTATCTCTTTTTCTGCGATAAAGTAAATCCTCAACAACAAAATCTCTTTTATTTGGTCTGTTATAGATTAAACTGAGTTTTCTACCTTAAACACCATAAAATGCTGTACATGAGAGCACTATTTAGTTCAACAACGCCATGCAGCCTTGGATTTAACAAAAACTCCATTTCAAAATGTTTCTTCCCCCTCTTAAAGTCTCCTTTTAAATTTTTGTCTTTTTATTTTAGGCTTGTGCTCATTTTTGGTTCCTTTACTTTGTTGCTGTAGAACAGTGACACGAAAACTACTGCATACACACCTAGTTTTCAAAGTAAGCACATTGAGTGGTTAGCCTAGCTCAAACGTTCTTGCTTACCTCATAGATTTCTGGGTTATTATTAGTTTATTTTACTAGTAGAGCCCTCTTTTGCCACACATATAGACACATTTTTACAATAAGCTTACAACTTATGAAACTTGCAAATCATATGTGCTGTTGAAGAACGCAAGCTCCTTTATTCCCTCATTCGGATGACACGACTTAACACAATGTACAGTCTCTATCTATAACACACATTATCTTTTTAATCAGAAGGCAGTATTTTTACATAATTGGAACAAAAGAAGTTAATGATATTTGCCATTTACAGTATTATCACAAATGTTAGGCTACTAAAGCAATTAACCCCAACCCAAATCAGTTTCATCGGAGATGACAAAACATCAGTCTAGTTTTGCCAGCGAACTAGTTAATTATGTGAAAATTCATTGATGTAATAAAATTATATTATTAATAATTTCTACAATATGAAACCGTGATCTTACCAGCCTAAACCCCTCACATCGTACTTTATGATGAAGTACCTGCCACGGGAATAAATATCCCTAAACACAAACATCTTCAACACTGGTTCCCTCCAGTTCAGCTCATTTAATAGGCAAGTGTCAAGAACTATTACACTACTGCCTTAGAGGCAGTAAGTGAAATTCTTGGATGCAGTTTATCGCATTTTAAAAGTTTTTATCAAAGGATGGAGATAATCAAAGCAGACATTACACATATTTCGGTTGCTGTAGTTGAGGAACTCAGCCTTTTCAGGGGAAGTTGTGGTCTCCCTAGTCTGAGTTTTCTCCATTTTGTACCTGAGAAAATACGGTTTTCTACTGATGAAAAATGGAAAGCAAAATTTAACAGCCTGTTATTCTCAGTCGTTCCACGTGTAGCAAAAAATAAAAGAGGGCATATGCGATTCTAAAGCACCACCCTTATACCACCAACCGCTTCCAACTCTGCGAGAGATTTCAGGCTATAACGTGTAAATCATCCCTACGTTCTGTATTTAATCAGGAGAGAAGGCAAATCCCCGCCAGAATCACAACAAATAACTACAGTTTAGCTTGAAATGAAACGACGTGGTTTAGATCTGACCTGCGCTTCAGTCTTTTCCCAGTGGGAAATACAAATTCAGCGTTTGGAAACATAATCCTCCAGCTCCCAGCAGCCGGCTCCGCCGCCACCACTTCACATGATTTATCGCTCTCCTCCCGACTCAAGACGCCGAGTCTCGGCGGAGAGCAGGTGCGCACCGGGGCGTTCCTCCTTTTCTCCTTCCCTTCAGAGACCAGTCGCTCCTGACGCACGTTAATTAGCCGGAGTCTTCACCGCTCTCGCGCAAGCGGGGAAGATGAAGCCCAAGGGTTATCGAGCTGCCGATTTCCCACGCGGAGCAGGCGGAGGGAGGGATGGAGGGAGGGAGGGGACTCGCCGCGCTTGCTGCTGGAGCCACAGCGTTTCTGACCGCGGCGGCGATAGAAGTGAGAACCTGGCTCCCGCGCAGGCAGGAGAGCGATTTTTAATCCGCGGGGGGTTCCCCCCCCCCCGGCCCCGCGGATTAAAAATCGCTCTCCTGCCCTCATATACTTACTTCTCTCGCCCCTCCCGGCAAGTTAAAGGCGCCGTGCCCGCTCCGCCCCCCTTCCCAGGGAACGAGGCTGCGAGCCTCGATTCCGTTTACCTCCTCCGGGGCCGCGGAGAGCGCTGCGGCGGCTCCGCGCCGCGCAGCCCGCCCCGCAGAAACGCGTTGAAACGCCGACGGCATCGCGATTCCTTCATCGGCCGCGGTGACCGGGGGAGAGGAGGCAGGCGGAGGGCTGGGAGAGATTGTGGGGGAGCCCATCTCGCTCTGCCCGTGCCCCGCCGGCTCGGGGCGGGGGGGAAGGGGCTGAGAAAACACGGTCGGGGCGGCGCGGAGGGAGCGCGGGGACTCGCTCAGCCGAGCGTCGCGGGGTGTGGGGGGTGTGGGGGGGGATTATTCCCCAGGTCGGCGGAGAACGGGCTGCGCCCTCGCCCGCTGCCGAGAGCTCAGGGGTCAGCGCGGCAGCCCCCAGCGGCACGAAGGCCAACCGAGCGGCACCGGGCTCGTTTACACGGAAAGTATCTAACTTCCCACCCTCCGCCTTTCCCCTCAAGCTTCGTCGAAACAACTGTTGGGCCGCTTGCCAAGGTGTTCGAGGCGGGTTTCTCCACGCGTGACGGAGAAGGGGGGCTCGCTTGGGGCTGCTGAAGCAGCGCCGGCTCCTTTCCCAGCCCTCCGGAGCCTTTCTTGGCACGGGGGCTTTTACTACCCTCACCTCTGCGAAGCGGCGCTGATTCCTTCAAATACCATTAGTTTTAACTTGCAGTACCTTGCACTTGGAGCTCACCGCAGTGGGGGGGTGAGCAACCACGCGGATTTTAAGGGTTTCGAACAGATGTTAAATACAGGAGCCCATTTGCCTTTCTCTTCCACTGCAAACATAGACAGAAGTCCTGCAGATCCAGCATCCCTCTTCAATACTTACTACCAACTGTACCTCGTCTACAACACCAAGCAAAAGATGTTTGTGCCCTTACAGCCACTTTATCTTCTTAGTCAGATTGCTCTTTTATCAGGTGGTGAAGCTTAATAAGAACAGGTGATGTACTACCTATTTATCATCTCCTCACCTTATTTATAAAATCAGCTTTGCCTACCTGGTAGCAGCATCATGCTTTGAGGGATGGTATTTGAGTAGGATGTCATCAAGGTTTAAGAATTCTATATGGAATAGTGAGCAAAAATTTCTTCTGGCACCTGTTGTGGATTTTGGACTAATGAAGAATTTTCAACGTAACAGTTTTATGTAGACACTCCCAAGTAACAAACAGAATTCAGAAGCTTTATGTAGAGGGATCCCCCAAGTTGTCACAAGCCCTTAGACAGCTAATCGTAGACGATAAAACTTAAAGCTATGTGAGGATGAAGAAGAAAATAAAAGGTAGAGCACTGTCATGGGTAATTTTCACTTACATGACGGTATTGTTTTTTTCCTTTCCCATTGTAGTGTATATTTTGTGTTACTTGTATACAAAGGAGTAATTACTTGTAACTCCACAGCTGAGGTTGCATTGTGGTTTGCACTTACAGCAGGATTAAAATCTCCATGTTCAGTACTTGAATGCTTTCATTTAGACTACACATTTGGAACAATAAAACTTGAGAACTACAGCTGAATTTTCTTTTAAAAAATAATGCTTATTTGGCTTCTGCAGAGAAAAATCTTAATTGCCCTCTTTTTCGAAATTTTTGTACTTTCTTCAAATTTTTAGATTCTGAGAGTTCCTGTATATAGCAAGCCATTTTTACTGTAGGATAAGAACATGGGCAAAGCTGATTTTGAACTTTTAAAATTAAACTTGACAGAGATTTGTCAGGGAGGTATTTCTTTTTCTTTTTTTTTAGAAGTGTGCGTCCTGATTAATATTCCGATGAAGCAAAGTTTTCCTTTAATTCTGGTGTCTGTTTTTCATGTAGGTTTAATTTTCTTCATTGTTTTCTGACTGTTTCCAGCCACCATATTGCTTCATTGCATTTAATACAGGTGTTCCAACATAATTGCATAATATTAGATGTAACTATTCCATCTAGTTTTTATTGGAAAAAAAAATCAATTTGCCAGAATAAAAAGTTCCACAGGAGTACATAGTTTTAGCAGGAAAAAGTGAAAAAAAAATGGGGCACTCTCACACTGATGCCCCTGGCTAAGCAGGACATGGGTAAAGGCTTTAGTTTGCCACAAGGGACGTCTTCACAAAACTCCTACAAGAGTGGAAAGTTGACTCAGGAGAAGGAGTGGGGAGCAATTAAAAAAAAAATAGATTTCTGTATAACCAATCCAAAACTTGTTGCTTTTCAGCAGACTACATTACCTAATATCTTCTGTAATCCAGTGGTTAATCTTAAAATCAATTTCTTCCACTGTTCCTACTGAAGGCAGTGCCTGAGCATCACTCCTTTGATTAGAAATTGTATTTCTTTTCTCTTCCAATAATGTTCTTCTGTTCACCGTTTGATGTATCTATATACAGTGCTGATCTTTTTACTTACTTGAACCACATGCTCTTCTAATTTCTCTTAATAAAAAAGTTCTGTATTTCCCTGATGATTTCTATGACCTATTACAGTTTGAATTAGTCTGTCTTAAATACTGATGGACAGAGTTGTATACTTGACGTTCTAGTAAACTCTTAACTAGTAATGTGCGTAATAGTATTAACTAAGTTGCTTATCTCCACTTAGACACTGATAAAGATGGGATTGGTCTTTCTTTCATGACTTTTCTATGTGGGTAGTTCATAGTATGTCCTGTGCTCAGTACTAAAAACAAATTTTTGTCATCCGGTAAAACTTTTAACTCTCAAACTACCAGATTATACCAGAAGTTTTTCTTAGGCTGTAGAGCATAGTCTTAAATTTTGTTACCCTATAATCTAACACTGTTTCTTGGCTCCAGTATCTTGTGTCTGGTATTGACAAGTTGGGAATCGACAGTGAATTTCACATTTTCTTTTGGTCTGGGATTACTATTGAAATTATTAAGAAATACTGAAAGAGTAATACTGATTCTTAAAGATTCTAGCAAATTCCATGTTATACATTGATCTCTTTTGAATATGAGCCCTCTTCCTTTTGTAAGTCCTTATCTGCTTCACAAATTTGGGCTTAGTTTTCATGTCTTCCATTTAAGTAGTTGCCCAGGTACACACACCTACTTCTAGGTAGCTACCATTAAACTCTGGAAAAAGCAAAGGTGTTAAATACAAAGGTGAATGAGGTGTCATGTTTATGATACAGATATAAAGGTACAATATAATTAAAAGGATAGAGGAGAAAACATGCATGGCTAGCCTGGTGAAAGGCCTGTCTATCTGCTGTGCTAGATTTCCTACTTGCAAATGTCCTAGGATTATGACTCCAGGAAGTATCATCATGGCTATAGAAGGGGGAAGAAGGGACGTATCTTCTATGTTTTTCACTTGTTTCTTCTGCATACTTTTGGAAATTCTCCAGATCCCTTATCACAGAACTCAGTAGCATAGGCAGTTTTGTTCATGAGTCATCTCAGTGACTTTTGCAGAGCTATGTACCTATAAAAGTATGCAAAATTTCATTGCCTAGTTTTCTTTTTTTTTATTTATTGAAGTACAACTTTATGTTTCTATTAAATGATTAACATCCTTGCTGATAAGGCTAATGTCTTATTGGTTATAAAAGATAGACAGATTTATTACATATAGATGCATAGTTCCACTACTGCAACACCTGAATTTATAAAGACACAGATCCATTGGAAGTATTTCAAGTAATATGTGTGTTCATAATGTGGATCACTTCAAGTTTCAATACTGTCATATCTAGACATTTAGTCTTGCTGCAACTCTATCAAAGACTTTAGATGAAATCTTGATCACACATAAATAAATTCTGCTAGTTCCTTTGTGAGGGCTAGGATTTTATTCACTGAATTTTCTCTGAGGGTTCATGGTACTTGATGTGAAATTCCCAGTTGCAGTAGTTCATATAAAATAGAATTCTAGATTTTTTTTTTCCTAGAGAATAAATTACGTTGAAGGAAAAATATTTTGTGATAGGAGCAATCCTAATTAGTAAAAATAAAAGCAAATCATAGTAATACAGCTATGTGAAGTATCCCTGGCCTGAAGGTCATATGACATTTGCTTGATTCAAGGCTTTACACTCGAAAGTTTGATCAAAATTATTCATCCCCTAAAGTTAATGAAGTTGGCCTGATTTACAACTGATTCTGTCCACTACACAGGTGCCGTGGTTTCAGTTGAATTATGTTTTAGTATTTGTTTCAGTGTGAACACTACAGACTAAAGTTCAAGCCATAAAGGTTATCTTTTGCCTTGATTTTCAGTTAACTTTTAAGTGAATTAAACATTTGACAAATAACTAGAGATCATTAAGAGTGAATTTGTCTCAACATTTCCTCATTCTCCAAAGACCTTTTCTTTCCAGCTTTATAACAAAGCGAGATTATCTACACAAATGTGGACTTCAATGTGCATAAAACTTACATGAACTTTATCATATGAAACCTCAAGGTCTGACATAGGCAAACACAGGTGTTCAGTACAGTGTCAACCTTTGAAATACTTCAGAGAATGCATTTTTCTCATCTTTATTTAGTAATTAAGTATTGTAATTCCTGGTAACTATCATTAAATGATGACTTTTCACTGAAGTGATACAGGCGGTATTAAAAGATGACAAATGTATTTTCAAAAAATGGGGCAAGCGTTATTCAGGGGATTCCAAACAGGCATAGATAATTTTTGAAACTGACACAGTTTGCCATATATGTTATTTCTGATTTTTAAAATTGCCTTTGATTTTAAGTACTCTCACACTTATGTCCATTGTCATTACTCTGTGTCACCAGAGGCACTGAACTGAAGAAACGAAAGAGCGAAAATACAAAGAGTGAATGAAGAGTCACAGGAAAGAATAAGATGATCAAAAAAAAGGCATCGCTCAGAATCGCTGGTTCCAGCTGAGTTCTACCTTCTGCAGACTCAGAGAGGACTGTAACAGAAAGTAAAATTGTTTTTGTAGTTCTCTCACACTGAAAACAGTACGAAATTGTCTATACGCAGCTACAAGTTGCAGACAGAGCTGGTGTCTATGGTACATCATTTCTGAACATCCTCCTGAAGCTGTGCAATTAGCCAAAGGGTAAAGGGTGTTGCAGCCCTGCCCTAGAGAACCTCAATGCATATCCTGCTTCTGGAGGAACACACCTGATGTCACTGAAAAGAAAATGACACCACAATACTAAACCAAGACCTCTGTTGTTTTGCAAGCCCTGGTTTCACTTGAAATGTGGTTTATAATGCTGTGAAATTATAGGTCGGGTAAACCTCATTGCAGCTCTTGGGTATAGCTGTCCTTCTTCATTTAAGATAGATACAAGAAGTCATTATGCTCCTTTGCAGGAACAAGTAGCAGGAATGACTCTAGTCTCTAAACCCCAAACACAATCACAGGTCTCTCTGCAAAACAAAAGCTTGAAAGAGAGAACTGAGAATGTGAATGAAGTGGGTGGAGTGGTTTGCTGTTTTAAGCAGGAAATTAATACAAGTGAAACAAGTAGGGGCTCTGTATGCGGGACATGCGTCAACATATAGAAACAGTCAATATGTAGAAGGAGCTACTGTCAAATTACTGCCAAAGAACAGGTACAGAAGAGAAGAGCTAGACAGGCTTTGTACTGCTGGCACAGATTGACATGGGTTGAATAAGCTTTTTCAATATGTATAATTTCTGCTATGATTAAGGAAACAGGATTTTTTAAATGTAGCTTTTAGGAAACAGGACTGCACTGAAAAAAGATCAATCTCTATTAACAGTTCTTGCTTGGGGTGGAAAAAGTCTACAGAGCCCCAAATTTTGACCAGCCATTGGGCACAATAACAGCTGTGTGACAGAGTGATAAATCTCAGATGTAAATATACATGCTGTTATTAAAGTGATAAATCTCAGATACAAATATACATACCATCATTAATTGATTTACAGAATTCCTACCTCATATTTTCAGAAGTACACCTTCCTTTAAGGTATTCATAAGAATTATTTATGCATTGGGAGCTGGAACTAGTATATCTATCTATCATTCAGATATTCCAAAGGCCTGCTAAATCAAAAAGATATTCCTATACAGAAGATTTTTTTTTTAAATTCTCAACTTCTGTGTGAAGATTTAGGTGTCTGTAACCTCCCTAGCACACTGACATGCCCTCTCCAGCAAGTCTAAGGAAAAATAGAGGAGAATTTAGGCAGGCATCTTTTGAATTTGCCCTCAGAGCCTTGGAAAAACCTACGAAATGGAGGGAGCCCTTGAGGTGGTGTGCTAGCAGTAGCTTGGAGCAAGTGGTGAAGGAATACTCCATTGCCTTGTTCAGAGAAATGGGATTTTGTAGCTTCTTGTAAACCAACAAGATCAGCTCAGAGAAACAGCCATACAAGGCGGCAGCTTTGACTAACCATTCAGCTTACTAAAGAATGAGTACATTAATAACCAGGAAACAGTTATCTCAAATCTCAAGCAAACCCTGAGGATAATCCAGATAGTGCAAATGATTAATTTTCTCAGTGTGCATGTGACTGATTACCTAATTATTAATCAGTAGCATTTTTTCTATACCTGCAAATAAATCAAACAACTTATGTGGAAGATGCAACACACTCATGAACACAACATTCCCATTGCAAAAGAACAAAACAGAAATATTTAAAATAGACACCTCTGAGTTTTCCAAGTCTCACAGTATCAGTAAGGAGTCTCAGATTCATCCAAATATGGAATAATTTTTTTTTTTTTTTTACTTTGTTACATAAATGTACAGCATATTTTATAGTGGTCATTATACAAGAGTAGTTGTAAATATAGGTGTAAATAAACACACACGTATTTTATTCAACAGCAGAAAGAACTATGTGGAAGAAGACAAGAGTGTATTAAGACTTGTGAACTCTAGTGCTCAATACACAAAAATTCTGGCTCTTAAAAAATCATATGAATGCCATGCTGGAACTGATCAAAGGTCCAGTACTCTGTCACCAATGTGTAGTTCATCCATTTTCCTCAACCACTAGCAAACGGTTGAAAACTGTAAAAACAGTGTGTATACAAAGTAGACCTTTCAGAAGAACATCCTTCTACCTTCTGGCAATAAACAGCATAAAGATTTTCTGAAACAGAGGTTCTGCACAGACTTGTCATGTTTAATAGCCACTGATGGACCGAATGAAGAAAGAATAACATAAGCAAGGATTTAATACTTACTGAAAAGTAACCATAGCAGCTATTGAGTTTTCTGTGCCACCACATAGAGCACCCTGGATTTTCCTCAGAGGTCTCCTATCTTATTACCAAGTCCTACCTGCTTAGCTTGTGAGATCTGACAAAATCACAGCCTGGGGTGCAGCAGCTGGGATTTAACTTTTATTTATAAAGCCTAATTAGAAGATTTTTGTCTTTCTTTCCATTTTTGCCAGCTCTTCACAGTTAAAATCACATAGCACCCTACATATGCACATACAAAGACATAAAACAAAGAGTAAAAGCAAACCACCACAGCCAGTAAAGTTACTTTCTATAGAAATAGCAGTGCTGGCATTAGCACTTCAAAGGGAAAAGCTATTTTAAAAATTTAACTGCCTGGCAGATGCAGCAGATATAGAGCAGGAGCCAAAGAGAGGTAAGAAGGGAGGGGGAGAGTAGGAAGATGAGAAAATGGGTGGGGAGGGATAGGAAAGCAAATGAACTGTACAGTGTTTCAAGGTTAAAATAGCCAAACTCTGTGTAGAGACAGAGAAATGTTGGCAATGTAGAACCCAGTAACAAAATTCCCATGGACTTCAGGGAAAGCCATCTTTCCTTCTGCATCAGTAGTTTTATTCTTATGTACTACTATGTGTCAACACAATTCTTCAATGTATTTATTTCCTTTTGGTTCATAGTTGCTGATCATATATTCTATAGTAATTCTACAAATATTGTGATGTCAAGAAGGAAACTGACCCTCACTAATGCTTTCAGTACTAAATTGGAAAGTCAGGACAGAAACCTATCAGTTTTATGGCATAAATTGCTATTCACGCCGATAGTATACAAACCATAAATAGCCATTCATCATATATTAATCTCCTGTATTTTGAAGCAACTGGTATAATTTCAGCCCCCTGATTCCTGGGATTTGTCACCGTCTGCTACACTGCTGAACTCCAGATGCAAAAATTATTTCAAAGGGAGGGACTTAGAACAGTATGTTTAGTCTGTAATGCAAAATATATTGAATGGTTAGTCTACATTGATGCATAACTGATTACTCTTCAGGCTGAAAAAATATTAATGGAAAAGTAGTTTATATACAACCAATCTGATTGCTGTGGTAACACTGAATAACTTTCGCTGGCTCATTAAATCCATCTATGATAGAATTTTTCCTTTTTCTGTCCTTTTTCAATAATAGTAATAAATGTGTAGAGAAGTCATTAGACTATTACAGCTTTGTCATTTACTCTCAGATCTGTTTTGAAGAGAGCTTAGATAGAATGGCTAAAAAGTTACTATCCTTTCCACTGCCATTCAGAAGATTGTTCAGGTAAAGCACATTACAGCAAATATGAAGAAATGTACCCACATCATAATGATTTACAGGACAACCTTTGCCTTGGTATAGGCAGTCCACTTTGTAAGTACTGTATGGCATCATTTCATGTGAAGCTTTGAAGGAAAAGGGATGTATTCTTCTCAGTGCTCCTAAAACAATGATGACAGATGCATACACATTTGGAACGGGGAATTGAACTCCATGAATCAAGTGATGTTTTCTGTGTAGCATATGGGAGGCGGACACAAGCTTATAGCTCCAAGTGTATCTACCTCATGGAGATGTTTGGAATGCAGGAGATGGCAAAGGGTGAGCCATGAACTTATAGGATCACAGTTGACATATGTTGATACCTTACTGATTTTGTATGTTTGTCTTTTCCTGAAAGTTGCATTTAAACTTAACTTTGTTTACGTAGATGTCCAGAACATGTTAGATTATTGACATTATGGAATGGTTATTATTCTTTTATCAGGATAAAAACTCACTGAGATTTAAGAATGACGGTAAAAGATGCAGAAGAAACTAATGCAAATAGCAGGGTAAATCCACCATTTTCAAAGGAAAATGTGAAGTCTTACCAATCAGCTAAATGAAAGAGAGACTGATAGGTGATTATGCTAACAATAATCATATTCTATGCATTTATCTTATTCATTCCAACCTTTATCTGTTTCCTCCTGCTTACTTCTCCATGTCTGTAAAGTTCAAGCTGTTTATAGTTCTTATATCTGCATGGTTGGTTTAACAGTTATTTAATTAAATTTTAAAAAATCAGTTGTGCTCCATGGTCTTAAATTTTGAAGTCCTTGGCTGAAAAAAAAAGGCTTGGTGGCAGATAAGTCTCAAGGAAAAAACATTTAAAAGGAAATGCCTAGGGTAAAAATAAAATACATCTAAAATGGAGATACTTCAATATATAAAATATTTTGGCCTACATTTTCACATATGGAGCTATAATCATTTCAGTTTAAATGAGTCTGGGCAAATCTGGAAAGTTTAAAGCATAAAATTATGAAAAAATAATACTTGTAATACTTCTAAGTGAGCTAGTTACACTTTGTTCAGCTCCCAAACTACTTTATAGGCTGAGTCCATTTTATAGTAGCCTGGAGACTAAATCTACTGCTGCTCCCTTAATATGTTGCATATGTCAAAGTTAAGAGTTCACAGTTCCTTGAAGTCCTGCTTTCCTGTTGAAGATATTTTCAGTTGTTTACACGTGTATCATGAAATAGACCTCTCACATCTGCACCTACATTTGTAGAAATCAATTGAGAATTTGCTGTTGACCCATGACAGAGGAAGTTGAAAACATACAAGCGAAGTGTTTAAGATTTACATCACAAAATCAAGATGGATATCTCTCTTTTTTTGAGGCAAATTATCCTTGTCTGATACAGTCAAACTAACAATTTCAGAAAAAAAGTAAGCAGGGAAATGAACACTTTTTATAGGTGGGCAATTGAGGAAACGTCAGTAATTAAACTAAAAAAGGGTAGCCTTTGACTTAATTTAGGTTTTGATACTCGGTCTCTTTGCGATAGTTTTTGATATTTCTGTTAGAGTGTTTTATTGGTAAGTGTATACATTAATTGGGCCGTTTTGACACATCAGAGCACTGTGGGTTGTTTTAACTAAATAGAATCCTCTTCTCTTGGACTCTAACCCATCAAAGAAACTTGCTCAGTAATGATTTTAGTCTTTAACAAAACAGACTGTCATTAAAAGAACAACTTATTCTCTTTACATAATCTGGGTTTTCTGGTTCCATTATACAAGCAAAACAGAACAAGCACAAAAACCCAAACCAAAAAAACCCCACCACCTCCTAAAAATTGTCTTAAGTCATTCCCTAGCTTAGTTTTGCTGATTTGAAATAAAATATTAGTTTTAACTCTTTTTTGAGTTCCCTTCCACAGTTCCCACTCTTATTCATATCAATCCTCCACAGAAAGCATTCTAGAGATTCCAAAATATAAGTGCGTTTGGTTGTCATTGGGCATCTAAGATTGTCACAAAGGATCAAAGTTTTTTGGTGGAGCAGAATGGTGGTGCATCCTTTGTAACTTTAGTGAAGGTTTATGTCATAGCATTCTTTTAAAAAGTAACTGTTCTAAAATAATTTCAAAGAAAGCCAACAAAAATCTAGAAGTGCTCTGTGCTGTATAATTTATTCATCAGATCTGTCACTAATGGCAATAATAGCTTTGCATCTTATTATTTGCATCTTAATTCAAAACCATAAATATAAGAAATAAAGCTTTAATTTTAGTTTGGTTTTTTTTTTCGCTGGGTGCTTGAAAGTTTTGGATATGCATGATTGTCCTATGTATCCAGCGGACTCTATATGAAAAATATACCAGCAAGGGAAGTAGAAATCTTCTGATTAGAACGAACTAAAATAATGAGTCCAGGCCCACTGAATGACACACAAAATCAGATGATATTAATAGAGTATATATCTACACTGTATTTTACCACCAGATGCAACTTCAGCCTGCCTACATTTTTAGCTGATTAGAGGAGATCATCTTCAGAACAACAGCCATGGATTGCTGTGATATGAGGTGTTGTAGCTGCGCGTACTGTCATGTTACTGAAGATATATAGCTGCTGGCTAGTTCATACTTAGTGAGAACAGGCTCATATTGCTTCAGAGAATGGACAGGCAGAAATCACGTTTGCCTTTAAAAGCTCATATAAATGTAACTAACAATGGAAGAAAAACTAACCTCAGAATTTTTGTTGAATATATCCAAAACTTGTTTTTTCTTATTATATATTTTTTTAATTGTTGTTACGTAGCTTATTTTTTCTGTCTGTCGTGGAATCGGGCATCAAAGTTGAAAGTAAATATATTCATGTGGCATTTTGGTCAAGCTCTAATTTGAGTAATTTTCCTTTCTTAATGGATGTTAACTTCATGATGTATGTAACCCTATGATCTAAAGCAATACTTAGATACCTAAAATAGAAATTTTTCAGAAGTAGATTCCCTCTCCCTCCAAAATTAGCCAAGTTAGCAAAGGATAAAGTGACATTTTTCTTTGATATGATATATAATTTATGATGCCAAGCACATATGCCATCTGTTGATAATGACTAGAAATATAACAATTTCAGGAACATAATAGCAATTAGAATATTACTAAAATGCATTGAATATAAAGAGCAATTATGGTAATTATGCAGATAATTGCGGAAAACAAGGTATACTGAAGATATATTGGTTATTTGATTTATATCTTTAAAATCTGCATAATTTGCAAGAACTCTTTTGTCTATTTAAATGATGGGTGGCTACAGCATTTAATGAGCAGCCCAGGCACTGAGGAACTCATGCTGGGTGGAGTTCCGAAGCCTTATCGTGAGTCCTCAAGGTTGTAAAAGGTTATAACGACTCTGTTGTGTTATGCAAATGAGGAAGCTGGCAGTTGAAGGCGGGAAATGTACCCTGGCAACATGGCTGTGGGGTTGGGCTGTGACCAATGAATGCTTGTTACTAGGACAGAATCGTCCTATCAATGTTTGGCGCGAGAATTAGCTCAATGTATAAAGGCAGAAGATTAACCCTAAATAAACGGCTTCACTTGGATCACATGGATCCTTGAGTGTTGTCCCATTTCTTCCATTGTCACATTTAAAGAATGTGAAGGAAGAATTTATCATTGTGTTTTTCAATGCATATTTTATAACAGTATTTCAAATGTGTTTGATTAGGAAGGAAAAAGGGAGGTACTTCCAAATATCTGTACCCCAGGTCTTTCCTACAAATTAATGTCTCTAAGTTTTTATTACTTCCTCATAAGTGCAATATCTTTCAATAATACAGAATATGATCTGTGGGATTGCAATTCACATCATAAGACAAAGGGAACTAAGATACAGAATGCTGAAGTGAAGTATCTAAACAACATGAACGAGGCCACTGAACTCATAAAAAAAATTGCTTCTTGTTAGTAGCCACAGGAGCACTGTGGCTACTTCTGGATCAAGAGGCCTATCAATAATAAATTAACAGTCTTGAGTTTCCACATTCTACTAGCAGCATGCATATATAGCGTGCTTGAATTCTCAAGAAAAGATCTGAGTAGAATTACTGTGTGGGTGTGGAGATGTTCAGATCTGAGGCATTAGGGCAGGTACATAACTAAGAAGGATATATCTCAAACCCTTAACAATCAGTAAAGTTCTCTACTGGAAAACCTTTAATTTCTTTTCTTAGATTAACATGTTAATAACATTTGTGGTGAACTGAATGGCTGAAATCCTATTCTCATTTCAGAGAATGATACAACTCCAATTGACTATGCCAGGAAGCACTGGGTACAAATATGAAGTTGTACATTCTGCAAAAGAATATTGACACCTTATACCTGTTGTTAAGGCTTTGAGTGATTTTTTTATTGAGTCAACAACTGAAGTTACTCAATATTTATGGAAGATAGAGCATGTGAACAAGATTTATTTCTTATTTTGGCTAGAAAGCCACATGACCTGGCAAAGGACATTTATTCTGTCTGGCCCTCACTTCTTCATCTGTAATCCCTAAATAAGCTTTTCTTCCTCACTTTTATCTAACTAAAGTATCAGCTTTTTGTGGCACGCAGCCTCTCATACTCTGCAACTGCACAGTCTCCAGCATAATAGAAACAGGGTCAGCGCTCCCAGGCACTGAGGTCCTGAAATTTACATTCAGCTTTAACCATGTAGAGGTATGGATTAAAAAAAATAAATAATGTAGGCTTTAAGCAGTTATGCACATGCACTCCATGTATTTTTCATAGCATTGTCGCTTTCTAAGTCCGTAACAACATTACAATACCTCCCTCTTACGCATATTGATATGACACAATACCTCAAACAGAACAGTTAAAATTAATGGTGGTAAGTTCATTTTAGGTGTTTTTTGCATTTTGCAAAGTGATCAGAAGTTTCAAACTACAGTTTAGGTTTATGTGGATGAGAACATTTCAAGGCAAAAAATCAACAGTCCTAATGTTTAGGGGAAAGAAAAAGATATTTTTTATTTATGTATTTCCATTTCTATCTTTGTGGTTCAGCTAACAAAAGCATTCAAGTTCCAAGATTGACTTTAATCTGGGGTGGACTTTTTAGATTTTTGAGATCTCTGGGAAGGATCATCACAAAGAAACCTGAATGATTCTTCAGGGAACGCTTCAAGCAGTCAGAATTCTCAAATATTAGCCACACTATTCCATGGTCAAGAAACACAAGGAAAAGCCCTGCTTATAAGCCAAGTCCCTCTTTTTTATGGTGTATCCCTGTAGCAAGAACTCATTGTCAGCCCCATTCTCTGGAGCAGCTGGTGTCAGGAAACAGTTTCTCCATCTTCCTTTTTTTTCCTGGCTTAAGTATCTTGTCAAACTCTAATCTTCACTGCTAGGCTGACAAGGTAGCACCTTAGGCCTGATGATAATGAAGGAAGTGAGATAAAGGTTCATGAAGAAGCCCAAGAAAACACCAAGTAACTTCTATGAAGCATCATGTCAAAACTCTGTTCTTACGGTGCTTCAGGAATCTGTCACAAAGCACTCAACCTCAGCAGGCTTTGATGTACCTCCAGACATTGTCCTGGCACAAAAGCTTGTAGTGAAATAGACCTTCCTTGCAGCAATTATTTTCTGCCCTGTAGAAACACCTCAAAATGGCTCCTCTGAGTGAGCCAGTCATTGTGTGGACTTTTTCTTGTTAAAATCCGGGTCTTAACATTTTAAAGTTTTTTAGTAAGCATTTTAGTATAGTTTCTTAGTGTGGAAGCTGCTCATTATGAGCTAGTTGTTTCCAAGAGTTGCTGAAAGTGCTTAAATGCTAGATACATGCTACTGTAAGCAAATATTCCCAGTCTTTCAAAACAGATGTTCGAGAAATGGTAGGCTTTCTGCTCATGGTAGCACTACACAGAGGACATGAAGAACTGGGATTTAATAGTATATATGCTCACAACTACATGGATGCTAATCCACACTGTTTCTTCTTATTATTTTCAATTATATGCATATGACAGCAATAACCCTCATAGGTTTTGCAAAGCCAAGTTCACTGCAGACTTCAGTGATCCCTGGCTTTTCTCTCTTCTCCCTTCACCTCTCTCTGCAGCTTTCCTACCCACTCTCTCATGCCTGGGCAGGGCTCTCCCAGTCTGAACACCCACTCGCATCTCTTGTTTTCTTCTGTCAGCTAGAGCTCTGCACACACTACATATGTGACAGACCACACCATCGTGGCATGTCTCACACACTTTAGGGGCACCATGGACTTAAATGTTCCCTTTCCACTTACATAAGGACCCACCACTTTCTATGCTCTTTGCTTACTGGAAGCTACGATGTCCAGAATTTCCCTTGCTCCACTTTACTGTGTGGTAGGATCTGTGTTTACTTCAGTCCTACTGCTTCCCTGCTGAGATTATGAACACAGTATTTTCAGTCTTTGTGCACACACAGTTTTTCTTTTTTTTTTTTTTCCCCCTTTCTGTTATTATATCTTTGGGAGATAATAAATTTGGTGTCAAAATCTCTTAAACTCTGTAAGGGAAAGCAGCAAGGTTAGACAGAAGGCAGTATGGGTGCCATCTGTTACAGACAACTGCACAAATACTAAAGATGAGATTCTGTCAAACACGTGGCAAAAGCTCCATTATCCTCTCTTTTGCCTTTTGTTGTTCTTTTTCTTGATAGATCCCCAAATCAATAGCATTCTGTTGATTGATTCCTAGAATATGCCCTGGTATTGACTGGCTAGGACATTCAGTAGATACTGCATTACAAACAGAGAGACAGATGTTATCACACTATTAATTATTAACTGGTATTTTTAAAGAACTGGTAATTTTTACTTTCCTAATTTTACTTTTTTATTCTTATGGGCTTTTATTGGTTTTTTGTGCTACCTTTTTAGAGCCAGTTTTCTTCAGCAATCCAATATCTGAATACCACGTGGTTTTATTTATTGTGGACACGTTTGCTAGTATTTAGATATATCATAGCACTTTGTTGCCATTAAGGGAAAAAAACTAGGTAACAGACAGACCCTTATACCTGCACATACTACTACTACAGCAAAACCAAATGACTGCTAAATGAGTGTCCCATTTTTATCAGTAAATAGATAGGATTTCTGATCTTAGAGCATTGAGCACAAGGTTGAAACAGAAGTAATTGCTACAGTTCAAATCTACTGCTAATAAATATCATGAAGGAAATGCATTACTACCACATTATATTTAGCCTGAGATTATTTTTTCTATTTGCTGAACCTGGAGGGTTGGTTGGTTGTTTTGGGGTTTTTTTCTAGATTTTTTTTTTCTCCTCCTTTAGAATGTTTCCCAGCCTTTTATTACACTGAATGGGAGCTAAGAAGACCCTTCTGATCTGGTTCCAGGAGTAAATTAGAAGAGCAGTTCTGCACAGACAAGCAAAACCTGTCATCCAGTCTCCTTTAGCTACGTTTTTCTGTACTTCTACACTTTAACCATCATCGCTCATTTATTGCAACTTCTCATGGCTTTCAATATACCCAGGGCTGCTTAGCTTGTCTCAACAGATTCCTCATGACCCTCTACTTCTGTTCACAACTGTACCTCTCTCCTCTTTCTATTATTATACCTTTTCTTTTCATGGTGAGCCACCCACAAACTATGTCAGAAGCTCAAAACAAGAAATAGAGTTTGCTGAATCAGCAAGTGCCTTGAAAAATATACTTGAAAAGTACTTCTCTGCTAGGGTTACAAATAAGGAAAAAGTATCTTCCTTGCCCAAATTGCACTCCTTAAGCTCCTTGTGATGACAGTGCACTCACACACTAGTTTTGTTTCACATTTGTATTGAAGTATACGTTGATTAAATATCCCTTAATTCTCTCTGGCATCTCTAGAAGATGGGACTGCTAATTCCCGCATTTGAAGATTTTTCAGGGTGTCAGGATATTTACAATGACAAATCAGCTTGGTTAGTCTCAGTAGAGAAGTTGCAGAATGGCTGAGCAATCTCTTTAAAGCAGAGCTTTATCTTTCACCATGGCACAGGGACTATTTTTTTTTTATTTGAAAATACATGTGCCCAAAGCAGAGTTTGAATGGCAGAGCTGGATTAGGTCAGTCATTTTCTCCCCATGGGTCTTGCTCTATTAGGAAACTATGCGAGTAGATGAAGATTTCAGTGCCTGCAGAACCGAACACTTAAAATTTTTTACCATTTTATAGAAATGCTGTTGACGTTTAAAAAAAATTCTTTAATCATTAGCTCACTTTACCAAACTGATCTGCCACAAGAGGGCAGAGGCTTATGTCACTCAGCTTCATCTACTGTCATAAGAATATCAGGGATCTTTAATGGAGAAATAGTTTAAATACCAGGGTGAAAAATGAAATTCCATTAAGTATTTAAAATAGCCAAACGCAGCAACACAACTCTGTCATCTCTGCTGCAATGAATACAGCTGCCGGAGTTTGTTCATAAGGCATTAATTACTATGCAATTATGCAAAATTAGGGCTATATAGAAAAACAATGCGTACAGAGCAAGGCTTTGTTAGCTAGAAAAACTTGTCAAACCAAAATACTGAAAATTTCATGTAAATAGGGTCATCTGTTTCATTGCAACAAATGGGTAAGATTTGGAGTGGAAGGTCTCAGTAATCCAAAACTATTATGTTAATTTTATGGCAACTCACACTTTGGGTGTGAAGTACTTCATAGCACCTTTCTCTCTTTTATGGGGTTTTTTTTAAATCTGAAGATACGTCTAGAATAGTTTAGATTATCTGTATTTGACTAGCAAATGCCTCACAGTTAAATAAACTTTGTTAAGACATTTAGCAAGCTGTATTCAGTACTTCACGCATATGTGCTCCTTTTAATTATCTCTTGCACTTTGCTGGAAAAAGAACAATTTAAGGAATTTGTATCCTTAAATCAGCAAAAATATGAGAAAACGTTTATCTGAAATTTGAGCTAGTTTAAAATGATGTTCCAGAGTTCTTGTCAGTAAGGAGTTTGAAAAACACTAGCTTAACAACAAAATTTAACTGGCAAAAATAAATTGATTTTTCTGCTATAGGCATAAATAGGCCTTCTTTTAGACGAGACAGTATTAGAAGCAATGATGCTCTGACCTGCTGTCATCACAACTCACTGCTGGCTTGTGGCTCATTAGGTGTAGAGAAACTCAAATCAATACAGTAACCTTTTATACTTAACTTCTGCACAGGTGCAATGACTTTGATGAAAAAAGAGGAAATGAAAATATTAAGCTCACTGTTTTCATACTGGGGTAATTTCCACTGCATACACTGACTTTCACTGCATCAAAACTTGTTAGAATGGAAGCTGATGGAATTATGACTTAATGATTTGTGGGTTTAGATTCCAACCACCCACTCATGCCCTCCCCCCCATTTTCTAGTGTTGCTTCATGAAAGAGTAAAATATCATGGAATATTTTGTCAGTTTAGCAGCTTATTCACATTAAGAAAAAACAAAAAAGTTCTCCATAGTTTATTAGCTGATTTAACTACTGAAATAAAACCTTTGATATCAATGAGTTATGCATTTGTCATTAACACACATTGCTTAAAAAGTGCAGGAATATATTTTTCCTCTTACAGATACTACAGCTTTTTTTTTTTTTTTACAGAGCATCAGCTTAGTAAAAGACTACACTACAGAAGCTAGCAAGAGAGGAAAAGTTAATGCTCTTTGCACTATAAAGCATGTTCTAACAAAATACAGATTTCTGTATAGTGGGATTGCTACCACATCCTTTCTGCGATGTCTTTTTAAAGATACTGTTGGACTCTATTGGAGGGAGGAGATACAGCACAAATCCCTGCATATTTGCAAGCTCACTAAACTGACAGTGATGACTGTAATTATGAAAGAGGTAGTTATAAAATTCTGTTGAGATAACAGAATTAGCAAATTGCTCTGTCAAAAATTAACATCTACCCATAGGAGGGAAAAAAACCCAACAGCCCTTTCTCTACCTTCAAGAATTTGGAAAAAAATCAGAAAATCACCACATTTTTCTTCTTGTGTAAGTAAATTTCATTTTCCAGAAGCTGGAATATATCCATTTCAAAAGATTATTGGTGAGAATTTTGTTGCACAGTTCCATGGCTATTTAACTATTCACCATATTTTTTAGAATACACCTTGAAATCTCCTGTCCTAGACCACTGCTAAAATGGCTCAAAAAGTACTTTCCATTAAAGCTACCAGAGACTTTAAAGAGTGGGGGTTTTGTTTAAAACAGATTAGTCTGTGGAAAATCCGCAGTCCCTGGCTCCTCCACAGTCCCTGGGTCTGCAATTGCCCATGGGCTATCAAGGAGCTAGTTGAGACTAGTGAGCTCTTTTGATGTTATCAGAAGAACAGGATTTTATCAGAAACTTGTCTGGTTTAAGTAAAAAAGTTAATCACAATTACGACATTTCCATTTTTTTCCTAACAAACCTGCCTGATGGAAATGTTTCATCAGAAACTTTCCAACCAGGCTTAGTCTCTGTTATAAATTAACCACTAAGATGGTTAATGTAGCAGAGACAGCAATCAAAGGGTTGATCCCAGCTTAATCTCCCACTCTTAGGCTGGGCCATGGACAATTATTACAACTACATCAGTTGTGATTGTTACAGTTGATCTGACTTATTTTCAGCACTTTCAAGAATACTAGTACCTGAAAGACCATTTTTGGCCAGGGAGCGGGGCAGGGGTGGGGAAAGAGAAATGAAGCAGTAAATGGTAACCAAACAGCAAGGGTATTACGATAAAGAAAAGGACAAAGTATTTCTGATGTAGGCAGCAGCCGACTTAGGTGACTGATTCTAAAGGGAGCCACAGTTAGGCACCTAGATTCCCCGCAGCAATAAAGACAGACAAGAAGCTCAGTAGCCTGTCCCACAAAAACTCTTCAGTGAGTTGGGGTATACCCAGTTGCAGCCAATAAACCACAGGAGCGTAACAATGAGCCTAAACCCCCACCAAATATACCAGTGACAGTACAGCATATTAAGGACCTCCTTGTGTTGAGGAAAATACTGGAATAATTTGCTGAAGACAAGGACTTTAGCAGTCAGGACTCACTTATTCTCGAGCTTAGCTGGCTGATGATACCTGTCTTTTTCAAAACAACTCACCGATTAGGCTAATCTGTTCAAAAGCATAAAACCTGTGGTTTTGTTCTCAGCCAGTGAAAATTCAAATCTATGCCTCCCACTTCCCAAGTGTACATCCTAGCCACCAGAGTGTGGGAAAGCTACTTAAAGCAATCATGGAAGCCAGGCCCAGTATATGTTAGTTTTGGATTAGAATACATCAGGAACTCTATTTGCATAGTTTCCAAAAATAAAACCACACAATAGAAACCCTTAAGCTCTTCAGTCAGTCTTTTTCCAGTGCCAGGAAATGGCACATTTAGCTGAGTTAAAATCAATTGTAAATTCTCACAGATTTCAAGTGAGACAGGTTATCACTGCAAAACAGTAATACCAAAGACAAAGAAATGATGTGATGCATTTTCCTTTTATAACTGGATTAATCTGTACTTCATTCATAGTTTTAAATGTCATTTTTATATCCAGAAGGTCAGCTATCATTCTTGTACCCTTTGAATAAGACAGCTGTGAAGGGGACTGATTAAAAAAAGCAATCGATTTAATGAAGTTTCCATTCTTGATTGGTTTTCTCCAAGAATCTTACACATGCATAATACCTTACAGCCAGGCCTGACTCCTAGCCATTAGTTCTGCCAAGGACAGAAAACATCCATAACCCTTCACAAAAAATGTAAAAGACTTGCTACCGAATGAAGTCTGACAGTTTTATTAATCTTTTGGCCCTTTCATATGCCTTTACGTTAGAAATCCACTCATCACTTTCTCTTTTCTCTTATTTTTGCACATGAGAAATAAAAGCATTTTTTTTAATGTAGCTTTTGAGGATTCTGGCTTATTTCTCTTCCCTTCCCCTGCCTTCTCTGTTTCTCCCCTTCAGTACTTCCCTCTCCAGTAGATTCCTCTTGAGATCTCCAGGATGTGGTATTTGTTGCATCTAGCACCCTCCAGGCACCATGTAAACGACACTATGATTGCAAACAACCACTACTTTCTCTTCAGACTTTCTAATTTCTTTGAAACGTTCTCAGAAACTTAAATTGGAATATTCCTTACCCAAATATTTAATATCAGTAAAGCAGTAAAGAGCAAAGAAGGATCTGAAAGGGCTCACCTGTTGCAAATTTAGGATAGTACCACAGCAATTAGGACATCGCAGTGAATCATGAAATTAGGTACTGAAAAAAATTTTAAATGAGAGTCAAATGAAATTCACAAGATGATGTATGCAAAAAATTGTTGTTAGGAAAGGAGAAAAATACGATTATTAGAGGCTACTCACAGATTCAACGTTCACATTTTCAAAAATATTTAAGTGCCATTGGCAATCAATGGTATGATAAAATCACAGTGTGTTCAGTTAAAGAAACTTAGGAATTTATTACCCTTTCTCAGGTGAGATGCAGGAAATAACAGTGTGGCTGTTCTTCATTGTTTTCACTGCAAAGTGATATGAGTTCACTATAAGGAAACCTGTTCAGACATTGAAAGGGTATGGGAAAACACACGCTTCATTGCTGAACCTTAGCTGAGCCACCAATAATTCCCAGAGAAGTGAGTTACAAGTTTTAAAACAGCAGCACTTGCATCATTTACATTCATCAAGCAATATCCGAAGCTCCTGTTTAAAAAAAAAGACACTGAGGTGTCTACATCACACAGTAAAAATATTATTTAGACACATATGAAGTAGCCCTTAATAGTTCACTTTTTTACTGGAAGGCACGTGTCACCGAGTGCCCTGCTGGCTGCAATCATATGGTTGCATTTATCTTCCATGACACGTAGACTCTGAAATTTCATAGATAGCATGTCTACAATAGTTGTGATCTTCCTTTCACAGGTGGGTCTGCAACTGTCCAACAGGAGCTAAAGACTGGACGGAGTTGACTGAAGATGGAAATGTCAGAGTATATTCTCCTATAATACTTCTGGAAAAGTACATTTGCTGCTGCTTCTGCAGTCTTGGACTGCAAATACAAAAATCCTCCCCTTTAGGATCCAAGCCCCAAGTGTGCAGGCATCACTTACACCCTGCCTAACTGTGCCATGGGTATTTGACCAGACAAGTGTTATTCCTTCAGTCTTAGAACTATCTGATTCTAAACTGATATCAAAGATGCACAGTTAACAGATACTGCAGTGAGAAAACGTATTCTGTCGTGGCATTCTCTTAGAAAATATTATTAGAAAATATTGGACTTGACACAGTTTTCATCCTTTCTTGTTATGCTCGTAGGTCAAATGGGAGGAACATATTTTTATTCTTCTGTTGGATTAATTTTAACAAAGAATTTCAGGGGTTTTGTCTAAACTCTTTCATGGCTTCATAACACAAATATTTCAGGCTGTTGTACTGAACATTTATTTTTATCTGATGTACTGAGCTGTTTCAAATAATTGCTCCTTTCATATACAGTATGAAAACTATATATTAATTAGCACAGCTCATACATTTTACCAAGAACATTGTTTTTCCCAGTTGTAGTAGTGTGATCAATGTCCTCAAGTAAACAATATTTAGATGCAGAACAAAAAATCCATGCCATTCTATATAATAGCACAAAAACCTATAAACCCACAACAATTGTTGAGAAATCTTTTTAAGATTTTTCTGACTTGATCTTGCCTAACTTATGGAAACAGTTTCAAGGGAAAATGTATCTAATGTATTAATCTGAGTTCAGAACAGGCAAAGTAATCAACCTTTTGTAGCTAGAATATATTTAATTTCAAAAAGTATAATTAGATATAACGCAAGAATGAGAATCAGTCACTAGCACACCAAGCATTTTAGAGAGCACTGAGAGGATTACAAGTAGTTTCCATATTCAAGAATTTTTAGAAATAAAAATTAACCAGAAATATAACATTCTTCAAACTTACATAAACAAAGGCTCTTGCCTGAAAATAATAAAAATATTACTGATGTTCAGAATACTATTCTTTTTTAACATCTAATGAAGGGTGCAATTTTAGATTAAAATACAACTCCAGTTATAAATCCTTAATTTAAAAGTCTTTCCCTTTAAAACCTGGGAAATACTTATCTATTGCTGCTTTGAGTTTTGGGCATTAGGAGTCTGTGCTGGAATACTATGATCTAATTTTTTTTAAAGACTAGATCATAAAGGTATAGACCAACAGCGAAAATAAATTTGCAGAACAGAAAATAGTTGAGAAATCCTATGAAACATTAAAAGATGATAATTACATGGCAAATGTCACAAAGAGACAATAAAAGCAAGACATAAGAGATTTCATCCATCACCGAATTAATTAAAAAAACCCACAAAACCTATGAATTATTACTACAACTTCTGTGCAGTACAGTTCAGAGGGTTATGTTTCAGCAGCATGCGTGCTTGTCACTGTCTTTAGAAATCTCCTTGTAAGGATATGACCTTCACTTCAGGTCACTATGTCTGTATTCCTAATTACAGGAATTCACTTTTTCATTCTCAGTGTAACAGGAGCTTTTAACTTTCTAGATGTTATTCCAAGCAAAGAGAAAAATTTTGTGATAATGCCTGAACTCTAATGGTATTTGAGGGTGCTGTATCCCTAATTTTACAAATAAAGATACACAGGGGTGATTTTATCAAGGCAAAACTCACCAGAAGTTAATAAACTGGGACTTATCCTGCTAGATTTAAGAATAATTGAATTCTGTGCAAAGTTAATGTAATACACCACCAAAAGACAGGTTTTAATATTCCACAGGGCATCTCTGATTTTAGACTATGCCTGATAGTAGAGGCTCAGGGTCAGTGAGTTAAGTTACTGCATTTAAAGTATACTTGATACCAAAATTGCCAGCAAATAAAGCTCTCTAAGACTCATTTCGGAGTTTTAGGAAGGAAGCATCCTTTATCAGGCCTGGGAGTGATCTCTAGCAATCACGTGCAACGAAACAAAGGCTAGTTACAGAATATATTTCCCATTTACATGCATATGTATAAATTTTCCCAGAAATCTTATGCATATTCTATTAATTTCCAAGGTCTAATTTTAATGTTATGAAACTTTGCAACAGTCAAAACTCATGCTAATTTGGAGCTGGCTCCAGTTCTCTGCTTGACCTTGGATTTAAGATAGAAAATACTGCAAGCAGAGGTGATTACAGAAGAAGAGACAATTGTTCAGCACAGATCATACTTCACACAAGGCATTACCATCTTCAAAGAACAAACAATGTCTGGAAAACGGTGTTTAAAAAAAAAAACAACATGCCATCAGAGGGACATTCTGTGTAACTTCCAAAAACCCCACAACTGCTGAGATGAAGCTTAACTGCACTTCAGCTGAAATCAAAATATTCTACTTTGAAATATTCCACATATTGTGTCATACTTAAGTATATAGATAGTAGCCTGCGTTTTAAAACCAGCACAATCACAACTGTGCACTGCTTTACTTGGTGTACTTAACTTGGCTGCTATATGTTTACAGCAGTTACAGCATTCCATGTATCAGAAACATGGGCTCATAGTAGAAAATAAAAACAAAATAAATTTATTTCCATTTTTCTTACCAAAAAGGAAGTTTCTGTAATAAAGTTCTTGTAGTTTTCTCAGTTGAGTTAGATACCTAATTGCCATTTCTACCTTTGAATATCCTCCTTTAAATCCTTGATTAGTCTGCCTAGAAACAAGGTACCATATGTAAACAGGTGCAGAAAGCAATTTCGTTATTTTCTCTCTGTCTCTGTATGAAAAGCAAAAAACACTGACATCCCAAGAGGGTGGGAGGAAGGAAGGGAAGGAAGGGAGGAAGGAAAAGAAGGAAAGGAAGGGAGGGAAAGGAGGGAGGATAAGAAGGACATTGCAATAAAATTTGGCTTGTTTTTCTTTGTGGATGCAAAAGTATAGCACACTGTGCAATATGAAGAGGTCTCTGGAAGCAGCAAGTGTCTGCATTTGTAGGAATTTAATGTAACAAAACTCAGCATAAAACCTTAAGGAAGGAGAAGATGATATTTATTTTAAACAAAACTGATTCTAGTAATTCACACTCACTCTCTTGGACTTCACTCACGAGAGCCAAGATGCGTGTATCTCTGGTCTGGTCAAAATCCCTTGTATAAGCATGGAGGACAAGTGATAGCTAGTATCAAAGCTTGCTACATGCCCTAGATTTCTCTTAATTGCTGACAATGAAACAATTATAGCAGAGTCTTTTGCCTTGGAATCTTGCTTACTTCAACATCTATCATTCTGAGACCACATTGCTCTTACTGTTCCATCATTTCACGTATATGTGTAGGTACAATCTGTCTTCATTGGGGAACAAGAAGGGGGAAATGCTCATAAAATGGGCTGTGACTATTTTGTCATCTTTCTGTTGTCAGGGCTAAGGTTACTTGCTGACAATTCATCTGTACTGTGACCTTATTGAAACATGATGCAAAAACTCTAATTCCTGTGTTTATTGGTTTTAATGCTGTTAGACAGCTCCTTGTTTATTGCCAGAGGCCATTTTTTTATCCTTTACTCTATATTGTTTCTCGTGATTCTTTTAAACTCAGACATTTTCATTCATGTTAGATGCTTAAGTCCTGATATTTTTCTTGCAAATCTCTCTACTTAGCTGCTTTAACTAAATGGGTGATAATACTTGTCAAAAACTTGAATCTCTTTCTGTGTAGTTTTCAAGCACTGATAAGCATTTAGATGAAAAAGGTGTAATCTTCATCTTAAGAGACACCTTCACAGCATCTGTGCAGTAGTTACCTCTCTCAAAGTGCACATCAAAACTCAAACCTGACTGCCTTTAGAATCAAACAGATAAAAAAGGCACATCTCTGACTCAACTTCATGCAATCATATTAAACATCATATTGTTCCCTCCTGCCTCTTCCCAGAATGTGGAAGGAAAGAGCAAACAAGGGAAAAGGATCAGCACAACAAGCATTCCCCAGGACAGAATGACAGAATATACTGCTCTTAGTAAAATATGAACTGTCGCTAACTGATAAGAGAAGCATTCTCCTAATGAAACTCGTAATGGAGTTACTTGAAGATACAATCAACCAGCTTTCTGACTCATAAGAACCCCACCCAAAACACTTTAGATATTTGCCTAGTACTGTGGACAAAGCTTTGCTGATTTCAATGCTTTAGCAGGCCTAAATAATTCAGAATCTGAAACACAGCACCGCTCAAAACTTAAATAGTGCCCCCTTTATACCACTGTGTAGGGCCAAGCTAATGGAACAACAGAAGTCTGACTGTTGTTTTATTAACAATTTCAATTATAAAATTTAGATTTCTCCAAACTGGTTTAATATTGTGTAATAAAGACAAGAGGTCTTCATCTTCAATGTATTGTTTAGGAATCTTGGGATTGAAGTTAAATTTCTTCTAGCTCTATCATAGTTTTCCATATGCATGTTTGGTTGATTATACAAAGAAAGAACACTGAAAGACAGTGCGTCAGGTCAAACATTGTCTGTGAATCCATATCAAGGTATTACCAGAGACTACCTATAGGGGATTTCTTGTTCACTAACACAGAACGAGTGAAATAGACCATTATTTTCACATTTTGGTCAAGACTATATATAGACACAGAGGGGATACCTATCTGCCTAGTGCAAAGAAAATAAGTAATGAAATAGCCAAAGTGCAATATTATATGTATGTTGTGATCCTGCACCTAAATTCCTCAGTGGAAAGGTGCTCGGGGAGAAAGTGAACAAGGAGGACATGGTTTCTCTTCCTTTCCTGTTGCTGTAAGGTCTAATACTCAGTGCTGCATATTGCTGCAGGGTGCCTTGTTCTTTATGTTGCTTATGCTTTTTTATAATTGCCAAGGATGCCTAGAATTCAGCATAGGCACCTCTTCATCTATTTGTATGACTCTAAATAAATACATAGACCTTACAAAGTATGTGACTTCGCGCTCTCTCGAGACTTTCTCCCTATTGTTCTTCATTAAACGTGTGTTCTTGTAAGCTGTAATTCAGAAATATTCTGCCTATGTCCTTTTGTTTGCATTCTGCAGCAGTATGACAATTTAGCTGAGTTCTTCTGAAGATGTCTCCGTTTTAGAGAACATGGGATGTAACGTCTTCTTGTCCTGCTTTGGCCTACATCATCTGAGGTAAATGGAGATTCTGTGAGGGACATTAAAGAGAATGGAATGAGAAGGTAGTGCCTCTTCTTTTTTTTTTTTTTCTATACATGTTCATTTCTTGTCATGAAACTATGGAAAATAGGTTCCTCCAAAGCTTTCAATGCCTTTACAGAAATGCAGAAAACCCAAGGATGTGATATTTTCCTGAGCAAAGTATGTGTTTTTTCTTCCAGTCTATTTTAAAATAGACTCACAGATGTTCAAATTATAAAAGGGACTCAACTTGCAGTGCAGTGCTCGGAGAAGCAAGGTCCTGCTGCAAAGTATATTTGATCAAAGTCCAGAAAATAATTCCCTATCCTATGAACCTATCCAATATGACAGGGTAAACGAAACTCTGAAATGAGCATAGTAGAAAGGGGAGTTATTGTTAGGCTGTCTCTTCAACTGACAGGAGCTTCTACTTTACTCAAAGGTGCTGAAGGCTCATCGGAGAAAATAAGTTATATACAGTTCGATAGTTGTGTTCCTGCTGGGTCAGCAGTGCAGATAGCCTCACCGAGTTAACTGCACTGAAACAAGGCAACGCACCCAGAGGACTTTAATGGTGGCTTAGTGTTGAAACTGCAGAGGGATGGGAAATGTCAACATTTTTCCTTCTTTTTCATTGACATTTCATTTATATTCAGCTATCAGTCTCCCACAAGCCTTATTGGTACATTTACTGGTTCCAAAGTTTCAGACTAGTTCAGTGCAATGACTTTTTGCACATTTAAAATGTTTATGGAGAAGGGAAACAATACAGAGCAGACCTCTACCAAGACAGTAAACACGGAATGAGGAATCAGAATGAATCACATTCTGTAGAATTATATAGCAATGAGAAGAGCTTAAATAAAAGTATAAAAAGCTTAGGATATCTTTCAACAGAAATGAATATCTATTATCAGCTTAGATAATGAAATTTTTTCTGTTTAATTTTAATATAGGTCAAGTAAATGAGCTAGAAAAGATAATTAAATAGTGTAGCAGTTTTCTTAAAGAAAAAAACACAACAAAAATTAAAATTCAGACAGCCTGTGGTTTTGAAGTTGAGTATTTCATAATGATTGCCTTTCTTTTGGGGTCATATACCCACGAGTATCACCTTAGTGCTGTGCAGCAAGGCCTAGAGCAATAAATGAAAAGAAAAATCAGTGTAGGAAGAAACTGCAGCTAATAAATATTTGATCAGATACACAAATTCATACGGTTTGATAACACTGTGAGGAATTCACTATAATTTATTAACTCCTGCAATGTAAACGTATAGTATTATGGTTCTTAAGAAGCAGCAAACCAATAAACAGTTATTAATCTTCTCAATCAATCTTTTCCAGAAGTATATAAATCTGAAACACTATTGGAATTAAATTTCTGTGAGTAAACAAACAAACAAAAAAATACAGGGAGGTACTGCAGTACAGAAGCTGTAAAGTTGTTTGTGCTTTTCTGAAGAGTTATACAGATTTAATTGGGGAATGAAAGGTGTTTTTAACAATTAAATTACTTTGCAAAAAATACCAGTCCTGAAGTACAAAATATTAACTGTCTGGAACAGAAGCACCCCTTGACACTGTTATTTTCATTATTTAGATGTCAAATACTGCTTTAAAAAAAACATACATGAGAGAGCACCCACTGAACTCATGAGTAGTTGGAAGAGAAACATCACTCAGAATCAGACTATACACCACAAAATATGTTTTTCATAGTTATCTTCACAACACTGTTGAGTACTGAGATATTCTTGCAATGACAAAATCTGTTTAGTTTCTGTGTTACTGTAGGCTGGATAGTGCTCTTCCATATCTTACCTTGCTGCAAGGTAGCGATCACATTTAAGCCTATATGCCTGCTGAAAGACCAAAGTACCACTGAGATAGGTTTTAAGAGATAGAACTCAGTGTTTGTGATATGGCACAGAAAGATAGAGAAAAAATCCTGCTGGGGTTACACAGCAAGGTGAGGTTAAAGAAATATTATCTATTACTATTTTATCAGAAGTGGAAGGAAAATACTTAAACTGTTCATTATTTATTATCCATATGATGTTATCCTTTACCTTTGTAGTTAGTCCTTTATGGCAGGCTTTAAAGAAGAAAGGTCTTTCTTTTTAGTCATTCTAAAATGTAATTGTAAAATTAAATGAATTCCAGTCTCAATAAACTCACCTTTAAATGAACATGAACATCACAAAAAAAAGCATCATCTTCACATTTCTGAAGAGTACACTTTTCTACCTATGAACCCCTTACAGTCCATGTCTGCAGGAAGCAACACAGCAAATACTCTGCTCCTGCACAACTAGAATTGCTCTGTATGGCTGGACTTCTCCTTACAAATCAGATAACACTGGGAAATCCCAAATGGTGTTAGGAAGAACTTTCTTGTATTAATTAGTGTATGTACTAGGGAGTTTTCATATGTTTCAAGTTATAGTTTGTGCTATTGAATCCTAGTTAACCACATGACATTTTTCATGAAAAAGAATACTTAAACATTTTCCCCACAGTGTTTTAGTCACTGAAACTCCTGGGCAGATTATTGTAGTTTGTTAATTTATAGTTTAGGAAGTTGAATTAATACATTGAGTCTTACACTGAATAACATGTAGTTTTTTCCCCAAACCGCACTTCTGTCAAAACATGTATGAGCAAAGGGGACTTAAAGTTATTTTGTTTCATTGTGTGGAAGGCAAGTGTTTTAGGGATTAATATTAACAAAAGCAAACTGCAAACACATTGAAATATTTCTGCGCTTCTTGAAACTGCACAACCCCCTGCCCTGTCTACCTATAACAGAACCATTCACCCCATGAATCTGGTTCTGTTGATTGCCATGCACAAAGGTAAGGAAAAGTTAACATAGATGAAATATTCTTATTTGAGCTTCACAGACTCTAATTCTCACAGATTCCTGCAAATGTTTATGTTGGTCTGGCGTGCAGGTAAAAATTTATACATTCAAAACCATTTTTCCTTATTTTTTTCCAAATAAAAAAAAAAATCTTCATCTTGTGTCTGGAACTGAAATTTTTGCAATCATATTCCCTGTACACTTCTCTTGGCTTTGTGAATTTGGAAGAATCCACAATTTTTGACATACAAGTTTTGTGTTAAGGAATCTGTCTTGATCAGTACCCTCAACTAAGAGGCAGTCAGGAATGATTGGATGTTTGAAATGCACCGTAATTTTAGTTTTGCAGAATCTGTGCAAAAAGGGAGGCAATTTAAACTACTTAGAAAAATGTAATAGTTTATCAACTCCCTGTGAGTATTTTATACATAAAAAAATATATACGCATGTTTGATTTCCTTAAAAGCATAAACTGCAGTAATAAATACCTTGTCACATGTTGAAGTTTAATTCCCAGATTTCTCAAAAGCATAGGAAAGATACTGGCATAGACTTTTACAGATAATTCTCTGAGTGAAGAAGGCAGCTGTTATTGGAATTCAATATCTACTATGTACTCCTTTTAATCCCAGTGAAGATTCCTTCAGAACTAGATGTATATTTCAGCACTTTTTACACAGAGACAAAATCGATATGATAGTTTGAATACCCATACAAAACATGGTCCTACATGATAATATTTAGCAGTACAAGAGTACAAGAACCCACTGAGGCCACGCAAGAGGATCTTTTAAAGAAATATTACACAAAGGGTGTAATAGCTTTGAACTTTATGTAAAAATGGCATTGTAATTAAGCCATATGCATGCCCTGTATAAGCCAAAACAATGCGACTGGGGCAGCTTTTTCTGTGCTTAAACACAAAAAAATCAGCAGGCTTTCGAGCTTTCTTTTTTTAAAACTTAACAATCATACAAGACAAAAATTAACCAGGTGATAGGAGGTGGCACAACAAATGGATTGAGCAATTTTTAAAGGTTAGTAGCAGTCTCAGGGCTTAAAAATATTCTTTAAAAGTCACTGTACACGATGTGCAATTAGATGGATGAGATTCTGCATAATTTGGCACATGTCAGAGATGAGATTCCCTGCCAAGCTGCTTTGACTGCAGAATATAATAGATATGACATTTTAGGGTCATAAAGATAGTAGTATAGATAAAAATCTAGTATTTCCAAGTATTTCAGAAAAGCTCTAAACACTTCAAAATACAAAAATGTGGCAGCCCAATAGCCAATCAAGTTTAGTCCAGAAAAAACCCTCTAGAACTAGACTGACATTAGTGAGCTTGGTCTTGCAAGATCCTTAGGGCCCCAGATCTATAGAACAGGGCAAGACAATCACTAAGGTCTTTCGTTGTGGCTTGCTGGAACTCAAACAAGCAACAGATAATATAAGAAAGGAGTAATAATTACGCTGCAAAATTCTTTATCTCTTCTCTGCATTTGAGCAAAGAGTACCAATAAGGCAGCTTTAAATTAACAGAAACTATTGTACAAATATTAAGCTGATCGACTGCCATCATTTGCCTGTCTGGTAAACTCGTAGGTCTTCAGTGTGAAAGTAGCTTTTTGTTTTGAGAATACTCAGTATAAACTTGTCCAAAAAGAATTTATCCACAGACATTTGTGTGGTTAGTTTCCCAGGAATTTCTTTGTCTTAGTAGCAAGAGTGCTTACAGAACTTCAGGAAAAAACTGTGGTGATACAAGAAACTGGCTAAGAATGACAAAACTGCATTGAGGCTGATTATAGTCCTTCCACAGATTTTAACAGGCTTTGGATCAGACACCTAAGGAGAGAAAAACATGATGGCACTGACTGCAAATACGATAGTGACCATGAACTGCCTTAGAAGTGGACACTGCAGACAACACAAGAGCAGTTGCAGCTGAGACTCTCAATTCTACTTGAAGATAAGCTGAAAGTCTTAATATGTAAGACTAGAGGGTTGATAGGAAGATGCTGAAGTTTTCAGAACTATGTGGTACAAATGAAATAGTTACGTGAGTGGAGAACATCCCATTGTAATTGAAACCAGTTTTCATTTTCTATCCTCCATCTTTGCTGCAGCTTCTGCGAAAGCATCACGCTCTCAAAAACAAAAGAGGTGTCAAGACATGGAAGGTGTGTTTGGCCTGAGGGTGTGTGCCATCTGGCACTCATGTTTAGAATAAACATGAAGCAGTTAGAGAGTTTTTGGAAGTAAGTGTTGTCACAGGAACAATTACAATATTTTTCAAGAGAAAAATCTAAGAGTGAGAGACTTTGGGGTTTTTTGTTTGTTTTGTTTTTTAAATACTGTGTATGTTTATTAAAAGGTTAGTGCATGATTTTCAAATATCACTGAATGTCTGTGCATTGTTTCAGAAGCCCTGGCCTTTTTCTCTGTTTTACTGACCTGTCAGTGCTGGGAATCTCCTTCATCTTCAGAGATTTCTGAACAGACCTAAAATATCAGTAACTGAAATGTTTTTGAAGAAGACGTCATGATGGGCCATATTCTTGTGAGACATCCTACAAACAGTTTGAGACTGGTTAAAGGAACTGGGAGGACACTTAATAATCAATGCTATGAAATAAGGAGGCAAACAGAATACAATCTTGATTTCAGGTGAGCTCTCGAATAATATCTAAGTATACTAGCCTAAGCTGAATTTTATACCTTTGCAGCTTGGCAGCTTCTTATATCTAATCTTGCTTGTTTACAGCTAGCTTAGTTATCACTAGATTTAAATCAGTGCTCTCATGAATAAATTGAGCTAATATGACAAAAAAAACCCAAACAAGAATAAGGGGATATTTTTCAGTTGCTTACATGTGCACCTTATGAAATGCCGGAAGAAACAAAAGAAATAGAAAATTCTCATTGTGGAAAAAGAATCGGACTATGTAAAAGAAGAGTAGATAGGAGAAGCATTCTACATATTCAGCATTCTAACTCTTTTAGAATTACTGGTAAATCAGAAGTATAGGTTTTTAAATGCATCTAAAAGAATATGAGAACAATGCTAAGGCAGAAATCTATTACACAGATTATCAGATCAGATCAGTGAGATTAGTTCAGTTCAAAATGCCTGCCAATAATGTGTGCAAATAAAAAGAGGAAACTATTTGTGCATAAACTGGGAGCTATACATTTAATGTTTTTTGTATATATTGATAAAGAAATATTTACTGAATGAAAAAAAAACCAATCCAAACCACAACTTTACTCAACTCAGTATAACTATTTTGGCCCTTAAAATTAAGGATTAGAATGGTTTACTCTCAAGATAAGAGATTAGAGGTTGTTTGGGAGACACTGATCATTACCCAATTTCTTTAAAGAGAGATAAAGAATAAGATGCAGCTTTCCCCCATTATGTGACAGAGAAATCATGCTGTCCTGGGCAGGGTTGATGCAGGAAAAAAGGCTGCCTGGTCTATGCTTTTATGCCCTTAGTCTTTACTGGTGGTAACTTTCATACCAGGAAAAAGTCAATGGAAAAAAACACATTCTATTTTAAGATCCACAAAATGAGACAGTGGAAGGCCAAAATAATCAGTACAACACAAAAATATTTGATTTAGCTATGGCTTCAAATTTGATGAAAGCCCATCCTGGCCAAAGGCAGCAAGTTTTAATAGAAGTCAACATATCAAAAATAGGAAAAAATATCAATAGCAGTAGAAACCAATATGGAGTTTACTGATAAGACATTTAGAAAACGTATGGGTGACAACTTAAAAGGAAATAAGGAGGATCTTACTGTTTATATTAGGAGGAACAAAAAAGACACCTTTTCAGTCAGAAACTGTGGACTTACTAGAGATGAGGTATGAAATGGGTGAACATTCGGTAAACATGTTTGAACTGTATTTTGGAAGACATTTGATGATATGTTTAAATCATCTAAGCAGGTTGACTTAAAACTGATTATTTTATAATCTGGACCCTCAAAGTATCCTTGCCCAAAAGACTTTCAAGAATGTACTAAAGAGTATAAAAGATCACTGTGTTCCTAGAGAATTTCAAATGCCTGGAAGAGTACTAATGCTTTATCAGTATGGAAAAAAACCCCAAACCAACAGAGGGGATCACAAAAGTTCTTTTCAGACTGGTTCGCCTGGCACGAACATCATGGAAAGTCTGGAAACACTAATATGAAAGTCAATTGACTAAAACTGTAGGCAGAAAACAACATTGGCCATATTTACAAGGGTTGCAGGATTGAATTTACGCATATTCTTTCTTGTCAAATTACCTGATTTCATTCTTCAATAAAATTCCTGGCTTCAGAGATAAAAGTAAGTGAAGACACGCAATAGCCTTTGTGCAGCATTTGAATTGGTGCTGTAAAATAATCTGACAGAAAATTAGTGCAATAAAATATCTACAGATCTTACTCTAAACAGAATGAAGACTTAATAATTGAGGGACTGGAAAAAATATTTCTCTTGGAGATCTTCATATATCAGTATAAATCCTGAAGCTATTCAATACATCCACCGGTGAGGCAGAACTAAATAAAAGTCTTCTGATAAAATCTGTGAATGATGAAAAGGCTAGAGAAATTAACTAATGATAAAGGCATGACAATAATAGATATCTGTGCCCAAATATTCTATATATGATAATACTATGACCTTCAAAGTTCAGCTGGTCACATAAACACATAAGACTGGAATAAGACTGGGACTATGAAGATATAGTAAATCACTTTTCTGTTGATTCTGGAAAAAAATGATGAAAATGTTTGCATTTTTATACAGCCTTTTTAGAGATAAAAATGTCAGTTTAATTTTGAAGTATCCAGCATTTCAAACACTCAACTGTTTTGATTTTACTTGGTTTTGTTGAATTGAAAATTCAAAATATAAAATACAGAAGTATGAATATGAAATCTGGAGTGTTTTGAATGAGAACAATACAGTGGGTTTTTTTAAAAAGGTTGGGTATGGAGTATTTATGTTATTCTCCACAAAATGCTGTAGAATTTCCCCAAACCGTACAGTTAAGAAACTGAAAATCTCAAAGTTCAAGATTTTTAGAGCATTTCTGTTGTCTGGTCAACAACTTACTCTTTGAGGTAAGGATACCCTATTTATTTTTGTTCATGACAATAATTTGCAGTTAGTTACAGGGAATAGATGCTATATCTAGATAGATACTATACCTATATATAGATTTTAAAGTTTTAAAAAAACAAACCTTCAACACTTTCTGAAAAATACCTCAGAGTGGTGAAAACCCCTCATAGGCTTTCTTGTTTGCCAATTGTGTTATAGCCAAAAGCAACAGAAATACACCACCTGCAGGAAAGGGCAGGAACAACTCTAACCAAGGAGTTAGCTATCTGCTGCAATATGTCATTTTTCACTTATCTTTTTGACAGATCAAAGATCAAAGAAAAGAGAGGAATCATATGTACCTTTTATTGTATTTGGCAATGTGCAGGTCTCTCTATAAGTCCATCAATGAACTGCAAAAAGAATAAAATATTTCATTGTATGAGATCTTAGAATTTTACCAGCCCGTACAGAATTCCAACTTACACTGCATTCTTCCTTGATCATATATATTGCTGTTTTCAGTCCTTTTATCCAGCTATGTGGAAAACACTGGGAATAAAAAAACCCCCATACACTGATTTTTTTTTTTTAAACAAAATCCTGAATATTTGTTATATATTTGCAGATAATAGTCTGTGTCCTTAGCTGAGCGTGACAATACTGTCATGCTGGACTTGAATACTGAAAAGTAATTCTATGGGAAATAATAGCCAGTCTGAGAGTGAGCAGTGGGTGGTACATACGAGCCGTATCGCACTAATAGCTACTAAGGGCTACTGTTAACCCTTGTCATCAGTATGAGCTACACAGGATGAAAGACCTACTAGAGGGCAATGAACTTGAAATCCAAAAGATAAGAATGCAATCTATATTACAACATCACCTCCTTGAATTTTTGGTCATTGAGCCAAATTATACATTCACTTTATACCAATGTAGTCTGAGTTGAGTCAATATTAAGTGACAGCATAACTTGGTTGATTAAATTACTTTAAGGTGATTCATGTGGTGCTAATAGTGCAGATATCAACGATAAATGTTAGTGAACAATGAAATGGAAAGAGACAAATAACATTCAGTTAGGTGAGGCTAATTTTGATAGCAAGTGCTGCATACAGTCCATAGCTATTACAGGACTAAATGAATGCATACTGTAAGTGTCTCTAATGGTGTAAGTTACAGTCTGCATATTACTTAAACTGCATGCATGCACACTTTATTCTGAGATGTCAGCAGCAACCTAATTGCTTTCCATTTGCTCTAATAATGTTTATTTTGAGAGATGTGTCTGAAAAAAAAGTAGAAGGAATAATGCTTTGATGTACAACAGAGAGGTCACAGGTACTTGGGAGTATTTACTATCTGCTGACTTTAGTTTCCACCTGTCTGTCTTATTGGCACTAAGGTTCTTGAACCACCACGATCGCATTGATTCAACATTGATGAAACTAACACCGCTACAAAATTCTGACATAATCTGACAGTAGCTAAACTCTACACATGAGCGACTGGAATTATGGCTCTGGATGCATGCAGGACTAGCTCAGTCTCTGAGAATACAAGATTTCAATCCCCTAAAGCAGAGGAGGACCTTGATTCTAGGTCTTAAATATTCTGAGTCACGTTCTGACTTCTAGTCATCATATTAACAGAAGTAATTAGTTACATAATTCTCCTGGGTTTCAGTGAAGTTCCCAAAAGATAACTGAAGAATTGGACAAAAGCTTGTTATATATTGTCTTCTTTTTGTTCTATGCCAGTTGTTAGATTCTAAACAAAGAGTAAACTTATCTGAAATTTTCAAAATAAAGATTAAATGGGTATATACTGGAGAGAGATACTGCTTGTTGGTCTTTAGTGGACAGTTACGAAAGGTTAGAAGTTATCTTCACCTTCTCAGTATTTCCTTCTTGGATTCATCAGATTGGGATTTCATTTGTAGGCTTATAGCTTACCTTTAAACTCTTGCAGATATCCATGGCATTTCATTTACATTTCCAGATTCCACTCTGGAGTTTCGTCATCTAAAGACCTGCATTGAAATTGCAACTATAAGCACCTACATCCTTTTTTCATACTAACTCTGTGATTCACTGGGGTGCATTTACAATAAATTGATCTTTTTCACCTTGTTTTCTTTCTTGACCTCGTCTTCTGTTCTTTCTTTGATGGAAAGAACAACATTTTCCCTTCTTTTATGGGTGTAATGCCAAATGTTGATTATGCTACTCAGTCAAATTCCAATACAGTTGCCTAAAGCACATGGTTATCATGTAATCATATTTCATAGGATGATTAGTATGTTAGCATCCCAATACGAAGGCAGTTAATTATGTATTTGTAGATATTAAATTGTTTTCTGTCTTATAAATAAATGTAATATTTTCTAAGGAGTCTTATTCTCAGCATTTTGTATATTTTCTGATGATATTACTGTTTTGTAAGATTTTGAGTAATAATGCCAGTTCACTATTGATTGTGGTAACACAGTTTATCAATTATGAATTCACCATTTCAGATGTCATGGGTAATCCAGTTAAAAAAAATTCATTGCTTTAAAGGCAATTTTACATTCTCATTGCAATTAATTGAAAATTAGGTCAACAGCCACTCCAGAAAGACAATGATATTAAATGGGGGAGAAGTGATATAGAGAAATAATTAAGCACTTGCTATATTAAATTGCGATAACATTCTTTCAGTGGTACCAACTGACATAAAAAATTGAAAACAAATTCTTTCGCTTCATGTCCAGATTCAGGACTGCAACACAATGAAAACATCACTTTTCTTCAGAGCCCGAGTAATTGTTATGTGATAAATATGCAGGCATACTGCATGATAATGAGTGGACTTATATGCAGAAACTCATAATTAAATTTTTCTTTTTCTTTTTTTTTTAAACTACCTTAATTGGTAGTTAATTTATGCACCTGATTTTTTCCAGTGCTTGTACATACTCATTAAAAATGACCTCCAAGGAAAGCAGGAATGCTGAAAAAGGAGGTAGAATGACAAGTTGGATGCTACTAAATTTAGCCTTTTTCTGTGTTGGGAAATGCTTTTGTATGTGCTGTAATTATATATGATGGAAACTTGGAGAAACTTTTCATATTCAAAAATATTACAGTGCTAGTAACACACTTGTCAATATTTATCTTTCAAATCCCTATTTACCACTTCATTACAAAATTAACTACATGCTGAAATCTGCTGTATACCCTATTAGCCTGGAAAAGAACAGTTTTGTATTGTTTTGTAGTATAAAATCTGCTGATTTTCTGTGAGAAAATTAAGGAATTGTTTCTTATATTCTAATTTCAAGATGAAAGCAAGGAAATTAAAGAATAAATTTGATTTAGTCAATGCAGAATAAGTGGACTTAAAGTTTGGTATTAATGTAAAACTCTGAAGCTACATAAAACTAGTCACTGCACATGTACAGTGACTTTAACTCAGTAATACAGACATCCTTAAAACTTCACACAGATTGGCAAGTGTGAAGCATTGGCTGCCTCCTCCAACAAATAAAGAGCTTACAGCGGGGAGAAATTCATAACTATAGGTTTTCATTGGTAATATTTGAGATTTAAAAATATCAGTGTATACAGTAGCCGTGATGACTTTCTAGACATCTAGGATGCGTTTATTTTCTTCTGAGAATAAGTCTGCTTTGCAATACTTACACGCATTAAAAATTCCATGTGCATATGGTGTCAGGGACAACCATTTTCCTCCCTGGTAACCCTGCTAAAGTTACATAAATGCACTCTCACCTACACTCTTTGGTCAAGCCAAAATATGTCCAGGATTTTCAAAATCTTACATGACCTTCTCCAGTCATTGATCAACTCTTGCTTAGCCTATTATATACTTAGGAATACACTTTTCATGTTAGGGATATCTATAGAAGCATATTTTGTGCTTGGTAAAAGGCAAACACACCCTCGAGTGTTTTTTCAGTTTTCATCTATCTGTGACAGAATTCCTCTCATTAATTCCAATAGAGTGATTTCTTAGGTATCCTGCTATATGAACTTATATGAGAAAGCCAAGGTGGTGGAGTGATTTCAATCTCTGAACATTCAGCGGTTACCTATGAAGAGCAAGTTATAACCAGGCTACTCAGATATGTTTTATCTGTCTTGTTCTAAGCTTACCAAAGCTTCATAATTCAAATAAAAATGCTGAACTTGAGATTAGGGGCCACATTTTCCTAAGTATTTGTTTGCTAGCTAGTACAATGGACCATAAGCAAGGCTTTATTCAAAACTAAATATTAAAAAACAATAGCAATTCAAATAATACCACCAACTCTCTAGAGCAAAGTACATTGATTGACCTGTAATTTTCATAGGATAATTTTAAAAGCAAAATAAAATGTGGATTGATTGTACGTCAAATGTGGAATGGCATTATGCATAATACAAGTGTAGCAAAATGTTCTCTAAAGGAAAATGCATACTAATACCTAAACCCCACTCTGTTCTGCTTCCTTTTTCATTATAGCTGATGTTTCATTTTAACATATACTTTTGAAACTCACTTTGTGTTTTAATGGAATGCTCTGGGCCAAATTGATCCCCAGCATAATGTTACACATGCATGTCAGACAATTATTACAATTTTTAATGGCATGAGTTTGGAGTGGCTGCATTATTCATGTGGGGCAGATTGATGAGAAGGTCATACAGGCCACTGCAAGAATTTAAAATACTTCTGAAATTCAGAAATGTATTTTTACATGTACATTTTTTTGAAATGCTTGCTTACTGCTTTTTTGCTTTTTGTATCGATGAGCACTAATATTGTTTGGTTTGCTCTTTGTCTATAAGGTCAAATTTCACTAGCTACTATTTTCAGGCTCAGAATGAAATGAAGACTACAATAACCGTTGACTACAATAAGCGTAAAATTAGAAAATCCCCAAAAGAAAATTCCAGTGTTGTAGCAGATTCTCTCTCTCTTAGAAGATTAATGGAGCAGACTTGTAGAACATTTTCTGTATCCTGTGGCTATTCATTTAACGTATTCATTATGCTGGACATCATGTTATGTTTGAGCATTTGCATGAACCTACTGTATTTTTTAGCTACAAAGCTCCTGAATTTTCTTCATTATGAAAATATTCTTAGGTTCTGCAGGGCTGTCTGTAAGAAATACTTGAAAGGGTTCATTATATTTCCGACACCATTATAACAATATCCCGGAGGTATGTTTTATCTGTTGTGGCAACTCTATGCGCTTTCTTCTTGAAGTTACTTCAATAGGGGATGTAGCCAAGGAAAAATAGCATCATATCCATATTGCTCGTACTTTATTCCTGTTCCCTTGGAGCTCTGGTTTTCAGCTGTGAACTGGAGGAACTCAAATAGGTCTTGTAACTTACATTATGGACTTATAACCTATGTTACGGCCTAGACTATAGACTATCACAGTATTTAGATGCAGAAACATGATTCTGAAAAACATCTCAGAGTTTCATAAACTACCACCTGATAGGAATAAATGCTTACTATGAGTGGAGGCATATGGAAAGTATCCTTCATTTGACATGGTAGCGTCATGGATTTGCCTTGATCGAGGACTGAGTGACTGAGTGTAATTAGTCATGGCCAAGCAGCCACTGCAAACAAGGCCTTGGCATAATGAGCCATGGCTGGTGTGACAATGCAGAGAGGATCTGAGTGCAATGAGCCTTGCTGTGGGCTGTGGATCAACAGGAGAATGGTACCTGGAACTTTTGGAAGGGCGAACTGTGGCCTGATTGGCAGCTTGTGTCTATATCTGTCTATCCAGGCAGCACAGGCTGGGTTTGTCCAGGGGAATATTTCTGTGTGGACACCCAACAGAGTGTAGAAGCGGAGTGCCTGAAGTGGAACTGTTATGCATTGTGCTGAGACTCCACCCAAGAGCTTGACACAGACACCAGTCAGAGGGAGCGTCACATGTCACTGGGGTGCTTCAGTAGGGTGGTCATTGGGGTGGGTTTCAGTTAACTACATGTATGCGTGTAAAAATCTTATTCTGATGCAGCCTGTTTGTTGCTTGGTCCACTTAAATTGAACTTGGAAGTGTCACATTGTTTAGTGTACCATTTCCCTCAGTGACATAATTTCACTCCTTTTTGCAGGATTTCAGGACAGAACATAATTTAGGTTTTGATCACTTTGGTTTTAAGCATTGACCATCACTTAGTTACAGTCTCTCAAATCACATTTGAGAAAAACACCATGGCCTACAGAGAGTATGTAGAAACACCCTAAGAGAAGCCGGAGAAACCCAAGTGGTTTTTATGTAGTGGGAGGAATCTGTTACATTTACCTACAGCAGTGTTTGAAGCACCAGTCAGTGTTTCTGACACCAGTCAGAAACAAAATTTTTAAGCATCCTAGTAACATATATAAGGCTGTGGTTTAGAGGACTGTAGTAATTAGTAAAACTGTATTGCCAAAGAGCAAACATCATTTAGATTCTACTTTGAAATTTCTCCTTATTTTGAAAGTATCCAGAGGTAGCTAGCGAAATCCTTTGCAATCAGGAAAAAAAGCCCCTGCTGATCTTGCTTTTCAAGAAATTATCCTGTGTAAATTATTGAAAAGGTGAGTCACTATTTCCACAGTTTCCTGTAAACACACACATATTTCATGAGATCCTGTGGGAGAGGAATATTTTAGAAGCATAAAGCTATAAACTTATAATTAACTTCTGTACTTTGGAAATGCGTGAGGTGCATGGACCAAACATTAATTTTTTAACTCAAGATTTACATTCTCACTTGAAAGACCAAGTAATTTTTTTTATTTCATAGCATTGTGTTTTAACCATCACTTCTTTAGCTGTGCCTCCTGTCATCAGGCTAGGCTATGCCTACAAACAGATGAGAGTCTAAAGAGGCCAACTTGTTAATCAAATCCCCCCTCACTCCTTTACTCTTTTCTCTTTATAATCCCTGTGTATTCTTGATATTAATCATGAAAAACTTAAGAGTGGTTCTTGTTAAAAATGTAACTCAGGAATTCAATGCGACCTTTTACATCTAGACCCTGATTTAAGAGCCAACACAGCTAAAAGCATAAGATAGTATGCTGCTGTAGCACATTAAAAGGTCAGATTTAAATGAGTCCAGGTTGAGATACTGTTCTTTATCTTAGGGAAGAATCAATTATGAGCTCCAGTTAAATATATAACTCTCACGACTTTTTCTCAAATGGCATATATTTATGAATTTAAGCTATAAGTAAGCTATTATTAACAAATACTTAACATCTGACTCCTAATCAGTCATACCAGAAGCAAGAAGTATTTAATCTTTACAAAATTAAGTATGTACATTGGTGTTTGGAGGGCTGATGCCTACATTAAAGTTCTAATGTGTATGCAACAGTATTTCCCAAACTGTTCGATCAAAAGGGATATTCCCATCCTCAGCATACAGAGTAATTTTACCTTACACTGATCACTTAGGGTGGCTTGTAACAGTTAAGATACTGAAGAAAAGACTGGTAATTACCTTCAATGATTCTGTTGTGAACAAGGCTGACTCTGAATGTCATATTGAGAAACTCTTTCCTTTCTCTCTCCCTTTCTTCATATGAGGTCTCTGTGTTTGCTGTGAGTTGGCCAGCATATAGGAGCCAGGTGGAGCCTTTTCAAGAGCTGTTTTCCCCACTGGTGTGAAGATCATTCACCTGTTCTGTTCAGACTCTGTAATGGGATCCATTTCGCCTGTGGAGGTTCCCACATGGTCAGCGCATCTCTCTAAAAGGGGATTTTATGAAGGAATGAGTTAGATACACTTAAAGCTCCAAATTAAAAAAAACCACATCTCACTCATCTATAAGCCACCATCTGTGCATGTACCTATATATATATGTGTATATATATATTCACACATACTAAGTAAGAAAAAACATAAAGTAATGCGGACATGGGCTCTAACCATTGTTCCAACTTGTTTATTCTGAACAGCTACATCATGCTTCAGTGGAATCTGTTAGACTTTTGCTATTGAGTTAAAAATGACCAGATTCAAGCCACTAATAAAGCAAATTTTTGAAACTTATTGTATTTTAAAAGCCTAGCTTTGAAAGTCATGATATGAAGTTCAGCATTTACTCTCCCCTATGTAGGAATAACCTGTAGGGGGGAGAATGGGACCTTTAGATAATTAACTATTCAGTAAGTCTTAAGCAGCTCAATAGTGCTTTTTATCTTCAAAGTGCTTTTTAAACATTAACTAAGTAATCCTCTCAATCCTCTGAAGTAAATAATTTGGTATTTATTATCCTGATGAAGAACTGCTATAAATTGAAAGGAAATGCTGGAATTGGGACTTTTCATTTAGGAAAAATAATGCAAAAAAATGTCAGGCTGTGAATCTGCATTCTCTTGGTACTTACTCCATTTCAAGAATTACTGTTCCAAAAGAAAAATATAATCTTTGTGACTGCCTATTTTCAGAGATGGAAAACCTGTCGCACAAAGTAGCTGCGTCTGATCTCTACTTCGCCAAAAAAACTGTACTCTTAAGTGAACTTTTCTGACATGTTTCACATAGCCTTCACTGTCATTAATTGTCCTGATTTGTGGAAAGATGGTTTGACTGCAGAATCTCACAGTGGGTGAAATTTAGTATAAAGTAGTGCAACCAGGGGAAAACCCAAAAGGGTGGCTAGAAGAAAAATGTTATCAGACAGGAGTAAGATCCTGTGGTTTTGACACATAGCTCTATAAAAACATCTGCCTGATGCTCAACATAACATAAAAAATTAAATTAAATGCTAAGCGTTATTAGGAAATATTCAGTGGAGTTTCCTTTTAAGCATATATTTCAGTGGACAATTTCACCATTCTTGTATATTTAACATCACATACACAAATGGATTGGAGGATATGCATCTCAATTAGGATTTCAGATTATAGTGTTATTTCTAAGAGGTGGAATTAAGCATACTTCCCACAATGTTTTTCAAGTAAAAAGTGTTTCTTTAACACTTATTTGACAGTCTATCACACACACTGAATCCTTTCAGATTTACAAATAAATTTAAAAGACCTGAGAAAGAAGTAAATTAGATCAGATCATCCAACAGTTATGTCTGCATTTGAGATCGCTAGCATCCTTTTAACTTAACTAACTTTAAACTCTCCTGCAAAATGCTGAACACAATATACCAAAATACTAGCTAATGGAATTCTGATTGGTATTAGTGGTCATGTTATTATTACCATATTCTGTTTATGAGGAAATGAAATACATTACTATTTTGTTGATAAAAATATGATAGAAGTTAGTCCTGTGTCACTTTTTGTATGTATTAAATCTGAATATTAGCTTTATATCCATATGCATGGTAGGAAAAAAAGGCATTTAATCTTATTCCTTTTTAATATTTTATTCTTGCAAGATCATAGATTTCCACATCTCTACTGAAATTAGAAAAAAAAGATACTCCTTTTCTGATGCTGAGTTTGCAATTGAGTTTATGAGTGAGCTGGCCATTAGGTTTATACTTCTGTTGCATGCCCATTCCTGTCCTCCTGAATGACAGCAAATGACAATAGAATTATAGGATGAAGAAATGAAAGTCTGAATGAGATACTGGAGACATTTCTAATAATCACATTAGGAAAAATACAAATTCACTTTGTTCCAGGAATCCAGTCCTTAGGTTGTATAAGTTAGCTGTTAATTATGATAAAGAGGTGGTTTATTTTTCCCTTCTGCTAATTACTGAGGAAAAATATGTCAAAGATTACCTTTTCACAGGATAATATGACTCTCATTATCTCATTCAGGATTTTTCCCTGTTATGATAAAAATAGCATGTTGATTAGAAATAATGTAAAAGAAAGTGGATGGATGGAACAGCATAGTCTCAGCCCAGTCTCTGTTCTTCAGGTACTCAGAATGCTTGCAATCTTTGTTTCACCACATTTCAGCAAGAGCTTCAGGCTGTAGCAGAATCTGTACTCTGCGCTGGTGATGCTGGTCCTGCTTTGTCCTAAATGTCCACAATTAATGTGCCACGAAGATGGATATAGGAACCTTCTACACAAAGTAGAACAGTGTTATGTAATATAATAATGTGAAGCATCCTTACGCTCAGACCTAGCCTTTATATAACTTGGGGATGTTCACTTTGTGTTCCTGTTGTTGGAGCAGCATTCTCTGTGTACTCATAGCTTTCCACTCCTTACTTGAGATAACATTTGGACAAGTATCAGTAATGATTCTGTTTGAGTGCTTGAGATGCCCTAGGCAATACTGTTAAATCTTTTTCTCAATTTCAGGATAGCATAAAACTTCCAAAAAGAGCTAAGGATTATATAATAGTTTTTGAAAAATCTTAATTTTTTTTTCATGGACTGTAATGTTTCTTGGTTATGATCCTAAATAAAAAGGTGAAGTTTGAATATTTAAAACTTTTAATTTTTCCTTCTATCACTTCTGTTGTCACTATGCGTGTGTAAGGATTTTCAGGGTGTAGATTCTGATGCTTTTTTTCCCCATTGGAAAATTTGTTATAATTGTCCACATTTCTGGTGTTTTCTGTTATGTATACAGTTTTCCTTAACATTTTCATTTTCACCAAAACCTATTGCTCCCAAAATTTTAGTAAATGAAATTATTTTGATTAAAATGTCAAAAGCCTGTAAATATTTTACTAAAAATGAAAAGTACTCCACTATTTAAAATCCTCCAAAATTAAAGCATTTTAAGTTTTACTGAAGGAAATTTATGTCTTTCTCCCCCCACAGATACCAGTGTTAGCAATTGTAATTCTTAATAGGCATTAGCCATTGAAAGGAAACTGCAATGGATTCAGCTCATATCTAAAGTTTATCTGCAGTTTATCTTCTACTCCACACTTGGTTTACAAGTTAAAATTTCTTTCAATTCCAAACATTCAAAAGGGAGGATCAGAATAAAGAACTTCTTAGAATCTGTCATTTCTCTCAGTCTGCTGGTACAAATCTTAATCCAGAACCAGACTGCTATGCTGTTAAAGGTTTTAGTATTTGAAAACTGTAGCTATTACATTGTTCGTTCTTAACACACATTTAATGTTTTAAGTGTTATAATAGAGATGTTAAAAGCATATAACCTAAAACTTCAAAGAAGCAAGGCTTTGAAATCTTTCAGCAGCAAAGAAGAAATATAATTAAATCTCCTACGTTTTTAAATAATGAGTTTTGCAGCAAGAAGAAATCAGTCAAAAATTGTCAAACACACTTCATGTCATATAAAATAATTTGATGTTGAGAGAGAGGTATTCTTCCTAAATTGTTTGAGACTGGAAAGAGTTCTAATATACTTGCGCCTGGGATACACGTGTCAGTTCACACATTCCACATACAATTCAAAGATGGCTACAGCTAATAAAATATAGTTTTTTAAAAGACATTGGGAGAAGTTGGACTCTATGATCCTGGAAGTCTTTTCCAACCTAGAGATTCTGTGAATCTGTGAAGTTAGAGAGTGGTCCAAAAATACCAAAAGAATAATAGTACTGCATAAATGGTAGATATTGAGCACATTAGAAAGTAAGGCAGTTAGTGTTTGATGTGTTTTAAAGAAGAAAACTTTCCCTATGAACAAACGTTTCACCCTCCAGTGAAGCATCTGGCACTACCTGCTATCAAAGTTATGACACTGAACTTAAAGGACTGACTAGTTCAGTCAATTACTGAAATTAGCACTGCCCAAGACTAGAATTCCCCCTGTCCTTTAGAAAGTTCAGATCCTGGCAAAACGGTGACAATAATGCCCCCTTTTTTTAAAGATACTCTCACAGGGAAAAGAAGTAGGTATGATTATTTATACTGAAGCAATGAGAACTGAGGCTTAGAACTACTAGAACCAGTGATAATGTTAAAAAGAACTTGCTCAACAATGGGACAATCGCATCACCATGAAACTAAGCTATAAAAGACACTTCAGGAGAATCATCCATGAGCAGAGTAATAAAATATTCATGGAGTGCCTCTACATCCGGTGTGTAACTAGGATACTGTTTCTGACGATGCCATTACAGAAATATGATATTCAAAATACGAACATCTGGTAATCAAATGCATGGCAGTGTAGTACTCACATGAGAAACATGATATATTCCCAAGGAAGGATATTAATTCTAAACACAGGGCTTCCAGACTTTCTGGAAGACAAAAACATGAAAGAGACGTGGGGGAAAGTAGAACTGCCTGTATCAGGAGAAAAATCAGAACCAAAAAATTGCTACAGTGAGCCTCAGAGAAATATAATGAATCAATCTGGGATTAAGCTACTAGATAGGAAAAAGAATAAGGATAGCACTAGGGAGGTTGTGCAGCCCTCCAGGGCAAGAAGAAACATGAGAATAAAATTCTGCTTAAAGATGAGGTGAGAAAAAGAAGGTAAAAACCCCACAAGACTATGAGAATTTGTAATTCCAACCCTCTAATTACCATAAAAACCTGTGAGACACAGAGGAGGAGAAATATGGGAATGAAGATGTAGTGAATGGTTACATTTGAATTAATTAGGGACACAAACATTTGAGTGCAAAGACCTTAATGCCAAGCATATTTGTTTGACTTGAACTAGTGATGAGGATGGCATCAATGCTTTTAAAAAATTGAAATAATTTTGGTAAATGAATTTAATGTGAGCTTAATGTGAGGAGCTGATATGCCTTCTGTATCTGTATCTCAGTATAGTAATACATGGAATAAAACCTTCAAAGTAAAGCCAGTTCTACATGAATTTACACAGGCCAGTTGTAAAAAAAAAATAATGTGCTGAGTAATCAACATGAAAGACAAATTCTGTGTCTCTGTAAAGTGGTGCAGCTCCATTAACTTTTTCATACAGTTCAAGGCAGGAAGAATCCATTAGATCATCTATTCTGACCCTGTATATCATAGGTCATTAAATATCATTTTCAATTGTACTCAGGTCAGTAGTTTATGTTTCACGTATTACAGAAAAACATCTAGTCTTTATTTGAAGGCAGAGACGGGGAAACAACTACTGCCCTTGGCTTTTTGCTCTGAAGTTTAAATACCATTGCTGCTGTGAAACTATGCCTTACTACTCATTTGAATTTATTTGGCTTCAGCTTCCAGCCAGGAGTTATTATTACAGGATTTTTTATCTACTAGCTTAAATAGTCTTTTAGCACTTACTTAGTATATTTATTCTTGTACTTCTGGATCATAAGCAAGTCACTTCAACCTTAGGATGTTATACAGAACAAGTTCTTTATTGTCACATGTCTCTACAAGATTATTTTCTCCAGCTTTAATAACTTTGCCCTTTTTTAACCTTCCCATTCTTAGCAATAAGCAACTGCAATTTTTGTGCTGGTCAAAGTAAAGCTACCTCTCTACTGACCTTCGTTCACCCTTTGTATATACTTTGCAGTAGTCATTTTCACACAGCAGCTTACTCCAGTTAAAGCCACGCATCTATTGTGTCTTTTGAGGCACTAAAGCTCAGTAAAGTGCCTACATTTCCTATATAATCAAGATACAGAGATAATTTCCTTTAGAGGATGATCCATGTTTCAGATGAGTTATCTCCATTTGCCTTATACAGAAGACTGAGTGACCAAGCTCCTCATTTGGAATATCTTCAATATTAACAGAACACTGTAGGGGTAGGAGGTACACACAAAGACAATTTAGCTCTCTACAACGCACCGGGAATATTACTATCTTACCTGGTAATTTCTACAGCCAGTTTTATGAAAGCAAATTATTCTAAACTCTTTACACATTAGTCCTCTGGCTCCACCTGCTCTCCACCATTTCCTCTGTATTTGATACAGGTTTGTCTGCAGTTTCCTGGAAACAGGATCTCTACACACTTTCATGAGTAATCTACCAAAAACTATAAATAATTTGTTAATTTGCGCCTTCTTGTCCATCTGTAATTACTTCCTCTTTGCCTATGTTAGTAATAACAGTTTCAGGAGAAAGGGTAAAAACCCAAACCACAGCCCTTTACTTATCTTTACGTGAATGCTTCTTCCAAACCTCTGGCAATACTACCAGGCAGTCACACTTCTTCAATCAGGGCACTAATATTGCTTCAGCACTTAATATAAAATATTACAGTCCATCAATGCACAGTCTACAATGAAAACCGGTGTTCCATAAAGAGAACATGTAGAGCAGGCTGATTCTGTATACACCATTTATTTCTACCAATGACTTTTCATAACTCACTTCCAGCTCTGTTTTGCTCCATCACTCATGAGTTATGAGATCATCTATAACTCATGGAAATAAATGATATAGCGTTTTACAAAAGAATGTTGTGTTAATATATTTAACTTGTATAATTTGGATTTTTTTCTCAGAAGAGAGCATAAAATAATTTATGAGATATCAACACATTTAATTCTTGTACTGCATGTTAATGTAACAATGAGACAGCTCCACTCATGACTATTTCTATCACCAAACATGACTATGTAAATGAATATGAAATTGATCTTTTTTTAAAAGATAAACTCAAACACAATGTCTATCAAGAAAAATCTTATCAAGCTGGAAAAAAATGCTATCCTAGGCATTTCCCCAAACATTCCTTTTGTTCTCGGAGTCATACATTTTGGATTTGCCATCTAGAAGTTTTTTCTTCTCAAACAATTCTCTTTTCTTATTCACTGTACTAACTGGTGCCTATAAATGACTAAAGGAAAAGAGGAAAAGTCATTGCATTTTGTGATGTTTTTCTCTGTTGCTTTGTTTGTTTTGTTTGGGTGATCAGATGCTTTTTTTTTTTAAATTTATTTAGAGATTTTACTAAATCTGCCAAACACTACTAAGTGATTATCTTGTATATTAAACAAGGTGGTATTCACAGGCCCTGTAATCAGGCTGTGGTCCTACCCAGGCAAAAACTTGAGTTTTCTAATAAATCATTTGCAGTAATGAGACCAGAAGGCTCAGCTCAAGAAGTTGATCTTGTTTGTGCTTTCTGATCTTAAGTCAGTTTCCTTTGTCTCATAATTCAATTCAAGCAGCCCTTGGATGACCACAATTTCAAAGTGCCCACATAGCACTGATAAAACTGATGAGGGTAAGCGGGATGGTAAGCACTGAGCCTGTCTAGTGGGTGTTACTTTAGCTTTTTCCCATTGGAGGATCCCTGGCCCCTGGGCAGCCCACAGTTCACCAAGGGTGCAGAGCAATGTAGGTAATGGGGAAATAATCTGTCTCGGAGGTTTAAAATCTTGTTTAGTGATAATGATTGACCTCCAAACCCCCATAACTCTTATCTATCAAATCCTATGTAGCTGATCTCAGCTCAAGTGATAGCAAAAGCAAATTAGGAAGCTGCTGATGCAAATTCTGACCAAATCAGATTTTACAAATACAATTTCTTGAAGAATATTCTCCAAGAACCTCTCCAGTGAAGATGAGAGAAAGTAGCTGCAACCCTCTCCTTATAAAAATAGAAAGTGTCCTTATTTGATCAGGTGGTACTTATCTAAGTGTTTGGGCCAACTACAGAATAAAAACATCAAGAACAAGAACGAAAACTAAAGCTAATTAAAATACAAAATGAGCGTGCATGTTCCCAAATTTATGAATAAATTAGAAAAATGATAGAAACAGTTTTTTCCTAAAATGGTCATCAAACAAACAGTTTTAGTACCACAAGTGACACTGCATCAATTTATATAAAGTTGCACATTATAATGTAGTAACATAGAATCACCAGGTTGGAAGAGACCCACCAGATCATCAAGTCCAACCATTCCTATCACACACTAAACCACACCCCTTAGCACCTCGTCCACCTGTGCCTTAAACATCTCCAGGGAAGGTGAATCAACCATCTCCCTGGGCAGCCTGTTCCAGTCCCCAATGACACTTTCTGTGAAAAAATTTTTCCTAATGTCCAGCCTAAATCTCCCCTGGTGGAGCCTCAGGCCATTCCCTCTCGTCCTGTCCCCTGTCACTTGGGAGAAGGGGCCAGCTCCCTCCTCTCCACAACCTCCTTTCAGGTAGTTGTAGAGAGCAATAAGGTCTCCCCTCAGCCTCCTCTTCTCCAGGCTAAACACCCCCAGCTCTCTCAGCCCCTCCTCATAAGGCCTGTTCTCCAGCCCCTTCACCAGCTTCGTTGCTCTTCTCTGCACTCGCTCCAGAGCCTCAACATCCTTCTTGGGGTGAGGGGCCCAGAACTGAACACAGGATTCGAGGTGCGGTCTCACCAGTGCTGAGTACAGAGGGAGAATAACCTCCCTGGACCTGCTGGTCACGCCGTTTCTGATACAAGCCAGGATTTTAAATTCTTTAGGAATAGTAATTATTGCTTAATTATTGTTATTCGAAGACTATCATTAGCAATGGCACAGAGCAGCACTATAAACTAGTAAGGCTCTCACTTCAATGTCTTGTCCTTGATCACACAGTAGATTTTTTAAGAGTGCTTAGACACCGTTGACTCTTTTCATTGTAGACTAGCATCATTTAAAAAACAACAAAACACTATTCATTGGCATTCTACAAAAAACCAGTTAAGAGCTGCACAATGAAAACCATGAGTTTCGGTTACTTTTTTTTTTTTCCTCCTACATAACTTGATCAGTATTGCCTAGAGCACTTAGTGAGTTATCAACAGAACTGTGATGGCAAAGTACTAGAAATGTGAAGTTGCTGAAATAGAAAAGTGTCATTTTCATACAGTCAATATTCTTCGTCTTGAGAGAGACGGGGAATATAGTACTACTTTCGACAGAACACTGTTTCCTATTGTGGCTCTGGACAGAGTAGAGGCTTTTACTCACGGGACAAAAGTCTAATTTTACCATGTGCTTGGAGACAAATTTCATCCTACACTCTAACCTCTCTGTAAGCAGAAAAGGAATTATGCTTACAGAAGAATGGGAGGAAAAGGATTTTGGGGTAATGTTTCTGTTGGAATACTGGACTCTCCATTACCTGTTTACTCCTTTGGCATGCAAGTTATATCTCTGGATACCTTGGTTCAGGGAGTTCAAAGCAGGTTATACTACACTCCAGCGATTCACAACCACGAAGACTGTCTTGTTAGCTATTTTAAGTTGTGTGGGCTGTTTCAGACCCTGGATAAATTGTAGACAAAAGGGCAAGTAGTTGTCTTTTAAAATTCATTCTTTGCCCTTTCTTTCCTTCCAAATCTGAACTGTAAAGAGTTCAAGAGGATCTGATCTATGGTTCATCCATGTTTTGAGGCTATCTCATCATATAAAACAAAATTTCACATCAATCAGAAGAAAGCCATAAGCTTCTTTAAAAAGACTGGAAAAACACTTTTTTTACTCTTAAGATTTGGGTCAGATGTCGCCCACATCTTTCCAGGTAATTAGCAATGAGAAATGGCATTGAAAAAATAAGTAGGTAAGAAGTATTTCAGAATGTGCCTCTGAGGGATAGCAATAATTTAATAAGGGATAACTAGCATAGTACAGCATAGGGAAAATTCTAGCTGCCTAACTTTGTGGATATTATATAGGAACTTACAAATTTTAACAGCAGATTACATTAGTTATTTATATTTTTAGAAAGCCTTTGATGAAGTTCCTAATGACAAACTTCTGTTAGCTATAGAGTTTTACAGTCAGATAGTGAGAATCAGTATCCAATTAAAACATGTTAAAAACCCATAGCTCAGTGATCTAGTTTACTGGACAGCGTTATTGTCCCATTGAGGTCAATCTTTAGGCCCTTTTTAAATTTTTTTTTAAGCAAACATACACTAGCAAAGGTTTTCTCTTCAGCTAAGCTTAGTTGTCTTTAGACAAGCTGACTGAACTTCTTGCCTAACGATTCCTCTGTAGGTATTTAAGGTGGAAGCAATGAACCTTCTGGCAGCTCCTCTTTTCCTCATATAGTTACAAAGGGAGTTTTGGTGACAAACACAGTAACAAGTAACTTCTAGATGGCTGAATTAAATCAGCTAATGAATCTGGCCTTGCAAATCTTTCCCAGTTTTCAGTTATTCAGCAACTACCAAGTCAAAAGAGTATCATTAATAACTATTCCTACGGTTTTCTGATTTTATTTACCTGTATAACCACCTTCTAGAACTTTCTATTCTTGGATCTAAAATTTGAATTAAAAAAAAGCTAGATTGAAAAATGAAAAAAAAAAATGATGACAAAGTGTATGTGCTCTGCAAAAAATTTGAATACATTATGAAAGACACTAACATGGCTGCTACATCCAAGTTGTGCAAATTACTGGTTTTCATTAAAAGCAAACAATGTAGTCTACAGAATCTTGTTTCAAAAGTTATTACTGATACTGTCCATTATAGCTTTAACCTGAATGTGAAAAAAAAAAAAAGCAATACAGAGAACACCAGAGCATCCTGTAACAAGTGCTTTCTTTAGTTATTTGTAGTCATTGATGGATGAGATCTATAATATATTGGGAAATTGGTTGGATTCTACTTATAACTGTACCACCCATATTTGTCAATAGTATTTTAAAATTTGACAGAAGGCGAAAATTCAAAGTTTCTTAAAGTGACTGTTGAAAAACTGCAATTTCATACAGTATCACAAAAAAATGGAAATAAACTTATGAAACTGTGTTTAGAATGAAAAGATGACCCAAAGGCTTTCTGAATTACCAGTAGGAGATCCAGCTATTTTCAAAATACTAATTTATTTCACATTTATGAAAACTCAGAATTACCCAGAAGCTCTGTAAGGGAAATATCAGCAAAGGAAATTTCCAAATATATGAACTCACCTAATGTCTAGGTAATGATCTGAAAAAAACTGTCAGAACATCAACATGCAGATACTGGCTAACTAAAGTAGTCTCCACATCTACACGTACACAAATAAATAATCAGAATTTTGTCAGACCTCTCCTTTATCAATATCACTGGGTTCAGTTTCAGATTATATTGAGAAACACTTAATAGCAGGATCCCGCCACTAGTTTCCACTTTTTTCCATCCCCAGCCTAACATTCAGACCCAGTCTATTCAATTTGTGATTACACAAGGAGTCAATCTGTAAGCAATTTAATAGAAAAAAAAATTACAAAAGCCCTCAGAACATTTGTTTTCCATGAAATCACCAAACTAAGGGGAGAGGTAGAAGAAATGACTGCTTATTTTGAGGACAGCCTAGTGATAGGCAAGTGTGAGTATAAAATGCCTCCTATCATGCCTTAGATAGGATTACTCTTTCTCAATACTTAGATATTAAAAGTGATCTGGGCATTTAGATTTCTACTGGTACCTGCCATCACCAACTGAGCATCTTTCAACTCTCAATGAGGTCAATGAGAGATGAAGAAACTACACAGTACTACACAGGGCAAAACTCCCATTAAGCCAACAGCGGAGATCTGAGACTTCAGAAACAGCAGGATTCATGGACTTAGAAGCTGTAGCTGCTCTGATTTCATCATAAGTTTTGCCTGTGTTAAGGAAAAAAAGACTCAATTGCTGGGAAAATCCTTTGAGATATGGAGCATGCGTCTCCTTATAGGCCTGAGCCACACTGAAATACAAAAAACAAATATTGTCCATTTGAGCCCCAACCCGTACTGTTTTAACAGACATACAGACGTGAGGTCCTACAAAGATGTACTTATGTGGATGTCTGCAAGCAGGTTTACATAGGGAGAGAAGCAGGTAGCAAGAAATATTGGGGGAGGAAAAACCCTGTCTTTGAATAACCTTGTTAGCAAATTAAACACATACTGCTTCTTGTATCAAAATATATCTGCAAACTAATGAGATCCAGCACACTATTATACAGCACCCCAAGACTGCTGGCAGTTTGGAAAATAAATTAAGACCCAAAACTTGCCTCAAAGGAATTTACAGTGTAATTTTGTGTATGACAAAGGGTAACACAATGACAGAGAAGAGAATTGGGGACAGGAATGATAAGTGCTAGGTGGTGTCACAGTGTGCGTGTTTCAATGATTGCTTCAAATAAAATTTTTTCCTTTCTCCTAGCTCTTTTAATGTTACTCTTTTTCTTTGACTGACAGTAGTTGGTGTAAAGACACAATTGAAATGGAAGTTTTTTCCCTGTAAATGCTTGAACAGGTGAGTCATTGTTTTGAGCCTCATTAGTTTTTAAAATACAGTTCTTTTTCCTTCAAAATTAGAGTTCTAACAGTTTCTGTTACCATGATTGCAATTCCATCCAGCTATTGTCTACATAGAATGGAAAATCATATGAAAACTGTAACTGCACTTAATTAGGTGCAAAACATGGTATTTTCACAAGAAAATAACCAACAAAATGTAATATGATGTCTGCTTAGTTTAAGGCAACAGAAATTTTTATGTTCCTTTCACATACTCCCCCTTTTAAAGTATCACTTCCTCTCAGAATCACTCTTTCTCTGCATACAATAATACCTTTGCCTTTTAAGCGTTTTGATAAGGAAAATTCGGCGTTGCATTTTTGTTCAGTTGCTAAATCATGCATGAAACTATTGTGTTTTTAATGCACTAATAAAAAGCATGGTAGAAGTTACAAGCAGAAGTATAATTGTATTTCTAGTCTTGCTCTAGAATGTGTAAGGCTAAAAGGTATGCATCCTCATTTTATTTTTTTCTAGTCCAACTTTATATTTCTAGCTGTGTTTGAAACTGGTGGGGCAACTGACAGATCAAATAAGCAATTCCAAGAAAAAAATAGCATCAGTTGTGCTTATTTTGGAGAACAATTTTCTCATTGTCTAGCCAGCAGAAGAAAGAGATAGACATTCTTTGTGATAGTTTAAAAAATGGAAGGCAGACAAAGAAGATAGTAGATCAACAAAGAAATTGGTAACATTACTCAGGGGATAATGAGAGCTTTGAGTTCTAAAAATCTTCCAAAAATCCAATTTTCCTACAGAAGGAGCTAGATAAGTAGAAAGAAAAGATAGAAATATATAAAATTGGAGATATTTTTAATTATATCCCTATTTTGCAATAAAAGGGGGAAGAAATAGAAAACTATTCAAGCCAAATCTAGAAAGAAACTTATGTAAGTAAGAGAAAGGGGAGGGAAGTATTTAAGTGAGAAGCCTTGTGAGTGAACTCGGGTACCATGGCCTGAAACTCAGTCAGGACCATTGTAAACCCTGTTCTTAAGAATTAAATTGCTGACCTTAAATGAGCTCTAATCAGTTTGGAATCCAAAGCAAGCAAGACAGGACAATAACAGTACATCTGTTCGCTGCTTTGTTCTCTTCATTATTTTCCCTCTGAATACATGGATTCAGCAAATGCAAACTGAGGAATAGGTTGTTCACCTTCAAAGCACTCTATAGATTTGTGCTGCAGTATAAGAGAAGTCATCTAGTTTTGCAAGCGTATCTGCAATGAAAACTGGTTCTTCAAAGATCCCTTAGATGGCAGAAAGGGAAGCTATGAAATAAAATAGTGTAGCACAGTGAGGATTCTCAACCTCCCATTTGGAATCAGGGGATAATTAATCACCTAACTCTATTAAAGTAACCATGAAACTCCTATATTCCTTTGAAAATAATTTCCCAGACTACATTTCAGTAGTACAACAGGGACACAGCCATGCCAATGGGTCTAATTTGCCAACTATTCAAAGAAGGAATTGCCTGAAGTGAAGTACAGCTGCTTTCTGGCCCTTTTAGGCAGGTTAGGTTCCCGCAGAAAGCAGAGTACATGAGAAATGTGTGGTATGCTTTGAGCTTACCTAAACACTAGGTGAGGTATAATGGATGCCTACATTTGCAGCGAAGCACTACTGAAACCAGCAGTTTAGATACTAACCAAGACACTCGAATGTAGCATGTATTTACATTCTGTTATGAAGAAAATATGTAGTGACAATGAACGATTCACTGCAGGTAGGTATTTTGCATTAAAATTCAGACAATCACCACACCTTTGCAATGAGAACATAGAGAGAAGGTACACTATACAGAAATAAGTCTTTGGTGTATCATTTAAAACATGGTAGAGTATTAGTTTAAAATGCCTGATTTAATTCACAACTGAAATTAGAAAAGAATACTTAGGAGAAAATAGACCTTTTCTACATCTCTATATCCACAGACAAATAAATGCTAAAGATATGCAACATCTTGTAGCGTTTATTTATAAACCATGGAGCCAAGTGTAACAGAGAATACTGGTGATTTCACGGTCTCATAGCCCTTATTAAAGCAAATAGGTTTTTTTAATTGCTCTGTTAGGAAAAGCTTGCATTATATGTGGCAAATCTTGTCCATTTGTGGGCTTTTCTTTGCAGTTGTATGTTAGTGTTTTGTGTGCTCAAGAAGTTAAACAGTGGGGTATAAGATAATTTTTCATCTTGGCTATTATTTTCTGTATTTTTCTTAGGCAGTATTAATTCTCACAGGCTATGAATTGAAAACAGTGATATCTATGTGGCTTTGCTGCCAGACTAAATGAGAAAAGTATTTCTGTGTGCTCTGGATCATGGGACACACTGCCACAAAATATTTGAATCCTACAGGACTTAGGTGATAAAAGTTCTATTAAACTATGCCAATTGAAATGAGACTGTGATTTTGATTATAGAAAGGGATAATGATGGAAGTTCAGGACAGCATATGCCATTGTTATTCCTTCCAGTTAACTAGAATAATTTTTCCCACAATAAAATTGAATACTGTTCCAGAAGCATTATATACTATAAAGTTAATTTCATATAGAAATAAAATCTGCAATTGAAAATTTAATTATTGATAGAGTAGTCAGTGGAGCAGCAATACAGTCTACATGCTAAAGCTCAATCAACAGAATTAAAAACCAGAGGCAGGTGAGCTGGGAATATATTTCACCTACTGCTCTCATAACACTTCCTGTCATTTCATGTTGCAAATAACCAAATGAATTTTCACAGGCAATTAGTTGCTAGAAATACCTGTGAAAGCAAGTATACTCCCAGTGTCTCCAAGTAATTTAGACCAGCAGGAGTTGAGGAAGCGGTACATCTTCAATAACACATAAAAAAATTCCACTGTATCATTGGTTAGACTAAAATTATTTCAGAAGGACAAAATAGCCTATTGTCTCTGTCTTACATTTGGCAAAGAAAAAATCAACTACAAAAGCTACCTTTATAAAAGATGTACCACTTTTTAGAGCTTAGTAAGCCATTCTCCTCTGTCAGAAGACATCTCACAACACAGCACTTTGAGTGTTAATTACACTAGAAAAGAATAGCCCAATAACACAGACAGATTTAGTGCAAGACACAAATCATCAACATATGATTCTGCTCGTTTACTTTAGTGTAGAAGAGTAAGAAGAATTTTCATCTGAAAACAGCAAAATGGTATGGCAGTGTCATACAAAAACAGTGAAAAAATTACACTTAAACAGATGCTTCAATATATATGTATATAAATATATATACATACCGAGGCTCTGGAGCGAGTGCAGAGAAGAGCAACAAAGCTGGTGAAGGGGCTGGAGAACAGGCCTTATGAGGAGCGGCTGAGAGAGCTGGGGGTGTTTAGCCTGGAGAAGAGGAGGCTGAGGGGAGACCTCATTGCTCTCTACAACTACCTGAGGGGAGGTTGTGGAGAGGAGGGAGCTGGGCTCTTCTCCCAAGTGACGGGGGACAGGACGAGAGGGAATGGCCTCAAGCTCTGCCAGGGGAGGTTTAGGCAGGACATTCAGAAAAAATTTTTCACAGAAAGTGTCATTGGGGACTGGAACAGGCTGCCCAGGGAGGTGGTTGAGTCACCATCCCTGGAGGTCTTTAGAAGACAGGTGGATGAGGCGCTGGGGCATGGCTTAATGACTGATAGGAATGACTGGACTCTATGATCCTGTGGGTATTTTCCAACCTAGTGATTCTGTATGTACTTGCAGACAGGGCACTTAGTGTGTTGTGATTTTTTTGGTTTGCGAGATATTAGGTTCATGACAACACCATTATGTCAAGCAGTTGTCCTGCTTTCTGTTATAGTATCTATTGAAAAAAAAAAAAAAAAAAGTCAAGACGGCACTTCAGCATGTGTCTACAAGATATCTGTAATTTGGGGGTGACTGAAGTAAATCAATGTTCAGAACTGTGCCCAGGCATCCTCCTTTCCCTCATATTTAGGTACAGAGATTTTTTAGAATCAGGTTTACCTCTGGGTATAAAGCTCTTTTTCTAAATTCAGCCACTGCCTAAAGATGACAGTGATTTACTGAAGGAATCTGTAGCTATCTGGATCTAGCTAAGTACTAGTCATCTGATAATATATGCCAAAATGGTTCATATATTATTTGACAAGTGGTATAAACATTATTCAATTGCATAATTTCTATGTGAAGAATCTTCTATTAAAATCAGTTGATACTCAAACCCCCCGTATTTCTAGTTACTGCAATTTAAAAAAATTGAAACGATGTTTCCTTTGGACAGCTTTATATGTGTATCCTTTTAAAGTTTAATCTAAATACTTTCAAAAGCATTTTATTCGGAAAAAGAATAAGCCATAAATTTTTATGTAGATTCCATAGATTTTGTTTGCTTTGAGATACAAGTAGTAGATATGGATGACTAATCTTTTTAATTTAATAGAGTCAAATAAAATTTTCATATAGGACAGATGATCTCAGGAGAAATTATGATCACTGCTTCGCTACATGATTCTGAAGTTCTTATGTAATTTCATTATGGATTATGGCCCTGATGTAGTGTAAATAAACATCAACTGTATTTTCAAATAATGCAAATAGTTTGAGATACATGTGTATATGAACACAGAGTTTGCTCACCAACTCTAATGTTCATGATCTGTACAGATAGTCCACTAAGAAAGAGAGTAGGCTATCTACTGAAAATGAAAGGAATGTAGGAAAGAAAATAGAAAGAAATAAGGTTTTTCTACTTGATTTAAGGATTTAGCTGAAACCTCAATATTAGAAGGCTGGTAACCCTAGGCTTCTGCTGTAGTGGGAAAGAGAGAGAAAAGTCTCCATACATTTGTGAGTCTGCCTACCCATGAGATGACCACATGCTGGTAAGTGCCTGTCTTTTGCTGGCAAGCGTCAACAAGGATCTCACTTTAGGGGTTTTTGCTTTAATATCTAAAAGTAGGCAGAATGAATCTGAGAATGGGTACAAAGGCGGTCTTTTTGCCAAAGGTTTGTGTGCATGCCAGTATGGAGGCAGAACAAGCAACCTCAGCTGCTGAGGTTGTGCAGAGAGGTTTCCACAGGAACTGTGTGCGTGATGAGGCTACAATTTACCAGCCAGAAATAGAAGCTTCTATTTCACTGTTCTCTTCTACCTAGTGAAGTGTCATATAGGATCAAGACAAATTTACTAGCTGACAGGGTGCTATTTTTAACAGCTTTCTTCGGAGTCACAGACTGGTACTAGCTCCATAACTTTTTTTTGTATTTATGAAGAAGCAAGTTTAATTAATTAGAATTAATTAGTGAAGTGCTCTGATATGAAAAGCTCAGGAATTTAAATGTAAAGAGTCTTTATTTAAAAACTGAAAAAAATCAACCTGAATTTCATACTATAAATGGTGTTACAAGGCTTCAGATCTAATTGAGAAGCCTCTTCCAAATATTCTTCCAAGTAAGCAGATAGGCCACAAAAAAAAAAAAAAAAAAAAAAAAGAGAGAACCATGTACAGGAATACAAAAACTGTACAGGAAGGACTTAGAGAATTGTCAGCCATCACACTGAATTTCAGTGTGCCCAAACAATAAAAGAAGAAAAGAAGTATTTTGATAGAAGATGAACATAGCTTAATAAAATCTGTGAAACTTAGGATAATAAGGCCCTGAAATTCCTTACCTTAATTTTCAGTATGGCTACTATAATACATGAGGGCAAGGAAAGCTCTCTAGCAGGAATGAAGACAAAATCCAAACTGCTAATATTTAAAATAAAAGTAGGCTCAGTACAATCAACTGAATGGTGAGGGAAAAGATATTTCTTATATCAGGATTTTTAACTACTCTGTAAGGTAAGTGCAGTGCCTAATGGTGATAGCATCGCAAATAGGGCAACTGTATTCATAGAAAGCATAAAAAAGCCCAGAAGAAATCTAGGCAATTACAGGCTTGTTGCTCAACAGTATGCAAAAATAGTTATGTAACAAGCAGAAGAAAAAAAAAAAAACAAATGAAAAAAACAAAATATGTGTTCCCATTGAAATAAACAGATTTAATGAAATGAATTTTCCCACACTTATTTCTTGAAGTAGACAACCGAAGATTTTGACGTGCTAACTATGGTAGTCTTGAGATACAACTGATACACATGAAACACTATCACTTAAAGTGGAGGGCATACTAGTGGTATTAAGATCATAAGGAAACATCTAATAAGAAAATAAAAAGACATGTTTTTTCTGTATTCATTAAAGGATGATATTTATATCAAAAACAACTCTGCCAGGTTTTCACAAATTGCACTATGCACTGAGTGTAGAAAAAGGAAAAATAAAAGCTTACTATTGCATGAGAAATGATCAATATCACGTTATCTCCTAACAACAGGATGCAATTCAGTACTCTACAAGCTGTGTCAGTGTAAGCAGTAGGAAAGGATTATTTGCCTTCCTTGCCCATGTATAGCCCTCTCACCTTAAAAAAAAAAGCACCCCCAAACAAACAAAACCAACACAAAAGAAAAGCAAAACTTTGCATTGCTTTCCTACTTTTGTCCATAAATTTAGGACTTAACAAATACATCCTGATATCTTTAGTTAAGCTATACATTAAAATTATGTTTCAAGAACTGTAAAATATGTATGTGGTTTATTCTTACTTTGAATTCCTAAACATCTGAAGTATAATTGGAAAATCCAAATGAACATGCTGTTGAGAATTTTCCCCTCCTTTGTATCCACAGTCAAGTTTTCGATTTGTTGGGTCACAGATACATATCTCTCAAAAATAACTTCACTGAGGAGAAAAATGCAGGAGAGAGGGCCCTGTTGGGATTCAGTAATCCTTGTTCTTTTCCTCTCTGTCTTTCTGAGGCTGAAACTTTGTGTCAGCTCAAATGCACAGGAAGAACATGCTTTTGAAAAGAAGCCAAGGATTTATCGATCAAATGCTGAACAACATCTCAAGAGTTTCGTCAGCTCCAGTAACTGTTAAAGAGAAATCTGAAATGTTATAGTCGTTTTGTGACTCATTTATGGCTGCATTACACATACTAAACACTTTGCTTAAATTCTGTATTTTGTTACATAGGTTACCTCTTATCTAGCAGTACTACTGAGCACTCACTGAATTTGGTAGAAACTTCACTTCATATCTCTGGTTGTTGAATTGGACCCCTGAAAATTTTTCTTAAAAGGGGCAAGATCAATCAGGCTTTGTCATTTCTGTGAAGATGAGTGCAATTCTTACATAGTATAGTGCTATCTATTAGATGACATGGTAAAAACAGCAAAATAGAGCAGTCCATACATAATGTATTTGGCTGTAACAGGCTTACTCTTCTGAGGTCAGAATCTGACTCATGTACATTGAACTACTAACTTTCTGAAAATTACCCTTCTTAGATTTACAGCTAAGATTTGTACTATTAATGCTCGAAAGGATCTTGAGGGAATTTCAGTTACAGGAGTACAAAGTCATAAAGCTTAGTCAATGCGGTTTTTTTCTTTAAATTACATAATCCACAAAACTATGAATATCATACCAGTACAAGGGTTTAGGGCATCTCCAGAAAAAGATTGAGAACTTGATATAAATTTAAAACATTACAATTCTATTTCTATATCATTCTAATATGATCATTCAGCAACTGCACAAAGATTCCTAAAGCAAGATGGGTACAATTAGTTAATTTTAATTCAAGTATTAAGCCACTATCAAGAACTGAAGTTAATCATTCCAATCAAGATATAACACAATATGTATGATTCCTGCTATTGCAATCATTTACACCAACAAAAGATACACTAATATTAGATGTAGATAAAATAATTTCTTCATACATCATAGTTTTAATCACTTTATAATCCACTTGAATTTTTGTATGAATACTATTCTAAAAGTATAACTTACATTGAGCCAGTTGATTCTGTTTGGTTCTCAAGGACAGCATATGGGGTGTGAAACATTTTTTCCTGTATTATTAGTGAATTTTCACTTAAATAATAGAAGTGGTTTTAAGCAATCGTTTCTCAAAATTAGAGTATTTTCTGCCTCATCATTACAGTCAGATTCCTTTTTTGCCACTGAAATAGAAGGGTAAATACATAAGTTATATCTAAACTGGTAAATAAAAAAAATGTTTAAAAGTTTTAAGAGTGTTCATCTAACTACTGTTTCTCTTCATTCAATAATTTTAACATTCTTTACTTTTATTCATTTTCACAAATAAGAGCGCTTTGTTTTTTTAAAAAAGACTGGTTTATATGAATACTTTTTTCTTTTCCTTCTTATCAAATCTATAATAAAAATAAGCCACAAAAATAAGTAAGTCCCCAGATCTCAGTCTAGGATTTGTCTATGTCTAAGTAGCAGAAGAAGACCTTTTGCATAATGGAGTGGTATGATTAGGGTACAATTTACTTCAAAGGTACAACTTAAATGAAAATGATAAACAGCAGGATTTGGAATTCTCTGTCATTAGTGATTTTATAACAGCAAAGACTTATTGAAACATTGCCTTTTGCTCTGCTTGATCTTTTAAGTTTGTTTGAACCATTTGAGCAAATTACAGCTTACAAGCACGTAGCATATGGGGACTTGTCCTGTGAAAATTTCCTGACATGTGGATTAATTTAGCCACATTACACAGCTGCTGAGCCAAATATATACACCTATACACCTAAGGAATTCTCTTACTATTGTAGAGTGATAGTTTCCAATAGTCCAGTAAAAATAAAAGACTTATTAAAGTTTTGTTCCACAAATTTTAACATTGCGTATGTGATGTTATACTCAATAAATTTATTTAATTAATAAAAATTCAACAGAATTTACTTAATCCAGAAAAGCTTGACAAGATCTGCACGCAGAAGAATTTGTCCTAGACTAACCTAGGGCAGTTAGAAACCAGATCATAGAATGATTTGGGTTGGATGGAACCTTTAAAGGTCATCTAGTCCAGCCCCTCCCGCCATAAGCAGGAACGTCTTCAACTGGATCAGATCGCTCAGAAACCTGTACACCCTTGTAATAGATGGGACATGTACCACTTCTCTGGGCAACCATTTCAAGTGTTTTCCAGCCCTCAATGTAAAAAATTTCTTCCTTATATTTAGTTTAAATCTACCCTCTTGGTTTAAAACCATTTCCCTTTGTCCTATTGCTACAGCTCATACTAAAGTGTCCCCATCATTCTTATAAGCCCCCTGTAAGCACTGAAAGATCACAATAAGGTCTCTTTGGAATCTTCTCCAGGCTGAACAATCCCAACTCCCTCAGTCTTTCCTCATAGGAGAGGTATTCCAAATCTCTGATCACTTTTGTGACCCTCTTTCAGTACAGTTCCAACAGATCCATAGCTTTCCTATGCTGAGGACTCCCGAGCGGGATGCAGCACTTACAATGTATATTTTTGATCAATTGTATGCATACACAGTGTCAAATAGGAATACACAATCCTTCTGACTGTTGCTGCCACTCATTAAAGGACACTTAGCACACTGTTCAATATTTAATTTGAATATCACATAATCTTTGATCAATATTTCTGCTTTAAATTTCCCCCTACCCTCAGCACACTGTGCTTTGAGTATTTTCCAATTATCAAATGGGAGGACACTTTTTTTATACATGTTTGTAAAACTAATCATTCCCTTAGGTTCGCAAATTCTTCAAAATAAGATAAACTGTTTGGATACACTCCATAATGCAAAAGAGTTTAGCTACCAGGCAGTGAAACTAAGGAATCTATTATTTATATGACACCAATCTAGAAGAATTTCTGGTTTGGCATAATTATATTTTGTATTCTGACAAGCAGTATCAAGTTCACTTTAAGTCATAGAAGAATATAGCAGAAATGAATAGACAATAGGAAAAAAATAGACAAACTAAACTCTTTTCTAAAAACTCTCAGGAATTCCAAAATTTATTTATAGACATTAATCAAGTAATAATCTTCCAGAATAAGTAATATTATTTGGCATCTTTCTCAAATAGTAAAGACATGGGACTTCATTACAGACACTGAAGTTCTTGACAAAATATGTGGGTCAGTGCACTGAAACACTACTGAAAGTCTACTGTGAGTATTTAACCAGACTATTTACTTACTAAGCCTATCAGGATTGAGAATTGTATGCAGTGAAATTGCAGAGTTATGATTTTATGCAAAGTGGTTCATAGTAAAACTCTAGTGCAATTTTCTGAAAAGACAGATCAATACTCCAATGCCCTAAATGAGTAAGTTAATGTTATTAAACATCATAGCATTGATTAACAACATTAAGCATGCAGGCTAAGCTCGTATAAAAAATATTTGACATTATATGTCAGTAACTGAATAGCTATGTTCATCATAAAGAACTGAAATCTATCTGAAATATTACTGAAGTGCTTTAGCTTCTTTCCCTGGAGAAAGATAGTGTGAGCTAGTTACAATATATTCCTTTTGAATATTAACAGTTGTTTCCATTGTGAAAGGAATACTTTCCCTACAATTTCTTTTCTAAGCTGCCTATTTGAGGCATAAAAGGTTCTACTGTAAGTTGAAAACTAGTTATCTGTAACAGTAAAAAACTATGGAATTATTTCAAGAAAATAAAAAAAAGTTTTCAGCAATTACTACTGCTAGTATTTATTTTATTGAATTGCCTGGCACTTGACCAAAAGCAGTGGTAGAGTGGTGTTAAAAGCAGAGAACAAATAATCACAGAATCACACATGCTTTATATGCTCAAAAACTTACCTTTTTTTTTTCCTCCAAGGATGGGGATTTCGCAGGCTCTCTTGGGAACTAACAAGTGCTCGAACAATCTAACTGATTATTTTTACTTGCATCCAGTTTCCCCTTGCAGTTAGCAATTGTTGCCTCTTGTTCTTTTACTGTGCATTTCAGAAGAATATTGCTCCCTCTTCTCTCTAGTCCTCCTTTACATAGTGGAGGAGGACAGCAATTAGAACTCCCTTTAGATTTTCTCCAGATTAAACACACTTCCCAATCTCTCATCATACATCAAATCCTCCAGGCCCCCAAGCATCTTAAAAGTCTTACGCTGGACCTCTCTAATTTGTCAATGTCTTTTATTGAGGAGACCAAAATTGGACACAATGTTCCAGACATGTCATTGTAAATGCTGAAAGGAAAAGAGAATTCACTTCTCTATCCCCACTGCTTCATTCTTGCTGATGCAGCTAACTGTGTGTTCCATTGCTAAAAGGTCACATTGCTAATTCATACTTTATTGTCCACCAAGAACGCCAGGTCTTTTTCTGCAGAAGTACAGACTATTACCAGCCTGAACTAGTACATGGAGTTGTTCCCTTCTAGGTGCGTTATACATGAAATTACTATATATTATAACTATATTCCGCTGCATAATATAAACGCATTCCAAATTCCAGCCGTAATTGTCAAACATATTTGGTTCATATCAATAACAGTGTGAACTTGCAGAAAAAAATTTTGGATTTGAATTGAACAAGAAAGGCTTGCAAGGTATACAAGCATCTTGAACTAAGTCCTGAATGATTCTTATGAAAGATGAACTCAAACAAGATTAAAATAGTGTTCTTTCAGTGTTCCAGCACTGAGTCAAAATAGGGCAGACACTTACCAGGACAGTACATTAGTCTATGCATAGTTTGTCCTAGAATTACGTTTTAGTTCCAAAGAAGAGATTTTAGCACAAGGAAATGCAAAGAATGATGTGGCATTCTTTTCTTTGCTACTTTCTAGCATTTCAGTAGCATAGGAATGCAGCGTTCTTAAAACTTGTCAGAACTCTTTAAGGATTTGTAATCTGAGGGTCAACCTATCCCTTATTATCTTAAACATTGTTACATTTTCCTGTCAAAAATGTTAGAAAACCCCAGAGAGCTGGACTGAAATAATTACATGGCATACATGCACCTTTCTAATGATAAAGAAAATACCCCTCAGGTTGTAATTAAATGGAAACACTTGCACTGGTAAGAAAATAGTACTCTAATAATAATAAGGTCCTTTTCACCTCGGCTTTACATAAGTGTATTAAGAATCTACTTTTCCATATTAAAGAGTGCATGTTAGGTAATCTGAATTAAAATTAAATGCAAAAGTACTTCTGTAGTAGAGCAGCAGCATTTCCTATTATTGCAACTGCAATATATTTTGAATTTAAGCTCTAAGAAGAAAAATGGAATAAGTATAATGGCAAACTTTGATACATAGTTCATTCTATAGCCAAATCTCTACTTTTAAATTACACAGTTTTCCTTTATTTTAAAATCATATACCTCATACTGGTGTCCTTTGTAAAAAATACTGAACTTTTAGTGAAGGAAATGGACAAAAGACCTGTAAATGGAATTGTTTCATCAGAATTGTTTCATCAAAATGTTGAAAGCAAGGAAAGCCTGCACATTTGATGATTTTGCACAAACTTCAGTTTAGAAAAAAACCCCTTCAAATATTTCTTTTACACAAGCAAAACATCAACTTTACCAGTTTTTGGCAGGATTTTTCATTTACCTTTTTTTTAAAGTATAAAATCAGTTCAAAATTCACAACATCAGAGCAAAACACCTCAAGTTCAACAATTCAGCAAAGCACATACAAACTTTCAAGAGCTTTTCATAGAATTCACATTTACTCTCATTCTGTATTCCACAAAGGAAATTCTGCATTAACGGAATAAAAATCTGATTTCCTTTTGACTCTAGTTGGTGCCTACCTCAATAGTAACTTTGTACATGACCTTGGAAAAACTTTTTAATCTTACTCAGTTCTGTCTGGGAAAATAGCAGTTCCTCACGATTGCTAGAGATTGTAACTTAATTGATTTTCTGAGATGTTCTTCTATTACAGTGGTATCCACACAGCATACCAGAAATCATTTGAGAATAATTCAAGAATTCTAGTCCCACAATTTCGTCAATAAAGCCATGTCATAACACGTCTCAAGCACAATGTAACTGGAGCACATTCTTTTTCTGGCTTTCTGCCAGGAGTTTCACCCTTGATGAATTTTACTGCTTTCTTCATGCTACCAAATCCATAAGACAACATAACTCTAGAAGACAGAAAAAGATGCCCAATTTTTGCAAATTACTGGCATGATATTTGAGGATCTGCAAATCATTAGATCTGCAATTCGCTAGAAAAGACAGAAAACAGGCTGTACTCTAATAAGAATCACCTAAGGACTCCCTGCAATTTACTTGATCATTTAATCTATTTCAGTATGAATATTTTGAAATCCATGGCTTTCTGTTTGGTTTTGAATTTGAACTGGTTGTGTCCTTTGTTTCTGAAGTAATAGTTTCTAAAAGTAAATATAGAACTTTATTCACATATTAGAGTAAATGACTAAGTTTAAAGCTGGATAGTAAAGGATAGCTCACAGAAGTATAGTATATTTTCACTTCCAGAAACCTACTTGATGTGTCTATGGATTTAGTGAGTGACAGATTTTGTGAATTCTGTCTATAGTTGCAGGCAGTTAAGTGTAGTATTTGAATAGCTGGAATACTCAAAACTGTAAGTTAAATATCATAGGATATGTATACATTTATTAAAATTTTTATACGATATTCCATCTACCTATCTTCCTTCTGAGGATAGAGCCAACATCACTGAAAATTATCTGTAACTTGGGCTGTTTGAGTAATTCAAAGAAAAATTACATCTACCAGACTACTAAGCAAAATCACTTTGAAATGAACCTCAGTGAAGAAAGAAGCGGTTCAGAGTCAGGTGGAGTCCTGTGTTCTAATGAAAGCACACACTTTCGTTAGAAGAGTGCTTCCTGCAACGACTCTTCACTTCTGCCATAGCCACCATTGTGACAGATGAGCAAACTCAGTCTCTCATTCTCCACAGATAACCCTGCCAGACATATATGAGAATGACTATAATTTACCAAAGTGAAAAGCTCATACATTACTAATTATTTGGATTAACAAATCTCTAGAACCAGAAACTGCATGTATTTAACATCTAACAAGATGATACCTCAAAAATCTAAGTTTACCTTCTCTAGATGCTATTGCGAGTCACACAATAGAAAATAAGTCAGTCGTGAATTCCTAAGGTGAGGAAGGATGATTATTGTCATCTGTTGTGAGTGGCATCATATTGCATACTGTTTCACACAAACACGGCCATAATCAACCCTGTAACTCTGAATTTACTGTAATGTACTAAAACCAAATGACAATTAAGAGATTTAAAAAAAGCCTTCATATTTAAATATTTGAAGCAGTGAAAAAACACACCTACTCTTTTAGCTTCCCAATTTTCCTAATAAAACATGCATAAAATACCTAATCTGAATTTTTCTGCCTTCAGATACTAGTTACCAAATTTTCTTATGTCTTTATCAGATAGATTAAAGAGCCCTTTACCATCGGAAATTTTCTCTCCCTGGGAATGCCAATAGATACATTAAATTTCTTCTCAGTTTTTTCTTGAGTAAAATAACTAGACAGAGCTTCTTGTCTTTCATTCCAAGTCAGTTTTTCTGACCTTGAATCATTGCTGTGGCTCCTGCAGAAATGTTTACCAATTTTTCAGCACATGTTTAAGCCATGGAGGGCATAACTATAATGGTCTCATTAATGCAATATAATGCAGCATCACCTATTTTACTCAGTATTTGCTTACTTTTATACCAAAGAACTTTGCTTATTATAGCATTACTTTTGTAGGTCTCTTGGCTCTGCACTATGATCCCTGAACCCTTTTGATATCACCGCTTTCGCAGGAATAACTCAACTGTTCAATAATTTACATTCTTCCTCCTAGAGTAAGAAGCTGTTAGAAAGAATTGAGGAGGTGATGGCGGAGAAGTGAGGTGTGTGCAAATACTATCTGATTGCTAGGCCATCAACCTGGAGATTCACATTCTTGCTCCTGTGTAACCTTGGATACGTATCTTCAGGTTCAGATCCTTAATGTATTTAGATGTTGAATTCAAATGAAAATACATCAGTTAGAGTTTGTTACTTAAACGCTTCTGAGACGAAGGTTCTGAACTTCGACTTACAATTCAAATATCACTCTTGAGACTTGTCACTCAGAAATCCAAAAGCCTGAGAGGCATCTTCCCTGAGTAAGATGACCAACCCATAAACTGATTTGTCCTCTGAAAACAGCCGTGATTCTTTACTAACTACAGATCACTAAATTCATAACACCACCCCACAAAACACAGAAAACCCTCACACATTGCTAAAATAAATCCATAGAATGTATCAGTTTTTGAAACGATATATGAGTGATTTATTGTTCTAGTTCTGCATGTTATCAAAGAATGACTGCAGTGATAATAGTTTGCAATAATGAGTCATCAGAGATCAGAGTGGTGCCATCAAGAAAACACTGAAAATAAGCATTTTATGTTGTGTTTAGTATAAATTAGAGTATTTTTAAAAAAATTCAGTTCAAATATTTTAGAGAGTTCCAATGCAGTAACATAGTTACAATGAGTTTAAAAAAAATGTTTTAACCCAGGGTAATTTCAAATGAAGGCAGGATTTATCATCAACCATGAAATACTAAAGACTAATTATAAGCAATTTTTAAGCTTAATACATTAAATATATCTGTACCAGATCTGAAAGAATGCCTCATTTTTAAGGAATTTTCTAGAACAATAGCTTAATAACATTTCATCATAAAGATAATCAACAGTTAATAGTTATTTAGCAGAGAAAGGATTATTGCAATCAGATAGTTTGTTCTGCATCACAGAAGAATTTGCTCAAACTGATTCCATTTAAAGCTTCAGAGTCCTTTCTTTCCAATCTTATCACCTCATTTGCAGGTCTTCTCCAAAACTCTAATATAGCATCTTCCTCAAATTACGTGCTCCAAAAGGGAATCTAGTATTCCAAAAAGAGTTATTGTCCTGATCATACAAAGATAGTATCCATCTTTCCACCTCTTATTAGTATTAATCTGCTCTTATGTCTTAGATCACATTACCCCTTTAACTTCAGCACCACAAGGGTGTTCAGTCAGTTTTCTACACTGGCTCTAAATAATTCTCAAAAATCACTGATTTCCAGCATGCTATCTCCCATATAATATATGGGGACAGTATTCCTAGTTTCAAGATGACTTTACATTTGGACATAAGAAATTAATGTTATTTTCTTTTGGTTGACTAAGAAATACAATAGAGTGTTTCAATGCTGATGATATATTTAGGATGCTTATTATATTAGAGATGCTTATCATAATTACTTGGTGGAGACTCTTGATTTAAAACTAAGAGCTATGTAAGGAAACTTTAAAAATATATTGTACTTACCTGCATTGTTTTCTGAAACAATATAAAAATTATTTGTAATTAAACAGGATCAAAATTTTTCCTGTGAAGGCAGAATTTTTCCCATGCTACACAACTGATGAATTAATCACAGCAGGTTCTATTGACCAGTTCCTTCCCCCTGCTTTGTAATCCATAATAAAACCCACTGACATTATGTCCCCCAACAGTCTGAGTAAGTTTAAAAGATTGTAATAGGAAGACTAAATCAATTCAATTCAATTTATTTAAACAAGACAAAAACCCTGAGGGGGTCTTCATACTTTCACTTAAATGACAACCTCCAAAGTTAGAACCTAAAACAAGTAGGGGGGGGTAGTTTAAAAACAAAATTATCCTGTGTGCAAACATTTTATGTCCGTTTTGGTATACCTAGAAACTTATAGAAATGAAAACTAAAAGGCAGGTTGCTGAGTTACAATTTAAACAAATTATAATTAAGAACAGAAAAACTTACATTTTGAATGTTTAAATGTATCAATGCCTTTAGGATGCTGATATGTAAAATATAAGGCTTCAGAGTCTTACAAGTAAGCACATTTCTATAGGTGAATCTGAGTAAGTGTAAGACCGGGTAGAATGTCCTTTTCAGCATAATTGGTTCAGTATAAACTTGGGTTCCCAAGGGAACTCCAAAGGTAAAAAGCAAAAGTAAATCAAACGGAAATATGGCACAACATATGAATTTTAAGTAAAATTGATTAAAAGTTGCATTGTGTACATGATCACTAGAATGAATTTTTAGCAATTAAAAATCTGTCTTACAGAAGAGAAATCTTACTAATGTAGAGAAATAACGCCGTTTTAGTTGATAATCATTGATAAAGTAACCAAACAAATGCATAAAAAGCTAAAAAAACAAAGTGTAGTATAAAAAAAACCAAACAAATTTATTTTCCAAGAACTATGCTCAAGTGGCATATTTTGAAAAAAATTATTCCAGAATTCAAAGTCAAGATGAAATAGGAACACCTTGTTAAATCTATTTTTCAGCATTCAATTACACAAGGCTCAAATTATATTGTACTTCAGCTAGAAGGTCTGTGACAGATGGGCCACTAATATAGGTGGCAAAGTCATCTGCATAAAATCAGCACTGGAATCTACAAGGAATCACAAGGACCGCTAATTTTCCTGAAGAGAAAAAGAGTATCACAATACATGGAACCCTCTGGGGCACCTTGTCAATTATTGCAGGGTCACATTTTAACAGTCAGTTCACTGTATGGTTCTTAAAGCCTAAGGCTAAAAAAGAAATGACAGTAAAAACTTGTGAAGGACGATTTGAGAGTTTTCATTAGTAGAAATCAGTTCGTCATAATTGGTGAATAATCAGAGACTGAAAACTAGTTCCAAACAAGAAGCAGCAGATCATATGACCCTGAGGTCTAAATTCCAGCCTTTAAAAAAAAAGGCAGAGGGGGAGGAAATTCCCATTCATGTAAATAGTAGTTATGACATTCACCCCTAGCCTGGGTTTAGCCTGCAGTCTGAAATAAGAATTTCAAGCCTCACTGCAACATTCAGATTTTTGATTCGATTTGAGGTGAAGTGTTCCACACTTCCAAGCTACCAATTTTTTTTGGCTAAAGAAAATAGCACTTTGACCACCTGGAGAGCAGTTGCAGTTTTCCACTTGGAGAACATGCAGTGTCTGTTCATATCCTATTATTACCTGACAAGAGAGCGAGAAGGAGTTACAGCATCCTAACACTCTGCGTGCTCTTTGGAAACATTGAGGCTGACTCCTTTGCTGATCTTGCATTTTGCTGTAACCCTTGAAAAGAAGCATTCTTCTCCAAAAGAACTGGCATCCTTATGCCTTCAAACTGTACCATACAAAGGGATGCAGGACATTCCATCTATGCTGTTTATTACAGCAGGATAAGGAAAAAAATACGCACAGGATGAAAGAAGGAGAATGTTCAGAGTTTCCAGGGAAGGATTAGAAAGAAACAGAAACTAACAACAAACACCAAATACATACAATCATAGGCATTAGTTACAGTATTAAAAGCGATGGTTTGTCTTTCTTAGCTCATGGGATGTTATAGACAGAACACTTTTCCCCTGAGCGTGGAAGAACTAAGTTCATAGCACCCAGGAGAGATCTGACTCAAAATGGTTTCCCAGCTTCCTCAGGATAGGTAACAATTTTGTTGTGAAAGTTCAGAGGAGTCGCATTGAGATAGAATTCAATCACACTTTGAATATAAAATGCTTCTGAATACCAAATATAAGACCAAACCTTCCTTATTAAATTGAAATTAACGAAGCCTTATCACTTAGCTCACAAGATATAAATCTGCTTTTACTGGCAGATAATAACTATCCACCCAATTAGGTCACACAGTCTAATTAGTAAGACATGAAGAGCTATATGTAGCCCTCTTCTACTCAATTTCTTGACTTTCAGCTCTGGATGATTTTTCATCCAGAAAAGGCTGCTGCATACTAGAGACAATATTCAACATAAGAACATTCCTGAGAACCTTCTGCCTATGAAACTTTACATTACAAAAGTTTCCTACTTTTCATTTTCTCTCAGTAATGCCAATTTTTTCATATGCTCTACACACTTTCCAGAACTACTTCCTCTTACTGCTACCTGCACTGTTCTAATACAGGGTAGTATTGTTCCTATGGTTTATTTCTAATTGTGCTTTTGTAACTTCAATTGGAAAAACACCTCACCAAACACATTCAGATTATCAAACAAAGCAGAATTTTTAAAAAAGTTTTTTTCTAAGAATTTTTTATTCAGAGTTGTTGCACCAAAACTTAAATGATTTTATTTCTTTTGTTGACATCATTAAAAGCCAACTGAACAAACATGAATCATTATAAAATGGAAAACAGAAAACTTGTTTTTTGAAAACTGAATTGAACTATCATCCTTATTTTTCAAGGATATTCACTTACAGTCACAGTACAGGACTGATAGCCTAACAAGCCTTGAAATATGTTTCTTATCAAGCAGAATCTGAGTCAGAAGTGATGTTATGCCAAGCTGCTTTGAACTAGTTGAGCCTGACCTCCTCTGTTGTCAAATGACACTTGAATTGATGAAACAACTGCACTTTAAAGTGGAATGAAGATCCAAATGGGTAGCCTACCATCTGAAAAATATGAAGAATATTAGCTACTCCCATTAAGAGTTCAATTACGTCTAACTAATAAAATAAGCTGAAATGTTCTTACCGTAATCAAGAAGTATATTTCTTAATAAAGTATGCCTGTCTGATCTATCTGTTACTGTATTTCATATAACACCATATCAATAAGTAATATAAAAGGGGGGGAGGGGAGAAGGAACAATTATTCTTTATTGTTCTTCTCTGACAAAAAGTTGAAGCCTTTTAGAAGCAACATATTCTGTCCAAGTTCTTTTAAATTTTGAGTGCCAAGAATATAATGTCTTTATTTCCTTCATTTTTCTCAAGAACTCTGTCAAAGTCTGGAATTCCTAAATAGTAGTATTGCATACAGCTTATGGCTTAACAGGTTAAGAGCTCTGCAGATTGGCAAAGTTATCATTCATGTTACTTATAATATTATTGGGCATATTTTTAGCTCTCAGCCCACAGGTGTGGCTCTCCACATGTATAAAATGCAATTTTTTGTTTATACTGGAGAAAGGAGAATAATTTGATCATTATTCTATGTCACAGAATAACCAGGTTGGAAGAGACCCACTGGGTCGTCGAGTCCAACCATTCCCACCAATCCTTAAAATGTGTTGTACACATGTTATCGAGGTGGAAAATAACAGCATGTTGCTCTTCAGAGAGATTTTAATTGAAAGACTGTATACGGTTTGGCAAGTGAAATACTGTCTGTTACACACTGATTCTAGGTAATAATAGTAATCACTGCTAAAACATGGAAGAGGGATGCGAAGAATGGAGAAATACACATTTCTAACCGCTATCTGGTGGGGGAACTTTGAAATTTTGAAACAAATCAGCTATCCCTTATAAAACTAATGAAAAAAAGTTTGAAAATCTTGTAGATGTATTTGTAAATATCAGAATAAATCCAGGAACCTGTTGACTTGAAATATTGGAGAGTATTTACACCTAAATATTCCTACTTATTAAAATAGTGGCAGTCGTGAAGGTCTAAGTAGTAGGAGAATGATCTCCCACTGAAAACCAGCAGGGGTCTAGCCCATATGGACATTTGTGCATTCCCTCTGGGTTTCCTTCCATGCCCTTGGCTTGACAGGCTAATGCTCTCTCAAGTCCAAAAGGTGCTATTTCCCCAGTGGTGGAGCACAATGCTAAATATGTATTTATGCAGACAATTCTCAAAGGCCTTTCCTCATTCCTCTCTTTGATGCACGAACATGGGAAAGTCTATATTCCACAACCTGTGACCCTAAAACCAGTAAGGACTATTTCCTACTACCCATGAGAATAAATTCAGCATTATTCCAGTGTATAGGCTGGTAAATTCATAAGGAAGTCTGAGATTCAGTATTTGCACAGTTCTTACTCTTACTAAGCAAGTTCTCTGCCTTGTGAATACTGACTGAGAACTTTAGGTGTTAACACAGTCATTAATTATTCGCAATAAATCAGGAACTCCAGCAGAAAAAGCTGGTGAGAGCAGATCAAATGTGATCTCCTGCTCCCACCCTGGCTTACTGTCTCTAACAGGCTCCTGCTTGCTGAGCACAGACAGACAGCTCTAAGTGAGTCCAATGAGCCCTATGAAGCCAGCAGAGCCTTACCTTTCCCATATAGCCTAGGTATGGAATCAAATCCAAGCAGAGGATCTGTTCTGCAACATACACCCTGTCTGCCACCACCTCTTGGCAGCCCAGGGAAGACCTGCTGCAAACCCCTCTTTGGCACTGGATTTTTGTCTCACTTTATTTTTACCTGCTGCAAAACCATCCCTCTTCCTACAGCTCCTCTGTACTCCTCAAGGCCTTTCTTTCCAGTTTCTCTTTGCAAATCAGTTACATGGAATAGCTCTCCTTTCATCCTAGCCCAGATGTAGCTTACCTGAAGCACAGCAATAAATAATGGTATTTCAGCTGAGAATGGGACAGTTTGAGGGTGCAGGTTAATGAATGCAAATATCACCTGCTCAGCTGAAAGACCCAAAATAAAAAAACAGGCTTAATGAAACTGATTTATTCAGCTTCGTTTACACAAAAAGTTTGCTATAGTATTTAAAGGAACAACCATCTGACAGAATAAAAAAAGGTCTTATTAATAATGTATTTACAATTGATTACTAGTGAAGTGCAGGACTACCAATTTTTCTCAGTCAGCTGGTCTATTTTACAAATGAGATATAAGATACGGCAGGATATAAGATAATGCAGATTAAAAACATTTCAAAAAGGAATTCAAAGTTTTTTAGCTGCGGCAAAATTAATCATGACTGTTGACAGTTATGGCCCGGAGAATGAAGTGTAATTTTGAAAATGTATGCAAAGCTACAACCATACTGAGATTTTGATGGAGTGCTTGAAATCCCTTTTCAATGTTTGTTGTTGGGTTTTTTTTTTTAAAAAAAGATAATAAATTACTATATTGATGCCACTATAAATATAATTTGTTATTTATGAGACTGTAATACATTAGCTTTGTGCCTCTCTCTAAAGCGTGTCCATGAAATAATTGGAATAGAGGTAGGTTTTCTTTTTAAAATAAATTCAGATGAAATTTTCTAGGTATTGAAAAACTCAGTGTATTACAATGAGATCTGAATAATTTAATCTCAGTTCACTATCATAATACTGTCTTAATATCTTTATAATCAGAGATGTGTAGCCTTTGTATAGATGGTGTTGCATATGCTCCAGATGTACCACAGCAGTAAAATTGCAGGGTGATTGCTTAATGCCACTGATGGAATCACATAAAAAGTTAAGTGCAAAAACCTGATAGCATGTTTCAGTGATGTGTCTCTTCTACAAGAGAGTGGAGAGCTTGCAGGACTGCCTTGTAATTTCACGTATTAAGCCTTCAAATTGCCAAAAGAAATTACATCAAGAGTGTTAATATCTTTACTCTTTATTGTAATGGTTTCCTATTTTCCAGCCATTGCAGATCACTGCTTTTTCAGCTGGAACTCAGGCCACACACTACACCCGTTCCTCCAAATACCACACCTACTACACACACAAACACAATATGAGTGATCCTTCCCGGAACCACATTTAATGATCCCACTAAGTACAGTCCACTCTGTCTGGTCAAGGAGATGCCTAACCGATTTCTGTCCCCATCTAAAAGGCCAGGGGGGTGGGAATGTGGCCAGACACAGGTCACATGAACTGTTCTAGTAGCTGCTCTGTGTTCTTGACTGGCAGCCATCCCATGAGCTTTCCCATCAAAACATTATTGGCACTTATAGCAAAGTTCATTCACACTTCTGACCTTTTAATTAATTTTTTGGTTTGTTTTCTTTAAAATTCCTGCACATCTTTTGCCTTTCAGGAGAATCTTTTAACAGCTAACCCACCTCAGATGTGGGTCCCACTCATAGTTTATTGAAACAACACTAGACCTAATCAAGACCCAAATGAGACTTACTGAAGAAAATAATGCGTGTTATAAGAACATTTGATGGCAGTTCAAAAGATGCCCAAAACTGTAATATAGTATTAACCAATTAAAATAGGGCCAGTCTGCAACAAGACCTGTACATATTATCAAAAAGTAAGTTTGAAACTCTGATCAGCTATACTTATTGAAAATGCAGCGCCATGTCAGTCTATGACAGCATTATAAAATCAGCTAGAAGTAATTACATTTTGTATCCGAATTGCAGGTAAATATTTAGTTAACTGTTTCTATATGGAGTGTTAAAAGCATTGTTGAGATTGATTAAAATCTTGTTAAAAGGCTACCAATTTCTAATGCAGAGGAGGCCAGAAAAGCTTATAAGCAATCCAAAAGTTCTTGAGTGCTTTATATACTACAGACAAAGGCTTTGATCCAGCTTGTCGTATTTACTAAAAACGTTCATATATTGGTAGTTTACTCAACATTTCCCTTCAAGGTCTTTGTACAAGGTTTGTATTTTCTCCTCTTCTGTGCTTATTGTTAGAATTAAATAGTTCAGTAAAAAGTCCAGAATTACAAAGCCTTCTGCTTCCCCATATTATTTGGCAATATTCTGAGCAGTTCTTAGCACAGATATTACAGTTAAATGGCTGATATTTTTCCCCAAATATCATAAGAGTTAACATCCTACTGATCTAAAGTGTCTTTAAATATTTGTTAGTGTACAGATTGTAATAAAACATATTATTAAAACTACCTAAAAACGTTCACAAAATACACAGGAATATTCAGGTGGCTACTTAAAGTCAAAGCACAAAGGGAATCTCAGGAATACATTCAGACATTGCACTTGAAGAAACCTGGTCTACACACACAGATTGCTGGCATCGGTGAACCATGTAACAGCAGTTCGAGAAAGAGAAAAATAGTATTAAAAATGCTTGAGAATAAAGGACAAATCCTCTATGACATATTCAATAAAGCAAAAGGGGAATTTCTCTCCAGTTATACAAAGTATTTGGAAAAATGTCGTTCTTGGTCTATGATGATGAATAGGTTCTTGCTGGCTAGGAGAGAAAAGCGAAAAATGAAATAAGGATGTTCAGCAGGAAATGAAAACTTTTGCATGAATTTTTATATGCTAACTCCTCTATCTTTTTCAGAAAATCCTTCTGGGAATTTGCTTTTGAAGTACCTGAACTCTTTGCTCATTTCATTTATCCTGAGAAAGGGGGAATATTCTTCACATTCAACGAACACGTAATAACTTAATGATGATGTAAACCAGCAATAAATGGACAAAATCAAACCCCCACACAAACAGTCCAGCTGCACTTTGCAAAACACTTTGTCATAATTTAATGTTTAAGCAACAGCTTTTTCAGTTTTTCAATAGGCCACTGTTTACATGTTTACCTTGCTTTAGGTAAACATCCACTGGATGTTAAAAAAAAAGCTTTATCCAAGCATGTTTGTAATAGAAACATTGAACTAAATAGCAAAACAGCTAGAAACATAACATCTGGACACAGCTTAGTTGGGAAATTTGATTAATTACATATTGCTTTTAGCTACATAAGGCTCTTGCACCTTCATCAAAACTGATTTCCAGGCAAGCAGTCTGTCTTCAGACCAAATAAAAGGGAGGGCAGGAGAGTCTCTGCTAAAGAGGGAAGACCCTATTATAAAAAATGAAACACACACACCACAAAACCCACTTTGACATTATGACAGAACAGGAAAGAAAACATTTGGTAACCTCAGAACTAAGTAGTGCAACCATGAGTAAAACAACTGGAAAACCAGATACCAACTGCTCTACCAAGCTACTGCTGTTTTTCTAGAGTACTCAAAAAACTATCTTTAAATAAATAATTAAACAAATAAATAAATAGTGAAAACTTATTACATCCCTATACACAATTATTGCTTCTATCAGTAGAATTCAGTAAAGTGTTATTGTCAGCATTCAAGCATTATCTTAACAGGTTTAAGTGAGAGAAGGTGTTTCCTAATTAAAAAAAAAAAAAGTAGAAATTTGTCATGACACAGGAATTATTTGGATCCTTTGGGATCTCAAGCAAACCCCTAGAAATCTGAGAGTCTGTACATCAGGAGGATCAAGTTGCACAATACATCAGATAAAAGAATTTTAAAAGCACTGCATTTACTTAAATATGCCCTATCTTCCCTTTCCCCCCTCCAATTGCTTTCCCCATTTATAGATTGTTTCCCATATATATTGATGTAAGGCATATCCATGATTATTTTCTTACACAGTTCTCCGAATTTCTTTGAAGTAGCCCACTGACACGAGGGAGTTTGTGTACAACAAAATTAACATCCTTGCTATGTCTAGTAACTACTTATAAAATAAGTACATGTAGTACTTATTTCAGTTTAGTGAAAATTCCCACTTCGGCAGACTCACAAAAAGGCAGGCGTATTTCTGGTATGTGAAGTAAGCAAGTAACCACCAAAGAAATAGGCAGATAAAACACAATTAATATTTCATTATTAATTTATGCATCGATAACATATTTAAGCACTTAATTCTTAAATAAATCTGTAAGTATGTTTTTTGCCCATGAGTATAGTACAATAGCTATAGCAGATTTAAGGGGCCTGTGAACTGACAACCTCACAGAGATTCAGGCACACTCTGCAGCTGTTGGCTCTGAACTGGAAACCAATACTGTCAGGCTTTGCAGCAATGTAAAGTGGAAAATCACAAGAGAGAATTGTTATGTTCTCTACATTGTTGACAACAAGGTTGTTAGAGCTATAGTTCAGGTTTTCAGTGTAAAATCTTGTGATATTTCTGAAGTGAAGTCTTAAAAGACTAATGGACAAGAAATAAACCATTTGAATTCCTAATAGTGCTAATGTTATTTATCTTTATCATGATTTTGGTAACGCTCATAAGTAATGTAAAGTTATTTCAGGGTGAATAGTTTTAGCCAAGAATAAAAAAAATTGCAGGATAACATTAAAGTTTTTAGATGATAGTAGACATGCAAATGATAATTATGCTCAAAATGCTTTTTGATATGTATGACTTGGCACCAATTTTTACATAACTATTTCCTGGCCCCTAAACTGTGTATACAGGGGGAAACAAATCGATACAAATTGCTGGGCAGTATGAAACATTGCAAGTAAAGAATGACCAGGGAAGTCCTCCTTGGGACCCAGCTTTTGTCGCATGTGTTACCGCTACTCAGTTTTGGGCAACTAACTGAAAAGATGCCTTACTAAAATCAGCTGGGAGCACGCCAAAACAAATTTATTGTTAGATACTCTAGTTCCTTTCCAATCAACTTGAAATAGAATTCAAATTTAATAATCTACTATCCTTCAGGAAGTAAACTAAGAGTATCAAAGGCTACAAGGTTAGAATAAAAAAAAAAGAGGTTATACGCTGCTCAAAATACTTTGTACAGTACCTCCTCAAAGGTATATTCTGCATTATACCATTTCATTTTCGTTATTTAGCAAGTTTCTGTTATTTAGTCCTCATTTCCTTATTTTATAGAACTCATTTTAAGTGGCATTTAGTCATTCTGATTTTTGCTTGGCACTGAAACAGAAAATGACAGGTTTCATTACATAAATAAAATTGCTACCTGTACATGTCTCTGAGAATGACTGTATGAAAGGCCGGTGTTTCCAGCTGCCTAAGTTTCAGATGCACTTCAGGAAAAACATAACCCTCCTAATACAAAGACTTTTTTTTTTTGCTGTTCTTAAATTTATACACAGTTAGTTACATAATTTCTTTCTTACTCTTTCTAAATGAATGCTAGCCTGAATAGTTGGAAAAACAGATGTTATTAACTAAATCACATGATGGCAAGAATGCAGTTTATGGAGCTGCACAAATGTACCTTAATCTATTGCTTCGGTTGGAGAGAACTTGCAAAGATTCCTGCTGAGTAGAATAAATTTCACAAGATAAAGTATGTTGTATCTGAAAAATCATAGGATTGTTTTAATTATGTAAAAAAAACAAAAGAACCATAAAGTGATAAAGCAGCAGAAGCAGACTGTGAAATACTCTTCAGCCGTGACACATTCCTCTACACCTTCTTCCAGTTCCCATACATTAATTGCCCACAGCTACAAGCTGGAAAGTTACAAGTTATGCTTTTATTTACAATTACTGAATGAACATGACTGGGAAGTAGAATTGCCATCAAAAATGCTAGGAGAACACCTGCAAAGATACCGATAAGGTTTTGCATAGGTGGCTTTTGTTCTCCTCTCATTCTTACTAGTGGAATTCAGTCACCCTCTATTGGCACCCAGAGTACGAACATCAGTAAATTAAAAAAAAACCCCAGAACAAACGCAAACTCCACCCCCAAAACCCACCACTACATTATAAAAGCCCCCAACAACAGAAACAAACAAACAAAAATTTAAAAAAGCCTAAATCCTGAACTCATTCTGACTGAAACATACATTTGTTCTAAAGTGATACTGTAAACAACTGACACCTCATTTCATTTACAAAATATGTTCTGTTCAAATAGTCAAAAACCCCTTGCCAATTGTTAGATTTAGTATTTGCTAGTTCTTTAAAATTAAATCGTGGCAGAGTTTCTGAAGCACTAGCTTATGAGAAGCAGCCTAGGGAACATGTTGAAATTTTGGGAGAAGTGGTTAAATTCATGCAAGTCTCAGAAATTAATTTATTTCTGAGAAAATGAAGATTCTCGAAAACAGATCAAAGAGACTAAATGGAGCTTGTAGTTTGCCTAAATGAAGAATATCTACACATGCAAACAACAAAACAACCAGGTTTCTGAGGTGGCTGCTTGGTACCTTGCAATCTAAAATTAAATATAGATATAACTAAATCATACTAATCATTGAAGGATGCTTATATTCACAAGTCTCCCAGAAAGTGACACCTATTCATTACTTTCAACCAAAATAAATGCTTTTTACCCACAATAAGAAACTGAGAAACATCCTTTAATAACGGGACAGTGATTGCCAAAGCTTTACACTATAAGAAGCAGATCATGGAATTAAGAAAAGGATTTTTTAAAAGCTGGCCTCAAAACTACAGTATCAAGCAGCCTGTAGGAAGAGAAAATGACATGGATGCACTGAAAGTCCATTTGTCAGTTAAGAAGGCTTAAACCTGAAATTACAGACCTTGTGATGACGTTCCACTGATATATAGAGTAGCACCCACACCACACAGGGAGTCCTGTAGGGTGATGTAATCAAGAATCTAATTAAAAGATTTGAGGAAAAACTGAGCTGCTTACACTTGTTCAAGACCCACCTATACATACTGTATAGTTTCTTCATGTTTTAGGAAACCTCAATGTGAGTTTTAAGTTGATTACAAAGGACACAGATAGCTTTCACAACACAAACATTTTCTAAAATGCCAGGCTTCTCAGAGAAAGGGAGTGACTCGCTATTCTCTCAAGTGACATCTAAGTCAGTTCAGCCTCAACATACACACTGATCCAAGGCATTCCATGCTACCTTGGGCAAAGGGGGAAGACAATAATTCCATTCCTGGAGTGATTACTTGTTACTGGGAAGCCTTGCAAGGTTTTAAGCAAAACATGATGACTGGAATCAGCAACATAGGACCTTTAGTCTTTGCCTGCTATCTGTTCTAAATCAAGAAGATCCTCTATTTTCCCTTGTCTTTTCCATAATACCTATGAAATGCTCAGCCACTTAAGCCTCTGTATCTGTAATCTAGCGCAAGAGGCAGATGATAAGAAAAAGAGATGATAACACACAGGGTGAACAGGCACACTAATACCAGGGACAAGCCATATGATAGCAAGGAATGTAGTTGAATTTTAATATTTATTCTACTGTGCTGATCTATTTCTAACCTGTGCTATGTCTTCTTTTCAGGACGTAAGTGAGATGTGTATTGTACACCATCTTCTGTACAAGAAATCAAGATTGTTCCATCTGGTCCTTGCTCTAACCCAGCTGAAAACTCAGATTCTCAATGCTATTACAGTTGTCTTTGGCATAGGGTAAATTAAATAAGGCAAATTCATTCATAAATGTACTTTCTGTAAAGTCTTTTCCTTTTATATCCTCTCCCTACCCAAAAAGTTTATGTTTATTTTTGTGTGTGTTACATTACCCTTTCCATTCTTCAAGAGCAGAAGCTTGCTGCCATGGTAACAATACTTTTGGTCATAATCAAAGGAAAGCAAATTTGCAATATGAATTAAAGGAAGAAGTGACCTTAAAAGTACAAGGTTTTACCAAAATTACACTAGTAGTTTGACTATTAGCACTAGCTTGACAGTTGTAATTTCTCAGCTTTAAACATCTTAAAAAGGCATATTAATAATGACAAACTAATCATGCATCTTTCCATACCTGTATATAATTAATGTATTTACATTTAGCTGTATAAAAGGTGGGCATATAGTTTAAGTAGGTTACTAGACTCCCTTTATAGTCACTGTAAGGCCTCTAGATGCATTTTGTCTGAAATCAGGTGTCTTAAATAGGGGGGATGAATTACTCTTTTGGATGCTTATATCTGTCTCCGAGTAAAAAGGTCTTCTGATTATATACCTCATGATTTGTAGAAAGCTACAGCTTTCAATCTATCCAAGCATCCACCTTCATTAATAACTATAATTCATGCAGGATTTTTGGTGCTGTCATAACAGATTTTTAAGGTTAAATATTTGTTATTCATATTGAGATATAAGAATAAGTTTTTCTTCACATCCGTTGTTAATTGTCCTTAAGCTATTTTTACCAAATTTTCTTAAAGCCATTCCGTTTTTGCTTAGAGCAAGCAAACTGCAATGCCAACAAAAAGTTTTTGCTATGTGTATCACAAATACAGTTTCCTTTCTTGCAAAAGAATCAAAACCTAAATTAAACTGGTAATCTTGATATATTCTGCTGGCAAGAGATTATGAGGAATTTTAGACATTATTAAAGTGGGCTCCATTAATAGTGACTACACAGAAGTATGAATAACTGTGAAATATCTTTTTTTTCCTCTCAGCATTTACAGCCTATGGTATTTCCTAGTTGTAGTCATTTGAATTTCAAAACTATAGACTGTAAGAAATATCAAATAAGAAAGCACTGGTTCAGCTGAACTTCTGGTGATCAAGCTGCAGAATGTACACAAGACTCTGAGTGTAAGTGAGGGAGACAAGGCAAGGTCACCTGTGTTAACAAAGTAGAACTTGATTTAAAAGTTCGCATCATTCTTAGAAAACAGCAATGAATGTAGGGCACTTGCTGAGTACATGAAAAAATATATATACTTGCAAAGACTGAAGAGAAAAGAATTGTAAGCAGACAAGCAGATACTTTAAACTAAAAAAACCAATATGAAGTATGTATAGTAATGAAAAAAAAGGGTATAAAAATGCTTTACGCTTTAAAGTAAAAAAGAAATTTTAGCATTTACCTTGCAATGAACTTTCTGAGCAACACTGATATTGGTGAGCTGATGATTACTTTACATTTCCATAATAAGGAAAATTACATTATGTCAGTCATGTGGATAGTAATTGTGGGATTTTGCAAAATAGGTAGGTATGAGCAAGAACTTCAGAAACTCGAAATGTGAATCAAAAGTTTGTAATTCACACAATTTTCTTCTAATTTTCTATAGCAAGCAGTAAAAATCCAATAACCAGGATGAACTTTACTGCACTGTCTTCAGCAGTGTGCAATCCAAAATGGTTTTCATTATATTATATTACATTTTTGCTTAAAAAAAAAGACTGCAACTTTAAAGATATTAGTAACAGGTTTAAGGAAGTTTTTTTTTCCCCAATAATACTCAAAACTTCAATGTTGCAAATGTTTATTCAAATATATCAAACTAACTTGGAAGCAGTACTTGCATCTCATCACAGCTCCTAATTACTTGCACAGAGCAGGAGGAGTAACCAAATTTGCTCTTTTCACACCTAAGATGATGCTATAGGTGTTGCAGAGTGAATAATGTAAGTAGAATACCAAAATCATGCAAATAGGAGAGCAATAAAACACAACTGCCAACTTAAAATGGATGGCCTATCTCATTGCAGCTCAACTGGAAGTGCCCTTCCAGACTCCAGGATGATGCTTTTCTGGCCCACCATGCCTTGAATGAGATCGCAACTACTGCTGCTTGAGAAACACAGGCAGCCAAAGCACAAAATTGCACATGCTGGTTCATAGCTTGGAATTTTGCAGAGAAGGGTCTTTCACCTCCTGCTCCTGAATGCACTTAGTCACTTAGGTTAAAGAGCTGCTACATCTACATGTATCACAAGACGACAGTCTTAAAAATGGCACTCAGCCTCCTTCAGAGAAGAGGCTAAACGAGCCTGTAACCCACACTACACTGAGCAAATGTAACCAGCACTGAAACTGTGGTACTCAGACAAGATTTATTTCGCAGTCTGCTTCTGGAGTCATCCACCACATTCTTGCATTCAGAGCTATCTGTAGAAGTGAAACAATGCGAGTTCTCCCTATTTAAAAATGGGCTTAAAGAATTAGGTCATTGTGGCCTGTGGGACTGGAAACTCTCAAATTACTCTAATGATGTAGGCGAGCGTTCTTCAGAAAGCTTTGACCAAGCCAGATTTTCTGATTCACGTGTATTCTTCAAACCACAGAAGCTTTTTCAGGATTGTATAGAAGTACTGAAAAGACAAGAAAAAGAAGTGTTCCCTAAGAAAAAAACCTCACCCTATATTTTAATTTAGCCAGATAAGGAGTTGTTCTTACAAGCCTGTAATAGGCCACGGAATATGGAGCCACTCCTGAAAATATTAACTTGAAAAGCACTTCTCTTACTGTCCATTTGCATTTCTGCAGGAGTGGACAAGTGTGAAATGGAGAGCTACAACAAGCTCCTCTTTTCTCAGTTTTATGAGGTTATTTTGCAAATTTACTTTCTGTCTTAGAGAGACACCTCCTACATTAGCCAATATTTGAAGTTACTTTGTCAATGCTACCAAACCCAGCAGAGAATTACAAATTGGGAAATATACTTGGCCGATTTGTGTATCAAAAAGCCCAAAGCTATATTCACAAGAATGATTTAGCAGTGATTTAAATATAGTCATAAACAAACTTTACAGTCACCTCCCTGCGCTCAGCTCAGATAATGTGGTGAATGAGAACTTGCGTAAATACTTAGCTCATTTTGATACTGAGGCATATGATGCATTTGTTCTCTTTGAAGAATCTTTATCAGAAAGGTTTATTTCAATAAGAAATTTAAGGATATTTACATTCAACTTCTTCTATAATTGAGGTTTCTTCAACTTTAGACCATACTGTACCAGTAAGTAGTTTCATAAAGGATAACAAGGTCATCTATGTAAACTATTGCAGTATTTCAGTTCAAAATAAAATAACACCACTTTGCTCTCATAGATAACATTTGTCCTTCAGGATGCTGAACAGACTGGGAACATTTCCCAGTCTGGTAAGATCCACAAAGGAACAGAAAATGAGGGTTTTTTTTTCAAAAATTATTTTAGTGGTTCCACCTTGCAAAATCTGCAGCTCTTTTGAGACCTACCCTGTAATGACCTGTAATTCATAGGAAAGGCAAGGAAACACAGCTGACAGCCACCACCGCCTTATTCAAATTCTTTTAATAGGGTTTTTAAGTACAAAAGAGATTCTTTCCAGACTTAGTACCATGATAATGCACATACCAGTGCAAATTCCATGTTGTTCTATGGATAAAGAGAAGGAAAAAATATATATACCATACACATTTTCCTGACCTTTTTCTTTCCAGCCCTCAAAGGTCACCTCTTCAAAACATCATTTCATAGAGCTTAAAAACACCTTCTCAAGTCTGAGAAGTGTAATAAACCAAGCAGAGTTCTCTCAATTCATTCTCTGCAGATGCTGGAGTCAAAGCAGATTAGTGAAACCAACGTAGACTACAGAGTAAACACCTTACTGAGAAAACTACTGGACAGTACTACAGTCAAACCTATCTTTACAGGGTCAACACAAATAAAGTTTAAAAAGAAATTGTGTAGAATAGATTACATAAAAAGTAATAAAACTCATAAAAGATCAGCAGCCTTTTCCTCAAATACTCAGAGGAATTCCTAGCTTAGTAGCACACTGAACAAGTGATAGCAATCACAAAACAATGCACATGCCAAAATTAAGGAAATCCCTGTAAAGCACTTTAAAAGAGGAAAGGAAAAAAAAAAAAAAAAAAAGAAACCTCATTGCCATTGCAATGATGTGGTGAAGAATATGACAGTATAAATTAGTTGGAGGAAGCTGGCTGCATCATGGAAAAAAAACTAGCCTACTGAAGAAAATAGGAAGAGTTAACTGTTAGTGTTTACTTCAGGAACTCTCATCCCTATATTGCTGTTAAAATCAGTGTAGCCTTTCATAGATTACAGTGAAAAAGCATCCACTAGAGCATAAGTCTGCCTTTAAACATTATAGTTTTCTTACATGGTTTTAACATACATATATGTATATGGACATGTGTGCAAGATTGCTACATCATTTAAAGTCCGTTCTCCCTGTAAGTATCTGAATAAAAGTATTAATTATTTTTAAGTACATCTATCAAAATTATACAAGTGCATTGAGGAATAATATGTTACATGCAGGTCTAAAATAATTACTTATTTTTCCTGCTAATAAACACGTAGCAAAGCATAATTCTACCCACAAAGCTACAAAGTCTATGAATTACACATATATATCTTCAAAGAGCTATGTAAGTATCAGAATAAAAAAAAAAAATTGTTTTCTAACAACAACTGCATGTCTGACATTTCTGGCTACACATGGATGCTTACATTGTATCCTGTTAATCTATGATGGGATATACTATAGGTGACAAAATGTAAGACAAAGTCAAGGAAAATACATTGCTTATTGCTGTCAGCTTTGTTCCATATTAGATATTAAAGCGAGTCGAATCCATTTTAGAGAAAGCACACTACAGAATATCCTCTGCTCTTTGAATGAGGAATCAGTGTAGGAAATAAAAACTCCAGACTGAGACCTTGTATCTCATTTGTCCATCTGTAGACTGTTTATGAATGATTCTCTATGCTTTATTACTAGACAGCACACTTAAGCTACTCTTATTTTAAGACAATACTATTTCATTGATAGTTTGAGAAAACTAGTGAGTCCAATTATTATTTTCAACCGCGTTTGATTTTTATTTCAAAAAGGAACATCCACTATTTTGAGCTCACTAACCAGCTTGGTATTAATAACTTCTCTAGGAATATTGTTACTGAGTTTTTTAAGAAGTACCTTTAGGAAAACCTTGGATATTAAGGTAGAATAAATGTTGTGCAATTAAATTACATCCTTTAGTAATATCTAAAAGCATTAATTACACACAATTCAGTAATTGGAAACTTGGATCTGATTCCACATTTAGAAATACTCAGTGTATCAATTATCCGAAATTTATCTGAAGTGTTACAAACTCAAAGTAATTTCTAAGTCATATGCTGATATCACACAGATCCTTCTGCACTTTCTAGAGTTTTCTCTTGTGGCAAATATCTAGGTTTTGGATTATCTTAATGAAAAACTGATCAATTTTATAAGATTAGTAATTTGTCTTTCTTCCAAATTTAAATAACTGAAGATAAATACGTTGTATTTTTCTTAGTTTTTCTTTCTGAAAACTGAAAGCACATTTGGTTCTTTAGACAAGGAGGCAACACAGTTAAATAGGAGAACAATGAACTTGCATCCCTTACTATTATATGAGGACATTCCTTATAAAGGTATGTCACATTAATGAACAGTGTGGTTCATGCCACCTGCATAGAAACATTATCAGCAACAGCAGCCCTGCAGGGCCTCAAAATTTGGCGTCACTTTGGAATGTAGAATCAAATTAGCAAAGTTGTGCTCAAAGGATGAGATTCTGTAAGGTTTTTAAACATCTCGGACAGAAATTCGATTAAGATTAATTCAAGCCAAGCAAGCAATTTTAGAGCCGTTGGAAGCAATTTCCTTTCACATCATGGTCGTGTGCTGCTGACATGAATGCCTGGAGAAAAATGGGGTAAGTTACCAAAGACAAGATCTTACTATGGAGAGGGAATTATATTATGCCCTTCCTTGTAAGTTTAGTTTTTAAAAGAGTACTACTAAGGTAATGAGTTCTGTAAAGAAACATGCAAAATATTAATCATGCATCATAAATAACCGACTCCAGAGACAAGGCATTTCAAATACCACAATCACATTTTCAAGCTGGTTTGTGTCATCAACTTTTAAAGGTGAGACTCTTCAAAAGAATTTGCAGGATGAAAAAGATTTAATCTACTGCCATTTTAGAAAAATGATAGCAGTGCTCATCAAATTATTAGTGCACTGGTAAAGCATTTTGAATCTAAATCCTTCACTACTTTCATTTATTTTATAATATTGAAAAGGTTATCCCTCAAAAACTGTCAACAAATTCATATAAAAGATTTAGTGTTTTAAGGATAGATAAGAGGAAAACATGTCATTATATTTTTGAAAAAGATGAATTCCAACAACTGTAAAATTATCATTTTTCAGAAGATGAAAAAAATGGACTTTTCACTTCATTCTGAACTCAACATAGGCAGCCTAGAGCTATGTAATTATGTTCTAGACTTCTAGTTCAAGGAAAGAGACTGAATTTCTCTTGTTGAAACAATCTCATGAATTTAGGTCTAAGAATGTTTATCAGCTGTTTTCAGGATTCTTTTTTTCTCCCAGTATAGAGGCAGATTCTTGCATAACTAATTAAAAGTAATAATAAGCTGTTCAATTTTCTTAGTCACCATTCACATACATTTTTAAAGTACTTGATGGATCAAAATAAGGAGTAATAAATAAAAACCAACCTAACAGCTTGGCAGTCATTTCCATATTCCGTGAAATGACTAAGAGGTATGAAAAATACAAATGCCGGGTCTTGCACTTGGGGCACAACAACCCTAAGCAGTGCGACAGAGGTTCTTCTCCCTCTGTAATCAGCAGTGGTGAGATGGCACCTCAAATCCTGTGTTCAGTTCTGGGCCCCTCACCACAAGAAGGATGTTGAGGCTCTGGAGCGAGTGCAGAGAAGAGCAACAAAGCTGGTGAAGGGGCTGGAGAACAGGCCTTATGAGGAGCGGCTGAGAGAGCTGGGGGTGTTTAGCCTGGAGAAGAGGAGGCTGGGGGGAGACCTTATTGCTCTCTACAACTACCTGAAAGGAGGTTGTGGAGAGGAGGGAGCTGGCCTCTTCTCCCAAGTGACAGGGGACAGGACGAGAGGGAATGGCCTCAAGCTCCACCAGGGGAGATTTAGGCTGGACATTAGGAAAAAATTTTTCATGGAAAGGGTCATTGGGCACTGGAACAGGCTGCCCAGGGAGAGGGTTGAGTTGCCTTCCCTGGAGGTGTTTAAGGCAGGGGTGGATAAGGTGCTGAGGGGCATGGTTTAGTGTTTGATAGGAATGGTTGGACTCGATGATGCAGTGGGTTTCTTCCAACCTGGTTATTCTATGATTCTAACAAAATTCCAAGGAAATTTTAAACACACATGAGTAGTACAGCCATACAAATTGGTTTGTAGCTACCCTTGGCCAAGAATTAGCAAGGAAATGATACAGAGAAATTTTGTCTTCCACTTGCATACCGAAATCATTCTAATAGTGCCTTTTAAGTGGCCAGAAAGATGGGCAATATATGGGAAGTATTATCATTACAGACAGGGTGGGGCTTGCAGATCAACCAGTTTGCAATGGTTGAGAAATTATAAAGCAACTTCTTGCACACTCAAGGACTTGCCACCTATGCCACAGACAATGTTAAAATGAGAAATATTACTATGAGTTAGGATTTCTTTATTCTGGACTACTGAGGCATCTCATTCAGCTTTCACTTTCCTTGATCAGAGTCTGCTGAACAGTGAGCAGTCAATTCTTTTTGCCCTCGAATGATGCTACTACCAAAATATTCTAGCACTGAAAAATCTCTGCTGTGTTAAAACATAATTCAAACTGCTCCTTCAATTTCTTAGGTCTTGCCCTAAGCTTTAAGCCCACACCACTTTTAAGGTCAATCCACACAGCCTTTTATTAGAACTAACAGGAAAAAAACCCTCATGGTACAAAATTGTAACTGCACAACATACTACTTCAGACTTAGAGTTTACAACATGAAGGAACACTCTGATCATCCCCTTTCCAATTTACTCTTTAGCCCAATGAAAATCAAGGTTTTCACACTCAACTGAGTAACATAAATATGAGATTTTGTTCCAATATAAAGGTAAGTGCTCTCTAAGGAATCTATTTCTGCATAAACATCAGATAGTTGTAATCCAAAAACCTTTAAAAATTAAAATTCTCTGGGTTCATTTTCCTTAGCTCTATATATAGACTCAATGGCACACAAAAGTGGTTAGTATACAATTTTGATCTGTCTTTGCCTGTCAAAACAACAGAACAGCTCCATGCATAGAGTAGCTGAGACTGTTAAGAGATGGAAACCAAGATGCATTGAATCACATACAAGATAAATTATATGTAATTTATGGTAGGAACCTGTCTCCATTTGGACCCATGATAAGAAATCATCATGAACATCACTTTTCTATTCATGCAAAATTGCCAGGTTGATTTTCAATTCATTATCCCTGTAATCAGATTAAAAGTTTGCAAAACCAAGCTGCTCCCATTTGTGGTCTCCTGATCACAGGCTGTCTAGACTATTGTAAGTATCCATTCTCTTTAAATTAAACTTTTGCACCATCTGCACTGTAAGTAAAGGGGATCAAAGGGTTTTAGAACACCACACTTGACAAGCCTGGAGTGACTGACAGTATTCTTCCAAGAACCCAGCTTACCTACAAACAGACAGAAGCATTCTTCAGAAGTCAGTTTACTTCCTCATTTGTATTAGAGGCACAGATTTTCCTCACCACTGAGATAAGCAGTTTCTACTTTTATATAGGGAAAATACGGTCTGCAGCATAAAATGATTCAGGCAAAGTATACAAAGAACATTGCTTGAAATACCTTGAACTTGACAATAAAATCTCCCATTTGGTTTTGTTTCTGATTTTTCTTTTTTAAATGGTGCCACACATCAGTAGCTTCTGACTCTAGCCTGAGTGAACTGATTAATCTCTCTTCAGTGGCCTGCGTAAATTGATTGGTTTAATGTAGAAAATTTTAGAAGAGACAGTAGGAATAATTCTTTGAAAGATCAAGTCCATTTACAAGTCATAGTTGACATTCTCAGTGAATGTATTATTAATTATTTATAGAAATAAAAAATACCCAAACAAAAAAACCAACCACCAACTCCCTATTTTACAATTGCTTCAGAAGCAGGAAGGAATGAATGCATGTTTAACATACGGCTAAGTTTAAGCACTATATAAGCATAAACTTTTCTATTCACAGAAGATTTCATTGTAATAATTGTTCTAGGCAAACATTACAGACAAAAGTGATCAGTGAAAATAGAGACCCTTCTAGCAGTTGCAAGGATTTTTGGTATCATTGTAAGAGTGCATTTTTATGTCTGGATGAGGAAAACCAGGACAGAGCTATAGAAGGCCTGCAAAACATGTTATAACATGGAATCAGAACTAATAAAGTTTTTTGAAATATTGTCACAAAGAAAGATAAGTGGTATGAAAGAAGGCAGATTACACATTCTTTTTTTTCCACACATTAAATTTTAAACAGTGGTACCTGAGCCAACGTAGTGCTTCCTCAGTCAGACCTGTCTGCAGAAGATGAGCTGTATAACTGATATCATTTGCCAAAAAGACCCCACATTGTCAGTTTGCCAAATTCATTCAGTATGTGTAACCTAAATGCTTCAATAGAAGACTGTCAGAAAACCCAAAGCCTGTTTTGGGTATATAAACCTATCACAATCTATTTTGGTTTTTCCCTTCTGCATACAACTTTGACTACAAAAGAAACATACTGCAATCATGAAAATCCACTGCAACAATACCAAAAAACCACAATCCTTTGACCAGTGTCTTCTATAGCATGATTCCACAGATCCCAATTGCAAAAAAAAAAATCCAACATTCATTTCCAGTCAGTTGGTACATATAGTTTCCATAAGAAGTGAGTATTTCCTCTTTTCTTCTGTCAGAATTCTAACTAGTCTATGGTGATATTCAGAACATTCCTAAATGGCTGTTTCCCATATGGTCAGAAACAGCTTTCAGAACTTCTAGTAATCAATCCTTCAATTATCGAGCTCAGTAGAGAAGGCAAATTGTCAGAAAACTGAAGGCATAAAAGACTTGCAAACCAGTACTTGTATAGTTTATAGCCACAAAATCAGCCAGTCCATTCTAGATCCTAACGATTCTCTCCATTCAATTCTCTCAAATAACCTTAAATCAGTTTCTGAAATGAAACTTTATCCAGAGTCTAATTCCCTTATCAATGTCAATCCAGACCGGAATGACACGACTTCTTCAGTAAAAAATCATTGCTTTTACTGCTTCTCTATGCTGCTTCTAGTTTATCAATGAATTGTTGTCCCTTTCCAAACAAAGACGTACTGGAGAAAAAAAAGCTTTTCTAAAACCAGAACACGTTGCTCTATATTTACTTTTCTTTAGTTTTACACCAGGGATAATAATACCCACTCAAATATTACTCACCTATTAACAGGCTTTAGAAGAAATGGAAGTTCTGCTTTTTGCTGGTGTTGCTGATTCTACTGCAGCTGCCAATGAGAGGAAATGTCCTGTCTCCCAATTTAAATAACCTGCAGCAGCTGGAAATGATAATTGTGAAGACAGCAAGAGGAAATTTCATTATAAACTATTTTCTTCTCATACTTCATCAACATTAGTAAAGAAGTAAGTATGTATAAGCATAAAGTCTAGTCCTTCTTTAAAACAATGGGAAAACACCCACTGAATTCAATTAAGCAGATATTTCACCCTGGGGGATGATTATACACTGATGACCAAGAAAGAAAAGTAGTGTTAAGTTGCACAAGATAAATGTACCCTAAATACCACTCAGGGCCCAAGTTTTAACTTTCCCAATAATTTCAGCTATGCAAAATGAAATCAATAGCAAACTTTTTAGTGCCAAAAGCAGTTTTTTACCTCTACCTCACTTGTAGCACCAAGTCTCCCAAATGCTAGCTTTCTAGTTATCTATTTCCCTACCCCATCCATTTTCCAAAATATTTTTTTCCCCACAATGTTCTATAATTCTGGATGGCAAAGACCTGCCTTATTTCCCCATATATGAGATCTTTACATATATAAAATTCATCACAGCTGATTGATCTCAGCTTTGCTTACACGATCAAATATGGAAGACCAAGCTGAGGAGAAAGTATAAGCCCCAATAGTAGCACGAGGGACAAAGAAGCAACTGTTACTTGAGCAGAAGGAAAATAATTTGTATGAATGATGAATAAATAATTACCTGATATGGTCACACTATTTCTTCAGTTTTAAAATATTTATTCCACCATTTTAAAAATAATTTTCTTTTTATTTTCAGAAATCTTCAAGCAACATTTCTGTAGATGAGTTTCTTCATAATGAAATCAGAAAGAAACAGACAATATATGACAAATGCATTAAAAAGTAAAAATTAAGAGGTTTCTACAAACTCTGCATTATACATCAGCTTTAAATAAGCTCTAAAAAGCTATGTTACTGCATGGTGTCACATGAAGGGTTTTTTTCTCATTTATTGGATACGTTTGGCAAATAGAGTTTCTTCTAGTAATGATATGCCACATAAATATTTCATGCCACAATAATTATGCAATCCCTATTTGTCTGATAGTAGTTGTAATGTATATAAGTACAATTTTCCTACACACTGTGGGCTAATTTGAACAATTCAGCATGCCCTGATTGACATAAGAAATACATGCATTTAATATATATATATCCATTATATAATTCCTCTCAAAACAGACAAGCTTAAATTGTCACCTGAGTTGCTAAACAGGGATCTGAACAGAAATTCATGCCATCAGTTTATATAAGTGTACATTCTGCTTTTGTCAAACCCTGCTCTTGAAAATATATATCTGAATATCATAGAATTTTTGCAAATGGTGCATCACAAATGAAGTAGATGAATTCCCAAAGAAAGATTTCATTATTTTCTTAATTTCTACTGGGAGTCACCAAAGTGTCCTTTTCTTTGTCTTTTACAAACAATTAACCTTTTGCCATGTATGCAATTGGCTGAGAGCATTCCTAAGTGGCTCAGAAAATTACAGCAGAAACTGTACAAAGTTAATTAGTATTAGTCTAAGAAGGTTATTCATATAGTATCAAACCTGGAAAGTGGTCAGCGTGATCCTCATGGAACTCAGCTACAGCTGAGTTTTATTGTCATCAGCTGCAGAGTATAAATGCTAATGAGGCACAAGTGCAGACACAGGTCTTGTAGTGAAATGCAATTTTAACTCTGAATGTTACAACTTCTGAAAGTATGGGTAAGTACAAGTATGCAAAGTAAATAACTCGGTGTTGCTACTCACTTCTTACATCGAAAAAAACCCTCCATAACTCAGAAATACTGTTCTTTCACTTTAACTGAGGACTTTTTTGCTTGTTCCCATTACAGATCATTTCATTCAGTTTTCACACAATCCTTCTGCCTAAAATGAAATACCCTTTAGAATTAATTATGAGCATGCATAGTTCTAAAGGCAGGATCAAGGCATGAAGAACACAATCTCAATATTAAGGCTGGTGAGCCAGAAAGGAAGATCTCAGTGTGTTTAATACACCACCTGAAGTGTACACCATTAGATTTCCAAAACCCTGCAGTGGTTGCCATTGAAACCTACCCATTTTTACCAGTTATTTGATGTTTCCTTTTGGTATCAATGGAAATCGAGACTATCACCAGTCAGTCTATTATATAGAATCACTTTCTACTCTTGCATGCCTTATGTCCTCGCTTGAATTTAAGTGACAATCATGCTTACAAAGTATCCTTGCATTCCTGACTTGGGGACATACTTTTGTAAGTTGCTGACTAATTAAAGGCAACTCAGAAATCTTAAAATCTAGCTCTGGTGGCCCACCACTTTCTTGAGTTCCATCCAGACCATGATGTGGGGAGACCTTGTTTTGATGTCGTGTGGAGGCACTTAGATCTCACACACAGGCATATTTTGCTTGAAGGTTCAAAAGAGCAACTGGTCCCCAGGAAGAGCCAGGCCAGGCTCTGAGAGGAATTTGGGGACACCCATGGGGCCACGCCACTAACTGTTATGAAGGTGCCAGCCCTGACCCTGCAGGGCAGAAAGTTTGATTTTTAATATCCTTGTTTCTGAGGATGAAGGAAAAAAGAAGAAAAGTATGTTCTGCAAAGGCTGCTCCCACCCTGGCATGTAGGTGTTGCAGCAGACTGTGAGGCAGACATTGGAGCACAAGGAGCCATTTCTTTGTGGTGGAAAGCAAACACAGGAGGTCATGGCAGGCTTCACCCCACCTCTGGCCAGCAGAGCCAGCCAGCTGGGCCTGGAAGCAGCCCATGAACTGCCAAGGCTCACCAGTGGGAACCCAACGAGATCCCAGTGGGCAGGCAGCTGCAAGCAGCAGAATGAGCTCAGCAGTTGGTTTTAGCTGGTGTAAAACATCAGGTAAGGAAGATATCTGAACAAAGGTACTTAGGAAACACTAGGTCAAAGGTACCAAGGGTCACAACTCATCACAAGACTTTTTACAACAAAAGGGGATACCTGACTGTAAAGACTTTTATTCTTTGAATGAGGATTTGTTGAGCAAAGGTCTCCAGCCTGTGCTGCAAAGGAGGTTACTGTAGATGATCCCAATGGGCCCTTTTGGCTTTATAATCCATCAGTCTACAAAGTCTAATTAAACTTAAGCATGTGATGAAGTGAATTCGGGCAGCTGGCCAAAACTGCTTTGCTCTGCAGATCACCATATGAGTTACAATTATCTAATGAATAATTTCTCATCACTGATCAGAGAGCCTCTTAGACTCTTTCTTTGAAATATGACATCATATTTCAAAATAATTCTATTACGATGTAAGTAACATCTACTATAAGCATTGTCACGCTGAGTCAGGATCGCTGTTATTGTTTCTTACTGGAAAGTTAAAAAAGACTGTTCCCTAGTTACAGAAAAACTCAAAAGATCTGCCATATTAAATCATTGCTTTAGAGAAAGAATTAATCTATTTTTGAAACTACTGAACCTCTGGAGATTTCTTTACTGGCTCTTCTGAGGTTTTAAAAGATTTGGTACAATAAGGTTTCCTTTTTTCCTTTTCCCATTTTCAAACTTATGAGAAAATTTTGGTTTTGAAATTTAAACTCTGATTCTAGCATAGGAATTACATTCCACTAAAGTTTAAAAAACAAATCAACAAAAAGATAATATAAAGGAAGGAAAATCCTATGTGCAATAAATGTTTAAAAAATTGAGAGAAACATAGCAGCATAGGAGGATACAGAGTAAGTGAAAGGAGTATGATGGTTTGGAACACAGGAAAAAAAAAGATAAAATTAAGTCTTGTGTATATAGACTGCACAGTAGGAGACTGGAGGTATTTACATCTGGAATGGTATAACTTCTTTTTTTTTTCTATAAAAGTGCTCATTTGCTGTTGACTTCTAGAAGAGTATGAACATTCTAGGAACAAAAGTAACTGGTTCATAAACTTGAGTTAGTTTAATGAACCTCCAAAATACCAGCCTGCTCTGAACTTGATATAATTAGATATTTTTATTGTTTCAGACAGCAGCTAATCCTGTGAAGCCAATTTTGACACAAAGTGCCAGTATGCTCATAGCAGAGGACTGACTAGTGGCAAAACCTGTGTTCATGAACAACAGGCTGGATAGATTAAGGAATATCTGTTCAGAGTTCAGAATTAGTATTTCAAGGACCAATTCATAGTCCCCTGTAAGACAGCATAAGAAGTCCCACTGATTCAGGTGGCTTTAGTTCCAGTCCTAATGCTCTAATCCTACCTTTTACAATCTGTACTTGAACCTCTCATCCCCTTGCGTGTGTTCTGACTCTGACCTGTGAAGTAAATGAGACTTTTGCACATGCCCGTATATTTTAAGATGAAGTATCACTGCCTAATTTATGGAGTTTATTGTCTTCTACAGGTGCTGAGTTAGACACACGCCTGTTTTGTCTGCTCTTCCAAGCAATATATCATTGCAGATTATGGCTGTCTTACATACTCCTCTAGGGATTTAGTAGGTTTGCTTTTTAGCACACCATCATACATTTCTTTTGCCTCCAGGCTGTGGTGGATTGACTCTGGCTGGATGCCAGTTGCCCATCAAAGCTGTTCTATCACTCCTCTCCTCAGCTGGACAGGTAAGAGAAAATATAATGAAAGGCTTGAGGGTCAAGATAAGGACAGGGAAATTGCTCAACAATTGCTGGCACAGGCAAACCAGACTCAGCTTGGGGAAATAAGTTTAATGTATTACCAATCAAATCAGAGCAGGGTAATGAGAAAATAAAAACTAAATCTTAGAACACCTTCCCCCCAACTCTTCCTTCTTCCCAGGCTCAACTTCACCCACAATCTTCCCTACTTGCTTCACATGTTGCCTCTGTCACTCCTCTCTTCTCGAAGGGAGGACTCACACTCTTCCACCTGCTTTGGTGTGGAGTCCCTCCCATGGGAGACAGCTCTCCATTAACTTCTCCAACAGAGTCCTTCCCACAGGCTGCAGTTTTTCACAAACTGCTCGAGCTTGGGTCCTTCCCGGGGCTGCAGTCCTTCAGGCAAAGACTGCTCCAATGTGGGTCCTTCTGGCAGGACCTGCTCCTACACCGGCTTCCCACGGGGTCACAGCCTCCTTCAGGCTTCCATGTGCTCTGGTGTGGTGTCCTCCATGGACTGCAGGTGGATATTTGCTCCACTATATCCCCATGGGCTGCAGGGAGACTGCCTGCCTCACCATGCAGAGGAATCTCTGCTCTGGTACCTGGAGCACCTCCTCCTCCTCCTTCTTCACTGACCTGGGTGCCTGCAGGGTAATTTCTCTTACATGTTTGCACTTCTCTCTCCAGCGGCAGTTTCTGTTGTGCAAGGTTTGTTTTTCCCTCCTTAAATATGTTATCCCAGAGGCAGTGCCACCATTATGGTGAGTCCACCCTGGAGCTGGCTGGCAGTGGCTTTATTGGACATGGGGGAATCTTCTAGCAATTTCCCCTGTAACTCCTCACCCACTTACAAAAACCTTGCCATGCAAACCTAATACACAAGCAAATACATGTTAAGCATAAACTTGTTTTTTTTACACAATAGCACAAGAGGTAATTATTATTTATTGAGATATATATATATAAAAAGTTAGGAAATAAAAATATGTTATTTTCTGGCAAAATCACGGTAGTGTCCTGTGTGGACTGCATAGCTAATACTTAGGTAATCCTTATGGAGTCAATACAAATATTTTAAAATATTTATTAAAATACTCAAACATGGTACAGATTGGTTTCTTTCACTACATTCCACCTTTCAATCCATTCACATCCAGTGGAATCAAATGCAAGGAAGATGAGTGGCAGGACTTCTAAATTACCTGTCAGAATGAGGGAAGGAGACATTAGAGAAAGAGCAGAAGACACGATGGGACATGACAGGGGTGTGTACTAAAGTCTTTGGAAGAAGACTGAGGCCAAACTACCAAAGTAATGATCTGGATTAAATATACATTAATGCCACAAAGAAATCTCCCTCCTTGTCTCCTTTAATCAGGGGACAAAGGTAACAGAGAAGAGCTGTTTGGGAGGAAGTCAGCTAAAACCCATTGGGAATCACAAAACCTACAGCATAAATGGATAGACTGCTAAATGGGTAGAATGCTAAAAATATAAGAATGACGTTTCCTTCTGCTTAATTTCAGGCACCTTTTAAAACATTACATAATGAATATTTTCTTTAATCCAGTCAGACAAATGTGTTCTTGCACAATGTGTTTTATGTACATGCTTAGGACATGTAGCACAATCTACATATTACTGTAGAAAGGTTACTGGAGAAACACTGAAAATGAAATGGAAGTACAACTAGTACTAAGTACATCTTCAAACAAATGAATCTACAGGGAGACTACAATTTAACTAGAGCTTTGTAGAATCACTTCAAATTCCTACTTCATCTTGCCTAACCAAGCTCTCATCAAAGCAGACCTTAGGCTGGAGTATCTGTTCCCAGTCAGTTTTCTGTGGATTCACTAAAATCTGCTAGTTTTAAGGAAAGTAAGTATTGCAAAGGCTACGCTATTCTTCAGATTTTACTGTTACTTGAAATCTGTAAATTCAGTTAATTTCCTGTTTCTGGTAACAAATGATAAGTAATTTTTCTTTCCACTTATTGTGACTTTTCCTTTTTTCCTAACTGTTTTAACATACAGGCTATTTTCTTTCCCTAAGCCTCTAGATGAATTTAATCTTAACATGTAATAGAAATGGATTTCATTTTAGTACTTTTGAAAGTAATATAAGCACCTGGATGACATAGCAAAACAAAGCTCCAAGATTTCAATTCATAAAAGTGCACAGATACTGTAATGTCATGCAAAAGTTTATATGCTGTCAGATGTCATTTAAACAAGCTAATTCTTCCTTGCTCTTTATTTAATGTAAGACAGTTGCCAAGTAGGTCCTCGTGCTGAAGTACTGCAGGTTGGTCCAACTCTTTCAAAGAACCGGAGCATGCATAGTTGATGTTTGACAGTATTTGTACCTCTCTGGTATTCTCTTTCCATCCATCATTATCATCAGTTCAATGCCTCCCCTCAAAATATGAGAGTACGTCTCTTGTCTGTTGCCAAGAAAAAGTCACTGTACAATGTACTCAGAGTGATTTATGAGCTAAAAAGCAAAACAGAGGCATTGAATAACTAAACACATACACACAGCAATATCATTTAATCAATTACATTATCCACTTTTATGATACACTTGTGAATTATCTTCTTTTTGCATGTATAATTAGAAAGTAGAACAGATGGTGAAAGCTTAGTTTAAAGGCCTTAGATAAAATTTTAAAATAACCATTGCTGCCAAGTGATCATTCACTGTAACAGGTTATATTTTTAATTAAGCTATGTTTTTGCCATGGTCTAATACACTAGGTAGTAACGAGACTGTAAAAACATTGCTCTCCAGGGCTTTACTCTACCAGAGTTCATTATAATGGAATATGAACATGGAGTGGAAGACTGGGGGGTGGCTCTAAGGTACTTTGTCATCTCTCATTTAAGTGTACTCTAAGAAATCATCACTGTGAATAATCAAGAGGATCATCCCTGAGAAGTCAGTGCTGGTTTCAGAAAAAAAAAATGATGTCCTAATATTAATGGTTTAGTCATGTTCCATGCTCACCTATGGGCATTAATCAGAATGGAGCAGAAGGAAAATACCACAAAAGGCAGAAATATGCCCAGCTCATTAGGACTGCAATAACTAAAGGCCAGACCATATTATTATAACCCTTCCTATATTTACAACCCGTTTCAGTTTGACACAGTCTAGCAGCAGGATGGAGGTGGCACAGTCTCTGGACAGCTTTTCCATTTCCATATCAGTGCAATAGTGGTGATTCAGTCACTGGCTTGCTTGTAGGTCAGCATGGTGGTAAGAGACGTTGGCAAAGATGCAACCACATCCTTGGAAAGTTCACCACTGCAGATGCTGACTACCTGATCAATGTGTCTGTCCAAGAGGTAGGTGGCAGGGGGTGAGGGTATGTAATTTGTTGATTTTCAGGAAGAATTATTAGCTATCAAGGAAAAAAATATGTAAAAAAAAAATCATACTTACTTAAATCCCAGTCACACATCTGCAAAAAAAATGATATGTTGCCTTTCAAATGCTTTAAAAAGCGTCCAACTGATGCCTAATAAAACCAAGAAAACACAATACACTTAGCTGAATCATTTTTTAAGATAAAGGTCATTAAATCTTTCATTGATTATAGAACAGAGAAAGCAGTACATTTGGAATCATAATACTTGACAATTTGCACTACTTCTTGTAGAAAACTAGGAAGGTTATTTTAACAATTATTTAAACATTTAAAAAGATACGTCGTCTCATATAATTACACAGTTGGCAGTGATTTGCTTTTTGCTCTTTTTTGTACTGTGGCAAACAAACAATAAACTTCAATTGAAAAACAATAGATGCCGATTCTGTCATTTTATTGTTTTTAGAACTATATAGATGACACATTCCTTTAAATGGTCCTCAATCTATCTAAGCACAGTCTATGAAAAGACCAATAAATAACCAGTTTTACTAATTATTAATTTCATTGAAACTACAGTGTAGTGGTTGTACCTTAGTAGCCCATAAGTTTTCTAGCCTATAATAAATGAAGATCCTTTCAACCTGTAACTTTTCCTGTACCTCTTATACAACCTCCCTAGTGAACAGGGTCTAGTACATGTATATCTAGGACCATCAGTGCATAAGGAACTAGAAAATAGTTTGCAGATACTGTGGGGTACTATAACCAGCATCCATAAATTGACTGCCACTGAGTTCTAGCAATAAATCCTTCTGTGCTTCTTTGAAAATGACAACATTTTAAAAAAATTAAATGAGTGAACTGAAAATGTCTATAATTGATAGATCAGTAGAAAGAAGCCAAACATAAGCAGAGAGGAAACGAGCATACATGTAAGTTATTGCAGGGCTAAAACCATATTTTGAGGACACCAGCTGAAAATGATAGTTTACCATATTAAAAGATCTCTCTTTATTAGAAATACAATCCAGTTAACTGTTAAAGCCAGAAACCATGGTATCTCCCATGACAAATAGAATGGTAAATAGCTCATAATAATTAAAATTTAACTACTGAGTATAATAAATGCAGGGTTTGAATATGTATGTAATATTCTCAACACAGTAGCACAGTTTCTCCAAAATATCTTGGTAAAGAGGAACTGATGTTCTGAGGTAACTGCTGTTCTGTTTCTTCACCCATTGAAAATAACATACTGTATTATTTATGTTACATTCTTAGCTTTAAAACTGTACAAACAAAAACTAATCAACCTGTCATCTTTCGTATTTTAAATATCCAACTGTCTATTAGAACAAAGATGCTCTGAAAAAAATGTAAATTTAAAATATACTCTTGATACAAATCAAGGGAGGTAGCAGCACTCATGAATTCTGTGTTTTTTCCTGTTGGTGTGAAACAGAACATGCTGCCACTTCTTTTTAATAAAAAAGCTCTTCACAGACCTTAGAGAATCAAGTTTTATGCATACAATAAATAATGCAGCATTTTCAAGTGCAGAATAACTAACACGAAAGCCACAGAAAAGCCTGCTCCATAACTAGAGGTAAATTACATAATGCTTATTTATTTCTTTGATCCCATTTTAATTCTGAATCTCTCATTTGCAGTTAAGGGTTCTTACAAGCTTTAGATCTACTTTGGCTTTGCAATGTGACATTGTTATTGTAAAACAGACTGAGGAAAGAGAAGGATTTTTATGATCACATAGAAGGAGACAGGACCATCTGCACTATACTTCTATCTCATCCTATACTGGAAGAGAACGTCCCCACTGTCCTGTCACAGCCCTGCAAAAAAGACTGCTCAGTGAACTGAGAGCTAGAGAATAACAGCCATTTCTTTAATTTCTTATAAGTGTTTCATTTACATAACATTTTTGATTGTATTTAGATTATAGCAACTTTATCTCTTTAAGTCTTATTTACTAAAGTACTATCTTTAAAACTGTTATTCCTCTAGCTTTTCTATGTCCTTTCTCCAGTGTTGTGAGGCATATAAGACAGCCCTTTATCTTGATCTGTCAACTGCCAGCACCTCCACCCTCCCCCGGGAGAAAGCATCTTCCTGTGAATTCTGTTACTGCCTCACTCCCCACATCCCCTTTTCTTCTTGGATTTCACTCCCTTATCTGTTTTCTCAGGCTTTCCTCCTTTTTAAAGAATGACAAACAAGATTTCTGACATATTCTACAGATTCACAATGATTGAGTGGTATTCTGCATCTCCGTGGCAGTCACCAACACCTACTGTTCAACGCATACTTCTATGTTTCCTGCCAAGTATAAACACCAGTTTAAGAAGGTCCCCAGATTCACAGAGCAAAAATTACATTAAGTATTATTAAAAAAAACACTGATTGCATAGCTAGTTTTGGTTTTGTTCCATTTATTTAATATAATATACCTTCTAAATTTTTGACTATTATTTTTGACTGCCATTTTGCTTTGCTTTTCTGTTAGGACAATCACTCAACAAAGAAATCTATATGGTGTAAGCTTTCAATCAGTTGTCTTTTGCATCTAAAGGCTATTAATTTCTTTAAATATGCTATGAATTATTTTGGAATTATATGACTGAGCAAAAAAACAAATCAAAAATACTTTTTATGCAATTATTTGTGTTCTTCAAGTCATCACTCCATAGGACTGTTATGTGAAGATTTCAAGTACTGTATTTTTCCTACACTGTGTATATTGTTCTTGCCTAGCTATAATTTGCAGACTAGTGGAAAGTTTCTGACCTTGGCCTGCTGTGGGATTTTCAATATCCTATGGAGCATATTCTCAGCCCTTATGTCCCTCAGAGTGGTCCATTCTTGGCCCAGCACTGTTCCTGGTCTATATACTGGCAATTAGAGGCCAAATTCTTTGGCAACGTTTGCATGTGCCTGCATGGATGCTGATACTCACCTGTATCATCCTTCAACACCTTCTATCCCTTGGGCATTTTTGTTGTTTGTGCATCGTTTGTCTGATCTGTGCTACTTTATTGTAACATTTTCCAAACAAAAAAGTAGTGAAGGTTGTTTTGCTGCTGTGTTCCTCTTAAGTAAATAGCCATTCTTATACACAGCCTTGAGTTCAAATCTGAAAAAGAGAAGAGACCTGCTAGCCTGGTGATTGATAGTTAAGGCTTATGTTCATTCTATTAACTTATCCTTATTTCAACTAAGAAAGATAAACCATTGTTTTATTATCTGGATATTGATATCTTGGGCTGTTCTTTTATTTTTTACAGCAAGGCAGCTGTGAATCTGTCCATATTTCCAAATTTTTTTTTTTTTTTTAATAAACTGGAGCCTATAAAAAATCCTTTTGCCTGCATCTTCTCTGGAATTTTCTAGACCATTTATGTTTATTTCTGTTTGTACACTTGACACTTGAAAAACATTTGCGATGTGTTAAAATGGAGTACAGAATAAACCACAAGTCCCAGGAAAGACTGACAGAAGAAAAACTTGAAGAGAGAATATTTGTGGCTCACTTCTGTTACAGATAATGGGTTAAAATTAGATACTCTAGTTACAGCACTGGTAGTACAGCTGGGGAAACTATATGTAGCAAAAAGTTTAGTCCAGGCATTCATCTCTCTTAGTACTTTGAATATCAATCCTTAGCATCTGCTTCTTTCAATGTAGCAATATTTGGAAGCAATTTAAAATACAATTTAAAAGAACTGCTACATCTACTCATTTTTAGTGTTTGTTTTTGCAAAGGTTTTCCATCATGTAAGGTTTTCCATCATTGGTTAGTCAGTTATGTTGCAGGTGACTAAATGTGCTGACACTAATACAAAGTGAGACTCACCTCAGTTGACATTCTTACGGATACAAAGCTCTCTCGGATTCATGGAGTCCAGAGTACCGCGAATATTAGCAGTGCCATGCAGGACACCTGACTGATGAGTCTGATCAAAACAAATAGTTTTAATGTATTTTGTCTGCAGCATTCTCCCATTACTCTCTGTGGCCTGAAAATGAATGTGGACATACTGGAAAACTGAAGAAAAAAAATAAACAGTGATATGCAAGGACAATTTGGAGTAAAAAGTTTAAGAGCTGTTCAAAAGCAATGTGGAAACAGACTGTGGAAACATCACAAGAGTTCTTGCAGAGAAGAATTACAGAAACCCAAATCCTTTTCTTGAGCAAGGGTTTCCAGTCATTTGGATTGCTCTGTAAAAAAGTAATGCCAGTGTTATGCATACCAGAGAAAGACTTTTATTCCCTTTCACATAAACATTAGTAGTTTAAGATGCTTAAACGTGCAGAACCTGCAAATCATCATTAGCACAAACATCAGTTTGACTTATTTAGCAATAAATTTTGACAAATTAATTCTTACAATGCTGGGGTCGGGGTGGAAGTTTAAACTGAAACAAAAACCCTGACATTTTTATAAGTATTCTGCCTTTTTAAATATATGTTCAAATACTAATTTCTGTATACTTAGAAGTTTGTTAAACACTTTTAAAACTCTTTCTATGAGATGATAAAGAATGGATGGAGGGTTGTCAAGGAAATTTATGAAGTACTGTTGGTGATACCTTTTCTACAACAGCATATGGTTCCAGAACAGTGGTTTTCTGAGATCTTCACCTCTGCCTCAGCTGTCCCACTCAGTTGTAAAAAAACAATACTTTCATTGTCTAAGCATTTTAAATCAATTGAACAAATGAATCTGAAAACAGGATACTCTAAATGAGGGGCAAAAAGCACTAGATATTACAAGGGTTAGAGTTTTTAAGATTAGATTCTATTCTAGAACAGCTAGCTTAACCCTCAGAATTCTAAAACTACTGCCCATTTTCCTTATTTATATCAGTGGAGTACATTTTAAAAAATTCAGTTTTATTCATGTGTTCATGCTATTTGTCATTATTAAAGATGCAATAGTCTTCTTTATCTTTCATACATGTGAATATACCTGTTTCATAATCATAATTTTCATCCTATAAACCATAAAATATAGCTAATTAAAAAAATATTACAAATTGTAGTGTAATCTTCATCACAAAAATTCAGACACAGAAACCTCTATGGAAGAGAAGCACATTCATCTATGTCCATGCTACATTAAATCATCTCATAACTGTAGATGATGTTTGCAGCGTCCTGTTAGTGACTGGCTTCAGCAAAAGCCATCTGGATGGGGCATGGCACAATAATTTCCTTCTATGTCTCAAAAATACTTGCAGATGAGCTCCTCCTCTTTTTAAAATAAGAAAGTAGCTGAACGCTTCTAACACAATAGATTGTCAATGTCCAATTTATTTATTCCATACAGTATCAGAACATATTGCATACCACATAAGCTCCACAGTTTGCATTTACCAACAGATGTTTTTCTTTCTGGAACAGATGGTATATTGAGTGTACCATGACATAATTCACATTTGCATTATCAGTTATGAATGCTAATGAATTCCATAAACTGCATTTTTTGTTTTGAGAAGATATTTTTAATAGCTGTAGTATCTTTTTGAAAATCAATTAGTTTGAGAATACAATCAGGGAGCCATTTTTTTTTCTCAGTTCTAGAGGAAGGTAAAATTTATCAAAAAATCCCCAAGAAAAGAAAAGTAAGGAGCAAGGGAGATAACACTTTATTATTACCTTTGTTTAATCTGTGCATATGAATTCTGTTTGTGGTTGTTAAATATTCAACTTCAAAGATGGAATTACTTGTAAGAATTCCTAATTTTCTAAGCTATGAGATAATTTTGAGTAATATATTCTCAGAAAGAAAAGTTGAGTAACTTACTTCATTAAGTCCTCACAGGCATAAATAAAGTGAAATAATTGCAAGTTAAACACTGGTCTGTTGTGGCACTGCAATTCATAACAATATGTTCTTGATCAGCTTTATATGACAGACCAAAAACTATAAACATGACTTCTGTATTTTGCAGTAGGAAATCCATACAGTGGGAAGAATATAAACCACACTTATGGAAGGCTAAGGACTTTAGGCTTAAACGTCAGTTCCATTAGAGAACTGGGTGGCATCCTATGGCTGACATATCAGCATAATAATTTGAAAGTATGTTATATCTTCTTTGTCTCCTTTTAGATAAACTATTTACAGAGAAATTCAGCTAGTACTTAACGCTATCTGGCTGTTTGTGTGATCTTTATGAAGAGTTAAAAAGGGAAAATGAGCAGTCTATGCAAGCAAAGTTTGGAGGGAAAAAAGAAAAACTTTGGAGGAAAAAAAGTTACATATCATGGCTGGATAACTTAAAATGAAGATACAATTTCATTCGTCATCCACTCTGAATCACATTTCACATGACCTAGCAGACAAACTATTGAATGCATTTCTTTATTGATATACATCCAGTGCCTTCCAAAGTAAATTTACAATTTTCTTGTTATTTCAATCAAGATCTCCCTAGACCTCATAATTTTCACCCATTCCTAGCTTCTGCCAATGCTGTGACAGTATTCCTTTTCATGTGTTAAACCTCTGTGTATAGAAAATTTCTCTATTTTCATTCAAAATTCATGTGTCTTTTTAACACAATTTCATTCTTAAAATAAACACTTCCCAATTAAGTTTTTCTGTTGCAATAAGTATAACTGTTGATGCTATTTTCTTCTTTCACAAGGAATTGCTGAGATATTAGAATCGGGAAGCTGGATACTTTTGAAGAGACTGCTCCCCTTTTCCACCAGTAAAAAATAATTACTTATAATAGTTATTTGTCACAATTAGCTCATGGAGATAGACATTTATCATACTATGAGGGTTTATGTAATTTGTTTTTCTTGAACTCAATTTAATGTAATTTACTTCAGCTCTCAGGTGGGCTTCTATGACTGTTTTACAAATATTACAAATTTAACTTAAAATTTGTGACTCATAGTAGTTTATCATCACTCATTTTAATTATTCTTGCCCATTTGCTTGTGGCTATTTTGTCCTACCTTATGCATCAAGTTTGGTTTTGCAGGAATTAGTCTATACCCATGTTATTGAGCATGGGATCCCTCCCCTCACCCATCCCCCACAGGATTTAACACATCTCGTTCAAGTTCTCTTGATTTCTCAGAGACTAGAATAATTGTAATATTAAGTTCATTGCTGACAGCTCTGATTAGTCTTCATACATCTCTATCCCTCCCTTACATTAAAGGAATGTTTATTCTATATTCAGGCTTTTTTCTTTTTAACAGCTTGTAATTCTTGATTTGCTAGTAATTTTGTATGATCGTTGAACTTTAGTTCAAATGTTTCTTGGAGGCACTTTCTGTGTTTATTTGTGGTTTGTAGGCTTTAATGTATAGTCAGTTATCATTTAGAGCAGATTGTCTTAGCAGCCATCTGTCTCTAAAATTCACAGTGGAGTGGCCCACTCATCCACACTTTCTCTCTTACTTGGGTGCTTTTGAAAATTTTTCCCTCTATACACGCATAGCCTCATTTATTTACATATGAGAGAAGTTTGCTTAAAGAGGTTCAATATTCCATATTCTGGTCATATGCAGTCAAAGGGAAACTCTAGGTCCTTCAGGCAAGTAGAAAAAAGAAAGGCATTGTAAATCCCTTCTACAAGGAGTAGGAGGAAAGCACTTGTTCTGTAACTGACAGTAGAGTTCCTGAGATACATATCCTCTTCCCCTAATGACATCAGATCAAATTGAGGGCAAGGGGTGAGGCAGAATGAGAGAGAAATATTTGTATTCCTTCTGTAATTCTAGTATTTTATCCAAACAGTTATTGATATTTGCAGTATTTGGCTTTATTTTTTTTTAGTGTTGGTATCATGAAAAAGTCATATTATATCATCCATCATTTGTCAAGAGCCCTGCAACAGCTACAGCCCTGCAACTAGTCTGGAAGGGTTTCCAGAACAACCACTTCCCACTCGTGTACCACCAACTCAAAAGTTACTTTCTACCAGCCTTTAGCATACTTAAAAGCACAGTGCAAAAGGACAAAAGGCACAGAGTTATATATCTGATACCGTAGTTTAGTTTAAAACCTGGAAAATCAACCCATATATCGTGATACATTTTAAACTGGAACACAAGGATTTCATGATCACTGGAAGCACCTACCTACCCTGCTGAACATTGTCTCTTTGATCTGTGTTTCATAAGAGTGCAAAAGCGAAACTTCCGAGCCATTGCATATTGAAGTGTAAGGTTCATAGAGTATAGTCATGAAAGCTACAGGACTATATGGTCTTTCAACCCATCCTTAGGCTACCAGAAACTGAATGCTTTCAGCTTTGTATCATTGTCAATAGTTTCCATCTGCAGAAACACTCCTACCCCGTCATACAATAACATAATCTTGTCAAGTTCCATTTTTGACGCTATATAAGTTCCTCAACTTCTTTACCTAGCTGTGCAAATAATTCCAATCATCTCTCTTTTGGTGGTTAGAAAATACAAAGATTACTATCTTATCTCCAAAGTTCCAGGATAAGGTTTTTATTATTTGCTCTTTTTTCCCCTCACTGTTGCAACAACCAACTTCTGGAATATAATCTACCTTTTCCCTCACAGAGAAATCATCTATTTTTCAAAAATGGAGACTTTTTGTGCTATTTTCTATCATACCTTAACAAATACTTCCTAAAGAGAAAAAGACAGTGAAACTAACAGAAAAATTTAGTCTCATTTAGATATAGTGTGTGTATATATAGTGACAAATATGCGAAATAATGCTACTCCTGCTAGAAAAGCTGTGTTTATTTAATGAAAATGCTTCTGAGTTGATATCATATAAATTTTTTTTTTCCTTTTAACTTAAAAAATGATGGCAAAGGAATTGAGAACCTTCGCCATTCCCAAAAATCGCTTTGAATTAGCAAGTTAATTTTGCAGAGAATGCAACACAAAAGACAGAATATCATGTAGCAGCATTTTTTGCTGCACAGTCACAAAGGTACCAGAACCAAATGCTGCAACAACAACAAAATAGTAGTTTGTTTTTCAAGTAAGTATGTTTACTTAGTAAAACACAGCAAACTGGGAGACTTCATACTTACCTAGCTTGTGATTTCTCTGCCCATAGTCAGTCAACAGCTGCAGGTTTGCTTGATCCTGATCAACCAAGTGATGTAACATTTATCCAATGCACTTGATATTCTGGAATATGTAGTTCAGTAGTGCCTGCAATGCAACTTGTATGGATTGTCTGTATTTCCTGTAGTATTTGAGAATACTGTTTGTATGGAGGCATTAAGTGAAAAATAGCGTGAGATTTTATGGGTTGCATATAAGACACAATTATTGAGAAAGTAATTAAATATATTTTTAAATTAAGTATTCTGAAGGATTTTGAACAGCATGCATGGCAAAGACTTCCCTAGTCATGATTTCCCACTGCACAAGATGATACCACAGCAGAGAATATTTGTTTTCAGCAAAGCACCTTAGGCCAGGCTGGGGCAAAGTACATTTTCACACAACCTTCAAACAAAGAAATGACCATTCAAATTGAAAGAAACAATATGTGAGGTTTGTGTTTTTAAATTTCAACACTTAAGCTGGTGTTTATTTTGGTTTCCACGGAATCACAATCTAGCTACAAATCACTGTAACATTGAACACAGGAAAGTGGAACTGAAATGGAAATGTGGAATAAATGATCCATGTAGACACCTGAGCAAGGTGTGAGGCCACACATGCATAGTAGAATAAAGGCAGAGCTATAGGAAAATTCATTTTTATAGTCAAAGATCAAAAATTTTCAGTACAAATGAATCCAGACTCAATCCATAGTGAGAATTTGACAGACGTCATGCATAACACTACAAATAATGCAAAAGAAGCTGTAAAGAAGCACAAGACAATTAATCCTAAGTAAATTAGAACCCAAAGGCAGACAACTAGCCATGACTTTAAACTGATCATTTTTCCTATGAAGCATCCAGCTAAAACATGTTATATTTGATGCATCCTGATTAAAATAAAAGCCACTTAGTGTATCTACACAGCAGGGGTAAATATAGCTTGGCCATCTTTGTAAAATGAAACATCAATAAAAAAATAAACAGGAGGCTTGAAGTATATACAGACAGAGATTAGCTAATTAGCTGGATTTAGAAGTGGAATGCTCTGAAGCTCTGACTCACATATAGCAATACACGTGGCATTTTTATGGATGTGGCCCCTATTGGGCCCTTAAAGTCAAAGCCTCCAGCACTGTCTCCCAGCTAGATCGACAGCAATGTCAGCAGCAGCTTAACCTCTATGGAAGATTTTTAGAGGTCCCTGTCTTCATTTGTTTATGTGACTTCTTCAATTACCCTTTCAGACCCAGAAGTTGATTATTTTAACTGCAGTTGCTGAAGGAAACTCTATCAGAGCAAGAAATAGTTGTTGAACAAGTGAGAGAATACTTTTCACACTAAGGCATAAGATGGCCTCACCTGAGAAATCCAAACAATTCTGGCAATAAGCTATAGAAAATGTATTTCATTTACGGATTATAAACTATGCAGATATTTGGGCTGTGGGTTTGTTTTTGGTTTGGTTTTTTTTAAGTTCTAGAGTTATTTATGCAAAATAGCAGCAGTTCTCAGATTTCCAGTAATTTCCAGTCTATGAATCGTCAAGTTTATACTGCCAGCTATATGAATATTTACATTGCCAAAATCTGCAGTTTTGTAGAGTTTTGTAGATACAATAAGTTTGTCCTTTAGTATATTATATTACCTAGATTCACTGATGACATTAACTATATTATTACCCATCAGTCTAAATATATTTAATTGCTTTTGTCTTAAGAGACTTGTTGCAAAGCATTTGTATGATTGTGTGTTTGGATTTGTTTTATTTATTAGTTTTAAATGACTACATTACATTGCCTATACAATGTATGTTATACCATGTTTGTCACTGGAAAATATTATCTGGGGTATTTGACAAACCACCACTTACTACAAAGGCAACACTTCAACTTTTAGCTGTTTTTCCCAGAGATCATTCTTTTTATAGTGTCAGTTTGTAGATGCTTATAAAAACAAATCCTTCTCCTCTCACTACTTGCCAAATTGCCTTGACATAGAAGCAGAGGAGGAGGGATGGACATTTTCAAAATCAGCCTCCAGAGACTTTACAACTGAATTAGTTTGATATGATTTGTTTCTGATTAACAAGTTACCAACAACTTATCACTTTATTTTCCTCTAGGTACTTTAAAAATAAAGTTTATTAATCATTCTAGTAATTTAGGAGATATTATCTGAACTTGTCTCTTCCCTGCCCCCTATTATAAACATTGGTCTCTTCTTTTTACAAGTGCTCGCCCTTTACCAGGCCCTCAGGCCTCACCTGTCCTTCAGGAGTTCAGAAACATCATTAATATGGACCCCCACAGTTCGCTGCAGGGAGTTCTCAATATTCTCATGGATCCAGATATGCTTAGCTGATAAAGGTTTTCTTTCCTTTAATCTACTCCATTCCTGTTCTCCTGTATGGCTTCTGTCTTTTCTAGTTATAATCTCAATTGACTAGCACCATCAAGAACAACTGAACTCATTACAGGGCTGAGACTGTTCAGAATTGTAGGACTAGACTTAATTGATACAAGAGGCATCATGTTATTTTTCACAGTTTGTTTACTGAAAACTGAGTTTACACATTTCTGGCTCTGCCATTGCATACACAATGAGTTTGGTTAATGCTGTCAGGGATGATTCTGTATACAGTATCTATGGGAGTGACTGGGATACCAGCTTCTTCAGTGAGTGTGTTCATAACAGAAGCTCTATCGTCAAACCATCCTGGTGGTGTAATCTGACCTTCTATTTAATCTAACTCCTCATTAAAGTATTCTGCAATTTTTTATAATACTTGATCCAGTGAGTAATACTTTTTCATTCTCTATAAAATATATTCAAAAAAAGTTCAATAAATGAGAGAGAAAGAAAAGAATAGTGATATTCTTTTTTCTTACAGTACTGAATCAGTTGACAGAACCTATGTCTGGTATCGTCTCCTCCATAGGTAGCATAATTATAAGTGATCCACAGGCAGGCAAGATGGGAGTTGCAAATTTCAAACCTTTCTTTATGTGGAAATCAGAATGTTTCATATTTCCTCCATGGCTTGACGTATACAGAAACAGCACAACTGGAATGTATAATTTCTGATAAATATTGGCCAAGTAGTAAGTGTATTTAGGTAAGGTACTGTAGCTTTTGTTCTCTTCCACTAGGATGGAAAAAATGTCATTTCTACTTAAGTGTCAGCATCCTGATGCAAAACACAGAGAAAGTGCATTATACATCAGCACAATAAAGCAAGCAGCAATGCCAATGCTTTCTAGTTAAAGCAGTTTAGAAAGCAGTGTTGTATTTTCAGCTCAGCTAGCAAAACTGCAATAAAAGTAGGTTTATTGGCACAGGCAAGAATAAAACTCTATGCCCTTATCACATTTATCTCTACAAAAATGTCTTGCCTACATTGCTACTAAATGGTATCAAATTAGGTTTAAATCACAGAATTTAAATTGCTTATATAATAAAATTAAGATTAAGAAAATTATAGAATGGATTCATAGCATAGCATGTATTTCTTGCAGTAAGTCTGTTAAAGCCAATTCCTGTTTAACTTTTATTTGAAGTTGTTTGCTAAAGCTTAAGAAATCACTACCTGTAGCCCACATGGATGTGTTTATTCAATAAAGTCCTTGTAGACAAATCTGATCCTTTATTCAGAAATAGGATCAATTTTCCTATAGTCAGTTTTGGGCTGGACTCTAACATTTTACTCTGGCAAATAAATTCATAAAACTGAATAAAAGTATTTTTCATTAATACAGTAGAGGAGACAGAAAGTGGGATGTGCATACTGTACCCTAAAAGATATGGGAAACAAATAAATATAATTTAATGTGAACTGATAGTTTCAAAGTTTTTTTATAGTATTGAGTATAACCACAATATGAATCAATATATCTCACAAAAATACAGCTACTACCTATTTAACTAGCCAGAAAGGGATGGTTGCATATGAAACTATACACTGGAAATTTTGTTAATACTATCCTCTGTACTGTTCTAACAAAACCATCCTTTGGATAAGCATCTTCACAGAAGATCCTATTTAATTTTCTTCTACCAGCAATAGCTTTAGCACTTGTTCTTTAGGTCATTCATCCTGTAGTTAAGCGCTACATTTTTAAATCTTGGCATATTTTATGCATATGTAAAAATTTCGAGTCTACATTGCCATGGAATATTGCCGTCATTAGAATCTGGGAAGCCATTACTGTCAGTAATAATTGTTGTGCAAAGCCCTGTCATGCCAAGATGTGATATCAGCCTTAACAGGCTTTTAAGGAAGAAAATTGACCAGTCTAGGTGTTCTTTTTCACCTTTATTCTACAAATGACAAATGAAAGGTCAGTAAGTAACTTTATACACTAAAGCACTAAATGCCTTTGTTCATTAAAGGATAAATGCATTACATATTCTTCAGAATCTTTACACTCAGAAGAGCCACCTGGAAATTTTCTGAAAACAAAATATCTCATAGGATTGCTTGTCTTAGAAAGTCTTTCACATCTAAGATTAATATCTGACAAAAAAGAGAGAGAATACCATTCCAGAGCAGCCGAAAGCCAAACAGCTCAGGTAAACTTCCATTCCAAAGCATATGTCCAGCTGTCTAAATTGAGTACAGACTATTAAAAGCTCTCACCCCACAGTAGCACCAGCTTGAGAGTCAAAGCAGTTGTTTTCATGCAGGTTAGAATTCAAATTCCTGATTGAGGACCATCATATCACCACTTGAATCTTCTTTTGTCCAAATCAGTACTCCAAATTTATACTATTTTTGCCTCACAATTGAAGAATGCTACTGAGTCATTGCACTTGCACTTTCCAAAACCTCTTCCTGTGAAACACTTTTAGCTCTTACTGAACCTTCAACTTGTTTATGATTTTTTTTTAGAGTGGTGCCCCACCTGTAAAAATACTACAGCTGAAGCTTCTACTTGCTGAAACTGCCATACTAACCACTGCCTGGGTCATTAAGCCTTATATACTTCAGAAATTTTATATGTAGACTCAGCAAAATACTTAAGAAATTCTGTTAAAGGTAAACATGCATTTCAGTAACTTTTCAACTCAACTAGAACATTTTATATTGTTTAAGTACTGCAATAGCTGTACTAGCAAGTGACATTCACAGGAATGTTACATTCCTATCACAAGCAAAAATCTCACCAGTTTCAAGTTTTCCCCACAAAGCAAGCTCTATCTTGTCATTCCTATGTCAAAACTTCAAAGAATAAAACAGAAAATGCTGGAAAGGACTTGGAAGAACTTAACTTTTGTGTTCTAGGAACGTCAGCATATACAGTAGATTCTAACTAATATGCTTTTAAATTTTGTTAGTTGCCATAGAGAGGCATATTTTTATATATATATATATATATGTATAAATCAGACTGCAGGATAGGCAGAAATACTGTTACTACCAGCTGACCAACAGATGAATATACAGCGGCAAATTGTTTTAAGCATTTCTTTCCCATGGTTCAACATAATCCAAGCCAAGATGTGCAAAGATTTCTTCCTCACTTCCAGCTTTGAGAAAGATCCTCTGTGGAAGAATTTAAAAAAAAGGAAATCAATAAGGATGTTAGAAGGAAATTTCAATTAATGTTTTTTGCTGCTTAAAAGCAGTTAGTTTTTGACAGTTCTACCCATTGCATCCTCTATGGAATACACTGTCTTCATCTGTGTGCTGACCTTGCAAGTTAAAGTAAGTTAAAATATAATTCTAAAGCTGCTTGATGCTGTCAGTTCTAATGACTAGTTTACAACTCTTTATTTTGATTTACCTTTTCAAGTCTCTGTGCAAAAGCATTAGGACTAAACTAAAAACATCCGTTTTCCTTCCATGAGGGTCAATAGCTTGACTTTCTTAATAAAACCATCAGTGCTTTTTAAATTAAAGTAGTAGTGTTCTCTAGAAATGCATTCAAGCTGATTTGATGGTTACACTAGTTACCTATAGCCAAGTTTCTGAGACATATCTCATATTTAAACACACTATATTAGAAATTTGAGGGAATAATTTTTCCCATTGCTTCAGGGATGTTATTTATTTATTTACTTAAAATCAAATCAGAACAAACATGGTATGACTTTTTGCTTTGACATCTGTAGTACAAGAAAAGTCTCCATTTTTCTGAGGTATTTTATCCTCCACAACAAATGTTGCATGTGAAATATCAAAGATTGCATATAAAGCATAGAAAAATAATGTTCCTTTTTTTTCTAGGAAGTACAAGTGCCAGATTCTAGAATAAAAGGAAACAATGAAAACCACTGACCAGGCAAAAGTGATCCTTTTTCATATAGAGAGGATTAGAAAAAATGTTAGAAAACAAGTCATTCCACAGAATAAAAGTAAAGGAGAGAAGGCATCGAAAACTGCTCATTGGATAACAACACTGGAGATAATTTTTTCCTAGAGCTGGTCGTGGGAGGATGGGATTTTAAGGCTTTTGTTTTGTTTTGTTTACTCTTAATAGTAAGAATAAGAGAGAGCAACCCATACATGTACATTACTGCAAAAAAAGTAAAAGAAGAAAGAAGATCTTACATTTGTAGACAGATGTTATAGAAAGTCTTTAACAGAAGCTCCTCATATCTCTGGGACCCCAAATTGCATCCTATTTCTTTTGTTCTGTCACTTTATGTTTTTCTGCAAGCAAAACTCATTTCATTTGCTTGGCAAAGAAAATTTCTAATACAAAGAATCTGATGCTGAATACCATTCTCAGTAGCTGCAAACCATGTTTCTAAATGAATCTCTAGCTGATATCTGCCAACTGCTATAGCAATGTAAGTGTTATTAATGTTAATCATAACCTATTATTTTGTTTCTTTGTCAATCTATGCAGAGCTTATACAGTGATGAAAATTTGATTATTGCATTCACTACTGTTCTTTCTTCCTTTTTTCTTTTCTTTTTGCTCAAGAGAAGTAATGATTGGCTTGCATACTTGTGATTTTTTTTTCAACTTCTTACTAATATTCAGCAGATCCAAGGCATGCTTAATCAACATCAATCAAACTTACAAAAAACAATGCTCTGGAACAGCTGGTATCTCTCCATTTTTATCCCATTTATTCAAATCTGTTATTTCAATGGATGTAAATATTGCATTTGTGGTTATGAACATGACCATTAACTACAGCAACCATGACCATTAACTGCACCTAATGTAGAACAGCTGCCATTTAAATGTTTTCTTATGTGAACTGCTACCTCTTATTTCTCATTTTGGCATTAATGATCAATAACACTTTAATGAAACAGAAGCAGAGAGTGAAGGCACAGAGCTAGAACTACTTGATGATATCATAATGGCAAAATTTCAAACAGATGTTTTGTCACTTGGTTTCATCTCACATCTTAGTATGATGAAGCCAGCAAAACAAAACCATTATTTAATGAAGTAGAATTCTAGTTTTAGGTATATGAATCAGCAGTGGTCAACAGCACATGTTTATTTTGGAGGCAAATACTGATTTTACCAATTTTGCATACACATCATTTGAATGATCAGAAAAAGTTTGATGTGTTGCAAAATACACTAGACCCCTTTTTCTCTTCCATTTCTGGAGTATCTTCATGTGTGTCTCTAACATACTTCTTGAGCAGCTCAACATAAGTAGGTTGACCCTATGCATCAAGATAGGAAATCTTAAAATATAGTTGGCAATTTATATGATAAAGACACAGAAGAAAAGATGCCAAGAAGTCAGAGAATAGTAGAAATTGCTCTGCACAAATTCCTGATTTTCATAACAAAATGGATCTTGCTATTATATGAAAACTTGGGCCACTTGACATGCGATGTTCATATATTAAGCAACCCATAGTTTCAGTAAGCCTAGATAAATTCTTCCGACTGTTGAAATGGAATTATACTGCTTAGACACCCACTCAGCCTAGCTCTACTCTGGCCATCCATCTTCCTCTCCACTGCTTGGGCAGGAAGGAAAAATACTGCCATGACACCACGCTGAACAAAAGGAGACACAGAAGCTGTTGCCCACAGCTGCTCTGTAAGCTTTGTGTACACAAAGTTCCTGAAACATTCTACTCATGCTCTCCAGCAACATTAACTCAGCCTTCTTGTAAGGCACACATTTAATTACATTCCAAGTAGACCGATATCCTGCTAGTGTGTTGCAAAATACAAAATTGAGTAATCTATTATAATTAATACTATAAATAACTCTCAGCCTGTCACCATGGCATTTCATTACTATTTTCCACATCTTAAGATGAACTTAGGAGATTTGTTTGAACATGAATACCTCGAAATAAAAGCCAGTAAAGCATATAGACAGCATAATAGATGAAATGGGATTTAATGGTTTTGTAGTAGCAGAACCTGCAGGACAGCAAAGTTCTCCAGGTTTCAATGTATAACGTATGTACATGTGCCACCCAATATTCTGAAGATGAGACAATGTGGAAATTTGATTTATTTATTTCTTTAAACCCTATCATTCTTGGTATTAGCTGAGAATCTGGAATTAACTATAAAGTTCTGGTCTAACTCTGAGCATCTAGTCATAGCAAAATCAAGCCCTTTCAAACACCAAAGAATTTCCTTCCATATCCCATTTTTCCTACTGTTTTCATAGTGCTGACCTTTCTCTACAGCTGTTATTCAGAGAGAATGCATTCATACACCAGTGGATATCTTTATCTTTTGGAAATCTATAACATTGTGAAGGAGGCACCCTACTTCCTTGAGCAGAAGACCGTCAAGGGCCATAATTATTAAGGTCTATCTGGACTCCTTCTGGCATAGTGTTTCATCAAATAAATTGAGCAGAGGTTGCTCTTTGTCGGAGGTGGAGGACATAGAATATTCCCAACAGTATCTCCTTAGCAAATTACAGAACTATTTGATACAACTTTGCTTCCAGACAAGTATGTGGGAATGTCACTAAAATATACGTATATTCTAACCTTCTCTTTGTACCTCAATGACATTGAATGTTTTAAAATGGCAAACCCTTACTTAGAGATTTTCTCATTTAATTTTGGTGTTCTCACACTAATTTTTATATGGTTTAATTACCTTAATATTTGCTTTCCTTTTTTAACTTATAAAAATGGAGATATAATAGAAATATGATTATCTCTAACTTTGTAGTATTTCCAGTACACTGAATTATAAATAGCAAGCACTCCAAAGCCTCATCACTTTACATGTCTGGAATTACTACATTGGCTGTAAGCATGACAATGATAAATGAACAACAGAAAACAAAAGGACAGATTGTGATTTGCAAATCTGAAACTTAATTGTTCATTGTGCTTGGACAGAGTCCACTCTAAAAATAAGTTTTGTGGGCAAAGTCAATTGTAGATGAATGACAGTAACAACATCTTAATGTTTAATCAACCATAGTTAAAGATAACCATAATGCACCTTAAATTTATCTTCCATATATATTTGTCACTTTAGTGAAATTGTCATTTTAGTGAAATTGTCACGCATCATCACTTATGTCAAGTCAATTAAAGGTTTTTAATTAAAGATAATTGGGACTAATGTAGAGATAATGCTACTCAGCATTACTTGCAAAAGCTTCCAACATCTGAAAGCGCTTCTGTAGATATAGAAAGGCACTGCACTTGGTGAAGCAGGGTACCATAACACCAATGAGATACAATTTACAGAAAATGCTAAATGGTTTGTTAAATTAGAGGTATAAAACTACTAAACTGCTAGCACTCCCTTTTTCTCTAATTCCATTAGCTCAAATAACATTCATACCCTCTAAAAATATATAAATAGCTGTTAACTAAATTATTAAAATGAGCTTAAAGAACGAACTGTGAAGGTTGAAACATAAGTAATCTATCAAGTAGCAAGTACTTTCCACATGATTAGCAGTGGGATTGTTGACATATGTTTACCTGACCTGAGTGCTACCCTATCCATTCTCTGCTACTGGGCCATTTTTCCTAGAACAACTGTTGATGTACCCTCAGCTGGATGCAAGTCACACTAGTACTGCAGAAAATTTTAGGAAGATGTTACTTTCAATAAAGCAGCCATTTACAATGTAGACCTTAAATGTATTTCATTATTTTAAAATATATTTATATTTCATTATTTTATGACATGATTTTCAGATGACTTTGACCTAAACTCCTGCATACCATGTTGAAGATATTCAGCTAATGAGGGAGTCTGATCATTGGATTAAAAATGTTAGCACAATCTTGTTTTTTGTAGCAGTTTCTGCAATTCTTAGATTGACTGCAGCTATCTTCTGTACTCTATGTTCATATTTTATTGAATTCAGAGCAAGATTCTGACAATAAATGGGTATAGTATTAAATTATTTCTCATCTGTGAAAATGTTAGAAATAACAAATATAGATGCAAACAACTGTCACTTTTATGGGTGAATGTCTATAAATGCTAAAACAATCAGTGGTGATTCTTTTTGTAAAAAGGTTATAGCATTCATAAAATTGTTTCTTGATATATGATTATTAAATGTCATGTGTGACAATAGCCTCAAGCAGCTTCTTATAATTTGGAAAAGACTGAGGAGAAAAGAAATAAACAGATATTTGAAAGACTGGAATAGTCACACTTTCATTTATTATATTATCAGCACTGCAATGAAAAAAAGGTTTATAATTCTGTAAAAATAGAAACTATATCTGCCTGGAAGTTAAGAAAAAAAGAAGGAACAAAGAGACAAGAAAGCAAACAATATGTTGTTACCTTAGCTGTTAAAATTTTGCAAGAAAAATTATTATATTAGAAAACCCTGTATCTTCCTGGCTTAATTTTATGTAAAGAAGTTCATGTGATTAAATAATTCAATTCTGCCACGTGGATTTTATCAATGGGAAGTTAAAAGTCCTTAGACCCACACCTAGTGATTTATACCAATGTAATTCCACTTGCTTCCTGTTTCTGAGAATTAAATGTTAGTTCCTGTGACTGCCAGGACAAATTCAGTTAGAGGAGAAAAGTAAGTTCTCGGTGCAAAATTAAAAACAGTCCAACGTTACAGGATTTTTCATTTAACTACAGTGAGCTGCATGGATTTCTGGTGAACCTTAGCAAACAAGCCTTACGAAATCATGGAAAGTCACTGCTATTTTTCACCTGGAAGCCTGCTCTGCCTCACTAGCCTGAACATCACCACTAACTCACAACCGAAAAAAAAACAACTTGAAAACACTGAAGTCACAGAGAAGTCAGCCTCTGGTAAGGAAAGCATATTTTTCAAACAAAAAGTCCAGATCCAAAGCCAACCACTGAATGCACTGAATGCAGATACCTAGGAATTCTTGGATGTGACAAGTACAAGGACTACTGTCAAAGAAACTGCGTCCAGAAAGTCCAAAGGAAGACAAGACAAACAGAGAAAACATATGTTCTGTTTCAGCTAGGCACTTCTTCGCTCAGGAAGGTCATTCAGAAAAGAGGTAATCAGATTATACAGACTGATTGATGAAAAATTACCCAAATTCACTCCATGACACAAGTAGTTGGACATTCTATTTATTGACAATTAAGTTATTGCAAGTCCCAAAATAAACACTTTGAGTAGATCATATTCTTGATTCCCCATCAACTTCAATTAGTTTTATGCAGGAACCATAATATGGAGATGCTAGTCACAGTTTCTAAAAAAAAGTAAAATATAAAGGTGGAGAGAAGGACAAAAGAGAGGATGTTAGTAACAGACTAGCAAAAGACAAAAAACAGGACAGAGGAAAGTGTTACTGATTGATTGATTTGACATGACCTCATCTTGTGCTAACACTGCTTACAATACTGAACATGCTGATGAGCTTCTGCAGTTCAGCACTTATACAGAGAACGTGTACAACACACACAGCAGGTTAGGAAGGTAAAACTTCAGAAAACAGTCAAAAGAAATATTTAGCAGAATTTTAGTTCAGACACTCCTCCTGAATTGATTTCTTCAAGTAGATGTTAACTCAGGCTAAAATCTCTAATAAAGTTACTCAGAATGCTTTATTCCAACCAAAATTTACAGAACCACACAAATTTACGGGCAAAAAGCAAAAATGAAAGGGTGCTTAGAAAAAAAGTAATGGAGAGAGAAGCTGGAGGAAAAGCAATAGTCTAGGTAAACCTCTTCAGGTCTTAATAAAGCCCTGCAGCAGGTTGAATAAAAAACATTAACCTGTCTTTGTTTTATCTTAATGGATTTCTGAACAAATGGGTTTCTGAGAGGAAGATGCAGGCAATTCCTGCAAAGTGACTTAGCAAAAATAGCAGCTGCAAGGGAGAGTGAGGAAGGATGCTACAAATTTTAAGTGTCTCAATTCCTTCCTTTTCAAAACTTGTTTACTCACACAAAGATATCCCCACCTTCTCCATTATAAAAAGCAATCACTTTCTGGAGTGACTTCTTGTAGACTGATTTTGTGTGTTGACTGGGCCAGCTAATATCTCTGAAAGGTTAAAGCCACAAAGCTTGAAGAAACCTATGAGAAAATGTGTGAATACTATCTACAGTGGTAGAAAGGAATATATATCAAAGAAAAAAATTTTGCTGTGCCTATTATGACATACTTTTTTCTATATTTGAATTTAGTATATGTTGATTAGTATGATTGGTAATAATACAAGAGATGTAAGCAATAGCTAGCCTCTCTCAAACATTTCTTTAAAATCTTCCTTGAATATCTAGCTCCATGCTATATTCTGCCCTTTACCATGTAGAATTTGAGTCATTGAGCATCATTGAGGACCTAACTACAGCAGAGGGCTGTGATTTTATTTTATATGTCAAAAAGGAATACATGTGGTAGCACAGAGAGTTTTTAACTAAAATAGCTAAGAGGTCCCCAGTGCTGCCATCAACACTTAAAAATTATTGAATTCAGTAGCAGAATTTTATTATATCCATAGGGACTATGATTCTATTTTCTTTCAACAGCTGGATGTGCACCTCAATCCATGCATTTATGGCCATCGATAAAAGGATGCAGACCCTACACCAGGGTTTCCCTCTGTCATGTTCTGCTGTAGAGCCTGCCTTCAGCATTGCAACCAACTCTGCTTCATCTTTACTGACTTGTAATGACCAAGATTAAAACATACTTTGAAAACCCTGTTCAAGAAGCCAGCTATTTTACTTTACTCTTCTGTGCTACTGTTAACTTTACAAGAAATTATGTTGTACATCTTTGGTTGAAAATATAAATCTTCTCTGAGCTTCAGTGTGACAAATAGCTTTGCAATTTTATACCACTGACAGATCCAGAACTCTGTAAAGCAGCTGTAGAGAAAGTGTTACAGAAGATCCATTAATTTCTGCAGTACACTGAGCTATATGAGGTAGGGTGCCTTCAATCTACAATGAAAGTATGGGAATACAATGTAACATCAATTTATAAAATGGTGGCTACTTCTCTGAAATAATTACCTGACTCAACAGGATACACAAAGTGCTAACAAGAATCACTGTAATCAGTAACTTTCACAGTGAGCAAATGATTTTATGGAGAGGGAGGGGAGGGAATAGAGGAAGTAAAGTGGAAAAAAAATCTAGGCAAAGCAATTTCCAGACAAAAATGCATATAATTCTGTTATTATGTAAGAGGTTTCAAATATTTGCATTCAATTATTATCTTGTGCAGTACGAATGCTGTCAGAAAGCAATGCAGAAAAAAATGAAACTTCTCTGTGGTCTTGATATTCATAACTGCTAGCCAGCCTGAGAGGGACAGCATCCATCACTAGTTAGTGAGACAATAAGACATTGCCTTTCGAAAAAATGTGACAGGACCAAGCCCTAAGGAACTGTGTAGTAATTACCTGTTAGTATATTTTACTCTGAGTAATAGTTATTTTTGTTATGGTCAGCACATATTTTTTACATTTTGTAGATCACTATAACATCTGAGCATCTACCTTCTAGTACTTTCCTAAGCAATAGAACTAACAATTTTCAGGTGTTTTTTCTTCCTGTTTTTACCAATCACGTGTTGTTCTTTTTCTTTTTTTTTTCAGAGAAATTTTTCTTTTTAAGACAGAGTGCTGGTGATTTTTGCTTTGCTGGTAATTAGATATTTTGCTAAATATTTATGCTATGTCTGTGAATGAGACTATCAACAATACAAACAATTTCATGATAATTCTAGGGAATTAAATACTGAAGCACTAATTGTGCTAGAAATGTAAAGTATTTAATCAAGTTTAATAACAATATTCCACAGCACTGTGTAGACACCATGCATTTTCCCTTTGATGGTATCATCATGGTTAATAACCTGAAGTGCTTTTGACATTATATTATCTCCAAATGTACTTTTCATGTTTAACTGGCATTTTCTATAGTAATCATATCACCCTGACTACTTTAAAATAAAAACTAACTTGTTCCCAATCCAGCTACAAATAAGAAGATAAATAAATCAGAGAGAAAAAAAATTACTCTTTGAAATGACATTATAACCAACTATGATTGAAAATGCAGTATTACAAGCATTACCCATTGACTCAATACCCTCAGGAAAAAATCACATGTAATGGTACTGATGCAAAATAGTGCAGTGGAATTTATTCTAATAATTCTGGGCATGAATAATTTGAAGGTAATAGAAGCCAGAATTGTAAATTCTCATTTCATTTTACCACTGGACACATCCTGTGCTTTTGATCAGAAATATCGTACTTGAATTTTTCTTACAACAGTTCTCTAACTGTAGTTATAGGTTTATTCTTATTAAACTTCTAAAAAATAGGAAGTAGATTCACTAAGTAAAATAGGATAATCAGCCTAATGTTATTATATTCTAGGCAGTTACGTATTAACTATTTCATAGCATGAAGGCTTTCTACATGGAAAGCACTGACTCCAAGTAGCTTTGATGAAGCAGAAAGAAAAAGACCAGCGCTGAAGAGCTGACACTTTAAAATGTTAAACACATCAATACTATCTGTTGATTTAACTGAATGAGCACTTTTTTCTTTGCTAAAATTTAGTTTATAAACAACACCATGCTGTGCATAAAACAGAACTATTCTCTAGTTAAAATGACAGATATGTGGTCACTTTATTGTAAACACTACATAGTTATGAATCCAATCTCCCATTACCACTTTAATAATTAAAAACACTACAGAATAAATAAAGAGTACAATACATTACCATCCAGTCTACTAGAATATGTTTTCAGTTTCACGCACACAAAATGAAGAGAAGCTTTGAACTTTCTATCTGACAGCCCAGGCAAAAATGTTTAATAGCACATTCTTGTAAACAAAACCAGAACAAAATCACATTGCCCTTGTAGTTCTCTGATAATGTGTCCTATCACAAATCACGAAAAAGATTAGCAGGGATTACTTCCTTTTCCATTTTAGCTATATTTCTGTTTTGCTTTAAGTGTATGCTTATTACAGTAGCTTTAGCTTGTCAAATACTGTTAAGTTGGTTTATTGTAATTTTCTCTATAAAGGTTCACATGAATGAATGAAACAAGAAAAATGAAGAATTCTGGATTTTATGAAAGACATAAAAGAGAGCGGGATTGAGTACATCCTCAGCAAGTTTGTAGATGACATCAAGCGGAGTGGTGCAATTGGCATGCCTGGCTGAGTGGTGTGGTTGACATGCCTGAGGGACAGAATGCCATCCAGAGGGACCTGCACAGGCTGGAGAAGTAGGCCCACGTGAACCTCTCATATGAGGGTTCAACAAAGCCAAATGCAGGGTCTTGCACATGCGTCAAAGGCAACTCTAGGTATCAATATAGGCTAGAGGGTGAAAGGCTTGTTAGCAGCTCTGTGGAGGAGGACTTGGCGTGCTGGTGGATGAAAACTGGACAGGAGTCAACAATGTGTGTTCATAGCTCAGAAGGCCAACCATATCCTAGGCTTCATCAGAGCATGGCCAGCAGGTCAAGCTAGATGATTCTGCCCCTTTACTCCAGCCTGGTGAGACCTCACCTGCAGTACTAGGTCCAGCTCCGGAGTGTTTAGCACAGGAAAGACATAGACCTGTTGGAGAATATCCAGAGGAGGTCACAAAAATAACCTGAGGGATGGAATATCCCTCCTGTGAGGAATGCTGAAAGAGTTGGTGTTGTTCAGCCCAGGGAAAATGAGGTTCCAGGAAGACCTTATTGTGGCCTTTCAACACTTAAAAGGAGCTTATATGTAAGACAGGGACAGACTTTTTAGCAGGGCCTGTTGCAACAGCACAAGGAGTAATGGTTATAAACTAAAACAGAGTAAAATTAGCCCAGATGTAAGAAAGAAAATTTTTACAGTGAGGACGGCAAAAGGCTGGAACAGGTTGCCCAGAGAAGAGGAAGATGCCTTATCCCTGGAAATATTCAAGGTCAGGCTGGATGGGGCTCTGAGCAACCTCATCTGCTTGAAGACATCCCTGTTCACTGCAAGGGGGGTGGACTACATGACCTTTGAGTGTCCCTTCCAACTCAAACCATTCTATGATTCTACAATTCTATGATTCTACAATTCTTTTCGATAGTTTTTTTCTCTTTTAACAGAAAATCTCAGACTATGTTACCTACCCCACATCCAATAGCGTACCCAAGCATGTTGACTGAATAATTGAATTTAAACACTTTAAAATGGTTGAGTCTGTACTGCCCTAGAAATCAAAATGAATAAAAAGTATAGTCAAAATATTTTGGATCTGAACCTACTTATGCATTCTGAGAGCTCTCTTCATTAACAGTGCAGGTTCCACTGAACTGTTCAGAAAATACACTGAGCAAAGGAAAGAACAATTAGGTACATTTGTCTTCGTGATAGATGTTAATCTTGCTGTTAAAAAGGTATTAAATTTAGCTAAATATATAAATGAATTATATGCAGAATTTGTAAAAAAAACTATCATATGTTATCTGTGAAACATTTAAACTGCTGAGAAAACATTGAGGAAAGGCACACTTTGGAAAAAAATGCATAATCATTTTTTTTAATTTACTAAGAGGTAAGAAATCCAGACTATTTTAATTCTTAATTTTAAAAAATAAGCCAGGTGCAAAAGGAACAAATCCCCCAAAATCACATATGCAATTTCTGCTTTCCTGAGAGAGTGAGAAGAATTGGAATTTAAATGAAAGTATATGCATCTGTTTACAGTGACTCAGTGTTTAATTGTAGTAATGATTGTGTGAACAACTGATCACATTGGAAATCAATATTATAAACTTTGGATCTTTATGTTTACTTTAGCTTTAATCTAGTCATTATTGCAAACATCTAAAGCAAACTCTGCAGCTGCAGCATGTTTAATTCATCAAGATGATATCAAGGCTGACTGTCTTGCTGTTATAACTTCATAGTTTTAGAGCAGCATCTGCCAAAATAAGCCCATAACATCCAGTTTTTAAAGAATCATTAAAAATGTCTCTTTAACTGTATAAGCAAACTTTTGCAGACATCTTTTATTCAGTGAAAGTTAGTGTGGAGCAGACCTTCTGAGATGACACTAAAAAACTGATTTTGAGACAATAAATTTGAATACATAGTTAAATGCAAGAGTATTACACATCTTCATGTAATAAAATGAAGTAAAAGAATCATAGCTAGATATTCTTCCCAGTGAGACAGGTTTTTGGGAAATAATGTATTGATTAGTGACAGGAAATAATCAATGATTGGAAAATAAAGCTGGTTTTTTTTATTACGAGACCTGTTCACAAAGTTCTAGGAAGTGCAGGAGGTGCCCAGACTTCTGCCATCAGTCTGGCTTCCTCAGAGCTGGTTCCACCCTCTAAGCCAAGCCACCACACAAAATTAACTTTTCCAACCAGTGCGGTCACCGTCAGGTAAGACTTATTCCAAAATAAAAGTTACTGGCTAAGCAGCATGCCAGCCACACAGGCTTAGTCTCAGCCAGAGAAAATTCTGAATATCCTAGGAGAGGCTAGAAGTTCAAGCATGTTGCCGAGCATGGCTGGTTGGGCTGCCTGCTGCAAACATTGTGGTTATATGTGAAGCAACTACTTGAGCAAAAGATGGTAGCAGCAGAATTCAGCAAACTTACACACACTCCTGAGCCAGCCCATCAAAGCTTTACAGTGATATAATAGTAATTTATGTGGGCTGCAATCACACCTTCATTTGGCTTTACAGATGCATGCAGTGACAAACAGAGTAAAACCTGCCTGCAGAGTCAGTTATGGATTTTCCTAAATAGAAATGCTTTTTGCAGGCAAGTGATTAAATGGAAGAGTGATCTTCACATTGTGGACAAAATCCCAGAATAAATTTTCCCTTTCATGCTTATACTGGTTTCCCAAAGAAAACTAACTGTTCTTTCAAAAAATTTGGAAAGTTTTACTATTTTCATTGTCATTGTACAGCACTTAATGTTTCACAAATCTGGATCCCATTATAAAGTTTGCAGAGCATCTTCTGAATTTACTATTCTGAGTAGTTACATAAGCTGCCTTTCTTTCTATTCAACAACTAAATAACTTCTAATGCCATTCAAATTCACACAATGTTTTGTAAATGCAAAATTGTCATCAATCTCATACAGTTTCCTGCATAAAGTGTCATATTTTTTCCAATATTTCTTTAACAATAGAAAACATTAAGGCAGCTATTTCCAGTCCTAAATTTTCATCGGACATAAAACTAATAACTGCTTTCTGCTCCACTAACTCTTCAAAATAACATTGAATTTGTGCCCTCCTCTCACAAAACCCCAACAACCTACAATGTTAATGCAAGAACATTCGTATGCTAATAATTTAATCAATCTGTTACACCCTAGGAACCCCATCTTCTCTTTTACAAAAACGCAGTGCTAATTATTTGCATTGTTTCATTTTGTTGCTTTGACCTACATAAAGTAATAATTGGACTTCGAAGTTATTTTCTGGAATATTTTTGTGAGAACATAAAGTTTTATATAAGATAAAAATCTAAATCTACAAGACAAATCTAACCCTCAGATCCCACAACCAGCTTGAAATTCTCCACTGGGTAGTGGTGTGAAAAGAGATAACTTTCTGTACAACCAGAACCCAGCCATGAAGCTGTTCCACCTGCAATCCCTAGAAACCTCCTGCAACACAACAGGAATTAAAAGTACTTGCAGCAGCTGAGTGCATTTAGCCCATCTCACCTCTCATTAAGCCTTAGTCCCACATGCTTGTGTACTCAAAAGACAATAATATGAGGAAATACATAATTCAGAACTTCTGGCATGGAGTAGATGAAACTGGTTCTTATTTTATGTGGTCTTCTCCTATGAAATGGGGAATTATTACAGCTCAGATGGTAAACACAGCAGAATTTTACCAGGCTCTTTGGCTCTGAGTACAGTTAAAAACAGCAAACTGAAACAAGAACAGTGAATATATCTTGAATTAAAGGTAAGAGCAATAGGGATCCCACCATAGCTGAAACTGTGTGAAGTACAGTAGGGAAATTTTAAACATCCTTCTTTACTGTAGCTAGAAGGAATAGTTTCCAAATATTTGCCAAAATGTAAAAACAACCAAAAACCAGGTTTTTTTCTGACAATATGGGTTCTGAAGTATTTGATAAAGGTACCAGTTTTAAATTAATTCAGATAAGTGAGTTTAGTTAGGAAGTAACAGCAAAAAAAGGTTGATAAACGCTGCATTTTAAAAACTGTTTTATCCACTGTATAAGTGATAGGGCTGGGCTTTCCATAGCAAAGTAAATCTTTCAGAAGCACCTTCTGTACTTAAGTTTGGGGAATCCTCACACCAAGCTCTACAGAGAAGCACTATATATGGATGCTGCTGGCTGACAATCACTGGAATACAACTTCTGCTGATTCCCAGAGAAAAGGCAGTTCTAAGGAACAGTATTTCTAAACACATGTATAGTAACATAAACATAATATCCCATTGTTTTGTGAACCAATCTATTCAGCAAAACACTAATTAATTTTGTTCTGTAGGAATTTTCCTACTCACTTAAACCCGTGTTTCATAAAAACTACATAATTATCGAAACATTGCCCTGAAAAAAATAAGAAAATAGAATCTAGTTTAACAGACACTTTCTAAAATCTAAACCTATTTGTGCTTCTGCCACCTCGCCCATCTTCTCAAAAACTTGTTTGGCAGGCTACTGGGAGCCTGAATTCAAATAAGTCATTTTAATTACACCAGAGCCAGGGTCCTCAGAGCTTATTTTCTCCATGAGCCTGGAGCAGTCAGCCAGGCTGAGTACCTCTGAGCTTGCAGCCCCAAGAGCTGTCTGAGCTTTGAAGGTTTGGAACAGTCTGATCTGTGGATTGTTTCCAAAGCTGAGATTCAAAAAGCATCTTCTTTTGCAGAAGGTGTCAACATTTTGACTCTCCTTCTGATTAAGGCAATAAGCCAATTTTGAATTATCAAAATTCTTCATTAAACGTTTGTTCTTTCTCCTAGTTATAGGGAAAGGCAAAACTCTGAGTGATCAAAATCCTTCATTAAACTGAACTAATTTTTTTGCCACGGTGGTTAACTACCTAACCTTACTCTACATAATTCCCCTAATTGTGGGAAGGCTAGATGACTTGCTTAAAACTACACAGAAAATTTGGCTACATTCAGGACCCAAGCTGTAAGCTATTAGTCAAACCTCTGGACCATCGTCCTTCCTCAGGCCATATTAGAATAATCTACATGATCTCTTCAGCTCACACAACTGCCACTTGATTCCAATTTTTTCCCACCTTCTCATGTTGCTGTTTTGCAAGCCAAATCAAGATTAAAAGAGAAAATATTCAGAGAACATGAAAACCTGAAAATTGCTTGAATATACCCTCTTACATCACACCTCTGAACAAGTACATAATCCTTTGGCTGACTGTAATCTCATCAGTCTACCAGCCTGACACAATGCCCTATTACAAAATGATACAAGAAAAGACATATATACTAGATAAGAACGGACCTTCTCTAGAGTAAGAACAGGCACAAATAGAATAGGTCATCTCCAAATGTTATTTCCAGACTGCACACGCATGCCATCCACACATATTTAAAAGCTGTTCTTGATTATTTTCTCTGTTGGGCCAAAATACCAGCAGTATGTGCAAAATTTTACACAAGTATTTCAGGGTGATTTGGCTGTGCACTTAAGACAGCTCCACGTTCAGGGCTTGGATGGTGCACAACCCTGAAGAATCAAACTTACAAAAATATCACATTATTTTCAGCCTGCTCACACAATCCTTCCTTTAAATGCTAACAGTTATCTAGGCTGTGTTCCCTCAATGGGAATAGAAGTTTGTGGCACAACTGTCTTCACAATCATCAGCATAAACACATCAGATGCCAATGGCAGACAAAGTGTCACAACAATCATGTAGTTTAGCTTTTTTGGAAAGTGAAGAAGGACCTTTTGTATCTAGTGACTACCCAGAGAGAACCAGAGAGAACAGAGAGAGCTTCATTCAGCCAGACTGCAAAAAATCTACAGCTGTTTTTAACAAAGATTAGGTATCTGAATTGGACCTTCAAATGGATGAAACCTGAGAAAGAACAGCATGACAACTGCCTGGCATTTATGACTGGCAAGCTGCAACCTCAGATAATATCCAGAGACGCAGAGTCAGAAAAAAGAGGAATCCAACACATTTATGTTCCTGTGGAATTTTAAGAGTAAGAAGCAACAAAAAGGTGTTGCAGCAATGCCGAAGAGCAGCTAACAGCAAATGTCAGAATAACAGAAGTTAAAACAAAATCAGCTTAGATAAAAATCCACAGATTTTCTTGATGAGGATATTTTGAGAACTTGAATTTCAATTTATCTCTTACAGTCTGGGATTTAGGCTATATTTAAAATGGGTTAATTTTAACTTCAGCAGAAAGATACAGTTTATGTCTTCCAAAGTTACAGCAGCTCTCTAAGTAACTCACAAGGGCCTACTGGATCCTTTTGATACCAGGGTAAGGAAAGTAATTTCTCAAACTGACATTTTAAACCACTAAGATGTAGCCACCCTTTTTACAGTCATTCCCTGGATTTCAAAGTGGTACTAATTATACCTGTGAGAAAGTAGGTAGCAACATTGGAATCTACAAAAATATGAGTCTACAAAACTGAATTAATCAATGTCAAACAGGGAGGAAAGGAGATTTGGATGAGATTAAGCATAGAGAAAATGTAAAGGCATGGAGAATACAGACAGATTATAAAATGTTAGATTTATAGTGGAGCAAACTTCAAAATTAAAGGTGATGCTAAGTTTATAGGCTGACCAGACTACAGCACTTCATATTCTGGAGAACAAGGATGTTTCTCCTTACATAATATTCTTACTGAAGGAAAGTATACACCTGAGTCCTAGAGTCATTTCATGGGAGAACAGTCATTCCAGACATGAAGTCTTATCCACCTTCTTGATGAAGAGTACAATAATCCAGTACCAGAGAGTCCAGCTTCAGACATTCCCCACAGTGCCCTTCTGCATGACAGAGATACTCTCCCCTAACTAACAGCACCAGAACTTGGTAAAGGAGCAACCAACAAGCTAGGTGGTTCCTGAATCTTATTCCAAGTTGCTGGCACTGTAAAAGGGGAGAGGCACTCATACTTACAGGACAGCTACTGTTTTAAGAATAGAAAACCTGTGTATTTGCCAGCTGTGTTAAAAATCACTTTAAAAATAACAAAACATTAAAATGATAGTAAATAATTCATTTACTGCATTCTCATGCAAGCAGATGATACTTGTTCAGCTTAAAGACAAGCATTCAAAAATAAAACAGGGTTATATCATCTTTAGTTAGATCCACTAGATTTCTCTCCATTTCACCAAGTTAAAAAGCTGTCAGGATGTTGTCAAAACTTGCTAATGATTTCTCTGGTACATCACAAACATTTAACTGTTGTGAAGAAAATGACTTTCTAATCTCAGTATGTGGCAAACCATACCTTTATATGTATACATAAATATGTATATATACACGAATACATAAAACCTGCCGTTCAGACAGTGAACGGCTGATCACGTTATATAAATGCACAACATAGGTCCTATTAGCTCCTCTTTAAGTCTATACACAATGCATGTTGTAACCAAAAATTTGTTATACTGGGTTATGGAATAAATGACCCCCAATCCAACATGGAGGGGTGTAAAAACAATCAGTGGTATCATGGTTTTCAGATTACAGATTTTAATTTTCTGAGGAAGAGCCTATGCTTCAGATGACCTAGCTTATGGTTTACAGAGAAAAATTAAATTCTTTATTTGTAAAAGCACTTCTACTTTATGTAGAAAGCCTACTGTTCATTCCTGATTCAGGAAAGTTGTACAGTAAGACTTCTATTAGCCCAGTTCATAAGTGTGTTGTGCCATTTGTAGCCAATGCAACAGCAATAATAATACTATAAAACACTGGGAATATATATTTTCTCTTTCTTCCTGATAGCTGATCAACAAGCTCCTGTATTCCACAAATGTGGGAATCATTGTAAGGTTTGATTTCTAACTAAAGGGAATCACAGAAACATCATACTTCAAGTTGGCATATACATGTGTTTATTTCAATAGCTTTAGGATACAGGTCTAAGAGGCACAGATTTGGAATCTAGTCATCTTTTAATGAAAAATAAGGTGACAGGTAATGGGTAGTAAATTTTAAATTTTTGTTGTCACATTTTTACTACCAAAGGAAAATCTACAAAATGCCTTTTTAATTACAGAACTGAAAAAATCATTTGTTTGGTAGTTGCATACTGTCTTCCAAAACCAACAAACATATGAAAAAGATTCACACTAGAAAAAAAAATCATCAAGGCTAAGGAATAATTTCACAGTGTAACTTTGTAACGAGTCCCTGGAGGAAATATATGTTCCTTTTGTTCCCCTCCGCAAAGCTATGTAATTGATTCCTAACTGCTGTGTTAATACTCCCTATTCCTGTCAGAATCCCTTTGAAAATGCATTAAAGTAACCAGGATTCTCTCCTGATGCAACATTTTGAATGCTGGAATCTGGGATTCTCTGACATACATTACATTTCAGGCAGCTGGCCACGGTGGAAATTCCAGTGCCAAAGGGCTGGTAAATATTAATATAGAAGAAAAAAGTATAACAAATTATATATCAGAATGAAGCACAAACCAAGGAACAGTTGTTTTTTATAATGAAATAATCTCTTACAGGGACTGTTACATTCCTTTTAAAAAAAATAATCTATTTGCCATAGCATATTATATGAACATCTTATGCCAGCTTACAAAATTTTAAATAATGACAGGAAGGCATTTTCAAAGAACGGATTTGGTCTTCATCAGGATCCAGAATTAGTATGACTGCCTCTGTCTTTTCTATCCCTTTTGCTCTGTGCATACACAGAGTAATACGATAAGTAGAATAAAGCAGAAAAGATTTGGCCCGGCTGTTGAATTATACCCCTATGACTGTTACAGAGCCCTGCACGAAAGTTTGTCTGTCTGTCTGGAACCAGTGTCATTAGGTAATCTCTCTTCAGTAAACAAGGAGAGGAATATGGAAAAAGATGTGATTCAGTTTTAACCTATGATGCCTAATTAACCTTAATTAAGATTGTGTTGAGGGATCTTGAACATCTTGCACAAGAGATGTTTCCTGATTGCTTTTAGCTTTCAGAAAGCTTTCCTTTGAGAAAGGAAGATTTCCTATCACTGAGAAAAATGTCCCTATGAAATACATATGTTCATTTTCTAATCTAAATTTAAAAGGCAGTACAGGTAGAAGATCCGTCTTTTTACTGCTTCTCCTGCATCAAATGTTCTTTAAATAGAAGCACTACAATTACAGTAAGGAAGATTCTCTCATCTTCATAATTTATTTAAATTAAGAAAAATCCCAAACATTTCACAATTTGAATATATGTTTGCTGTCACTAAAGTTAGTAATTCTTTTCATCACTGATTTTACCAACTTGGTGACCCTAAAAATTAATAAACCTTGGTGGTCACACAACTTAATTCCCCTCTCCCACTGTGGGTCATCATCTCAAGCTTCACAGTTACAGACATCATTGCTTTATTTTGCACATTCTTGACTTTATTAACAATGGGTGGCCATGGGGAAGGTTTTATGCTCAAAATGTCCTCTATGTGAATATCTCCATGCAAAATCACAAAGTTAAAAATAAGAAAAATAATATTTGAATTTAACACATTATACTGTAAACAGTTGCATACTTAGTGGGGAGCAGAGGATATTGTTAGAATGACACTATGAAAAAAAAGACCCTATTTTAAGTAGGTTATAACTTTAGTGCTGCCTGGTCTGAAATTTTGCATATTTTATATCTCCATTTCTTTCTTTGTAGAAAAATTCAGCTAATGTAATTTCCCTATTTCTGAGAATGCAGCAGGGACAAGAACAGCATTCTGCTGTATCTGCAGATTGTCATGACTTCTTGTTTTGAAATCTGTACTACACCTGTGTTTTGCAGCAGAAAACAAATTTTCGAAGTGAACTGGCTTAAATGAGAAAAGGGAGACTGAAAATATAATCATGGAGGGGGGAAACATTTGAAAGTAGAGTCCCCAGCAGAAAGGGACATTTGATCTATCCATTCGTGTCATTTATTTGATATATGGAAGTCTTAGACTAAGGACTTTATGGTCAAAACTGTTCAAATTTGCCCTGGAAGCTTGGATTTTTCTTCTGTGCTCTTGTCATAGAATTCCTGCATCATAAGTAAGACAGAAAAATTTTGAAATCTTGCTTCTCAGTCCTCCTATTAATTCTTTTTTGGTTTTGGGTAGTGCAGTGAGGAAATGTAAGTTGACATGTAGAAGGTCCAGAAATTCAGCTACAGCTGACGGCTTTAGGAAACATGTCATGGATATACACAATTCTATGTATTTTTCAAAGTCCTGAGGCAGATACTTAACAAGAGAAATGTCAGGCCACCTGCAATGTTTTTTTAGGGCCTTAAATCTTTCTCTGCCTCAGCTCTTTACTTGAAAATTTAGGAAGACAAGAGCATGTCTCTGCCCAGTGGGCATTGTGAAGACAACCTCATCATTTATCTGTGAAACATCCTGGCTAGTCCAGTGAAATTTGTGTGGAAACTCGCATTTTCTTTTCCAGAATAATTTGAGTGGTGTGTCAGATATAAAGCCTAAACACAATAAAGAAAAAAATAATGCTTTGGCATCACTGAATTCTTCAGAGTTCTGGATAAAAGAAGCAGATAATGACATTTATTTGTTTACCAAGCAGGCAAATTTTGCTACACAAAGAAAATAAAGCTGGCATTTCTTCAATTCTTTCTATTTCCCTAGTGCAGATACCAGTTACACCTAAAAAGCTATTTAACAGAGCACATATTGACCTACAGATACTAACATTTGCTATATTACTTTGAGACAAAAAGGTTATATTTTGAATGCTCTGGAAATATAAAAAATAAGCAGAAAGACATTGACATCATCTCCAAGTTCATTAAGAAATTTCCCCCTCAGACATTTGTTTGCATATTTATCTATTATGCAATGTTATATTTCCTTCTGAAGCAGCTAGTACTGACAGTTGCTGGAGACAGGATATTTGACTAAATGGATCATTAGTCTGATCATTTCCCCAAGTTTCTAAGTGATCTGAGAGTGCTGCAGCATCTGAGCCTGACAGGCACATTTGGAGACAGCTAAAATGGAGCAAGGGCTTAGATCACTGCTGTGTCTCACAAACAATGAGACGATGCTGCATTTAAGTAGAGATGCTAAAAGCAGTCTCCATTCTATAAGGAACATATAGGAAGGATTAATGTAAAATCATGACATGTTACTTTTGGCTTCCCCTATAATGACATCAATAAACATCTTCAACATTGATTTTTGCTTATTATTAAAATGGCCTAATACAAATACAGACATGAAGCCAGATAAATGCAAAGATCAGTACAATTGTAGCCAAGACTATTTAGACCAGAAATACTACCAATTACTACCAAGATTAGCAAGCCTGACTAAACAGGACTCCAAAGATACTTCTGATGGCAAGGCTCTAAAAGTTGGACAATCCCTGATCTCCACTTACTACGATACCCTACAAAAATTTCCTCAGGCCATCTTCAACTTCCCTTCTTCCTTTGAAATATCAGCACAATCCCTGTTGAAATTGTGCCTGTGACACAGAAATGACCTTACATTCTGAAATGGCACAGCAAAATACTTTCCTTAAATACTGCAGAGGAGTTGTTCTCAGTTTCGTGAAGATTGCACAATTCCTTTCAAACACCATTGTCTAATGAATATTTCTTGCTAAATTTCCTGAACCACCTTAGCAATGCCAAAAAGGATTTCTGGATTTACTAGTTAAGATTTAATCAGGCTCTGTGAAACTAACTCTTGCGAACGTGGGATTGTTTTACCACATAATAGAGAATCAAGCTAAAATATTCTCTATTCTTGAAAATTAAAAAAAAACCTGAAAATGCATGTTCAGAAATAAAAACAGGATAACTTTCTTCCTGAGAATAAACAGTACCTTTCTCCTGTCATATAAGGCATGGTTATCCAACATCATCTTCCTTTCATGAGTAGCATATCTCCGCAAATCACGTCCAAATTGCTATAAAAGATACAACAAATATGAGCAATTTTGAGAAATCAAAATTATTACCATTTATATAAGAGCTCCAACACCAAATTAATAAATGACCATGTTAAAATTATGTTTATCAAAAGACAAAAGGCTGAAATAATGGATTATTTGAAAGAGAATATTTTGATGCGCAATGGTCCACCATTTCAGTTGGTTAGTCTGAGAACAGAAAGGCACTGTGCAGAAAAGTAAGCTTCTGTATGGCCTATTATGGGTCCCAAAAGTGTGCAGGTGAATTAGCTCAATGGGAAGAAGGAGCTGAGTGGGGCACAGAAAGATGGAGTCATTGTCTACTCAACCAAAAAGCCTCACAAAGTGCATTTTTAGTGTAGGCACCCACCTACAGAGTTGAGAGAAGGGCTTTTAAGTAGCCAAACACTTCCACGGTAAGGACCTCAAAGTCTGCAAAGCTTAATCCAAGGTCCGAATAAATACCTTTTATCATCTCAAAAAAGAAGTGACTGAAGTAACTCATCAGCTCAGCAGGACAACGCATGAATTGCAACATTTTGCCTGGTCTAAACCATCTTGCTTCCAATTAACCTGAGTAGAACAGAGTCGCAATGCGACTTTACTGCTTCTAGCACATCAAAAAGATCATTCAGTGCAGGCTCAGGAGTTCTCCGCTATACCGTGTAATCACTCCCTAAGAAAATGAACATCAGAAGTCAAGCATGTAGAATGGATTAAAAAATAATTCCTCCTAGAGAGAGATTAATAATTTGAATCTTGAGTTTGCATTTAGACAGAATTTTTTATGTTGTAAATAATTTATTATTTTATATTATAACCACTGACTACAGTGTCTATTGTGAAAGCAGCTATAATTTCAAGTTTTCTTAGCTTATTAAAATATCAATCAAAACATTTTATTCTAATTCAAAACCAATGTTTAAATTTTAAAATATCCCAATTGTTTATGATTTGAAATATTCAAAATAAAACTGAAACAAAACTTTTTATCTAATCCAAAAAGAAAGATGTCAAATTGTTTTCAATTTCCTACCAAAAATTATGTTTCTATGCAGAGCTTCTCTTCCTCAAATGTTTAATTTCCTGTAAAATTCTGTGACACTTTCCAAATCATCTCCACACTCAGTAACAATTTACATTGCTTGTTAACACTAGTGTGATGTAAAAAGACTGAACATCTAGCTTTTCAGTCTGTGAACATAAACACCAAGCTTCAAGGAAAACAGATGCTAACTCCTCTAGAGACATCCATAAATGTCAGTAATGAGTTCATCAGCTCCAACCTATGATCACGGGTTGATGAGAGCATGAAATGTGACATGTGGCGAGAAGGGACATTTTTTAAAAATCCATGAACTCTGAATAGTACTGCAACAGCAAAAATAGGTTAGCAATTCTAAGAAAATCTAGACTGTTGTGGTTACTTACCCGTGAGCCTGTCCAGCCTAACAGAGCATATGCATATTGCTCAAAGGGGGTTATGACAAGATCCACACGGATTGCTTTCCAGTCTTTGACTTCTGCCATATCAAATTTTTCTGACATGTTGTAACTGCTCTTGTCTACTTTCGGCTGATACAATTTTAAAATTGCAAAACACTTCTGAAAATTATCCATGGCATCAACTTTTCTGCTTGGTAGCTGTTCCTTTACAAATGTTGATTCAATGATATCACAATATAGCAGTAAGCCCTAAAGAGAAGACATTGTTCACATTGAATTGTTAGACTGGTTTTAATGAAATTCCAGAGTTTCTAGACAGTTGTCTTAAAAGTTAATGTAAAATGCAGTTACAGTAAACACACAACTCTGCTGGGCCAAATCTGGCTAAGTAGAAACATGAAACAGCTGTAGCTTTTGGAAAAATATCAGCAGATCTTTTGACCGAAGCCTGCAGTGGTGAATAGTCAACTGAGAGCGGTGATGTCCTGCCCTGTACTAAGGAGACAGTATTTGCAATTCTTCCCTTCATTCTTTTTTTCATAAGCCTTTTGTAGCTACATCAATAGAAATTTCTGAGTTGGGACTTATGCTTTCCCACTTGGCAGACATCTAGAAAAACAGATTAGTCCAAAGCACAGTCTTGCTGACAGATTCCCAACAGAGCATTTGGATTGTGTCTGTTGGGCAAGATCTCCTAGTGAGGAGGTGTGGAGTCTCCAGAGAGATGGATGGGCCCTGCCCATGCCTTTTGTTTGAAGGGAATGCACCAGAAATTTGTTGATCCTCAAGAGACAGATTTTGCTAAAATATGGACCAGATTTTCTTTTTAGAATAAAGAAGATTCAGAGTGAAAAAATAGAAGAAATAGAGAACTGTAAAGTAGTTCCTTCTAATCCAGCACAGCGGTAGTGCTTTCTTCCAGTGTTGCTCTGTAGCAAGTAGCCTTTTGATGGCTCGTGGGATTGCAGTAAACTCTGCACTATCCATTCTACGCCATTAGGAAAAGCATCTTTCTGTCACTTCTCTGACATGTCTTTGTGCCTATTCTTTGCATTTCTAGGCACCTTCCAAGGCTACTGACTTCCTGGACATCTCAGACTTACCCTGCACTCCCAGAGCTTCTTAAAGCTCAGCATGTTCAGCTGCCCTCAGGTAAAGTGTAATCTCCCACCAGCCAGAAAACCTTTCATCACCCAAAGCACAGCAGTTGGGACAAGACAGGAGAGAGACTCTCTCTGCTGCCCAGCACATCCTTTTTAAAGAATACAAAACATCAAATACACAATAACAAAGAAGTAAAGCAGATTCTGTCCATCACGCCACTTTTTTCAATCATCCATGAGTCTTCACAATAGAAATGGAGATTTAATACACATAATAATACAATAATGCTCAGTGTTCCTGAAGCCACCTCCAGGAGGAGGGCTCAGCTGGTAAAAAGATTCTGCCTTCTGACAATGTTTCCACATGATGAAAACACCTAGATGTGTGCCTAAGTCCTGGTACTCTCAGCCTTAGTTTAGATTTTACAGATTCATAAAAATATAAGAGAATGCTGCGGTTGCCTCCACTGAGCTCCTTATTTCACTGAAAGTAGAGCCTTCCATACCAGAAAGCAGAGTAGGGACTGTTTATAAAGGCATTTAGTGATAGGACTGGGGTGAATGGCTATAAACTGGAGAGGGGCAGATTAGACTAGACATAAGGAGGAATTTCTTCACAATGAGGGTGGTGAGGCACTGGCACAGGTTGCCCAGGGAATTCGTGGCTGCCCCATCCCTGGAGGTGTTCAAGGCTGGGTTGGATGGGGCCTTGAGAAGCCTGATCTAGTGGGAGGTGTCCCTGCCCATGGCAGGTGGGGGTGGAATTAGATGATCTTTAAGGTCCCTTTCCACTCAAACCATTCTATGATTTGCTTTTGTAAAAGAAATGTAACCTTTTTATAAAGGTTAGTAACAATAGTGCATAAATCACATCCTCGGTAGTCTATCAGGTGTTTAAATATTACAACAAGAACAAAAACTACTACACTGAACTTAAAACCTTCACATTCTGACTACATAAACTCATTGGTTTTTATCTTCAAGATCAACAAACCTACAACTGTCATGTCTTTTCATATCTCCTTTCACATTTATTTAAACCTCCACATTGATTAAACCCACTTCTCAGATTTCTCACTGATGAGATGAATAGACTCAGTTTCTTAACATTTCCATCATCAGGACTCCTGAAGTTCCTTGGATCCATTTCTTATCTGTCCTTCAAAGGCCCATATATGTTTACATATTCTCCTGCCTCTGGACTAGGAATTCTGATACTAGTTTCATCATAAAAAAACATGGTCAAGAATGCCTCCTGATTTTAGTTAACATAACCCTTACTATATGGTAAAGAATTAGTTTTGTGGTTTGGATAGATTTAATTGCAATATTGAACTGAGACTGTATAGAAGGGGTTTTATTTGCTGTCTATTGATGTTCAACCACAATGTTCTCCAGGTCACAACTCTTATGAACACAAGTTACAATAAACTGATTTTTTGGAGACTATCTCCATATTAAACACCAGGGTTTGATATTTTTTTTTGTTTTACATAGTGCAACTGTGTTAACTTTATATGATAATATGTTAAATACCTGAAAGAACACTTTACAGCAATAAAATTACTTATCACTCAGAGCGGTAATTCCAACAAAAAAAACCCCCAAAATACAAACTGAAACAAAAAACCACTTACAATATTAAGACTTCTGGGAAGAGGCACCATTAGATATTATTGTGCTTTCAGTCCCCAGATTTTGTTGATGATAGTTCCAAATTAATGATCCTAATGATCCCATTATCTTACTGGGAATCAGTCACAGAGTTTTTAGGGGTCTCTAGGCCTACCTTTTTAATGAGAACTATTTGACTTACATTGACATTCTTTCTCTTCTTTGGAATTTTTCCCAATTTTGAAGATGTATTATAAACTAATATGTGAAAACTCCTTATTTAGCTCATTCTTTTGGATTACCGGTTTCCAAGTCTGCTAATTTCAAAATGCTTAATTTTAGCAGGTGCTTTGTCACATCCATTTTTAAAAGAGTTAGTATTTCTTAATTTTACTCCAAAGTCACAAGGCACTGATGCTTGCTATTTCCAAAAATAGACTCAAACCAGCTGTTGAGCATTAATGTATAACTGCTTATTATCTCACTCTTTTTGCTGAACTGTGCCCATGTTCAGGTTAATATTCTTGCATTTAATGCTAAAAATTTAACTCATTGATCATTGACCATGAATTGATGAGTTCAAGCTTTTATTAAGCACTGAAATTCTTCTCTTCCTCTATAAAAATCTTCTAGCTACTTCATCAGGGCTTTCTCATCTCTTGCTTCATTGCCCTTCTTGCTCTTTCAGATTTGGGGCATTACATACCTTACCTCAGAGCAAATCTAAATTATTTATTTCCCCAGGCAGAATCCTAACTAGATTAAGTTTTGCTAATGTGTTATAGTTCCAAGTACATACATTTCCAGTCCTGTATGTTGTTTGTAGACAGAGTGTTCAGATCACGAGTTTTACGCATGCCATAGTCTGTATCAGTATTTGAGTCCTCTTTATTCACATGAAGTTCAAATTTCAGTTTTGGTGCAAGGAATTAGAAATTAAAGCCCACCTTTATGTGAATTACAAAAGAAATGGAATTCCTACACTAGTTGGAAAGTTTTAGTAGAATGTTTGTTTCTCAGCACTTGAGAAATGCAGCAAGATATCACAGCATGCAGTGATTTCTCTCTTCATGGGCAAGTAGATGAGAAACTAGAGTATTTTGTCTCAGTGAAATCTGGGGACAGTTACATGACCACCAGTACCCCATATTTGGATTTTTGCCTGTAAATGCTTTTTTAAGTAAAAATGTCCTCAGTTCCTTCTGAAGCTGAAGCTGAGCCAGAATGCAACAAAAAAATCATAAGGCATTGAGTCAAAAGGTGAGACAATATGTGTTCATGATGAAGCTCTGCATCCTTATAGGCAGAGCATTCATCTGAAAAAGATGCGCTCTTTGTTCCTGCCTCTTAACCATGTCTGTCTCTTGTCTTAGAAACAGGCTTTGTAGCTGCTAAAATCCAGCTGTTTCTCAATAACAAATGTGCTGCTGTTCTGTGAATGCAATTTATAAAAACTTTCCAGCAATGAAAAAGAATCATAGAATCATAGAATAACCAGGTTGGAAGAGACCCACCGAATCATAGAGTCCAACCATTCCTATCAAACACTAAACCATGTCCCTCAGCACCTCGTCCACCCGTGCCTTAAACACCTCCAGGGAAGGTGAATCAACCACCTCCCTGGGCAGACTGTTCCAGTGCCCAATGACCCTTTCTGTGAAATTTTTTTTCCTAATGTCCAGCCTAAATCTCCCCTGGCGGAGCTTGAGGCCATTCCCTCTTGTCCTGTCCCCTGTCACTTGGGAGAAGAGGCCAGCTCCCTCCTCTCTACAACCTCCTTTCAGGTAGTTACAGAGAGCAATGAGGAAGACCAGTTACTTGCTCTTCACCATCCGCCCTAATGGGAGATCAAGCCTTCCTCTTCCTCGCTTGTTCACTTCAGCAAAGGTGAATAATAGAGTCTAAATCCGACCACCTATATACTAAAAAAAGTCAGCACAGGCAGGCATCTACTTGCCTCATTTTTCTAAAAAAGCCAAAAGAAAAATGCAGCATTATACTTGCATTAATACAAAGAGAAAAAAAAAAGAGTGCAGGAATGGCTGTAGTAACAGTATCTCTTCCTTTGTTGAGAGTACATATATAACAACTGGAGCAGTGCTATATATAGGTTTCCAGCAAAAAGAGAATATGTCTTTACACAGTCTGTAAATGAAGCTGCATCGACACAGATGCTCAGCCTGTTTTCCCACGGACTCCAAGCTTTGACCCAAAGAAGTAATTAATTCCTTTCCTTATGAAGATTTTTGGAACCATTAAAACCATAACCTCTGTACTGCATTGCAGGTTTTCTGTTTTGCCACTTTGAAGCTTAATGGTGACTTTGTGTTCTGTGTTCCTCAGACTATTTATCCCTGGCAATGCTGCATCAAAGTGCTTGCTGGTGTTGATTTAACCACTTAGTTTTCAGCAGCTTTCAGCAGAAGGATGTTGTTATATTAAGCTTCTCAGCTAAGAAAAAGGCCCTTTTAAACTATTTAAATAAGGCTGAGGTTCATAGTTTAGAAGTTAAACATTGCAGAATTCTTCCCTAAGAGCTGCCAAAAGGAAGTCACCATCATGACCTCAGTGATGTTCTTTGATGAATTTCAGCTTTGAAGCAGTAACACAGAAGTATTACAGAAAGCTGTGAAGCACATGACAGGTGTCGTGTCAAAAAGTGTAAAAATGCTTTAGGTCTGGGGTTTTTTTGTGTTCCCCCCTCCTCTTAGAAATCCAATGTAATAAAAAGGCAAGAGGAGTATAATTCCTCTCTTTTTTTTTTTTTGAATTTTGATGTTGCTGACAGCTTATTTTTTTGTAGTGCCAGTAAAAGCCCGTACATTGCAACTGCCACAGAGAGGCAGTATGGCTAGTATTATAAGCCATACAATTCTTGAGGACAAACAGAATACAGAAAATATTTGACTATAGTTTTAAACAATCCCCAGCATGTTTGGGTTTGGTTTCTATGGCCATTGTGCATATCCCATTCTAACACGTTCTTCATGCTCAGATTCCTAGAGGAACCCTAATCTTTTCATTAAACCTTTGGCCACCTTTCATCTCCCATACTCTCCCTTGCACTCACATCTCCCATATTTTATCCTTAAAAAAAAAATCAGCAAGAACAATTTATTTTCTATTTCTTTCCTTTCAACTCCATTTAATGAGAGCAGATCAGAGTGACCTGAAAAGCTTCAGCAGTTGCCAGACTTCTCAGATCACAGCCATTGTTCTCATTAATGTAAGTTATGTGTGAAGGAATGGGAGAAGGAATGAAAGGTTGAACTCGGGGCAGACTCAAGCTTCAACCTGTTGTCACTTCTCCTTTCTGCTGTGTGATAATAAATAGGATTTTTAAAGGACCCACACATGGCTTCCTAGAGCTGCAAGTCTGTTTAAGAAGGTAAAAGGATAGCTTCTAAGAAAAAACACAACTTTTCTCTGAATAAAGGGAGTGGAATGACTGAGAAAAAAACCTTACATAAATAACAAAAAGATAAAAATAAAGTAGCTCCTCAGCACTCATTAATTGCCACAGCTTCATTGCTTTTCATTGGAGTATGATAAATTATACCCGCTAGCAATCTGCATCAATACAGGCACTTTCCATACAGAATTATAATGAAAGTCACAGAAACCTAAGAAATTAATAATAATCTGTTAAGATTTCAAAGACCAAAGGTCAAATGAAGGGAAAAGGAATTCAGATGAGGTTGTATTTTATGAGGAAAAACAAGATTTAAACCTTTCCATTAAAGCCAGTTGAGAGGTTTTGACCACCTTGAAACAGATAACTTTATATAGCCAGATAAATTTCTGTCTGGTTGGGTGTTTTTAATGTCATTCATGTGTTAAACCATTATACATTAATAAAAGTATATAGTTCAGGAATCAATTCCAAAGCATTCCCTCCAGACTATCTGCACCGAAAGCTGACTTGACTTAGCAGTGGGGCATTTGGTGATTCAACTCAGACAGTGTTAGCCTTTTACTTGTTTAAATGTACTCAATTAATGCAAACAGCATGGCTAGTAGATGTTGAAAAAATATCTTAGCTGGCTAGTAATGCAGAAAAAGAAACAAAAGCTTATTATTACTAACATACCATATTTCTGATCCAGGAATATTTTGGGTTACCTGCAGCTGCTATAATTCAGACTCTTCCAACTTAAAGACCAAAACCAAACCTTGATGAACAATTCCTTTGTGAAATGTGTGCATGCTTCCAAACCCAGACATCATGAGAGACTATGTAAATTTTTACAATATTCCAATGGAGGCCAGGAAAAAAGCTAATATATGGGCTGAAAGTAAGCTGGAATTCCAGAGCTTTAGTATCTAAGCTTTTAGATTTGCACACCTCACACCATGAAGTCACCCAAATCCACTATGCTTACAGCTGGAGCTCCCTGAAGCAGTTCTTCCCTTTGGAAGAAACTACTCCCATCTCAAGGAGAAATTAAAGAAATACAGTTCTGTTTCAAAGTATAAGAACAGTCTTACTGTATCACTCAAAACTCTACCTAGCTTGATTTCTTACCTCTAACTAGCTGCATATTGTTGAGTAAGATGTAAAAGAATGTGTGTAGAGCACTTCTGATATAACCTTCAACTTTAGCATACAGACCTGGAGGATGCACTTAGATCACAATGATTAATAACCAGACAGAGAAATATTCAATTTCACACCACTGCAGTCATCTATAAAAAGGAGTCAACATTCTTTAAGCACTTTGGAGGATTAATTCAGTTCTATTAGAATACATCCTTTTTTTTGCCAGATGTTATTTATTTCATACCTGCTTTTTCCATAAGTCAACAACTTTGTGCAGAAGTTCATCATCTTCTCCTGGTCCTGGATTGGTGATCAAAAAATCTATATCATGTCCAGTCTTCTTACCCCTAGAAGCAATAAATAACAAGAAGACTAACAGAGTTAAGTTCCTGTTGAATTTCACACTGCTTTCAAAGAGAATATTTTTGCTGTATTGTAAAAAGTGTTTGCAGCAGAAAGAGAGAGCAATGTTTCTTGAAACATGATCAAAATGGAATCTATTTCTTTTATTGGCTCTGTCAATGTTCTTTGTTAAACAATAATTTAAGATTTTTGATGTGTTTTCTCCGTTGTTCAACCAGATACTGTAGCTCCATTTGGTGGTGTTAAATCTCTCTCTGTCTTCCCCTTAAGTCCCAGAAAAGAACATTTCATTCATCTTTGGGTAAAAAAAACAAACAATCAAAATACCATAGTACATGTTAGGAATCCAGTGCTGTAGTAGCACATAAACTTGCTGTAGGCTTAAGTATTTTTCTGTAGCTTTTGATGGACTCTTTAGTGAAAAAAACCTGTGATTATGAATAATTTTATTTTTTCCTTTCATGGCAGACAAAATCTCTGAATATTCCACATCTTTTCTTTTAAAATATAAGATTGCTTTTTGCAGAGGTTGAGCTTTTTTTTTTTTTGAGAACAGTTCAGCTTTAATGTGACTGGAACTTCTTTATTACACTCACAAAGGATTTCACAATTAAATCCATATGCACAAAGTTTAATTGTAAATACTCTTAATGAAAAATGATGTCATAACCTCTTGTTTTCTGCACTTACGTTTAAGCACCCAGCTTGCCTTTCATCCATTTACTAAATACGTTAACCATAAATCCCTTCAGAACTATAAAATGTTTGAGAACATCTGAGAATTTATCTTATGGTGTAATTCATTTGACTATTGCAGAACTAAAACAAGGTTTTCATTTTGGTCTAAATACTGCAACAGGGACTACATACACATCTACTCATTGGCTGTAACCAGGCCAGCCTAAGGACAAAGGAGCGGAGGAGATATTTCTGCAACTGGATGCAGTAAGCAGAAGGTGGAGTAAACACTTGTAATCTGGAGTAGTGACACTGTAGTGTTACACATCTCCAGATCCCTTTCATATGTTCACAGAAAAGTGTGATTTGCTGATGTTTACAAGGGTACGTGATGTTATAGTTCAGGTCACCACTGTCCAGAGTTCAGAGAACTTGTGAACTGTTACACAAGCAGTGAAAATTGGATGTGTACAACCCAAAAGGTTTGCTTTTTCATATTTAATGTAATAGTTCATTCTCTTAAAATAGTACCTAAAACTGAATCTGATTTCTTAAACTCGGAAATTTGTAGGAACAAAATGGAGTGGCAGACACGTCAACTGCCATTTCTGTAGCAGAAAATCATCTAACTGATGGATAGTTGAACAGCACCAGCAGCAAGAAATAAGAAAAGGAAAATCTAGGTTTTACATTTGACAAGCAGTCTAATTCACTATAATGAAACTATTGTGCCGTGTCTGCAGCAAAGTCAAAGCTGCTTAAACAGGTGGAAGTTATTTCAAAAGAAGTTTTAAACAAAGCATCTGTCTAAGCTTAGAAACTAAACACAAACTCAGAAAACCCATTTGGTATTCCATGTAACACTTCCTGAGTTATTTTATAGGTTGACATTCATTATCTCTCGAATTACCATCATAATCTAATGCTCTTACACAGAACTCTTTATTAACATGTCTCAAAATAGTTTTTCAAAGGGAATTTACTATTACAATCCTACAAGCTGCAGAAAGTGGCTTAAGAAAACTTGCCTAAAATTATTTTAAAATATCAGAGGAAGAGATTGGAAGCTGATGGAATTGGGAGTTGATTCCTGATTCTTCCCCTGGTAATCCACATATGAATATTTCAGCTTCAGTACATCTTCAAAGTCCTGCATCAGTTCAACAGTAAAATCCCAAGAGATCTAAGGTATCTCACTGACCACCTATTTCCCAAGACAGAGAGCATTTATTGAAATCCCTTTTATTGGCAAAGTTAGAGTATTTAAATCTGATATCAAAGCACACAACATAAAATTACTGTTCTTGTCAGAGTTATATTTCAGATTCTCCTTGAACTAATTCATATTGGATTAATTTCTGACTGAATTTTTCAGGCTATTACTAGAATATTTATTCTAATTTCCACTAGTACTCTACCAAATAATGTATTTAATCCTAGAAAAATGTATTACCTTCCGTAAATTAGAAAAGCAGCCTAGTAAATTAAAAGTATTTATTGTTCATAGCTTGTGAATCGTGCAAAAATATGCAGTAAGGTGCACATAGATTCAGACTATTGTTCTATTAAAGCTGAAGGGAATGTGGCCATTGATTACAGCACAGTAGGGTTTGTCACATATAAATATATTTATATATACTTGCGTATATGTGTGTGTATACATATTAACATATTAACATGGATGGTCATAAAATTACACAAACAGCACACAGGATGGGATAGTGCCAAGGTTCTCTGTCTTCATCTCAGGGAGTACATAATCACATGCATTTGTTTATCAATCACTATCTCTATATGCACATCAACACTTCATTGAACTACATACCTAAAGATTAGATATGATACAGAACTTGATTATATACAAGTTAAACACTATAGTGCCAGACATCTGGTCTTCTTCAAATTGGATATAAAAATCAAAAATTCATCCCCTGATTAAGCACCTCACAGATGAAAACTCAATCTCTTGTTCATTCCTGGTGCTCACCAAAATAAATGCTGCAGGTTGCAGTCTTTTTCAAACCTCATCACACTCAAGAGAGCTGAACACTTACATGGAGCTATAGATGGGCTCCACCATGATCTAGAGCCTGAAGGGGGTTAACTAAGCAACATTCACTTAAAAATGAAAACAAACATTTTCTTTGAACAACAAACACAGAATTGATGCTATCAGTGCTTGGCTTTGTCTTGTATTTGGTAGCCCAGAGCCTGGTGCAGTGGATTCTCATCTTTGTATTGCCTTATATTTCTCAGTTAAGGGGAAAAATGTTTCACAGAAGGCAACTCGACAGTCTCCTTTCCTTCTGCCTTCCAGGTACAGATCCAAGTCTAGAGTTCAGAGACAGTGTTTGCATTCACACAAGTGTTCAAAGCTATATACTTGGTATTAACTATTGCATTTAAACTACTCAGCCTGGAAGGAAAACACTGATGTTTTTACAACCAAGCTATTTGTCATTGACTGGCTCTTAAACACAAACTGCAGAGTCAGTATGTGGTGTGGGGACCAGTCTTAAAGGTTCTATCTAAATAAGTATTGTAGACAGTATGCTACACAACACTTTCGTGCTGGCTCTACAAATCTCTCATTTTATACTGCATCACAGGGCTTTTATATAAAATTTGAGTACTATTTTAAAAATAAAAGCAACTGCAATGACATTTTAGAAAAAATTATATACATCCTCTTAATGCGTATAAGAGATGAATAGAGCTTGTCTGTTTCTAGGCCTCCTATAAGATGAGAGTGATGAACTGTCTAGTTTCTAGATTCCAGCTGGGGATAAGGAGGATTTGGGAAAACATTTCCTTTTAGCTAGAAATGCTGGAGCTGTTACGAAGCGAAAGTATAGGTGCCCCTAGGAGGCACAGGGGACACAATTGTTCAGGTTCCTGAGATGTCAGACAGGAAAGGACTCAATGGTTGGACTCGATCCGGTGGGTCTCTTCCAACCTGGTTATTCTGTGATTCTATGATTCTATAGATTCAAGTTTTGGATTTGCTATTCAGATCCATTGATACCTTCTTTTTCTTTTCTTTAAATCTAAACCTGGATTCTTGTTAGACTAATATTGCAGATTAGGTTTTGTCCTAATAACTTATTCAGGCCTGAAGTCTATAAAAGACAGAACACTGTTAATTAACTGTCTTCAATTATTGGCTGACTAAACTTGTATAAAGCTGGTAAACGTTTCTTCATAGTCAATTAATTATCTTTAACATTGTTGGAATTCTGGTTTTTGCTGTTGTTATTTTAATATAAAAGCTAGAGTCCAAGTCATGAATAACTACCGCTATGACTAAAACTTAGACATATTAACGTAAAACAAATTATATATATGGATGTATGATAAAGGATAATCACATTGTCTTACTTTGCAAGGGCAATGTCTGTATGGTAAGACATTTTGGAGCAGTATGCGTGCAAAGTATTTTGAAATTCCAGAGTATTATGCAATAGCTAAGCCGTATCACTGACAATTCTGATATACTGGATTTAGTTGAAGAAAGATGGACTGACATTTCTCTATCACTCACAAAACTTCACTAAAGGAGGACTTTGAACCACATCTTTGCAGCTATGAGTTATGTGTCAAAACCTTGAAAACCATTTAGCAACCTTTATGCTTATACAGAGTTCAAGTGGATACAGAAGATGATATCCTATTTCCACATATATGCTTGCATTAGGGAAAACTGTAAGCTTTTCTTAACCTTGCAAGCCCTTGAAGTGAGTGAAATACCAAGACAACGTCAACAGCCTATGTTTCTAAAAGTAACTGCATCTCCTGCTCAGTCATATTTCTAGAAATATAAGCATCAAAGTAAAATCACAGACAGCAAAATACCTTTGGATGGATCTGTCATAAAACTGATTTATTATAACCTTCATTATTGACATTGTATTGTGCATAGAAGTACTACTCAATTCTCAGTGTTGCCAAAATATTCTGGGCTTTATCTGCTAACCACAGAAAGGTGTTTCTTCTATAAAATATTGCAGTCTAAATCCTAGATTCATTCACCTCCATCTTCTCTAACAGCTCTTTTCAGCTGTAATGGTCCTTCTCCAAGAGCAGCCCCTTTCTGGAGCTGTGGTCAGTTGTAAGCAAGTCCATCATTACTCACAGTACTGTGCACACAGTACTACCTACCTAAGCTTGCTGTAGGTTTTTTCACTGAATTCCTCTACCTCTGGTTTTCTTTCAGGTCTTTATAATTTTTCCCTACCATATGATTCCTCCTTTGTTTTCACAATATGGATAATTTATTTTTAAAAATACATCAATGCTATACTGCTGTGACATTAACACTCTTGTCTGCTTAGCATTCGGAGACCATGGAAACGATAATGAGGAATACTCAGATCTACGTATATTTTTGTTTCCCTGAAATTCTTTCCTAGCTTGATTTTATAATCTCTGTATCAGATTTTTTTCTTCTTAGGTGCATCTTACTCATTCTTTCTCACTGACAGCTCTTTAAAATGTACCTGCTAGTTTTTGACTTAGAAATACACACTAATAGATGTAAAAGTTTTCTTTCATTTGACAACCAAACTGTTACCCTGCTGTGGAATAAATCAGGAAGAATAGGATAAATCCTTGGATAGAAGTCTTCTATGTAGACCTTCAAACCATTGGAGTTATTAACTGAATGGCCTACCAGCAATGCTAGATGATCATAAAAATAACTCTAGAGTTTAAAATCTTGAACTCTGGTCTTTGGTTTATTCAGGTTATTTGGTAGTGGGTCACTGTAATATTTTGATTTACAGACTGTATTTTTGTGTTTTCAGAGATTCACACTTTAGTCAAAATGGGATTATAATAGTTTCTCAAGCAACACTCTGACTTCACTTCTCTGTGAAAACACGTCTCAGGTTGAATGATTCACCTCAGACCTGTCCTATTTTGGGGGAAGGCAGTATAATTAATATTTGGAAAAAGGCAGTTAACATTCAGAAGAAGATAAAAGTCTTCAGTAGGTGCTCAGAAATATCATCAGAGATGACTATGGCCTGCTGACTCTGCACTCTGAGAGCCCAGACTGGAGACTAGATAGCCAACTTGTATTACTGTTTCTCAAAAAACAAATGGAAAAATTCAAAGTAATTTGGAGTTGATTTTTTTTCTCCTCATTTTGCAATAGTCACAGCATAGCCAAGTCTCAATTTATTAAGCAAAACCTTATTATTCCTTATTCCAACAAAATTCTTGTTGGAATAATGATAGCATTGTCAGTGTTGAATGAGGTTGCATGTGTACTAAATCATTCCATGTTTACATGTGCATACTGAACTTCACATACGAGAACACTGCCACTGATATTGGAGGCATTAATCACTCACATTTAGTCATGCATATATATATTTAAGAACCTGGAGGGCTACAACAGGTGCTCATTTCCAATATCTGATCAACTGTATTAAATAATCAAGAAGCATAAATTTATGTGGGGTCCATGGAATGAAGTAAATTAATTGCACATATTAATTATGTCATAAATCTTCAAATCATACACTCATTTGACTGCCACAAATTATAACAGAACGATGTGAGGACAAATAATGGAGAACAGGAACAGATTTGGCATAAATATTTCAGGCTTCTCTGTATTTGAATAAACATTTTATTCATGTTAAGATTTTTGGAAAATACTGATTGTGGAGGAAGGCATACGAATGCTTAAACACTAGATATTGCTTAATAAATTAGTCTGATGAAACTGGATTGTATTTACTAAAGCAGTACATTTATGATAATATCAATATTCAGATTTGGCAGATTAATTTAAAAAAAAAATTAATGAATGTTTTACCCATAGATAGGAGTTTGCAGCCTTTGCATTGAATAAGAAAAAGCCCACAGCCATGAAACAGCTTCCTGAGAATGACTGAGTTTGAAAAAATATCAGGATGCTGAGAACTGCTATGCAATAGATATTCACTATAAACTTGCTAAGATTTTCATACTCTCACTTTCCTGACGATGTATTGTAGAGCTGCATTTTGATACAGAAGTCTAAGAAAATCAGTCAAAATAATCTCAGACCAGAACTATATGGAGTGCGCCTTAGATAGCACGTGGAAATTGCACATAAAATATCAGAGGATATAATTCTCCCTTTCTTCCAAAGACCTCAGATTAAAAGCAATCCAGCAGATATTCATTTGTATAGCAAGCTGGATAGTAGCTAAAGTGCTGAACGCCAATACAAAAATATGGCAAATCTTTTATTTGTGGAAAGAAATATGAGAATTCATTACATGTTAAACTAAGTGTCATCTTCTCTGCATTCTTCTTTTGCGAAACGCAGGGAGGATAACTCCTAGACAGGCATCCCCAAGCAGTTTGAAAATATCTGAGGCCATTTGCATATTTCTTTGAATACAGAAGAGCAATATTTATAAACATCTAGAAACATCAAATACAGTTGCTGAAGTGATGACTGTGTGGCAATGGAAAAGGGATTAAATGTTGCAAAGGATAACAGATAGCTGAAAGAATGGACAAATTGTGAAACAGCACAGTGAACTTTTGTTTAAGCAGCAAAGAGAAAGCTTGGATTAGTTGCAGGATCACTCCTTTTACATATAATAATCAGATAATTTTTAAGTACTGTAGCCTTAGCATGCATGCATAGTTAAACATATAATTACAGCTATAATCAAATGTGCACATATAGTTCATTTCTTTCTGACTACTCTGATACTGATGCCATGCTTTTACTCTAGGTAGGGATCCTCTACACTGTGTCTGATTAACTCCCACTGTATTGGCAATGTAGAACTATTATTTGACACGTGTTGAGTTTGAGAAAATAGAAGTGATGTAGTAATTCTCTCTCTGATATTTGCAGTCCTGGGTAAGGTACCTCTACTGCCCATCTCCCACCAGTATATGCCTTCTTAGAAGAGGAACAGAAATTTTTATTCCAGATCCCAAGTAGTGTGCGTGCTTGTGGATTTGCTTATTAAGCAGTCTTTGCTGAGACCTTGAAGAAGAGATGGACAATCTCTTATAGCCAGATATTAAAGTAATTCTGAGTTACTGTTACTGAAACTGTAAAGAACTACATATTTGCCTTGTATAAACCCCATTATAAGAGAAAACCAAAAATCTTTAAGCTGGAAGTACTGGAGTGTAACAATGATACAAATATGGAATAGAAGGTAAAAATTTGGGCTGTTTGAGAGCTAGAGCAGAAAAATTCAATTGATAGTAAAGTAGTCACACATTTCATTCAGCCAAGAATAATCCTTGCCTGTGATACTACAGATTTACAAAACCTTTTTCCATAATGTTCTATGTTCAGTTATAAATTACTAGCAGTTTAATAAAATATAAATGCAAAGTAGACCAATAAATAAAATTCTCAGAATATTTTGCCTGCGTGAATTTACTGATTTCAGAGTTTAATCAGAAATCATTATTTCAGCACACTTTCTTCTGATCTTTTTCAGGTCTGAAATCTGGACTGAGAGCAAGTTGCTTTATTGAATCAAAAGGATGTTGACCTTTGCTACGTAAATAATTAGTGCACTGACAGGAAAGACGACGACACTTTCCAAGAACTATGCCTGTGCAAGGGTTTCTGCAGTGATTCTGTGATGAAGAATTTTGTTGAATGGAAGAAATAACAGTGTTTGAAATATCCTCATTTCATTTTCAACAAGAACTGGGTAATAGCTAAAACAAATAGTTAGAAAAATTGTCCTATTTGTGACAGGGAAGGGAGGGTGTCTTCCAAATTACAATAAGATACTGTAACATTTGTTTGAAGTTATTTCCGCAGAAACACCAATTACATATTCTGATCAATACTGCAAAGAGTATTAACAGCCCAAGTGGAAGCATAATACTATACCAGTTCACTGTTATCATAAATGACTGGCTAAACCCTGTACACCACAAACCTGACTTCAAATCACTGTCAGCTTTAGCTTAGCGGTTTTCCTTAATATTCAAGTCAGCTCCACATTTTCAAAACAACATTTAGATTCAACAGTGTCAATGCAACAGTGCTTCACATACATATAGAGTAGGTAGCAAGAAAATAAACGCTCACTGAACTGCAAAAGCAGCTCAGCCAAACTTAACAATCCAGAAACACTGACACATAGAAAGCAGAGACGGCAGAATGGAAAAAGCAACCATTCACAAGCCTGACTCACGCTGTGCAATGACTACTTTGTCAGTGGAGGGAGAGTGGAAGAGAGAACATTCAGCCAGAATAAAGTGGGAACACTCAAATATGTCAAATTCTACCTGCAGCCTCACTTGCTCTCCAGGTGCATGGTCTTTATACCTCTGCCTTAAACATGGCAAAGGCATAAGATTGATGAGGATGCCAAAGGCATGATATCATTTTACAGTTCATCAAATTAGATAGTCAGAAGGCTCATCTATACCATTTATCACATGAAGACATACTAAGCTTCCTGAAGGTTGTAGTTTTTGAGCCACAGATTGCTTTGATTCCAGAACAAAAAACTTCCATTGTAGGGCTGGAGTGGTAAACACAAAGACAGTGCTGTATAGATTATCAGGTTATTTTATGCAATAGATAATTACAAATACTAGATCATAATTTTGCCCATGGTTATCAAAGAAATGAAAACCTGAGAAGGTTCCTCTCCTTATCTTTCACAGCAAATACCTATGGCAAGTGTCATTTGTTATTTCATGCTGAGTGAATGAATCCCAACACAGTCCACACACAGAGTCTGTCTCTGCTTTTCAAAAATAAAGTAGTATGCCTGAAGTAATGAGGAAAACAATAAAGCACAATCTCATCAGGGCTCTATGGAAGACAGATATGGGTATGAGAATTTCTGCCTTCTTGGAATAATTTCTGCTCTCCTAGTTTATTATTTGAATTAGATCCCAGCTCCTTATGAAGACAGTTTGGCACTAGCAGGTTCCAGCCACTGTCAAAACTCATTCTCTTTCTTTCTAATGCCATATAGATGGTAATGTACTATAAAATACCTGTTGAGATGAGAAGTGTCACTGTGGGAAAGTCCTTGCATAAATATTTTGTACTGAGACTCTGATTGTAGTGCCCAGCATTTCAGTCACCTTACTGGACTTGGTTTGTACAAGCTGATAAAAAATAAGAGAGAGATATTTCTAGAAATCCAAACTCAAACTCACAGAAATTTTGTATTCTGTATCAAAGAAAATTCTAGAAGTCCTGCCCCTTGAGGATTGAGTCTTTCCTGACAGTACATCACAGGGTTATTTTGGGGCACAATTAATATCTGTGAGATAGTTTAATAAGATGCTGATTAATGCCTAAAATAGAAATAATCAAATTAAATAACTGAAATAAATTCTGCCACCAGCAGACAATTAAAGCTAACACTGAATTAATGATATATTTAACTGAAAAGATACCATGCAGTTCTGAGAGATACTCTGACTCATTTTCAGGCAATTTTTGAGTGAAATAAAATACTGTTGTAGCACAGTAGGATAAGGGCCATGTAAGAATGAAGTCATGGAATCACAGAATGGTTTGCTTTGAAAAGGACATTAAAGATCACCCAGCTCCAACCTCTCTGCCATGGGCAGGGACATTGTCCATTGCATCAGGTTGCTCATAGCGTCATCCAACCTGGTCTTGAACACCTCCAGGGAGGGGACATACACAACTTCTTTGGGCAAGCTGTTCCAGAGCCTCACCACCCTCACATTTCTTCCTTACGTCTAATCTAAACCTCCACTCTTTCAGCTTAAAATCAGTACCCTTCATCCTAACACTACACTTCTTGATAAAGAGTCCCTCCCCAGATTTTCTGTAGGTCCCCTTGAAGTCCCAGAAGGCTTCTATAAGGTCTCCTCAAAGTCTTCTCTTCTCTAGGCTGAACAATCCCAACTCTCTCAGCCTGTCCTCAGAGGGGAGGGGCTCCAGTCCTCTGATCATCTTCATGGCCTTCCTCTGGACTCACTCTAACAGATCTGTGTCCTCCCCGTGCTGAGGACTCCAGAACTGAATGCAGTACTTCAGCTGAGTTCTCACAAGAGTGGAGTAGAGGGGCAAAATCACCTCCCTCTCCACACTGGTTATACTTCTTCCCAGGATACAGTTGCCTTTCCAGGCTGCTCATGTTAAGCAGCCCCAAGTCCTTCTCTTCAGGACTACTCTCAATCCATTCTCCACCCAGCCTGTAATTGTGCTTGGGATTGCCCCTACCCAGCTCCAGGACTTTGCACCTGGCTTTGTTGAACTTCATGAGGTTAGCACAGGCCCACCTCTCAAATCTGTTATGATCTCTCTAGATAGCATCCCTTCCCTCATCTACTCCTTAATTAGAAACTATGGATGTCTCTACATATTATGATAGCTGTACTGTCTAGATGGCATTATTGTCTTCCAGCCTTCTATGACATAAATGCCTGAATGTGGCTGTCACCAATTATACCCTGATGTTGAATATTTATCCCATTTTGGATTGCACACAAGACAACATTTTGCTACTAAGGTCTTTTGTCTGGATTCTCTCTGAATTCTATATTTGAAGTAAATTCACTATTCCATCAACCAAAACAAAACTGTGTTTAAGCTTTGAATCACTGAGGGTGCTGTCTCAATTTTATGTAAATAATGCAACTGTACCTGGAAGCTGTCCATATAATTTCAAGCTTTTAAAGCTTATGAAAAGTACCATACCAATCTGTCACAGTTATATTTAAAGTCATGAAATACATTGCTGAAGTTTTGCTTTCGCTGTCTAGGCAAATCCTTTAAATTATACTCTATTCCAATCAAGCATTTCGAATGACATCACATACATACATAAATTTTGCTGGGTGCCAATCAATGGCAAAGCAAAACCTCTTCAACACTGTTTGGATGAGATATACAGTCCAGTGACTACTGATGCGGATTTGAGATCTTATATATTCAGCTGGAATGTAAGAGTATGCAGATGCTGCTTTAGTCTTAAAACATTTATCTAGTTTTGCATGTGTAAACTTTACTGTCAGCATATTTTATGATAACATGGAGCAAGCTTTCTCACTCTTAAGAAACAGTCTGTATGACAGTGATACAGAATCTTTGATTATCAGAAATTGTAAAATTTTAATTATTCTGAAATCTGCAGGCAAAATAAAGAACATATTCCAATATGTAATAAGTGCTAAAGATTCACACTTGACTGGAAAGAAGGTACATTTATATCATTTATAAGAGCAAGCATTGCAGATTAGACCTGTTTAGACATCCTGAAATAGCTAGGCCTTTTTGGGCTGGTTCAAAGGCTTAATAAAGACTTCAGAATTTTGCAGACTGACAAGGAATTTCAACTACCTCTGCTTGTGAAGAATACAACAAAGAGATCAGCACACTCAAAACCACCAGATATTTCAGTGAACTCTCAGAGAGTACAATGAACTTTGGGGATGGGGGGAGGGTGAAAAAACCTAACAAATTAAAAAAGGTGAAGAAAATTACCTCTTCATCTAACAAACAATAAGTCAACATGAGATTATGAAAGGAGAAGGTTAAGGTTTTGAGATACTTCTGTTTAACAAAGAGGAGGTAGTTGGTGATAAGTGCTTTTCCGGATAGGCTACAAACTGAGAGAGCACTGTAACCTTCTAGATCTGGATTAATCATTGCTCTGATTCAAGACAAATTTGGGAGCTATCTCCTCCATCTACTGGTGTTCTGCTGGAGGAATTTTGTACCTATAAGGTATGTAGATGGAGCAATCAAGTAAACGCCTAATGCTGGAACTGAATGGTTGAAATGCATTGACATTCTGGATTTGTAAACCACAAAGCTTCCCATTTTTTTGTTTCCATCTAGCTAGTACATAATTTACTTAGGTACCACATTTCAAACAGCATTATTTGCAAACCAGAACCTCAGCTAAGTGAGTTATATATTGTCAGAACAATAACCTTGTGATCTCTTCAACATCATTAATAATACAGCAGAAAAAAACAGAAAGGTCAGCTGCATTCAAATTATTTACTGAAATAAGTAGACAACAGCCTGAATTATTAATTATGAAAGCTGGATATTTAAAAAATGCTTTTATGAAACTACTAATCATAGCTACTTTTTTTTTAACTTGAAAAATTATTTTGCAACTAAGGCAGTTTCCATTTACTAGTTTAGATTTTTATTGTTCAAGAGAGAATTATATTTCTGTCCTACTTATTCAGAATCTCATTAATATATATAAGCTAATATTTAAGATACGATATTTTATTTTGAAAGAAGACAGAAAAAAGTATTTTTCTATACTGACACTGTAACAAAATCAACAAATATCTTTAAGCAGGAGTTTTTGCTATATTGAAGCTTTCTTGTGGTGGGTTGAAAATGCATATTCATAGAATCACAGAATAGTTAGGGTTGGAAGGGACATCCCACTAGATCAGACTGCCCAAGGTCCCATCCAGCGTAGCCTTGAACACCTCCAGGGATGGGGCATCCACAGCTTCCCTGGGCAACCTGTGCCAGTGTCTCACCACTCTCACGGTGAAGAAATTCTTCCTTATATCAAGTCTAAATTTGCCCCTCTCCAGTTTATACCTGTTCCCCTTGCCCTATCACCACAGGCCTTTATGAACAGTCCCTCTCCAACTTCCTTGTAGGCTCCTTTCAGTTACTGGAAGTTCGCTATAAGATCTTCTCAGACCCTTCTCTTCTCCAGGCTGAACAAGCCCAACTCTTTCAGCCTGTTCTCATATAGGAGGTGCTCCAGCCCTCTGATCATCTTTGTAGAGCTCCTGGCCTTCCTCTGGACCCATTCCAACAGTTCCATATCCTTCTTATGCTGAGGATTCCAGAACTGGACACAGTACTCCAGATGAGGTCTCACAAGAGAGGAATAGAGGGGCAGAATCACATCCCTCGACCTGCTGGCCATGCTTCTTTTGATGCAGTTCAGGGGATACTGTTGGCCTTCTGGGCTGCAAGTGCACATTGCCAGCTCATGTTGAGCTTCTCATTGACCAGCACCCCCAAATCCTTTTCTGTAAGGCAGTTCTCAATCATTTCATTGCCATCATGTACTGAAATCAGGGATTGCCCTGACCCAGGCATAGGACCTTGCACTTGGCCTTGTTGAACCCTCATGAGGTTTTCACATTTTAATTTGCTCTGGTTAATTCTTTTGAGACCTTCAAAAGGATTATTTCTTTGTCATATCCCTTTGTCACAGAAATTTCCACGAAAAGATTCTTTTTACTACATGGGTACTTTGTCATTTTCAAAAATCAAAACATTCACTTTAAACAATTTAAAAGACAATACTATTGTTCATGCAAGGAAAGAAACATGCATTTTCAGAATGTCTGAATGATACCAGATGTTCAGAATGAGTTTCACTTACTTGGTAGTGATGGGACAATCTGTAGAATCAACCTACCATAAAAATAAAGGTTTCTATTTGCTTCCTGCTCAGCTGTACTGGAAGTTATACAAACATGACAGGTTTTCTATTAAAATTCCTTGAACTGAGAAATACATTGCTTGAATCCACTGGGGAGAAAAAAAAAAAAAAGCAAACCAAAAACAACACCTCCCCAGATTCTAACATAAAACAGGATTACGACTTCTGTCTGAACTGGTGGTGTGATGGCTGAGGAGAGGTGCAGTTCATGCATTCAGGTTAGTCACAAAGACATAAGAGGCTGATTTATGAAGCTGAACATTCTGTCAACATGTATAATTCTACTTTAGGTGTGATTGCTTTAAGATATTTTATTAATCTATTCCATATAATGGAATATAATAGCTGTTAATTTCAAATTAAACAGCTGTGTGGTTGCTGCTTAAATTTCAAGCATGTGTACAATATGTTTATCTTTAATGACATCCACTCACTTGAATTTTTAGAATGAATTGTTAAGTCTTTCCAGAATTGAGCTGATGCATGGATTTTCCTTAACTGCACTTGCATATCCCTATTGTAAGAAAGATAGTTGGGAATTTTACAGAAGCATAATCTACAGAGAATGAGATTGCCATCTTTTGAGATTAATTTGGATTGTATAATCTACTAATTTTGTCTACAAGAAGAGGACTTTGCTCTTAACTTATGGGCTATGTTTAGAATACTAGACTTTTACAGAGAAAACATTATTTACTATTAAAATGAACATATTTTATGCAATAATTACAGTGTGCAACAACTATGCCTCAGTTTTCAAACATAAAATTAAATTCAAAATCATTTAAAGCATACTGGCCAAGAAATACTGTGTCTCCACAGAGAAAGGCTGCCAAAGTATTCTAGAAGTATAAGCATACCAGAAAAGCCTTTTAAAGTGTAGACAAACCTTTCACTAAATCTACCTTCTACCTTAAGAAAATCCATAGTGAAATCCTGTTACACTCCTTTACAAATATTCCTCACTCTTCTTCAAGACACGATCCTCCATCAATTTAAGGAGCTCACAAAGGTGATTCGGTTGATTTAATCCTAAATTGAAAACTGATTATTGAGCAACTTCCTTAATTCCCAAACCATGACATGGCAATACTCTGAGAATGTAAATTTTGGGTGTTGTCTCTTTGCCGTTTTTCCTGATCTAGGCATTGCAAAGCTGTAGTCGTATATTTTCAGAGTTTCTCAAAGAACCAATCATGTCATACTTCTCTCAGCTTTTGTTCTGACTTCTTTCTGTATATAATCTTGGCTTTTTCTACCTGTGTTGTTGTGTGATGCCAGTTAACAGGGCTTTTTAAGAGTGTCCTCATCATAGGTAGATATTTTTAATTCTTTAGGTGAAATCTTAAGATGAGTTTCCTGGTCACCATTTTCTGCCAGTTCAAATTCCCAAAAAATTAGAAGAAAGTGCTCTTCTATTTTGCCATGATTCAGCTGAAATCAATTTTGAGGCTCCCACTGACATTTCAGCTAGAATGTACCAATAGGTTGTTGACGTTATATTTATGATACTTGAATGTGAATGTATAATCAGGATTAACTAAGTCTGGATGTAGTACTATTTATGGTGGTGATACAAATGCCAACATCAAGATATTTCATAAGCAACATTGGCTTCTACAGGTACATCAATCAGAAAAGGAAGGTCAAAGAAAACGTACCCCTACTAATAGATGAAAATGGTGACCTCGTATCAGCAGACGAGGAAAAGGCTGAGGTACCCAACAACTTTTTTGCCTCAGTCTTCAATGACAACATAATATACAGAAAACTAATATGAATTGATGAAATTGCATGAGAGAAGAGGGAATCCAGAACATTTCAATGGTTTGGATTTTTTTGCTGCTGTTGTTCTCCAAGACATCCCCTAATAGTCAGCTGCCATAGCTGATGATTATAACTGAGTCTATCTTAGAAGGTTTTACAACTCTATTTAATGCAGATTCTATTCTTCAAAAAGATTGCCTGAAACATTTCCATCCGTTCTCCCACGGCAACAATCCATAATAAATCCCACCATTCCCAAACTGAAAGCAACTAAAAGAACCGTTTCTGGCTATACCTTGTAATTAAAGCATTTACTACATGATTTATTTCTAATCTTTTTAGTCTTCTCCTTGTTACCTGACTTACATAAAATTCCCCATCTGGGTCACATCCCAACACAAAAAAACCCAACCAAACTTAGCCAGCAGTTACCTCCTCATTATCACGTCCCCGCACTGCTAGCACGATTATGTCACAATTCATTACAATGTTATGGCTACTACTACTCAGAGATCTACAAAATGTACCCTCTGGTTGTTCTAGGCATAATACAAGGTCATTGATGCTTGCAGATTTTCTCATGATTCTCTGCTTGTGCTGTCAACTGTCTTTAAAGCAACTAACTAGCCTATAATAAACTTTGACTTATGCTAAAGAGCAAATCAGCAAAGAGTAAACTCTGCTATAAATATCCTGTTTTCAAGCCAGCTTTCTAGGAATAAAACCATGGTAAAAGTAATGCAGTATATTACATATCATAATTAGAACTCATTTTTAATCTCTTGACTTCATAAACAACATTTGATCCTGCAAACCCTGAACTTTCTAGCATCTGAGCCTGCAAAACCTCTTTTGCAAACAGTGAACCACAGGAAAATATTGTTCCTCTTAGGAACTACTCACTTATAGAGAGAAAAATCTTCAGAACAACTTCATCTGTGGTATAGATGCCCTGAAACACTTATGAGCAAAACATACTGACAAAGTTATTTTGCTAAATGTGAATAGTAAGAGATATACTTGAAAACACTTGAGGCATCAGAAAGCTCAAAGGAGGCAACACACATTCAAGAAGTACTGCAAGCAAGAAAAAATGTAATGAGTTCTTTTTACTCCTGTCCTGAATTGCTTAGGGACACGCATCGGAACTCACAGGTAAAGAGATGTTTAAGTACCACTATCCAAAACAAAACAAGAAATAGACTCTTGTTTTCTGATGCACCCACACGTGCCTGACTGAAAGCTGGCCAAGCATCATTAGCACTATTCTTTCTTAACACATTAATTAAATCTCTTAATCATAATCAGGCTCTATCCTTGACCCATTAATGCTACCTTACAGCTGATTACTGCTGGGAGCTTTGTGTAGGACTGCTGGGAGAGTTTTGTTTCAATTTGCCTTTCTGCAAAGCTCCTGATTCGATTTTATTTTATACAATGCCACTTTCTTCTGCAGGTCTCTCAGTGTTACAAAGACAGTGTTACCATCTGTCTCCCTTCATTCCCACCTTGAGTTACTTGAATTTTGTAAGGCATCCTCTATTTGCAGGTGAACCCCAATGGAACTGTTTTATAGATAAAATCTAAGGAACAGAACTGTCTAACAAACTTCGCACTCTTACCTCATCAAGGCCATGTATGCCTTTGATTTGACCTCCTCTTCTTTATCTTTCTCTTTTATCTTTCCAACTTATCTGAAATCTCCTGTCTCTTTATCTTGCTAGTTCATCTTTGAATATATTCCACTGCCTTAATAGTCCTCCTTGTACCTACTGCTCTATAACTTTTAGAAGATTTGTACTTAAGAGTTTTATGTACTATCGTGACTTTATTTGCTCTATAGCTATTTATTTGTGAGACAGCCTGTAAAACTCTTAGTGCTCATCCACTTACATCAAATACCTTTCAAGTTGTATATTTTAAATATCCTACCTCAACATGCTTCCTGGCCTGACTATTAAAATCTCTTCATTTAACTTCATTGGCTGAGCATTTCAGAAATCAATTAGTGCTCCAATCACTCTGTCTGGTATTTACAATAAGAATTTAGCAGAGTTGGTCAGGAAAATGAAAAATCAAAAGGTTTTGTTTGGATATTTAAATATAAATGAGAAAGAATTTGTAATTCACACAGAATCACAGTGATTCTGTGATTCTGTGTGATAAATGAGAAAGAATTTTTAATTCAAGTTATTATTTCAATTTTTTGGACAAAACCTGAATCAAAATATTTCAGTGGTCTTTAAAAGGCATTGTAACACTTCACAGAAGTTAGTGCCTCTGACTACCTCTTTCACAATACACATATACCTGTCTTTAGGTGAAATGACATAATATAGTATGTCCTATAACTGAGGTTCATCATGGAAAAGAAATTCTTACCAAAACCTCATTTCACTAAAGAAATGCAAATCAGTTGAATTATAGTCCCTACCACACAACACAACTGCATTTCTGTCCAGTTCTTCACAGAAGAGTTGAAAATTTTCACAGAAAACAAACAATACTTGTAAACATTTGGCAGATATTCTCCAATTAACCCTAAATGTGAATGTATGATCTACTTCATTAACTATATTAGTTTCTGGATATAGAAGTGTTTTAGCTTGCAGTATTCATGTGGTCTCCATCCCCTTTCATCAAACTTATTGCCAAATAATAACACCCAAATTTACATATATACCTGTATTAAAGAAAAAACAAAACCAACTACCAAACATTAAGGAAAAGCCACTAAAATAAATTGCAAAGATAGTTAAACAAATCTTCAATGAATTTAGACACAGGGAAACACTTGATGAAATTCAACACTTACTGAAAACTAGATATTTATATTATCTCTTTATACTATTCCTATTATAATATATCCAATATCAGTAGCATGAAAAAGAATGAGTCTTCAAACTTCATGAGCCTTATTTTATGCACTTCAGATTAACTGCAGCACATACAACACACCTCTGCTACAGAATGGTTCTAAGGTTATCATTGATCTTGCCTGAGATTTTCTTGTAAAGAATTACTTGCTCTCCTCTCTCTGGATGTTTAAAATTAAGCTCATTTAGTCTGTGAACATATCTTTGTACACATTAATGTCAGGTACCAATTATTTGTACAGCATCCTTTTAATCAGAACAGCTTTTATTCCCTCATGACTTACTATATTAATCCCAAATTACAAAAACATTCAGAGAGCAAGAGTTCACCCTTAGTGTAGGAAGCAGATTTCCCAGCTTATAAAATTATACTGGTAAATCAGTTTTAGTACATGCTCTGTATCATGCAACATGCCCCGCTGCCCAGCTCCAGATTGTATGTTGTAATAATGCCTGAGGCCATTGGACTTGATTATTTTTTGATAAAATGATGTTCTATTCAAACTGTATCAGCACCAATGCCAGTGTCCTGTGCATAAGATCTTTTGTTGTGACCTTATTCGTATGTTTTTATGCTCGCTGAAAATAACATATTTGTATATTACAAGAATCATGTATTTGGGAGAATTGTGTTCAAGAAAAGGTAGAGCACTTCCCCTTCCAACAAAAGAGAGAAGTGCTTTCAATATAAGTTACACCAGAACTTAATAATTTACATGTTTCAATTTCATAATGCAGTCACCTGTACTGCATTCGTTAATTGTTCTAAAATCCTAAATGAATAATTTTCAGTTAACCTAGTATATTAAAATCACAACACTTTTTATACCTAACCATTTTAACATGGGAATAGTCAGTAGAATATAAGTTATTAGGTATTTCCTTGCTACGTTAGGACCATAAATACTTGCATTATAAACCCCTTTTAAAACTTTTCAAAAAATTCACTTTGGCAAACTTGTATAGAAAATTGTGTAAATAATGCAAAGTATGTCTTAGCATTTTGGAATTCTAATGTTATATTTATTACTTTAAAGAATGTCACTGTTAAAGAAGCTGCTGGAGCTGGGAGTACTGTTATTCCTACTGACAGCTGTCACTGCTTCGTTCCACTTAGGTGAGCGTAATGAGCCAGCCATCACGGTATTTGTTTCAGAGGTACGACTTCACATCAGGAGAAAGCAAGTTACTTGGGGACAAGTTTATAAACTGACACTCATAGAAGCAACTAAACCAGTCAAACCAAAGTCAGTGCTGAAGTTTTCTCTAGCAAAGGACACTACAGTTCTCTTGAGCTTCAACAATGAAAGCAACTGGAAATGATGCACGTTTGCACTCCAAATCATCCTCAACCCAGCCCTTTTACATAACAGACACCCCAGATTGCTTTTGTTGTATCCCATGCTGAGAAATAAACCCAGAATCCTCTTTGCCTATGCCAGCCCCTATACGCAGGGAAGATTTTATCACAGTAGGGTGTCCATGTTATATAGTGAAGATTTTGAGTAACTGTCATGCAAAAATAAGAACAAACATCAAACAGAATTATGGAAACATCAAAGATGCTTTTGAACGAACTGCTGCAGGTTTCAAACAATTTCTATGACTTTTTGTATAAATAATAGGCATATTACATTGTAAACATTAAAATAATCCATGAAAAGATTAAATTAAAACATATGACATTAATAGAGAATGAATAGATTTTAAAAACCTTGGCCTTCCATCTACTGAAAGAAGTCAGAATAAATTTATGAGGGGAACCTGCATTGTTAGCTCACTATTTTTCTCGCCATTTCCTAAACTGTTTTCAATGTGTAACTTCTTGGAAAATATTTTTCTTCATTTCCCAGTCATACTGCTCTCTTAAGATCTTAAACAGATATTTTCTATTTCCTGTTTCTTAAATCCCATTCACTTACAAAACAAAGATGCTGCATTTTTTTGTCTTATCTCTACACATTATCCACCAACATTGCACAAAGAAACTGTTATTCTTTTGACATTGCATCTCAATAAATGGATTAAATGAGCTGTGAATACCAGCATTTAACCAATAAAAAGATAACTTTATTTATTTAAAATGTATCAGATCTGCTTCATCTAAAAGGCTAATTGAAAAGGCTATTCAGGTCAGCTGGATATTAGAAGACAACTGAATCACATTTAATGCTACTTAAAGGACGTGAACAGGCTAAAAGAAAAATTAAAACACAGCCATTAAAATTTAATTTGACTTAGTAAATCCATTAACATTTTGGTCTTATGCAGCAGCAAGCATTCTAAAAATATTCAGAAACCCGGAATTGTTAAATATCTGACCCTTGTGTACCAAAAGTGATTGAAAGTGACCTTAAAAGGCAAATCAGAAAAAAATAACACAAAAGGAGAAAAATTCTTTGAGTTCCATGATTTGTTGAGAGTCTTTGTATAAATGTGCATTATTACTGAACACACACACATGCATATATAAATTTTCTGCTCACAGCAAGGTTCTCTCTTGCTCTGAATCACTTCTATTGTTGCTGCTTTTAAACTTTTGTGCCTTACCACATCTATCAGCAGGTTTCTCTGTGACATATCTCTGCCTCTTATAAGGGCCAAGTAGATCTATGCAGTTATCAGCCTAAGCTCAACTGGAAACTTTCTCTCATAAGCTATTTTAGAATAACCTCTTACAGGAAAAGGCAACCTACTCACACATTGTGGTCAAAGCCATTTAGTGCTGTGGATTTTAGTCTTGTCATTACACTAGAAATAGTTACATTTAAATTCTAGCATTTTTCTATTAATTGCACACTTTGGCTTTCATTTTAACATTGAATATCAGATTTGGACATCAAATGAATAAAACATTTTACATGAGCTGTAAAGAAACAATTTATTTTTAAGACAACACCTTATCTTACTCCTAGTAGTGTGCTTGTGATACCTTGGTTTACCACTACACGTTTATGTTTTCGTTTGTAATCTGGAAATGCTACTGCCAATATTGCACAGACTGTATACAAACACATAAAGTAAAGAGAACAAAGCAGTCATCAAGCAGTAATTTTGAAGATTTTACCCAGTTTCATATAGAAACTTTGTCTAGAATTAAAATGGTAACAAATGCAATTGTATATCAGTAAATGAGGTAAATTTCAGATTGACTGCAAGGCAATGAAATATATTACCCCAGTGTAGGTTTTGATTCTTACTTTTTTTTCTAATTCAGTTAGAAGTTAAGTGCTAGGATTTGTAATATTCTTTGCAATATTTGTAAAATGCTTTCTTGTAATATTCCTAAAATAATAAAACCTTGCATTTCATATCTTGCAGCATGCACACTGCTTGCATTGCTCTGGCTTAATTACTAGTAATTAACATCACTGATGATGGAAAAGGCTAAATACTGCTAAGGTTGTTAAAAATTAATTCCACGATGTGCAAGTTACAGAAACAACAAGGCTAATCCAGGAAGTTTCTGACTCTGCAAATCCAGTGCAAAATCTCTGGGTTAACAGATATTAGGGGTATTGGCACCTCCACTCTGCACTTGAAGTAATGTTAGAGGGAAGTATTATAACTCAACAATATCCTTGCTATGAGCTGATAAACCTGTGGAAATGGTAAAGGTTTGAGTAGACTAGAGCATGTAAAAAAACTTGGATCAACAAGACAGTTTTTGAAAGGTTTTGAAAGGATGCACTGTGCTGAGTACTCAACTGTTCCATGGGTTCTTACAAAGTTGTTCTCGTCTGCAATTTCCAGACACTTTATTCATCAGTTTCTACTTCATGATTCATCACGGCAAATAATAGATTAAATGAGTGGAAAAATAATCAAAGCTCTAATGACAAAGGGAAGTGTCTGAATATTACTCCAATAGATTACCTTCTAGACTCAGCTAGCCATTAATTTGGCTAAAAATTATTTTCTCCTTTCTCAACTTATTTTTTAATGGGTTATGAAAAATTGGAAGGAGAAACTAGTGATGATCTCTGTTCTTCCCCAGCTGTTGTACCTCTAATGCCTGCCACAGAATATTTTTATTTGTAGTACTCCAATACCTCAAGGTCAAACATTTCTAAACTCATGGAGTTCAGTAATGTGAAGCTGTTTTGCTAAGCTTTAAGATCAAATAGATTAGATTAGAATAACTCTGGTTAAAAGCCTCATCCAAAGCAGACAATAGTTTATCAGAGGTAAAGCTGTGCTCATAAGTAATATCCAGTCTGTTCATGGAAGGACTGCTAGATTCTTCCAGGATCTGCTTAAATTAGAGTTTGTGTGAACAACTGTACCAGCTCAAATGTTCAGTGACCAGCTTGCCTCATAGCTTCTTCATAGCAGATTCCTCCCCAACAAAATGAAAAAAAAACAGATAAAAATTTCACTTATAACAGCAGTGGAAGAAAATGAGCAGAAATCACAGTATTAGTACTTGAGCGGCTGGGTACAGCTTATGTCTTCTCTTATTATACTATGTATTTTGGAGTAAAAAACCCAATAGAAATAACTGTACCTTGTAATAGTGTAAATGTAAAGATACACAGTAGTGACAAAGTGTGAGTAGAATAAGGAACCTCTCTTGGAAGTTTGTCTAAAAACTTAATGAAAGCAACTACTGCTAAATTTATTATATTAATTTGAAATCTGGCACTATTTTAATCCTAGATCTGAGGAAAAAAGTATAAAAATTGCGTAATAGGACTTCAAGCACATTTGCTTCTCAGAATCTAACAGAGATTTAGATTCACATCAGGTGTTCTCACCTCATTGTAGAACCTATACAGCCTGCTTAAGAATATTTCTACTTTTTATAAGGATTTATCAAGAAATTCAATCATTTGCAAGGTAACTAGCTCAGTTAAATAAACCACAAAGTCTTGAGTATGTACCAGGAGTTTGGAAAGTGAAATATTCTTCATGCATTCTACCTCACATTCTCTCATTTATAATCATGTGTCCATACAGTCAGATAATTGCGATTCCAGTTGCCTTATAGAAGTCTCAGTTCTATTATGAATGTGCCACAATAACTTTAGTTATTCATCAGTTTGTGACCCTGTGGTACAATGTCTTGATACATTTCTTTGTCCTAGCTATTTCATTTTACTTTATCTCTGAGTTGGAAAGGAGGAATATCTTTAAATTACTTTCTTGATATACTAGAGAAAAGAGCAGAGTCCTGTTCCATGTCATTCCTTTATGCATTCCTTTGCCTTGTAGGAAATGTCACTGCACACAGGGAACTTTTACATTGTAGTATACTAAAGTTTGGCAGTATTGCTGCCTGACAAACACACTGACCCTGTCCTTTGCCCTCTTCATTGCTTTTCTATTAGCAATCCTTATCTCCAAATGTTACAGAGCCTCAAATCCTGGTTTCTAAAAGATAATATAAAATTCAAGCAAGGAGATAGTGATCTACGATTAGGCTCATGTTAGAACAGAAATCAATAAGAGTCTGAGAAAAACTCCCCTGAAGACTGGTGCAGGACAGAGGAATTGGCTTCCTACTCCAACAAATAAGACAGGATAGGCACTAGTTATTCTGCTTGATGCATTGCCCAAGACACTTGGACACCTTCTCAAGAACTACAATATAAGCCTTATCTAAAACAAAGTCAGTTCACCATCTACTTTATCTTAAGACAAAGAGAAGCTAACAAAAGTATGTCTAAGTAAATCTCAGCTGAGAAAGTCAGAACTGAAATCACAAGACCAATAGGATGCCTACGTAATTTCTAAAATAAAAGTTACTATGTCACCAATAGGTACTATGTGCTTATATCATAGCCATACAATCCTGCCCCTGCAGGAGTAACACTGTTATTTGAGTGTGCTACACGGAACATAAGAAAAGTGAAATCTAGTTTGTAAATAATTTGTGAATGATATGGACAAAGCACGCAGCAATGCTAAAATACAGCCATATTGGAACTGCAATTAATGAACATGATTTTTTTTTCCTCTTATTTTACTTAATTATTATTCCAGATCCTTTTCTGAATTTCTACAGACAAATCTGGTTGGTTGGTTTGGGGGTTTTTTTGTTTGGTTTTTTTTGGTTTTGTACTGAGATACAAATAACCACTACAGAGACTGAAGCCATAAAACACACAAAGATTATAATGCTTCTTCCAAGCATTTTTTTACTTTTAGGAAGCCCTTAATCTAGACCACTTCTTGTGTCAAAACCATGTATCAGCAGCTAAACCAAGTTAATAAATATCCAGGATACTGCAGAGTGTGGTGATAATGACTCAGCCCAAGACAACTTTTTACTGAAGCCACTGTGAAGCCATGTCCTAACACGGACCTATAGAAGGAAAGGGGCAAAACTGGAGTATTCACTGCCATGAAAACCAGTGTGAATTCTTTGTCTGCTCATCCTTACTAGCAACACTGGATCAATGCTAATATCATTAATAATAGATTTAACACATCTAACAGAAACTAGTATATGCAAGATGAGATAGTACTATTACTACTGAAAACACCCTATATCTCTTCATAGTATAAAATACATTTTTAAAAAACAGGAAAAAATTATCAGGTCCTCAGTACAACACTCATTTAAAAGTGCTAACAGAGTCTAAACTACATTCCCACCTTGTAGATACCTGGGACAAATACTGTACTAATCAGTGATGTCACACACTAAAATAGTGGTTTTTCCTTCCATGCCAGAACCTCTTATTAACTCAGTACTGGAAGATCAACTTCACCCTCAGTGGCTTTTGTAACCTTTAATGTTAAGTGTTATTCCCCACCTCAGAATTTGTCGCATTAAATTTAAGAAGAAAACAGTCTTAAATCTTTGCAATTCAAAATAGAGAGGCTGAGTACTGAAAATAATGCCATGTCAATTCCTGATTCAAACAGACTGCATGGTAAACTCAGTCTTTCTGATAACACTGTCCATGGTATGCTTTATATATTATATTATCAGCATCTTCAATACTTCCTTCTCTACAATTGCATTGTTAGGCCTCATAGATAGACAATGAAATGCATCCCACACTGTGTGGGTGTGATTTATTTATTTCATAACTACAATTTTCTACTTTTCTACTTCCATGCATTTCAGTGTTGTAGTTTCTGTTTCAAGATGACCCAGGTAAGCGTAAGAAAAAGGATTAAATAAAAGAAAAACTTCTCCTAAACTCTCATATGAAGCTATACTAACTGAAACACAAAGAATATAGAACCATAGAAAAATTTAGTTTGGAAAAGGTCTTTAAGTTCATCAAGTGCAACCCTTAACCCACCACTACCAAGTCCATCACTAAACCATGTCCCTAAACACCACATCCACACATCTTTTAAATCCCTTCAGGAATGGTGACACCACCATTTCTTTGGGCAGCCTGTTCCTGTACTTGACAATTGTTTTGGGGAAGTAATATTTCCTAATACCCAGTCTAAACCTCACCGATGCAACTTGAGGCCATTTCCTCTTGTCCTATCGCTTGTTACTTGTGAGAAGAGACCAACATCCTCTTCACCACCACCTCCTTTCAAGTTGTTGTAGATAGTAATAAGGTCTCTCCTCAACCTCCTTTTCTCCAGACTAAACAATCTAGTGTCAGCCTTGGGAATTCAGATCCATTAAAAGAGAAAAAAATACACTCAAGTACAGTATGTGATCTAAACTTCTTTTTTCCAGCAAGATATTCTTAGATATAATTTGTTCTGACAAACCAACCTTGTACAGTAATAAAACACAAGAACCTGGGAATGTCAGGATTGCTCCCCCATTTATAAAATAAAAAAAAAAAGAAAAAGAAAATGGAAAAAACCCTCAATCATTGGAAAAAAACTCTGATACTTTTTCACTAATCTTCTTTGATTTTTTACAAGATAAAAATATCATTTTTGTGTACTGGAGTAAAACAGCCAAGTGATTTCATTTGTTTTCACTCACCTCCTGAAGCCACCAGTTATGGTAACTAAAGCTTCCGGTAGAAACGTGCAGACAGTATTCTTGACAATCAAGCTCACTGCATCAGCTTCTGCTCTAGATACACAGCTAACAAGGTCCTCATAGTAGAGAAACCCTGGAAATCAAAGGCAAAAAAGTGTTGATCACACAGTAAGCCTTGTGTGAAATAGCCATCTCTCAATAAGAAGTTAAACCACACATCATACCCTATCCAACAGCAAGAATTAATAAGTGCTTAATCTTGAACCTGAAGCTATGGGCTTGTTTCAGGACACATTGTGGGAAGAAATATATTTTGATCTGGCGTTTTCAGGAGACTTTTTCTTCCTTCCCACTGTTCCTGAAGTCAGTCTCCTGCCCTGGGTGTTGGGGATTAGAGCCAAGAGACAGCCTCTTCTCTCATCTTTGTCCTTATAGTTTATATAGATTTTTGTCATTATAATTTGTCATCAACTGTAGCAGCAGCTACTATTGCAATAACAGTTACAACTTACAACAACATAGCAGCCAGGATAATTGCTCCACTTCCTGAGAATCTCAATATTTATAAATTACTCTATCTTCCCTACCAAGTCCCGTCAATGGCATTTCCGGACATGCTGCTTTAAAAGGCACATTTCCCGAAATTATGGCGCTCTATGCAAGTGCAGGGCTCAGAAGTATTTGAAATATCCCAGCTATCTTTATGTCTGATGACAGAGTGTGTATCAAAAGAAGTCCAGTCCTGCCTTGCATTTTGATATGACATGTAAAAGAAAAAAGGTTAAAGGAGCATGAAGGTTTGCAACCTGATCCAAGGGATTCTGGGGTGATGCATAACATAGGAATTTAATGCAAAAATAAAGTTTTATTATTTTAATGTCATGCTATATAACGTCATTTCTAACACGACTGGTTCCTTTGTTTAAATGTGTTCCTTTATTTAGGAAAATGGCATAGACACATGTACAGACATAAAAAACTGTGTGGAAGCAACATTATTCATTTGATCATGACTAACTCGTTAAAGTTACAATGTGCTAGTATTATGGAAACAATTTTACAACTATTTTATTGCAAATCTAGATTTATCACTAAAGTAGGGCTGCCTTGAAGCAGATAGATTCCCTCTGAGAAGTAGTTCTGAGTTTTCCTAATTTAATTTTTCCATGACATGTGAGAAAATAACACATTAATAGCTCTGTGTATAAGAGCAGATTTTACTGGCTATCTGCATCAGCATTTAAAAATACATGCATATTCATGTGTTCCTAATAACATCATCTTTAACTAGAAGCTCTGTTAATCCAAATATATCTTAACCTAATAGTTTAATAGTCACAGGTCACTGCAGCAAAAAAAAAAAAGAATGCATAAATGAACTTTACCTTCTCTTCTGATTCTGTTATCAAGTTCTTATAAGTTTTTGAGACTTCCACCTTACCTGCTTTCTGCATTTTTGATAGCTTCAGGGTCTTGTCAGCTTTTACCTCTTCCACAGTTCGTAAACCCATTCTGTACCATTTCTCAGATGTTTTCACTCCCACTCCAAAGACTGAAGTAAATTGCTAAAGTCAGCAGAAGAACACATATTTCAGTGTTGTTTTCTAAAGAAGCAGCAAACTAACTATAAGTAGATAATGGCAAGGTTTCACAGGGAAAATATTGGGCAAAGTTTATCCTATACTGAAGATAAAAGATAGCATCATGCAAACATAGAGATTCAGCTTCCTTCCTTCTCATAGTTCTGTTTAACAAACAATCAGTTTTAGACATGAGCAGATCTCATTAAAATGAAATCTAAATAATTATCACAGGATGGTTTAGGTTGGAAGGGACCTTGAAGATCATGCAGGTCCAACCCCATGCCATGGGCAGGGACACCTCCCACTAGATCAGGCTGCTGGAAGCCCCCTCCAACCTGGTCTTGAGCACTTCCAGGGATGGGGGCAGCCACAATCCAGTGTTGCAGCACTCTTGAGAGATGAGGTCAGTGGGAACCCTCTGTCTTTTGAGATTCTCCACCGAAGGCAATGGGTCTCAATGTGCATGGAAACAGACAGTAAGTACTTAGAGATGACTAATCTATTCCTATATCATATTCTGTAAAACACATACATTTGGAGGTCATGCCAAACACAGTTTTCCAAAATGGGATTCAATTTCAAGTACAAATAGTAATTTTTGTTTTCTTGTGTGTTATAAACAGTCATAAAATTCTTCAATCCTCATGTGAGCCAAGCTACACATCTTGTTTGGAGCACAGGTTTTCTTGTTTTGCCCACTGGGGAAAAAAAAAGCCTAAATCTACCAGTCTCAGAAGTTTTACCATGGTTATTTTCCATTTATTCCAAAGTAATTTTGTACAATAACTTATTCCCCAAGAAAGGATGCAAAGCAAAAATGTCACAGTTGTAAGCATTATTCAGTAGATCAATATCTTAGATGAACAGTGATATGAAAGCATGAGGGAAAACTTTCATGTTTGCCTTAAAGCACATTCTTTATGTTCAGTTTGTCAATACTGAAGCTCTCAATAGTTCCTTTGTACTTTTATAGAATTCAATGAGTAGCTGTGTAAGACAAGAATAACTGCTGTTTTCTGTTGAATCTACAACGTCTGAATTCCAACCATAGTCACTTTATTTTGTGTTTTATTAATGAGATTAATTCCTTGGAAATAATTAAGATAAAGAGAAGAATGAAAATTGTGGATAACATTAAATAGGAGTTACCCTACATTTTGCCTATAATGGAGGAAATTACCTTTTCTTTGTCTGAATCATGAGTGTTTGTGAAAGCATGTGATTTTTTTAAATATAAAAGATTGTTATCTTTTAATGCTTTTTGCTAGTGCTAAAAGATTTTCAAAAGGTTCTATTACCGAGTTTAGAAGAATTCCAAAAGACTTAATTAATATTGGGATAAAGAACTAAAGAAAATTGATTCTATGGCACTGTTCAAAATTTTAGGAAAGAAAACCCATACTTTTTTCCTTCTATGCTAAGATTCATTATTATTCAGTGTATTTACAGATATTAATTTACAGACACTGCCAAGAGTACAGTGTGAGTAGCAGGTAACCCATTTCTTCAAATTGTGTATGAAAGCACTACTCTTTTTTAGCTGGTGAAAGTGAATTATATGAATTTGTGTGCAGCATCCACTTCTATAAGCAGGCAAACTGATCATGTCATTCATGTACCCCACATCTAAAACATAGACTATAAATTTATTTCAGTTGTTAGATAACTGTGGTCCTGGGACCAGGAGTGATCTTTTCAGTCATGATGAGTGTTTTGCAGCAGTTACCAGGACCACACTAAACAGTGAAATTTAATAATTCATTAATCACAGAATCACAGAATCACAGAATGACCAGGTTGGAAGAGACCCACTGGATCGTCGAGTCCAACCATTCCCACCAATCCCTAAATCATGCTCCTAAGCACCTCATCTACCCTAACCTTAAACACCTCCAGGGAAGGTTACTCAACCACCTCCCTTGGCAGACCGTTCCAATGCCTAACCACCCTCTCCATGAAGAATTTCGATTCTACATGGCTGTATTACAAACACACAAAAAACTGCTGGGAAAAATTTGCTACAGCAAATTTAGCCAAAACATTGAGATAGTGCTCAGCTAACAAAAGAACTACATAAGTTTGTTGTAATTTGGTATGTGAAACAACACATCAAGGATATTTGAGATAATCTGTCCCCTGACAGATTTTAGCTTAATCTCCCAGAAATTTTCTTAAACTCTGAAGCATAAGATTTAATGACTTATCCTCAATCTTTATTACCATTAATAAGCAAGTCTGTTTCCTGAATCCTGCCACACATATGAATCTATGTCTTTTCTGAGTATTGCTGCAGATGACATCAATAACTATAACTGAACAACCTTTCATAATTGTAGTACATGTCAGAGAGAACAGAAGAACCTTTCAATAGCTGAAGTAAAAGTGAGTAATGCCAGAGAGAATTAAATAGTGCCATTTCTTTTACTCTCTGAATTAAATTTTTCTGAAAGCATGAACAGATTATTTCTAGAGATTAAAAGTGCAGACAAAATTGAAAAAAAATATTTTTTCTGGTGTATATTTTTCCAGTGGAGAATTCACTCATAACTTAATAAATGGGAATTGCATTATGTATGGTTTTTAGATTCCCCATAACTATAAAGAAGTGTTACCACAACTCTCAAACTATAATCTGCCTAACAAATAAATATCTCAAGTCCTCTTCCTTCTGCCTCATTCAAAAAGAGTATTGACATAGATGAGTCGTCTTCTTCACCTGGTATTTTCCTAATGTCAGATTAAGTTCGTGTAGTGTTATAAAGATATTCAACTGAGGGGAAAAATATACCAAACAATGGGTTAAACTTACAGCAGAGAGTATACATTACATTATTTTGCAGGGAAAAAACTCAGTTCAAGCTTAAGTGCCACTGTGTATGCCTTACATTAATTAGAAAGGTAACTGATTTTACCTTTATTCCTTATTCTACTACAGTTTCTCTCTTTCCCTTTCCTCAAGACTTTACTTTCTTTATACTTGATATTGGATGTTCTTTCATAATAAAATTAATGGTTGTGCCTAAGCTTAACTAAACAGAATAAAATAGAAGCAATTTTAAACCACAGCAACAAACCTCAAAAGATTTACCTTAAATGATTTGTATCGTTCATCATTTAACACTTCTGTAGCTCTAGAACTCTCTCCTTCTTCAATAACCTCCTAGAAAAAGGAAAGCATTACTTAAAAAAAAATCAAGATAATAGCTAGATTTATAAAATAATCTAAAAGAAAGTCATGTCAATCTCTAAAAACATGAACAGTATCCTTATCAAGCATATTATTTTATTCCAATAGGATAAAATTCTGCACCCCTTTTTGAGACAGAAAATTACTGAAGGATGAAGGAGAAACTTGAACCACAGAATAAATTCCACAGTACTTATTTACTCATAAATACTCAAGGACAAAGTAGAAACTAGGACCATGGAATATATTTCACAGTACTTATTTACTCATAAATTCACAGTCAGAAAGCAGTTATTTACATGAGCTATCAATGAGTTGCCCTGAAAATTAGATTTCATTGTTTTGTTGAGTTTACTTCTCTTAAAAGTAAGAGCATTGTAAGGACAGATATATTTTTTCCTTGAGTGTATAGTTCCTTCAGTGTTTCTGATTAAAACTAAGAAACAAAAAAACCTCCCACCAATAAAATCCCCCAAATGGTCCTATTTCCTGTGGAATCATAATTGAATTCTCAGTCCCCAGGCAGTAGGTACAAAGAGTACTTCAAACACTACATTCTTAACTGATGGGGTGAGGCAAACAAGGAGCCAGAGTGAATCACAACACTCAGGAATGACCTCTCCAGATAGCTGAGATCCCCTGATCAGCTGTCTGCTGGAACAGCAGCACCTGAGTTGTGGGGTCCTGAAAAGGCTAAGATTTAAAGAAAAATGCAGGGGAGCTCAAAGCTCCAGTAAGTCTGTAAAGTTCATATATCACCTAGATAAAAGGCTCTGCTATAACTCATAGCAATGTAGGATTTAACAATAAAGTGCTAAAATATTTATCAGGTTTTTAAAAATAGTATTTCTAATAAAGTATTCAAGTGAGCAAAGTGATGTTGCCAAGGGCAGAGGTCACATGAACAAAACTATTAACCTGTCACATCCAAAGCAGAGTAAGACTTTAAAAATTACCTACAAAGATGATACTGCATTATTTATTAATTTGTATTTATGCATTAATTACCTTTGTTCCTAAAGGCAGGGGTTCCACGACAGAACCTTACGTTACTACAAAAGGTTTCCAGAAATCGTTGCATTCTTAGTAACAAGGACAATAGAATGTTATTACAGTAAATACAGAAGGTTGTGTAAAAACACAGAAATATAAAAGCTGTACTCTGTGACCTCGAAAAGCAGATGTGCGAAAGAATCAAATGGCAGATAACACAGAGATACTTTACCTCGATCACATCTCTGACTCGGTCTCCCATACAGGGTAACCCTTGTATGTCTTTCATTCTGGTTACTGGAAACGGAAGAAATTTCAGCACAGAAGCTGCTCTCAGAAATTCCAGGCAGAATATTTCATTTTCTTTGAACTCATAATTTTCAGCCATTATTTCCAAAGCATCCTGAGGAGTGGGGATGGAAGAGGTGTAGAAAAGTTAGTGTTTAATAAAAGGTTGAACTATTCAGTATATTCCTTAAAAAGGTTACTTTGTATGCTAATTCAAAAATTATTTCTTTATACTAGAGTGTAAAGATGGAGTTCATTAAAAGAAAAATTCAGCATAATTTTCTAGCCACTTTAAATATTCCAGGTATAAAAGTTGAATTTTAGAGGCAATTCTGAGAAAATATTCTGATCTGTAATAAAGCGAAGCATTAAAAATCTTCTGAGAGATAGACCTTTTGTATTCTGTGCAGATATAATAAATCAATGTGAAATAACGTCATAATCTATAGAATTTCTAGAAGTTTTTGGAAAATATTTCCTTCACGGCCCTTCAGCTATTTATGGCTTGGTTTAATGCACTCAAAACTGCCTGGAGATTACAAGTGCATTATAAAAAGAAACCCGAAACTATCCATATGTCATTTATGCACCTTTGGAGTCTCCCTGTCTCCCAGAATATATATATTAATAGCAGCTATATATATATTAATAGCAGCAATTTTTAGAAATGAAATGCAGGGAACAGATTGCATAGTGATGAAGTGTTTCCCTTTGTAAATACTATGTTTTAGGAGAGAAATGTTGCAAAGAAAGTTTGTGAATAACTTAAAGTAAGACCTTATGTATGTCTGCAGCTGATCAGCAGCTGGGAATCTGAGTTTTAACAAAACCTTGCACACAACTTCAAAAGTTTTCAAGTTGGAAAAATTAAGTGGTGTCTTCAGAGATATTTAAGAGTGTGTCATTTCCAGAAAAGACTTTCAGGTTCAAAGTGTTTCTGTAAAATGCATCCCACACCTCAAGGTTAGGGATGCTCTTGTACACCGTTCTAATGGCACAGGGCAGGCTAGGTACACACCAGAAACAAGGCAGCTTTGTGAAGCTTCCACACTGCATTGTGTCCTGCGCTCCTGCCAGAGATCCCTTTTCTTACTCTTTGGCCAGTCTCTAAAGAACAGCTAACAGATCCCAGGCTTGAAATGGCCATATGCCCCTCTATATCAGCTGTTGCATACCCTTCTTGTTTTCCAGTTTACTCCCATTTCTACTTTGACCCAAGAGGCATTACAAAATAACAAAAAAAACGTGGCTGTCAGTGTGCCTGCAATTATCACTTCACTGAACTGTAGTGTAAGTGTCTGTTCAGAAAAGAGTTTGGAATAAGGATGAGTAACAACCTGTGATACAGCTATCAGCAGCAAACGGCTTCCTAGAACAATGACTGCAATGGATACTAAGAAAGAATAAGAGTGTGTTCCTGCCCTTAGTGTTTATGGGATCGTTGTTCATATTTAGACTCAGCTTTCATATAATTTGTAAGTAAATGTATCACTATATAGTTTAAAGAAAAATAATTTTAGATTTTGTTTTTATCTTAGCATTAATGTACCAATTAAAAACCAGCAGGCCTTGCATATCCTAAATGCTACATGTGTAATGTCTCCAGGTGAACTGGAGTTAGTTCCAACTAACTGGCATCACAGCAAATCCAGTGAAGTCATCCCTTTACTAAATCTGTGGAACAAAGAACAGCATCTTGTCATAGAATCATAGGATCACCAGGTTGGAAAAGACCCACTGGATCATCAAGTCCAACCATTCCTATTGTCACCCTGCACTGAAATACTATAGTCTCATTTAAACAACAACAAAAAAGATTTTACTTGAGGTACAATTATTTAGATCATTAAAATAGAACAACTTCTTAAAATTGAATGTCCACGTCACACTTACTGAAGATTTATTTACATATGATGCTTCATTGTTTGGTCAATTCTAGAAAAACAGACCACCAGATACATAGTGTTGTTCAGATTATAAACCCTAGAGTCTCATTGAAGCAAAATGAAGGGCTTAATCAAAACCTTCAAGAAAATGTTCTGCTTGCTCATGCTAGGATTTGTAAAACTTTCTGCTTAACAAATAAAAAATATGAATTTTAATTGGTTTGACAGTGTTTCTTTAGAAGAAATACATACACTTAGCTGAACAAAACCACTTCACTTTCCTTCTTTCCCTCTGCACTACCATGTTAAAATGCATAAAACAATTAATTAGGGCTTGCTAAAGATAATTTGCTTTGTTCTATATATTACCAGTATAACTTCACTCCTTGATCTCTCTAAGTCTCAGTCACCACTTATCCATTTCACGGTAAGAATTTTCCCCTTGCCTGCATATTTATTTATTGACTACCCTGATTACCCTGATTAGGGAGCGCTGTGCAATTTTTTCATAATATTTCATGAAAGACCTCTTGAGACAGAGAGCTGTTTAGTAAGATTCTTGATCTGGAACTTTCTACCGCTGTTTACATTTGACTAGCCCTTGTGTATAAGGGATCAAAGGTGGTGGGGATGGGAGAGGGGGAGAAAGGGGAACATTCCTTTGAGGAAAAAAATCCAAACAAACCAGAAAAGCATTCTATTACAAAAATATTGCAGTAGACCTTAGCTTCTTTACTGCTCTCTTTAAAGCTCTTGCAGTGGCTAATTATTGGATTTATTCAACTGTTATTCTTTTTTCTTTTTTTTCAAAGTTAAGATTTTTATTTGCTTGATAGATTATGTTGTATTTAATTACACATCTGGTTAAAGACAGATGCACGTTATATTTCCTATTCAGAAAGACAATCAATGCAGAAAAAGGGCATAATACCAGTTCAAGGTCACAAGTAACAACGATTCATGCCAATTTTCAAATGGAAGGAAAAACGCAGCATACACAGTACTGCAAAGCAAATTAGGGAAATATGTTTTAGAAGTAGGGTGATAGAGTCGGATGTTTCCTCTGTCATAGGTTTTTAGATGTTCTCCCAAGTCTTTTTTTTTTATTGTTTACCAGTTGCAAAGATTCTTTTCTATTATGATGAAGTAGAAAAAGCTAATTCTTGCTTTAAGCATGGTTTACAGTTCCCCTCACAAAATTATGATTACTTTTTCTTTCTTTTTCCTCTCTTTACACTCTGTGCATGTGAATACTCATGAAAGGAGTGCCTGGCAAGGTATTTTCTACGCCAGTTAACAATAGCAGGATTAATCAGGGTACAGTACCCAAAAGATATAGTTGCTACCTTGTTAAAATAGTCTATACAGACTAAACATAGGCAGAAACCACTCCTCCTAATTACCTGCTCAGCGATACCTAGTAATGATGGAGAGTGGCAGAGTCATCTTCTTGATTAGGAGGCTCAAAAAGTCTAGGTATGTTTTTTTCTCACTCCCAACAGGCGGCCTCTCACATGCACATTTAAATAGATGTATTCTACACTGAATAATCAGCCATAGTGATGAATGTGTTTGCATATACCAGCACCACTGCTGCTTTAGAGAGGTATTAGCCCCTTCCTGCTGGCAGGAGGGCAGTTTTCAGAAAAGCTGTGTCACCATTGCTATTGAAAAAGACAACCACATGTAGCATTTTACTCCTAGGGTGTTGACAGTCAATGAGAAAATATAATCAAAGCATTGTTATCATTCTAGTTTGCATTTTTCAGTGTTTTCCTGCCTTTGCAAAGCTCATTATGCTGTTTTAAATAAACAATTAAAAGGTATTGAATATTCATTATTCCCTGTACAAACCATTGCTTGCAAATGCTGCACTTAATTACAGATCTATCTTTTTACATAAAATTGCTTTTGACACTCTTTTTGATAAAATCTTTCTGCTTTAAGAAAAGAAAGCAATTGATCTCCAAGTGAAGAAACTGTCTATTGAGTAGTATAAACCCATACTGAATTACATTCCAGAGGGGAAAAGCATATGAACTCCTATAATAGCTGAAAACACACCTTTTGCAATCTATTGGGTCTCTGGTGAAATCTACTTATGATGATTCAAAAAGGCAAGTTGCCTACTCCTCGTTCATTCTAAGTCTTTGTATTTCTTATATGAAGCACGTCACCATCTTTTTATCAATCAGTTCAGTACTCAGATTTCTTGTTCAAAAGGTAAAAATTTAACAGGACTCTAATTTTCTAGAAATATCCAACATGTGGGATTTCATAATCTCCAGGGTGTTCTGCAGGGGCTGCTCTAATTAAATGTGAAAGATAACTGGGCTACATCTCAGTTTTGCAGTTATTGCAAATTTTCCATCTATGTCTCGAATTTTGGAAAATTATGTTAATGATACTTAGGCTACAGAAAAATCTGGGGATGGAATGAAATTATGGATCCCAGCAGGTCAGATACAAAAGTACAAAAAAAATTTGTTGAATTATGTTAAAAATAAGGAAGAAGATGGATGTACTGACAGAAATTTTGAAGTTAATTTAGTATCTGCTATTTAAGACCTCATGACATAAAATATAATTAACAAAGCAAAGTTGCCAGTAAGCATCTTGCACATATAAAAATGCACAGTAAAATATTATATTATAAATACTAAAAATCACAATGCTAACATCAACATGAAGAGAAAGATTCTCACCTAATACATGGCAATGAGTTTCAGAGGAAAAAAAAAAATTAATAATGATATGCAAGTTTATCCTGCTGAACAGCTAACCCAATAACTTTCAATGGGAGTAATCAGAGTACAAGAATGCACACATTCAGAAAAGAAAAAGCATCTCATGGTCTCAAGCTACACCTTATACTATCCTTGTTTCAACAAGATTATCAGACCAGTTCCATTGCTACCTGCAAAATAGTCTTTAATAATCTCCATTTAAGATCCTGCAAAAACAGACATCACCAATATTATGCTACCAAGAAAATATTTTAAATCTAATCTGGTTTGTAAAGAAAGCATTTCAGCTTCATGGACAGGGATCTTGTCTTATTCCCATGCCTATATCTACTGCTTCTCTGCTGTGTGACCTTGGAAAGCTGCTTCAGACCTCCCTGCCATTGTTTCCCCCGCTATCTTTCATTCGTTGTCTATTAGGGCTATGAACTCTCCAGGGTTTGAATTGTCTTTTACAATGTATTTGTACAACATCTCTTATAAAAAAAGGCCTCTATCTTAATTGAGCCTGCAAAAGCCACTGCAGCACAAATGAAAAAATTATACAGGTGAACTTAATCCACTAAATGGCAGTGTGCTAAACAAAAAAAATTCTGCGTGATGCCTAGTTGAAGGATTATTATGCTCAGAAAAGCAATTTGAGTTAAACTGCTTTTCCTTTCAATCACTGTTTTCTACTTGAAGTTTATTTAGTAAGACATAAATCCAAAGGGAGGGTCCCAGTTCTCATCACATTGCTGTTGCCACTGTTTGGTGTCCATTCAAAACTGACCAAAGTGATTTTAAAGAGATTTAGAACAACAACCCTTTCAAATAATTTTCTGCTCCCTTTTCCTAGTGTAAATCCTAATCTCATGCATCAATAGGAAGAGACATAGGGCATACAAATACATTTTTTATACTCAGAGAGAGAAAATAAACATTTTCAGGTGTTTATTTCAAGCAGAATTAAGCAATTTGAGTCAACCCGCAGTATTGGCTTAAGTAATTTCCAAATAAATAAAATGATCCAGTTTTGTTCAATCTGATTTTTTTTTTGTTTTATTGTTGGTATCTGAACTAAAAAGCCCAATGCTTGTCCATGTCCAAAGATGGGATAACATCATCTTACATTAGCTAGAGAAACAAAGGGGCTGAGAGAAAGAATAACAGCAATAGTAGATTGTGCAAAGTCTCAGAGTCCTTGTATGCACACTGTTATAAGAAATAAGTATCTGTTAGCTCTAGGTTAATTTCTTACAACAGACAAGATTGGCACTCTTGAGAAGATTCCACATTTTCCCACATAATATGAAAGAAAATGAGCCAATTGTGAGAAAAGGTATGCTGACAGAGGACAAAAATGCAGGTAACATCAGTCACATAACATTTACATAGATAACAACATACAGTGTAACAAGAAACATAAGGTGCTAAACATATATTGCACATATTAATATGATCAAAGAAAGCAGCATAGACTTGATGTATACATACAAATTGGAGTTGCCAAAAAGTGCAGGTGTATTTATATTCTGGCTGTATTTTAGGGAGCACCCTCCCACTTCCACTAAAAACAGGAAGATATGTTTCTTCCTTAGACCAAAACACTGGTTCATTTTGGACAGGTATACATTTCACATGCATTTAAAAAAATTCAATTTTGATGTAGCATCTAGAGAATTTTTACTGAAGTAAGCTATATCAATAAGACAACTCATGTCATTAAGGGTATGTATTCAGTTAGTGGTTTTCTACCTACAGAGCTCCAGAGTTCATTATAAAATTAAAGCTGATGTTCTCCCGAGGTCTGTTTTAAAATGGAATAATAATAAATGATTGAGACACTGGCATAACTGATACATGTTTCTGTAGGTAAAAAAAAAAAAGAGGAAAAAATAAAAGGAAGTTGTTTTTTTTCCTCTGACAGATTAGAAAGGAAACCAGCCATCTTTCCAAGCTAAACATCCACTTTCTCGTTACCATGAGTAACTGCCAAAGCACAGTAACAATCAGTAGCATTACCAATAAGCCTCAGAATCACAGAACCTATTGCCTCTGACTTAATTAGTTTCTTCTGTAAGAATTAAATTGTATTTTCCTTACAGAAGAATGTCTTTCTGAATTTTATTGCAGTGTGGTTTAATATTCAAATCCAACAACCCCTCTCGGGCACAGTAGAATGAGTCCATTTATTTTACCACATGAAAACACAATGTAGCTCCCCTGGGTATATTTCCAGTGGGAGAGGAGGAGGATGGCTAGCTATTTACAAATGAACCAGAGAACATTGTAATATTATATTCTGTAATAACATTAATGTTAAAGACAAGCATAAAGGAAACATGCTAAGATACAGCTTCTGGTGAAACAATTTGTCCTTTTGTTTTACAACTTTACTCATCTGAACGGCTAAAGCTCACCTGTAGGATTTGCCCCATACTTAACATAGTCACAAAACCTTCACATCTGCACTATCTTTGCCAACCCTTGTGTAGTTTCTTCTGTGATGTAAAACTGGTTTGGCACACCCTTTTGTAAGCTATTTGCCAGATATAACAATGGACAGGAAACACGGGACAGTTAAACACAGAAACTGCAGCTAGTGTACTAAACCACCACGTGGTCTTCGTGAGCTCTTATCAGGTATCTCTGGTTTTAATAAATGGCCTTTCATGGTGAAATATATACACAGCAGGACTCAAGATTAAAACTGATCACTAATTACCAATTTCTTCACAAATCAAGTCTCCACAAGTATTTCTTCAAGAAATCAGCACATTCCAGGCTTCACTGTATGCTTGTCACTACCTATTAGTGATTGTTTTCCTGCTGTTCCAAAGAGACTAAAAGATGTCAAAAGTAAATATAACTCTTCCTCAAACATAACTAGTACTTATTTGAAAAAGGAATTTGATACAAGGTATTGGGGCAAAGTCCAGTAAAAGGAAGAATCTATGAGTTCCTCCAAGAAAACATTAAAAATAATAGCTTTGTGCCCCTGTTATAGGCAAGAATGAAAAATATTATTTTCAAGTTAACCAAAGAAAACAGAAAATCTGAAAGAAAAGGAACAACCTCAGCACACAGAATAAAGTTGTTATAACAAAATACTATCATCAACACATAATTCAAGATGGTTTGGACCTAATTTTCAGGATATACAGCACTGAGCTAGTGAAAATCTGTCATTTAATGGTTGGCTGCCCAAGTGAATTACACCAATGCTTCAGTGCATCTGCTAAGTGCTTGCACTAAAAAATCTGTTGGAACACTTTTATCTGAGCGTGTGAATTACAGGTCTAATACGAAACTGACAAAACAACATCAAAACTGAAAATCAGACTCCTGCGGCATTAGGCAGACTAATTGGCTGGCCACTAGGGAACAGACCAGCCCTTGCAGTGCATAAACACCCAAGTCTTCAGTTGTCTCTGCAGGCATATGTTGTGAGAGGAAAAGAGCACCAGCCCCAAGGAGTTACACCATGATTTGTGTCTGGCTGCGATGGAGTTAATTTTCCCCACAGCAGCCCTCATGCTGCTGTTCTTTGCACTGGCCTGCTTCCCGGGAAGTAGCTGGACACCGTCAGCTGACGGGAAGTAGAGAATAAATATTTTGTTTTCCTTTGCTTCCACATGTGGCTTTTGCTCTTATTGGAATGCCTTTAGTCTTGACCCACAAGGTGTTTTTCCATCATATTTTGGTTCTGCTGAAGAGGGGAGTGATTAAGTGGCTTGGTGGGCACCAGGCATCGGGCCAAGGTCAACCCACCACACATTACAGCTGTCAAGATGCAGTTGCTAGACAGATTCATATGCATTATCAACTTGTTCAGTACCAAATCCATAAATAAAATATAGAATGAACTCAGAAGAGTTACTCTCAAAGTATGAGGATGAAAAACTGCCACCTTTGTCACTACGAAACCTAATTTCTACCCAGACTCAGAAATGTTTGATATATAAGATAACAAAAGGGAGTCTCAGTGCTTCAGTCATTAAACTGCCCTGCTTCTAATGTGTCATCTAAATTAATTTATCAGATACAAGTTGTACTCTGGCATTAAGACTGCTGCAATGATAAACCTCAAAATAATTTAGAGACTGCCTCTCTTTGAAACAGGTATAAAGGAAATCACTCAATGAATATGCTGTTGCTGTCATAGTTTTCATTTGAACTGATTCTTGGATTAAATTCAGGAATTCAACAGCTAGAAAATTAACTATATATTCAGTAGATTTATAGCACTCAGACTCTGATGGAAAAATACTGTGTGCATTTACAAATAAAGATAATCAATATTTCAAAATTAAAACAATTTTAAAGCTATCATTAAAAAGGGAACTTCCTTATTCTAGATATTTCTGCAATTAAAGTACTAATGATAATTGAAAATCAACAAAACTTCGTGCCTTCTAGGGTTAGCCAATCTACTTTGTCATAATCCATCACAATTACTTTTAAATTTATCTTCAGAATGACTGACAAAATGTCCTGCTACAGAAAATCTAACAAAGAGACAGACTCCCACACTCCACTATTTTCAGAAATCATTGAACTAAGGCATGTACTTTCTATTTCTCCGAGAAGGAAGGTGTTTTAGAGAATCTTGGAGTCACACTGTATTTGGTCCAATATCTTCCCTTACAGCACTGTGGTTTTGATATTTGTAAACAGTGAAAAACAATGACTGCTTTCAAGAGGTTAAATGGTAACATTCACTGCTTTGTTTTTCTACCAGGAGGTAGGGCATGGTACTCATTTAAAAAAAAAAAAAAGCAGTTTCAGGAATGTTGGAATCACTGAGACTGGGAGAGACCTCAAGAGATCTCTAGTCCAGCCTCAGGCTCAAAGTAGAGTTGAAACTCAATTCCCATCAGGTTGCTCAAAAAATTTTTTTAAATAAGCAAACGTTTTAACCTACTTGAGTACCATAAGCACTATTATATAACTAGTATAATTGTTTATTATTTCAAAGCATCACTACAAGGAAAAATTTAGTTTGTTTAATTTTTAGCTGTGCATTCCCAGATCAAAACATTTTGGAGTTGCTTTTAGGTTTATCTTTAGTTCTGAATTCCCAGAGGCTTTAGTATTTATCTTGTAAGTGTTTGGGGTTTTTTAATTATTCTCAAATTACTGGTATCTGTTATTCTTTTTTCACATGGATCTTACATATAATATTTTGTTGGAAGATTTTTGTGTATTTATAGGTACACATACAGAGAGTGAGCATAAAAATTGAAAGTATAACAAAATAAATAATAAAATTTTAGGTAGACAAGGAGGTGTTTCATGTTATAGTTGAAACATATGAATATAACTATGTCAGATATACTCAAACTATACTACATTAGAGTTTCTGCGTCAAATGTTTCCTATTGAACAGTTGTCACTGTATCCAGAACCAGCCAAGAGGAGTCATTCTCCAGTTAAGGAAAATTTAGAACTGATTACTCGGGCTCTTCATACTCACTGTACTGTGTACTGTTACGAGGATTAAATAAGAAATATGAGAGTCCCTAGGAGTTCTGTTTAAGTAGACAATTTAAGGGGGTTTGGGGGTCATATTAAAGTAGTTACATTGATTCCACAATCTTTCATAAGCTTCGCATTTTCACAATCGCTTAGTTACAACCACACTTTGAAGAACTGAAAACCTAAGCAAAACAGAAGGCAGCACAGCGACTGTGAATTAGTTTGGACTGACTCAAACCAAACTTTTTCTTATCATGACTTCCAACTTGTCAAATAAGACTGTGATGAAAGGCTAAAAGACATTTTCAGAATGTTATTCTATCATTTGTTTTAAAAATTCATGTGTCTACAAGCTATTAGTATATTTAAAGACCCACTGTGTTAAGCTATCAGCAATACTTGGGAGATGCAATTAAGCTTGCACTCAATTTTAAGTATGGCAGATTTATAACTTTTAAAAATTGTTATAATTGTGCTGCCTATTTAATTCCTGGATGCAACTACTGTATTAATTATTTTACTTATGTTAGGTTTTATTTCATGGACAGAAAAATTATTACCGTGAATTTCTTGTTGTAGTTATTTAAAGTTGTCTTCCTTTGACAGGAATACTGAGATACTTTGCTTGCATTAAATAATGGCACTTCTGATTCAGGTGTATTCAAAGGAGGAGAGTGATCTTTTTCCTAACAAGAAAAAAAATAAAAGAGAGAGAAGGGTTGGTTACCAGTAAAATAGCTTAAATAATAAAAATACATTTCAACAGCCTAAAATATGTACCTTTAAAGAGAAGGTAAGAGAATAATGCTCCTACCATCTTCTTAGAAAAAGCATTTAATTTCATATTGGCTGCACTGACAATACCAGTTTATCAGGTGATTACTGGGATTTTTCATTGCCTTCTGTAAGTTCTTGTAGGGGGTTTTCAATGGCACTGTCATTTAAAAAAAATATATGTCCCTACATGGCAAGTCTCTTCTACTACTCCTCTTATTGTTGCAGTAAGATTGAAAAATTACAAAGCTTTGAGAGTCAATAAGCTTGAAAGAAAACACTAGATGATTCAGGGGGGAAAAAACAAGTATAAGTTCTCAAATAACTGACATTTTTGATCTGTAGCGAAATTCAATGGTGGAAGAAGAATGTATGACTTCAAAATAAACTTTCCCCTCCTCTTCCAGGTAAAATGAAGACTTTTTTTTTGCTTTGGATTTAATTCATTACACCAAATGTTCTGATTTGGGGTCATTATAAAGCAAAGGAAACGTTTACAAATAGCCACAAAGGAGTAATTTCCATCTTTTTATCCAAAAGCCAGTGTTCACCTTATGACGCGATTTCTCACTAAACCCCTTCCATACACAATCCAATTCAGACACCATTTTTAGGTGCTCACTGGAGCAAGGAAAAGGAGACAGGTGCCAAATCTCAAATGGGGGTTTCCCAAACATCAGGCTACTTACACGCTTATTCACTTTTTGCCTAGTTCTGCACCATGCAAAACTGACAGAATCAACAAAAATGTCTGTGGGCAACCCATCCCTTCTCCTGAAAGGCAGGATACAGAGTTGTGTCTCCACTGGAAAAAAGAGTCCTGAGCATGAGTTCTCAACATGCGAGAGTCCTGAACACTGAGCAACTGGAAAAAAATTAGCACCAAGTTTTCTGCTGTTTTATATACACAGTCCTTTAATTCCTTTGCTTCCACTAGAAGTGCCCAAATCCAAAATATTTGGAAATGCTCAAAACGTTCTCAACATTTTCCTGTACTATTTTGTTATTTGTCATTTTTTCTGAAAACATTTGGCAGCTCTGTCAAAAAAACATATTGCAGTGTGCTAGGCAAACACCACAGGGAAAAAGGTTCAACAAAAATATCACAAAGATACATGGAGGAAACTTTCACCCCAATAATGGAATGATGAGCCCTTCCTCCCATGTGTCCAAAGACATGCAGACATAAAGCTAGCATCTGTGCTAGGCAAACCTATAAATATGGGTATGTGCCTTCACAAACACACACCCCCATATAATTTCATGCTAAATTGCCTTTGTATTTGATACAGAGTAGTTAAATAACAGTATTTACGCACACACAGCAAAGGCATTTGCTTGCACAGCTGAAAGAGTGGTGAATTATATGGCAGTTTTCATAGTATACACTGAAAGGAAGGAAGCTATTTTACGTGCTAGACCGCTCTTGGGAATAACCAAAATGGGATTCAGCCAGGATCAACAGCACAACTCATCCACTTGCACACACATTCATGAATTATACTTTAAAATTGATTTTAAATCATATAAACTATGATTGATTACCACTAATACACTGCTTGAAATGATAGTGCCAGCTGCAAAGACTGTGAACAAACAGAACATTACTGAATGGAATATATAATAAGCTATTATATTCATTAGGATATAGACACACAAAGAACAAGAGTCCACATATAGTATTACCTGGCAAATTAACACAGAAATTTTATGTGTTCAATACGTTAATAGACTGACACATATATGTCCTGTTCCTGCGTTAGCAGAGATATTTAAGCATTTTTCTTGATCAGTAATAGTTATGTTTTTAATGAGGAGGACTTGATTATATATAACATAAGAAACCTTGGCTAGACATCAGCAGCAAAAACATCTAGCGAGCAATAATTACTATAGCCTGATTCTTATGGAATATTATGATGCGTGCATGAGAACTATAGAGATGATCTATCATCACCAGAACATAAGAACAGGATTGATATTGCTTTTTGGTGGGAAGACCAGATGGGATAAAACCATATGTGCAGATTATGGGAGAAACCTAAAGTTTCATCCAGTAGCAATTACAGTGTAGAACAAGCAATCCTGGAAACTCACATTACCACAAAATAATTTCTAGTATTGGGAAGAAACAACTATGGGTATGAGAAAAATGTAAGCTTTAAAATTCCTGGTTTTGCAAATAACTCCACTATATTAAAATGAACTTACGGTACACTGCACAGGGCAATCACTCAAAAATACCCAGATATGTAAGCTACTTGATTGCTAGAGCTAGTCAGAGTTTGTACCCCACATACAGGCTGGAGTAACAGTGAATATCACTGCCATTCTTTCATCATGACATTTTCCATGTGGCATAAGCAGGAAAATCAGCCTGTGTTACTATCATCAGTTTGTACAGCAGAGGCTTGGTTGCAGAATTAATTATGCAGAGGACTACTTTGCTCTTTGTCAAACTATTTTTTTAATGCACAAAGAAGTATAAGCATATAGGGAAATAACAAAGAATAAAAATGAAGCAGCAGTGAAAAAGGTGTGCAGATACAAGAGAGTGTCAAGCCACATTAGTCAACAGGCAGCAGCTCTGTAAAGTTCAGACAGCATTGATCAAATAATAAAGTCTGCTGATATCCAGCATTTTATAAACTGGATGCCTTCTTCTTCATAAATTTCATTTTATTTTCTGGGAAATTCTGACTGTCAGTATGAAGGATCTCTTCCATTAGTTAAAGCCTCTCTCCTTCATGAGACAGGCCAGAAAACATTAAATACGAGTTACCTGACACAAAATATGGCAGTGGATCAGAAAACATGCTACTTCCTTTTCTTAATTTGGAGGGAAATCTTTTTTTCAAGGAAATAAATCTCTTTCCCTTTCCAAAAATATAACTAACAAATTTTAGCTTTGGTCTGAGGAAGAGGCAGTAGAGGTGCAGTCATGGAACAATTCCTAAAGCTGCTGAGGATACCACCCCACTTATGATTTTCTTCCTTTTTTTTTTACGCCTCTGAAACGTCTGAACTGCTTTCATTTCCATTACCCAAGAAATAATACTCCTTTCTAGCATATGGGCATGCCCTTGCGTATTTATTAATGTCCACATTCTGACCAGAATATCCATCTGCTTCTGGTGGGGAAGGTGTTTCTGGACAAATGCATTTCTTTGCCAGAAAAATATTGTTATTTCCTTTAAGGTGTGTGTTTGTCTACCATACTTCCATAGCCTATGAAATTAAATTATGGCTATTAACTATAAAAGTCAACTGTTACAGAATTAATCAGTAGGAATTCATACCAGCTTAGACCTGGTTACCCAACCTTTCACACACTATAAATCACTAACATCAGAGCATCTCTCAGACCTTTTGCAACCACAGAAAGGTGTACTTCAGTGACAACTCTAATTAATATGTTAGCTATTGGTCTGTAACTCTGACTTTATTCCCCTTGTTTTGCATGGGGAAAGACATTTCATTTTAGTAATATTTTAAAACAAATGTCCTGAATGAATAACAACCTTCCAAACAGGCTGCTGTAAGATATGAAAGATGAAATCTTACTGCTATTGATATTAACCACTAAACTACATGCAGATGAGACTTCACTCACTACCCCACTGCAATCCATTCCTTTTACCTCATCATCTTCATGATGTAGACTGAGTTCAAGGTTTGTTAACTCACTTTCATTTAGCATTTTACAACACTGATATAATGGACCAGATTTGTCTTCAGTGAAATTCCAATTAAATTACATTATGTACGATTTCAGTCTGGTAGTTAAAAAGAAAATTAAGCTCTACTTCAAACTTCCTCATTCAAGGCAGAAAAAAAGAAATAACAGTGACACCACAACAATAAAATTATTTTTAAATTTGCTGAACTTCGAAAATCCTTTTACTTCCTTCCTTGTTTGCTTTACAAACCGCTATGTAATTAAAGCCTTTAAAGTTAACAGTACATCTTTCACTGGCCTGCTTATTGCACTCTACATTTATTAGCATGAAATCTTTATGTTGCAATAAAATCAGAAGCTCTTACTTGCAGAGACAATCTCAAAGTATAATAATGATCTCTTGACAGTGCTGCTACCTTTTTCAGAGCAGGTCATTATATAAAGAAAACTAAGGCAATTCATCTTGCAGTAGCTGGCTCTTTGGGGAAAAAAGAGGTAAGTTTCAGTATCATTGGTGATGTTTTGGAGAAAGACAAGGCCTTTCTTGCTTTGCAAAGGAAAAAAAAAATCTATGAAAAGGTATTTTCTGAGATATCTAAATCTGTATGTTTTAATGCACTACTGAAATTAGGAATGTACATAAAAGTTAATTTGGTTTACATCTAATCCTGACATTAAACTCAGCAAAATTCACAGTGTTCTGTTCACATTTTTTATTTATTTCTTATTTAGAGAACTTTTTTGCATTCCCAGTATTTATGGCTTATTTGCCTATGAGATTACATAACGCAGCAGTAACAACGTTTCCAGTTTTTTACTCGTTTTCACTTATTTCTTTGGTCTATTCTCCCTCTAGCAGTTTAACTGAAAATAACATAAATATACTGCACAAATTCTTCATTAGAAGAACTGCAAATATAAATACATATTCTGTCATGGAATTAGGCCAAGTCTGAGAGTGACAGCTCCATCTGCTGTACCCACTTCCCCCTCCTCCCTGAGTGTTATTAAACAGTAATTCTTGTATGTAAAATCTTGGAAAATAGTTTCTGGCAATGAAAGATGACTAAAAAAATAATCTAGAGCTACAGTTTTTCTTGGAGAAAGGTGGTATTTATGAATCATCCTTCATAATCTAAATATGAGAATGAAGAAACAGCAAACATTACTGCTACTAAATATTCAGGCATCCTCTGTCTCACAGGAAGGTATGCACTATGGATCCTGTCATGGTCCCAGTATTTAGACATTTTCCATTTTGCATTGGGGTCACAGGTCACAAGGAGTCTAATCCAGACCCTTAGAAATCAGCAGGAATTCATCACTTGAGAGAGCTTTACATCAGACTTGTAATTCTCCTGATGTACGAATTAATTTCTTCACCAGTGCACGTTATATCCATCACTGTGAGACTGGAGGGTTTGCAGAACAAGGGAATAGATTCATCAGGCCACAGTGCAGGATCTATTTCATGGCCCAGCAGCACACGTTGTTATCACACAGGGCACAGCATGCCCAGGCATCCTCACCACACCCTCATCATTTCCAGTCTGTACTGGGGTTATTGAGTGCTACCCTGTCACACTGTGCTCCCATTTAAGAAATTAACACATAATCTTGACAGGTATAGATCAGAGGAAAACAAGTCATCATTCCCCAAATCAGTCTGCCATTCACAATATCCTCTGACTTACAGCTCCCATTAAGAGATAATACAATATAATTAAATCTTTTTTTAGCTCAGTTTTACTTGATGGTGCCAAGTTTGTAAATGCACGTTCACAGACTGAAGCAGCCTTTATTTCACAGGTTCTTCAAGGACCAGGCAGTTAGATGATCAAATCCAAACAGCAGAGGTTTTAATATTTTTGTGTTGTTTTGAAGAGGCAAAGTATTCCATCAGGAGTCCAATAAAACACGCTGGTCTCAGTGAGACATTTACCATGATGCTGAAGTCTTTGTGGAAATACCACAAGTACCACAATAACTGCAAGTGCTTCATTGATGGCTATTTCCCTTTTAATAGCACCCCTTCTTACATGAAATATCTATGTTATCTGTCAGTGACCTAGCATTACCAAACACTTACATAGAAAGTATGGAAGGTCTTTTTAATCTATTAAAACTGTCTCAATTACTCAAGTAAATTTCAGGGGAAAATAGTTTCTAAATTCAGAAGTTATATCACAACAAATGTATCCATGTTTTTAGGGGGGAAAAAGAATCACAGTTATTTGTTTTGATTATTATTGGATTTGCACTAAAGGATCTTTCTTACCATGAGATGATACTTTGTTTCTGCATCAACTGGTCTTCCTGCTTCCATGCTGGCAGTGAACCAGGAGATATCCAGCAGTTCAAACCTGGAGATGTCTCCAACAGACTGTCCTCTCAGCCAGTCCAGCACCTCCAGGTAAGAGTTGTTCTCAGCCACAATATGAGTGACAGAGTCACTGACAAGAAGTACACAAAAAGGGGTTTTATTTTTATCCTGAACCCAACTGTACAAAGACAGAGCTAGTATTTCCATTTTTACTTACCATGCACTTCCTGAAAATTGTAGTATTTATTGTACGTTAGGTTGTGGGAAGCAGTTGCATTTTCATATCACAGTGTATCTCTTACAGTCACTGAATCTGCTTTGAGGAAAGACTTTAGCCTGACAGCTCCTGTAAGTGCAGTATTTTCTCCCTTTCAGCATCATTTTCCTTCCGTAAGATACTAACCTATTACACACTTTTTTTGCAGCTCCGAAAATATTTGGCTTGCACAAGCAGTACCATAATGAAAAGTCTCCTTTATGACACCTTCTCAGCATTCCTGATAAATGAATGAATGCTTTACACTATTAAAAAGTCTGTTAACAATTATTTTTAAAGCTTTACAGCTAGTAATATATTTTTTTAAATTTAACTTTTTCTATATTTACATTAAGCTCTTTACATATAACATTCTCAAATGTTCATGACTTAAATCTTATTAATTATGCACTCCATTCAAAGACCACTTCCTTGCTACTAAGAGGCCAGCCTCTTAACTAAACTACGAGTTTTGTAATATAAAATTTACAGATTGAGTTATTGGTCAATAGGTTATACGGAGTACTTCATTTAAAAATGTGGTAGCGCAAAGGTTATTGCACTAAATTAGGGTTGGAGTACTAAAATAACATTGGAAAGAATCCCACAGTAGTTCATGATTAAAGAACCACAGTTCTGCACTTTCTATAGGAAAATAATGGACAGGGGCAAGATTAGAGTTCAAGAAAAAATTACATACATATTTAGGATGATCTGTAAATTTCTACCTGGCCTGCTGATTCTCCTCAGCAAGTTTAGAAATCTACTAACGTGGTAGGAAATTTTGAGCAATTCCTAGTGTTCCCCCTCCTCACACACTCCACACGGGTGCTGTCACACACAAAAGACAACAGCAGATAAAGGAAGAAACTTCATTTTCATGAAACATGTAGGAACTCAGTATCTCTGAAGTATATGCCAACATTAACTGATATCAGTCACCAGATTCCTAAATTTGTTGAAGGAAAGGCACAGACAGATAGTGTCATTATTTGACTTAGTTCTTATAGAAATAAGCCTAGAATTGGAACATAAATCATCCCGATGGCAGCCGCCTCCATTTATAAGCCTCTGTAACCTCCTGCTACCAGATGATGGTGACAGCCTTATGCATATACAGTAAATTTAAAATGGACCTGGCATATTGCTTTACAGTCTTTCTATAACACCTTGAGAAGTTGAGGCATCAACTGGCCCAAGCAGGCACCACTGGTAGACGCAATTGGTTGGCATAGACTTTAAAAATGATGTGAGCTAACTGTTAAAGGCAGACTGCACAAACTTGCAGAGCAAACTGCTTTCTAGGAGACCAACAATACCCCTTGGCCTGTCCCTGTGACCCCCATTTGTACAAATAATCACTGATTTTATTACATCGCAATGATAAATACTGAAGTCATCCTAGCAAAACAGGCTATAGCATAACTCTGCAATAAAATAAATGTACTGTATTTTGGAAATATTAGAGGTGTAGTGAATGTATTCTACTTCATAAATATGAAACTCATGACATAGAACAATTGTCTCTCCATATTGTGCAACTTGTAGAGTCAAGTCTATTTAAAAAAATCCCAATTTATTTTAATCTAAAATATTACAAATCAAGGCTAGTTGAACCACTATGTGGTACTATTGCTTTTCTTATTATTTAACCATGCTCTGTTGTACTTTAATTAAACCGTCACTCAAGAAAAAAAAACAAACAAAAAACAAACAAAACCCAAAGACATAGAACTTCTGTTTCCTGTGGTTTATTTCACTTTATATAAAATATTCATATGCAATGTATTTGAACCAAGCTGCAGATCTGGGAACTTTGCCATCACTATGCTCACAGCAGCAGTTTAGCTGCTGTGCACCAGCTTCCTCTGGTACCTGTGCAGCTGTGCTTTTTTCTTGGCACAAAATGTCACAAATTTAGCACTCATTCTGGCATTTTCAAACCCCAAAATCAACAGCTAAATAGTTCTGTTTTATTCATTAGCAGCTAAGCTGGAATTAAACATATCACCTGCCTTGCACAGAAGTTTGAAATACTGGCAATATATACCTGTGTGTCAAAGTAGCCCAGATAAAGCTTCTACTCAGTCCTCAACAGACTGTTAATGTAGAATTCAGAACAGCCTAGTTCATTTTTTTTCCCCAAGAATTCAATTAGTTTTGTATCAGATGCTAATTGCCTACTTCTGTTCAATACCTGCTTGAATCACGCTTTACAAATTATTTCATCTGCCCTTCTTCCTCAGGCTTTCAAAGTTCATGGGATTGAAAAATCTGTGGAAATGAGCTTTTATAGGGAGGACCCAATTGTATACTATCTGCATACAGATACAAATAAATGATCAATTCTTGGTTTTCTTCCAGCTTTTCAGAGAACATACATAATGATGCACCTTTTGGAAAACTGCATAATGATATAACTAGACTCATGAAAGGCACTGTTTGGTGGAAGGCTTATTGAAACACCACTAGACAAATCTGCAGCTGGAGTATATTTCCACCCTGAAATGTCACATCTGTGATATTTTATTCCTAGTTTTTTTCTCCAGTACTCTCCCAGATTGTACCAAAGTGTAAGCCAGTAACTTTGAAACTCCCATCAGTATTACTCACAGGAAAACTCAACATTAGAGTATCAGAGATGTTCTAGAGAAATGCCCCCCTCAACCCATCACGTTTTCCATTCCCATATATTAACTTTTCTTCATTTCAGGAATTGGCCATTAAATTTAGATTAATCTCAAGCTGAACTGAAGGGGGAAATAAACAATGGCTGATTTAGATCAGCTGAAGACATGATTCGTTGATTCCACTGAGACTATATGAATGCATAGGAACATATCTCGTGAAAAATACTTGCAAATTCATACCTTATGTTTTTTTTATTTTCAATACAAGAAGCAGCACACTGGAAAAAAGAAGACACATTCCAATTGGCAGATTGCAGATAAATTAGAAACGCATATTTTAGAGGTAAGAGATAGGAAATTTTGCTATTATCTGAGCTCTGCCTACTCTCTGTCCAGAAGGCAATAGAAATGAATGACACCTGCAGAAATCCTGAAGCATCTTCATAGTGGGAAGAGCTAAGTACATCCACTAAACAGATAGGCAAAATCTTCAGCCACAGTTATTTGTATGACTTAGAATGTTTCAAGCAGCATAACTTCTTGTTATGTCTACAGATGTAAATATTTTCCTACCTTAGCTCACTTTCTACTCTGAAACCTTTTCTTCTTGCCAAATCCATCAAAAACGTCCTTCTGGTCACGCCCATCTTCCTCTGCATAATAAAAATGACAAACTTAGTGAACTTGATTTCATAACTACAGGAAAGGCTTGGGGAATGCATTCCTTTCTGTCTTTTCCTCTGGTAGGATGTAGCTGGAGCTTTCATTCTATCCATGATGCAAGGCAGAAGTATTTTCTCTTGGGTACAGGGGAAATAACATACTTTCTGTCAGGCAGCAGCTGTATTTAATGTCACCACCCATTGATGTAATTTTCTTCTGTTTTCCCTCTGAAATCAAAAACAGGTGCTACACAAGCAGAAACATCACTTGCTTTCTACCACCTGGTGCTTCTTGTACAGAATTACTCCAGATAGATGCATACATGCTTTCATTCCTTAAAACAGCCATTACCTATAAAGACTTTATCCAAATAATATTGATTGGAGTAAAATTATCTCAAAATATCAACCAGAAGCAGGTCTTGTTTTAATGGCCCCATTCCATCAATTCCTACTTTCAAATCTTTTCCAAATCTCACTTTTCCAAATTGCAGGGAAGTTTAATTTTCAGTTTATTAAAAAAAATATTGTTTATTCCTATTTTTAATTACAAATTACACCTTAGAATACAACCAAATAACAATGAATAAATATGTTGTAGAATAGCCTGTACACTTGCTACTTCTGTGTAATTAATTTGATTAACAAAGAAGAGTATTTTTATTAAGAGAGCAAAAGAAGTTCAACTTTTCAGACTTAAATTGACGATAAAAGATATCCTTTGCAGTTTTAATACTAAGGCAATGAAAGACAAAAGGAAAGTATTAGAGATGTGTTTAAATATCCTTTGGTACCCATTGTTAACATCGCTTTCTATTCTTTGCCATGGAATGTACTGCTACCTGCAGCAGGTACAGTAGGCAAAAGGTAACTGCCTTCCTCCTTGTAAACACCCAATGGCCTTCAAAACAACTACAGAGGAGATTATAGAGGCTACATAATATCCTCTTCTATAAGATGGAGTATTAGTCATCAGGGAGCAACACTAAAATTTGTTGCAGATATTTGTGCTGGATCCAGTTAGGTAGCACCCTGAATTTCTGACACAGGAAAGTGAGTATAAACAACCAGGTTTAGAGCATGTGTATCTATTTCAACAGACATCTACTTCAGTGGTAAGTATCTGCATTTTCACATCAAATTGGATTTTTATTTTTAGTGTAGCAGAGAATTCAGATTTTGTCAGTCCTTCAGAGGGTGTCAGAAATGTTGTACCTAGCAATTCTCATTGCTCATGTTCAGGGGATGAAGCAAGGTGGAAAAATCCTGCCTAACTCAGATCTATCAATTTTACTTTCAGTCATTTTATCATGGATGGATATACAACCTGATTTATGGAAAATGAGTCAAAACCTGTTTCCTACAATTATAGCCATAAGTTTAAAATTAAATTACCAGCATTTTCCCAGCCCTATGGCTCTTGCTGTTTCAACTATATTATCACAGACATAAAAAAAACTGTTTTCATCAGAATAGAAAATAGCCATTAAAAATTAATATAGAGCTTTCAGCTCTGGGGAGTTCCTGAGGCCATGAAGAAAATATATACGTAGTTCAGTACATAGACTAGACTCCATTTACTTCTTCCCTTGCCTAAGGATAACCCAGAAGCAAAAATATCTATTCCTCTTTCTGATTCATAACATTAAAATTGTCAAAATAAATCATTTCAAGGTTATTTTGAAATTATATGAGATATTTTTATAGGAACTGCAAAATGGACAAGCAGACTTTAAAAGGCTTAAGCAAAAGAATAGCAGCAGGGAAGAAAAAAAAAGTGATTGGTATGGCATTAAGGCTGAGCAATCTGTTTTGGTTGCTCTGTGTCTGTTTTCCAGACTACTAATCAACCATTGAACACTGGCCATCTCCTTGTTTACAGTCTTCCCAGACTTGGTAAAATGCTTTACTTTATCTCAAGCCCTACAAGGAATAATACATTTGAGAACAGAATCTTTACATATGTTAAACAAAGTCTTACTTTATGTTATAATTAATTCAGTGCTCTCAAACATGTAAATATAATTTCCCCCAGTGTAGCATCAAGATGCTCAGTGCCAGTGAAATCCTTCTGGCATGAAAAACATAAGTTATTATTCCTTCGTGTTACTGTAATAACTTTTGAGCCAGATTTTCAAGGGTATTTAGGAGCCAAAAAGCTGCAGAGACCTACTGGGATTTTCAAAGTATCTAAGCAACCCAGGCACTCGGCTCCTTTGGAATCAATTTCTGGCTTTGAAACTAATGCAAAGAGATTTTATCTATCTAATAAACATGGTATAATATCATGAAAAGGTCTCTGCCAAGGATACAAATTTATTAAACATACCTTCTAAAATTAACAGGATTTCCATATACCAGATGAGTGAATAAACTACTCTCCTATGACATTAAATTATAATATTTTTGACAGTAACACAGCAAGCAGAGTATGCATTAGAGGGAGAGCAAATATAGCAGTGAAAAGCATGCTTTTATTTATCACAACAAAAAAGTATCCTGTTACCTGAGTTATGACCTTACTCTCCACCACATATGATGAGTGGCCTAAAACCACAGAAACTTGCAGAACTTTTTTCATCTCAATACACCCTCCTGGAGTTCAGAGTAGTTCAAATCCCTGCAGGGAAGCCTAGAACAGATTTCCTAGCTCTGAAGTTCTAGCCATGAATCATTTCCATGCATTATCAAAGACACAGATTAAGAACAAAATGTATGCAAATGGTGATGGGTATTTAAGTAAATGTCTTTCATCACTAGTGAAGTGTCTGCCTACAACAGCTTTTCAAGCAGAGTCTAGTACATACCTCAGCCTGAAGCCCATAGTACTGATTTGGCCTCAGAGGGAGTTTCCTCAGGAGGGAAGATGCAGTAGCACACAGTTTCCAGAAAACACTGTTCAGCTTTTCTGAATTTCAGTATTCTACATGTCCTTTCACTGCACCTTCTTGATTATTGACAGATAGTCTTTTAGTGCCCTGCTTTCATGTGAACTGCATTCTAAATGTTTTATAAAATGCTACTTGCCCATTTTATATAGCTTTCCTCTGAAGAATGAAGAGTGATGAAAGGTGCTTTCAATACACAGCTGCAGTATGCCAGCCTTCAGAGAAAGCATCCCTCAAGCACCATCAATAAAAACTAGAGATGTGATCATTTGGACACCTTTTTTGATTTCACACAGGCTTAACAATGTTTCACGTAGGACTGTTTCATGAGGATTATTTTTTCTTAGCTTTTTCATTTTGAAGTCTTTGGTAATTCAGTATTTTCCAATTAACAATTTCTTAGAAACTGTAAACCCCTTCTGATATTTCATAGAATCACCAGGTTGGAAGAGACCCACCGGATCATCGAGTCCAACCATTCCTATCAAACACTAAACCATGCCCCTTAGCACCTCGTCCACCCGTGCCTTAAACACCTCCAGGGAAGGTGAATCAACCCCCTCCCTGGGTATCCTGTTCCAGTGCCCAATGACCCTTTCTGTGAAAAATTTTTTCCTAACGTCCAGTCTAAACCTCCCCTGGCAGAACTTGTGGCCATTCCCCCTCTCATCCTGTCCCCTGTCACTTGGGAGAAGAAGCCATCACCCTCCTTTCTACAAACTCCTTTCAGGTAGTTGTAGAGAGTAATAAGATCTCCCTTCAGCCTCCTCTTCTCCAGGCTAAACACCCCCAGCTCTCTCAGCCGCTCCTCATAAGGCCTGTTCTCCAGACCCTTCACCAGCTTTGTTGCTCTTCTCTGGACTCACTCCAGAGCCTCAACATCCTTCTTGTGGTGAGGGGCCCAGAACTGAACACAGTACTCGAGGTGCAGTCTCACCAGTGCCGAGTACAGAGGGAGAATAACCTCCCTGGACCTGCTGGTCACACCGTTTCTGATAGAAGCCAAGATGCCATTGGCCTTCTTGGCCACCTGGGCCACTGCTGGCTCATGTTCAGTCACTGTCAACCAGCACCCCCAGGTCCTTCTCCTCCTGGCAGCTTTCTAGACAGGCTTCTCCTAGTCTGTACCTCTGCTTAGGGTTGTTGTGCCCCAAGTGCAGGACCTGGCACTTGGCCTTGTTAAACCTCATGCCATTGGACTCTGCCCAGCAGCCCAGCCTGTTCAGATCCCTTTGCAGAGCCTCCCGACCCTCCAGCAGATCCACACTTCCACCCAGTTATCATGGTCTGCAAACTTGCTAAGGGAGCACTCGATGCCTTCATCCAGGTCATTGATAAAGACATTGAACAGGGCTGGACCCTATTTCTGTTCAGACATTGACGTGACTTTTCTATTGTTTAAATTCTGGCCTTCTTGGCTGCTAAGCATTGCTTTTGCTGTTGATACTTGTTCTACTAGCCTCTTACTACCTAAATATAATATGGCAGGCATTTTTCCTGGATTTAGTAAAAGCTCTGTGTAATCCAATTATATTTTTAAAAGAGTTATTACATAGAACACATATCTATATTGGTACCATTTACACTTACCCAATGCAGAAACTTGAAGGATCTATGTATACCAAAATATAAAATAATTAAGATATTTTTTTTGTGAAGTTTTATCTCTTATGAATAAGTACAGGCTTGGTTATTCATCTTTTATTTATTTGCTTTACACCTCAACCTCCTCCTTTACTTGACACCAGGGAGCTATTTGGACTCATAAAGGCCTCAAGTTTTACTCCTTAATTCCACATTACATGGGAAGTTTCCATTGTTTTTAAGTAGGTAAGTGACAAGCTTAACTAAAATTTTCCATTGTTTCCATCAGACAAAACTGGATCAGTACCTGGAATTCTTAGACATTGCTATCTGCACCAGCAAACCTTGTTTGGACACATGTTGCATAACTCTTTTCCTTTAGTCCCCATTTTTACCCCATGTATTAATATATAAATTCTTAGAAAATGGCCATGGTAAAGCCATCTGGGTAGTTTATAAAATAAACAGAACATCATGATATTGCATTTGGCTCCAGTGTTTTGAATTAATGCAATATTATCAAAGATAAGGAAATGTTAAAAACTATATTCTGAAGATGTTCAGTTACATTTAAAAATCAATTCTCCCTCATCCCCTTTGGTGTTTATATTCTTTAAACTACTGGAACATTTTCAAGGGTCAATTTTGAAGTATACATGCTTGAGTTATTCATATCAAAGATGATAAACTCCATAAAATACCCAAATGACCAAGAATTTTGAAAAACTGATGAATTGATTGTATGCTCTGAATGTTTTTCCTTGACTGTATCATGGAATTTAGCTTGTAAGATAAAGCAGGCTTAGAGGACACAAAATCTTGTAGTTGCAGTCATTAAATGTACAACATTTATGATACATGTGGTCAGAATAGCTGCTTATTATCCTTTTCTCCTATCACCCTCAAATGGGAGATGAAAAACTGAATAAGAATAATGTATTCAGCAACATCTCTCAAAACCTACCCATGTAGATATCATACAAAAAGCTAATGGCTTCTTTAACTGATTGTATACACAGCTACTATGGAAAGGGTTTGTTCTTCTAAGCTTTTTCTAGAAACTAGGGAAGAGCAATATTACAGTGCTGAATAATTAAACAGAGCAATCGTGTCCCCCCATACAGCATGGGAAAAAGTAATCAGTGACAAATCCTTGCAGGACCTACTTCCTGCTCACATCAGTATGCCTATATTCCCTGGAAACTATTATTTTCATTGTTCCTTCAGTCTCTCTGTTCAGTAACAAGGCTTACAATTGTTCTCTTTGGTTACTCTGCTAATGGCAGCTGCTGCTCCGTGTTCTGACTGTTATTGGACTACTCTTTGATTTTTTTGTGCTAGTGCATCAATGGTTTTCTATACAATGTAGTCTCACGAGAGTCTTGTGAACCTCTCAGCAACAAGCAGAGACATATCTGCATAATCCCATCAATACACATGGTCAGGCAGGTCCTTTGACAGTTATGCATCTCTTCCAAATACAGTTTACAACAGTAAAGGTCTCTAGATATTGAGTACCACTTATTTAGACTCTCACATTCATTTCATTGCCAGTATTAAGGACATTTCCACTAATTAAGTGCCAAATAACCTTTCAGAGATGAGAAGCTACACCAATGGTGTTGCTTGGTGTATATTGAGGCAGCTGAAAGGATTGTTTCTTTCAGTGATGACCAAATAACATTCCTACGGATATTTCAGAAACTTATTCTGCAAAAAGGTAATGCTAAAAATGAATAAACTGTTATATAAAAGTACTTATCCTGCCACCTTCATTCTCTCGTAAAGAATCCTTATCTCCTCTCCTGCTTCTCTAGTAAGACAATGCTACTCTAACAGCTAAATTGATCATGTATCTTCTTTTAATTAGTTGTTGTTATAGTTACTAGATGGTACAATTGATGCATCTTGCGGCAACACTGCAATTGCAATTCTAGATCTATTTACCTTACAGAATAAACAAACAGCGCCACATGAGAGATTTATGTCTTCAATAGGTACAGAAAATAAAGCATAATGCATTTAATAAAGATAGATGTACTTAAGCCAAAAATAATGAAAAACAGGAAAAGGCCATTGCTATTTTTCACATAAAGCTTTCAATTATACACTCAATTTTCAGTAGTACAGGAAAGCTTCTTTGGCTTGCAATTCCCACATCATGAAACTGAGGGGATAATCAGACCAGGTAATATAAGAGAGAGGAGTAAATCAGAGAAAGTACCATAGATAATGTTGTTGCAGAGGCAAGAAAAACTTATGAATAACATTATGCAGTATGCTCCCTTGTCCTCTCAAAAGTTTATGCAAATCACATCAAGATAAGAAAGTTTATCTCAGTTTCTGGCTACTGAGCAAAAGCAGCAGGCCATGGCAAACAGCAGAGTCCTCACAGAGGTCTTTCAGCACACTCTGCTGAAATAAGCTGTAGGAACACGTCAGAGCCAGCATCAGAGAAGATGAAAGAATTGCTGCTGATTATTACACTATCTTTGTGTTATCTCCAGAGAGAAAACAAAACAGATATTCATCTGACTGACGTGTAATGAATGTTGCAGGTGAAGGAAAGATCAGTTAAAAGCCTTTTATATTCTAGAAATTTGAGCTGAAGAAAATTAGTGAGCAGGGTGGAATAGGGCCAAATCTTCACCTTTTTGATTTATTGAGGCCCTGAGTTCCACTAATGCAGAACTAATTACAGTAGAAGTGACCTAGTTGGGCGATTAATTCATAGCAGGAAAAAGTTTGCTTTATCAAGTTGGACTCTTTTTTAATCCAAAACCACTTGACATAGTGTTTCCACAAAAACATTCTTTCCATTTCATACTGTCTTCACCTTCATTTTGCAGCTGCCTAGAGTATAACAAAACACTTAAATATTTTTTATTTTGCATGATGGATTTGATGGCTCTACCTTTCATGACAATGAAAGTTAATTTTTTTTCAACTGCATAAAAATTTGATTCTTAAGGCCACTGGCAGTTCCTCTTTCAGGCTATCTCAACATTTGGTGTCTCACTTAACCTTGCATAAAAATCAATATTACTAAACCCATTCAAAGTGGTAACAGCTCCTAAAAGCCCTGCCCCAGTGTAGCATTTCATACATAAGAGTGAACCTATGTTGACAGCCTTTAAAGCCATATTTTTGACTCCTTAAATCACAGATGTAAATCTGTGCCATTATTTTATGATGCACCCTTGCTTAGTAGAAAATTCCATGACAAGATTTGACACATTTTTATACTATTCAAAGGGACAGTTTAATTCCACCTAATGGAATTACTTATAATTAGGAGCTTTACTTCTCTTTCCTGTGTTTAATTCTGTAGAGAATATTCAGTTTTAAGAAATGAAAGCTACTTTTCTGCTATTTGAAAAGTCAGATTCCATGAACTATCACATAACTATGAATGGAGCTGGTAATTCAGTAGTTAAGTTACAAATCAGAAAACCACACAGTACCAAAGAACTTTGTCAGAAAGCTTCAACAACTTTCTTCAACAAAGGTTTCCTAAATTCTTCTGGTTTTCTATTCCTATGCTAAACTAATTATTACCATATATTATGAAGCATAACAGCAAGAAGAATATAAAGCAGGTAAATCTGTTTGTGAATGCTGTTCTGTTACAACAATTTACTAAAAATTTTAGTAAAAATACATGCTGTTTATAACTTAGACATTTTAATTCAGTCTCTTCTCAATTCATGATTTTATTAAAGACACTATTCAATATCATAGTTTTCTTTTGCTGTTGGCATATCACTATGGGGTTTAGAGTGCACATTCAAAACGTCATGAATACAAGCATGATAGGTGGACAAATTTAGCCTCTGTTTTGTTTAACTGTGTTGAAATATGTGGAATTACAAATACATTAAATCAAGCCACGTGGGAGGTGAGAAAGCCCTGAATCCTGAGATTGCGCTAATGGTTATGGAGAGCAGGTACCAGTAGATGCCGAAGTTATCATATAACTACTCTAGTCTGCTCATCTACAAACTTGATTCATAGAAGGGATACCAATCTATCACCTAGTTTTCACTGCACAAAGCAAATTAATCAAATAGGAGGGTTTGGTCAAAAATCTCCTGTAGATTTCAGTACTTTGGCTAAACCACTGAGGTACTTATATGAGGAATTAAGGAAAATACTGCTGTTTCTCTTGCATGGTCTTACCCACCAGTCTGTGCTTTGCAGACTCACAGCACAGAACACCTGAATTTCTCAACATAACAGGGACGGCAACAGCACAATAACCTTCAAAGGAGGAGGAAGCCATGGGTATGACGTACACAGACTATGGCTCTAACAGCTGCAAGTGAGGGCAGATCAAAATTATACCAAGAAGAAACAGTCTACAGAGGAGAGTACTGCAATAGTAGTGAACTACTAAGATTAAAATAATGGCATGAGATGTAGTCATGTTTTTAAACGTATGGGAAAGAAGTACAAGATATCTCTTATGTTACAAATAAGAAAAAGTATTTTGTTTATGTAAGCAAAATGGAAGACAATGTAGAAACTATATACACAGATAGGATAAGTTATAAGCTGTATATAAAAGTGTCATAATCACTGAACCATACAGTTAACATTCTTAAAAATATATTTTGTTAACCATATGATTTTGTATCTACAAACAGTTTGATCAGTCAGTTCATCATCTTGCATAGTCATCTAACAAGGTACAAAGCGTGTCATATTGCATACCCTACAAAGGGAATATTTATGTATATTTCCATACATCAGTAAATCCAGAAAATTCTCTATCACAAGTCACTTTGTGTGGTGTATATCACAGAATCACAGAATAACCAGGTTGGAAGAGACCCACTGGATCGTCGAGTCCAACCATTCCCACCAATCCCTAAATCATGCCCCTAAGTACCTCATCCACCCTCACCTTAAACACCTCCAGGGACAGTGACTCAACCACCTCCCTGGGCAGACTGTTCCAACGCCTAACCACCCTCTCCGTGAAGAACTTTTTCCTTATCTCAAGCCTCAATCTCCCCTGGCGGAGCTTGAGGCCCTTCCCTCTTGTCCTGTCCCCTGTCACTTGGGAGAAGAGGCCAGCTCCCTCCTCTCCACAACCTCCCTTCAGGTAGTTGTAGAGAGTAATAAGGTCTCCCCTCAGCCTCCTCTTCTCCAGGCTAAACAACCCCAGCTCTCTCAGCTGCTCCTCATAAGGTTTGTTCTCCAGACCCTTCACCAGCTTTGTTGCTCTTCTCTGGACTCACTCCAGAGCCTCAACATCCTTCTTGTGGTGAGGGGCCCAGAACTGAACACAGTACTCGAGGTGCGGTCTCACCAGTGCCGAGTAAAGAGGGAGAATAACCTCCCTGGACCTGCTGGTCACGCCGTTTCTGATAGAAGCCAAGATGCCATTGGCCTTCTTGGCCACCTGGGCACACTGCTGGCTCATGTTCAATGAGCTGTCAACCAACACCCCCAGGTCCTTCTCCTCCAGCCAGCTTTCCAGCCAGGCTTCTCCTAGTGCCCCAAGTGCAGGACCCGGCATTTGGCCTTGTTAAACCTCATGCCGTTGGTCTCAGCCCAGCAGTCCAGCCTGTTCAGGTCCCTTTGCAGAGCCTCCCGACCCTCCAGCAGATCGACACTTCCACCCAGCTTGGTGTCATCTGCAAACTTGCTAAGGGAGGACTCAATGCCTTCATCTAGGTCGTTGATAAAGACATTAAACAGGACTGGACCCAGGACTGAGCCCTGGGGAACCCCACTTGTCACTGGCCTCCACCAGTAACTCCATTTACCACCACCCTCTGGGCCCGGTCATTCAACCAGTTTTTCACCCAGGAGAGTGTGCACCCGTCCAGGCCAGAGGCCGACGGTTTCCGAAGCAGAGTGCTATGAGAAACTGTATCAAAGGCTTTACTAAAGTCCAGGAAGATACATCCATAGCCTTTCCCTCATCCAAGAGTCTAGTCACTCGGTCATAGAAGGTGATCAGATTACTCTGGCAAGACCTGCCTTTCATGAACCCGTGTTGACTGGGCCTGATTACCCGGTTCTCTTGCAAGTGCTTCTTGATAGCATTCAAGATCACCCGCTCCATGACTTTCCCTGGTACCGAGGTCAGACTGACAGGCCTGTAGTTCCCCGGATCCTCCCTGCCCCCCTTCTTATAGATGGGCACGACATCAGCCAGCCTCCAGTCCAGCGGAACCTCCCCAGTCATCCAGGACTGTTGGAAGATGATGGAAAGGGGTTTGGCCAGCACATCCGCCAGTTACCTCAAAACTCTTGGGTGGACTCCATCTGGCCCCATAGACTTGTGGGCGTCTAGCTGGGCAAGCAAGTCTCTAACCACCTCCTCTTGGACCTTGGGAAGCTCATACTTCTCTTCCAACCCTTGGGGTTGTGCACAGAGGGAACAATTTTCCTTACGGGGACAATATTCCTTACTGTTAAAGACTGAGGCAAAGTAGGCATTGAGTACTTCAGCCTTGTCTTCGTCCCCTGTTACTCTTGCTCCCTCTGCATCAACTAGGGACTGGAGATACTCCCTAGCCCTCCTTTTGCTGTTGATGTATTTGTAGAAAGACTTTTTGTTGTCTTTCACAGTCATGGCCAATCGCATTTCTAGTTGGGCCTTAGCCCTCCTGACTTTTTCCCTGCACGTTCTCACTTCCTCCCTATAGTTCACCCAGGATGCCTGCCCCTTCCTCCAGAGGTCATAGACCCTCCTCTTCCTATTGATGTCTCTCAGGACCTCCCTACTCAACCATGCTGGTTTCTTACCCCTCCGGCTACTTTTCCGGAACTTGGGGACGGCTTTCTCCTGAGCTGCTAGGAGTTCCTTCTTGAAGAGCGCCCAGCCCTCATGGACACCTTTGCCCTCAAGGAGCACCTCCCATGGGACTTTTCCGACCAGCCTTCTGAACAGCCCAAAGTCTGCTCTCTGAAAGTTGAGGGAGCCTGTTCTGCTAACCTCCTTCTTCATTTTACCCCGCACTGAGAACTCTATCATCTCATGATCGCTTTGCCCCAAGCGTCCTCCAACCTTCACATCCCCCACCAGTCCTTCTCTGTTCACAAACAGCAGGTCCAGGAGGGCACCATCCCTTGTCGGTTCGCTCACCAGCTGTGTGAGGAAATTGTCTTCCACACACTCCAGGAATCTTCGGGACTGCTTCCTTTCTGCTGTATTATACTCCCAGCCTATATCTGGGAAATTGAGGTCTCCCACAAGGACTAGAGGTAGTGATCTTGAGACTACACTCAGTTGTTTGTAGAAGAGCTCATCAGCTGCTGCTTCTTGGCTGGGTGGTCTATAGCAGACTCCCATCACAATACCTTCCAGCCCATGGGCTCCTCTGATTTTCACCCACAGGCACTCAGTCCCATTCTGACCGTAGTCCAGTTCGAGGGTATCAAAGCCCTCTCTAACATAGAGGGCTACCCTGCCTCCTCTTCTGCCCTTCCTGAAGAGTTTATACCCCACCATGGGTACGCTCCAGTTGTAATATCTTTCACTTCATGCAGACTCAATGGCTTTCTGGTTACTTATTTCAGTAATATATATATTACGTGAGTTAAAATTAATTGATCCTTTCACACACATTGTACAGGTGTTGAAAAATCAAATTGGAGAATGACTGCAGATGATGAGGCTCAGTTTAGAGGGCTAGAAAAAAGTTTCAAACCAACTTTGCAACAGCCCTTACTGTTCTGGTTGCATACAGCATTGCAAAAGGAAACGAAACATAAATATTTCTGGATGAATATTGATAAAGGGAGGTTAAAGGAACTACATAAATCAAATAGCAAGAGCAGATGTTTCTGAGAGGGAATGAAAAAATTTCACATTTGAGGGAGAGAATATTAGAGGAAATATTCTTCACTTTGCTGCCTTGAGTGGAAAAAGACGGCTTTGTCCAGATGAATTATTTCTGAGTAGGAGGGATTTGATGATGGCAAGGATGTAAGCAGATATCAAGGGCATATGATAAAAGCCTTTAACAAATATTCTAAACAGCTATGCTCCGGCAGATATCATCAAATAAAATTTGAAAGGTATCAAAAATATCTTTAGAGCATTTGCATTTAATTATGAATTACATATGTACATCTATACAATATACATATGCACACATAATTTCTTATCTCTTTAGTTCCACATAAAATTATTTTGCCAATGTAATAAAGTTACAGTTCTAACAGCTAGATTTAGTAAGTGTTGGGACAAGCACTCTTTAATTTTAGCGATATTATATATATGTATACACACACACACAGACACATATATATATTCTCTTCACTACTCACTGGTCAAAACCAACAGACAACAAAACACAAAACCAACCAGCCTTTGTGGGGACATATGAAGCTGTGATGTGCGCTCCTTGCCACTTCCCAGCAATCCACCGCATGATCACCTTAAGCAACCTCCACAGGTGCGCTACCCACAAGAATGCTAGAGCACAAATACCTGTGTAAACAGATGGCAGTACAATGTACAAGGGTGCATGTGAGGGCCAGAAAGTGAGGATAGCTTTTTTTTTTTTTAAAGAACTGAATGGGAAAGAAAAAGTAACTGACTACTACTTCAATTATACTCAGTCCTACCATACTTTTGGATTCATAACATTCTCAAGACTATTTTACATTGCTTGGCACAGCAATTTAGCACATCCATTGTGTAAAAATTGTTAGTAAAATAATGGAGCTTTAAACTCATAAATCTAAACTACTTTAGACATGTAGTACCTATAACAGAGTTACAATTTGTTACCACCTTGTCACTCACAACCCAGTACTGTACATTTGACATGAAAATTTGTAACTTGGCCACTCTATAAAATGTCTGAGCCAAACAAAGTTGACTGCTGCACCTCACTGTAAACCACCAAGAAAAATTTAAAAACCCTTGCTCTGGCAAAGCCTAAGCAATCTGAGTTTTGAAGAACCATCTGAGAAGGCACTTAATTAATAAGATGATATAGCCAGTGGCTTTACGACTTGCTCTTTAGAAAAGGCTATACAGCCTCCTCAGTCCTCTCCTGAGGAAATAAGATTTTAGCAACACATTAAACAAGTAACTGCTCAGGGGCTTTTTTTGGCTTGTTAAATTTGAGGATATTTTCTCATTACAGCAATGACTGAAGGTCTGCCCTGTTGCTTGCTTCCAAAGAAGCCACATTGCACAGGTATCCATTTAAATGGATACATTAAAAACCTCAAACTTGTTAAGATTGTGTCAGTACTACAAGTAAACTGGATACACCTGATCAGTTATCTATCACTTTTCACACTAATTCATGCTGATTATGCCTGAAAAGTGGCTGAAAGTCTTCTTAATCCACATACTTTAAACTAGGCACACAGGTAAATTTAAGTGGCATACTCAGTGCTCTTCAGGTTTTTCATTTCAAAAAGTGACTAGAAAACTCCAAATTCATTTATGTTCCATTTAGATCATTACTTTTCCATCTTTTTCATCTATAAGAAGATATAACAGTTTTCTAGTACAGCAATCTTAAATCGTATGTTTTTAAGAAAACCTAAGTTGCAAGTTATTAAGCAGCAATCCTGTTACCCACAGATATAAGTATCTGGCCCCACAATCTTTTGAGATACTGTTCTAACTCTCTGTCTGAAATTTAAACCTCAGCTCTCCTGTACACAAATCTTACACTGAGGAACTGTTTGTGTTCCTATTCTAAATATAGGGGAAAGACCAAAGCAGCATCAACCTGAAATCAAAGGAAAAACTTCTACAGGAAGGTTAGGACTGTACATAGACCAAATGCAGGGCTCTTAAAATTATTTCACCCATGGCCTCTAATATTTTGGGTAATAAATGTCGCTTTTGCATGTTAAGAGAATAGGATGATGTTTTGGATAAAGATTATGGCTACAGCTGAAAGACAGGAACAGAAATAAAAAGGGATTGAGATAAGTTCTGAAATAGATATTAGGGTTTAAGTTTGGTTCGTACTTACCTAGAAGAGATAGCTATACAAGAGCAGTGACAATAACTTTGGACTTAGGGTGGATAAGAAAGCCTAAATTTGGGGTGAGAGCTAGGATCCAGGTCAACAATGTCAGATAATATATACTGAAGTATCAGTATCAGAGGGGCCACCGGACTAAATTCAGCTCAGGCCATTAGCTTCCATTTATTATGGTTAATGTAATATACCCGTATCGACCATCAGGTTGGGATAATTTTAAGGTTTTGGGAAAACAGACCTCACTTGGCTGTATTTTAGACTAAGCTTGGAAACCTAAAAATTGATTCAGCACTGATGCAAGTCTGAAACATGTGTTTGGATTTTATCTAATGGAAATATTTTTTCAGTACTAATGGACAGGTTAGGTCTTTGGGGTTCAGAGTTCAGTACAGTTATGAGTTGAATTCAATAGGATCCTATGGCTTATGTCTAAAAGGCCTATTGAGGTAGCAGTTCTGGGCATGCAGACAATTTTAGGGTAGCAGGGGTCAGGATTACTGGGATTATTTATCCACATTGCCAAATGGGTTTATGGCTAATTAATTCCTGTGCAAATAAAGAAACTTTCCTGTTTATATAAGTGTATTAGGTGTGGGGAGGCAACAGCTGTGTTTGGGCTAACAGTGTCTGACAGACTGGAGTCAGACTTGACTCTGGAGAAGCCACCTGCTTTTGTGGTCACACAAGCAATATTTTCCCTCTGCAGAACATTCAGCTCAGCTTTTGCACCTCTTTGATATTTAATCTAACTAAACCTTTTCTTCATCCTGTAAAGTGACACTACAAGGTCCCAAATTAAATATAGTTCTTGGGCAAATTAGTGCATCCGTGTTGGCAAGTGCTCTATACTGAATGCAAGCAGGTAAAGAAAGCACCTTCCTTTCATTTGCTGAAAGAAATATTTGGTTAGAAAAGGCAGAATATTTTCCATTAAACAGAATCAAAATGTTTCTTTGTGATTGAAAGTGTTCATTCAACCAAAAATGAAACTCCTTGTATCAATTATCAAAAAATATCCATATTCAATTTAGGCTGAACCATAGGTTTCATTTGTTGTGAAGACAGGCAGCATAAAGCAATTTCACAATATTTACTTTCCTAAATACTTATTTTTGAATTTAGGGTTATTTGTATTTTGAAATACAATTTTAAAATGAAAACTAAAACAGAAAATAAAAATCTTTTACAGATTTTTCTGTAACAAAGCTCTGGTTGCTCCGCTCAGCAGAATCTGGTATCATGTAGTCAGAACCCACTAAAAAGAAATTACTCTGTTCTCCAAAAGGTGATTAAAAGACGAGTCAACATAGAAGTCCCTGTCTTAATTAAACATCTTGGAGGTAATGCTGCTGAATTTAGCAGAATTACAGCACTGTAGGAAAAACATTACATGTAATGACGATAAGGACATGACTTGACTGTTTCACTTCACCTCATTCTGCTAGTGACATTAACTGTTTTATCTAAATTTTTAAACACTGATTCCTAAGTGGGTAGGTGCAGCATGCACCTCACTACAGCCAGTTCCATACATTATATGTTAGATGTCTGGCTTTTCTTAGATTTTCATAACAGCACTGAACAGTGAGGTGAGGTGTAATTATCAGGGGGTGTGGGTGTTAATCATATGCTACTGTTTAAAGAACCTGCAACCATTTCTTTAATTATTATCTTGATTTTTAATAGTCATGTTTTGGTGTATCAATACTAGGCATAATGGGATATACTTACATATTACGTCAAATACATCTGGGTGTAACTATCTTGACAAATTAACTCTAGTCCTGTCAGTCTGACCTCAGTGCCAGGGAAGGTCATGGAGTAGATCACATCTTGAGGGCTGTCTCACAGCACAGTCACATAAACACACAGGTTCATGAAAGGTAGGTCCTGCCAAACTAACCTCATTTCTTTCTATGACGAGGTTATCCCTTAGTGGATGAGGGAAAGGCTGTGGCATAGGGCACATGGACTTTAGTAAAACCTGTTTCTCACAGTGTTCTGCTTGAGAAACTGGCTACCAAAGGCCTAGACAGGCATAGCCCCTACTGGGTAAAAAAACTGTCTGAATGGCTGGACCCAAAGAGAGGTAGTTAATGAAGTTAAATCCAGCTGGAGGTCAGTCACAAGTAGTGTTCCCCAGGGCTCAGTGTCAGGTCTTATTCTGTTCAATATCTTTACCAATGACCTAGATGAAGGGATTGAAAGTACCCTTACTAAGTCCGTGGCCAACACTAAGCTGGGGGAAAGAGTTGATCTGCTTGAGGGTAGAGAGGCTATAGAGGGATCTGGACTGGCTGGATCAATGGGTTGTGACCAACAATATGAGGTTCAACAAGGCCAAGTGCAAAGTCCTGCACTTGGGACACAACAACCTAGTGCAATTCTACAGGCTTGAGGAAGAGCAGCTGGAAAGCTGCGTGGTCGAGAAGAGCTTAAGGTTGTTAGTTGACAGTGGCTGAACATGAGCCAGCAGTGTGCCCAGGTGGCCAAGAAGGCCAATGCCATCCTGGCCTGTATCAGAAACAGTATGGCCAGCAGAACTAGGGAAGTCATCCTTCTCCTGTACTCGGCACTGTTGAGGCCACACCTCAAACAATGTGTTCAGTTATGAGCCCCTCACTTACAAGAAGGACATAAAGGCACTGGCGCGTGTCCAGAGAAGAGCAATGAAGCTAGTGAAGGGGCTGGAGAACAAGCCCTATGAGGAGCAGCTGAGGGAACTGGGGTTATTTAGCCTTGAGAAGAGGAGACTGAGGGGAGACATTATCATTGTCTACAACTACCTGAAAGGAGGTTGTAGCACAGTGGATGTTGATCTTTTCTCCAGCGTAAGAAGTGGTGGGACAAGAGGAAATGGCCTCAAAGGGAGGTAGATATAAGACAACAGGAAAAAAATTCTTCACTGAAAGAGTTATCAGGTACTGGAACACGCTGCCCAGGAAAGTGGTTGAGTCACCATCACTGGAGTTATTTAAAAGACAGGTGGACAAGGTGCTCAGGAACATAGTTCCAGTCTTATTACTCATATGAACATTATGTTCACCACAGAAAGGTACTATCCCTATTTGTTTAATTTCTTTACTCATGGGATTTTTTCTAGATGTAAATGGAACTAATTTATCTCTGGAACTAATTCATACTCTTTAACTGAAGCTTGCAAAACATAAGATGGAAATTAATCAAGCAAAAGACTCTTTTTAAAACCAGATTCCAGGACTAGATCTAAAAATATTTTACCCAACAAATATCTAAATAGTAAACAGAAATGGAGGAAGTATTGTTCAGCGAATGATTTGAATCAATTACTTCAAAGCAAAGGGATGATGTTCCTACCTGAGGACGATTCTGTGCTAAGAACCGCTCAGCTAAGTTCCTACATTTTTGTGATCACTGGTTGTGGTGGGAAAGGGAAGAAATGTCAAATACTGAAGTAGTTCACCTGAGAAAGGAGTTTGAACTACCACCCTGGACTGAGAACACACTCCCTGTTTCCCCTAAACAAACTCACTGACAAGAAAAAACTATTCTTTCAAAAACACAATAATTTTCTTTGTCTCATTGTTAAGAGAGAAGTTTCTCTCAAGGTTTTGGCCATTTTCAGGGATGGTTTGTTGGAGAATAAGGTATCATTGCCAATACACTGCTGACGCACTTCTTCAAACTTGACTTACAGAAGCATAAAGACATACGTGGAACATCCATGTTCAATATCACTTATTCCCAATTCTCTAACTCAGAAGTCACTGTTTAATCAATCAAAAAGCAGAGAGAAAATCCATTAGGCTTACAATCAATGGCTGTATATCATCTTCAAATAAAGCCTTCATTTAAGACCTCATTTCAAAATGAACAAACATTAAACCCTGAAATGATATCATCAGCAAACATCTATTCACCAGAAAGTGTATCAAAGCCAGAATTGAGCATATCATAGTGTAGTGTCTATCTACAAGGTGGTATACACACATTGGGAATATCAACCCCAGCAGACAAGTAAGATGAAACTGAGCACTTTGATACTGCTCTCTCTTCCAAATGCCAGTCACAATAAAGAGCAGATTTTAAAAGTATCTTCTAGAGTTACTAGAATTGCTTATGAAGGTACAGTGAGAGGCTGTTGGACAACTGTACAGAGCAAAGCTCTGGCATTGCATTTGTTCTATTTCCACTGCTAACAAATAGAGGAGCATTAAGAACTCTATCTGACTTTGATGATTATTACTTGTATAAATTATGTGAATAGCACTTTAGAAGATTCACAAATAAAAGGCAAAATATAACTTTTCCTTTTTAAAGTGTAGTATTACTCTACTAATTTCTTCCACACAGAATTTGCCAGGATAAACTAACAGTCAACTGTTACGTTAAGTTCCTTTGATACCAAGTGTCAGTTAAAATAAAAGTACAATCTTATATCTTGTCATTAATCTGCATTGGTTTTTTATCCACAGATCTCAAAACAAGCCAATGAGCTGCCAGCTATCTGACAGATGCAATGCCTCCTGCGTGAATCTATGCTGTGAGCTAGATTCCTATCTCAGTTACAGCAGTAACAATAGAAGATCTCTTGGTAAACAACATCAACATAAAAGTGCATGAACTGTCTAGGGTAAAATTACTGGTAGAATCTCTGTTTGTTGCATAAATATGAGAAAGAAAATGAAACGGTAATTTTGTATGTGTAAATAATCCCAACTTTACACTTACTGAACCAAACATTTAGTCAAATAAATGAAGAAACTGTCACACTCCTTTCCAAGAAACCAAAAAACCTCTTGATTTTATAAAATTAATTACAATGGTTCTGGTTCAGTAAGGCATTTACTGTTTGATTTTATATATACATAGAGTGACATAATTATTTTAAGCCTAAGATCTGACTAAGTCTTCTTTCAGGAAATTGATTTTCATTGCCATAAAGAGTTGAGGAGATTACCTACATTCAGCTGCCTTGCATTAATGCTCAAGCTTTCTCTCTGTTCCTGAGCTCCAACAATTCAATGTAGTTGTTAAGTACTCCCCCTTATGGTCTGATACAAATTGGCATTATAATAGTCCGTTTCTCTTGATTAAATGTTAGCATCTCATATATGCACCATATGTTTATAATATCAGAGTTAATCTAGGCCTATAGCATTGCAGCTTGTCTTAGAAACTGTTTCATTAAATAAATCTGTGATGATCGATACTTGCAACTGCAGGTTGTCTGCAACTGCAGATGACTGTTCACTGTTTTGCTTTGAAAAATGTTTTTTATCACCACCATTAATTTTCAGAATAAATATATTGAACAAATCTATAGGAAAATAATTGTTTAAATTGGGGTCGGCTGACTAATGTCCTTCTTTTATTGGGATTTACTCTGGACTGTAAATACTTCTATGCATTGTTGGCAAAAGATTTGCTACTGTGTTATTTGAATTTGCATGTTAATCCTGTAAGAAACCAACATAGCATGGCAAAAGTTAATATCATTTAAAAGGTAGTCAATACATTTTCCCGAAGAAGTAGAAAAAACTGTTCCATGTGTGTATGTGGCCACTGCCACCTTTGCTCTGCTGCATGAAAGAGTATATTTGATAAGAATAATTTCCACTTCTGAGTTTAATACTCTTTCTTCTAGTCAGAGAAATACTCACTTCAAAATACTCACTTCATAATGTGCAGAATATTCAACTTCATTGTGCAATTTTTTTAGAAGACAACATTACTAGCTACACATTATATGAGATCAGCTAACTAAAAGCTGTTCACTATAAAATGCTTTTCACTATGAAATGCTTTTCACTATTCAAAAAGTCTTTTGCTGTTCCCATTTTCACCCTAGTTCTGAAAGAAAGCGTACAGGGTATTTCATCCACTATAACCAACTTTAACATCTTATTCCTCAGTGCAATTTGCACTAGTATACATTCCTTGTTCTACTTTGTCCTCATTATGTTTCAGGCAGGAGATGTGAAAAAAAAATAATAGTGTTCATATCCCTATCTGAAATGTTATTCAAACGGTGAAATGCATAGTTACCATCAATCCCCTTTGCTTCTTTTTAGCTCCAACTCATCTTGTCAAAATGTGCTGAAAAACTCCCATTAACGGTGATATGATTCCACCACCTTTGTGCTGTCAGTCCAGCAAAGTGCTCCGCTCTCTTGCAAAGTCTTCAGAATTCAGTAGGTAACTTCAAAGAAAGGCAAGTGCTAACTTCTCCCAGAAGATCCTGTAGTGTTAAGAGGATTAAGATCCTTTCTGGAAATAGATAGCACTTCATTTGCTTCAAGTTCTTCTCCCTGAACTTTAACTGAATAGTTCTGGGGTCATTTTGATAAAACTAATTTGCTGAAAGGCACCCTTTTTGCTAGCGTTTTTATCTTTGCTTACTCCATTTATAAAAATGAGTGTTTTTTTCTGAGATGGATTTGCAATTTATATCTCTAAATAAAATAAACAGATTAACAATATTCTGCAGTGCATTTTGTGAGAGTGAATGGAAAACAAAAAAATATTTAGAACTTTTATTAGACCACTCAGTGTGCAAACAGCCCAATGGATACAATCCACTGGGAAACTAGGCAAAAACATACTGAGATCTTCTCGTCAAAAATTAAGCATCAACACTGACATTCCCATAAACATTTGATAAATAATTTCCAGTACTATTTTAATCTCTTCTGGGACCATAAGAGAGAATCTGAAGATCCATTCCCTACAAGCACATTAAAGGATGCACAAGAATTGAACACTGGGGGGTTAGCACCATTCAAGAGTTGAATTGATTTGTAACTTGATTCTGCTTTCCAAGTTTCCAAACAAAATGATACCTACAAACCAAATTCTTCTATTAAGTAAAGATTTTACAACTAGATCTTAAAGAAAGTGGCTAGCTTCTGAAGACAGGAAGGTTATTCCTGTCAAATTTTCTCCTAAATTCTTCTACTGTTATGAAGCAAGCAGGCATCACTGAGAAATTTTACATGAAATGCTACATTTCAATTTAGCTCTCTCTGAGACTGATTGTATTTGGATAGAGTCTACCTTTGTAGGATGGATGCTCTAGAATTCTTCTTAACACAATTGCATGGAAATAATTTTATCAGTCACTAAAACTTGAGTTAATACTATAAACTAATTGTAAAAGTATTTTCTTACTAGTTATAAAGTAGTATAGGCAAGGATGCTTGTGTTAGAGGATTAAATGCTGTAAATACAAAAGCTCTGTGTTTCAGACACAGTGCGGAAATATAGAAAATGGCTTTTCCATCATCTAATTGTTGAGATGCTTTTAATCTTTCAGGAGGGGAACAACTCCTTGCTCCCAGAGGCAATTTGCAATCTGGAGGCAGACCAGTTGAAAGAGACTCAGAAAAAAGGGGAAGCAGAAAGACAGTCCATGTGACTATACTGCCTCACACCAAACAGAGGGATCTCTTTTTTTTTTTTCAGTCAGCTTTCAATCAGTAGCAGGCTGGAAGCCAGTCTTTCTGACAGCCAGCAAAAGCTGGCCACCACATGCCTCCCAGGATGCTATTTGCCCTCTCAGAGATTCATAACCACACTTGTGCAGGAGCAATGCATTTCAGCCTACATTTGTTTCAAAGAGCCTCTTAACAAGCAAGTATCTGTGCTCTCAAATTTACTGGCATACAGGTAATAACTTACTGGAGACTAATCTAAGAACACCCCCACAAAAATATTTAATTTGTCCATGACTTGCTCTCCTGCTGCTCTGCTCTTACAGAGAACGTTGACTCACAGAGTTTCACATGCTGCGAGTGAGACAGCAAGAGGTAAGAGAGCTGACCGAAATGCATCTGTTTTGAGAACGAGAAGAAAAATGAAAAAAATAATAATATTTATAGTATCATGAACTTCCTGAGTTCAGTCCATCCTAAGCAGAACCTCTATTGACTCCCTGTCTATTCAAAGTAGTTTTCAGCACTTAGGTCTTGCAATATCTTGATTTTGAATTGCTTCAACCTGAATTTATTTATCAAGCCTTGCTAGATAAAATTATGGGGGAAAAAAAAAAATCAGTAAGACCTCTAGTAAGGAAAGTAACTAGTTAATGAGTAAGTGATTGTGTGGCTTTCCAGGTGTAATCTCAAAACAATTTTGTAGCTATTGCTCTTCACAAGTTAAAGAGCTTTAAAACCAGAAACAAATAAATGACTCTAGAAGCTAATGTAAGCAGTCTGCCAACTGGCAGTAGAAATCCAAAAGCTAGGCTGGCAGGGTAGGCAGCATCGATGGCATCATCTCTGTGATGAGATAGGGACATTGGATCAGAGTGCCTCCAGCCCATGCTGTGATAGACTTAATTCTCAATGATAAAATAATTTCCATGCCTGTAAACCAAACTAAACTAAGGTCAGCCACCCAAGTCAACAGGAAGGGGTAGGGATGAATAACAGTTAACAGCAATTTCACAATGACACCAAGTAAGCTGTGATCAGTTTTAAGCTATGAGCCATTCTCTTTTATTTTGCTGATACAGGTAAATCGGGGCCACTGTATGCTCTCACAGCTTTTGCAGTTACATATGCCAGTCACATATACAGCACATTAAGTGCTTTGCTTATAAATAGTTGACCAAGAGGTAAGAACTGTCAGAGAATTCAGTTACCTGCTGTAGCCTGTCAATAATGGCGAGATGGAAAATTGCAAACAGAAATAATAGATCATGCTATGCAAAGTGGAAACAATGTGACAAATGAGGCACAAGATGTTATGCAGAACGTGTAGGCTGCAGAGGACTAAAGTCATCACTGCTTGTCTGTTTGAAACTTCTGACCTCATCAAATAATCATATCATAGTCAAATCTCACTGTTCTGAAGGTCAGTGGTAAGGTTTCTATCAGCCTGACATTTATTTTGGCCTTTTTTTTTTTAAAGTTCTCATTTCTTTTCTTTTTAATAACAAAGGAATGGGGACATGAAGGTTGTGCATAAACAAGTCTCACTGACTTTTTAAAATACTTGAATCAAAATAGACTTCAATTTATCAGGAATGTAGGTAACATTATCAAAGTCTCATTCACGTCGTACATCCAATCAACTTTTGAAAACAGGCATGGAATTGTAAGGTAGGACTGCTTTATGGTGTGTTCAAAAATATAAAACAAGCACAGGAAAAATTATACTGGAGCACAAAATTTTTATGTGTTGATTTCTTCTTCTTCTCACCTCATGTGTATTACGGTTTACTTTTCTAGGAGTGAAGAGAAGTTAACTTTCACCAGTTCTAGAGAAGAGAATTTCAAGTGAAGTCAAGCATTAACCACTGAAGGAAAACAGGAAGATTCTATTTCCACTATTATTCAGTATATTATCTTGCAAAGCCCAATAATGCAGTGCATGGGAAATCTAAAGCAAGGGAAAATCTGACTAAAGCCATAATTGAGATAATCAGTGTCTGCCTGAATAGGAGCTCATCAGATAAAACACTCGTGTTCTTAAATACATCTACATCACATAAGTCAATTATACAAGACACTGAAGAACGCATTTTGCAACAAAAGTCTTGTATATGAAGTTTAGCCAGCGTATTTATTTCCCATGTTTCTTCAAAGTATATTCATCCTTTGAGATATATCATTCCCCTGCCAATGGGATCACAAGGAAATATGATATAATCAAGTTAGACCAGGCAGACAGAATGTCAGCAGTGTCAGACTGGCAAATATATCACTTAACCAGAGATCAAGAGGGAAAATCTGAAGGTCAGAAATACAATATTTATAATATCATCCGTGGATGGATGTATATGCAACTCCCCATATCTAGATTCTTAAAAAAGCTTATCAGAGGAATGTTTGCAACATACAAGAGGAGCTGTTACTGCAGTTTTCTCTGTTAAGTTGCAATATGCATGGATATTGAGCCTAGCACTCCCTAGTATATTCCCTAGAAATTGTCACTCAATATTCCTTCCATACCTTTCTTGTTATCATAAGATCATATTACTTAGATCTAATTTCACTTAGTACAATGCTTATAGAGAAGTTCAATAGCATTGCCATCACCTAAACAATAAGCAAAACCAAATAAAAAAATAGTTTGAATGAAAGGTTATGAAATTTTGACATAATTACCTAAATAATGAACAAAAAAATAATATACATTGAACTACCTCTTTGAGATCTCCCCAAATACTGCAGTCTGAATCAAAAATCACTCAAACCTATAGATCTCTCAGCTGTTAAGGTTTTTCTTATTTATTGAGATTATGTCATATTCGCTCTCTGTTGACTGTCAAATAAACTCTGCTTGTAAAATTTTATCTATGTCAGCAGGCTGAGGACACAAGACATGTAACAGCTCTGTTTATGAATCCAAAAACCTTGCCAAACATTCTCTATTTATATAGCTTGTCTCCTTCTCACCTCCTTTCTCGTTTTCTTGTACCTTTTCACTTCTACACTCACTCTCTTAGTCAATCTCTTCAGTTTCTCTATGCAGTATCTGAGGTGCCCCCTTTCCCTTTCTAATTTCTGCCTTTCTTCTGTCTTCATTTAACAGCCTCAGAAATTCATTTTTCCAACTTAATTTTCAGTCTTCTGTTCACTGGAAGTAAGGAAGAGCTCTACTGATTTTTAATCCAAACAACACCTGGATGTTGGCTGGATGAAATATGTATGCTCCACTCCACTCAATTTTTCTCATCCACAAAAGTGAATTACATGCTTCCCTAAACTCTCTGGGCTCCCCAAAATTACTACTGTTTGTTTCCTTCCATATTTTTTTTTAGTTTTTGTCAGATACTGTCTATACTTGGCTGGGATAAAGTTAATTTTCTTCTCAGCAGCTGCTGGTTTTAGATTCAGTATAAGAAGAATGCTGATAATGCATTGATATTTTCAGTTGTTGCTACAAAACCAAGAATATTCACTTTCCCGTGTTTTGCTTGTTTACAGGTGCAGAGCTAGGACAGTTAACTCAAACTTGCCAATAGAATATTCCATACCGTATCATCATGCCTAGTATAAAAATGGGAATTTAGCTAGGGGGTAGATACATGATCCAGATTCCACATTCTCTGTTCTGCTTGTTGCTGTTGCTGTGTTCACTAAAATTACTGATCAAGGTGGGCTAATCATCAAGTGGTGAGCGGTTGTATTTTATTATATTCTTTTATACATATCGTTATTATAATAATAATTTTTTATTGTTCCATTAAAACCGTATTTACCTCAGCCTATGAATCTTCTTTTTCTTTCTTCAAGTCTCCTCCCCATCCCACAGGGTGGAGAGTAGTGAAAGAGTGGCTGTGTACTGTTTAGCTGCCAGCTCAGGGTGAAACTACAACACACATCCTTCCTAGATGGCAATAAGCAATAAACACCCTATCCGAACAACTCTATCAGTTCTCAGACCTGCCCTTCTTCATATAGCAATTGACCACAGTTTCCCTCAGACCTTCTGCTGTCTTAGAGAAAAGTCCTTGATTTTGCAGCATCCTGTTCCCCCACCAGTTATTTTCCCTATCCAGTTTTATCTCAATTGTTCTAGGTAAACAGAACTAAAGCTATGAACTTTATCAATGTACCTCGTATATGTTTTTGGAAGAAATCTGCATGTCAGTAGCACAGAAATACTACATCATAAAGCAGTACCAGTGCTATAATACTATGCTATACTACTATACTATATAGTATACATACACTATATTTACACTATATGCTACATACACTATAATACTGAAGATACTATAACAGCAGTACACTGTTGCTTTGCTATTGTTTCAATGCTTCTTTCCAAGTTCCCCAGCTCAGGAAGACCATGGGAGAAATGCCATCCTTACTCTGAACCTGTAGGAAGAAATACCTCTCCAAAACAGAGGCAATTCAGTTTTCCATTATGTACTTTTACATTCCTTGTTAACAATGCATCCTAACTATAAATACTTCAATTATAACTCCAAGAACTGTTGACACTGTAGTTTTTTCTGGTTCAAGCCTCTATCAGTTCAGTAAACTGGAACGATACTAGTTCGCTGTGGAAATCAAAATAGCTGCTGCTTGGCAGCTAGATGTACTGAAATATCAAAGGCTGTTCCAAAATTTACAAGCACTATAAGGAGTACAGTGGAAATGGGAGACATGGGGAATGGAGACACTCCTCTGTATACCTCCAAGAAATAAGTGGCAGCCATAATATTTGAATTAAATGCACATCTTTGTGCATTTTTGTTTAAACCAAGCCCTCTTTTGGAAGCCATAATGAGGCAGATTTCTTAGAAACATCATCTGGAATTGTCTCTAACTACAGTTTGCTGGAGTTGGTCAAGTTAACTGCAATGACAGAACTCTGGACATGGGAAGGAACAGATGCAGAAAAAAAAAAAAAAAAAACAAAAACATCACACTGGTTCTCATACTATCTTCACAGCAGTCTCCAACACCTACAGAGTCAACCTTTTGTTGAGATCTTCCACTGTAAAATACCATGAAATGATGCATTAGTATGCCCACTGGGAGCTGAAATACTAATTTAACATTTTTCCATTTATCTCATATCAAGAGTCAAGTGCATGGTAAAAGACTTTCTACACATATCAACGTACAAGCCTCAAAGAAATCAATAGTGTTTAACTAAGAATCCATTACACTAAGAAAATCCATCAAAAGAACATAAACAAAATATTTAAAATAAACATCAGTCACAGCTTTTCAAATTCAAGCCACCTAGGAATTTTATGTAAATTATAAGAAAATGCACAGAAATAATAGCGGTATTCTGATTTGAAATTTACTCATTAGATTTTAATGCATGGAAGTGTTGCCAGATATAATTCTGTTAATACACATTTTCCTATATTTTTATCAGAATAGTCAACACAGATGAATATCAAAGGATAGGTACGACAAAGAAAAAACAAAATGTTAAGTGCAAACCACAGTATCCAGTATGTGAATACAGAGGAAGAGACAGCAACTTCTGCCAAGGTGTTCAAAAGAATAAAAATCAAAAAAGTGGCCCAGTTAAACTGCAAAGAATATCAGGTACTCACAAAGGATATCACAACCAAGCATTACAGCATCGATTCCAGCCTTCAAAAACATTAAAGAGAATTTCTGATGAACAATCTCACTTTTGTAGTTGTTCGGGGTTTTATTACTGTTATATATTATTGTACTGGTTAAAAACATGAGGTTTTAAAATGTAAAGAAAACCAGGTGCAAGAATCAGTTTACAAAGAAATACATATGAGAATAAGTAAATTTTTAATGCATGGTTAGGTGTGGGGAAAGCCTCTCTGGAATAATGCCTGAATCTGTTGCTATATTCAAAGAGAAGATCAAACTATCAAAAGGCATATAAAAAGATTTTAGAAGGCAGAATGATAACGCAAAGAGCAGCTGTCCTTAAGACAATGGTTTTTATGCCATGTATCCAGCCTCTGTGACAAAACAAGCAAACAAAAACCCTTAGCATTTGGCAGCAATTAAAATTCAGCTGAAACAACATCCTGCAGGAATGGGTTGGAGAACAAGCGAAATAAAGAATGAGGTCATTTTTATGCAGTAAATTGTGTATAGTGAAAGGGATTTAGAGGTGACAGGTTTCAAATCACTGTGCATATACAGTCTCCTTGATACAGCAATGGTGTTTATAATTCTTGCAAGTTTTTCTGGTCTGGGGCTTGGTGTTTCATATTTTCTGTTCTCTTCCATTTGAGGCTTCCTTGGCTCTGGGTCATTTGAGATCATGAGAAGGAAATGCATTTTAGAGTTACTGTTTAAGGTTACAGAGAGAGATATTTCAATTAATTAATTCACATATAGAGGGTATTCATTCCTTATGAAGAGTTAATTATTTTTCAGTAACATACTCTAGATGCCAGGATCCTCCAATAACATTCATGTTGACTGATAAGATAATTGCTTAAAGAAGTTCAACAGATTATTGCTCTGTATAACAAGTTTTAAAACAGTTTCATAAAAATAATGAATACATCATGCAGTTAGTAGAATTGGAAAGATACTGTTCGGGGGGAGAGGAGAGGACCAAACACCAAAACCAGAATACACACCTACAAAACTCATATGCTCATTTTATAACTGAAAGCTTTCTTAAGATTTGAGCTATCATTGATATATTAAGGTTTGCTATGGTTCTTCCTGCTACAGAACTAACCCCTCTCACAGGAATAACGATTGGGGGAAAGATCAGGACAGAAAATAAGGAGATTTGCAAAGATCCACAAAGTATTCAGGCAGAGTTCCCCTTGGCCTCTGAATAACTCCCTAAGACTTATCTAAATCTTAAAAAAACAATCCATGTCAGTCCCAAAGGGAACCCAAGATCCTTGAACTCCATTTTCATGCCTCATATGTAATTGGCTGGCATAATAGGAAAAAAATATTCAAATATAACTCAAAAAGCAATAGTACACGTTGCCACTGCCAGAGCATGTGTTATCATATGGAACTAGTTATAGCTTCTAAGCCCCAATTCTCTTGGAAAAACAGGAAAGTTGCTGTTGAGTCTGCCATTTTCTGAGTTACAATCAAGTTCTGAGATAGGTCTCCCCATTACAAAAGTTATTATGAACTTAACATTACAGTTTTATTACTATAAAAATATATGTCAGTTGTAGGCAATACAGCATAGCTGTAGGAAAAAAAAAATAATTTTAAATAGCTTCTTGTTACGCGAGTTTTAGAATTTCATCAAGAACTTCCAAACAACAAATGCTGAAAACCAAAAAGCAATTTAAAGATAAAGGCACATGACAGAATGCAATTAAGCTAAACAGTCCTAAGGTCACAATTGATTTCTGGAGAAATATTTTTGTAAGAAACACTTTCTCTTAGTACTTACATGTTGCATAGTTGGAAAAGCTTGTGACACTTCTCTCACCCCCAGATTCATCCAAAGTCCAGTCAGGTCACTGTGGTTCCTGAAATATTAGTAAGAGAAAAACAGAGGGAATTACAAGTCCACACTTCAGTGGAAAAAAAGAGAATAAATAACAAATACAAGAGAAAAAGGAAATATTTAATTAGTCATCACAGAAAAGATTGTGACCAGATGCTTAATTTTGATAACAGCCATAGCAGGATCAGAATATTTATTACTGATATTAAGACAGATTAGAAATTTAAAGAATGGTATAAAGAAATTCTCAATAAAGATTATGTAAAGAACTAGCCAAAGCTTTTCCTTGAACTCCTGAATGCTAAGAATTCAAAAAATAATGTGGGTCAGTAAAATGACAGTAGCAAAAGAAGGGCAAACATACATCCTTAAACATGAGTGAGGAAGAACAGAGAACTACAGAACAGTCAGCCCAACTTTAATTACAAGAAATATACTAAAGCAAATATTGGGCCTCAATACACTTACAAATCATTTTTTAATATCACAGTAAAAACTGACTTGCCAGAAAAACTGCATCAAATCAGTCTCATTTCCTTCCTTGATGATAGCTACTAAGTAGATAAGGGATCCAAACTACATTTTATCACTAAGGCTATTGTGCGGTTACATACAAAAATCATCACATGCAAACTAGAGAAATCTGATGAAGTTACCATTAATTTTAAGTGCTCATCTGACTCACTTTGAGAAGATATCTGTGAATCACTCTGAAACTCAGTGGGTATTTCCACCAGAGTCCCATAGGAATTTGTTCCAGCCTTAATTGTATTCAGTATTTTGTTAACGACATGGATGTTGAATAACCAGCACAGATCTAAAGCACATCTGGATATTGCTGAGACAGAAGCAGTTACCACAGGATAAATAACAGCATACTGGGACAAGTCTGGCCACCTTGTTTTTCAATTAAGATGTAGCCAAACTGAAGAGAGAACAAAAAGACTAAACAGGACAATCATACTTATGAAGAAATGTTAAAGAAACGGGGTTTGTTTCCACAGGAGAGGGAGAGAAGGTCCAGGTCCAAACCATCTGGTCCTTAGACAGCAATTATCCTTAGCAATGTGCACTTTCTCTTGTACACAATTATTAAGAGTTCTTTCTTCTGCTGTGCCACCCAAGGACATGGTGAACCTGATGCTACCCCAAGAATTCACAGTAAGAAAATGGGATTACAAATTTTATTTTTGAGACTGAGTCAATTTGTTCTAGTTGTATTTGATCCTGCCTCTCTGCTAAAGCCACGTGCAGACCTCCTGAGGTCACTTCAAGGCCCTGTAATTTCCCCTGACTCTGTTATTTTTATTTTCTGATAAACAAAACTAAGACAAAAACAATTAGAAAAGTTTTATCAAACTCCCATACAGATAGATGTAAGTAAGCTTTGGTTTTCTGGTGTTCTCTGTGAACTTATATTATGACATTATTCCAGCTTTTTACTTTAAGAAAGTTTTTCTCCCAACCACCACAGATGCCAAGCCTGTCAATCACACTAACAACAACAAAATACATATGGGACAGTTTAAGGAGGAAGAGCAGGCATGAGAAACTGCTACTTTAGCTTATTTGGAATCAACTCTAACATGTGTGCCTGAGCAAAGAAAAAAGAGCATACGGTAAGCCATGTTCTGCTCATTATTTTTATATTTTATATACAGTAATAATTCATTGAACTATTTTGCCTAAATACATTTTCCCAGGAGCAGTATTCCAGTGTTATATCCAGTAAAATTAGATGCATGCAGCTGCCGTCATTTTTGTAAAGCAGAACTTGACTTTGAAAGTTTTGAAATAATTTAACACATTTAGTGCTTATGTTCATGAAAATATATAGTTGTATTTAGTAAGAAATGCCAGTAGCATGATCTAAGAATCCATTTTTATGTTGCTTATTATTGATTTCTATGAAATCACAAAATGATAGCTTACTATATAAAACTCCAAGGAGCTGTAGCCTATAAAACATGCCTCCTATCTGGCTTGAACATTCCAGACGGTAGGAGAAAAAAAACAAACATTCAAATATGTACTCTAATGATGTGTTAACTCTGCTTTATGTACAAGTTATGTATTGAAATTACTTTCTGTTTTGAGGTCAAATTACCTGATGTATAAAATGCACATGTTAACTAAGATTCCCCTGAAATTTGGTATTTCTCAAGTATTAGATGTTACGTTTTCCTAAGGGTCCAAAAAAAATGAGATTTCTTAATATACAGAATCAGAATTCTGCCTTTTCTTGAGGAGAAAAATTGTAAGCACTTTGGATAAAAAGTGTTTATGTCTGTAGTTAGATACAAGTTTAAAATGACAGATAAAACTATGCATGTGTACCCAAAGACATTTTTAAGTCTGCCAGTGTCCATGCCAGATCAAGAAGCTTCAGTGAATATTCAGTAGTAAGTGACCTTGACAGGCTAGCGCTTGTTCTCATTCAAGTCTCTATAACCTGCTCAAAAATAATGTGTAGGCACCTAGCATTTTGAAAGAAGCGGCATCTGTGCCTCAGTATTCTGCTCAAGGATACTCCAACCACAACCCACAGGGTAATCCTAGCCAGCATTTCTTGAAATAATCCCCTTGAGGGTAGTGGAAAGCAAGTAGAAGTGCGGGATAATATTCTCCATTTTTGCTGCACAAACGAGAAAATACAACTGCAGCATTGATCAATCCAACATCAATACTGGCATCAAGAGATCAGCTGCAGGAACCCAGTTCTTAGAATCATAGAATGGTTTGGCTTGGAAAGGACCTTAAACATAACCTAGTTCAAACCCCTCTGTGGTGGACAGGGACACCTCCCACTAGACCAGGTCACTCAAGGCCCCATTCAACACTTCCAGGGACAGGGTGCTTAACTTCCCTGGGCAGCCTGATTCAGTGTAACACTCCTCTCATCATGAAGAATTCTTTCCTAATGCCTAACCTGTCTTCCCTCTTCCAACTTAAAGCCATTCCCCATCATCCTATCACTCCGTGCCCTTGTAAAAAGTCCCTCCCAGCTGCCTTAAGGTACTAAACAACACAAACTCTTTCGGTTGGTACTCATAGAAAAGGTATTCCAGCCCTCTGATCTTCTTTGTGGCCCTTCTCTTGACCCATTCCAACAGTTTCATATCCTTCTTATGTTGGAAATTCTAGAACTGGCACAATATTCCAGGTGGGGTCTCACAAGAGCAGAATAGAGTGGCAGAATCTCCTCCATTGACCTGCTGACAATGCTTCATTTGATGTAGTTCAGGGGATACTGTTGGCCTTGTGTGCTGTGAGCACACATTGCCAGCTCGTGTCGAGCTTCCCATCAGCCAGCACTCCAAAGTCATCCTCCTCAGGGTGGCCATCAAATCCAATTTAGAGAGAAAGATGTTGTAGGTGGCCCTGTCAAAGGCTTTATAGAAGTCTAGATAGATCACATACACTGCTTTTCCCCTGTCCACTGTTGTTAACCTGACAAAAATACAAACACAAAAACATTTCTTGCAAGCTATAGTCACTATGGTTCAACCACCTCCGCCACATAAAGCTTCCCAGTCTCATTCAATGAAGAGAGGTAAACTATATAAACATTGGACTCGAGAATACTCTCTTGAAAACCCAGATTACAAATTAAGGCAATGTCAACACAGGCAATGATATGAGATATAGCCAAAAGTTAGTGTTAGGGGAAGGCAATCAAAGCGAAGTCAGATCGGAGAAGAGGGAGTCCTGGGCACAGCAAAGTGGGGAAGGTGGAAGGGCAAACCTCCAGTTCACACTGCAGATTACCACATTTGTAGGAACATAAGAGCAGAAGGCAGCATGGAGCAACTCCTTGCTTGCCAGTATTTCTGAAAATGCTGGCGGCCTGCTTGTCCACAGTCAAGAGGAACACGCTGCCAGCATGCACTGAATTGCAAAATCCTAAATCCATGATTTCTAATCTGTCTTTGAGATGTTCTGAACTAGATCTGCTTACACCTACACAGTAACCAAACTCAGCTGGTACTGCAGAATTAACACCATTGCTGTACTTCACTTTATTCATATTTCACACCTGATGCCACCTGGGTTTTTTGCTGTTTCCCCTAAGCAACCATTAAACCTGTAACTCACACATCTCCCACCCAGCTGCTTCCCACCTCAACTCCACATGAATGCCCTATTACTGACACAACTACTCCTACACTTAAACTAAGCAAAAAAAAATTCTTAAGGAATATATGTACCTCTCTCTTCTGTTCCTGCACACTGTGGAAGAGAGTATCAGTCCCTCTTGTCACTCAGGGAGAAGTTGCCCCCTTGGAACAACTGACAGCCAAAAAACTATGAAATTCAACATAAATTTTCCTACAGGATGCACAGCAAGTCACTTAGAGATTATTCTAAGGAGGCAAAGTTTAAGTTGCAAAGGTTTCTATCTCAGTTCTGCATTTCTGAAGTTGCCAGATTCAATGGTCTGCAAAGCCACAAGATAATAAAGAATTGAGAGCATGCAGTGGCAAAAACTGACCTGTCAGTCAATCAAAAAGCAAAGTTACACATAAGAAAATTTGAACGAGGACAGCAGATGAGATTTCAATTTAGCTGAAATCCATTTTAATCTTTGAATATGTGCCCCAAATCCATTTTGCACTGGGAAATAAAACAGGAAGAGTAATTGGAAAGCAGAATATAACATTCCTTGGTCTCCAGCCTTTTATGGAAGCTTTCATATTTCTCCTGTTGTGATGACTCACAACTGCTGAGTAAAATAATCTGTGTTTGTTTCAGCAGCTGCATCTTTGCAATTTTATTGCCTATTCTACAAAGCAATGACTCTCAAGATTTTCCCCCTTGCTCCATTTTCAAATATGCACCCTGCTCTCTTCTCCAGTTTAAGAATGATGTATGATGCTCCTCTCAAACTGGAAGCATATTCCATGTTAGAGGTGATTAGCCAGAGATGGACTGTGAGTAGGGCAGGGACATAGCTCAGAAGAGATGGCTGGACAACGGGAGAGGTGGGAAGAGATAGAAGTGCCCATTCTAAGCCTTCTCATCTCTGCTCCCTCTCAAGTCCATCTGGGCCTGAGCTTTTTGAAGAGATAATGCAGCACTGGAAGGAATTTATTAACAATTTGTTATTTAGTAGTACTAATAATAACAGGGGAGGGGATAACTAAATAAAACCAAAACACCAAAACTTTAGATCATACATCATCTTAGAGTAACTGCACTATTTATTCAAGCACAAGAGTACAATGCCCAGACTTGTCGTAAAGAATGAGATTATATGACGTGACAATATGGATGTAAACATTCTGCAGCTGAGCTCTATTTTTTTTCCATCTGAACACCACAGCACAGTATGTCAAAACCCACAAGCAAGTCAAATACAATCTGAAGACAGAGCCAAGCAGCTGGATCAAGGAATCCAAGGTAGGCAAGAGACAGCTATCACTAACTGGTTTTGTAATAGATATGAAAAATAGTTTCCATATTTAAACCTCTAAGATGCTGATAACTCAGAAATATTTCATATACTAATTTTCAGCAGGATATATGTAACCCATTTCAGTCTTGATAGATATTTGCATATGTTGACATAACTACTTTCAGTTTCCTTATACTGGAAACAGTTACTCATAAAAGAACACTGGTACTTCCTAAATCACCCTTTATACGCATTCACTGTGAGTGAGCAAACAGAACTTCCTCCTAGAATTTCTGCAGCAGCTTAGTTAAAAACAGTGAGCAACAGTTCAGGGTTCTTCATACAGATCAAGTCTTTCTCACTGGGTAGCAACATGGCCCGAAAACTACCATCTCAAGAGGAATTTGAGAACTGGACAGCTTTTCAAGTTGCAGATCTCCTAAGACAGGTACTGGGTGCATTTGTAACACTCTAGACAGTCGGGTCTACATTCAGCTAGCAGAAACACTTACTGGATTTATCTTTGAAAAACAGATATCTTCTCCTAAATCAGGCACAGATATTCTAAAGTACTGAAAATAGATTAGTCAGCAATTGTCATCCCCAAGAGTTTACTAATATTATGTGAGTTTCTTGGTGTTGTCTTATTTTTTATAGAAATTTAATTCATGGTAGAAGCTGCTATCTCCAATCTCCTACATGGCAAATCATATGAAAATGTTTGCTCACATGGACATTTCTTATAATAGAAAAGGTATTTCATGCCCCAGTTTATTTCCTGCTGGGAAGAAATAACCATTTCACAGAAAGTGAGTCTAGACTTCATATTGGAATATTGCTTTAAGATTTACAGTATGTCAATAAGAATCTACTGCTCATCTTTTCTTCTCAATGCACATATACCCACAGTAGTTTCTAGATGTTGCTTAAAGTACTTGAGCATTTTTTTAATCATTCCTTTGTCTGCCTGCACCTTTACTAGTTCTGCAATGTCTTTTCTAGTATATATAAAGTAACTTGAATTGTATAAAATATTCCAAGCTTCCTTTCATTACTTGAATAATCTCCTCCAAGATATAGAACCAGGACACAATGGTTTGGTTTTTATTATATCAGATTTGGCCTTATAATTTACCAAATACTATTACTCAAGTTTTAAAGTTTACCTGTAAATAAGTCCATTTACTGCATTTTGATATGTAGTCTCACTTTACATTCCTTTTGGTTTTTGTAATGTAAGTTTCATTATTATAACTTTATGTGTGGGATTTTTCCTATCTCATGTACATCCTAATTCTAACTGTAGAAGCACAAATCTTTTCCAGTACCTCCTTTAGACCATCAGAGAGAATTTATTGTCATTAAGGTTTCCCATCCTTTTCAATTGAAGGAGCATTCGAACTTTTTCAGAGAAAATAACAGTGTTATGAAGTATCCACTTGTAGCCACATAAAAAGTGGGCCAAAGTTTAAAACGTTCACTTATGCTTCCATTTTGCTTTATGCATAAATACATTCATGCATGTGTAATTTAAAAAAAAAAAAACCACTTTCACAATGCAGATGTATTGCAGGTGGACCATTATCCCCTCATTGACAAACCTAACCTGTTCCATGGAATTAATGCATACTATAATGAGAACGTATTGGTTAAGCTGCAAACTCATTACTGTGAGCAGCTACTTAGAGAATTAATTAGCTTAGGATCTTTCAGCTTAAAGGAAATCAGACTAATTAATAGAAGATATAATTATTTTAAAGTATCCTGAAATTTTACAGCAGAAACAAGACAAAATTAATATTAATTGTTCAACAGCTCATAGACTTCTAGATGCATTTCAGCAGGCACACCAGAACTACTGGCTTTATACTTGGTAAGAGAGACTCTTCCAACTCGATAAAAAGCTGTTAATGCCTATGCATACACTCACATCACTGATTAAAGCAGCCAAATGTTCTAATTACTACAGAATAACCAGCATTAAGCACTTAATCATTCTGCATATCAAAGATGTGTGCTGGGGAGTAGCAGCCATTTGCCACCACATCCAGAGCTGTTCACCTCCTGATCCCAGAGCCTGAGCCTCTGGTACCTCTGTCCTTCCCACAGCCAGCTAACACGCTAGGGGGTTGTTTGGAACTCCCCCTCAGAGACTGGGCATACACTTACATAAACCCTAAAATAATGCTGCTAAGGTTGCAGAAAGCACTGAATGTTGTAAGTGCCAGAAACAGAATTACCTCTGTAAACTGATTGTGCCCCCTTTCACAAACACGTTATGTAATTACGTCTGTAATTGTTTCTTTGTATGTTACCTTTTCCATTCATAAAAATCTGCCTTCTTCAACACAAAAAAAACCAAACCAAGAACCGAACAAGCAAAAAAAAAAAAAAACCAAAAAAAACCCCCAAAAAATCAAAACCTGTATGTTTTGTGTACTACTCTGGGTTGTTAGAGAACTGTCAGGTACACAAGGTCAGGGCTTGCCAAAAGAGACAGAATGAATTCCCAGTAATGTCAATTCAATTCTGCCTTGAAATACCAGATTATTTCACTGCCCCAGCTCAGTATTTTTACCTGAAGCCATTCAAGTCACCCAGAGAAAACATGACATTTCCTGAGTGTTTGACTTGAAATTTCAGGCTCTGGTTTGCAGAAGTAGCGAAAGGTGACAGTTGCAACCATAGTGGCAGCTCCACTCAGAAATGCCAAAATAATGCATATGCAGACATACATGTATATCACACAGATCCTAAACAGCCCTTGTTAAGCATCCAAACCCACTGGATCCTGCGTGAGTTTTATTTGCCATGCAACTCAGACCCCTTACTAATAATGTTTTCATCTCACAGGGTGGTCTTAGAAAATGCAGTTCATTAATATTTCTGAAACCCTCAGCAATATAAAGAGTGCTGTAGAAGAGCAAAATAAAAAACATTTTGTGTTCGGAGAGGGTTTGAATACTGCGTGGTACAGGCACACAAGATAGACAAGCAGTGAGCACTGAATATCATGTGATATATTCAGGAAATTCGCATCAGCTTTTATGTGCTGCGAACTGTGTCTGGATCCTCCAGAGAAGGTATACTGAGGCTGATGCCGTAATATCTATATACAATGCATATGTATGTATATATGGAGCAATTCTGGCATTACCTTTAACTTTGCAGATTTAATGATGTTTCCAAAACAGATTTGTGTGTGTCATGAGATTAGTGGCAGCCAGGATGGCTTCACCAGGGGCGAGTCTTGTATGACCAACCTAGTGGCTTTCTGTGATGGGGTAACCGCAACAGTGGACACAGGAAAAGCAACAGATGTTATCTAGCAAGACTTTTGTAAAGCCTTTGACATGGCTACCCACAATACCCTTCTCTCTAAATTGAACAGGTATAGACTTGATGAGTGGACTGTTCGGTGGATAAGAAATTGGTTGGATGGTCGTATTCAGAGAGTAGTGGCCAATGGCTTGGGGTCCATGACAAGTGGTGTCCCTCAGAGGTCCGTACTGGGATCAGTGCTGTTTAATATCTTCATCAGTTATATAGACAGTGAGATTAAGTGCATCCTCAGCAAGTTTGCAGATGACACCAAGCTGGGTGGTGCAGTCACCACACAAGAAGGATGGGATATCTTCCAGAGGGACCTGGACAAGTTGGAGAAGTGGGTCTGTATGAACCTCATGAGGTTCAACAAGGCCAAAAGCAAGGTCCTACACCTGAGTAGGGACAATCTGCTGTTTCAATACAATCTGGGGAATGATGTGATTGAGAGCAGCCCTGTAGAGAAGGACTTCTGGGTGCTGATTGATGAGAAGCTTGACATGAGCTGGTAAGGTGCGCTTACAGCCCAGAAGGCCAACAGTATCCTGGGCTGCATCAAAAGAAGCATGGCCAGCAGATCAATGGAGGCGAGGTCTCACAAGAGAGGAATAGAGGTGCAGAATCATCTGGAGTATTGTGTCCAGTTTTGGAATCCTCAACATAAGAAAGATATGGAGCAGCTGGAACATATCCATAGGAGGGCTGCAAGGATGATCAAAGGGCTGGAGCACCTCTGTGAGAACAGGCTGGGAGAGTTGGAGTTGTTCAGCCTGGAGAAGAGAAGGTTGCGAGGAGACCTTACAGCAACCTTCCAGTACCTTAAGGGGGCCGACAAGAGAAATGTTTTACAAAGGCATGTAGCAATAGGACTAGGGTGAATGGCTATAAATCAGAGAGGTGCATATTTAGACTAGACACAAGAAGGAATTTCTTCATTTTGAGGGTAGTGAGTCACTAAAACAGGTTGCCCAGGGAAGTCGTGGATGCCCCATCCCTGGAAGAGTTCAAGGCCAGGTTGGATGAGGCCTTAGGCAACCTGATCTAGTGGGAGGTGTCCCTGCCTATCGCAGGGGGTTTGAAACTAGATGATCTTAAAGGTCCCTTCCAACTATTCTATGATTCTATGATAAGTACAGAAATTAACTAGCCATTCTGCTAAGTGTTCAGCCCCACAAAAAGCATGTTGTATAAGATCAATAACTTTGCTACTAAAACATAATTAACCCTATTGATTTTGCTTTTTTCCTTTTAAATAAGCAAAGATGATAATGGAATCCTGCTAGTCATGTGCATGTACTCACTTTCCCACTATCTTGCATCTACAGTCTAATTGTGACAACACTGAGATATTCCATGATGCGTTACTTGTTTATCTGCTTGGTCTCCATTTGCCAAGTAGCCTAATCCCTCTCCTTAGTACCGATCTTTATGCTGTATTAGTAAGAAAATGGAAAGTTTAGTGGTCATCACCAAACACCAGTACTGAGACATCTGCTTGTCTGACAGGCAAACGATATAAAAAGATCAGACTTTTTCCCTTGCACAAAAGTTACATGCTTGATTAATAGCATAAAGCAAAACACAGCAGTAGCTCATCAGAGCCAGTAACTGCAGACAGAGCAAATAACTAGAAACAGACAGACAAAAGCCAAGAGCAAAATCTATGCATTATCTTGACTCATTGCCTCTTCAGCAACATCTGTGCAACTGATGACAAATTAACACATCCCACAAACAATCTTCAGTCCAACACCTACAGCAGCCCCCTCCTTTGAGGGCAAAGAAGCAGCATTCTCCCAACCACAGTATAAAAGAACAATTTTTAAACTCAAACATAGAAATATTGTTTCATACACAAAATAAAGTGTCTGAATATACATCTAAGTATAAAACTTTCATATCAAAAAAGTAGATAAAATCCCTTTCAATGTTTGTTAAAGTATTGTGATCAGTTCTAAGTACTATAGAAAAAGAACTACATTAGAAAATCCACACAAATATTTCTTTGAGAATAATTTATTTTCATTACTATTCTTCTGTTAGTGTCCAAAGTGGTCATTACTGCTACAGAATATTACAGCTAAGCATTACAAATACTAAAATTAATTTATACTAAATATAAATATAAAAAAACTAATACTCATTTCACAAGTGGTACATTCTCAAAGAAAAGATTTCATAGAATGTCACACATTGGAATGAAGACATAAGAATCAAGTCCAACTCCATGCTCCTCAGAGGACTACCTTAAACTAAGGCATATGACTTCTAGATTCCCACACACACATACATACTTTCCAAGTATAACAGTGCAAATTCTTTAAAAAGCCAGGCTAAAATACCCATGAAACTTTCATGACATCTTCAGCCTTGCTCCATTCCTTACTGGTTTTTAATAAATCCCCATATTTTTTTCCCCAGATTACTACTTAAATTATATTATGAAGAGATACCACATTTGGACATTCCTGTTTCATTTTCATTTATAATCAACACCACCTTTCCTAAAAAAATAGCACTACCACAACTATGTTATAGATGAAAAATCCTGTTTCTGAACCTGAATTCTTTCCAGCAATGCCCATCTCTCATGGGAACTGCAAGACACTTAGCCTGAGTACCTGGTGCTGAATCCAGACTACGAGTGCATACAGCAGGTTGGTAAACAGGCGTGACAACAGAGCTTTATCTTCTATAACCTTTGCTGGCCGTCAGTGACAGAACCACTTCCCAAGGTGATGGAAGAGCTACTGATTGCAGTCTGTGCCATAAGACTGTTTAACCTGTTTCTAATGATGACCTCTTATCCCACAGCGATTAAAGCTGCACCGTTCATTTTTTTGAGGCTCCTTGTTCCATTTAGGTTACATTTGATGCTTCATAATTTCAACATGACTACTCCACTCACAATGTTATCAGCCTCATTCCCTGTAATCTTTCTTTGTAAGGAAGAGCTATTGACTATGTTGTACCTCTTATCTGGAAATCACTACCTTTTCCTAAGCATTACTGTTATTCTCTCCAATACTCTTTTTCAAATTAACCAGGCTAAATACTATAAAGAATTCCACAACCACAAGCATTTGACCATGGAAATATTAATTAGTTCCTTTATACATGTCAGGTTCCATACTATTGTAATAATTCTACTTTTTTTCTCACCTTAGTTTGGAATGCCTGAATCTGCTGTGGTTGTAGAAAAACTGGTCATGAATGGATCTCATTTCTTGGTAAGCAAATATTTCATAAAAGGTACCACTCAAGCATATTTTAGCTTATGTTTTGGATTCCTTACATTGACAGGAAATAATCTGAAATATTCCTTCTTTACATACACTTCATCAGTTGCTCTGATTTCCCATTTTAGTGGGTTGACTTATGTTCCAGATTCAAGGAACACCCCTACAAAATGTAAATCCCAGCTAGCTTTTCTTCCCCTCCAGAGAAAGTGCAGATATGTAGAATCAGTCATTAGCATAAAACTGTAGCAGGGAACCTCTCAGGAAATATGAATTAGAGGGATTTGTGTTTTTTTTTAAAAAATATGTCTGTTGTAAAGTCATTGTTTATGTAAAAGCTTCTTTGTAAAACTTGAATGATTAAGCTTATTTACTAGTACAGAATTCTACATTAATTTTACAATAAAAGTTTACAGATAAAAAATTACCAAAAAATTCCAATAACTTCCTTTGTAGGACTGGAGCCCTTGGTCACATAAAAAGCAAATACAACTCCATATCTATCCAGGAAATGGCTCTATTGAGCAATGAAGTGCCAAACAGACAATTCCTCTGCATTGCATTCAGAAATTCTAAAAATTATTTTATTTTTGAAAGAGATCTCAAAGGTCTTTTACTTCAATGGCTATACAAATGGAATTAATGGTAGAGGATTTGCCCCTGTTCAAGAAGTTATTTTAGTTCTCTCTTCTAATTAGTTGCAATCAAATAACCAAACTTTTATGCAAAACATTCTACAGGGTTCAAAGTGATTAATTAAGACCACCGATACTCAGGCATATGCTGCTTCACATTGTTTAAAACTGTGTGGCCACAGAATAAAATTAAGTTTTACTAACAATTCATGATAGTATAGTGGGGCAAACAAAGCTGTCAAATACAGACCAATTCCTGTCCCATTCTCATATTATAATTTGAATTGCTAAATGTGCTGTAATCTCCATTGCTGGATGAGAGGGTGAGAAGTTAAAGCTAAGGGAAAATGTGTTGGCATCTTGTGCCTGCTCCAAGTAAAAATGTACAGCAGCAGTGGAAAAAGACAGGAGAAAGCTTGTCAGACATGAATGGTAACCTAATAAAAAATACAAGTGAAAAAAGCAAGAGGAACAATGGATGATCTCTAGTGATAGTCTGAGATATAAGCTTTTTTAAAAGCAACATGACTTAACATGAAAGTGTTTACGAGTGTGTTCTCCAAACTATGTATTCTCATTAACACATCTTCAAAGATCATCTTGCACTGCAGAAAACATGTCAGTATGTGTGATACAATGAGCAACATCCATTTTTGACTGTAGAGAAAATGAGACAAGTCTCACACACCGGTTGTAACCTTCCTACAGCTTTCATGTATTCTCGAATTGTTCAGTAGCATTGTCAACATGACAAATCTGTAATAAGATACACTTGAAACAGAATTAGTTATGACAATACTAAAAAAATTATAATTCAAGAACCTATATTTTGCCATCATTGATAGCAATATTTGAGTAACTACAAGACGCTGTACTAACAAATATGTATATTCACTTGTAAGTAATTAAATTAATAGCCTACTTTTTTAATCCAAGCTCCTAGCCTAGTATACAAAAAATCTATACTATTCCAGGAATGAAAAACTCCTTCCATGCCCAATTTAGAAAGCACAACCGAAGTAGACTCACTTTACCAATATATGGTGGAGTAAACAGATGGCTAGTGTACACACTTCCACTCAGAAATCCTGAATCACTTAAAGCGTGACCCCTTAACTGGATCTACTGGTTTGTGGGGAGGTGTCTGGAAATCCAAAATTCAAAAATCCCGATTCTCTTACCACATCTGTTTATTACCTTTGGCAAGAAACTTGGGTCTTGCTCTTCACTTTATCACCAGTTAATGGATATATGACTTACTTTCCTACACTCTGCAAAGTCACAAGTTCAATATCATCTTTGGACATTGAAATAAAACACACTAAAGAAAATATGGCAGTCTATCACTTGACAACAATGGACAAAAGAAAAAAACAGAAAACATTTGAGCAAGCCTGATGACATCTGCTAGATAGGAGTGGCAGATTTTCCTTCACATATTAATAATTCATAAAAAGCAAACACAAGTTTACCACTAGACACAAGTGCATGGAGACACTATGCACATATATCTTGCAACATTATATGCAGCATTGCTACCTGTCTACCCAATATAAGACAGATATTTAAATGCACATCTGTCTGTCTCACCAAAAATCTCCTCCAGCCTGCCTCAAACCTCTGCCTCCTACCACAGCACAGAAACCTTAGGCCTGTGCAGCATAGGCTTGTTGTATTAATGAGATAGGACAAAAATCCAGAGAGGCGATGCTCCTCTGGGACAGGCAGCTTGCTGGCCTGCCAGTGAGCCTCACTGGAAGGTACATTTACTGGAAAGGAATGTGTGCTGCACATTTATCACAGGATAAAAATCACCAACACACCTGGTATGCCCATGTTTCCTGTGTGGTTTCAGCAAGGATGTTCATCTTTTCAATTTTTCTGAAGAAAGAATATTGTCAAGAGCAGGAGAAATGCTGCAGATAATAATCCTAAAGCTTACCACATAGCTAACAAAACTTCAGGCCTTCCTGCACACCACATCCTTCAAGTTATATAAAAATACATTATATTTGAAAGGGATTTATCAATACGGGAGTCTTTTTGAAATTTAAAATGTTCAGAGTTGATTCATGCAGGCACTGGAGCCACATAATTCGTCTAAGTTGGCCACAATACCTTAAATCAATTTTAACTGGTTTGAGAATAGAAATAGAGTAAGCAACATTTTATATGGTCATTTCTTTGACTATTTCTTGTCTTTGAATGCCTAAAAGAGAATCGCTTTTGTAATAATATTATATTTTGTTTTATAAGTATAACGAGTATCAAACTTTTACAGGAAAAAAAAACTCATGCATTTTATAAAAATTGAGAGGAGATAGCTCTTCTTTTACACTACCGTGGGATCTAAGAATGCAAAGGGGTGGTATATTAGATCTGAAGTGTACCGTGCAATTTCATTTTTTATCAATAGTACTCTACTTGTGATAGTTATTCAATATGCAGGGCACACCTGAATGACATTAATCTAGTCTTAATGTGCATATCAGCATTTCACCATAGCTGCGTTGCAGCTTTTTAATGTCTGAACTTTCTACATTGCCTTCTGCTTTTCAGTTCCCTTTAAGAGTAGGTTGCTTGCTTGATGTTTTTTTTTAAATTCTGTTTTGAGTTCCCAGTAACAGATTGAAAGATATATAAAAAAACAGTGAATTTTGACTTGAACTTCAGAACTGAAAAGAGGCAGACTTTGTTATTGGATTTGCATATAGAATTTTTAGCAAAAGAAATCTCAAACATAGCAAAATGGTCAGATATTGATTCTAAAGAACTTTCCTGTATTTCTCTTTCTTGCTATTTCAAAATGTTCTGAATCCCATGGTTGGATTATGAGTGCCTCAGAGAAAACTCTTCCCATTTTCCTAACCAATACACTAGTGGGGTTTTTTTGAGTAATATTTAGAGAATATAACCTGTGTCTTCCCATGGGAGATTTGTACCTCCCTGCCAGTGCAAAACACTGCCAGATCTTGCCAGCTTCAACTTGCTACGGCTGTACTTTGACATCCATTTTTTATCCATTTCTTCTGAGAAAAAGCAACCAACGTCTCACTTGGGTGCTCCTTCCCACCCCTGCAATGTGGTAACAGCAAACAGGAAAGGACAGGAGACACATCTGCTTTCTCTAGTGACCATAACGACCTCACACAGCACACCTAGAACTCCTTTGTTGCTATATGAATGCTGTAGTCCCACAAGACCTGAATCACTTCCTTTGTTTCAGTTAAGAGATTGCTTCCCAATACCGAGAGGTATTTAACAGCATTGAATAGGGGAATAGGTGGAAAAACAGATTAAAATTGAGTTTGGCTGCCTGGGTATCTGTTAAGAAAGAGCTAACCAGCATCAGGTTTCATTCAATTAGATCCGATATCCACCCTGTGTACTCCGTTTTACAACTAAAATTTGGACCATGAATTCCTTGGGCTTACAGAGGAAAAAATTGTTTTCTAAGTCCTACAGAAACAACAGGGATAAGAAAATTAAACAACAGAACTTCAAAAATTAACAGAAATAAGTATGCTAAGTACTTCTTCATAACCTACTTCTTCTGGGAAAAAACTCTTGCAGCGTTTTCCTCGGGTAACAAGCAGAAATAGAAAGCTTGTATATGGGTGAGATCCAAAGAAATAGGGTGCAAGTTGCAAGTACAGTTGAGTCACACTCTTGGGCTGGCTGTTGGCAGCTAAATGCCATAATTCCACAGCCAGAGTTTCATGGTATACCACTTATCGCAGAAAGCCATGTAAATAAAAAGCTTTTTTACAGTCTCACTAAACCTCAATACTAACATTCAGGGGTACCCAAGTGTTTTGTGTGAGTAGAAGTGATGCAGGCATTTTTGTTCTGCCTTTGGTTAGCACACAAGGTCTCCATGACAAAAAAACAACAGAAAGCGTTCACCAAAGAAAGTGCTGTTACAAAAATACATGTTTTCAGATGTAAAACATGATTAGGCCTTGTAACTGCATTAATTTAATTGTCAGAGGAATAGAACTTGTGCAAAAAGGCATTCATTTTCCCTGTTCACATTTATCTACCGCTGGACACACACACCTTTGCCTTTCCCAAATCCACTTTGCAGGGGCTGAGCCTCTCTTGGCTACCTCCCTTTTACTCATCTTTGCTTTAGGTGCCTTCCAACACCTAGTGCTTTATTTCTGTTTGGATTTTAGCCAGGCTTCTCCTTCCCTTTTTTCCCCCTCAGTTAGGTCCTATTGTTCATGGAAGGAAATTTCTCCTGCTGACATTTCTCATTGATTTGCAGTCCTATGGGCTTTATTAATTTCCATCCCTCTCAGATGTGGAGGTTCCCTGTCAAAGGCAGCCAAGCTGCCTCAGTTATGAAAGGCATTTTTTCAGTAACACCTTCCTTTCCTAGTATTTTTCTAGGCTCTGGACTCATATTCTCAAAGGGCTTAGTTAGTGGTAGGAGTCAAGCACCTTAAGATCCTGAACTCTTTTGTGTAAAGACAAGTGATCTCAGCACTTATCCCTACTTTTCTGCTTTCCAGTCTTTAAGCTCTGGAACACAACAATCCAATCACATTGTAAGTGTCAAATTATTCATAATTACATTAAATATGGATTAAAAGAATATCTTTTGATGCAGAATTCTTTGTTCTTGAAGTTTACTGATAAGTTTAAATGTTATGAAAAATATCCTTCAAGTTTTGTGGACCTTTCAAATTCAAGGGACATGAAAAGAATTTAAGAAGTCGTGGAAATTTTTAAGCCGTTGTGTCAGTTTCCAACATTGACTTTGTAAGCTCAGTGCTGAAAAACAGAATAACTCCATATAGTCTCAGGCTTTCCAATATTGAACTTCCTCCTGTTTCTGTCTTATTCAAACATCCTGAGTATATTAAAGCACTTCCTATGAGATCATTTTAGTAAATTACCTTTAGAGACAACTTGCAATTTGAAGAATCTTCATTTTGGGTGCTTTTATACTCCTTCCTTTATGAAAACCAGGAGCTTTTACAATGTATGCAAGTCGGAACTTTAAAACACTAATGCCTAAAGTCATTAGTTGTTTTTTAAAATCTAGCTGGAAACCATAATCATTCTCCTGTTGTAAAACTCCAGCTGCTGAACATTTGAGGAATTGTCTAGAATCCCTAGAATGTCATGATTTAGTCCTTCTGGTTTCATACTAGCTGATAAAAAAATGCCAAGCTCATTTTTTTCATTGCTTTACAAGACCAGTCTTAGAGGAAAAAAAAGACAGAAAAAAAGTCAGTAGACAAAGGCATGTTTTAAGTTATACAAAGATTATTTAATGAAGTAATTACAAGTTCCGGTGAACAAGTCCCACGGGAAGTCAGGAAACACTCTCAAGCAGAGAGGACAGCAGGTTTTCTTTTTCCCCAACATGTACTTTTCTTATTTAAAAGTATTTATACATATATGTACATAAGCATGAATCAAATTTGTCATTACATACTGATAGGCACAGCTCTAGCAATGTCAAGTGACCAAACTAGATGATTATAGGCACTTTTGTCTATGTTAGTCTGAATGTCACTCAAGACACTTAGCAGTTGGAAAGCATTAGCCTCCTGTGCCTCATAGAAGCACTTGAGGAAGTTATAATTCATGCTTTTCTATTAACAGAGAACTAAACTAGAACAATCAGCGTGAATTTCCTAGAGAAACAGATTTAGACAAGGCTTTATTTATAAGATGAGTATCCTACCTTTCTGGAATGAGTGGAATAAAATAAAGCTCAGGAATGTAAGCTTTGCAGAAACACTTGGCTTTTAAAAATTAAAAGCCATTTTCTCAGAAGAATGAGGAAGACCTGAACTAATTGGTGGGAACACTAATCAGTTTGCAATTAGCATTTCCTTCTGTAAATACTGTTTCCTAAAAGTGACTGAAAGATATTAGAAAACTGAAAACAATAAATCTCTCTTGCTCCTACTGTACATCCACAACAGTTGTGCACAAGCCATTTTATTGATACCAAAGCCTATGCTGTGAAAGAGTATGTTATATCAAAAATTGCAGGTACAAGAGACATGAAAGCAAAACTGAAAATTACTCAGAAGATAATAGTGTATCCACAAGAAGGGTGAGCCTAAGCACATTTGATTTTGCTAGGCTCGTATCTACATAACGTCTTGCATACATGTTTAATAAAATGCAGGATAAATAATGAAGAATTTATGTTTATTTTGGGGTCCAATTTCTTTCCCAGGGATCTTTTTTACTATTAGAATTTTTAATTTATGAGAAAATTTACTCTTACATCAATTCATAATTTCTAAGAGTAAAAAGAAATGCTGAAAATCTAGGAATCATGTAACAGAAACATAACAGTGAGGATAACAGGTTCTACACATCTAGACATCACTGACCAGACTAAATTCCTAACTCTGTCATTCCTTAACATCATGAGAATGAAAAGAATTAGACAATAAATTCAAAGTAGGCACAATCTCAATCTAATTAACTGGGAGTTCCCAAGGATAATGCACTTGAACTACCTTAACTATCTTGTCAGTGAGGGGGAACATAACGCTCTTAGTCTGGAATAGATTTCTGAAGGTTTCTGGGAAAATACTTCCTGCAGCAAAGACTAAAACCAGCTGAATGCTATTGATTCTCATGAGAAGGCACAAGCAAGGTTAGAAAAACTGCTTTACAACATTTGATTTTTACAAAGGGGACAACCTGTAGGACTATTTGTTTTGAGAGGTGAATACATACAATTCCTCTGAAAACAAGGAAATTCTATGAGAACCAGACAGTATAGCAGGGAGAAAGGGCTCCTTGTGAACAAGCCAGGGAAAGTTTGAAGTCGTAAGTTGTTTATTTCCACTGGGCTCAGGAAGGGAAGAATTCGTCAATTTTCTATGCAAGTACAGGATTGTATTAAATAATATAGCTGCTTTTAGTATAAGTTTTTGTTTCAAAGAAAAGGGAACCTGGAAAGGTTGGACTCGATGATCTGGTGGGTCTCTTCCAACCTGGTTATTCTATGATTCAAATGTAAGCATGCTACATGGGCCAGTGGGTGATGCCAGAGCCAAAATGAGATAAATTTCCAAGGACATACATGTTGAGTTTCTGTTCCTGATAAATTAAACCAAACTAATTGGAGTCCTGACTGCAGAAATGAAAGGTGGCTAGAAATAATTCTTAAAAACCAAATAAAATAAATAAACTTTCATTTCCCAAAAGAGCAGAGGAAGAATACTATTTTGTTGAAAAAACATCAAATGCTGTCTAGGTACTGCTACTATAAAGCTACTAGGTGTAAAGTGACACAAACAAAATCAGAAGTACACTATTACTCCCAGAAAGACATTCACAGGGGAGGATTATGCCAGGACAGTTCTGCTGGTAAATGTTTCATGTAGACATGCTTATAGGCTAAGAGCTAGATAGGTACAGCCCACAATAACCTGAGCACATTTTGCTACTGCTGACTGAGCTGTTATGGCTGTAGTAAAAGGCTTAACACAGCTAAAAATGAAAATCCATGAGGTCTGCAATGCAAATTTATAGAAAAAAGAAACAGAGGCAGATAAAGACCAAGTTATCAAGTATCATGAGTTTTCCCTTAGTAAAATGAAACCATCCTGTTTTCTTTTACAGGATGCCATCAGCTTTGAATAAGCATAATGCATGGCAAGGAGCAAACAAAAAAGGAACAGTAAACCTGTAGATTTGTCCAAAGGTAGTGACTGCTAAATATTAGTGTAATATTGTCTTTAATTTAAAATGATCAGCAGGTGGCTTGCAAAACCTAACAGGTATCAACATACTGTTCAGAGCAACAAAACCTTGCAGCCATTCCTTCAATAACTGAGAGGACACAAAAAATCTATCTTTCCATATCTACAAACTCATGGAATTTGTCCACATGAAAAACCAAAACCAAAACAAAATAACACACCATACAAATGCAATTGCAGATATCTTTCATTTGTGAGTTTTGCCAGTGCCGACTCTATACATAAAAGCAGGTTTTAGCATTAGCAAATCTGTCTTGAAGTTTGGGTTTCATTGCTGGAAACCCACATCACACACTGATGCTCAAAAAAAGACATACTGGAAAAATATTAGAAATCCCAAGGATCCTGCAAAACTAGTGCTTAGAAGAATTTAAATCATTTCACGTGTTTTAGGCTTGTGGAATACTGAAGGGTAAAATCTATCCAAAATTCACATTAGTGTGTCAAATGCAGAAGCACAGCTTCTACTTACAGGGCACTTGATGTCCTGTAGGTATTATTACTCGCAGGATTTGAGTTTCTATTAGTAAACAAGTAGGCATAAAATTCCTGTGAAAGATACCTTAAATTGTTAATTAATATTCTTCAGACCTGCTATAGAATGCTTTAAAACTGTTACTGTGCTTTTCTTATTTCCTCCACTGTTCTTGTGTAACCAAGCTTTTTCACTCAACAGTTTGACTACTTTGCCCCTTGCTGCTCAAATGCAATCTACATTTCTAAAAGGTGGTTTTGTCTGTATTTATTGCAACATAGTCCTTGAAAAACTTAAGACTGAACTATTAAAACCTTAGTTTCCCAGGATTGATTTGTCATGATATGACATTGATAGTTAAAACCTGATTTTGCATTACACTTACTTAGAAGTCCCAATATGCTAAAATAACATGTGATCAGAATAATATGAATAGGCAGAGTCCTTAACCATTTGAATGTAGATTAATATAGAAACAAATAACTATACAGTTGTGCATTTTTTTGTTAAAAAACAGAGATGTTAGATTACAAACATATCTTTTATATTTATAGCTGACAATCTATTTCACTCACTCAGAACTACCCAAGTTAAATATCGACATTTGCCCTGAATCCCTAGTTTCCCATGAGGGGGAAAATACAACACTTAATGTGTGCATGAGGTTGCCTGGGTCCTGGAAGTATATAAAAAACAAATTTGAGAAATGTCTATATGTGCCAGCAATGTGTTGCAAGTGAAGGAGACTTGTCACAACAAACAAACAAACAAACAAACAAACAAACAAACAAACCCCACACTCAAACACTTACCTGAATGCTTTTGATTCAGGTGGTTCATACTATCTGAAATGCATCTGTACAAAGCACTGCATTTTAGAGAGGCACTAGGAAGACAAACAAATAAAATCTAGAAGAATGAGGGCATCGTACCCAAAGCCTGGGGGTATATTTGGTCATAGCATATAGAATTTTCCAACAGGAAGTCCTCTACCAACAAATTTCAGTCTTTTTTAGAACTGTACTATGCATTATTGATGGTGTTATCATTTCTTCCTTTTCCCCATCCAATTAAGTACTCTTGAATTTTAGAGTGTAGCACTACATTTTCTGTTGTGTTATGAAGGATTTTTGTGACTGTGCTCATGAATAAATTCAGGAACATGAGAAACAGAGGAACTCAACAATCAGGCCATAGGAGATCTTTTTTTTTTTTTATGCTTTCCTATGTTTTTCATCATAACACAAACCACCATACTGGTTCCAAATGGGAGAAACATCCATTTGGGCAGCATAGATAAAATGAGTATAATCTGACATTTGCAAACAATAGCTGGATTTCTACAACATAACATGAAAAGCAGTCCCAAGGCCAAGAATTTCTTGAATATGATTTTGCTTTTGTTGAGCTTCAGTTTGAGGTAACCCTTATTCATGAAATCTTGGATATGAATTTTCATCCACTAAAGCCAAATAGAGCCACTTTTGTCATGCTAAATGGTACCCAGATCCACAGACACTCCACATAAGCATGGTCATCAGTCAGAAGGTCAACAATCATTCCAAGACCCATCATCTGAACATATGCACATTCACATACACATCTGAATGAGCTGCAGATTCACTCTCTTACCTACAGATAATAATGAGAAGCAGCGTTGATGTTACAAACACGTTAGAACGGGAAACGCCAGGGTCGTTTACTTGGCAGGTGATGCAATACAAGAAAATGAGGAAAAACAAGTGGTATTTTTTAAGTACCTCAGAATGCATCTGGTCATACTATGCAGGTTTATTACATGGCTGTGTAATTACAGTCACATATAAAAAACAGTATAGTTAAAGAGTACTAAAGGAAAAGAAAATTTACTTATTTTATGCTTTGTTTTTCTGGAGTGGAAATGCAATACTTTTCTAGGTTTATGTAGGAGGTGCCTATTATATAAAATATAGATTTAGCAACAACATCTTCTCTGTGGTCATCTTAATTTATTGAGGAGTTTTTGCATTTTAATTCCAACAGAAATAGCTACAAGTAGTTGGATTCCATAACTGAATTTGCATGCTCATTACTAGCACCTTTAGTCACTAAAGCAAACTGGGAAAGCCATGCTGAGAAATACTTACAGTATTTAGTGAAATATGTAGGAAATTTAGGTAATCAAAATTCACTGGTTTCATCCAATAGTGTTATTTAATTCTGCCTGTGGTCACTTAAAGGACTGCATTCACTTTGGTAAGGGACTCATTTCAAGCCTTTTCACACAGTGGTGGACTAACTTCTAGTATATATGTAAAAATTGGCAACATTTTATATTTAATCAACCCACATAAAAGTTAAAGTGGTTTTCTCTTTTTGTGTTTTTTTCCCATCTTACAACTGTATGTGCCCAGTCATAAGGATGGCTGTTACGTATGATCATTTTCTACTATTAATTCTTGACTTTCACTAATCCAGCAAATGGTTTAGAGAGGCATGATTTTTATATTAGTACTCAACATGCATGCAGTTTCTAGTTTGCTTCTGCATGTAGACTATAGTACATGCCAGTCACTCTGAACTATAGATTAGTTTAAAACTTTGATTAAAGTATTTTAAATGGCATGCAAATAAAACTAGAAATATTCACTGTAAGATACATTTCAGTATTAGTCAATGGTTGGGGGTGAAAAGGGGAAAGAAAGTCAATCAGCAGTCACTCTTCTCTGCAAAGAAACTACTCCCACACATGGCGACTAGGGCTAGGAGACTCATCTAAAATAAACTTATTAGTCTCTCTTGTCCTAGCATAAATATCACTGGCTTTCAGATACCAGATGACAGACTAATATTGCAAATGTGCATATTGTATCCCTGGAATGAGAAGCCATGTGAATCTTCAGAAATTACTGGATGTGAAAGGGCATTTGCATGTACAGTTTTGACCTCTTCTCTTGCTCTTTGCCCATTAATCTACCTCGGCTGGTTTGTCTAACATTCCAAAACTTTCAGTAGCTCAGCTTCTCTCAAAGTAAACTTCCTTTCCCCTCCCACTCTAAACTCTGCACAAGCTTGCTAATAGATTTAAAGATATACAGCTCCAAAATGGTCAGATGGTACCAGACTGAAATTCAAATGTTAGTTTCATGAACTGTCAGGAAAGGAAACTGTATTTTAGTGGAAATCTGGGATTTCTTCTAAGCATTTAATCTTGTCTATCAAGAACATGTTGTGTCAATTACTTATAAAATCTTGAAACAAAGATATTTATTTTTAGACATTTAAAACCATATCCTATTATTTCTTGCACAATAACTGTAGTTATTAACTACTGTAATTGAAATTTTAAAAAATGATAGAAACATTTTTTTTCTAAAAGACATTCACATGTGGTTCTAAATAGTGGAACAGTAATTTCAATGACAGTTGGCATCAATTTTATAATCTGCATTTTAATTGCCTCATTCACAAATAACTAGGGTCACTTCAAGAAACAGCAAAAAGTCTGTTTCAATTCCATTTCCAAACACTACTAAAACCATAAAATCAATGCAGAACATGCTAAGAGCAGGATCATATAGCCTGAATACTTAAAATATTGAAAACTTCAGATGCAGATATGAACATGTTTGGCTAACATCAAGTATTGAGGGAAGAGAAAATCGATATTTATATTTTTGAAGATTCGTAGTGCTGACAGGGCAGGGGATGAGGTGCACACTGGGTACCCGGGACCCTGAATAAGTACTCAGATCCAGCATGAAATCCAAATTAACAGTTTTGTGTAAAGACCAAGCAGCAATACAGAGGTAGAAAAGACACAGATATTACATACCATTACACACTGATATTCTGCAGAGAAGTACACACACACAAACACCAGGAACTTGGTTTAACCTAATTTATTGAGCCCCATATCCAAAGCATGATCTCTTTTTCCTACTGAAATGAAACTAATAGTTGAACATATCATAGGTATATGTCACTGACAAATGGGTCATTACACTGTTCAATTTCCATATAAGAACAGAGGAGATGAGAAACATACAAAGCACCTTTTCCTTTGCTTCTTTCTAACTAGCATTATCTGTTCAGCTCATGATAACTGAAGCATAACAAAATCAAACCCAACAAATAAAGTTACTCTCTAGCTTTGTAGCTCTCCTCACAACAATTTATCATCTGGAAGCATCATTAGCATCAGGCACGTTGCACTGACAGGAGACATTGCTTATTGCATTGAACTAGAAAAGATTTTAATTAAACCATTTAAGTACGCTAACAAATCTTATGGCATCCCAGAAAGATAGCAGGGGGAGGAAGTGTTACATTTACAGGCTGTCTTTCAAATGTCCAAACTGGGAAAAAACAAGGAGATGTTTAAATCAAATGTCATTAACTTCTTTGTAGAAGTTTTCTTGGGAAATACTTGGCTAAAGGTCTTCGTCTCACTAATAAGAATCAGTTAAAACTATGCCAGTCATCTTTGGCTTTTCCCCTTCAAGAGGTAGTTCTTGCCAGCCAGGGCTGCCCTGGCCATCACCTAGCACTCTGCACAGCATCGTGGAGCAGGAGAAGGGTATGGCTCTGTGCTATACGTGCGTTCCACCCCATATTAGAAGTCCTCATCCACACTTACCATGCTGTGACCCTAAGCAGATGAGGCTTGTGCTTTGGATGAAGGCATCTGCTACACATGCCTTTCTACAGTAGCAGAAATAGCTTCTTCTGTTTGAGCCAGCCCCACGTGCTCCATGCTCTACAGGTAGCTGCTCTCTTCAACACAAAACAGTCACAAAGGCCAAGTTCTCACCACAACTTAAACCTAGCATGTATACTTTATAGTTAGGGAACTTCATTATATTCAATCTTGACAATCCTACTGCTTACCTAAATTACCACAACTGTATATGGTGTTCGCTCTAATACTTGCAGTGAACTGCCAGCATCCTAAAATCTATCTTTTCTCAAAGTTATTTCAGCTGCTATTGAAATGCAGCAGGCACAGTCTTGCTGATGGACTCTGTGATTACCCTCTATTAGTGATGTTGCTTGCTGTGGGAGAGGTAAGCAAATCAACTGCTAATTTTCAAGACTTCAGTATAGATATACATACACAACATTTTCACAGCTGTATGAATTAAAGACTATCTACAGCAGATAGCTATGAACACTGCAGTTATTAAACTGAAGTTCAACAGTGTAACTAAAGCACTACATCAGGAATATAAAACAGTATCAAAGAATGTATAGCAAATCTATCCCATTATCCAAAGAGTACCAAGAGTACTTTCAAATTAAATAGCTCAGTATATTTCTGTGTACACATTTTTTTGTAACTGCAATGTAGAAGTCCAAGGAGCCTATTATGTGATTTATTTCTAAAGAGAAGGTGGCTAGTCATCAGTGGTTTTGGTGCTTCCAGGCATGTACAAAGTCATATTTGGTTTCTGATTCAGTAAGGGCATTTATTCTTGTCATTAAGAGTATCTACTTCTACTTCCTTTGACAAAATGTAACATGTTTAAAATTATGCATATGATCTTTCTTAATCTTTCAAGAATACTCTCACATACAGGTTTTGCTTTTAAGACTGTTGTTGCAGTTTTAAGATTGCTGACTGCTTCTGCCATAGTCTTTGCTCTGAGAGGCAAGACGATTCTCACACCCCTTCTGTACAGTCTTTTCAGGCTCAGATCTTTCCCAGCACTTCTTGTTATAATTATTTGTTTTGTCCAGATGCAGGAAAGCAGAAGACAGCTGCTTTAGCAGACAGTGTCAGCAGGGAGCACTTCTGCACAGTTCCCAGGCCCTTGGCCAACAGAGGAGAGCTTAAGACCCAAAATCCTCCACTTTCTGGGATTTTCCAATATTAATCCCATTGCTCCTAACACACGGAGACACCTGCAGAGGTAATCTGTTGAATTATTTGTCCTATGTAGCAGCATTTCGGTAGCATTATGACTTGATTTCCCCAAGTAACAAGGGTCCTTGCCATTCTCACCTATCAGTGACCCAAGAATTAATTCCTGCAGTGCTATTTCCTGTTGGCATTTTCAGCCTCCCTCACGAAAGCAGGATGAAAACTCTTAATATCCAGAAAATAAAGGGAAGTTTTGTTTTTCAATGCAGTGCACAGAGCATTTTCCACCAAGACCACCTCTGCTGTCATTCCAAGACAGCACTGTTCCTAGTATGTCAGTATTCAGACACTGAAAATGCCACCAGCACAACTATTTCAGCTCCTACTTCCCTCTGTTTCTTCACTAAACAAACTAGATAACTTGAAGGAACAGTTTCACAGCATCATAGAATTGTTTATGTTAGAAAAGACCTTTAAGAACATGGAGTCTGACCAGAAACCTAACACTGCCAAGGTCACCACTAAACCATGTCCCTAAGCACCACACCTTTTAAATACCTCCAGAGATGGTGACTCAATCACTTCTGTGGGCAGCTTTTTCCCATGTTTGACAACCCTTTCAGGAAAGTAACATATCCTAATATCTAGCCTAAACCTTCCTGGTACAACTGGAAGCCATTTCCTCTTATCCTATCACTTGTTACCTGGGAAGAGAGAGATCAACACCCACTTCACTACAACCTCTTTTCAGGCAGTTGTAAAGAACAACAGTGTCTCCCCTCAGCCTCCTCTTCTCCAGACAAAACAACCCAAGTTCCCTCAGCCACGCCTCATAAAACCCCTCACCAGCTTCACTGCCCTTAGCAGCAGGCACTCCAGCAACTCCATGCCTGTGAGGGGCCTAAAACTGAACACAACCTCACCAGTGCCAAGAATAGGAGGACAATCACTTCCCTAGTCCTGCTGGCACAGCAATTGTGATACAAGCCAGGATGCTATTGGCCTTTTTGAACACCTGGGAACACTGCTGGCTCATGTTCAGTCAGCTGTCAACCAACTACTACCGGTCACTTTCCGGCTGACAGCTTTCCAGCCATGCGTCCCCGAGCCTATAGCGTTGTACGGGCCTGCGGCCCAAGTGCAGAACCCAGATCTTGGCCCTGCTGAATCCCATGCAGTTGGCCTCAGCCCATTGATCCAGCCTGTCCAGATGCCTCTGTAGAGCCGTCCTTGTGCCAAAGAGATCAGCACTTTCACACAACTTGGTTATCGCCTGCAAACTTACTGCGGGCACTCTTGATCCCCTTGTCTAGATCATTGATAAAGATATTAAACAAAACCAGCCCAAACACTGAGCCCTGGGGAAAGCTGCTTGTGACCAGCCACCAACCAGATTTAACTCCACTCACCACAACTCTTTGGGCCCAGTCATCCAGCCATTTTTTTTAGCCAGTGAAGAGCACACCCATCCGAGTTATGACTAGCCATTTTTTTCAGGAGAATGCTGTGGGAAATTGTGCCAAAGGCTTTACTAAAGTCTAGGTAGACAAAATCCACAGGCATTTCCTCATCCATTAAATGGGTCACCTTGTCATAGAAGGAGATCAGATTAGTCAGGTAGAATCTGTCTTTCATAAACCCACGCTAGCTAGGCCTGATCACCTGGTTATCTTGTATGTGCAATATGATGGCACCCAAGATGATATGCTCCACAACCTCCCCTGGCACCAAAGTCAGCCTGGAGGCCTGTAGTTCCCCAGAGCCTCCTTCCAGCACTTTTTCTGGATGGGCATCATATTTGCTAATATCCAGTCAACTGGGATCTCCCCTGTTAGCTAGGAGCACTGATAAATGATTGAAAGGGGCTTGACAAGCCCTTCTACCAGTTCCTTCAGTATTCTTGGGTGGATCTTGTCCAGTTTCATAGACTTGTGCATGTCTAGGTGGAGTAGCAGGTCATTAATCATTTCCTCTTGGATTATAGGTCTCCATTCTGCTTCCGATCCCTGGCTTCCAGCTCTGTGCTGGGTACCCAGGTAACAACTGCTCTTACTATTAAAGACTGAAGTGAAGGCAGCATTAAGTATCCCAGCCTTTACCTCATCCTTTGTCACATTTTCCCCCACAACTAATAAAGGCTAGGGATTCTCCTTAGCCCTCCTTCTGCCATTGATATATTTATAAAAACATTTATTATACTTGTTTTCCCAACAGTGTTTTAATAAGCTAGGTGCAAAAGGGTACCACTTGACTCAAGTCACCTGCTTGCAGTCATTGGAAAGGGAATGCAGGTAGGAGGAAGTAGCTCAGATGTGGTACGGCCCTGTCAAAGGCCAAGATTATTAAAAGCAGCTGACAGTGTAAATCCTGTTAGACGTCCCTTTTAAAGTGTGTCCAAAATTTGTCAGTTGCTTAGTGCAGTCCCATCTTGGGCTAAATCCTGGGGAAAGGTCAGTTCCTAAAGGGCCAGTTCTGCTTTCAGCAGGACCCCATGTTAGGACATTTCTGCAGCATGTTCTGTTTCTTTGAGATCTTGAGTCACTGGTATCGTGACCACAGACTAGAAATATTTTCCAGGCCATTAGTTCTTAGATGTAGCCAGAAATGGAACTTGCAACATTTCAATATTTTCCTTTGTTCTGAATTAGAATGAATAGTTGCAAGTTTCCTATAAAAATAAAATGTTTTGGAATCTCTAAAGCAGTAGCACTGAAGTGCCTCATTTGAGACTTTAGATTGATATTAAATACATCAAAATAAATTTATTCAACTCCAAATATTTTTATACATTATTAATCATTGATGAAGTGAAAACAGTCCTGCAAAACAATCGAGCATTTTGAGAGATTAGTGGTTCTGCTAGAAGACTTCCAGCTGGCTCTAGCGGATTCTCTTTCTCACAGAAAAAATAATTGAAAAAAAAAAACAAATCAAACTTCCTCATCTTGCAGACCACATCAGTGGAAGCCTCTGCTGTTTTTTGCCAAGGCTAAATTTCTAGTGGTCACTGTTATTTCTGTATGTGGCAATTTGCTTCCTTTTTCAAACATCAAAACCCATGTAATTTGCTTAAGCATACAGCTGTACATTATAAGAAAGATATGGGTTATTTTCTGTGTTCCAGTAAGTGTCCTTTCAATAATGGCATGCAAATATGGAGCTCAGTCCACACAGCATTACACTGTCAGTAAGGAAGATAGTATAATGTCTGAAAGAACCTTGGAAACTTCCCATATCTTCATCGGGTCAGCCTGAGACTAATGGGGACACCCATGTTCTAGGAAAAGTAATATGAACTTTCTCATCACATGTACTAAAAGACAGATTTATGTTGCAACTCAACATAAATGTCTCAGACAAAGGCTGTTTCTGCAGTCAGCTTTCAGGGAGAGGAGCATTCATTCAGCACGTAAGACTGAACACGACAGGTTCAAAAAAAGACTTGGACAGCCAATTGTGAGCAAGCAGCTCCTGGGGTATAGAATGAGCTGGAAATGCTAGATCATAAACTAATAAATCATAGGCAAACCCACTCACAATTTATATGAGAGCAAAGGATCAATCAGTTTAGTCTTTCATTGGACCTCTTTCAAAGCAAAAATGGTTAACCTTAGACAAGTGCACTTCAGTTATTATTACAAAAGGCAGTTTCCTCAAAATAATGTAAACCACAGCAATTCGTTGAGCTACCATTGCAGGAAATTTTTTTTTCCTCGAAAAAAAAAGTTTGCAACATCTCAACAGTTAAGGAGACATGGCAGGGTATGCAGTGCAGACTCCTTGGAGTTCTGGCAAGACCGTAAAATAGTTCAAAATATATTCAATCTAATGCAATTATTAATGAAAAAAACCTTGGGTTTTACTTGAAAAGATAGAGCAGCAATAATACAAACAGGTTTTCATCAGTGGTGCTAAAGCAATTCTGACTCTTCTAAAAAAATGTAAAATACTGTTCCTCCAGCATGATAGATACCTAGACCTCAAACTCCCACAACATGTTGAAGAGAACTTTCAGTAACACCACATTAGAAGAACAATTTTGTTCAGCTAAAACCATGCCTGAGGACAAAATACTAGCAACACTTTCCGATGGCTCACAAATTCACAGTGGACCAGGTAACCTATCCCCACAGTCCTATTATCACCAAGCACTTCCCGAATACATTCTCTTGCTACTAACACTGATAACAGCTCAGCTTCATTTGTGCTATGCAAGGTCTTATGTAAGTCAAATACAGAGATGGCTGCTGTGAAATCTTAGCAATATCATGAATACTAACAATTCTGGTGCTCCTAGTATGACTTATCCTAATGATTTCACTACTTTAGAAATGCATCGGTGCCTAAGCAGTAAAGAGAAACCCTAGTGCATACAAAGCTAGGGGGACTCTGCATATAGCAGTTGGCCTCATGTCATTACAACTTCTCCCATACTCAGACCTGAAAGGTCAAAAGTATATCAGAACTGTTAAACACCTGTGCTGGATTACCAGCTCAGGACAGATAAGATTTCATTGCCCAGCTCTGGCTGGCATGACCATTAACAACTAATCTTTTCCTTACAGAGCAGCTCTGCAATATACAGGCTCACCTATCTGAAATAACAGCAGCTGTTTCTTATACCACTTCTACAACTGTGACTTTAGTTGCATTGCAAAATGTTAACATTTGTGTTCAACAAATATGATTCACTGTGTTTCAAAAATAACAGAGATGGAATGATAGAGGCAGTATAGCAGGAACCACCTCAGCCTTGAAACCACACAGATCTATGTTTCACTAGAATTATGCTACCAGCATTTTTTACCTTTGAAACACTTGAAATAATGATGAACTGAGAAGACTGTAAAATAAACATTTATAGCCAAAAAATGACCAATGTAGTTTGACAATTCTTGCCATGAACTGACAATCCTGAAAAAAAATCAGCTATAATTTTATTACTGTTTTTAGCCACTCCTAATTACACTATCACTGAAGCACTTTTCCGTTCTTTATTTCTTCAGATTCATGCCTGTCTCCATGCAGCCTTCTGATGCTGCTCTCTTTCATTTTATTACCTAGAAGATAGGTTTGAACTCTGCTATTACTTTGTTACGTTCATCCTAAACTGCATTCTTTGACTATGAATATGGCCCCCTAAGACATTTAAAAAATAATTAATATTTCACTTTTGCATAACTTTCCTTTTCCCCCGCCCCTTAAAAAAAAGTTTTAGCAAGGGTTCTTTGTTTCAAAGACACTTAAATCTGAATAAGATATACAAAATGTGCAAGAAAATAGAAAAGTAAATTTTTTAAATGTTATTTGAATTAAGATATGAATAAGAAATGAGGATAGCAACTATGACTCAAAAAAACACTTAAGCATCTTGTCTTCAAGAAGAAAGATTTAAACACTTCCCTATATGTTCTGTTGATTCAGACTCCACACATCTTGCCTGAGTTCATGCAAGATACGAGTCTTGGTCATAAAGCCCCGCTTCCTCTCCCAACAAAGCTTACACTTTGAGTAACAGCACATCTGAATCATGTATCACAGCTTGGAAGCCTGATTTCGGTTTATTCATAACAGGTCTAAAATTGGTAGCTGCTAAAACAGTTTCCTCAGTGACCCTGCTGAGATTCTTTAACCCTTATCCTCACTTTTTTGGATGGAAGTATTTTAGTGCTAACATCCTTTGCAACCTTTTCCTCTCTAATGAAACTGTTCATCAGGATGACACTTCTCTAGTAGGAGACCATGCATTCATCAAGATGGACACACACCACCACCTTGCACTACATCAGCAAGACCTTACTTAAAGGAACAAGATTTAACTTGAAAGATTAATTTTTTACACAAAGAAATAGAATTTGAATAAGGCTAAAGTACAGGGAATTGCAATTTCAGTACGTTATGTAGTTACAACCCATTAATCTGCTATGCAAATTGGTCTCACTATAAAGCCACTTTACATACAAAGTGCTCTTTCTACCACTAGATGTCAGCTTTATACACTTTAAAATGGACAAATATCTTAAAAATAGAAACTCTCCTTTCATAATAGAAACATTTCCTTACTATGCCACTCTTTCTGGATCTGTAATTTTAGGGATTCCACATTTTATTTACCTTCTCTACTGCTTTTTTTTACCCACTGTAAGGCACAGCTCTTATTTACCTAAGAAAAAAAAAAAGACCTAAAAAAAATCCACTGTGTATTTATTACATTATTTACTCAGATGGAGACACTGTGATAGTTTTTTGCGGGATATCACAGTTCAGGCTGTATTTCTAGAGAACAGCAAAGAGATCTTATTCCATTTACTAAGAAATGCCAGATCTTGTCTTACCAATCACAGATACTCTATTATGCCAGTTAATAGGAAATATCATTAACATGAATTATTACAACTCTATGATTTTACAGATTTTCACTCATATCAACGACTTGAATTTAGATCATTTTTATTTTCACTCCAGATTTCTATCTCCCAGAAAGGAAAAATGTATCTGTGGATTCATAGAATCATAGAATCACCAGGTTGGAAGAGACCCTCTGGATCATCGAGTCCAACCATTCCTATCAAACACTAAACCATGCCCCGTAACACCTCGTCCACTCTCACCTTAAACACCTCCAGGGAAGGTGACTCAACCACCTCCCTGGGCAGCCTGTTCCAGTGCCTAATGACCCTTGCCGTGAAAAATTTTTTCCTGATGTCCAGCCTAAATCTCCCCTGACAGAGCTTGAGGCCATTCCCTCTTGTCCTGTCCCCTGTCACTTGGGAGAAGAGGACAGCTCCCTCTTCTCCACAACCTCCTCTCAGGTAGCTGTAGAGAGCAATAAGGTCTCCTCTCAGCCTCCTCTTCTCCAGGTTAAACACCCCCAGCTCTCTCAGCTGCTCCTCATAAGGCCTGTTCTCCAGCCCCTTCACCAGCTTTGTTGCTCTTCTCTGGACTCTAGAGCCTCAACATCCTTCTTGTGGTGAGGGGCCCAGAACTGAACACAGGATTCGAGGTGCAGTCTCACCAGTGCTGAGTACACAGGGAGAATAACCTCCCTGGACCTGCTGGTCATGCCATTTCTGATACAAGCCAAGATGCCATTGGCCTTCTAGCCTTGGCTTCTTTCAGGTCTTTTTTTCTTTACCAAACAGGTAATATATAATATAAATAAGTCTTAACATAAAGTTGATCATACTGAATGTACAGCTTTTATAATACATTATGCATTTATTTTGCCATAACAATATGAAATAAATCTGGGTTCTTTACTTCCCAATAAAGTTGAAAATGGTGTTGAGGAAGTCAAATTCATTATACCCTATCACATTCCAATTTATAAAAAGAGATACATATATACACACACAAAGGGGAAGAAAATAATTAAAAAAAAAAAAAAAGAACAAACTCATTTACTCATTTCACAGCAAGCCTTTCCTAACTGGTCTATACTGGCAATGTCACAGTACGTACCTCAACTCAACATTACTGTAAGGTAACGACAAGACTGTCTCTTTACATGCAGATTTACTGGTCAGATACTGACAGCTTACTTAGTAATATAGTATGCTTGTTTATCATAAAGTCAAAGGGATCCCCTCATCCTCATTCACATGAAATTTTCAGACTTCTACTGATCCTGCAGGGCTCTCCTGGATTGCTCAATTATTATTGGCACCTGCAGCTATAACCATCTCATGCAGGTGCTAAGCTCCCAGAAGGGGGTGAGAAGTAAAGAAGGGGAAAGGGATGTGCTTATATGAACCTAAAAGTGTAATTGCAAAAACTGTATTATACAATCAACAATATAGATAACTTTTCTTCAAAGACATTAAAAAAAATTTTGAGGCAATAACTCGATTAACATAGCCCTTAGTATAACTCCAGCTAGGAGCTGTGAAAGTATGAAAAAAAAATCTCCAAAGCAAACCTGGAGGCCAAAATATGTCTGCTCTCATGACTTCTGACAGCTGAATTTGTGACTTATAAGCCTTCCTTAGAGAAATGCTAAAGCTGGGGAGGTGCCATACATGCCACATTAGATCATTCTATTCCATATAAGAGGCCCACACCCTTTACCTTCCTACCACACTTACTCAGTTTCCTCTAGCTAGGACTCCATTTGCATGCTGACTTCCCCCTTATCCACCTACCAGTCATCCTCTGCATGTCCCCAAGTCTGCAAAATGTCCCAACTCCCACCCAGCCAAGGCATGTAAGCAACACATACGTGCTGGCCATTTGCAAATCACGTGCACAGAAGTGGAGAACCTCAGACATGCCAGTTCACTGTGTGTGTACTGCACAGCCCAGGTGCATAAGTCCATCTAAACTTTTCCAGACAAAAATGCATAAAACCTACTTACAGGACTACAGTTCAAGATTGTACAGAAATTGAACTTCCGTTTGCTTTTGATATGAGGCTTCCCCTTTTTCAGAACTTCTGCTGGCAAGCAGCTACAGCAACATAGGTTCAGATCGAAGACATGCCTTTGCAAGTAAAGAAGCAAGAGACACACCTCAAACATAAGCACCACTAGAGCATTTCAGTTCTTCCACGATAATATCTGCAGAACAAAGCTGGCTGGCTCGATTTGCAAGCTAAGAGTTTTGGTTACCCTTAGCTACTGAACTATGTAAGTGAGCTGAGAAAGTTGATGTCAGGTAAACGAAGCAGCCAGTAGAAGAGAGGAAATCAATAGCAGGTTGGAAGAGAACATAATTTCTCTATGCTTTCTAAATTGCCCTCTAATATGAAACTGTAAATACAAAACCCCACAATAAACTCCCACTCTGTTCCTTTAGTTCCTCACTGTATACTTGGTAACACAAATTCCTCCAAGAAAAAAACTACATTAACTTCTCCATCAAACACACTCATTTGCAAAATAGTGCATTCGTTCCAACGTGAATCACTGATAATTTATAACATAAGCAACAATAGGAGAATGGGATAATTAAAACCTGGAAGAATTAGAGTTTGCAAGATACCTTTGTACTCTTTCCTAAGACCAGGATTTTGTTGTTAAAATGCAGCTTTTAGTTACAATCAATGGTGCAACTTCCTGTAAAAAAATAAGCACACAAAATAAGAAAAGTTACCTTTCAGCTGGACCCATAGATGCCAATCTCCTCAAACTTCAGGGAGTCTTGTAGTTTAATCCCCTTATTGAAGATTGTCTCAGGAAAAAAAGTTCTATTTAAAATAAAACACTCTCTATAAAACATTCACTAGTATGGGAAATGCTTAGATTCATAGCTTCCTCATCTAGTAAGCTCAATTGCTAGTTAAAAATGTGTTTGAACTGCCCATACACATAGCCCTTACTGCTTAAGCAGCATATTCCAGCAAACAGCAGCTTAGAAGGGCAGAAAGAGTTACAGGGATTATACCTCAGCAATCTTAATGAACATAAGTAAAGGTTCAAACATACTATTTTGCAAAGAAAAGAGTGGGACCAAAAATCAAATCCTTACAACAAAAAAATCATAGCTACTTTCTCCTCTTATGTAGAAAGTGCGAGGAAGAAAGGTAGAAGGGGAGGAAAGAGCCCAAATATTGCTGATCATTGATCTGCAGAGGCAATTTAGTGAGTCATGACTATAGCTAACACTGTCTGAGGAGCCTAGATGGGCTTGTATGGCAATCAGGTAGCTCCTTACAGTTTTAAATTTCTGCAAGTACTTGGTAACTTCTAGATCTGCTAACTACCATATCCACTACATGTAGATACAGGTCCAACACAAAAATAAAGAGACTGTGCCTGCAACTCTTTCTATTTAAAAACTTAAGATAATCAGCTATGATCACCTTCAAAATAGTTCCCTTCTGAGCTGACACACAGCTGCATCCAATGCTGTCAAGGCTCAAAGCATTTCCACAGATCAGCTGTTGAGGATCTCCGTCATTTCTGCTTTCACATTACTGACAAAACTTCTACTGCTCCTTTGAGCATCGTCTTGATCTTTGGGAAGAGTGAGACCGGTCTGGTAAAGGGAGTGCTCAAGCACAGTGAGGTTGTTAGCTAAAAGCTGCTTCACAAAGCATTGTGGGCTGGCACACACTGATATTTTCTGTCCAAGGGTATGAAAACATCTATATTTGAACATGTGTCCACTCATACTGAGTGAAGCAATAGAGCTGAACCTTGTCTCACTGACAGGTCAGAATATGTTCTACAACTGTTTGTCTCTCCCTTCCCACTCTTGGTTCCTGAGGTATAGGGTTAGTCTCTAGACCTCGTATATAGCTGTTCTTTGTTATGGTATAATTATATGCTGAGCTATTAAATGTAGGGGGTTCTTCACAACAAATATATCGAAGAACTTAAAGAAATGCAGATATTCTCTTGTATTTAAATACAGGAGGAGGAAATATGTTTTCTCCAAGATCTTACTTGATGTCCTTGTCTCCAACATTTTTTTTAGTGTCTCATTTTGTATGCCTGATACAAACTCCTCTATTATACTGATGATATGGTCAGAGAAAAGGCAAAACAGTCTACAATGGGACTAATGGGTGGGGTGTTATTCAGAAAAACAGAGAGCTGGGCAAACATAAATCATATTACTATGAACTCAGTATCACTAAAGTTGCTGAAAGTACTCATTTTCAAGATTTTGCATCCCTTATAGGTGTACCTAGGAAGTCTCAAGAAACAGCAAATAATTTCCTCTTTCTGGCACAAAAAAAAAAAATAGAAAGAGGGTTAGAATTACATCTATTAAATGGACATGATTTCAGCCTGACCTATCCCCTGTTGAAATCAAGTATTAGCAGGTTTCTGTACTGAAAATATGCAATCACACACTTGGTCTGGGTATGATTCAGAGATTTCACAGGAAATTTTGCACTAAAAGAAAATCTATAGATTAAAAAAAGGTTTAATTTGGACTATCTTAAAACTCAAGGTGAGCACTAACTTGAACACAGAAGTACTTCTGCTGCTTCATTGCAGTGCAAGGACTCTGACATGTTGAGATTAAAGGTATATGGAGCTATACAAACTATTGAAATGGTTTTGTTAACCTGTTTCCAGTACCCACATTAGCTCATGCAGCACTAGAATGGGCACTGTATATGCCAAGGTGACACATGCAAAATTCTTTTTCATCCCCAGTTTTTCATGGGTTGGGGACTCGTGCACAAGTCTAGCACAAGAACAGACCAAGCTGGGAGTTAACAGTCTCCCAACCACTGTTAAAATAATATTCTACTTGGCCATTGTTCTACTAATCTCCTGATTTCAGTGAAAAAAAAAAATCCAAAGAAATTCTGTGGTTAAGGAAGCCATTTGAAAGGGCTTCCTTATCCCTTTTTGAATGATTCATTAACCAGCATAATTTAATCTGCCACATGCCTGGTTAAATTCCAGTTTAACAATGCAGTGTGTGCTACCAGCTTTCCAGAAATGTTACAACAGGCCCGTGATAAAAAGTTAAGTATTAACCAAGATGCGCCAACCATGTAGCTATAAAAATAAAAACCATTTTTTAGGTCTTTGCTTAGCTCACTAAGCAGAATGTGTGACTAAAATGTCACACAATTCACTTAATGGATTGTTCTTGATTAAATTAATCTTTATTTAAAATGCAAAATCTTTTTTCTCTCTTTTCAGAATATATCAGATTATGAACTGAGCCAATTCAAAATAATGCAGCAGCCGTAAGTTTCTCATTATTTTCTACTTTCCCATTAAATAACTAGTACTCTGTTGTACTCTGACAGTTTCTCTGTTAATAAATAAGGAAAAACTAGAAATGAAACCTCCTGCTCATGTGAAGGGCATTAATTGATGAAGTGGCACTTCCTCAGGATTAGGAGCCTGGATGGTTTACAAGAACTGTAGTTCAGATCTGCTGACAAAGTCTCTTTTCCACCAGCTGCTGGGTGATGTAATTCCTCAGAACAGACAGGGACAAGCTTAATATTAGGAGAAGTACAAGTTCAACTTCTTACAGAATAGAAAGGCTCTTTATTTGTGTGGTATATGAGGCAAAATTTTCAGAATTGCTTCATCTGTTACTTAGGGATCGATTTAAGTGATCAGATTAATAAAGTCCTATGTTGAAAGTAATATAAATATAATATTGAATAAGCTAATAGAGGAAGGAGAAGGAGTTAGGAAATGCTTTCATGTAATTTCTGACAAATCAAGCTCATTTAGAAGGATATCCTTTAATGTTCAAGTATATTCTTTCTCTTATATTATTGCTCAGAAATAAGTTTTCTCTACAAGCCAATGAAACCAAGATGAGTTCGGTTTAATACAGAGTTGTTCTTCATCTAATGCTTGTTACTATTCCAAGTAGCTTTTCTTTCCCTAGATGGGAAAACATTATATCCATTTATGAAAACAGAACTGGTTTTTTAATCCCACTCTGTTGATAAGAAACTGGAGGAACTTGGAAGCATTTTTACTCTGTTGATAGGAATGTCATGAGAGCATAAGTTAATATTCTTCTGGATTTGTTTTAATAATTAACTATCTGAGTAAGGAAAACATCAAAGGACATTCTTGCAAAGCAATTAAGTCTAATGGGATGTCATTTTGAGAGAAAATGTAGAGAGCATGAATATTAAGTTAACGAAGGATGAGACCTTTGTTTACTAGTTGTAAACTAGTTCCCATCAACACTTCAAGCCACAGGTCTACCTAGATTGCTTCTAGGGAGCTACTGAATACAATATTAAAATTACCAAGGTGCAGTCTCAACTAGTTTTCTACTCTATCCCTGAAAGGCAATAATGAAAGTTTTCCTTCCCTGCTTCCCAAAACAATAACAGAAGAGAGGTACCGCTTTCAAACATGGGACGGCAGGGTACTGACACACTAGTCAATACCCTCTCTGGAGCTGGCTGCCGGGGTTGTGCAACAAACTGCTCTCACAATGTTGATGTTTTCAACAAGTTCTAATATCAGCTTGAGATCCAGCCTTTGCTTAAATCCCTTCTTCCTGCAAAGGCAACGTTGTGATTTGCGGATTTAGTTGATACATTCTCACCCTGAAAACCTGGGGTCACCTAAAACACTGAACAAGTTCTCTCTCAGGAATGGCAACAGATTAGCACTTTCCAGATACTTCCCATCAAATATCCATCCCATCGACTAAGGCACGCACTTATTTTAACACACAGTGCAAATAAGATTGGTATTTATAACTATATTCACTATAACTCAATGATACACATCTCCAAGAAGAATTGCAATTACAGCTCAATCACCTCAGAGCAGATAGTCCAAGACTTACAGTATCAGATGTTGATGCAGTTGTTTCACAATGGTTTCAGCTTACCCAAGTTTCACTTTCCCAGGAACCGTGAAATTAAAAGGCCTTCTTTGCACCTAATATGATTAGAAATTCATCCCAAACTAAACTCAAAATAAATTTTGCTCTTAACTCATGAGCTCTGAGGACTGTTTTCCAAAATCAGGCCTGTAATCTTTCATCACAAAATCGGTGTTGTCTAACACGTGAAAATTCAGAAGTCTGTTATGGCTGTGCTGGATTACTGAGCAAATGAGAAACCTTCTCCAGAAAATCAGGCATGAAATGTCAAGTCCTGAGCTTACAATTTTTATATAGCAACAAGCAGCTATGGGAGATCCTGGATAAGTGAACCGTGACAAGGAACATATAATTACAAGCTTTATTTAAGTATGGTATGGGCCACATCTGATCATATTTTCTTGAAATAAAAATCTATCAATTTTCACTGCTGTGAAAAATGTTACTAGTTTATTTTACCAGGAATTTTTAGTATATGTTGAAACATTTGCTATTTATTAATCAAGTAATTGTTCTGTAATTAAGGTTGATTTCTAGATAAGTTCCTAACATCTATTTTTCATTTGGTCATAATGTTTAATAACTCCGGACTGAAATTTGCACATCTTCCCTTCGAAGTAGAGGAGATGTCTATACGTATGAATAAATTCTCAACTGTAAGAGATTTACATATCAGGAAACTACCTTCATAATGGTGAGATGCTCTGCTTGAAATGTTTGCACATGTATATTTCAAACTGCAAGCACCAGAAACATTACACATTAACTCCTTTTTTATCCACCTCCCTCCACCTACTTTTTTTGTTTTATTTCTTCATTAAGGATGGCAAATAACCTCATGTGGAAAATACACTTTCCAGCTTTTTCACAGCTGTCAACATTTAAATCCACAAGTTCTCCATACACCAGGTGCAAAGGCCTGGATTCACTCTTATCCTTTTTGTAGCTAAAAGGAGAGATTTCGTAAGGCAAAATCTTTTGGAGTGATGGTGTCCAATAATCACTACATCTGGATTTCATAAAGGCAGATTTGAGTGCTTGCTTTGCCTAAGTAAACTCTGCTAAATTATTTTAGCACTCCCTGCTTCCTTTTACATCTGCAGTGTGGAAATAATAGTATTTCCCTATCCCACAGGAGTGCTATAATGGAAAAGCATCAGGAATTGTAAAGTCTTTAGTTAAAGTAGTAAGGAAAATTGTACAGATACACTGCAGGTGAAAGCCATCGCTTGCTTCCCAAAGTCCCACTCACCAGCAGTGATGCCACTGGGCCACAGGAGTTATATGCACTGTGGACCTGTGAATATTGTGGAGATTACTGGCCAAGCAGTGGCAAATATTGCCATCTCTGCAGCTGCAGACAGACCTCTGCACTGCCAGGGGCCACCCTGGACTTGTAGGCAACAAAAGGGAGCCACAATTCAAAGGGCAAACAGGCCTCGACAGGCAAAATCAGTTCTAGACTACTTGTGACACAGATTTACACCTATCTTTCCTCAAAACTCAGTCAGACGTTTCAGTACATTTTAATTCATTGTTCATGCTTCGAGTGAGAATCAGTGTCTCAAACACTTGTATAATACATTTTCCTCCATTACAGTTTTACTTCTCATTAGAAACACAGGAAAATTGAAGGCATAAACAATTAACATAGTAGTTAAAGTTAAGAATAAAATAAAAGAGAAGACTAGAAAAAATCAGTAGACTTTTAACAGGCTACAATGACATTCAAATTTCACACGTAGAGAATTTTCTAATCCTGCTTGGAAGTGGGGATTACATAGGCATTATTATTAAATTTATTCTTAGTTAATAAATGTAGGGTGTGCAAAATGATACTTTCAGTTTCACCGTAAAATATTTTGATTTTTTGCTCCTATATTTTTATTTCTGCATATTATTTCACTTAACCAAAGACAAATCTTGATAAAAATACTGATAAAATCAATGAGATTTCTACAATAATTAGACTGTTTCCTTAAGAAACAATAAAGGCAAAGGGCTTTTGCTGTCTCTTTATGCGGGGTGCAGCAGTATAGAAATCTTGTGGCAATCTGTATTTGGGCTTTCCCCACTCCAGAGAAAGCTCCAAGCTGAAAAAGCAAATGTGGTAGAGGAATTCTACCCCGACACTTAGGAAGCAGGAAAGGATTTCCCCTCTCCTGGGACATACCATAATGGCTTTTTAACTAAGCCGTATCACTTAAATATCAGTTCTGACTCAAGCTGAAATGTTTTATGTCTGAACATATAAATTTAGTTCCTTGATTTCCTTAGTTTTTGATGCAGGGTAACACAGAACAGTTCTTTGGTAGTTATATACACACCAAAGAAAAAAAATGAATCTGAATTTTACTTTAAATCACTTTTATATATATTATTTACTCATTTTTAGCACAGAAAGGCTATGGGGGAAAAAGTCTGCTCAGGCATTAATTATTTACAGAGGCAGCCATTGACTGCTGATAAGAATCAATTCTAGATATTCTCCTTTTCACAGAGGATCTAGGAAATACTAGCTCAGCAAAGCAGCACCGTCTTGCCTCCCTTAATAGCAGCAGAGAATATTATACTCCTGCAGCAGAAAGGGGGCAACAGACACTTGCATTACCACAGTTTCTGTTCCATCCTGCCATGAGCAATCAAGACTTTTGTAATGACACAAGTTTCTTGAGAAGGAGGAAAGGCATCCTCATAACTCAGAGTCATATTGTGTTTCAAGTTCTTCTAGGAAGTTCACTTGTGTTCTTGTATATAGACTGTTCACCTTGCTCTCTTGGATCTAAAGACAGGCAAAACCAGTATTCTGAAATAATATTTGAAGTGTTTTGCCAAAGCTTGGAAAGAATGGAAAGATCACAGTGTTAAAATCCTAGTGGCACTACCACCGCATGGATTTGAACCTCAGACCACAGTTTAATCACAGCACCTTCCTCATCTCGGCTCCATGTCAAAAGAATGCCTAGTCAGGTGAACACAGACACATTCCAAGACTATGAATCTATAGCTGGGCTTTTTTCTTAGAACTAATGAAATCATAAATATTGTAAATAAAACAGCCTTCAATCTTTGAAACAGATACTCCAAACAGTAGCAATATATTTCTCTCAAAAGTTGCAAATACACAAAAATACACAAAATATTCAAGTCTGTATTTTCTGATCAAGTCCCAATATCCAGATGATTGGATGATTGCTGGGATCTTACTGCTTTCCAGATACCAGTGGTGGCAATTCACATGTTACCATGCTGCAGTATTGCTTCTGTGGTAAAGTGGAAACTAACTTGGCAATGTTTTAGTTCTTGTGGTTCTGTGGATTCTATTCCTGTCCCTGGGCTAGGTAGAAAGAATATACAACATATCTTTTTGCGTATACCATGGTCAGACTGAATTAGCACTATTGCAATAATGAGGAATGCCTCTGTCCTCTTCCCCATCCTTCTTTACTGATAATAATCCCATTCTCAAACAGTTGAAATATCAGTCGACATTGTCTGGAGGTCACTAGTGAACTGATAAGAAATGAAGATGTCAGAGGAAATCCCAATTTTTCTTCCTAACACTCTTGATATCTGTGATGGAAACAAGTTTCAACTTTTCTGAGTATCTACCATGAGACACTTTATCCCCCCTATCTCAGATAAGAAAACACAGAGACAGTTGCAGAGGTTGCAGTCTTGGCTTACTTATTTATGTATAAATAATATATAAATCAGTAGAAGCCTAAAATTGTCTCCGGAGTCTGTTCCTCTTCATCAGTCCCACGATTCTCAATTACTCTCTGCTCTGAAGCCTGTTCAGGACAACTTCTAAATTAGAAAATTTTAGAATTAGCCAACTTTGCCCAGCCTCCTTTCATGCTATCCTGCCATGGTTAGCCATCTATGGAATGCCATTTGGGGAACATTAACAGTATAATTATGGAAGTGTTTCTTTAATATTGGAAACACTATGCTTATTTTTAGGGACATTAAGCAAGATAAATCACAGAGCCTTTTTGATAACAGTGTGAAAGACTAGTGCATAATAATACTAAATGTCTATTAAACATCTTTGAAGAGCAAGAGTGGATCAGCCTCGGAAAAAAAGCATATGCTGGTCCAGCTCTAAGGAGAGCCAGATCTGTCACTGTCAACTTAACCTCACTAAGTTTTAGCAAGAGTAAAAACAATTATATTTGTTAGTGCTCTAGACCAGCCTAAATAGAATTAGAGTAACAGTCACAGAGCAACTCAAGTACCAAAAAATTAGAGAAACAAGTCACCTTTTTAAGACACACATCCAAATGACCTGCTTATGTTTATACACAAAGTCAGAAGCAGAACCAAAAATGGAAGCTGTTGCTCAAATCACAAACCTGTACTTCACCATCATCATACATCTAGACAGGATTTTTTTCCTCCATCCTGTCAGTTGACATGCTTTCCTTTTCTCTATTACATGGCTCTACTCAGACCGCAGAGAAGAGGTTGTTGTAGTTTCAATTCACTGGTCTTTCTTCCCTTTTAGAAAACCATATTTGTTAGTCAGAAAGTGCTGCACCTGGCACTCCAAACAGAAAATAACTTCTGTCTATTCTGACTACTAATTTATAATCTCATTTTAGCAGAATTCCACCTGTGGCCCAGCTCAAGTACACACCAGGCAGAAAACAGAACAGATGTATTGGCTCGTTTTCCTTCAAGTCTACAAACTAGAGACCTCTCCGTTTTTGAAAGAAATACAATATTTAATTTACAGCATATTATCAATACATATTTATGCTCTCTGCAACAGAGACATTTCATGCTTCTCACTTTAGACTAACCTCTGTGAAAAAAGTGAAAATGTAACCCCTTTTTCTTTTGTATAAGCACACAGAGCTTCATTCATTAGTTCATATGTTTGTTCTGTGATGGCAAGTGGTCCATGCAGCATTTCTAAGGTAATGAAGGGAAGTATTAAACCCTTTCATTCACACTTTCTTGAATTCAGAAATGAGAGGAGAACAGCTAAGTGACAAGATACTAAGCTATGAAAACTGCAGTGCTTAAAAATGGGGTCTTCTACTCAAGCAGTGTAGAGAAGTTACAAGATGAGCTGCAAGGAGAAGCTAAGGGACTGTGGCAGGAGAGTCTGTTGCAGCTGCAAGCCATACAGTTGGGGCTGTAAAAACCAGTCACTTGAAACATCTTCAGGAGATGTTGCTCAGCACAGCTGGCCTGGCAAAAGATAAAGTGCAGTTGGTAGGAATGCCATAGCAGCTCTTTGTGTTACAGAATTCAAGATCTGAAACCCAATATCCTGCACAGTTAAAGGTGTCAATGTGTAGAATTAATAAATTTGCCAAAAAATTATATTTCAAAGATTTACCCTCAAAAAAGCAGAAATTTCATTGAACATGCAAATAAATACCTCTTTACTAGCATCTTTCTTGTAAACTCCCTTTCCAAGAGCAATACCGATGTGAGGAATGCAGAACTACCTTAGCAACACCAGACAGTACCATGATGGTACTTGTGTCTACTTACATGACAGGTGGCATTAATATTCATCAACACACGATTCAGAGCACCAGAGAGCCTCTTTTGATAGATTTTCTGTAACCATAATGCACATATTTGTGAAACTGAGTCACAGTAAATCTCCATGCTAGCCTTCTCTAATTTTCAGTGCTTCAAACCATCTGTACACTTGCAAGTGGGTGCAGCATAGGGACTGAGGACCTGGCACCAAGCACAGAAGCTTCTCAGCTGCCAGAAGATGGAAGGCTGCACTACTGGATGCTGCACATGATCTGAAACACCTTGTCTCAAGGTGCAGCTGTCTTAGGCCTTGTTCTAGCGACTGCTCAGTCATCACCGGCTCTGGCACCATACTCCACCACACAACGTAAAAACACTTTGACTTTACAATCCTGATGTTTGTTTACAACTCTTAGAAGTAAAATTCAGACATGCTCTGATTTCTTGAAAAGACAAGGTGTTTTCAGACCAGACTGTGGCCAGTCTCTTGTCATGCTAGTATGCTCAGCTTCCCTGCAATATGTTACAGTTCAGGATTACTCAGACTACCTCTCACAGGTTATATTATCAACCTGCCAGAGGACAGAGGGATGAAAGGATATTCTCCTGAGTAGGGAGATAGTTCAGTCTCCCTGCCCAAAGTTGTCTTGGTCTCAGCTGAAATGGCTGTTAAAAATTGTAATGGAACAGTATTGCCCGATGTTTTATGTTTTAAAAAATACTCTATTTCGTTATTCAACAAGCCATGTTTTTCAAAGTTTGACAATCTCTTTCTGTTCCTAATAGTCAAGAGTTCTGAGAGGGGGAAAGGACACTTTAAGTATTTTACAGTTGTTGTACCAGCTCTCCTGCTTTCCATTCTGTTTCACCCACTGCCACTGCACAATTTAGGTACTCTCCAATTATATCCTTGACAGAACATCAAGTCTCAGTTTCTTTTTCACAACTTTGGGCACTTCAGTTTCCCCAGACACCTGCTACCACAGCTCTGTCATTTCTCCTATTTAGTTCCTCACTGCCCAGTTTCATGGCTTTTTATTATTTTACAAAGCTCTTTGAATACAGACAGTAACCTAAAAATATCTTACTATTTCAATTAATTTGCCTTACCACATACTTAATAAAACTAATAGTAATCAGACCTTTTGTTAAATCCCTAATCTGGCTGATATAATTACCTTTATCAGTATATATCTTCCTTATCACAGTCCTCTAGCTCAAGCAATACCATTTTGAATTAATATTTGGGAATATAAGGCATATCCGTACCGTTGCTTTAATGAATAGATATCACAGTTCAAGATCACAGAAGTAAAAGGACTGTTTGTATTGCTTGAAATGTCAGCATGAGCTACCAGCTATATGCCTTTTATATTACTGGTAGAAATAACATTTAAGAAATTATTCATAACTAGATGGGGTTTGTACACCTATAGCCCAGAATAAAATGTAAAGTGTACTCTGAAAAAAATCCAAAGTCAAATATTTCCTGTCATTATTTTTTCTATCAAGAAGCAGAAGTATGATTCATATGTATAATCTTCCAAGTATTTTCTGCTAGCTAATTGCTTTCCATAGATTTATTGAAAATATAAAAAATAAACCCAAAATTTCAACAATTTCAGGTTTTAACCTAAAGTAGTACAAAGCATGCATGATATATCTCCATTGCATCGATACTTTATTGGTTTCCACCTTTTTTTAAAAAAGGGGCATCTAATAAAATACTGAAAAATAAAAAGTAGCTAATTTCAGACCACAGCCCAGAGCACTTACAGTTTATGCCTTTCTAGCAACACTTCTCTACTATAGTCAAGATGAATATAGTATCATATCCTCTCTTAACCTATCCTCTCTTAACCACAATGAATAACGGAATTAAATTCTTCAAGATTAAGGGTGTACATGGTCCAGAATCAGTCTACGTCAAAACAAAAATATGAATATATATATATACCTATCATGTACAGGTCCTGCAGAGTCCACAGGATGGAACACCAATTTTTGGGAAAGTCCCACTTTCTGTATCAGACTTGAGGTGTTGTCCATTCACAACCGATGTACCAAGAACACTTTGAAACACAGTCACATGGGTTATCAGCATTCCAGGTACTGAAGACATCATGATAATATGTAAACAGTATCAGTGCTGTCCAAAAATAACTTCATTTTAAGACATACCTTTCATTTTGAATTTTGAAAACTTTGCACAAGCGTTTGTCTGTGAGTATACACAGTGATTTTGTCAGCAGGGGCACAATGTATTTAGACCATTCGCTATCCGTGTTTGAATTCTGACTGGTGCTGGGTAAGCATTCACAGAAAGGAATGACACAAAACCCTTCTCCTTGCCTATCTTCCTCTGGCCCATGCAAGTCTCACTCTCGGAACTAGAGCCAAATAACCCATTCTGCTAAATGCTCCCACAATGGTCTCTTGGGTACCCTCTAGGGTAAGTCCATACTTCAGACAGGAGGGCAGACAGAGAATCAAACTTATCCAAGATTTAATCCAGATATAACAAGAGAAGAGGAGGAAGGGTGGAAGAGCAGGGTACACAACCCCAGAGAAAAGTCTGAAACAAGAGTGGCTTACCAGCCTGCAAAGAAGCCCATGCCCCTATGCCCTCCTTTCCATTGTTAGGATAAGAGCTAGACTAAAGCTAGCCAGTGATGACTATTTCAGTTGCAGTCACTCTTGACTACTGGAAGGGGATATGGTTTGCAAACCAAGCAGTGGCATTATTTTTCAGAGTCATTGTGGTTGTTGGTTCACTCTAACACAGGTCACGGTCCTCAGTGCAATCTGACCCCAAACGCTTTCAATTTAACATTAAATAATTAGTCTGTCTGCAGGAGGAAATCTTGTGTTTCTGTGTGTACGTGGAACAGATGACAGTAAAACCGAAAAGCAGAAGTGCAGCTTTTTACACAGTCAGTTTGTCCCCAGAGAAATACAAAACTTTTTCTCTGCAGGTGCGAAAATGAGTTTGTTCATATATCCCCTTATGTGAAAATCCTACTAAATTTACTGGTTTCACATCTTTGCCTACCCTGCAAAACATGCCTATACATACAACCTGTTTCGTCCAGTCAGCCTAAAAGCCAACCCAAATCCCTTTCAATTAAATTTAGAGTTGCATTTTCAAATGCATCTCGAACTACTACTATATGAGCAACTTTGGCTATGTCATTTATTATCCAAAGTGATAACAGGTTCAAGTGTCAAGATTTCTAGGGAAGTTGCTAGGAGCCTTCCAAAACTAAAACTTGGCACTGATCCATTTGACCCACAGTGAGGAGACTAGAACTTCTGAAAATTACTATTATTTAAAAATACTTGGGATAGAATATTACCTTCCTTTCATGTTCTAAGACACAACTAAATGCCCACATGTCACTTTTGCTGTATGAGTTGTATTTTCTAGTTTAAAACAGCTTATATGCATCCTGGAAATATCAAAAATTTATTCAAATAGGCTAGGTAATGAAAGTCTGAGAGTAATGCTTGGAGAAAAACAGAGATGTAGTATTTTAAACATGAAGCAGCAGCATTTCATCTATTTATAGCAATCATTAATTAGTAAATACAGAGAATGTTATGAATAGTCATGTTCTGTAAACTCATGGTTTCCAAATACCAGCTATGGGACACCGAATGGTAAGTTAAGTAGGCAGACTATCAACTGAAATAGAAATCGAGGGGAAACAAAACTATATCTAAACTGGTATAGTTTTAAACAATAGAGTTTGAGTGTTCTTTTGGCCTCCTACCAAGTTCCACAGATTTGCATTCAGACCCGTATGACTGAGCACAAAACACTCCCAGGCAGCATGTGACAGTCTAGTGCTAACTCTCTATTTCCCCTCCACTCTACATTCCCACAGCACATCTTCTATGGATATTCTAGAAGCAGAAGAGATCAAATATATACAAACCACTTGAAAACAGCAGTGTTTTAGGAAAAATTCAAGCCTCCAACATGTCTACAGGTATTCTAGTTCACATTCAGGTGGTATGAATTTGGGCTGTTTTCCAATTCAGATGTAGGTGGTATCAATTATGACTATTTTCACTAAACTTCCACAGCCCTCAAAAGCAGAACTGTTGCAATCATTTAGTGACATTCATGTCACCACAGATCATAGATGGATCAAGCCAAATCCCTACTACTGATTGGCTACATTTACATTCACATTACACTCTTTCCATTGTTGGAGATCTCACCTTTAGTGCTATCCCAGTAGCAGCAGCAGTCAGAGCTCAAGAAGTAGACTCAGATTTTAAATAGAGACCTTTACATAGGAACAAATACTCTCTTTGAAGCAATTATCAGTCTGAGAGAGATTTAAGACAGCATGTAGATATAAGCAGAGAGAAGTAGCTCTGTGCTAGGTGAAATACTATGACCTCAAGACAGTAATGTCAGACAGATATTTCAAAGCGAATCTTCAAACACTTTACACATTTCTCAGCAGACCTTACATTGCTTCTCTTTTGTCAGGATTTCCTGAAGGAAAAGCCAAGCAAACACTCACAAAGATGTCTCTTAAAGAGTAAAATGTGCAACATCTTGTGGCTCCCTACATTGTCCAGCAGTAGGAAAGTCAAAAAGAGCAAATACACTAGCTACATGGCAAATCACGTTGCACATGAAATCCATTTGAACAACTCTTTCCTATAAAGACTCCTCAGTACTTCTATGAAAAAATTTGACATGATCTGCTCTATTAATGTTGGAGACAAAATTTTACTAATTAACAAGGGGCAAAGAAACAGGTTTTCTAGCATGACAGAGAAAAAGTAGGTCGTATATGGTCATGTTATGAATAAAATTGAAACTTTATTATCAAACCAATTGCTTACTTCAAATCAGGTCCTTCAGCTGTTTTATATACATTGAAGGCACTAGACTGTATCTATGAGCATTAATGTAATCTGTAAAAAGTAGCTTCCTCTTGAAACAGTCATGCATAGTTCATTGAGGTCCTTTGATGCAGCACTGTCTCCTCAAAGCATTAAAAATAAAAGTAAACATTAAAAATATTTACTGTAAATTGACATTTTAAACTAATCTACTTTTTTTTATTCACCTTCTCATTGCTACATTTTTATGCTACATGATACAGTTTACAATTCTCTGCTTTTTATCTCAGTAGTGTGAGATCCTAGAAGTTCAGAAATGGCATCTTAGAGCCAAGGCTCTACTTATACTGTAGCTTGGACTTCTCATACTCTCTCCTGCAGGTTGTTCACCCATCTCCTGTGTGCCACAGCTCCTGTGTGGGACACATTCCCAAGATTTCTTGTCAGGCAGAGGAGGTTATGGGTAGCTGCTGTTGCATCACTGAGCCTCACCCCGTTAGGCAGTCAGGATGTGGCTTTGGCTGTCAACCCAGATCACGAATTCAAATAGGCCCGTAGGTTCCCTAGATTAAACATAGTCATAATCTGTAGTATACATTAAGACAATAGCATGAATGGTCTCCATAAAAAGGTGCTAGCATCCAAGCTTATGAATTTGAAGATAAGTAAAGCTGATACTTTATAACATATTTAAAATTTTAATATGAATATTAGTAACTTCAGTAGGAAACTGTGACAATCCCAAAATCATCATACAAACCTTGTACTGGAAGATATTCAACTAGGGAGCATTAATTTCAGTGGAACTCAGAACAAGAAGTCATCAAAGGAGTCAGAAAGAAACCATCAACCAAGAAAAACCTATCAGTCTTGTCAGTGATAGCAGACAAACTCTAGATTTTGCCTAATGCTTTCTTTACAACAACTGGTTCTGCATGAAGACGCTTGCTCGATCAGACCACCACTTACCAGGGACTAAATTGCTTCAGACAATTCTGATCCCTTGTTTCTGTGCCACATGAGTTTTATATCAGAGAAGCAAAGTCAACCCATAAACGATCTAAATGATAAGGTATAGAAAATTGGAGCCCTGAGTAAATTGGAAATATCTGGCAATTCACAGCAAATTTTGACCAAATGAAGGTAGGATACTCACAGTCTCAGAAAGTCTGTTCCACCAAGTCTGGTTTTGACCATGCCTTGATGACCTTACAGGTTTTAAACAGAAACAAGAACAAGCTGCCAGAGTGAGGCAGCATGTACGAGGAATGACCTGGTGGGAAATAAACAGCAGAAAATAGCAAAGGGAGTGAAAAATAATTTTAGTTTCTGAGCACACAAGATGGAAAACTTGCTTTCAAAAACCTTTTTGTTCATGAGTATAATGAGTCATACTGGGGGAAGATCAGAGGGACAAACCCAGACTAAGCCACGACACTTGCAGTGATGATGAAATTATGTTGCAATGGTCACTGGCATTTAGCAAATCTGTCCAAGAATTTAGGAGATGTTTTCCAAAATTTTAATGGTGTTTTGAGTATCAAAAATAAAAAATAAAATCATACGTATTCTATGAACCCATCTGCCAAGGAAATTTACTGGCAAATCCACCATTACCTGTGTTAAGTAATGGTGCCAGGAATTTATACTCTATCTTTCATAGCCATATATGGGAAAATAAATTCACATGGCAGACCCCGTGTGAATGTAGGTTCTTAAAACATTAGATAAGAAATACCATTTAGGTAAAGGGCTTGAATGATGGCGCTCCAGAAGATCAGTACTGTGGGAACCTCTGCAAAAAGCCTTATCCAGAACATCAAAACATATTCTCCCAGGGTACTGTTATGCTCCACAGCCCTGAGACTTGTCCCTCAGCTGGGCAGCGCAGACTGGTCCTGACTGCTAGGCCATCTCACAGCAGGCAGCAGCACTTGTCAGCCAGTGACCATGCTTCCCACACTATCCCTGCTGGCCCCAGATTTTCCAGAGAGCATGAAGGCAGCACAGGCATCCCTTGAAACCTATTCTCCTCTGCCAAGGACGGTACTTGTGGCTGGGAGAGTTTTGCATTGACTATCACTAAGGTCAATATGCCACCCACATGGCAAAACAAATCCCAGTTCCTCTTTGGCGTTCTCCAGATGAGCAAATTAAGTCAAAGACAGACAGTTGCTGGGTTGCAACTACAAAAATAGCATGACATTATGTTTGCCGCGTGGCTCATACTTGCCACCGCTTCCAGGCCCCCCTGGAGCTCCTGAAGGGACAGGCAGGGTGTTTCCTGGAAAAGGATTCCAGCCTGGGCCACCAGAAACACCATTTTGGAGTGATGAATAACACTGGAAGGATGCAGGAACCACTGCCATTCACCTGCTCTGCCTCTGGTACAGGTCTACAGGGTCCTTCTCAGCAGCTGCAGACTGCAGTTTGCTCCTCTCCTTACGGAACATACAAATACTCTCTTGACCACAGAGAGGATCAGTCCCAGTATGGTTCAAAACTTTGCTCTCTGAAACCACAGACTGGGCAAAAGGAAGAGGTCTAGGGCTGTTTGGTGGGGCTTGGGCATGTTCTTTATATTTCTCTAGCAGTTGTCTTTCCTCTTGTACCCAACCAAGCCTTCTCAACACCAGGGGAGATGGCCAGAGAGGCTGATTTGGTGGCAGACAAGAGAGAGCAAAACAGGCTATAGTAATTTTCTGTTGAAGCTACACTGTTTACATCCAGATATTTTTGATGCACAAATGCATTTCAAATGGGGAAGCAGAGGAATTCCACTTTAACTAGAAAGGCTTTGTTTGACATTTGGGGAAGGGTGGCATCCTTTAATTTCAGGGCTTCGCCTGCTCTTGACTCTCCGTTGGTTTCCCAGGATCAGCACGTAGGTGGCCAGGAGAAACCACTCTCTCAGATCCCTTTTGTTTATGATAACTGTGGGATACAGAGTTTTGTATGTGCTTTGGGGGGGGGGGGGAGGAAAGGGTTGTATGAGCAAAGAGAGACAGCTTAGGCTACATCTCCTGGTAGGATCGACCTCTGTGCCTGGACTCTTTCCACCCAGAAAAATTCCAGTGCATCTTGATAGGAGTGGATATAAAGGGAAGTAAGCTATGCCAAGTATAAGCATTCAAAGGGCCAGGGCTGTGAGGACAAGCATTTACCTCCTTTTCCTGTACTGACTTCCAGGCAGGTAAAACCAAACAATGGCTAATATATTAACATTGTGCAGATGTACTTTAAAAACAAAAAAACCAAAACAACAACAAACCAAACAACAACTAAGCATGTTTCCTGTCTAGAGGAGCCTCAGCTGATAAACTGAGCTGCAGACAGGCCAAAGACAGTGAAAGAGAGCAACAAGGGTGCTTCAGGAGTTGCTCAGAAAAAGTTTTTATGTGGCACTCTGGGATATGATTTAGCAGGCACAGTGGTGTTGTTCTGACAGTTGCACTTGATCTGAGCGGTCTTTTCCAAGTTTAATAACGCTACGATTCTCTAAAGGCTGAACATGAACACCTGCTTACATTGCTCTGCAGAAACAATCAGCTGCCTATAAAGTTCATCCTTTAAGAGGAAAAAAAGGTTGGGCCCAAGACTGAGTAAAAAAATCCCAGGTCAAGAGCCACCAGAGCCATTAAACACAGATCAGCTGCCTACATTTTGGGTGGTAACAGCTGTGTCCCTGGAAGGATCTGTGTTTCCTCCTGCCTTAGCCTGAGAAATAGGATGAGGAAACACTTCTCTTTCCCTGACAGGGATATGCAAAAGGATAGGGATAACAAGATGATTTTCTCTAGCTTTGCTGATGAATCTGTGGGAAGGGGAAAGTCCTGGCACACCTCCTCCAGGAAGCAGAGAGGAGAAGGGAATCATAGACTCACAAGGTTGGAAAGGACCCACTGGATCATCGAGTCCAACCATTCCTGTCAAACACTAAACCATGCCCCTCAGCACCTCATCCACCCATCTTATAAACACCTCCAGGGACAGCAACTCAACCCCCTCCCTGGGCAGCCTGTTCCAGTGCCCAATGACCCTTTCTGTGAAAAACCTTTTCCTGATGTCCAGCCTAAATCTCCCCTGGTGGAGCCTCAGGCCATTCCCTCTCATCCTGTCCCCTGTCACTTGGGAGAAGAGGCCAGCTCCCTCCTCTCCACAACCTCCTTTCAGGTAGTTATAGAGAGCAATGAGGTCTCCCCTCAGCCTCCTCTTCTCCAGGCTAAACACCCCCAGCTCTCTCAGCTGCTCCTCATAAGGCCTGTTCTCCAGCCCCTTCACCAGCTTTGTTGCTCTTCTCTGGACTCGCTCCAGAGCCTCAACATCCTTCTTGTGGTGAGGAGCCCAGAACTGAACACAGGACTCGAGGTGCGGTCTCACCAGTGCCGAGTACAGAGGGAGAATAACCTCCCTGGACCTGCTGGTCACGCCGTTTCTGATACAAGCCAAGATGCCATTGGCCTTCTTGGCGGGGGACCCCGATCTAAACGCAGCCCCCTGCGAGGCCGGGGGTGCCAACTGCCGGCTCTCCTTCCTCCCCAGCCACGCCAGAGCTCCGAAAGGGAGCTCCGAAAGGGCTGAAGGGAGGGGCGATTAGCGAGGCGTCGCCTTTCCATTCCCGAAAGCTCCACCTCGGCTCCCGGTGCCACCACCTGTGCGCTCCGGGCGGGGCGGGGCGCCGGCTCCCTCCCTGCCGGTCGGAGGGAGGGCAGCAGGGAGGCTTCGACGGCCGCGGTTTAGCCCCGCGGAGGCTTTATTGGGGAGAAGCTTCCCCCGCTCTGCGGGTCACGGCGGCCGCAGGTGCGGGTCGGGATCGCCGCGTCCCGGCGGGGAATGGAGAAGCTGAACAAGCTGACCGTGCCGGCCGGGGAGAAGCTCAGGTAGGGCTGGTGCCGCCGGCGGGGGCCCCGGGAGCCTCGGCCGCGGGGAAGTTGGTTAGGAGTTAGAGAGCGAAACGCGGCGGCCCGAGCGGCGCGGGGGAATGCGGGGCTGGGGCTCGGGTTTCAAAGCAAAACGAGCGTTTGATTCGTCTGCGGGCCGGGGGGGGGGGGGGGAACCGGTGTGTTTGGGATTTTTTTTTAAGTATCTGCTGTAAGAAAGTTGTCTTTTACTCTCTGGGATGTGTGAGTCTCATGCAAAACGGAGAAATTGAATTAGCCGCTGCGTGGTTTAGTCGGTCTCTTATGAAGATGGTCTCTGCAGTTAAGTCCCTAGAATAGTAGGATAGTTTAGGTCGGAAGGGACCTTAAAGCTCAGCTAGTTCCACCCCGCCTGCCATGGGCAGGGACTTGCTAATCTTGGAAAGAACCGGTGGAGCGGAGGGAACGGGAATCGGGAAGTGTTCCTAAGTGAAGGACTGCGTTAAATACAGGCTCGGAGAGGAAAAAAGCAGTAGCTGAGCCCTGGTGAGCTCTTTTCAGTGGCTCGAGGGGCACGCTGGTGGAGTTGGCAACTCGAGGCCCTTTCATGGTGACCTCTTTTTTCTGAAGAGTTAAGAGAAGTCCTCCTTCAGGTTATAGTAGGATAGAAACATTTTCTTCCCCTGAAAAATACTCTTCCTAAAATCACTCATACTTAAGTACTGTATATTAATTCATGAACGATTCTCAAGACTACCTCTTCTCAGAAACCGTAAGGAAAACCAGAATAATTCCTTGTAAAGCTAATTTTGATGCAATGGCATTTCTTGATATTTATTCTTTCCACACTGGTGAAATACTAGAGGGAGTGGGGTATGCTTGAAAAGCTGCAATGACCCTTATATTCTTCAGCCAGGCACATCTTATAAAAGCCTAGCAGAGTGCACCCTATAGTCCAGACAAGAAGTCTGTGGAAGGCTCGATGGACAAGGAAATCAAGACAATTAATTTCCTCAATGTCTGCCATTTATCACCTTAAATATTCTAAAATGGCCTAAGTGGTGTCAGGGCTCGGTGTTGGTCTGAACTAGCTGTCTCAAGATAACAAGTTAAGTGATACGATTAAAAGCTTGATGCCCTCAAGATGGTTACTGGTACACAAAGAAATAAAACAAACTCCATGTTTGATAAAATTTATCTGGGATGCACCTTCTGCACAGTAGCAAACAATTAAAGCAGGATTACTATCAGGTATACAGAGGGGGTCTACGTTATAATGACCAACAACTTGTTGCCCTAAACCAGAAATGCACCCCTGCTGCATCTTTTCACGGGCTCACGTTCTTCTTGTCTGAAGTTTTAATATGTTGTAAAGCAAGGAAGAGGAGGAAGTAGCTCTGAGTTCCTGTATCCATCTTGGGGTATTAAAAGTTACTTTTTTCTCTCCTTCTCATGGCCTTCTCACTCTAGTTGTGCAAGGAATATGGGAGCACACATTTCTCAAACATGTGAGTATTGTCACTGTACACAGTGAAAGTGCATACACACTTCGAGTGGAGCATGGAAAATACCTCCTGAGAAAGAAACCTGGGTATTTGGCTACATGGTCTTACTAGTGTGAGAATTCTACAAACTCACAACAGAGCTTCTCCCTAATACATAGTTGTAGAATAAGTTTAGTAGAGATGTGTAGATACGAGAAAGGTTCAGCGTAACATGGTGGCAGCCATTTCTTCCCTCTTTGAAATAGCTGAATACTCCCGTGCACTATATGACCTGTTGACTGTGCAGTTGACTTCCTAACATAGTGTCCTGTCTGCATGGAAGACACAGATGGTTCAGGGTTTGTAGTGAGTGTTACATGAATGAAATGGTTACATTAAAAACCTACCTTAACCCAGATTCCTTGTGGACAAATATTCCTAGCAAACATAGTTTCCGTTGGTGTAATTATAGGTCACTTATTTCTAAAGACTGCTTTCTTGAAATTTCTGCTTTGTAGCCACAAAAATTCAAGTAGCGTTGCTTTTAAGTCAGTCTCTGAGAGCAGAGCTTTTGATTTTTTTAAGTGTTTTTGACCTGAAAAACTAGACATTATGTGGTTTTGCTAAGCTCATCTCTTCTCCATGTGTATATGTGCGCCTACCAGACCTAGCTTTTTGTTGCATTAGAAAGTCTTCTGTCAGATCTGAATTCTTAGCATATTCCATTTGTTTGTTTATTGAAAGAATTAGAAGTGTAAGTGTCCTTATGTGCTTCTTTAACTGCCATGTTATGGTGTGGACGCCGCAGTTAAATTACTCAACTTTTATATCAGTTGGACAGGAATGCTGGAACTTCATGGAATTCCAGTATTATTTTTATACAGTGTTTGTTATAAGGCATGCACAGTATTATGCAAGCATTCCTTCGGAGTACGTTCTATGTTCTAATTGCTTTCATAAAATCAGGAAAAAATAATTCCAAAGCTTTGTTATTTATCATAAGATAAATTGATTTATGATAGAAACAAATAACTTAGTATTTTGAATGTTTTTCTGAAGAGTGGAGTGAATACATAAGCAGCAGCTATACTGCCATTTCAGTTTCTAGTGTGCGTTGATTTCAACCTGAACTTGCAGAAAAAAAAAAATATGCTGCAAATGTATGTATAAATAAATGCACTCATAATCAGGGATGGTAGGCAGCAAAGGTAACAGGAAGTTAGCAACTCAAAAGATAGAGCATTAAACTTGCAGAGTCTTTTGTGGTTAGACTATGAGACTATGCTTCCCAGACTTTAAATAATGTCTAGCTGTATGTGTGATTCTGTTACAGCATCTCTTCAGACTTACTGCATTTTTTTAATGACCACAAACCTGAATAGTGACCATCTGCTGTCTTTAGCTGTGTATCACCAAGTCTTTTCAAAGGCTTCGTTACCATCACCACTGCAGTGATGGGCAAACTATGGCAAGAAAGAGAAGTGTACCACATGCTTTCACTTGCCTAAGGTCATGCAGCCAACAACTTCCAGATTGCAAACAGACCTTTCCAAGAGCATAATTTGATGTTCACATCAGATGACTTTATTAATGTGTAGCAATTCTTCCCTGCCTCCACCCCACCCTGCCTCACCCTCCACATATCACTAAAATCACTACCTTCAACCACAATTCCCAAATCAAATGTACGTGAGTAAAGCAGGCTGGGCAATAGTTTGTGTTACCATCTCTTGCTTAAACGGAATTTAAGTCTGAATTCTATCAAAATCAAGAGGCATTTCCTTAATGCCTGAATGTTTATTAGTTGCCTATCAAATCTGAAGGTATATATGGTTCATTAACTTGCTACTGATAGCAATAGCTTGACTGTAACTACTAGATCTTTTCTTTAACAGAAGATTTTCTGGTACCATTTCCTCTTGAAAGTGTAAAGTAGAAAATTCATTCACTTGGGAGTTAAATTATATTTAACTGTTAACTGATATCTCCTACGTAGAGGATGTTTTATTATAGGAAATATTTACTTTTTGAGGAAATGAATGGACAATACCCAGACATTAGTTTTGAGAAAATAATTTATTACAATAGTTCTACTAATTCCTGTTAATGATGAATAGTAGCAAACAAATTTAATCTGTTTTTTCAAATAGGAAAGAAAATGGAGTTAGCAAGTGAGCTGGAGAATGCTCTGCATGACTGAACTGGGCACCAGAGTCCACATCCAAATTTATCTCCTGTTCCTCCTTTTAGTTATGTAGCCTTTGGATGAAAGGCTATGCAGATTCCTAGTTACTTGTACACCACTGAGCAGTTTAGGGGCCTAAATCAGAAGAACTGTTCCATGTTGACATTTTCCTAGATTGACCCCTTCTAGTTGTTCAACATCATCTCTTCTTCATAAGCCGTGCCCCTACTGCTTCTCTTCTGCCTGCTCTGTTCTCCTCTTTTTAGTAAAAGCGTCCATCCTCAGGCCCTAAGGACAGAATGGCCATGAGGGTCTTGTGGGACACCACCCACCCATTGCCTTTTCCAGCAGCCATCTGCCTCTGCCTTTAGTTTCTCCTGACAGCTTCCCACCATGCAGTAACATTTTGCCACAGTGGCAGCTTTTGTGGTGCACCCACATTTTAGCCCAGCAAAACATAGGCTGAATGTTTGATCATGTAAAATCACAGTTCTGACTGTACCTGGTCTTTAAAGTTGAATTTCACAGGCATGGGGGCAAAGTAGTTCACCAGCAAAGTTCTTCCTGTAGGACTGTTAGGTCCAGTTTGCCATACAAAGCTTGGGATAGTGACTAAATGATAAAACTGTATAGTCTGTTTCCTCTAGCTCTCTGTCAGCTTAAATAGCTGATGAATTTCTCTCACCTCTGGACTTTGGAATGAAATGAGACATGAAATGCAAACTTCCGCAAATACCACTGTGAAAATCCCTTCTTTCTCCCTAATGTGACTTTTCCAGTCAAGTCCTCCTGTTGCTTCTCCATCTGACCTTGCTTCAGCATAGTATAGCCTCCACCCTATCTATATTTGTCCTTCTTCCTTTCCTTCTCTTCACACAAGCATTTCATTATAAAAGTGTGTAAGTGTGATTGTGATTTACCTTTGTTTTAAATTAAAATATGGAAATGTGGACAAAGTGACACAGTGCAATATTGAAGCTATGGTAAAAAGCCCCAGCTTGACCTCTGTATGTAGGGAACAGTCTAAGAGTAGAGTCTGCTCACAAGATCGGTTATGCTTATAGAGTACCTAGAGTTTCGTTATACTTATGCTGGCAAAATTGTTCCGTCACTAGCCTAGCTTATTCCAGCATTGCTTCATGTGTACACTCTTCCAAGTAAATTATGTCTTCAAGTGACTTTGTAGTTTTTCCAAAACACATGTCCACAGCAGGAGTGTTTGCCAGCTACGACAGTCAAAAATGACATTGTCTTAGGCCTGTGACTGTTGGTTATTCAGCAAAAGCTAGTAATATAGATTGGATCTAAGGAGTTACTGTTTTATTTTTAAGTTAAATAATAAATGACCAATAGCCAACCAAACACCCCAAAATTAATATTCTTGGCCATGGAAAAAAAACCCAAAAACATTACAGCATATTTTTCACATTTATTTTAAAACTATGCCCCATACAGTTGTGCAAAGTGCTAGGTATTAAATCATAATATGACATTGCAGGTATCCAGTGATATGTTGATCCTAGAACAAAGCAGGTTTGTTTTTTACAAAATCGCTCAAGACCTACATACTGCACTCTACATTGTAATGTGATAGATGCTTTTCTTTTGGAAGGCAAATATGACAACCATAAAATGTTGCAAAAAGCCCTGCACATTTTTATGGCTTGTGTCATCTGTAACGGAGTTGTAAGACAACAGTAGATTATCAAGGGGTGGGGAAGAGTTCCCATACTGGTAGGAATTGTTATAAATACATCTTTGTTTGAAAATAAGTAGTGTTTTATTGGCTTCCTTTTACACTTTACAAAATGGCTCCACTGCCTTGATAGTCTTTGGACTCAAAGCTCTTGTAATTCAACAGTTGAAAAAGTTACTCAAGAGTAGTGGAATGAAGTTTTAGTTCTCCTTTTGGTGAATTTAGTTTTGGAAAACCATTTAACCTGATAAGAAATCCTAAATAGCCATCTTCAAGGTTGTAACAGGCTGTATGAGATACATCTAGAACGTTTTTATATAACCTAAGAATTCCATTGTTTCTGCTTTCTGTTTAAAAGATAAATGAGATGAACATTGCAGGCAGTGTTTCAGTGTCCAAATGTTGAGGAAAAAATAAGATTTCGGTTATCTGCAGAAGAGAAACTGAAAAAAATGACAACTTGTAGAGTTCAGATCATTTTAGCTAACGTTCACAATTTTGACATTTAAAAAATGTGACTGTTTCTTTTTAGATTGTCGGACCAGTATAGTTCAGGATTAAACTGTGCTGCTCCACTGTAGCACATGACCATATACACACTGCAATGAGGGAAATCTGTGGCCCACTCCATTTGATATATTTAATGGAAATGCCTAAACACTGCTTCTCTCCTAGGTGGAGTTTGACTGCAGGAATGGGCTAAAAGTAATTTTTAGCCATCATCAGATGGCTATATCATCTTTTGCAGATTACTTAAGTCTGTGGTCATTAGAAAAGAAAAAATGTAATTGCTCACTAAGCAGCTTTTTTCTTAAGTTGTATGTGTTTTTTAAAAAGCTGCATTAGAGAACTCAGTTTTATTTAACATCTTTTACTGTCTAAGTACCATAAATGTACCTATATTGCAATGTAATAGATAATATTTCTTTTAGAAAACACCTATCACTGATTTTTATGAGCTCAGCAGACAAAAGAATTGACAAACAGGTGGAAACAGTGGCTGAAAGTAACAGTGTTTCCTCATGGTTGTAGGGAACGGTCTTAGATTTTTGGTAGGCTGTGGAAGGACCTTATGTAATAGATAAGTAAGTCTGTTCTGTGTTGGCCATAGTAAATGACTGAGGGGTAAAAGAAACTGGAAATATCTGTTAGCATCTTTATCCTTGTGTGTTGGTATATACATATTGACAAGTTCATTTTCCAGATGTAAGAAAAGCCAGACGTGTACAATGCTACAGGTTTATGACCTCAACAGAGAGATGTACTAGGCAGTAAAAACTTGAGAAAGAATTAAGATAATGCATCTTGAGGCAGTAATATGGAAAAGATGAGTATATGTTTTTCAAGCTTAATGCAAGGGCAAATAGGTGAAGTAGCCTATTAATACAAGTGGCTGTACTATAAGACTGAATGATTTCTTCATGTCTTGAAATATAGACACTATAAGCCTCTCCGCAAAAAGTACAGATGCAGCTAAATGCTAGGGAAGGAAGCTGTAGATATGTGACCAATTTAATTTAGCATAAGCTTGACCTGCTGCCAAAAGAGTAGATACTGTTCTTTCACCCTCTTGATTTCCCAGCTCACCCTATCATTTGTCTCTCCTTACACTGGCACTGAGGTTCCCTTTGCTGTGTGATGAAGCGAAATCTGATCCTGCTGGTATCTAAACTGGCAAAAGAAGAGAGAAGTTAGTTTTAGCTGGAAGTTCCATGATTCATCTTAGCTATATAAGCACTGAGGGCAGAAATGAGTAGAATTTCCCATTTCAATAGCAGCCTGTGTGGGCTGCATGAAAGTGGCTATATAACCATAAGGATCGGAATACTTCTACAAAGTTCTAACAAAAATGGATAAACTTCAGTACAAAATAAAGGAGACCAGTAGATCCATGAGTAGCAGTAGGTCCCTGCCAATGCCTCCCCTCTTCTGTGGTGGATATAATGCTCCTATAGCTTGAGCAAAAACACTTTCAGCCCAGGTGCAGCAGTGTTTGTTATTCAGATGTGTCAAAAAAAAGTATCTGTTATCCTGTACCCCTATAATCTTGATTCAAAATAGATAAGATCACTTCAGCTGAAGGTATTCAGTATAATAATTCAATGCTAAAGACATAAAATACAACCTGCGATTTTTGCTAGAAGCATTACATGACTTTAGCAAAAATATACAGAGAAAATTAGTTGCTGCATCTCAGTCACTAATGGGTAAGAAAAACAAAATTGAAAGTAAAAAAAAAAAAAGAGCTGTGCTTTAGAGAGGAACAATAGAGCATTCCCATCTCCTTCCAACTCTGGCATTCCTGTAGAGAAACTGCCTGGGAGAGGGGAAAAAATCTTGTCAGACAATGCAAAAACAAGTGCTGGGCTGTAAAGGACAGTCTAAAAAACATGCTGCAAGTCCAGTAATGGGAGTTTTCTCTTTACTTTTTTCAAGCTGAGTACAAATGGACAGAACCAATAATGCAGTACTTTAAGAAAAATTCTGGCTCTACAGAAAGCAATGCAAATTTATAAAAATTCTAAAATTAGTGATTCTCAACTCCGTACATCTACTCAGTGTCTCTAGAACCTATATACATAAAAGCTACAGTCTTGGAACCAGTCTTAGTGACTTACAAATACTGGGCAGCATTAAAATATTTGGGGTTACCTTATCATTAGGAGTTGGCTAATGGATGTGTTTAAAGCTTAATGCCATACCTAGAAATTCTGCTCTGTTTTATTTGGCTGTCAAACCACCATTTGCTAGAGCAAGTGAAGACCATTACATATATAAATCCATTTTTGGTTTAAGCATTAGAGCTAAGAGGCTCCCTTTGCCCCAGTTGACACAGTACCTTGCCTTCAAACTTTTGAATCAATAAATTTTTCCAGCCCAATGAAAAAGCGCACTTTTTAAAATTCTTTTACAGTTTATGAACTTATTGGATTAAAATCACTACATTAGAAATGTATTTTAGTAGAAATCTTAAATGGCACAGAGTGAGGAAAGCTGCACTCCAATATGTAGTAAATTTATTCCTCTTGTGTCAGTGCTCATGTGCCCATATTAGCAAGACCTTAACACAGTTTAAGTGCTTACCTAACTTTAAGGTACTTGAAGTTAGATGTGTGCTTAAACATCTGGCTAAATCTTTATCAAGTTCATTACATAGTTAGACATAGGTTTGGGGTTTTTTTATGTCCTTCAATAGGTAACCAGAGCTAAAATATCAGATTTGAAATTTGTGGGAGAGGTAAAAGAGAAGGAAAAACAGATGACTTCATTCTGGAACACCAAATCAAAAATAAGCCCTCATCTTTCTGTGTTCAATTCACTCAATTTGCTTAGTTTTTTATTCACTGTTATGTCCTTCATGTGACTGTAGAATGCTTTTGATGTACATGTCTGCAGGAATGACAGAAATGTTATCTCACCTTTCAAAAAACGCTTGTAGAATTGTGACTAAAAGTAATGTTACCACTGACAAGTGCTAGTTTTCTGCTTCCATACCAAGTCCTGTTGTTATTCATTTCCCTGCAATGACTTTGTGCTTCCTCTTTTTGGTGAAATATAAAAAACACTTTACTCTTTTAAATTTCTCTACTTGCGCTCCTAACCTACCAGACTTCCCTTCAGGGAGATACAGAGCTCAGTTTTAACTGGAACTGTATTTTTGAATAACCTAATGCATTTAGTTTTCCTCTGCAACTTGCAAACCCTTCAGAAAAATAGAGTAGGCCTTGTGAATGTAGCTTCTGTGTGGGTTGGTTTTTTGTTGGTGGTTTTTAATGCATCAGCTCATATCCACACAGCTGGTGTCTAAAAGCGGTCAGTTAACCAAAAAGACTCTGAACAGAGGTGATCAATTACAGAACAGAAAATGGTTTAACTTTGTGTGAAGCAGTGATGTGCAATACTCACTTAGCATATCATAATTATTCTCTGTACTACTTACAGTAACCCTACTATCGAGTTGGGATAAAGGGGAGAGAAAGCTGGATCAGAGGGAAGAGGTGTCCAAACCTGAAATGCCTTCAGCTTTTATTAAATATATAATTTTAAAACTATACTAAAAAGTGCCTGGCCGTCACTGCTTTCTGATATTCAAAACACAACTGTCAAGTCCCCAAAAGAAGTAAAGAAAGAGAATGGGAACCAGGTCTACTGCTTTTCTCTGCTAAATAGAAGAAAAGAGTAATTGAAAAAAATACTGTACATTTTAAACACATGAAATCTAGTTTAGTGTCTGTACATACACTAAAAGGACCTACTCTGAAAGGATGTAAAAGGACAAAGGAGTTGCACCAAGCAGTTGGTGCCATTGATTGGAGCTTTAGTTGTCTCAGCCCCATCAATAAATCTGTATACATTTTTCCAATGTGCAGCATTCCTAGTCATCTCAAAGAAGTTACTGTAGTTAATTTCATATTAGGGCTGATTTGTGTCAAAGACATTATGCTTTTACATGCTACATTCGTTCATATACTCAGTCTGTATTAGTACGTACTAGTAAAAGAGATTGACAGCTTCTTTGTGAAGGTTATGTAAAGGGCATATGAAGATGAAAAGTATTATCAATATTTAGCCTTTCTGTGCTTCTGTGTGTACCATGTAAACACACACCTGCTGGGTTTGCCTTTAGACAAAACAGTAGATGATTGAAAAGTGAGCGGAATAGGATGTAATTCAGACTTAAAAATCAATACTCTTGACAAAACTCAAGTATTCATAGTCATTTCCTCTTGTGCATCTCATGAACACAGCAGAAGGCAATTCGATGTTCCTGCGTCCTTTCAGATAGGCATCTGCAATTGACTTCTCCCCTGCCCCCGCAAGCAAGCCTCTTTCAACTTTTCTTCACGGCTTTGAGAAAGCTTTACAGATAAGGATCAAAGGCATAATGTCTTGAACTGTGGTTTGGTGTCACAGGTTAGCAGCTCCAAACTTCTTCCTCTCCCGTCAGGAAAGGAATTGGAGGGTGCGGGCTGTGGTAAGCCCCCAGAGTGGATGAGGGGCAGTAACCTCATGTTCTAGACCAGCAGCAACTGGAGCAGTTTATCTGATTGGACCTCAAGAATACAGCTATGTCTTTATATGTTATACAGCAGCCATTGAAAACACTAGCTCCAATCCAACCGGCTGATGTCAGCTTTGCATTTCTTTGCAAGGGAACTCTTGCTGTTGTGGGATGCATATGATTTGGGGGAGGGAGCAGAATCTGAAGCACCTGAAAGTGGCTTGATGAGGGGAATTAAGTGCTTCCTGTATTTGGGAATTTCATTTTGCTTTCTACAGTGCAAGTAGAAGGGAGATGGATGGGTGGGGTGTTGTTGCATCTAAAACAGATTATAAAAAACCAAAACTATTAAGTAATATAAAATTTGATCTTGCGAAGTTGCTCACCCAGCTCAATAACATTTATGTTCATCCACAAAGGCTGTAACAAGAGCACTGCATTAATGGAAGCCTATTTTAAGGTAGTAATTTTCTTGTTTGTTAAGTTTGAGAAGATAGTCCAAAATAGGAACTTAAAGCTTTGCAAAATTTCAAATGATACTTCTACAGCTACCCATCTAGGGGAGCAAGTTCCTGCCCCTACCAAGCAGGAGTCTTCCTTTTTGTCCAGAAACAATAACTTTCTTTTTTAATTTGGTCACCTGCACATCTGTTTATAAAACTAAATGCTAATAAAAACACAAAGACCATCTGGATGGAAGATGGTGGAATAATTGTGCTGTGAGAAGCACAATTTAGTTTCTTGGTTTAATATTATTTTTTAAATAACAGAGGTGATATTTTTCTTTTAGGTCTAAATTTCTACTTAGTAAATTCTACATTTCCAATGCTAAGCATTTGACTTTGCCCAAAGAACAAATACTTTTGTGATCTGTTATGCTGCCTTTCTCAAGACAAAAATGCAGGCTACACCTACCCACGGTCTCACTTCAAGTGAATGGAAGTAATGATGTTCAGAAAATGGGACTTTGTGTACACAGAACTACAGGGTGCCCTGCGGTCAGAAACGGCTGTACCCAAAATGGTATAAAAACTAATACTCAAGTGTGAACTGACTGATTTACAGTGTGGTGATTGTTTGAAATTGTTGTTACTATTTCGAAACTAATTCAACTTTATCATTGGAAGATTTAACGGGCATTAGGAGAAGGAGAAGCAATATGCAGGTCACTTAAGCAATATTGACATATTCAGTATTACAAAGCTTCCCTTGCAGACCTGTCTGAATGTATTCTGTTCAACATTCTGTAATTTAAAAAATAAAAAACGGGTCTGTGAGTACAGATGGGGTTTTTTTCAAGAGGCACAACAGATAATTCTGACAGTCCTCTAAGCACCGGAAACTTAAGGAGGCATAATTCTAGTCCTCCAGAGAAACAGAAATAACCATGCTTGTAATAAGGAAACTTCCTGTGATTCATTCAAAACTGGTTTTGTTTTGCTACCACTCCCTACAGATGCTTCAGTCAGCCCTGTTTCCAAAACCATTATCAGTACCACTCCCAGCTGTGAGCACACACATCTGCCCTCCCAGCCAGATGCACTGAAACAACTGTGCTTCGTCTTCCCAGCCTGGGGACCATGCGAAACACTTTCAGCAGTGGGGTCACTTGCTATGGATTGTCACTGACCATGTGGTATAGGTAGCTGTACAGCTAAAATACTGACAATTTCCATGCAAGCTTAAGGTCCAAAGTACTGAACTTGCTGTGGACAAGTAGCTGTCTGAGTACACTGGAGATCTCTCTGTTCACAGGGGCAGGGGGAGGCCATGGACACTGAGGAGCTATTCATGCTGACTGCTTGGAGCCATAATATGCATAGTTACAGAACATGTATTTGTAAATATCTTCCCAGATTTATAATACTGAAATACAGTTTCTCAAAAAATAGTCTAAATGGTGGGAGAAGTGCTTATTACACAGACCTGCCTGAAATTAGGACAGACTCCTATTTCTAAAGTATGGGGATCCTGTACTTCATCTCACATCTGAAGAGAAGATACAGGTCCATCTGAGGTGAAAACTTGTTACATGCTTTATTCTTCTTCATCGTATTTGTATTTCTCTCTTTTAAACTTCGGAAAGCCTTTGTGGGATAGCTTGCGTGTGAAAGAGCCAGAAGCTTCCAGCTGATGCGTGCGAGGGAGCCGTGTCAAGGGCCAGGCCACCCATCACCCTTCACTTGACATACATTCCTCATTTGCTGAGCTGTGACCAGATCAAAGAGAGGGTGGGTTTGTTCCTTTTGCATTTATCTCAAGGTAACTCTGCCAGCCCTTGAGCACACCTAAGTATTTTGTGACACAGTGAATCCTTCTTTGGGGGTGGATTGTATTTGCAGGGGTAAACCTTTCTGCCTCCCTTTGTGTGTGTATCGCAGCTAGTGACCTCTTTTTCAATGCATCTGATAATCCTGAATTGCTGGAGGTCAAAATTGATAAGATATGAAAAACAGCAACACAGGACTGAAACATGTTTCCTTTTAGGATTCATTGAACAGGATTTTTTTGTCTTTTTAATTCTCTTCTACATATAGAATGTATTTCTTAGAAACCTAAAACATTTTAGAAGCACCTAGATCTGAGACTTCTAAACTTTTCACCTGCAGACGTCTGAAAAATCTATTCTGTATGCAGCAAGTTTCTGATAAAATGGTCCCATCCAGTCTGTATCTGTTACATTTAAACTGGATCTCAAAATTGCTGAAAGGTGTTTTCAAAAATTAACAGTGACACAGACTGTATTTGTATCTGCAAGCCTAATTTCACATAAAAAGCTCTTAACCAAGTTAAATGAAAAGCTGGTACTTGTATTTGAGAAACAATTCTTAAGTCTGACCATTTATTTATCTTTAATTACATGTATTGCCAGGCAAAACTTGCATTACTTATTATTTTCATTTACGGTATCAACTGGTTGAGGTCCTTGAATATTTCTGGTATCTGTTCATCCCAAAAGAACGACTAGAGAATAAACAATAGTTGGTAATGAGATCCTGACTCAGGTGTGTTGTGAAGAAGGCTGTAGCTATGTACCTGACGTGAGGGCTGTCTACACTGGGTCATAGGAGTCTCCATTTCCTAGGTACTCTCGGGGCTGCTACTCTGGTAAGAGGTTCGTTGTGGGAAGAGCTTGACTTGGAGCATTGTCCTAAGTAAAGAACAAATGTTTGAGAGCAGCTCCAGGCAAAATGTTAACTATATAAATGCCTTCCTGTGCTTTGCTTTCCTCATCACTTCAGAATGGACTTTGGGCCTGGGTGAGACATCTAAGGTTTGGAGAATCCTCTTGCTTATAGGTTTTGCTATCTATCTCTCATTTTTTCTACTGTCTTTCTAAAATCACATTAGACAAGCAGTTCTTTGTCAAACTTGTTGGGTTTAGCCTATTACATCAGCTGATATACCTCAAGAAGTCTCAGTCTCTAGCTAACTGGACAAACTGGTTTTTGCAGCTTGCTCAACTTCATGGGTAAAAGGGGATTTCACTTGAACTGGAAATCACCCATGCTTGACGACTTCCGACACCACTATACAGTGCACAGGTTTTCTGCTTGCGTTCACAGGCCAGATACAAGTTAAGTTGTCAGGAGGCAACAAACTAAGTATTCTACCAACTCCTACAAGAGCTACATAACTGTAAAAATTGAAAAAAGTCACACAAATACATATTAGATATTCCCTAATTTATAACAATTGGCAATTAAAAATGAAATGGCTCCTGAAAAAGTGAAGGATTAGAAAGGCAGAGATTTTTGTGGGATTTAATTATGCATAAATGGGAATGTTTCTATTTCAGCCCTTCTACATGGGGAAAAATAACTGATCACACTAGTAGCAGCACATGCAATTATTTCTAATTTAAATGCATTTTTTTATTAAATTGAAACAGGTATTAAAGTACGTTATTGAGCACACATGAAACACTCATCTAATCAATTCACCTAAATATGATCAAATGAAAAGCAAACTATTGTGGGTAGACATAGTTACAAATTTTGGGGTGGGTTTTACTTGTTTGTGTGGATTTTTTTCAGAGACCAAAGTGACAATATGAAAAAATGAGAAATAAAGCCAGAATTTTGCTATCATAAAGATAAGTTAATGTCACTAGCAATAAGCATTATTTAGATCTACATCTACAGTTAGATTATTTTTTTTTTGTTTGGGTCCTAGCTCTAACAAAAGATAAATACAGGTAGAAAAAGAATTGATGCTTATATGCATTTCTGATTAAGGGCTGGTAAGCCTTTTTGAAAAGGACACAAGTACTTGCAAACAACCTTTCTCCCCAAACTCAACTGAACCATTTGTATCTCTTCTCATTCTTTTCGTTCCTCATTATTTCGCTTTTATAGTTACTGCCAGGTGCCAGCTGGGGTGCAAGAAGGAAACAGTAAACTGCAGAAAATGGCTATTTGTGATGTATAAGCATAACCAGAAGCTGAATCTATCAGGTGTGGGGGGAGAAGAGAACCCACAGAAAAGCATTTGTTCCTCTAAGGTCTTCACTCCAGATTTGCAGATTTAGTGTATAATCCAAGTTTTTGTTCAAGATGTGGCAGGAAATCTTGAAATATTTTGCTGTGCCTCTGTTTCTCACACCTATAAGTAATTTTTTTTTTTATATCGGAAGGTAACGTTATGTGCCTCTGCTGTAAATTAATAATGTGAGTTTTGAGCAGAAGTTAAAGATGTGCTTGTGAATTGTCAGTTATTCTCCTGGGTTTGTTTTTTTTTTTGCTGAGTTGAGAACCTAAAAAGAATGCATTGAGTTGCTTTTTAACTAAAATTTGGCAAAGGTTTAGACTCTAGGAATAATCTTTAAGTATCAAACCCATGACCTAATCTGACAGAGCAGGATAATACATGTTGGTGTATCACAGGGCTGCTGAAACTGTGGAATATCATTCAATTCCAACTGACATAATGAAAGGATCAGATTATCTGTTAATAAACATTATTAAACTAAATTTTAAAAGTACTCAGTTGTTTAACTGTTCCTTTTAAGCAAGTCTCATGAATTGGGATTAACTGGCACTAACTGGTATGATTGCTCCAAAATCAGTGGCAGAGGTAGGAAGGTCCCTTTCAGGCTAAGCCTAATCTTGACAGTTACCTGATGCTTTGAGTGGTCACATGGCTGCTCCACTTGAGCAATGGACAGCAGACAAATGATCAATTATTGTTAGTGCAGTTATTTTTTATTTTGTTTGGCTAATTCTCATCTAATTCCAATTTCCTTTGAGAAACTTTAATTTTTCAGAGGCAGCTGTAATTACTAATGGTGAAGCTCTATGCATTATTCAACCATCTGAATAATAAGGTTGCAAGTTTAAAGAAAGCTTTAAATAAGAATACTTTGATGTTTGTAGTTCTCTTTGTAAGCGAAACTTCCAAGAGTTTTTTTGGTAGCCAGGTTGTGCATCAGAGATGAGATAGGCAAGACTATAATGTGGAATGACATAGACAACTTAGAATGAAGAATTGAAGGCAAAAAAAAACTTAAGCCTTTTTTGAAAAACATCATTACATTCCTTTTTTTGTTTGATACAATCTTCAGCTCAGGTCTAATAAAGAGCACTCAGGTGAGTAGGAAAAACTTACGCTGTGTGAAGGTACTAAAGATATATATGCATTCTATAGAAGTTTCTAGTATGAGTAGACTTCCAGCAGGTTTCACTACACAATCAGTTTTCTGTGTAAAGTTATGTCTGCGTTTTTAACACTGATTTGATTTTAGAACGTGGAGTTTTTAAATGAGAAGTAAGGATAAGACTCCAAATGATAGCTGCTGAGTGAAAAATGAAAGTACAGTTTTAATGAGGTCAGTGCAGCTGATTAATTGCAGCAGTCTATGATTCCAGCTATCAATCCATGTAACTGGAGTCCTGAGATCATGAGTTTTTACAGCTCAAAGTCACAGACACTCTAATGGTTTCTCAGACAGCCTGAGCCCAGGAATGTATCATTTTCACCCTACTGTTACAACTACAAACACTATGGGAATGAGGTAAATTGTCCAGTGAAAAAATTGCTTACGTATGGTCAGGTATCAGAGAGCATTCCTATTGTAGCTGTGAAGTATTGTAAAGTCAGTGCTGAACAAAATATTAACATTGCAATATTCTAAACTATTAATTTAGGCAACAATCTTCTTTTCTGATGCACTTACCCTTGAATCGATTGTTTGACCTGCAATTAAGTGTATTAAGGAGAAAGATAACACAAAGCCAAAGAGGTCTCTTATAAAGGGAGGGAAACTTGAAACCTAAATGATTTGGCAACTGAACTCTTATTGAAAATATGTTATGGATTTTTGATGTGTGAAATATTACTGGAAATGCATGTCCTGTAATTTTCTTAATTTGTATAAATGGGTGTTCAACCACAATTTTAATGCTGGCTTTGTTTAATATCTTACAGAAAGCTTCAAAAGATGGTGCATGACATCAAGAAAAATGAAAGTGGGATAATAAACAAGTTCAAAAAGTAAGTTTGAATGCCAATCCTGGTTTTATCAGTTTGGGTAAGTTCAGATTGCTAGCACGTGTACAGTACTTTAGTGATGGGAATATGCTATTCTAGAGGGATGTGCTTCAGCGTATGTGTAGAGCTTCAGTCTAGACTGCAACGTGCAGAATTGTTATCAGTATTAAGAGTATCACAGGAGATCACAGAATCACTAGGTTGGAAAAGACCCTCAGGATCATTGAGTCCAACCTTTCCTATCACAATGCAGATGTAGAACTGGCCTCCGCTGGGGCTTGTGTTTATAGCCCAGAAATACAGTATTTGGGTTAAAGGCCTTTTTCCTTGCATATTCTTCAGGAATGATCATCAGGTGTTGTTTGGCATTGTGCCTTTTTCCTTAGGCCACTGTTTAGGCTACCTGCTGCAATTAAGTCTTAATTTGAGCTCCAGCTTGAACCAACTGGTCAGACATCATTCCCATAAAAATGCTAAGTCCTCCTGTGTTTCAGTCCCATAAAACAAAACTTAGCATTACCTAATATCCTTATTCCAGTAAGAGCAGCTAAACAGCATGTATATTAGTGTTTCATGGATGAGTGTCATAAAATATTCATGTGTATTTATACATAGAAAGAAATTCCAGTAATTCTACATCCTTGTCAAATGAATACACTATTCACTGTTTCCAGTCAAACATCTATTTAAACCAATTACCTATTTAGCACTTTTTTGTAATGCAATAGCTCATATGCATTGAACTTCCATTTGGATGTGATTTTCTCATTCAGATGTCTTTCTTTACATGGGTCATTGACAACAAAAGTACTAAGTACTTTTAAAAGTTAATTAGTGCACAATATCTGCAGTGTTTCCAGAGCAACCATGTTAAATTCTAGAAGTAAGCTGTGGTACATAAAAGGCACAAAAACTGTGCTTAGAATTGTTCTTAATGAGTGACCATGATGGTTCAGTTCAAAGGAAAAGAAAAGGTGTGGTTTTAACAAGAGCTAATTGTAGGTATGTACAAAGCAATCAGTAGAGTGGGAGCTGGAGTAGGGTTCTGCCTGCATTGGCTATATAAGAGCTCTGGAAAGCTGGGCTGGTGCAGCTATTGGCCCTGCTGCCAGCCCAGGCAAGGCTGGTGTTTTGTGGAGCAGCCACTATCCCTGGCAGAGAAGGGGGATACACTTCTAGGAGCAGTAGTGCCCACCTGGCTCTCCCATTCCCTAGGCAGGAGGAATAACCGTAGGTTGCATTCTCTCCTTTGGGGCCTCTATGGCAGCTGTGTTTCTGCCTGCAAACCCTGAGCAGGCTCTGACAGTAACACCTGATATACTGGATAGATTCTCAAGATCACTTTTTTCCTTTACTCATCCTCTTTCACTCTCGCACTGCAGCAATCTGCAGTAAATCACAGTCACGTGGTATGCGTACATGTTATTTCCACACGAGCACAAAAGAAAATTTTCCCTTAAAATGCCTTTCAACTACTTGAATCTATAATTTAACCTGAGCATGGTTTTAGTCACACAGCACATATGTAACTAGACTGCTGCATACAGACATCTCTGTGCAAAATCTTTCACCTGGGACCTGCTCACAGGGAAGAACTTCTAGACTGTAAAAGCTTTGAGTGGGTATTTGGAGGAGAGAAGAGTGAGAGTGATTGGTTCTTTTTGTTGTTGCTTTTTATTAAAAAGTGGCTTCCTACTTGACAGTAGTAGTTTAAGTGTATTTAATCTTAATTATGTTGTAGTGTGTCCCATTTCAATGCCTTGGAGAGGAAAACATGTTGCAGAAACAATAGATACATCTCAGATTTATAATTTGAGGCAGCAAATTGTCTCCTATAATTGCATAGACTTGAATTCTCCTGTTAATCAGTATTGCTCTTACTGCGTGTCCTTCTCTGAGAGTAAGGAGGACAGACAAGGGCAAAAATAACAATAACTAAAGTAGCTGAAGCTGAGAAGGTCAGAGGTGTCCTCATTAAATGTCAGATATGAGATTGCTGCTATGACACTGCAATTCTTTGACACTGCAATTCTTTGATTCTATCAAGATTAAAAAAAAAGATCCACGAAAAAGCAGGCTCATAAAAACTCTTTTCATCTATGACTGCAGCACAAAGCTCACATTTCAGTTCACCCAGCTATAAGAATACAAATTGAGATGTAAAAAACCACATATGATATGCTTTCCAATGCCTCTATGGTTTATCTGAGTCATATTAATCTCTTCTGCGGTTACAAAGATCAGAAACTCACTCTTACTTTTTAAAAAAAAATTGAAGAAAAATTAAAAATCCCACATTTGCACATAACTTAAGAACATAGATCTTGAACCCAGCACATGAGACTTGCAATAAAAGCATGACTTGACAACATTGATAAGACTTGTACAAGAGATGCCACACTTTGCAAATTTAGAACTGGCTGGGACACTTATTCATCTGAATGTGCCCTTTGGGGTTTTTTTTGTTTCATTTTTAGTAGATGCCTTTTCTAAAAAATGCTGTTATCCAGTTGATCACTTCCTCTGTTTCAGTTATAGGATTATTTTATTAAAAGTCAAGAATCTAGACATGATTGAAGTAGGAAAAACAGAACTAAAAATTGGCTTTAGGGTAGCACAGATTAGGAATTTGTCTCTATGCTGGAAAAAACCCATTAATTTGGCTTGAATTCAAGCCTATGATAAGTAGAAATAATTTTTGAGAAGTCAAATAGTGTACTTGTTTATGCCAAGCCTTAAAGTGGTCACATGTGTGTAGTAAGCTTCTGCTACTGAAAATGAAAGAATGGTCAAATACTTATGAAATACATTTGACTTATTACCAGTATTTAAGAAAATTCTAAAATGTGGATCGGCTCTTGACTATGCAGAAAAGTAAGAGAAGGTCTCGCATCAAGTGTCTTGCTCTCCAGTCTAGTACTTCCGTGGTGTGCAGGTGGGTAGGGATGTGTCTACCACCCATGTGTGTCTTAAAGGTCTGCCGAAAGCAGTCTGAAGAGCAATGATAACAGGGAGGAAGACTACAAATCTTCATTGCTTAAAAGTGTTTGTTGTTTATTCCCCATCCTGACTAAAATATTCTAACGGTTAGAATATTGTCCACTGCAGGCTACCATTCACCTACTTGCCCTTAATCACATGCAAAACAGTTTACAATACTGGAGTCCCAGTAGCTTGCAGATTGTGATGCCAAAAAGGCTCACGTACTTGGGTGTAGATGCAATTGCTGAAGCCAATGTTGTATAAACAATAAGAGCTGGGGGCATTTTCTTCATATTCACAGACTTGGTAAAACAGAACAGGGAAGCAAGAGAGAAATCGTAGGTTTTACTCTGCCAGATGGTTGCCTCTGCTTGAAAGACACTATAAAGACGTAGCATTCGTCTCTAAATCATAAGCTTTAGGCCTCTAGGCTGTATTCAGTGGAATATTAGTTCCATTGAAATCAATTATGAAAGTCATACTGCATATTCAGCAAAGTCAGGATTTCATTATAAAGTTCTGCTACATGCTGAAGTAACATGTTGAATACTCACCTTATTGCGATATCACATCCTATCAAAACTCCCTTTGCAAAGGTATCAGAAATTGTGCATTTGTAGTTATCTGTCTGACTGACTGCAGTCTAAGTCTGCATATCTTTAACTTGCATTTGTCATGGGATCTAAAAAATGGAAAGAAAATGCATCTTCATTCCGTCTGTTCTACCCAGCTTTTTAGTTGGTAAGTTTTTACTTCAGATTTGCCTGATCCATCTTCCTATACCATTTATAACTTAGGTGGCGACTTCAGGCAGTGAAAATTATTAATTGATCTTTTAATCAGAAATGTGATGATCTAGTGCACTTAGTCCTAATGCGTAATTTTTATAAAACCTGTCAAGTTAATATAGTTCCTAAGAAAGGAGCCAACTTTGTACAGAATTAACAACAGAAGAAGTGAAAGACTATTGAAAACAAAGGTTTCTTAAGCACATCTTAAGTGCTGGGAGTGTGAACAGAAACACTAGACAGGAAATACATCTGTAAGAGAATTAAGTGCTACTTATAAAAGGCTACTGCTAAGTAGGTGTTTAGTTATTTCTCTGGGTGTAGTCTGTAAAAACAAGTGCTGCTAGAAAACCTAGACCTCTGCTGTAATTTATTTAAAAGTTCTCCATTTAGTGAAGGAAAACACAAATGTGCTATAATTTGAAGCACGTGATTAACATTTGCAATTCCTGCAGGACTCCTTAAGTGAGAAGTTAAGCAGATGCCTAAATGCTTTGTTGGATCAATTTCAGAATGCTACAGAAGGGAAATGTCTGAATATATTGTTTTATAAAATGCTATGGCTTTATTCTCCTAAAAGTTATTGTGAATTTCTGTACATTGTGTTCTGTTCTTGTGTGAGCAGCATCTAGACCTCGTTACATGAAAATTCTCAAATGCTAACTGATTATTTGTTGAAGCCAAAAGGTATGTAGTAGAATGTCTAACGTTGCTTTTAAAACCTGTAAACATATTCTCAAAAATGTACTTTGATTTTATTGGGTCTTTTAGAACTGAAATTTCTCAGACATATTTCAAAATCTACAGAAAACAACTTATTTCCTATTAAATTTTGGAAACATACTAGTCACATTAAAGTAAATGGAAACTTGCATTATTTGTACTTCACAACCTGTAACTTATGTCCAGAACAGAGTAGCACTAGAATATTGTACATGGAAAGTTCATTTGCTATTACTTTGTATAATTCTCTTAAAAGATATGTCTGGAAATCGTTGTCTTCCACTGATATATACGTGCTCGGTTGGATGGTGTGTGACTCTTTCAGTCCTTTCTTGTTAACTTCAGGGAAACAGGGCTGTGTCAGCTGTCACTCTGCAAGTTTCTAGGTGGATAATTACATCGGAATCTCAAATAGCTAGGTAGCTGCTCCTTGGCATAGGGATTATGTCTTTTGAGCTTGCATTGTGGTTTGCAGACAGGTAGAGTTTTGGCTCTCCCTAAGTGAAGCTCCTATTGCACCATTTCAGTTCTGGCACTCGGTAAATCATACCAATACCACGGTAATTGTTTTTTAGGTGGATTTGAATTTTAGAGTAATTAACGTATTTGGAGAAATTTTAGCAAACATAGATATGGCCGTGAACTGTTTCAGCCTTGTGACAGAAACATTATTTCTTTTCTTCTGTTGATATTCAGGTTCCAAAATGAACAAGTGGCCTTAATTTGCAAAACTGGCAAAGATACTTGGGATAGGTATGCTATTTCAGAGCTACACAATGGCATGACAGGTTGCTTAGACACAGACTTCTGTTCTGTGCTTTGTATACTTTCATTATAACATATTTACATTTTCTGTTGGGGCCACTGCCAGGATTTACAGGGCCTGGGACCAAGTGTTGGAGTCTTTTGCTTAGCAGCTTGGAAATGTATTTACTCTGTGACCCAGTCAGCCTCTTACTGTTGCCTCAGTTCCACTATTTTCCAAGTTTCCTCTGTCTCTGAAGAAGTCACAAAAGATGTGTTGTAAAGTACACTAATAATTTTGGTATAATCTCAGAGACATCTGCCCTGGCAGTGGCCCTGGGTTTTCTTTTCTAACTTGCCTGTGCTAACCTGGACAGAGGGCGACAGCAGGGCTGTTGAGAATGCTTCTTAATTTACTGTTTGTACAATAAGTTATATTGGCTGCAGGAAGTTAAAGACTTGAAGGAGGCAATTATCTGTCATTAGTGTTGTTAGTAATGAACAAAGCAGGTAAACACTTTAAAAATAATATGCCTAGATTGTTTTTTATTTGGGTTTTTTTTGTTGGGGTTTTTTTGAGCTTTAGCAACACCTGCACCATTTATTCATTGATTCATGCATGTGCATTTTTTCCGTGACTATCTAAACAGAATTTTATCAATTCAACACAAAAGTTTCCAAAGCACTTCTCAAAATACATGGGAAAAGTTTATAAATTAATGTGTTAGTGCTAGCATGCCACCACCCTGAGTTACATTAGTGCCTGAATAGTGACACCTAAGCAGCATGCTCAGGACCTAAATATTGTGTCAAATTCTTGTAGTAATGCAGGATTTTTAGACATCATTATTGCTCAGAGGTCTCAAGAAAGCATTTTAATTTTTGTGGACAATTTTTTTAAAACAATTTGCTTATTTTCCAATTTAATTTGTTAGGATCTGATTAAGAATGAGTAAAGCCAACAATTCAGTGAACAAAGGTTCAGGTTGATGGTGAGATCCCATCAGTGCTACAGGGAAGCTGTCAGTGTTCAAAAGTCACTTTGAAAAGCCATTTTAATGTAAACTGTATTAATGTTTTATATGGCCACAAGAAGCAAAGGTGGTTTTACTCTTCCGATCCATCAATCTGGCCTCTGATATCACACATGTACCATTTGATTTGACTTTAAACCCAAATTCTTCAATTTTTTTTACAGAGTAATGAAATAATTGATAAATTGACTGACTGTAAGTCAGAGTCTTCTCTGGACAGCTGCAGTTTAGCGAAAATGAGTATGCATATTTATACACATATATATGTAAGGACAGGAGTACCTACTCTAATGTCTATACACATATATTGCATATATATACACTCCTGTTTGTGTGTGTGTATGTATATATTTAGCAGCCATATACATATGTATATATATAACCACAAAGATCCTCTCAGTATTTCTACAAATTATCTTCTGATTCACTTGGTATCATAAGTGCCATTATAACAGTATTCACCAAAAAAAGGGGCATGACACCACAAAAATAACAACTGGAAACAGAATCTGGCCCTGAAAGACCTAATATGCTTTTAAGCATTAGTAAGAAAATAAAGTGCATACAAAATGATAGTTATAAAAGTACAACTAGGGAGTCCTGCATCACTTTCTTATGCTGTAGACGTAGAAAAGATTCTGTTAGCCTGAACAGATTTTCATCTTCAGATAGATACACTTTTATCTCTGACCCCTATGTTATCTGTTTTTGCATTGGAAATGAAGATGCAAAGAAGCTGTTCTTTCAAAATATGTTCTTAGCAAAAAGAAAAAAAAAAACAAACTCAGGTTAGATTCTAATTTCTTATCTGTTTCTAGTTTTTCAAAGCATTCTCCTGCAGCTATTTGCTAAGCATCTGTGATGATAATCTATTTCTCCAGCTGCAGGTATCTTTTGTTGTCATCTTTGTAATGTGTCTTGCTAATGTTCCTTTCCGTATTAGACCATAAATATAATAATTACTGTTTACAGGCTAAAAAAAAAAACTCCACCAAGTCTACCACAAAGGGATTATGCATCAGGTAAGGCTGTACTAATGTAAATTTAAACTGTGTGTCTGTGTATATTTGATACCTATATGCCTAATGGTATTTCAGCTACACTTCTTCATGATTTGTTTTTAATGAAAGAAAAACATACCATTATCCAGAACTCTGAATGTAGTTCACATCTCTGAACTGAGGCAAGGAAAACATGACAAGTTGTCCTAGTACGAAAGAGCAGCAAGAAGCTACTACTTCAAAATCTGTATTTACCAGGGTTCTGCATGTAGGCTGCCCTGAAAATGGAGAATTTGTGTCCAGTCCTTTCTGCCAGAAATTGTGAAGTGAAATGAAAGTAAATAGGGAAATAAATGAACAAATGGATCCTCACAGATTCAGAATCTTAATATTGTTAATGTGATGATGATGTAGTGAATTATAATATCTTGGATGGTAGAGCTATATTATCACACAGCACTCCCCACAAACTAGTCCGTGCCTCTTTTTACAAGTTAACAGCTGTCCTCTTACAGAAACAATAGTAGGACAACTGAAGCAAAGAGGACAGAGTTTGGAAGTTGTATGATAATTTGTCCATGTTTACAGTAAACTCTTGTAATTGGCGTGCTTGTCTTGGAGCTTTAACCAAGAAACCAAGTGCAAAGCCCAGGAGTCAGCGATAAATTCATTATGTAGAAATTCTAATTCCTACTTAAAAATTAAATGTTAGCAGGACAGTGTGGGTAAAGCACATGCTCTGCTGGTAAAGCCATCTGCAGTTTGCCATTTTTTAACTTTTTTCCAACAGCTCTAAAATAACTTTTCAAAAACAAGCAAGCAGACATTTCATTTGCTATTCAGTCCAAGCTATATGTTTGTCTGAACTGTTTAGGAAATTTTGACCACTTATTTTTTAACTGAATATGATAGATGGGTTTTTTCGATCCACACTTAAGAAAAATGTTTATGTTCACTATTCTGTCTCCTTAAATAACTCTGATGTTTGGTTTAGAACATGCAGACAATGAAGAGGAACAATGGTCAGATGATTTTGTAAGTACATATTTTGGGGTAGTAGGTGGTTACTGTAGCAACAAGTTCAGCACAAACAATAATAATAAAATTTTAATTTTTAATCATCTGCTTGTGGTTGAACTTAAGATAACATTTCAGTAGTATTATTTGTTATATCAGCATTATTTACAAGGAGCCACTGATTTTTAGCTATCTGGTTGTTTACATTCACCTTAGAAATAAACTCAGAAGCACTGTCAGTGATAGCCATGGATGATAAACTTTTTGGATAAGTAAGCATGTGACATCAATTTGAAGGATTTCTCAAATTGTAATTTCAGAAACCAGTAAGGTTATTTGAGGGACAGAAGGTGGAAGGTGTGTGAAGAGGAAAGCCACTTCCTAAAAATGAAAAATTTCTGATAAGATTTTAGAGAACGTTAGAATGAAGCAAATGTCGTGGTCATCATTCATATAATTGCCATAGTGTACAACCATCAGCCTAAAGTGACTAGTTTTCTTCTGGAGTTAACTACTGAGTCCTCTTTCAATAGGAAATGGAAGGGAACTGACAGGGCACATCAAAAGTCACACCTGGAACTAGGAAGGAACTGTCCTGTGAAGAGAAACAACTGTTGGTCTATAACTTGTAGACTGAACTCTTCGTGTGAAAGGACTTACTGAAGATAGCAAGGAGACAGGGAGCTGGAAGCTCCTAGGAGGGGCAGAAGGAGAGGCAAGCAGGAGGGCTTATTTTTTAGAGAGGGAGCACCAAAAGATGCACTAATGTGTCCTTTCAAGAATGTGTTCTTGTAATATAGCTAATTGTACTCCTGAGAGGATATTTGTCATACACTGCTATGAGATGACAAATGGGAATTTCTTTCTAGGACAGTGATTATGAAAATCCAGATGGCCACTCTGACTCGGAGATGTATGTGGTCCCTAGTGAAGAGAATCCTGATGACAGCTATGAGCCGCCTCCAAGTGAACAGGAGAAAAAGAAGATTGCTTCTGCGTTCCCTATTTCTAGGGGTGAATACGCAGGTAGTTATGGGCCAGTTGGCTATGTCATCTTGATAAATGTTTATTTGTCAGTACCAAACGAGATTGCCTCAAATGGGCTAACCTGTGCTTCACCCATGAGTTTGCTTTTAATTCTGACAATCAAGTCTTCAGCTTTCAGGGGTATGATCTGTTACTACAGCATGAAACAGGTTAGTATTGCTGCTAGCAATGTTTAGAATTTTATGATGTGTCCTAGAGACTTTGATAGACATCTGCTAAATACAAAATTCAAGCAAAGGTATTGGGAGGTATCACTAACTTGACTCCAGATTCATCTGTATAATTTAATGCAGGAATTTATATTGAAGATTAAGCACATAAGACTAGACAGGCTGCTTCTTAATATTTTCTCTGTCTCAAAACGTTATTCCAAAAGCAGTAAATCAAGGTGCAAAGCAGACAATATTCACTCCATATTGTCCTTTAAGATTGGTCCTGAGAAGATTAAATATTTTGATAAACAGGACAAGATCAAGACTTAATTTACATCAGTCCAGCGTAAATGCCGGTTTTCTTCCTGTTTTCATATTTTTCAACCATGGGCAGATAGCACTGGAGTGAATTAAAGTCAGTTTCAGTTAGATGAAGATTTGGGCCATGGGGAAAAGAAACATTGGCTTGCTGCCTGCTTTCATATTGGTATGATACAAGATTGTTAATGGTTAGAGAATAATCAAAGTGCTAAAATGCCACATGTCCACATAGAATTTCATCAGCACTTCGCCTATCTGTTCTTTGAAAAGGGAAGGAATTCTTAAAATGACATCCCAAAGAACTTGGCATAATTTGTGGTTTAGTCCCATCCTTTGCACTGTAACAGTTGTTTTTCTCATATGTCAAACATGTTCTTTCTCACTTTCTATTGCCAAAGCTCATATTGTCACTGGACATACTAACTAATGGACTATACCACCCAGCCACCATCTTTTCCCAAGGAGTTTAACAGTTGTTCATACAACAGTCGGAGTCTAAGTACCCTCTTGCAGCCTGGTCCTGAGGACCAGGTTGTGACCCTGAGTTATGAAATAGGATCAGTTCGTACATAAGTCTCTGTACCAGGACCAGAATATGCCCAGGTTGATCTTTTGACCTGGGCTGCAGCCATAGTGAAGACTTGTTTGCACAGGTAGAAGACTGTCCAGAGGCTAATGTGTAACTTTTACTGAAATCATTGGTTTTCTTCCTTATTAAAAGATAATCGCACCAGTCACCATCAGCTTCCTCCCATCAACAAACCTTTCCCAAGTACACCCAGTCCAGCCATGTCCAGACCAAAGAAACCAGCTGTGCCATCCCTGCCTTTACCATCTCCTGCTGCAAAACCAAAATTACCACTGAAGCCTAAGGAATGCAGTGATGATGAGGTAATGTCTATAGATATACTTGTTTTCACAGTTTAAAGAACTGATGACCCCCACACCGGTCGTAAGATAGACTACACAGCAATACCGTAGCCTGGTCTGTTTCTTAGCCTCTATGGTACCAATCGCTTTGTACATCACAAGCAGTGACCTGCGAGTACCATGCTGATTCCTAGTGGATATCTGCCAAGGAGGCTCTTTAGAACACAGAATACTTTCTGCTCATCTGTAACAAACTGCAGATATTGAGGAGAGATCAGCCTCAAAGCCTAGCCCAGGACCAGAGGGAAGGGAGGGCTTTTACCCACCAGTCCACAATTGGAGTAATTTGGTAAAAGGTTTTCAGTCTTGGAGAGTCTCACGTGTATTGGATGATAAATGCCTGAAATAGCAGTCACTGTGAAATAGCATCTATTGATAAGCTGTTAACAACAAACTGTTGAGTTTTATGCCTGGTTATGATGGCAGTTTAACTGGTTTTTCTTCTGCATTTCTCATAGGATAATTACATTGTGCCAGTGGACAATGACGACGATAACTATATTGAACCCACAGAAAGCAGCATATCACTACCTACAAGATGTGAGTTTTAGTCATTTAAGCTAGTAATTATTGTCTTGTTAGGAACAGCAGTGGAACAAATTGATCAAATTAACATCTATTGCTAGATTTAAAAGAGTGGAGGTGCTGCTGTTAAAGAGAATGCAGCCTGGAAAAAAGGCATTTGGCTCCTTTGACCCATGGCAAGGCCAAGAAAAAAAATTAACTTTGTTGGAAGCCAAAAGTATTACAGTTGAAAGGTATAAAGTTAATGGGGTAGAGTATCAAACATATGCAGCAAGGCACAAGCACTGAATAATGTTTCCCTTTTAAAATGAGAGCTGCTTTCTGCCTCAGTTGATTTCTTCAATATCACACAGGAAAGATGTCATTTGGACCAATAAAATATTTACTGTTATGTTACTTTTACTTTTTAATACATGTGTATGTATAGAAATGGGTGTGTACACACATATGCATAAGGATATATGTACATGAATAAAATGTTTTTTTTAGCTCCTGTGAGCAGATTTATGAAGACAACCAAGCCAGCCCCCCCTACATCTCCAAAGCCTTCTCTTATTTCTGATATGCAAGGTATGTAGGTTTTACGTCACTGTTAAAATAAAATAATCCAAGACTGAGGGATATTAAATTACACTTGATATCTTCACACCACAAACCATATGACATACTTGAGTAAAACAAAAATATGTTCCCCTTTAGGTTTTTCTGTGTTATAGCAGTTATTTTGCCTAGCTTGAATAGTAAATCCATTTTAAGCATGAATAAAACTATAACAAGTCTTTTGCCCCAAATCAATTTATTTTTAGACTTTTGCTTTAGCAGGGGAAAGTAAATGGATCAATACAATTATAGGACTTAGTACATTAGCAATCCCATTTCACTATAGGAAGTAAGGCTCGGTATTTAAAAATGTTCAACCTTGAAGAAATTCTGTATAGGTTGATGTTTTGTGTTTACTTGTGATAAAGGTGTTCCTGTTTAAGTTCTATAAAAAGGGATGTATTTGGGAAAAGAAACAAAAGCAGAAGCACTTAATCATATTTGGTTTTGTAAATGCAGGATAGCATAGCTTAGAAAGGTTAAGCAAGTATAACTCCAAGTTGTTTTACATCCTCATCATGTCATTAATTGCTTGGAATGTAACCTTTACAGGCTGATCATACAGATCTTTAAGTGTTCTTGCATATTCATTAGCAATGTGTTTTCAAGTCATAAACTACATATTTTTTTCTGAATGACTTAAGATTTTGTGAGTTACTTATCAGACATTTTTAAATGCCCTTTTCCATCTCAGCCTTTCTGCAAATCAGTGTCAAGCAACAAGCAGCTCCTGACAGCTATTAGTAAAAAAATAAAACATCTCCCCCTGGTGGGAACGTGGACATTTTTCAATGCAATAAAAAAGAAATCTGATTTTAAAAAAATGTTGAAATATAATTCTGTTTTAATTGAAGAAACTGGGCCTAGATAAGAATGCTGATGGTGCTGCTTTTTAGTATCTATTAATTAAAATACACATATGGACAGAGCTCAGGGACTGATGCTGGCCACACAAATGAGCCAGCTTGTATTTATGATTTATGTGTTCTCTTCCTCCTTGAGAGTCCAGGAAAGGCTAAATGCTAACACAAGTGTGATAACACACTTTGCCAAACCATCCCAGCTTTGTACAACACAAGCACTTATTCTGCTTTGGGGGGAAAAGAGAAAGAAAAAAAACCCAACCAAACAAACAATCTCGTGTGGTGAGGGAATGTTCATTAATGCAGAGACGGTTTATCAGATTCCCTGGGACCTTTCCTGACATTCTCACCAGCAGACCAGGGGTTTTGGAGGCAGAATCAAGTTCTCAGCAACTTCTCAGTTATTTTTCCAGAGTCAGAAGTACAATTGTTGCAAATTCTGATCAGTTTTTCTGGAAACATGTAGTACATTTTTGCTAACCAAAGAATGTGTTCTTTCCTCCCTGTCCTACAGAAGTCTATGAGGTTCCTGAAGAAGAGGTAAGACCTTTCTATAGTTTGCCTGAGGGCAATGCAAGTCAGGGAAGAAATGTGATCGTAAAAAATCATGACCAGTGGGGGAAAATTGGAATGTATCTGTCTGTACTTAAAGCTTTCTGACACTTCCTTCACAGAAAAGCTGGCAAACCAATTCAGGAGGTCTGGAGAACAGGGGGGAAAAAATTAGGAAGGGGCTGAAGTTTCCTGGACTTGTGTAATAGTGACCCAGTCTGGAACACAACAGCCTAAGGGAATGCTTTCTAGAAGCAGAACTGCAGCAAAGTAGCAGTGACAGTTCTGACAAAGTAATTTTCTTCCCACTTGCTGGTACTGACATGACATACAGTCAAAGCAGCGTACTCAGGGCTTCGATGATTTACTTGTGGTCACTTCTTGCCTCTCCTGACATAATGCGGATTACTGCCAGGCTCTACTAGAAAACTATATAACAATAAGATATCGCTGTGATAACATAAGTGGGGTCATATAAATGTATTAACTCAAAACATGACCAAATAATCCAGTGCCCTTTTTCTTACAGGAAAAAACATCACCACCACCAGTAACGAGGTAAGCCATTGCACCGTGTAGGTGTACTATTCAAAACTTGTCAGAAAATATTGTTTCTCATCTAGATACTTTGTTTAATAATTCTTTCTAGAAGATCTACATACAGTAATTCTCTCCTTAGATTATCTACACCGAAGTTGGCATTTGATTCTGTGCTAGTTTCAATAACCTAAACATAACACATGTTAAAAAGAAATACCTCTTAAAGGTTACTTTCTGGACTTCCAAGGTGGCAGCGAGGAGAAACAGAAGTTGCCTTGCACTGTTGTTAAATAGAATTTTCCTTTCTGTCTTATTTCTAGATTCACTAAGCCACTTCCATCCATGCCTCCTCAGAACGCAGAACACACTCATGTGCACAGCATGACTAGAGACTCACCTAAGCCGGATAATTCCAGGTAAGTCAACTGCAGCTTCTACCAATCGCAAGTAGTAATGGAAGAAAAATTTTCTTCTCTATATAGTGTAGCCCTCAGACAATAAGCAATTGTTAGGACACACAAATAGCTAGGGACTGTGGGAAAAGGTAAGAATTGAAAGTTCTCATTTCCCTGCAGAACTTAGTGTTCAAGCCATTTTGCTAAATGGGCGCTATTTTCTTGAATGTCCCTTTAGGGATCCAGTGAAGGGGTAAAACATCTAACATCTCAAGAAGGCAGTTAAAAGTCCTGTTACCTACCTCTGCTCCCTTGCAAATGAGATTTTTGCAGAGGATGGTGTACAGAATTGCTTTTAAAGAAGATGAAAACCATGATTTATGTTCCAAGTGTCTGGAGGAAAAGAGGCAAAGGAGACCTGAGTATGCAGCCCATTCACTCCTGTGACCCCAGAAGTGCAGGAAGCTGCTTTGCAACCACTATCTCATCTCTAGGACATTGCTCTACAAAATGGTCCATATGCCTCAGGAAGAGCAGGTGTCATCCACAACACTCTGCCAGTGTTTGGTGAGGTTCTGTGCTCAATTGCAGAGGATTCGAGGTTCAGGACAGAAGTTCTTCTACAATAGTTCCACACTAAGAGTATAGCATCGCCAGAACCACAGCAGCAGCACATAGCTGCAACTAAATGCATTTATTCCTCCTCTCTAGATCTTGAAATGTGTATGTGAGCCAAGCAATTAAATAAATCCTACTCATCTTAACTTATTATGTATATTTTCCAGAAATATTTTGCCTCTTCCCAGAAATCGTCTTCATCCAAAAGCAGTGAGTAATTGATGTGCAGCGATAAAAGAATAAGTTAACCTTAGGCTGTTCTGTGTTTTCTATATATACACCTAGAATCTGATGCTTTTTATTATCTGGAATAAAAAACAGAAACAGATGACTATTGATCTAATATTGTAATTGTGGCTATTCTTTTGGACAAAAAAGGTGCACTGGACATGTGTATTGATCCAGCTAAAACTTCAGGTGTTTTAAGGGCTAGTTTAAGGTCTCAGTCCACAAAAATAATTTCTTGTGCTAAGAAAATACAAGCTGAACTCCAGGAACCTTTCTTTCAGTGGTGATGGGCAATTTTGCTCAATCTGAAGCACATTCATTTAGCCACATTCATTGAGCCTCATTTCTTTCATGAGGAACGATTAATACTTTCTGAAAACTGAATCCTTCTAAAATGTGAGACTAAGTTGTCTGAGTAACCAGTATTACGAGAAAATGGAGTTCATGGAGAAGTAATTACAAGCTCTGGCTTCCTAAGGCTGTGTTTGTCATTTCTCTTCTTCTGCTCCTGTTCCCAGTCTGTCCTTTCCACTGGGCTGGAACAAAGGATTTCTGAAGTAAGCTACTTGCAAACTTGTTTAACTGGAGCAAATGGGGGGGAAAAGCAAATGCCTAAAAGGTTCTTTTTCAGCCAGATTAGTTCCATACATTGTTCTGTGTTATAGCTGTACTAACAGTTGCGCTAGCACAAGAGAGGGTGCATATGAGAAGCAAACCACCAAGAAACAAGGTGACAGTAACTACATCAGCATCTGTGCCAAAAGCTGTCCCAGCCCAGTGCACTGAATTGTCCTTAAGAAATTTTCATGCTACCAATAACTACATAAAGAAATTAAGACACTTAAAATCAGTGTCTTAATTTGGGGTCATGGTATAGCATTAGATGCTATGGTAACATAATGCAGGTGGTATAAGAAGATCTTATAATCTTAAACTTCTAGATACACGAAGTATTGTGGGAAGCGGTGTAGGGTCTGGGGGTAAGTGTTGCACACCTCTACATACAACAGCAGCAGCATTTTAGCTTCTCTTCCACCTCATCACAATGTTATTCCTTAGATATGTGTCCTGATAAGATGCTGAACAATTCCTGAGTGGTGCCAAATCCAGGATTATTCTTTTATGAAGTGACTTGATTTTTTTAGATCTACTTACCAGTATAAGATCAGAAAAAGAAATCCTTCTGAAGGGACAGTGTTGGACAGATATTCCACTCTGATCAGCACTAACAAGAATATTTCTGCTTCAGGACATACTCGAGTGCCATATTGCACCTGAAAACCTCTCAATTCTCAGAGCTTACCTCTAAGATGAGCATAATCCTAGCTTTGCAGAGAATAACAAAAGACTGTTGTTTTGCTGGGGCCACACACAGACTTCTACAGCACCTAGGATGGAGCTCCCAAACAAATATTCATCTGTGCGAGGGATGTGTGCAGCTCCTGGGTATTTGCGGTTACCTCTTTGGGCACAAGAGTCAGCCTAGGAAAGAATTACCCAGTGTAGTCCAAATTCTGAGGTCTTTAGTTGCTGTGTAAGTGGCTGGCCCTTCCAGTTTTAAAGAAAAACATGGGAATGAACATGATGTGCTGTGCCTTCCCATCCCTGACTATGCACACTGACTGAGCAAAACAATAACCGAAACATCTGCTAACCGCTCCCACTCAGTCCATGCTCAACACTAACCAGCAGTGATCATGTTAACAGAACTGTAACCCTTCCTCCTCGCAGAGGCCTGGGCTCGTTAGGGGAAAATTAATGTCTAACTCCCTCAGCTGTTGGATGACGGATTATACCTCTTCAACCACAAAATGGATGCATTTATAAAACATTAGTAAAAACTAATTAACCTGGTGGAAGGAAACTGACAAATTGCTACCTGTTGCCACTTTGAAAGGTACTTATATTGAAGTCTGATTCTCTAAAAGACAAGAAGAAGGAGGCAAAAGGAAGCATCTCCAAAAGAACCTGAGAAAGACTATACACTCAGTACTCTCCTTCAGCGGAAAATGTGTTTTTAATATATTTAAATCTGCTGCAAAATTTCTGCTTTCTAGCTCAGAAATGAAACATGAACTAAAAGGTCCTGCTGCAAAATTCAGGGCCAATCTTCCAATACTACAAGCAATCCCAAAGTTATTAGAATGTTCAAAATTAGATTTATGTTTACTGAAATTTTTCAAATGCTGCCATAAAAGCTGATAAAAAGCATCCTGGGTACTATAAGAATTTTGTACAAATACTGCTTTAAACATTGCTACATATTTAACAAGATCAGATTATTTATGTACTACTTCTTTAATAATAATTACTTTTTAAATTGTTTCTCATAAAATCTAATAATCTAATATATTTTTCTCTTACAGGACCAAGAAGTGAAGAGTAATAATGAAAGTAAGCACTCTGTACTGAAAACGTGCCAATATGAGTGGAATTTGTTGTCAGTGTGTCACTGGTGACCCTTAATACAGCATATGGTGGAGTGTGTCAGTGTAAATTTTATCTGCAATAAGCAAGAAATTGTACTGAACTGTTTTCTTAGTATAATCGGAGTGAAAACCTGTGAAGACAAAAACTAAACCAATGGATATTTTTTTGCTTTTGTTACATTAACACTGAAATGGCAGTGAGGAAAACCATCTGTTCAGATACAGCTACTATTGCATACTAAATATGTCATTTGCATCTCTAGATCATAGCTTCAATAACGCACAGGAATCCAGCTTTCCAACTGGAGCAGCTCCATCTCCTTTACCAAGGGGCCTGTGAGTAAAAAATAATAAAACTACTTCTGTGATAAGGAAAGGGTTAATTACTAGGTGTATTAGGAGCTAACTCCTACCCTTGCCTATGGCAATCAGAGTTCAGAAGCAATTTTGCTTGCTGTTCATGACAGATATCCTGAGTAGATAAAGGCAAGGTATTCTTCTATTATTTCTGGAGGAATACTGCTTAAATGCCATTCCCCTCAGTGCCGGCCACTGATGGCAGGTGCTTCATTTAGTCACATACTGCAGCAATAATACACGCATGGCTACACATGCAGAAAGTTGTGTTTTTCAACACAAATCTGCCCCACCCAAGCTGTCATCTTAAGCACTGGACAGAGTGCAGCTTCTTTGCATATTCTAAGTACCTTTCCTGAGTACCCACACTACATTCAATACTCTTATTCTGCTACAGCTGTCCAATAAGGAGAAGCATCCCATCTTGTCCAGAAATATCTTGAGACTCAATGAACCTAATACTTAGTAGCTAAATGAATTAATATATCTGCTAAGTAACCATACTCCTTTTCTTTTTCCTCTAATTTACAGAAAGAAAATTTCTAATGCAGTAAATTTACCAGTAAGTTGCCTTGTAATCACATAATGAAACAATAATTTTACAGGTGATTTTTATTTATTGTGAGAACTTATCGTGACTTCGGGTACAACATAAATGCATAAAAAGAAAGTTATGAAGAAAGGAAATACTTGGGTGCAAGTTTCTGACAGCAGTGAGAAAGCTCAAGTAGAAAAATATTTTAATTAAAGGGATATTTGGATTCAGTACTCTAGGATGTGAAAATAAACACATGGCAAGAACTGAAGGAAATGAGAAATAAATGGGAATACAGGCCATTCAGAAGTATTCCCTGAAATGGGCAGAGCTGCATATGGGACACACGCATTTATTGTCAGAGTGATAGCTCAAAGATGCAGGATTTCACCAGAATTTGTCAGAGGTTTTTCAGTAAGTAATTCATCATTAGAAAAAAATCCCAAAACTTCTTGTTGAAGAAAGTGAGAGAACTGGTGGAAATTTTCAGAGAAATTAAGTTGAAAAATGTTTTTAAACTGACAGTTGTTTTTCGTTGTTTCAAAATGGAGGGGGAAAAAAGAAAAAGAAACTGAAAAGTTGGGGAAGTTTTTACAGTGAGCCAAACTGACGCTTTAACTTCCAGTGAAAAAAGTGTTCAGACATCTGTGAGCATATCTTGATGAAGATGAAAATATTCAAATTTTGATTTGCAAGTATTTGAGGTAGACTCCTCATCTTTGGACTTGAGATAAGAATGAATCATTTTTTACACAATAAACATGCATCTCTAAATTTCACTTTTGTCCATCTATTTAAATGTACAAACTGGGATTTTTTTCCAAATCTGCTTTGCAAAATCCCAGTCTTCAAGGTGATATACAACTAGAGGCTCTTTACAGAATTGCCACATTCCTACTTCTTTATCCCTCCAGGATGCTGTCAATTCCAAATGTAAACTAGTTCATAAAAAAAAAATAAGGTAAGCATGTGTTGTACAAGTGACATACCACTTAATATTTGGTTTCCTTGTGTTTTATTGTAGAAACCACATTTACCTTCCAGAGAGACCTTAACTGCAAATGAAGGTAAATTATCTCCACTACTGTGAAAAAATTGACATTTATCAGGATTTAATTTTCTTTTTATTAAAAACAGAAAAACTAACACCACCACATTCAATTTATTCTAGTTTTGAGAGAGGTTTGGTTTAACAGTTTTGAACTGGATCTAGCCAGCCTTAGTTGTACCAGATATCATTGTTGTCTAAAAGCAGTCACAGTAAAACTGTGGAGGTTACTGGCAGGGTAACGTACAACATAACAGACTAGCAACGTGCCAATTCGTCCTCAAAGTGGAGAAGGAGGAAGGGAGGCAAAGTGCAAGTGCATCATTCCAAACTCGGCAAGAACCACTTCACACGGAGCCAACTCCTGGCTCGAGCCAGTCCCTCGCACAGGCAGAGAACGTCTCTTGCCTCTGTGCAAGGCAGCAGCTCTTCCAAGTTAAAACTCAGCAGGAGCTGCTGGCTAAGAGAAGGGTAAGATGCGGCCAGCCAGCCACACCTCCTCTGGCTGAGCTCTTGTAGGCAGCCTGCACCAGCAGCCTGCTCTGGGTTCCACGGCTCACCTCTCAGGAGTCTCCTGCTGAGCTGTTTGCCTACAAATGTGCTGGTATGCCACTAGTCAATAAAGAAAGCAGCAGGATAGCAGGCTGCCGTGTAACTGAAAAAACCCAAATTTATAATACTTAAAAAACCTCTCCTTCAACTATGGGGACTCGCATATTTGAGACAATATATTTCTGAAAAAATCTTGACTACAATTTGTTTTCCCAAACTACAGAAAAACCTACAGCAGCAGAACGACGACGAGCTTCCAACCAAGAGCTTCTGCTTCCACCCCTTCCAAGTGGTGCCCAAAAGTAAAATCACTTTTCATATTCTTTTGAATACTTCAATGCACCAGCTCCTACTGCTTGGCCTGAACACCGCTGTGAAAAGGTCAAAGAGAAGCACTGTTTTCTCTGCAGACTTCTGCTGCTTTTTGAAAGTCATATTTCTTGAAGCCTCTCAGTAGCAAAAAATAAAATATGGCAAATGCATCCAAGTACAGTAACCACCACCAAAAAGTTTGGGAAGATATAATTAGGCGATGGAGATTTAAACCAGATGTTTAAATTGCTAATAGTCAGTACTAGTGGGGTATATTTTTTTATATATGTCCATATCTGGCCCTTATTTCTCAGTGGACAGATGGGTGAGATGGAACACTCTCTACCTCTGCATGCTTCAAGTGCACAATTTTAATGTTTTCAGAACCAAGTAGATCTCCTCAGACCCTTCTGTAATCTCTTGATATTTATTTCAGGCCTGTGCTCCAGAAGTCCTCAATTCTCCCAAGTAAGTATAATTCACATTTTGAATTAAAACACAATTAACTTGTAATTTCAAATTAATCTTTGAATTAAGATTATTTCAGTCCTGTGCATGTTCATTAGTTTGGAACTCACATTTGTCTCTGTAATGCATACAAAGAGAAGACTAAGTATGCAGGACCTTAGTTTACCTAGTAAAATTAAGGGAGTATATCAGGGTTATTGTATAAATGGGTGGGAATCGGTCCCATAACTTAATCACAGATATAATTGGTCCCATCACTAGTTCCCTTCTGCGTAACCTGCCATCTCTTCCTTATCATCATACAAGCCTAGTGCTAACCTTTATCTTTTTGATAAAATGTACTAATTTCCTGCATGGCACAGTGTCAGTTGCTCTTCTGAAGTCCAGCATAAGTACAGTACCATAGTTCCTCTTTGTAGAACTGTTATTTTATGAGAGCACTGTAACACTTAGTCTACTTGGGTAAATTTAAGATTTTCTCTTGTTTATACCTTTACCTCCAGATTTTTAAGTTCTTTCCTTCTAATTCTTGTCTTCTATTGAGTCAGACAAAAAGGCTGTAGTTGCTCAGGTCACTTTTTTTTCCACTTTAAGTGTAGCAATTACGTTTGGTATTGTTTAAATTGTACAGTACCACCCTGTCTTGAAATTTACTTAAAATAATTGTTACCAGCCCTGTAATTTCATGTCCCAGTTTTAAATTTTCTGGGATAAAGGTTATCTGGATCCACCAGTTCAGTTGCACTAAGCTATTTGAGTTTTATTTTCCAATTTGGCTATGGAAATTTCCATTTCTTTCTGTACCAGAACCACAATTACTACTTGTTTAGGTATCTAGGTTATCTTTAAAATCAATAAAATTCCTAACTGCTGACAGCCTCATTGCTCTTTCGTTTTTGTAAGAAATCTTATTACTTATTTCACTTTCCTTTTTGTAAAGTCTAATTCACACCGACTTCTGGCAATTCTTAATTCACACAATGTACTTTTCAGCTCTAGCTTTTGCAGCTGGTCAGTCAAAACTTGACAGAAAAATCAAAATTCTTTATATTGAATAGCCTTCTTCAGGTGATCATTCGTTCATTGTGAGCTGGAACTGCTCCTTACAATGCCTCTGCTGTACTTGGATTGCAGCTTACAGATAGTCACATCTTTACTACAAAAGAAGCAGTAAACCTACTTCAGGCAGGTGTCTTTTAAGTTCTCCAGGTCGATTGAATCTTTAATTCCGAGTCATTGTATGACCTTCTTTGCAACATTCTTATCACTTTCTGAAACCAAAATCCAAATCAGAATTCTATTAGTGAAGACCTCACAAAGCAGTCTGTAAAGTATCATGTCCAGGAATAAGTATTTTTATAGTAGAACATTTTTTCTCCCAATAACTAAACCCAAAAGGAAATAGTGTCCCACGAATAAAAGACTAAATATGATTCAACTTTCTACTGTCTTCTTCTCTATTACAATTATATTGATCTGTACCCAGCTCTGATCACCAGTACCTATACCAGACACTTATACTATCTTTGACAACAATTCTTTTACCAAAAAAAAATTATCTATGCTTATTTCCCATATTTCTGTCATAGTATTACTATACAATGCTAGAAGGGAAATAGTTGACCTATTTCTTACAGTCCTTGACATCTGTATCTTAGCACTAATAGCTATTTTCTACCATACTTTGTTATGGCAGTTATAATTAAGCTTCATAATCCTTCCTACTGGTTCTGCTTCTCTTTTTGGCTGCTTAGACTTCTTGCACACATTTACAAACATATCAGTTGGGACTAAATTTGTGAGAAATTATCTGTGAGCTACATTTGTTTTTTCTGAATCCTTCACCTATATGACTAGTACTTACACTGGACTGAGTACTTTTTGCATTGTGTTCCTGCATTTTCTTACTGATTCACACAGGTGGTGTGGAGGGGGGGGGTCTTGCATTTTAAGTCTGGCTCTGGTTATTAACCAAGCTGTTAGCCAAACTGTTCCTCTCTTTATAAGCAAGGCTCTTCTTTTGAGCAGGCACTTGTAGTAGCTACTGCAGATAACTTTACTGAGTGATACTAAACATCCAGATCTTCAAAGTCTTTGTAACACATCATTTTCCTATAGCATTACAAAGATACTTTGAAAACTTATGTGTTGTTCTTCCTGTTTTCCAGAAGTGCCAGAAGCTGCAAGCCATTCTCTGGGTGCTTCTCACTGCAGCATTTCATCTGCTTCAAATTCTGCAGACCAGGTATGGCATTAGCTAAATTCACATTACAGAAGTCCTCTTATTTGTAGTTTAGAGTAGTATTTCTGCCTCTACCTCCTTTCTAAATAAAAATCATATCCCTTTGTGGAGGACATCCATGTCCCCGTTTGTGGTGAAGATTTTCTGATAATCTGAATGTTAGCTTTCATACAAAAAAAAATATGCTTAGAACAGATGGCCTAAGAGAGCTTTAACAAACTGTAGAAAAATATGTAAATAGCGTTATACCAGACACCGGCACTCTACCAGTCACTTTGAACAAAACCCATAAAATCTTAGGTTCATGTCTTTCTGACTGTCCAGTTAATAATACTTCAACATCATTTGAAACGAGGAAATTAGACTATACATCAGGAATGAGGAAATTTGAAACAAGGAAATTAGATTAGGCATTAGGAAGTATTTCTTCACCATGAGAGTGTTTAGACACTGGCACAGGTTGCCCAGGGAGGCTGTGGCTGCCCCATCCCTGGAGGTGTCCAAGGCCAGGTTGGATGGAGCCTTGGGTGACCTGATCCAGTGGGTTGTCCCTGCCCGTGGCAGGGGTTTGGAACTAGATGATCTTTAAGGTCCCTTCCAACCTTAACTATTCTATGATTCTATGCTTCTAAATCTGTGGTGATGTATTTAAGTCTAGGCTTTGATAGAGATGGCTATGAAGAGTTTTTAATTGCTTACTTTTTTTCTAACTTATAGCCATGCCTACTGTGTTCTGAAAAAAACTAAGGTGTGCACGAAGCTGATACAATGAAGCTATCTGCAGCTATTAGCATAAGCTTGCACTGAACTGATGATCTAAGAAATCCCAGAAAATTGTAAGAGGAAACAGGGATGCCCTGCTGACTAGCCCAACAGAGCAGGATAGAATCACAGAGGGCAGAATCACTTCTAGGAGCACGGCCCTGTTCATTGTGGTTTGGGATGTCAGCAAAGTTTTACCAAGAGGAAAATCACTGCTGCCCCTCTCAGAGGATGCTGTGGTGCCTTCCTCTGTGTGCCTTACTCTCTCTCACATCCCATTCCTTTCCATTCCTTTAAATGGAACTCTTTTCATTACAGTTAGAGCTTTCAGTTTTACAACCAGTTCTTATTTGTTTCATTGCAGCAATAAGCTTTGAATAATCTAAGCAAACAGTTATTTTCATTTCAGTGCTACAAGTCTTACTCTTATTTTGGATGAAGGGAGATGAAAAATTGCAAGAGGCCATTCTTATTAGCCTAGTAGTCACAAACAAGGTAAAAAAAGCAGTTCTGTTGACTGCAAAACAAAGGCTTATTGTGCAGAGCCAACAATATTAAATGTTTTAAAGCCTGATGTGACAAACATAGTACAACAGTGAAGAACACCAAGGACTTAAAGTTCTGGAAAAATTTTAACAGTATGTCATACTGGATACTTATTATAAAAAATTGTTTTCAAATAAACAATCCAGCAGACACTAAATAAACAGCTTGTAACAATTACATTTGCAGCTTTTTATGTAAAAGACATGGGCTAAAGCAGAGCTTAATGAAAACAACCATTTTTTTAAAATGTGTATATATATATATATAAACTATTAATTAGGGTTGTTTTCCTACCAATTAAGTACAGTGACATCATGCTCTAGAACCCTGCACAGTACAGGTGCTTGCAGTCATGATTTGTGCCTCTAAGTTTCATTATGTATTTGGCTGCCACCCAAAATTTGGCAGCAGCTCTCTGTCTCCAGATTATAGGCCATAGACAGTATTAGAAGAAAGGTCTGGGCTAAGTGGATTTCTTGTTCCGTTGAAAAAAATTTGGCTTACTGGACTCATTCTCTGAGTGGCTGAGTACCTTGCATACATGCAATTCCTCCCATCCTGCTTTTTTCCAATGAATAGTGTGACTGGAGAAATACGTGGAAGAACTTTGGAGATAAAGTTACGTGCCAATGTAAGAATTTAGTACTGCGCCCCCAGAATGGAGGCTCTGCTTTTTCTTCACTGTCAATTCTCCTCCCAGCCACAGCCTTCTCTGGTGTTCCTTTGATCCTGCAGTGGGCTGAGCCAACTCAATAAACTGACAGAAAACCAACCTGGCAGTCAAACACAAAACCAGACAAAAATAAAAAAGATAACATTTTTTTTTTCCTTGCAAGATCACCAAAGTAAATTATGTCATCATGGGATCAGATGAGCAACAAAATGAGTACAAGGAAAAAGCCAAGATATTCCCTTTTGGTAGTGACAAGCGAGCTAGACCAGCTCAGCCATTAGGTACAATGTCATCTTTAATATGTTTTGTACAGAGGTTACAAAGTTTGTGTGAAAATCAATTTTATCATTCAGCTTGTTGCTACAAAGTTGGAGCAAAATTGTTCAAAAGACCAGGAAAGTCATTAGCACCCAGAAGTATTCATTAGGAAGTACTCTCAGCACTATTTCTATAGCCTTTCTACTCATTTGAGTTAGCTTTAGCATTAGCCTCCTCAGAAAGGGTTTACTTCTTATGATTGTTGGTTTGATATCCTGCTAGTTAATCTTCTGTTGAAGTCTGGTGATTGCATAGGTCTCATGTTGCTTCTAACCACTCATCCTGTCCTTCCCTAGAGTATCATTTCTTTTCATAATTCTCTGAAATCCCCCATATCTTTCTTCCACTTCTGTTCCCAAATGTACACTCAATCCTGCATCTTACTACCCAATGTTCTACTACTTATTCAAATTATAATCTTGTCCTATTCACTCACAACTGCCATCCTCTCCTCTAATCTTTTTGTCTTTGCATTTCCCTTGCTATGAGAGCCTTTTCTTTTTTTTTAAAACAGAATCCATCTATCTTTAAGGTGCCAATTTTTCTACCTTATATCCTCCATTTGCACCTATGTCCCCCCCATCCATGAAGTTCTTTGTTCCATGTTTTCCCCTGGAAGAATGGGTAAAATTAATTTACTGCACAGAACTCTGCCAGGCATTTAACAGAATGAAGAGAAGGATGATCTTGGTGACGTGTTCACAGGGGATAAGATACAGAAATGAGGCACCCAAGAGATACTTTATAAAATATAAACTGCACTTGTACTCTGTCACAGATGTAATCCTTCTCCACAGTAAACACGGGTTTATGCCTTTAAATAAGAATACTGTTAAATGTAGGGATATATTCAGACTCAGTCAAATAAAACAACCGGAACTGAATCCATATCTCGTGTCTCAGGTGCTGAAGAACTTCACTGGAGCTGAACTGTTGTATTAGTAGAGGAAGACATTAATTATTCCTCTGCTTTGTGGGGCTCCATCCATTTGTCCTTATTCAATAACAACAAAAAGGGGAAAAGATGCCCTTATCCAGCCTCTGTATAAGCTAGATGGAGGCAATCGTGATCGTGTTCCCAAATAGCATGAAGTATAAGGGAGACTCCATTTCCAAAATTTAGATGCCTACCAAATCTCAACGTGTCATTGGCTAGACCACAACTGAGCAGCATTTAAGTTGTTGATGGTCAATTTATCCCTCAACGTTTCCTGGATATCCTCTTTAAATTCTACTAGAATATCTTCCTGCTTTAAAAATACCAAACTATCCTCTGGTTGAACCTGATCGCTTTCCTCTGGATATCTGTCTCTCTTCTGTCACATATCAGCCTTCTATCAGACATCTGTTACAACTGTTTTGACACACTAGTCCTTTGTCCAACAAAAACAGCAAGCTCTGGACAAGGAATGTTCCACTTTCTGTGTTTTCTAGTGTTCTGCATTTGAGTTCCTTACAGCTGTTGTTATATATAGTAACTCCCCTACAGGCCATATTCTTTATTATTATTGTTATTATTTTACAGGTGAAACACTGTTTCTCTCTTTCTAGGATGCTGGTGTTCATAGTAAAGCATGGTATGCTGCTACCTGTGATAGGAAAACAGCAGAAGATGCTTTGTACCGATCAAACACGGTAGGTCACTTTTAAAGTATGTCGATTTTATTTTAAAAAAAAAAAAAATCCAAAGATAACCAGAAATACAGTAAGAATGTTGTTCTTTTCTGAACAGGTCAGAATACCGTACCGTGCAAATACTGTCAAACATGAAATTAATGGTGTAACTATGGTTTCAATCCTAAAGCCAAGTTGCATTTGTGTAACTGGGACTGGGCGCACTGCAAAGAGTTTGTTACATGCTAAAGAGCTGAGGAAGGTCTGATGGCTCACAAGCTAAAATAGAAGGCAAAGCCCCACGACTTCTAAATGATCTCCACCACTGTGCAAGGCTCATGTAAAAACAGATTCTATTTGAAGAGGCCGATGCTGCTATCCATTTTGAAATAGCAACACTATGCATTTAGGTATTTTGAGAATTTGAGTTCTCTCAACTACTCTCTGTACAAAAGCTAGTGTCACAGAAGGGAATATTAACATGTAGAGTTGCATCCTCAGCATTAGTACACTTACAGTGCTGCCGAACTCCCCAAAGCAAGATAAAGGGACAGAGCACTGGGTTATCACCACTGTGGCTACTGCTAGCTAGTGAGTGCTGGGATACAATGCCAGTAGCTGTAGGCGCTTATCTTATCAGAGTGCTTTTTACAGCTCTGGAGAAACAGTATCCCCACCTCCCACTGCTTTCTTGCCTACCTACTACCACAGATAGTAACTTCATTTCCTGAGGATCTGTGGACCCCAACAGATCGCCGTCACTGTGTGTTTACTTCATCTTTCTCTGGCTGAGAGAGAGCAGGGAGCAGCAAAGGTGACTGTTGAATAGGTGACTGTTGTAAGATACTCTTAGGCAGCAGGAACACATGCCTATTTCCCATTTCCTTTTCTAGTGGGAGAAGAGGGTTTAATGCTAATATAGATGAAAATATTAAGCTAAAACCAAAGTTATTGGCAAAAAATAAGCTGAATACACTTACTAGTTCTCTTTCTTTAGGATGGATCTTTTCTAATAAGAAAGAGTTCTGGACAGGATTCACGGCAACCATACACACTGGTTGTGTTTTACAACAGAAGAGTATACAACATTCCTATACGATTTATTGAATCAACAAGACAATATGCACTGGGCAGAGAAAAAAGTGGTGAAGAGGTAAGATGATGGGGAGGGTTCCTACCAATTTTCAATTGTATGCCTTTAAGCAAGGTTTGCAATATATTGCACTATGATCAAAAGGATTCTTCATGTATCAAAACAAATGCCTACCCTATATAATGACTGATCTATCAAGCTAGAGAAAACAGTATATTATTAACTCCTCCATACTGTAATTAAAACCACAGATCAAGTTTGAAACATAGTCATAAAGCTCTCTTAAAAAGTCACCAGAATCAGAGCTGCAGCTGCTCAATAAGTTCTCCAGCTGTTTATAATACTCTATTCTAGCTAAGCTTGCTGGAAAACCGTAAAAGTACAAGAGCCATGCTCAAAACAAACAAAAACCAATCAAAACAAACCACAAACACACACACACACAAAAAAAACCTCTATCGAGAATGACAGTACTTTTAATCCTATTTTCACACAAAGAAAATATTAAACTCTAGTTCTAGCATACAAAATTCACTGGTTGGCTATTATACTACACAGATGATGATTACTCTGACAGCAAATCAGAAACTTGGAACCCAAACACCAATAAAAACTGTTATCACTGCATAGAGTAGGCTTTTCAGGGACGTGAATGTAGGCTTACCTTAGCCTAATTATGTTCCTCCTAGGCAATGGTTTTGAGGTTACAAAATATATAATAGCTTAGGCCTCATCTGGCCTTCAACAAAGAGTTAAAAATTACCTTAGGAGAAAGACAGTCCTAAACTTGTATTTAGCTGAAGACAAAAAAGGAAAGCACAGACGTAGCAGATCCTGGATATTAACTTATAGTGACAGTGATGGCTATCTGTACCGTTTTAGTCCTGGAGATTGCCTTCCCTCTCACTGAGGTGGCTGAACCACAGGTGAAGCAGCTTCCAAAGTGCTAGTCTGCACTAGTACGTATTAAGGTAAACTGAAAGCGGTGTCAGCTTAATATGCCATATAACAGTTTCTGTGGTTCAGCTTGTGCAGGTGGCCATCAAATAGAAAGGAGTATGAGATGAGACAGCTAGTGGCCACAGTATCTTTCATTATCCAAATTTAATCTGTTTATGACTAGAATCAGGGCTGAAAGCAGAATCTGCACTCTTCCAAAAAGGCAGAGCATCTCACTTATAGTCGTAGCTCCACTTTCTTCAGTGGTGAGAGAAGCAAAGAGAAAAAGACAATGCAGTGATTACTGTCAGTATTATGATATTAAAAAGAAGCCAGTACTAATTCGGTTTTTGTTTTCTCTATCTAGCGCTTCAACACTGTTGCTGAAATAGTAGAGAATCATCAGCACACCTCCCTGGTTCTAATTGACAGCCAAAACAACACAAAAGACTCTACAAAACTGAAACACATTGTTAGAATTTCTTAATCAAACTGAACTGCTGAAATGAAGACTTTTTTTAATGATTGCTTTCAACATTCAAAAGCACATGGATTGGGTATTAAAAGAAGAAAATGACGGAAAACACTCTTTAAGAGCATCTACTGAGTAGTAAGAGATGCGTTCACAAAGTTCAACCCCACATCCCTTTATCAGAAAAGCACTCTTATTTAACCCAAGAAGCCAAAGCAGATAGACTCTCATCTGTGATTCCCATCTGTGTGACCACATGGGTATTCAAAGTCACATGAAGAACAACTGCATACCACAGCCCAGCCCTTTGACTGCTATTTAAAGATAGATTTCCTGTAGGATATTTTCACTTTAAAAATGAGAATAACCACAATGCTCTACTCTTATTTGTTACATTTACCACAGCCCACTGCTTTCAGCAAATTCTTTGTAAAATGCACAGCCTAAGAAGCTAGGACAACTTGACCTTATGTACTGCTCTGTACAAACTGAAAATAGGACTGTGTACTTCATGTGATTAGTGGCAATAAAGCTGACTGAATATTTTAGATTAATGGACATGTATTGCCCTTTTCCTAAGCTTTACTCTGTTTCTTTAATATTTTTGTTTGTTTTTTCCAATGTGCAAATAAAATTAAAAATATTGTAAACATTTCTTAGCATCCTTCCACCAAGAAAGCATCATTGATGTTATAATGCATATACTTGTATGTACTCCTTCACAATTCCTGTTATAACTACCACTTCTTAAAATTTTAGCTTCTAAATTTAGCTTAATAGCTCTCAAATCTTTTGTCTTTCACTTGCCTGTTGTTTCATTGCTAAACTACCCACCTACCCTATTCTTGCAGAATTAGTTTACAGACATGCACCAAAAAAACCCTTTTTACAAGCCTGTTCCATCTCCATCTTTATTTACTGTACTGTTGTGAACAAAGTAATTTTCCCAAAAGTTAAAGTGGTGAAAATTGATGCATGTATAAATTGCATCAATGAAAAACTATTAGGAAGTTGTTAATCAGTTCTAGATGCATTTGATTTTTCTGGACCTGAAAACTTGCCCATCTTAAAACATGTTTCAAAACTGACCCTTTATACGCATCTGGTTTGTTCCTTTTGTTCCAGATTAGACAGTGTTCTCTAGGATTAGCTGCAAGGCATTTAAGGCAAGACTGAGCCAAGACTTGCAAAGCCTCAGTCAGTCACTCCAAGCTATGTTGTAGCTGTATTCTGCAGCTGCTTCCTTGTGGTTCTGATCAATGACTTCTAGAAGTACTGCACCTCTTCTATAAAGAACTGCTTACTAACATGATGAAGCACATGCCTACCTACCTTGCTGCAACTGTTTCTTCCCTCTGCAACAGATACTACTTATCTAAGATGTGAAGCAAATGTGACACTGGCATGCAAAAAACAATGTATATAGACTTAACACAAGCCTGATTCTAACAGACTGTTTGCAGTACAACATAAATGCTATGTTTAGTATACTGTTCAGCTGGTATTAATTAGTATTATGCTAATAGGGCACTTAGTTCTAGTTTAATGTTCAAAACATTAAGATTGCCAAGTCAAGGTCTCAAAATTAACAAAAGTTAATAGTCTCTGTGAGCTTAATTTACTTCTCCTGTATGTGTACTGATATTATCTAGTTATATGCAGCTTCACTTTGGAAGGTTACTATTTCAAGCAATACTCACAGTGGAAAATACTCCATGGAAAAGCAGCCACTTGATAATTAGTTTTCTTGGCAGTCATGCAGAGTCTTTGCCTTATTCTCTCATATACTGCACAAATTTAAACTATGGTTTTAAACAGTCTCAAACATTACTTTGAGTTAAATACGTAGTATCACCATCATAGAACTGGGGGGAAAAAAAAAAAAGACATGAAAAAGTGAAACTTGAGTGTACCTGTAAACTTCCAGGAGAGACTAAGTATCAGATTTTTTAGGTAATTATCACTACCTAGCCTTTCCATACTCCAAGCGCTGCTGCTTTGCTCCTCCCCCTAAGCTCCAAGAGCTCAGCACTACATGGAACTTTGTAGCAGATCTACAACTAACAAATATGCTCTACACAGATGAGCATTAAACTACTTTCATACTCAACCCTGTCTTTTTAACTTTGTCCTACATCATTACAGAGGTACTCTACAGTTTGAAGAAAATGAGGCAGGGATGTGATACGCAACATCATGTTCCACAAAATAATCCATTCACCCTGAGATGACGACATCCTAGGCACAAAATAAGGCTTGGGGCTGAAGGGACATGGACCCTAAACCCACCAGTATTTTATGATCTATTTTATTATGCTGACAGTTTGATACAGGAAGAAAGGAAGCAGACTAGCTGCTCTGCTTTCCATACCCAAGCTAGATCCCCTATAGCTTGGGCAGTGTGGTGTAGACATATTTTGAAACACAGGTTTAGCTGGAGAAAAGAAAAGTTTGTGCAAGTTTCAGGTACAGTAAATTCCCGTTTCCTAGATTCTGTATTGGCTGCTGAATCAATAGCATCAGGATTTTTAATATAGCATGCCCCACCCTGAATGCTCATTTACTTTGTATCCTTGTAAAGTGCAAAATTATTTTTGTGATGTTGCTAGCTAATTCCTTCTCCATATAGTTGTCATTACCTGAATAAGTGAGGAAAAACCAACAGAAGACATAAAACTAGAACTCAAAAATGGGCTTTAACATTAAGTAAACCTTTTGTTTGAGAACTCGGGGCTAAGTATCTACAAAGGAGCAAAAGTGTTGCCTGCCTATCTGATACGAAAAGGAGAGTACAATGACTACTGCACATCATTCCTGACAATGTTGTTCCATGAAAGCAGTAAGAACTTGCATTCTCAAAAATTCAAGTGTTCAGATCTGCAAGTTACAAAACTACATTCCTCCTTCAATCTAAACCAGCAGCAGCAGGCAGAGGTTCTTACAAAGTGTTCTTACAAAAAAAAAAAAAAAAGACATGTCTCACGTCAACAGCCCTGGAACAAATACTGAACACAAGTTTTTTGTTAAAACATTGCAGTTACTAAAGAAGAGAAACCATGACTGACTGACTAATACACATTTTGCAAAGAATATAAAATGGACTAGATTTTGGGCCTCTTTAAGGCCACTTAACAGAAACACACAAATATTGTTGACTCTGCACCTGCACCGATTTCTGTACGTCTCAAAATGCTACAACCAAGTTAAGGTTTTCTTATGTTGCTATAAGAGCAATGTTACAAGTTGTCTTAAAATATTATTGTTGCCAAGTCAAGCACTTAAAGTCAAGACGCTCTTCAAATCAAACCTGTGCATCCTTAATTTGTCACATCAGATATAGCCATTACAATACAAGCATCAAATACATGGTTATTGACTATTCTTCCACATGGATTTGTATATTTCTCTTGATTCCCAGGATACTTCAGGGATAAAATCATAGCTGTGTGATGAAAGACTGTGGTTTGTAGGATATCTGTATACTTTTCCCATTGACTAAAGATGCTGCAAATGCACAAACATTGCAGGAGTCGGCCAGTAAAAAGGTAACCTCATAGTCTCAAAACAGTTAAACACTTCATTGAAGAACTGTATATTGTCCCCGCACATCCTACTGCACCATCCAATGCAATACTGGTCAGATTGCTTAAGCCAAACTTTCTCCTGATGATCATTAATTATGATCTTCATTTCACTGAAGTCTCACTTGAGATTCTTTGAAATCCAAACTGCAGAAATGTCAAATTCTTAGGTTCTCAAACAATTATGGAAAAGCTCATAAGAAAAGAAGAACTTCATATTCAGAACAGTACTTGAGCAATGTGCACTAAATAATACAAGGAGATAATTAGGGGTGGGGTAACAAAATATTACACCACTTCTCAAGAGGGAGCAACAATTCTCTGAACTGAATAAGATGAATGTGCATGGATAAAGTGATACATGACAATGAATTAAGACTCTATAAAGCAACCTTGTTTCAACATTTCCTAGTTACAATGTTCTTTTTCACAGTATTGTTTAAGGTTACTCAATTCCTAGGAAAACAAGCTGGAGGGAAAAAAATTCCAATGACAGTCGTCCCGCTCATGATTCACCAATACATTTATCAATATAAACCCCAAACTCTACAGCAGAACTTCCACCTCAATGCTACATGTTACCAAAATTGGTCATCTTTAGTGAATTTGCACTAAGTAGGTTTTGGCAACAAATGTCACAGATATTTCTGCCAATGTCCGGAATGCAGGGGTTTGATTTCAGGGTTTATAAGAGAGTAAGCTGAGGCAACCAATAGAACCTTTCAGTCAAAAAAGCTTAACACGCTTTTGTCCTTTCCTAATGCTGCTTCTTTCCAACACACTTCCTTATCTCTACGCTAGTCATCTTCAAAGCTCCTAGCCAAACTGATGTCAGAGCTCAAGCCCATTATGCAGCAAAAATTGATCCTATTTTGATACAGAATATATACCAACTGTATGCTAATTCACTCAATCTATGGTGCCTTCTCTTATGCACTTTGGTTGACTCTCACATATAACTAACTCACCAGCTACAAAGCTTGTGTGCATCTTCCTTCCAATAAAAAAAAACCCAAACAAACAACCACATCCAGCTACTGAAGCAGTTGGGTTTTAAATAATTTTCATTATAATAGTTTTTAAAAAGCAAGTTGAATTCTGTTACTGGTGGCATCCCTGTGACATTCATGAAAGACTTCCAATTGTTTCAATAGCAGCAAGTCAATCTTTAGTTTTACATTTTGGAAACAGTCAAAGAGAACTAGAGCTGGGCTTGTGCACAACTGAAAACCAGCACAGATTTAAATGCCCCAGTCCTCTTTAAGTCTAAGTATTCAATTAAGTATTCAATTTTTACAAGTTTTTCCATCAAAATTTTGGGAAGCTTACTTACACACCTAAGATATCATCTTCTGGTACTTGGATACCTTTTGCCCAGGCACTGGAAGATGACATCTTAGGTGTGAAATCATGTGATATGGGCACTCTGACTAGCCTCTGGGTTCGTTTAAGAAACTGGAAGACAAAGCCTCTAAACACATTTACTGTGGATAACAAGGACCTTCATTTGTTTACTCTCAGTCACTATGGATAAGATGAGGTCTTTTGTTTATATACCCTCACATAAACATTAAGAAATGTGAAGCATATTCTTCCTTCATCATTATCCCTAGAACTGTAAGTAGGAAGCAAGTAGGCTCCTAGGAATATTACCCCACTGGCCAGCAAAATGAGGGAGGAATAACTCAAGCCTTGATTTTGCCAAACCTCTGGTACCTTAAAAGGCAGTTAATCTGAATAAGCAATGGTAGAAAATACTATTTCGTCATTACGGGGACAAATTACATCCACCTGGAATAAAACTATAACACAGTTATAGGCCTGAAATGTTGCTTTGCACTTCACCATATCCTGGCATCCTATATGGTTCCTGGAGTATAAAACAAAATAGAAATATTTTCTATAAATCCTCAAAGTCATATTCTGTAAACACAAGTTATAGCAAATTTAATAGTGACAGAGGCAATACAGATTAGGAATGTTCACCATTCTTAAACACCATATACATTATGAATATATATACCGCATATTTTCAACTGATTCCATTCTCAGGCTTGCCATATTAACAGAATTGTTAACATGTTTTATTAATTTATATGAAAAATACTTCACTAAGAAAGTAGACAAACTGCAGAGAAATAGTACAAGTGTCATGTGCATAGCAATATAGCTTAAAGCATTCACATATGGCTTTGTTTAAATGAAATTATTGGGGAAACGGCCCTCATATGGACCTATGGTTACACAGTTGACATATTGTAAACTGTTTCACATCTTTTTAGGCACTTGCTAACAATAGTGTTCAATCCCTGAAAAACAATATCAAGAGTTGACAAGTGAAAATAACAAAAATCCCAGGACAACAGCTGCGTGCAGTCGAAAAAAAATTTAAATTGTTTTTAGTAGTGCATGCACAGAACTGAAAATTGGAGGGGGGAGGAGCTTCTGTGCAAGAATTATATCAAATAACTGAAAAGTATAAAAATATTTACATGTCTGATTTTTTAAAAATATGTACAGAACAAAAGCCCTGAAGACTCATTTCACAGAATCAAAATATAGGACAAGATAGCAGTAATAAAAAATAATATATTTTTTTTTATGGAATTGTATTTGCAGTTAGTTACAAGTTATCTAAACCACAAAGCTCCTTGATCTATCTCAAAGCTCAATGGCAACAGATTTCCTTTTAAAACACAAGCACTTTGCATAATTTTTAAACTTCAGTTACAATACTGAAATAAAAACAAAATAACTTATGTCTCCTAATTCAATTGATTCTCTTTTTAAAAACTGTAATGCATGATATTTAATTTTTATTTTCTTCATTGGTCATCATTACATTAATGAATTCCAATCTCGAGTAGCCTCCATCAGATGCCTCTGTCCATGCCCTACCCAATTATCCTGATTGTCAAATATTCTACCACAAAACCAGCAGCTAAACTTAGCTTTAAAGGTATTATCAGAGGTAGTTTTCACAATCTGGTAATTGTTTTTGCTAGTCTTTTTCAGTGTCAATTTTAAGACAAATCTTTCTTTGACAGGGCTAATAGGTTTTATTGTCCTGTGCCTCTTCCGAGAAAGATCATCAGTAGTTACACCCAAGGGATTGCAGAAGGTTGGCTGCAGAAGTGCTTCAATAGTTCTTTTTGACAATGAAACCTTAAGAACGTGACCCTTAAACTTAGCAATCGTTTTCATTACATTTACAACTTCTGGAACATCTGCATCGGGATGGTTAAGCACAACAACCGGTTGATTTCTCCGAGGGCATTTTACGAGCTGTTTAGAATTGAAAGGAAGTAATTTCAAAGTCCTCACAGTTTCTTTTGATGCCCTTGGTTTGTAAGTGCCACCTGATTCACTAACACCTTCAGTCTGATTCTTCTCCTTACACCTTCTGTGCAACATCACTTTCTTTCTTGGAGGCTCTGGGCAATTATCCTTACTTTTCCGTTTGAAATTGTTTCTCTGTGCACCCACAGTTTCTGAACTTTTAGATCCAGCTTCTTTTAAATGAGGTTTTACTTTTGCAGTTCTGTTTCGGGTGCTCCGTGTGGACTTGCGACTACTAAAGTAGTTCCTGTTGTTAGCGATTATTTGTGTACTCTCAACAGAACCTTTCTGCAACCATGTCTCTGCAGACTTAGTAGAATAAACGGGTTCTACAGGTGGCATGCAACATGCTGGATTAGACCTTGCCAAAGTGGCATTTGCTGGCATTGACCTACTTGGTAAGATTAAGGCATCATGAGAAGCAAGATTAGTTTGTTTCTGTGCTAGTGTGGGAGTAAGGGACTGCAAGTCATCCAACTGTAGTGGGGGCAGAGAGTTACTTACTGACTCAGTGGCATCAGTCAGTGTGTCTGAAATAGAAGTCTTAATTTTCAGCAAAAGCTTTTGTTGCATGGCTCCAGTTTTCTTTGGTTGACAATCTTGAGAATGAGTATTATCCTGAAAAGCACTACATTTATGAATTACAGGCTTGTTTGGCGTCATACATTTCAGAAAAACTGCCTTCTGTCCATCAGGCAAAAGTGCATAAACATGTTGTTTCTGTTTAATTTCCTGTTGGTTTACTGACTCCAAGGAACCAAAGACAGCATCCGGATGCTCTGGTAACTCCTTCACAGAAGAAATCCCTTTCACAGATGACCCCAATGAGTTTGCAATTACAAGAGGTCCTTTGAATGGCATGCTATTCAATGACTCATTTGCTGTACTATCTGCTCTCCTGTTACAGGAACTTGTTACACTTCTGAAACTGTCATTTTTCCCCTCCATTTTTGAAGCTGGAATGGTTATTTTACCATTTTCTCTAGATGCAACTTCCCCTAAAATATGAGAACTATTGCCAGGGACATTTGCAACTGTTCCAATTGCCTTGCTAAAAGTTAAAACCATTCCAGGTCCTTTATTTAAGACATAAGATGCAGGTACCCCTTTAGTCACATGCCCACCTGATGAACTGGTTGACAGAAGAGACTTTCCTGAAACCACCTTTAGCCTGGGCTGGTTAGCAAGATGCAAAGGGACAAAAAATCCTGATGGAGGGGATTGAACTAAAAAAGGTTTCCTCTGTTCCTGAAGAACTGGTGAAAAGCTGTTAGGGTTTTGAGTTGTAGACACTATTCTATCTTTTACCAACTGCTGTGTTAGGATTTCATCAGAATGAGTTTTTAGCAATGTACCAGCACCTGGAGTTCTGGATAATTTATCCATTCCCTGTGAATCGAATGATGCTCTGCATGTCTGTCCTTCTCTGCCACAATGTGTGCCTTCATTTGTGCTACATCTTGTGTTCAACTCTCTCTTACATAAATTAAAGTCTACATTAGAAGGCCTCTGAAAACCACGTCCAGTTGCTGAGCCTTTTAAACGCACAAAGGCTGTATTCCCTGTTTCATGACCAGAAAGCTTGTCGGAATGTTTTATGCAATTATTTGACTTGCTGTGCAATTCTTGTCGAGTAGTTGCTTTCACTTTTAAAACATCTTGCAGTATCTGGTTTATTTCAGGCGATAAATAATTAGCTGCCTGTTCACTCTGCAATGAGAAAACAGATGTGATTTTAGGCATTAAAACTGAGTTAACACAATCAGAGGCATTTTCTTGGAACTCCTCAGGTACGTTCTCAAAGCCTTCATGTACGTCAGCGTCCAAATACTGCTGGCCATTCTGCTGGACCTCCATAAAACACTCACTGTCAACACATTTAGACTGGCTTTTCGAAGACACAGAGTTATTCTTAGTGTTTACGTGTCCATAAGTTTTATTAGCATTTGATTGGGCTGATACAACTTTCTCTGGTTTTAAGCCTTTCATTGATTCTGAACATGAAGATTCAGATTGACTTCTGCTGTTCTGAAAAGAAACTGTTTTGCTAGATATAAATTCTTTGTATCTGTCATCTGTTGACATCCAAACGCTACGTGGATTATCCGAAGTACCCATTTTGGAATAGTTGTGAAAAGACAGCAACCCTTCATTAGAAGAATCCACTGAAGTTGAGTAATTATTAGTTCCATTACTATTATTCAGGCCACCATTCTGTATTTTCAGCTCAGGAAAGAACGGCATTTTCATAGGGTCATAGTGAAGCGTATTTGCAACAGCAGGTGGTAATACCTGAGGATGACTTGGAGGACTACAGTTTCCCCAATTTCGAGTTCCAAGTTTTGCCACTTCATCACATGGAGATATAGCTGAGTCCAACTTTGTTGGAAAATTATTTAGACTTTTTCCTACAGCTACATGAGAAGATGCTACGGTTGGAGAAACACTCCTACCATACAATAAGGAGTTACTTTGTATTTCCACTTTTGTTTTTCCTGAATGTGGAACAGAACAAGAAAATGAAGGGGATGTTAATGGGTGAACAGAATTGTTCTTCAAGGTTGACTGATCAGCTACCTGTGGCATAGCACCTGAAGACAAGCCACAGGGATCAGCAGTCTGTAGCAAAGGAGTTGCAGAACCATCTTTAATAGGATCAGTTTTCTGACCCAACAAATGCACGTTTTGCTTACTTGTAGGTAATAATTTTATAACAATATGCTGTTTTCCATCTACCATTTTAAACCCCATAAATTTAGCACTGTAATTTGCTGGAACAGATATTTTATTGTTTTTGACCATCAATACCGTCGGCCCATGAACAGCATTTTTCAACAATCCCAGGCCATAATTCATTTCATCATCTGCTTTACTGTATTGCGCAGTAGAGAGCACTCCACCTGTGAAATTATGCTTTTCGGTACATATAGTTTGATCTTTCTCTTCATTTGCTTCCATATCTCTCAAACTCTGGTTCAGCTCCTCAGCTTTTGTTTGAATTTTATTCACACTTCTCAGCACTTGTACATTTTTTTCTACAGTTTTGTCACTTCCATTACTTATCTTTTTCCGTCTCCAGAGTGCTTTTTTCGATGTTCCCATTTTATACCTTCTTAACACAAGCTTCAGTCCCGACGGTGCTTTCATTATTCTTTTATCACATTTATCCTTTTCCAGTTCTTCTTTTGCATATAAATGGTCTCTATGCAAAGCTATGATGTGCTTTAAAAGATAATCTTTCCGTGCTGTGCTGTAACTGCAATATTGACAACCAAAAAGGAACACACCGGTATGAAGAAGATGATGCTTCTGGAATTCCTCTTTCGTAAAGCTTACGTGGTGGCATTTTCCACATTTATATTGGATCTCATTATGTCTGTGAATGTGCTGAACAAATGTGCCCACATCCTGGGTAGAAAACCCACACTTTTCACATTGAAAGTGACCATTTACACAATGCTTTGATGTGAAGTGTTTTGTCAAATCCAACAAAGTGTACACATGCTCATCATTACAGAGCTCGCATTTTACTAAAGTGCTACGATGGGTGCGTCTATGCTGTTTAAATGACTGAAAATCATTAGCCGAGAAGTTACACATCTCACAAGGATAGAAAGGCAACTCACCACAGTGTAACAACTGAAAATGTTTCTGTAGATCATTCGGGCTGTATCTAATGTTATCCTTGCACTTCGTACAAGTGAAATTCAGTATCTTTGCTGTAGTTCTGAACCCTTCTTCTAATTGCACTTCTGGTTTATTTTGCAAGGGAGTTCCCTCTGAACAACTGGGATTGCTTCCATTTATTTTCTCTAGACTTAAGGATTTCCTTGCAGTTCGCTGTTTACACTGAAAGAGTTTTCTAAATCTATCAATTTCATGTTTCATTAATACTTCATTTGGAATGTTCACCCTAGGCAAATCAATTTTCACGTTTTTTAGTTCATACGTGGTATCAACACCCAAAATTGCTGGTCGAGTCATCACACTTAAAGGATCATTCACCAGTGCTTTTTCCAAAGTAGCATCTGTAGAAAAATTCTTTGGAGTATTGTGTTTCCACACAATTGTGTTTTTATCAGGGAAAAAATGTTCCTTTTCAGATGGCATGATTTTAGGTTTTCCTTTTCTTTAAAAAATTCTTGAGACTAGTCTTAGTTCCTGCAGCAAAATAGACTGCTGCGCCAAGTTATTCTCAAGGTTCTAGAACTTCCCCATTTTATTCTCCTGAAATCAGAAAACAAACAAAGCAAATATTACACTTAAAACTAACAAAATTAGAACACTCATTACAATTCATTAATAGATACGTGCCAACCTTGGAAGTTGTTGATTTTTACAATGACATTTGAAAGAAAAAAGACTAAGAAAAACAAAAATGAAATGTTACACTGTAATGTTTTTCTGTTTGTTTGTGTTTGGGTGGGAGTTTTTCTTCTTTGTTGATTTGTTGTTTGGGTGTTTTTCCCCACAGAACAGACATAAATCTTGAAACAGAAGCTTTAAAGGACAACATCTACAGAAAGACAAAATCGTTGCCATTTCATGCCATCAAATTTTGGGTTTGTTCAAACAGGACAGCCTGTAAGCATGAGAAATTCCATGAGCTGTTTTTCAGGTGGTTTTTTTTTTAATGAAGCTAGTATTTATTACTTATTCAGGATTTCAAGCAAGTATAAACACAGTACCTTCTCTACCAGATGGATCACTAACTTAACATACCTGAAGTACCAAAGCCAAGTCAAATTCAGCAGGCATTGATATTTTATTACTCAAATCTGTTTATCAACTAGTAGATAACTATTGTGCTTAAAAAGAAAATCAAAACCTGACAAAAGATCTACTTCACTAAACAGTGACCTTATCTTTATAAATACCAAGAAACCCACCACACATCTATAATGAATTTTTCTCATGCCTACTTTTAGTATCACACAAGTCTGAAGTAGTTAACTTGGGTTTCTCACCATATACTCCTCCGTATAGGTTAACCTTTTCAGAACAGGAGCATGACTGACAACATGGATTAAGAGGCTCAAATAAGTATGGTCAGCACCAAAGTCTCACTACAAACTTAGTGTCAGTGTTAACATAAGAGGCTGCACTGCCAATTTATAACAGCTCAAACCTATGCTTAAACAACACTCCCACTTGTCAACATAAAATCAGTAGAAAATGGAATAGCAGTGGAAATAATTTGGATTTTGAACAGTGCAACTGAAAAGGAACAAGAACTGTTTCTTCACTGGTATATAATACTTTTTGCTAAGAACTTTTTCCACAGCAGAAGTCACAGCATCGCTTTCTTCTTCAGTAGCAAGTTAGCTAAGTGTGGCTGAAATCTGATCAGCAGCTCCTCCGCACTGTTTCCCTGCCCACTCTGAAGCCATAGAGACTTGGAACTCATTAGATCAACCCATTTATTCACATTCACACTGAAAGAACGATCACATCCTCTCGCTCATTGTGATGAAGTGCAAGAGCTGCTTCTAGAGCTCCAGGCCATCATAAGCATCACCATTAAGGTCTTCCAAATGTTTTGCCATAGTCCTGTGAGAAGGAAGTATCTAGCATTAAACATGTAAATACCTGACAAAGAAAATGGAGACTGAAAAATTTTCAAGGCCATGTTCAAGGATCACATTGCAAGAAAAGCAAAACACTTGAGGGATTTTTTTAAAGCATATGCTTTATTGCACTCCTTTGGAAAAAATATTAGCATTTCTGCAACATTCTTGAAATAACAAGTAAAACAAACTTTTCCATTTTATACAGACTCCAATATCAAATAAATTCAATTAATTGTGTTCATCCGCTATGAGATCTGCGAGATTTCAACTGTATATCTGACATTCAAAAACCAAAAAAAAAAAACCCCACAGACATAAACACATTCTGCCTGCTTGGGAGTTTTCCCAAACTAAAACACTTCAGGTACAGGAATTTTTCTTTTTTTTTTTTTCTTTTTTTAACCTCAAGAATAAATTTCCCATCTTCCACATGGGAGACTAATATATGGGATACTGTTCTACTTTTTGCTTTCAGAAAAGAACAGCTCCTCTACATTATGTTCCGTTCCCATCAAATGAGTACTGTATTCTAATGCTTTCTCTTGTCAATGGTAAATCCCTTTCTAATTAGTGCAAAACTGAACTCCCACTTAAAGAATAACTAAGTAAAAATTACTTGGGTTTGTTTACTGAAGAAAGATTCAACACACAGGTTACAGGTTGCACGATGCAATACATCATCCTGACAGCAGCTGCCTATCAATCAGATTAAAATGTTACACTGTCAAATACTAAAATCCGAAATATGTATGCAAGTAACACTACAGTGAGAAGTAGATGCAGTATCCTGCAGAGAACAAACCTCAGGTTTTTAACATGGGGCCAACATGGGCTTCAATTGGGCAACATTTCATTAACTGGATAAAACATGTTTGCAAAGAGTCTCAACTGGGTATATTCAAACATGATTTGAGACCTCTCAACTAATTAACCACACAAATGACAGTTTAGCTATGTTGTTATTGGGTAGCATGCAACTATCAACAAAAACCTGCAGCACAATAAATAAAATATTTACTAGAAACAACCAACTAGTAAAATAAATTCAAGAGATCTTTAAGTGTACATTATCAAAGAAGTAGTTAGACTTACACATTAAGAAAAGACTTTACTTCAGTTCTTCAACAGCCTTTTTAACATTTTTCCACACGCATAGAAGAGGTAAATATGTAAAACTCAGAAAAGGCCACAGTCAGGAGGAACACTGAAAAAAAGCCTGGAAACCAAAAGAAAGGTATTTTAGGAAGTGTAAATATAAGCGTAACTGAAAGAATAAGCCAAAAAGCACAAATCCTTCACAATTGTATGTTATTTGCATTTTTAAATCACTGAAGACAGAAAGCAAATTGCAAATACCTACTATGCTCTCTCCCAAAGAACACCATCGAATACAACACAAATTCTAAACAAATAAGCAGGTTTAAAATTGCTAGAAAACTCCTCCAAACACAGCCTACTTTAACCTTAGCAAGTGGTAAGCATGAACATATGAAAAAAAAAAAAAAAAGACAGAAAGCATGTAACCGGTACCTCAATGCACTGAATTTTAACATGGACTCCGAAGAAACTTACCCTGCTCAAGTAAAAATTGAAATAAATTCTATAGCAAACATTTAATTATGATTTTCTAGGAAGTTGTACAAAAGCTGGGGGAGTTGGGGGCGTGGAATATTACATTTGCAGTAGTTAAATAAGCAGTTTATAAAGGAGATACGTGCATACAAATCCTGCAGATATATATATATATGCATGTGCCAAATTTAACTCTCAAAAGATAACCAGCACTAAGCACAAGTAAGTAACCACCTGAGGCTCCAAGCCTCAATTTTCTTCTCTCAAAAATGCTCTAATAGGCCAGTATTTTGTTTAATAAAGTACACACAGAGAAAAAAAGTTTTAGATTCTTTATCCGCATGAGAACCGACAGCTAGGAGTAAGGCACTCCGAAGTTAGGCACCTTTTACACATTTTTCCATTTAAAACAAACAAATAGGGGGGAAACCCCTGAAATTTAAAAAATATCTTTGCAGGCAGGTAGTATTTTGAAGCTTTCTGTGAAAACTGTAGACACCCATGCAAATTTTACTTCAAGATAACAAAAGAACAAGAGAGTGCGCTAAAAGATTTCCCGTGTTCGGTGCCATCCCCGGCGCGCCCGCAGACGCCTTCACCTCAGCAGAGACCGGGACACGTGGGGGAACGGGGAGAAGAACCCGAACTCCGGGAGCCACCGGGCACGGGGGGCCGGGCAGCCCCGGTCCACACGGCAAAAGCCACGAGTCCAGGAGGAACGCGTGAAAGGACGGCGAATTCCATCCCCCCTCTGCCGCTCCTGCCCCGCCAGGCGGCACCTGGGAGGGAGCGGGGGACACCGGCGCCCCCTGGGCTCCCCCCGCCCCCCAGCGCGGGGCGGGGACGAGCGGGGCGCCCCCTCCCGCCTCAGCGTGGCGGAGGGATACGGCGCCACCGCCGGCCGCGGCGGCGCAGCGGCCGCCGTCCCCGCGCCGCCCGCCCCGCGAACCGCCTGCTGCCGGAGTGGGCGCGGGACTATTTAACGGCTCAGCCCCGCAGCCGTCCCGCCGCCGCTCGCTCCTCCCGCCCGCCCCAAGCTGCCTCCGGGCCGCTCCCCCCGCCGCCGCCTCTGCGCGCGGATCCCCTGTGCAGTTACCTCGCCCGTCCCCATGCCCGGCGCGTCGCTGTCGGCGGCCATAACACTTTCCATCCGGGCACTGCGGGGCGGCCAGCCCGGCGCTGGGGGCGGCCGCGGCGGAGGGATACGCGTTCACCTGGGAAGGCGGACGGCGGCCGACGAGGCTCAGGGCGGGGCGGGGTGCGCGGGGCGGGGCGGGGTGCGCGGGGCGTGGCGGCCGCCATCCTGCTGCCTTCCTGCTGCCTTCCTCCTGCCTTCCTCCTCCATCTCCTCCTCTTCCGCCACCGCTGCTGCCTTAAATGTGGCTGGGGGTACTGGGGGCGGGAGGGGAACACAAGGCTGGGCCCTCTCTCACTTTCTTGCCTCGGGCAGTCGTGGGAATGGGGCGCATGGCACGACCATAGGGACAGCCTGGCCACATGGCCCTGCTGGGCCTCGGCTACGCGACAGGGCCGTAGGGACACCACGGCCATGTAGCCCCACTGGGCCTCTGCCACATGGCACAGCTGCAGGGACAGCCTGGCCACACGGCACAGCCATAAGGACAGCCTGGCCACGTGGCCCTGCTGGGCCTTGGCCGCACACCACAGCCAATCGTTAACTTTCCTGACTATTGCACGTGGCCTCCGGCCAAGGGCGTGTGCAGTCCAACAGCCGTTAGTGGCACTGGGCAGGGAGGGCTGATGACCCGTATAAAAAACACCCAGAAAGAACAGTCCTCCCAGAGGCTGCCTGTGGTCCACTCTAAACAAAAGTGGTATCTATAGGAGATGGCGGCAGTGAAGGCATTCAGAATGTGATGAGTTGGTACGTTTTGTGAAGATGCTGGGTCTTCACAAAGACCAAGCTGTAAATCACTACAAAATAAATGTTTGCACGATACCATTGCTGCTTAGAAGAAGGATAAACTGCTTTTGTTAGTAGTAGAGTGCTTTAAACATTTGTGCTAAATTTTAATGGTGATCACCAGAAGTAAGGCCACTGGTGCTTTTGAAGGCGTGTGTGAAACGGGAAATTCAGACGTACCAGGGCCAAAAAATGAGCAACCATGGCAGAAATTGATTAGAAAGACAAATTGTGAGTGGAGAGGTTATTGAAAAGGAAAGCCCTTCTCCATTTATGAAATAGCATTCAAAAATCTAAAGCAAAGAGGAGAAAGGTTTAGGTACCCGAAGAAAAACCTTAAACTAACTCATGAGCAATTTGACTGAGCAATTAAACTAAATTTTTATCCAGAAGCGTTGCCACATCATACTAGTTGCAACAACATCTAAGAAATACACTTTTGTTCTCAAATGTAGTCATGAGTTAAAAGGGGAATGTTGCTGTCTTTGAGTGTGTCTGTGTGCGCATGTAATAAAGATCCATTTAACTTGAACTTATTTTTAAGTCCTCATTCTGACTAACATCACTTATTTCCTGGATTGTAAGAGAGAATGCATAGAAGCTACTTAGGGGTGGGGGGTTTGGCCCTAAAGAATATCTTCAGGAATAGAGTTATTTCCATTGATGGTTCTGCTACATCCAAGTGAAATAATGTGTGCCAAAAGCAAGCAGAGGAATATACTGGTGATTTGCATGCAAATCTTCAAATTCTTCTGCCCTCTTAATTCATTACACGTTACTAAATGGTCAAAAATGGAAGTGTTCGTAGTTTTTTGGAGGATCCGGAAACTAACTACAACTGAAGGAAAAAATGAGAAACAACATAGTTCTTACTGCAGCCATAAGGCCAGAAAAGATAATGAAAAAGAATTACCCATGAAAATCATCTGTTTAACAAGCAGCTACAGTATCAAATTTGTGTTAGAATAGTAGTATTCCTCATCTGAAATTAAAATATACATCATATTCTCAACTGTTCATCCCAACAAATAGGAATATAAAGGTAGAAACAAGTATTCTTGCTGTAGCTTCATAATTTAAATTTACAACACGTGTGGATGTCTAGTAGAAAAAGAAAGCCTGTGAGTTAACAGCAAGAAAAGAAAGAAATAAGAAAGGCTACCATGCAATTTATCGTATACATTGATATTCTTTGCAGTACATGAAGAATCAAACCACATGCTTCTAACAATAAATTTATATTGGGATTGAGATTTGTATATGAATACATAGAAAAAAGAAAAGTGGCAATCCAATGAAAAATTACAACAATGGTCAAACCCACCGAAGAGCTCTTTAGTCATAAGAGTCAGCATCCACAAAAATCCCTCCCCAAATTTCTAAGTAATAGTCCTTTCCATTGCAGGAGTACTCGGAACCCGTTATAAACTATGACATGGGCTCACCACTGAGGACATGACTTAATGTTGTTTATCTGTAAGATTACATTATCTATTCACTGGCCTTTACCAGAATTTGAACCAACTATCTAGCAGTAAGATTACTTGACTTGGACTTTTTGTTGGTGTTAGAATAGATCTTCTCTAACTCATATGAACCAGATATTCTTAAAAGAAATAGCAGAGGTATCTCGCTTCTTTTTTGCTTTTAGTTCAAAAACTGTCCTTTTAAGCAGCTGGCCAACAATGCTGAGCAACAACTGCCAATTCCTCATCATAATTTTCCTTCATCTAAGTGTGTTTAGTCCATGGTTCCTTTGTCCATGGATTTCCAGCCTTTGCTGTCTGCAATATTGCCTACCCAGCTGTACCACAAAGATAGACATTTTTCAGTATACTTTTCATGAACATAGTCAGAATGTGGTGTCTTCTGGAAAGACAGATAATCTTTTGAGCTGTTCTGGCACTACAGAGTAGTAGCTGTAGCTGCCAAGAACCATAATAATATGGTTTACAATCTCATTACAGACAAGCCAGTAAAGAAATATCAATTAATTACTTTTTATAAAGTATATAATAAATATATTAAATGCTGAAACAGCCAAATGCATGAGATTAAGTTTTACTTGCTGTTAGTGAAAGGCACGAAGTAATTCAGAATTTTATGTGCTGTAAGGCAGGCATGTTTTAGACCACATCATAAGGAAAATGTCAGAAACAGGAATCCTTCCAGAAAATCTGTGCAGCCAATAGATGAGCAACGTACAAAATGAGCACTCAGAAAATCAAACCACAGGAGAAGAACAAAATGAATTATTTGCATCTGTAAGAACAGTTTTGTAGAGGTTTCTACATTAGAACTCTTCTTTATGGAATATGTGTGAAAGACTTCAGTTGTCTCAACATGTCAGTAGAAAAGGTCATAGAAGAACAAAATGAACGGTAGCAAAGTCAGTAAGACCAGAGCCAGGAGTTCCAGTGGAGTAAACAAAGAAATGGCTGCCCAAATATATCTGAGGTGTATCCCGCACGACTGACATGGTGCCAGAAGAATAAAAGATGGCGTGTGGGACCCAATTGTTTTACAGGATTTGTGAGGTGAACCGAAGAGCTGTTAGTTAATAAGTCTTATGTTCATATAGGGCAAATTGAAAGAAACTCTAAAGAGAGCACAGAATACATGAACATATGGCTTTATTCTATTGTATTTTGGAATTTAAAATTTATTTTCTTGGAAATTGCCAGAAGGCCCCACAAAATTCTCCGTTAAGGCCTGCACTGCTCATGGGGAGGAAGGGTGAAATAGCAACATGACAAAGTGATGATGACAAGTAATTAAATTCACAGTTTTCTGCAAAGAGTTGCCAACAGTGTTCATGGTGCTGAAGAACCAGGCAATAAACAGGAAGATGAAATTCAGTACAATATCAAGTAATATATGTAAGAAAAAGCAATAGTAATTTTGTATAGAAAATTATGAACTCCAGAATGACTAATACCACCCACAAAAAGGTATCTCTGAGATGTGATAGTCATTGATAAGAAAAGTCTGTAAAAAAGTAGTAGTGTCTGTAAATAGTTTTGTTCTCTGTTCCTGAAAATGAGTAGAGAACAAAACAGTAAACATCACAGTACTGCTACATGAATCTTGGCTATGGATATATCTTCCACACTGTGCAGTTCTGGCTTCTGTTTCTCAATCTGGATATCACAAACCCAGAAGAGTTACAAAGAAGGCACTGAAATGCATGGAATCACTTTAGTAGAAGAATGAAGAAACTCCAACTTCTCAGCCATGAGAAGGGATGACTTAAGAGCTAATGTGATTGCAGTGATATGAAGGAGGTGAGCAAACGATGACTGTTCACCATTTCTTATAGTAAGGGAATTAGAAGGCAAAATTAATTTATCAAGAAGCCAGTGCAAAACAAATAAGTGGAGTGCTATATGCAATTAAGGGTTAAGTTAGTGAATATACTTTAACAAGAAATTAAGGGTACCAAGAATTCATGAGTCAAGCTATGAGACAAATTCACGGAAGGAAAAAACCAAAAAAACCAACCAAACAAAGAAAACCCAAAACACAAATTATTAAAATGAAAGATACAGCCTCTGAATCAGGATCACCCTGAGCCTCAAACTACTATGCTCTGTGAGAGCACTCTGGGAAAACAGCAGCATTTGTCCTCCCCTTCTATGTCTCCTTTGGAATCTGCTTTTGGCCAGATGATGCTCTGCTAAATAGACTCTGTATATCAGTTCCCTGTGTTAATTATTATAGTACCCCCTCCAGATGGACACATCCAGTTAAGAGGCCCTGTTTATAACTGGATATCCTACAAACACTCTCAGCACAGCTTTTTTCAAATACAATTTCTGGTTAGTTGCTTATTAAGAGTCTGTAGAACGAATGAGGAGACATTCTTAGCAAGTTACTGAGTCTTCTTTGGAAACATGTGGAGAAAGCATCTCTCTGCCTTCCCATTATGTGAAGTGAGAAAGAGATGACTTTATTATTATCATTAGAGCATGGGGGAGTGTTCCCAGACAGCAGATGGAAGAAGTATTCTTAGAAATGTGTAAACAAAAATTTCAGAATGTTTATCGCTGTATTTATGGCTTTACCACGTGTAATGATGAGATTCACCTTCATGAGTAGCTTGCCTTGGTACCAGAAGTAGAATTTCTGTGTATCTATTTCTTGATTATACAATACCAAAGCCACTGTCCTTTGAGTATGTCTCAGTCTCATGAAAGCTAAAGTTTGCATATTAAGTGCAGATGATAACATTCAGCTCATTGTAGTTTTAGTCTCAGTGTATGCAGGCGTCTTCAGCATCGGGAGCAGTCGTAGCTGAAACAAGGTCTGGCAAGCTAACTTAAAGCAGATAGGAGGGCTGGAAAAGAAAGAGGCAAGAGCTAGGAACCAAGGCTGAACAGTTTAAGGTCAGGATTAGGAACTAGCATTCAGTAGGAAGAGGAACTAGGACAAGGTCTAGAAAGCAGAAAATTGGATCGGGATTTTAGACAAGAACCAACACTCAAGAGCAAGAATCTAGAACATAATTACAGCCAAAAGACATTAACCCATCCAGAGCATCCTGTCCCATTTCCCATATGTCAAGACAGGTTGCACTAATCGGCTGGCTCAGAGGTGAGGCCATTACCCTCTCAAAAACTAGTTATGGCCAGACAACTGAGAGAAGCCCGAACTGACTGTGGGAGGCATCTTTGCAGCTTTCAGCAATAGCTGAGCTAGCAGTATGTGTTGGATGACACAGTGTCTTCCTCAGCAGCTGATACTAATGAAGGACCCCCAATGCCCTTTTTTCAGTCAAGCCACATGTGAGCAGTGAGCTGGAACAGAGTTGCCCAGGTGAGATGAGGAGGAGTGGCAAACCCAAGTAAGTTTGAAGCAAAGCAAATTGCGATGATCTGTTCATGCACAGGGATGCTGAGAAGACAATCCTCAAGCCTTTCTCAAAATGAGGAAGATTTTACTCTTGGTAGAAAATGAGCTAGAAACCACACACCATTGCACATACTGTCTTTCTGATGCAACATTGCAAAATACATCCTGAATACTAATCTTGCTTTCTTTAATAAGGCGGGTGCTAAATTCCTTTTTTGGGAAGGTACATGTACACAAACTGAAATATTTAAAATCACCAAGATGTTGTGTGTCATAATGTAAGGCATGGTATTATTTATTTTATAACACCATAACTTCTGTCATTTTTTGCATTTCCAATAGTTGTGAGTATCTGTCAGTAGAGCCCTCTCATATGTTTTTACAGCTTGGACACACATGTCCACACTTGGACACTTCAGGTCAGGTCACTTAACTTCTCTGCCTTAGTTTATCTATTAGTTGGAGTGGAGGTGTACATTCATGAGGGTCCTAAAAGAATTAGTTCTTTATAAGAATGCAGTGCTCTGCAGTGAATGCTATAATGTTAGCTTAAAATATTTCTTTGTCCATATTTTACAGACCAGCAGCTCTGTACCTTCTTTGCTATCTATTAGGAAACTGAGTTTCTTTTTCAAGAACTGGGTGACTTTTCTGATATAAAATGTTTTTTCTCATGAGTATCAATATAACTTCCTACATTTTAACCTTAGATACATACATCCACTTCAAACCAAAACGTAATGGGAGAAATAAACAACATTCAGGTGTGTTTCCTTCCTGATGTGTTCTGTGGAAATTGTGGAAATACTTCTGTGCAAAATTGGACACAACTTGTTTCCACCCTGCTGCTTAAACAATGATAACTTCCATTCACGTCACTGCTGATAAACCTCTCTTAATGAATCCCTACCAACATTGAATCTAATGGGAAAGTAAATTAATTTCTTTTGCTCATGCCTTTGCACTTTTTTGTACATTTGCTATATTATCACGTGGTGAATTTTGTCTGGGTCTTCTGAAATTGCTCTGAAAGAGTCTTCACCTGATCCAACATGTCATCATGGTATCAAGTTAGACATTAACAGAAATCTTACCATTTTGTTCAGTCTTAATCTGTTTCATTGGCTCCCTATGAGATTTCAAATGGATTTTAAAGCGTTATATTTAAACTAAAATCTAATAATCTGTTGGTTTAATATATTAAACAATTCTTAAATGTTGAGTCATCTTGCATTTTGAGTCTTTAGGTAGTGGATCCTCTACTGCACTTCAGGTCTGGCAAAGGTAGTAGCACAACAGAAGTTTCTCTGTGTAGCCCCACAACTATGTAATTGCATTTAATTATCTGTAATCACACCGCAGTTGAGTCCCACTCTCGCAGTCATTCATCTTTGGCACTTTGGCTGAGATGATTAACACCTAGTGGTAACTTTTAAAGACTGGATATAGAGATCAAACTCCCTTTATATAGGAGTCCAGGCCATATAGTACTGGGCTAACTTTGAAGTACAAACCTACCATGGAAAACCCTTCATATACCATCCTAACCCTTCATATACCATCCTTAATCCCTTGACAGGACTCATAGTCTCTTTCTAGCTATTTAAAAAGATGTATTGGAGACAGCAGGTGCCAGGTTGCCTTTTAATTGTGCCCCATGGCTTTGGGTTTCACCGCATAATGGCAGCAGATCAGTTACAGTGTGTTGACGTAGTGTAACAACAGGCTAAATAAAGACATTTTTGTTTTCCTGGCTCCTTAATCCATGTGAGATGTGTTAGATATTATTTTAGTTCTGTGACCCACAAGGTTTTCCAAGCAGTTCTCCAGACATGCGCATTTTACCCATTCCTGTTTACAGAAAGAGAGCAGACTACTGGTGTGAATATGTTTATTGGTTTGTAATGAACTGCCTTTGCATTGGGCTAACTAAGCCTTTAATTAAAACCAGCTGGCACTATAAACTGTTCCATGCTCCCATAATACTGACCGGGGCTTTCAGTTAAGAGATATGGAAAATCACGGGCATTCCTTGTGCTAACTAAAAACTCTGTTGCTGAGTTTCCTCTGAAAGACAGAGTGCTCCATCCCATACAAGAGATGAGTGAAATAACTACCTTATAACAATTTTATAGTCCCAAATGCTATAGTATTTGCATCTCACAGAGAGTTTTGCAAAAGGACAAATAAAGCATGGGACAGCCACCTTGTTACTGCATTGCCAGTCAGACAATTACTTTGAGTTGTAATGAAGGTAAATGCAGAATCAAAAAAGTTCAGGAAATATCATGTTCCTCAATAGCATATGTATTGACAGTTGATAAGGGAGAGTGCCTGGATATCAAGAAGTGCAACATCACCATTAAAATAATAGTTCCCATATGCAAAATCCAGTCTTGGTTATTTTCCATTTCAGTTACAAATTAGCTTTGTTAATGCTGTTTCATTATCTGCCATCTCATGAAATCTGTTCCACCAAATTAAGTGAGTTTGCCTGTAACATTTTGTTTCTAAATCTACAAATTTGAACTCATTAAGTATTTGTAAAAAAACACTACAGTGATTACTAAGGCAAAAGATTAGGAACAAGGACAATCTGGGTCCTAATCCCAGCTGAGCCACTTATGGTGTAACCTTGGGGAAGTTACTTGACCTTCATGTTTCTCATCAAATTCTGCTGGAAATTGGATGCTGGCTGGACCTCAGAGAATACCAGACACATCTGCTGAACTCCTCCCAATTAGTAATGTTAGAATAATGGTGAGCAAGCTTGCATTATGATTGTGGGGTGCTGCGTCCAAAACTACAGTGGAGGATTAATGACTCTCCTTCCCTTTCCTGGCAGGGCTAAACTGATGTTAAAAGGTGGCCTGCGCACCACACACTGTCCAACTGTTGACTGTATCATAAATGAAAATAATAGTGCATTTGAGGCAATTAGACTTTAAAAGGATTCCAGCTGTTCCCTTCCACCCAGCATTCTCTTGCACTTCCAGCAAGGACATTTATCAGATTATCTGATTAGAAAGCTTAGATTTATAAGGATGGACTCTTAGCTATATCCATGATGAACTACCTGCAGTACTTTAATATGGTATCAGTTATACAAAACTGGAAAAGGCCCATCTAAGAGCTGGTAATTCCTAAGGTGAAGTATCATTCTGGCCACGTTCACCCAAAACACAAGCTGCCAATGAATCTATGCCATAACTTTACATCATCAAAGAAATTCCTTATGTCAAATACATCCCAAAGTCTTTCCATGCAGCTAGGAGATTTCCCTGAACTGGGTCTAAATTTTCTTCTGTCAACATTTATCATATTATTTATCCAAAAAGAAAAAGAAAGGAGAAAAAAAAAGAACATAAGGAACATTTTATCATATGAAATACTCTGTAGTCCCTACAAGAGAAAATAGTTCTCCATAAGAATAATAGCTAATGTAGTACAGTATAATCTAATGCACTATTTAAGAATGATTAAATTACAGAGAAGGTATCATGTGCAGAATTAGTAAAAACATCCATTACATTGTTTTTATTATGACCCACTGTCTGGTAGGATTTTTTCTGACCTTGGTGCAGCTGATGCCTTATCAATTTTTGCTCTATACCAGGACTATGCAGGTTGGTGTTTCTACTGGCAAATTTTGCAGGGATCTCTGCAGGAAAGCATACAACACCATCTCAAGGCCTGGCACCCAGCATTGCATCTTATTAGATGGAAAATGTGCTGGAAAAATCCCACTGCTTCCTGAGAGACCTGGGGAACAGCTACAAACAAAGGATCTCTGCAGGCATAGGGGGGAAAACTCACATTTCTGCAGTGTTGTGAAAATGCAGTATTGTCTGAAAATGAGCAACTGCTGTCTATTAAGATGTCATAGCGTTTATTCCACCTTTCGGATTCACAGTTTTCCACCTTGTGCCTTTTTCCTAATCCATTGCCCTGATCAAAGCAAAGAAGAATTCTAGCCTTTTACAGTACAGCTAGAAATGTTATAGATGCATGTTAAAAACTTGTTTTCATTAAAACTGAAGTGCATTTTGTGCTTGAAGTTTCAACTGGATAGAATGGTATGCGATTGGACATGATATACTATTAGGGAATGAAAAGATACTAAATTGTCATTCCCTAGGACACAAAGGGTAGAATTAATCCAAAATAAGAGGGATGAGTCAAATGGAGATGCCCATCTTTCTCCATTAACTATAGAGCGAACGTAAACAACTATTTCTTAATTACATGGTTAACTACTAGTTATATAAAGGTACATAGGCCGCGTACCATCTTTAGTGGGTTAAGAATGCTGTAATGCACGTCACATACTGATAGTATCACTTGGTGCAAGCCATCCTCTATCCAAGGCCCCAGATTTCAGTTGTCTACAATGTGACGAACTACGTTTGATGTGAAGGCTCCAGTATTTGGCTGAATGTCTTGCAAAAGAAAGTCTGAAATTAAGATCAGATTAGAGAACATTTAAACAAACTGGGCATACAGTCCATGAGATGCACCTTATGAGTGCTGGGGGAGCTGGTTAAAGTAATTGTAAGGCTACTTTCAAAAATCTTTGAAAAGTCATAGGAACTAGGGGTTTCTTGTCACTTGTCTTCAAGAAGTCCAAGAAGGAGAATCTAAAACTGCAGGCCTGCTAGCCTCACCTCAGTTCCTGGGAAGGTGATTGAGCAAATAATCCTGAAAAAAACATTTGAAACAAAAAGATGGACAAGAGGGTAATTGAGAACAGTCAGCAGAAATCATGGCTGAACAACTGATGGCCTTCTATGATGACATGGATGTTGTTTATTTTGACTTTACTAAAGGCTTTCAACAGTTTCTCATAACATCATCATAGATAAACTGATGAAGTGCGGCCTAGATCAGCGAATAATGTTGTGGGTTGAAAACTGAACTGCTCATATGTGTGGAGGCTTGCAATGAGTAGCATGAAGTCCAGTCACTAGTGCTGGACCCCAGGGGTCAATACAGGGTCCACTACTGTTTAACCTCTTTATTAAAGACTTGGATCATGGGGCAGAGCTCACCCTCAGCAAGTTTACATGCCATACAAATTGGGAGGATTAGTTGCTACATCTGTTGGTTGTTCTGCTGTTCAAAGAGACCTCAACAGGCTGGAGAAATGGGCAGACAGGAATCTCATGAAGTTCAGCAAAACAAGGAGACTGGACTAGGTGATCTCCAGGGGTCCCTTCCAACCTCACTGATTCTGTGATTCTGTAAGCCTGAACAAAGCTAAGAAGAAAAAAAAAATAATGCTTTCTTTACATTAAAAATACATATGTTGGCACTTTTTTCAACAGAGATATCTCCTTTTCTGGTTTGATGCAGCAACTTGAAATTTGGCAGATGTGTTTTTGTATCAAGAAAGTTCCTATTGCCTTCCTGATCAATAGTCCCTTAAAAGATGAACAATCATATGCTTATGCAATATCTATTTTTACAAATGCTCACTAGGAATTTGTTGGAGATTAACAGCTAAAATTTTCTTATTCTTATAGAAGAAACCAATCAAGGATACCTCTTTTCACTTCTCTGTGAAAGGCTATTTCACTTCCTGGACAGCCAGAAGCCAGCTTCTAATTCCCAGTCTAATTTGTGTCACAATGAATCATAACTTTCCCATTTTACAGTGATACTAGTATTTAATGGTGAAAATTGTATTTAACTTTCTAAAATGAAAGTAGAATGGAAAATAAAGATTCTGTAAATTATTTGGAGAAGGAAGAAAGATACAAAAGAAGCTTGGCAAGGAGATTTAGTCAAGAGCTACTGGCAGCAGAGACAAAATAGGATTTAGGAATGTTTGGGAAAGATGCATGAAGATAACTACAAGCCATGGGCGGAAGAGATGGTTTCCATGATTGGGAATTGTGGCTAGACATTACTGAGGTAAAGGTACTGAGATGAGAAATCAGAGTTGAGGAATATGGGAAAGAGAGGAAAAACTTACTGTCAGGAATCCAAGAGTGGAGAGACAATGGGAATGGGTATTGTGAACAAACTGAAGAAACAAGGAGAGGAGGGAGGCTCAGATTCAGGGAAGAATTTGTGCGTGAGAGTGCAACTAAAAGCTGATAGCACTAGTAAGTCAATACTTTGCTATCTGATAGAATCTCTCGTCTAGGGAATTTTTAATAAAACTGGGAAGTTATGTTTTTAAAAGACTTGCTAAGACAAAAACTTAAAGAATAATGGAAATAATGTTGCCCCTGAAACTTTACACTCAGCTTCTCTGTGTATATGCCCAGTGACACAACCTTTGCTCCAGTTTCAAGAACAACTCACTAAGGATTTGAATAGGGCTGTGTAGGGAGGCACAACGTTGTCTGTGAGCCAGGAAACATGAAGTAGGCAAGACAGGGGATTATGGCAATAGTAAGAACAGCTTCGCACAGTTAATGCAGCTGCATAGTATGCTGGAGTTCCATCTAAGGCAGTTCTATCCTTGCCTTTTCTAGAGGTTCCCTGCTATGGTGACCAGGCCACTGAAACACCATTTTACATGTATTCAGAATTTCAGTGTCTTTTTTTCTGGATCAAGCTACTTACAGTCCCAGTGCAGAGGAGTACACAGCAATTGGCTCTGCCACCCACACCAGCGGGAAAAACTGTCAATACACATAGTGAACATCATGATGAATTCTCTGTAGACCTTCCATGTTTCTTAAATTGGGTACTGAGACATAACTCCAGTTTTATTATCTTCATGCCCTAGATCCACTTAGATGAGGGGAAGACGGCACTTACATCAAAGAGATTTTGTGAAGATGACTATTAGTGAAGAGACAGATATCCTCATAACCATCATGCACACTCATGAGAAAATTCATACTTAGCTTTTCAAAAGGGATCGAACTAGGCTGCAGTGAAAAAGGCATAGGTACAAGCTTCTCACAGAACAATGAGAGAGAAACAACATAATGAAGAGCTATTCAGTGAGTAAACACTGTTCTCCCTGTGCATTGAGTGAGGCAAGAATACTGCAGGATAAAAGCAAGCCCGTTGGGGATGTATGATCTGTTCTGCTCAGGCTGTATTGATAAGGCACAGGGCAGCTCAACAGGGACCCGCTAACAGCCTTGTCTGCTGTATTATATGTTCCTTCCCCACTACCACTCTAAATAAGCAACCCACCCTCTTTTACTTTTTTCCTCACTGGCCTACATTTTGCTGACTTTATGTCTTTACTTGAGAATTTCAGCCTCAGCCAGTACATCCTTACCACTGTCTTGGCAAATTGTCCCGAGGGAAGTCCCCCACACTCCTCATTCGCATCTTCTGTTTGCTAGTTCCTCCTGTTACTGTATTGCTAGCTTAGTCTCGGTTAGCCCATTACTTTTCTCCTTTCCCCACCTGCAGTGCAAGCTGTCATGCTGTCAGCCTGTGTCACAGATGAGGAGTATGGCTGCAACCTGAAGTCCTGCTGCTGCCAGAGCCCTTAAGAGGCAACACAGCCTACACACAATGAGCTGCTCTGTAGCAGGAATCAGCCCTGTGGAGAGGTGGCTTTGGTTCTGGTGGGACATGCCCCATCTCCCTCACCACAAGACACAGAGACATTGCATTGAAGTGGAATACACTGCTCCTCTTGCTGGCTGGCAACTCTAGAGCTGGTCCCTCTCCATTGCCTTTTCCACAGGCAGGTCTATATTGACCATGAAATCTTATAACATCCCTCTGGGTGACATGTTCCCAGGGCGTTTTCCAGCTGATTCCTTTTACATTCCCAGTGCACCCAATCATTTAGTGTAAACCACTGTCCATCTGCCTGCATACTCTTGATGAAGATGATGTAAATGAGCAAAGGCTGTGTCATACAGGCTGTGCTGAGAATGTGAGAATATAAAAACAGTAACAATGAGTCAGATTAAAGCACCACCTAACCCAGTACCTCCAACACTGGCCAAGTAAGTTTGCAGGGAGGAGCACAAACCAGGGGAAGATGCTTGATCTGTAGTTTACCCCCAGCTAATGGTTTTAACCTTGTAGAGTATAACTGTTAAAAACTTTTTTATTCCATTAATGTCTCCAATTTCTGTTTGAAACTGGATCGTTTTTAGAGTCTACATCATTCCCAGGCTACGTTACTGAAAAAATTTATTCATTTTGCCTGTTTTGAATGTACTAGTTTTGAACATGAAAAATTTTTTAGTTTTATGTGATGTCACCTAAATGTTGGATGAGAGGACACAGCAGGCAATCATTTTCTATTCTTCTGTGCCACTCATGTTGTTTACGTATTCTTCCCCTATCTGTCTTTATCTATGAGGAAAAATCATGTTCGATTTAATTGTTCTTTATATTCAAACCATCCCATATATTCCTACACTCATTACCATTGTCTGCTTTAATTTGAGAAGAGAGCGCTGAACTGCATCCACTATTCAAGATGTGGGCACACCAAGAACTTCTACCAGCAAAACTATGTTATCTCATTTTCTTTTTTAGCATTTTTCTAATAATCTCTAAAATTCTGTCTTCTTTTTTAGTGGCTACTCAGCATTAAGTTTATGGGTTTTAGGGCTTGCCAGTTAAGGTTCCTGAACAGTACAAGCTAGTTCAGTACCCATCACTGTGTATTTAAAGCTGAGATACTTTTTTGCTATTTGCATTATCTTTACCCATATTTATATGAATTTCATTGACCATTTACTCACCCACTTATAGTATGACATTTTTCTGCAACTCTTCAAAAGAGCCTCTGGTCTTCATATAACTTTGTTTTTTATACAGTGTCACCAGCAAACTTGACTTCACAGCCTCAAATACATTTTTAAGTAATTAATATTCTAAGTGTATATACATATACATTTAAAAAAAAAAAAAAAACGCTAAAAGTTTCCCAGAAATGAATGGTGTTCGTGGTATGCATCTACCTTCCTCAATTGAAGTTCATTAGTTTTGTCTGTACGAAGAGTTCAAACCCATATTCCTAATCTTTCATCAGAAAAGCAGCAGCAAATTTTATGTGACTAAGAAGTGACAGAATTCTTTATTTTTTTATTGTTCACATATTCAGGCATTTCTCTTGCTCTTTCTATCCCCCTCAAATCTTTTTCTGCAAAAATTCTCTATCTTATTTTGTTACTTACCATCTGTTTCTGTTTATATTTTTCTCTTGGATTAAATGATCACTGGATGTATCATCTAATGCTTATTATTTGCAGTGCTGAATCAATAAGCATTCCTGTTAGCCCTTGTGGGCCTAACAAAAAGCTAGTCCCTGCCCCTGAAGCATATGTCAGTGATAAATCATAACAGGGAAAAATAGTGGATGTGAAAGCAAAATGTAACGGTGGAAGAATTAAGGCAAGTAAACTGAAATCATAATGTGATCGTGGCTTGGCTCTGTTGACCAGAGACAGTACAGAACTATTGTTTGAGAAGCAATGTGGAAATCTCAAGGAGTTGTTAGATATTCCATCAATATACATAGGACATTTGAGGGATAAAGAGTACTTGTAGAAAAATAGTTACTGAATAAATTTTAAAAAATCGCAGGATAAATGGAGAGTACTAGTTGATGGTGACAGCAGTGGGCAGTGGTGAGGCATGCAGATCTAATCAGCAATGATTAGTCTGTGCTAATACTGTGAGAAAGATGGAAGACAACAAGACACTCAAATTGTGACTTTCCTTTTCCAGATTCACATTTTTGGCCATGTTACTTCTACTCTGTATCTCCAGCACTGGAAATACCACCTAGCAACTCTAAACGATGAAAATTCTCAGATGTTTTCACAGGAGCTGTGCTGTTTTATGAAAGAACAAGAAAACTCACTAGGTAAAATATGAATTTATGTTTCTGAAGTGTTTGGACATGTCAAAGTTAACATATTGGCCTGGTGTCATTTCCACTTAGCCCCACTTACTCTGATATAATTGGGGAAAAGGAACCCATATGCTACTCCTCAGAGATGTGATCTCAGCTGCCTGTAGGACTTATTATGGAAATCGGATGTTGCCCCCCAATATTAAATCTAACCTCAAACTCAGACTTTTTAATTGCAACTAACATTCTCTCCTTATCCTAGTTACTTTGGCATCCGGACACCTGAGCCCCTGGAGTGTCTTAGCCAGCCTGTAGCTCACTTATTCCATTTTTACTCCAACACATTATTTCCCTTTCAAGTTTTGACCACTGCTTTCAGTATAATTGTTTAAAAACTTGGGGAGGGTCAAAAAAAGGAAAAAAAAAAAGCTGATCTGGGAACTTAACTAAAGCAGGGAGTCTGCAGGCAGCAGATGGAAAACAGGCACAGAGCACTAGGAACAATGTGAAAACACAGTTAGCAGGAAACCTCAAGTAAACGGAGCTTCCTCTTTGGAAAATATATTTGCATTGACTTCGTTAATGTTGTATAAGAGAAAGGAGAAAATTTAGGCTGTAGAGTTCCTTTTCCTTTCCCTTGAAAAGTTGTCTTGTACAGATTTAAGGCATTTCGTAACTATCTAATCTAAATCAATGACAAACAAATGGAAAATTAAATGTACTATAACAAGTATTTCAGACTTGCAACATTCAGATAAACTCTAAACTTCTGATGGACATTTCTCAGAGCAGAAGCCAAGGAACAGTTGAGGTCAGTACGCTAATTCTTACAATGTCTCTGCAGAAAGAAAAAGGATCCTGAAGATGGTGACATGACATGTGAGGCAACCATATTGATGTTACTTCCAGTTCCAGAGGGAGTAAAGATCCTTTTGGAAGGTTATAAAGGTAGCTGCAACACAACTGTGGATAGACGCTTCATCACATTCCTTATCTGAGAAGCTAAAGTCAGCTTTCTTAGAAGCATAAAAAAACCATAGGAGACCTCATCCCATGTAACATGGAGGGACTTCTCCATAGCAGTAAGAGGGTTTTTTATCTTGGATGAGGGAACCAAGTTTTCAAATACATTTGTATTTGTGCTCTAAATTTAAAAAAAAAATCAACCACCATACCAAATGCATACATTGAGTATTCCCTGATCCCTCTAAAGAGATCTGTGTATCCACAGCAGAAGCATTAAAGGTGCAAGTTCATTATAAAATAGGTGGTTCTTAGGACCAATGATTTTGGCATTTCAGAGTTCAGAAACCCCTGCAGGAAATTTGACCACTATGGAATATTCTGTAACAAGGAAGATAGGTAGGTAGGTAGGTAGGTAGATAGATAGATGAAGTCTGGGCATGCTGCCTGAATGATTACAGGACTATAACACTAAAAGTAAATAAAAATGTTGGGTTTAATTTGCAGCAGCAATAAGAAATCCCATCTTGTGAGCACAGAAGTGATTTAGTACATGATTCTGTAGAAGCCTCCCAGAGCATAGAAGGTGACTCACACAAGTAAAAGCTTGCATGAGTTACAAGTTCAGCAATGCAGGTAACAAATTCTGTGCATGATAATGAAGACTCCAACCAAGCTGGGCAGTAAAACAGGTTATTTTGGCATCCCTAAATCCCATTCTATTTTGATGTGTTGCCAACAATGTGGTCACAACACCTTTCTGAAGCTGCTGGTTTTCATACCCACATTGCTCTCAGCTAAATCAGGGCAATGCCCTTTTGTTTAAAAGTAATTGAAACAATGGAAAACCACTGGCCCCAGAAGAGGTCACAGGGAATACTGGGACAGCAATGTTGTCTGTGGGGTTGTCCAAAGTTCTGATAAAGTTGGAAGAGGTGAAAGACTGGTTTAATATAGCAGGATATGATTGAGAGATAAAAACATAAGTACTCAAGGAGGATTCCAGGAGAACAGCAAAACCATTACAGAGAGCTGTCTCTGCAACTTTTCTGCTACTTTCTTTTTCCATAATCTTCACAGAAGAGACAGAAAGAGAGCATGGTTGCCGTGAAACTGCTTCCTGTGTTTGATTACACTATATCTACAGGATGCAAGACCAGAAAGGGACCAAAAAAAAAGCCCCTACAAGCTTCATCAATGCTATCTTCCTTTAAGAGTGACAACCTGCAACAGCTCAACTGTAGGAACATAAAAAGGTAGTGCAGGGAAGGGATGAGGCAGTTTTCAAGAAAGAAACCCTTGAGCTGTTGTTTTAAATTAGCTGGGGGACAGACTTAGATGCTTGCAAAAATAAGTCTGTTGGGCATTATCATCTGAAGAAATTTAAGTGAGAACTGAATACTTCACAGAAGGAATTAACCAGTTTCACGGGTTTTCTGGACATTCCATGATGATTTTGCTAGCTGGAAAGCAATTGCAACCACCCAGCCATGTAGGAAAGCTGAGTCAAATCTCACACTGTTGGAAAGAGCAAGACAGACCAGCAGGGTGGCCAGTAATCAGCCTACGTTGCATGGAAAAATTTCTATTAAAATAGGAAAGTCAAAAAAACTTTGGCCAGCTTGAAACTTGCTTACTATTCTCAGCTGGCTGGCCAAGGCAGCTACATTAACCAGAAAATACCAGGAGTTCAGCAGTTCTCTGCCCTGTGTGTAATGCATAGACACGCAGAGGGTCAAGGACAGATCTGTGCCATGACACAAGAGCCCATGTCTTTAAGTGCAATTCTTTTTATTTAAGTTACCTTGCTAGACTATTTCAGGTCATTCAATACTACAGTCCAAATGAACAGTTTTGGAGAGAGATGAAATAGGACTGATTCTTTTGTGAAACCTCCTGCTCTTTGTTAGTGCTGCAAAACGTTGCCAGGAGAGAGGAGTGTTCCCCAGATCCTGTATAAAGGCATACGTCAGTCTGAGTGAGCCAAGATGTGGAATGGGAAAGAGGAGGCTCTCTCCAAACTGGCAGGGGACAAACAAGCCTTTACCCTGGGTAAATTCACATTCAGCAGACATACTAAAGATTAACTGACAGCAGACCAATTTATTGCTGGGTGTAGGGCCTGGATTTGCAGATGAACAGAGACCATAACATTCATAGAAAATATTTTGGCACAAAGCATACCTTGTATTCGAACTATGAATTGAAAGCAGCCGGTACTGAAGAAGATGAGAGCCAATCACTGGAAGAAATAACTATGGAAACATTAATACCCTTTTGTGATAAGTGATAAAAACAAGCACCCTAGAAAATGGTCAACAAATAGAACTTTAAATACGCTTCAATGCCAAGAATTCCTAAAGTACAAGGAAGTGTTGTACTTGCCTCCATGGAGTCCCTGTATTTTATGCTATAATCTTGAGTTCACCACCAGAAAGATACCTCAGCTCCCTATTTCTTCCTATTTACTGAACACAGAGGAAATTGTGCTGAATAGTCCCTATCGGTCAAAACTGACAAGTTGGAAGACAACTATCATTCTGTACTTCTAAAGCAGATAAATTTCTTCAATTCTTCCTGTCTTTATTTCACTGTAGCATGAATTCATTTATTTCAATATAGTGAATTATAATTAACACAGAGAGATCTATGTGTAATATTTCAGTTCTTGATGGGATGTTGTTTGCAGATTAAAGCCTCCTGTTCTTCTTAGAGGATTGTGTAAAATCCTCCCACCATCACCAAAGAATCATTGAGCAAGACTTTTCATCTCCAGCTTCTGTCTTACATAAAAGAAGGTGCTTCATGATCATGATAGCTAAAAGAACTCTGATATGCAGAAAGAGCAAAGGAGACCAATCTGCCTTGTTATTATCTGAAGCCTATAGGAAAACAAAATGGCCATTAAATGGGGTGATTGGAGAAAGGAATGAACTGTTAGCCAAGTGTTCCTGAACACTGAATAACTATTGCTAGTGCTCTGAAATAGGTCTTCAGCACCTGTAAACTGTTTGCGTCGTTCTCTGCTCAAAAAGGACTGCCACTGTGGCCAATCTGGATGCAATTCTGTCTTTAAGGATTCAGTTTATTGCTCAAATTGAAATCTCAAAGTAGGCAAACTGGTGGTGATGCCAACTCTCTCCTGCAACCACAGCCTTCCCCTTACTATATGTAACTGTCACCAGTCTCCTCTTTCCACTGGAGAACAGCTAAGAAGTGTCCAATCAAGCCCAAGGGAGACACAGACAATTCTCCTAGAAGATCCCCAAGGGATGGTTTTCCCAGGGCTGTAAGCAAGCCAGTGAAAGTACATGAGCTTCACTATCAAGTCCCACAGGTGTTGGAACACTTGTTGGTCTTTATTACTTACACAACAAAATCTATAGCTGGTAAGCCTCCTGTAGTTAATATGGGTCTGGCATGTTTTGCAATTGGTTTGTTTCTGGTCATCCATTCTGCAGGTACCAAGCAGTATTCAGTTCCCTGCAGGCAGGTGCTGGCTTGCTACATCAGGCTGTTGCTCCACAAACTTAGACATCCAGTGAGGGGACCTGCAAATAAAAACATGCCAGAAAGTCACCTTCCCACCTGTCATTTGTTCTCCTCTGGCAGCATAGCAGAAGCACATAAAGCTGACCAGTGAGCTCAGCAATGCCTACAGCGTCACACCAGCTCAAGGTTTAGTGGGGCTCAGAGCTCTACAAAGCATTAGACAACTAGCACCCTGAAAGCCTACGTAGACAGCAGAAAATAAGTATAATTATTTTCATTGCAGTAAAGGTAAAGAAAGCCTCAGAGAGATTAAATGACCTGCCCATGGTCAGATAAGTGACACCTTGCAAAGCTAGTGCATAAATCCAAATCACTAACCTATCAGTCTAGCACCTTAATAACAAGGCCATTTTTCTTTAGTTCTTTCAAGAGTCTGTCCCTGAGAGCTGCTGTAGAAGAACTGTAAAAGCTTTTTTTCCATTTTTCCAGTGTCCCTCACTCTTTTCCAGTCAATTACAGAGTCAATAGACTATCATGAGGGCTCACAGATACATATTCAGTGTACTACTGAAGAAAGATAGCTAGTCCAGGCTTCATGTATGAAGAGAAAACATAAGTTTCATCTCTCTGAATATCAGTAACAGCAACACTAAGTCATCTTAGGTAGAATACAGCTATGTTAACACTCAGGAGAGAGCAACGTAAGAAAAATATACATTGTGTGGTCATGCAGCCATGACCTGGAGCTCTGAGCCAAAAAGGAAAGACTTTGCTTATCACAGACTTAAAATTCAGTTTAACTAGCTATACAGTGTTTTCTTACGTATGTTTTCTATATATCTATATTTGCATACTTAAAAGTTTTTTCTGCTCATTTATGGAGGTTTAAGATCAAAAAACTGAAAATTAAGTCAAAGCATTTCACTGTAAGTGATTAACAGAAGTATATAAATTAGAGGGATCATGGAGACACATTTGGCAACCAGCAGGAAGAAACTATGCAGAATTTTGTTTGAAAGAGTGTAGTCATGCTGAAGAGCAAGTTCAGATTAGTTTGGAGATACAAAAAAAAAGGAGATCACGTTCACTTTGATTTATGCAGAACAAGAAGCTAATAAATGATTTCTCATTTAGGTGAACCCTAACGGGTCATAGCAGAAATTTCACAGCATAACTGCTTAATTCAGAGACACAGAGCCAAGAATTATAAGGGGATGTCCAGACATCACATAAATCACAGATTTCTGAAGGCTTATTATGGCCTGATTGTGGTGGAAGAGGTCAGACTGGAGAAGGACAGTGGTTCAAGGGGATTTGAACTGCAGCTACAAATTATAGAGAGTAGCAGCCCTAATGAGTACATTCCTGTGCCCTACACTGTCCTCTCGGAAAGAAAAAGAGGGGACTGTGCAGGAGACAGCCGAGTAGCGCAGGGAGGGATTTCTCACCGCACTGAACACAACGCTCACAGGCAGCACACTGCCAATTTAATTACTGTCTAAATTTCGCTTCTCACGGTTGCTCTCCTTTCACTGTCTCATCGTTATTGATCGGACAAAGCCTGGAGCGGTCTGTCTTCGGGCAGAGCAGATAAGGACGAGAAACGAGAGCTCCGAGCTGACCGCTGACGTGCGGCAGGTTTCATCTCTGATCCTGGTGGTCCCTCTAGAGGTAAAAAAGCGGTGCAGTTTCCAAATATTCTGAGACATCCCTGTCGATTCGGCAAACTAGGATAGGAGTGAAAATCCCGAGATGCTGGCACGTATCCAAGCAGGTCTCGGGCTGAGGCTCACCTACTACAAATCACGGGCTGCAGTACGCAGAGAGTTGCACCAACTTAAATTCACTCATCAGCTGAGCACGGGCTCTGGTGCTGTGCTCAGCTCTCCCTTGTTTCCAGCTCCTTAAACCCCAGGGCTGAACGCCTCAGTATAGTAAGTGAGAATGCTTAGACTTGAAGGCTTTCTTTTTCTTTTCTTTTTCTTTTTCCATACACTCATCCTGTTCTCCCCTGGCATTCGTGTCTTCATGTTCAGGCACTGAAGGGAAAACTAGAAATGCTTAAATGAGGACTGCTATGTGAATAAACAAAATGATGTTATCTATGTTTATTGACTTTAATATCATCCCACTTAAGTTTAACTATACTCAGGAAAGACATCCAATTGTTACTAATGAAAAAACATACACATGTATGTAAATATAAAAGGAACATTGGATCTTCTGCTTCTTTCTCACAGTGATTCTATACTGATTACAAGCAGCTCCTCAAGAGAAGAGATAGCAACAAAAGCTCTTTGTCTGATTGCTCTGCTGCTGATTGGCAGTGTTCCACAGTATGCATATCCAATTTCACACACACATGCACACACAAATACACATGCCTTCTGCTCTGCAGACACGCACAGTTAATGGAGCTCTAAGGCACCAGCTTGTCACTTACTGTTGCAGATGAACTGTGCGGTTCAATTCAGGGGAGTCGCAAAGGATTTTGCCATTGCATTTCAGGGGAACCGAGATGGATCCTTGCTGAAGAATACAGAAAAAAATGTGCACATACAAACCTGGAAGCCACAGCTAATGCAAGCCTGAGAGCAGTGCCTTACACTGTGCTTCCTGAGGTTGTGGCAGTCACTCTGGGAGTGCAGCCACTTAGTCACAGGTTGCATCACTCCAAACCTGAGTCATTAGCATCAGCACTAGTTTCTCACCACAGGCCTTCACTAAGGTCCCAATTAATCTAGGCGTCATGGGAGACTTTCCAGGTAAGTGTTCTGAAACAAACAGAGGTTTACAGTGATACCAGACTTCTCATGCCAAGACATGATTAATGAGCTAGTAAAATCAAATATTTCTGCAACATATCTCAAGTGTCAAATAAAAGCCTCTTTATCTAGCTTGCCAACTTTCCCTGGTTTAGTGTGGTCGCTTCCTGCACTTTGCCCGAAGTGCAGGTACAAGTTTTCAGTTCCAGCCCTATGGCCTTGGGTCTAATAATGGGCTCACCAAATGCCAAAGGAGTATCCCTGGCCAGCGACAATTAAAAGCTTTGATGTCACCAATATGTCAGTCTCGAGAGCATCCTACGACCTCTACTCTTACATGCTGGCAGTTCTTACAGTCATTCCTGCCAGACTAGACATGATTCAGTGATCCTCATCCAACCCACTCAATTATTTGGGGAGACGCCAAACCACCGAGACCAAGAGTCAGCAATTTTTAACTTAGTGAGTACCTGAGTCACACACCATTTCCAGAAAAACAAAAAACAAACAAACAAAAAAAGAACTGAAATTTGCTAACAGGGATTGTGATACCCATTTTCCCTGATCTCAGGCAGCTGCCTCTACCTTCTGCCTTGATTTAATTTATCTAGGAGTTCAAGATGATGATTTGTCAATGAGGAAAAAAGACATCATTAAAACGCTTGGAGATGAAAACTGCTCTGGGTATTCTGGCTGGTACTGGATATTGGAATAATAGCAATGAATGAACATTCTTGCCTCCCTTCAATTTGCTTTGAAGAATCCCAAACAAACAAGTATTCACAATAATCCTAACAACTTGTAAAAAGCATCTTCAGTAAGGTATTCCTGATTTCCGTGCATTAAAATATGCACACAGGATACAATTTCAACACAAGCAAAGGAGTGACAAGATTACAGATATATTCATAAGAAAAAAAAACCAGGAAAAGGTTCAGTGCCCTTTAGCTGAAGTGACCTATCACAATAGCACAGTCAAGATGTCCATGAATATCAGAAATGCTCCATAGACAAAATGGCAGGAGATTCAGGAATCCACCGGTTCACTCATGTATAAAGAACACAGAATCACACAGAATCACTACGTTGGAAAAGACCCCCAGGATCATCTAGTCCAATCACTCCTATCAACCATTAAACCATGTCCCTCAGTACCTCATCCACCCATCTTTTAAATACTCAACCACCTCCCTGGGCAGCCTGTTCCAGTGTCCAATGACCCTTTCTGTGAAAAAATTTTTTGCACTAACTGCAGGCAGTTAGTGTGATGGTGTTTGGGAACCTACCGAGTTAGCTTCTGAAGAGATTAATTTTTCTCAATTATATTTATATCCCAGGTAAAATAGGTTCTGTGGGGCAGAAAGCTACTCACTCAAATTATGACTATTCCTACAGCTGGGAACAGGAATGGTACGGAACTGTTTTTGGTGCATACAGCACTTGTTAATTAAAAGTAATAAATTATTCAGTAAAGAGTGTAGAGATTTTGACAAATCAAGAACTATAATTTCTCAGTATCAAAACTTGAACTAACTTCAGTGGGAGCAGAACTAAGTTGTTGCCGTAACAAGTATCAATTTAAAAAATCTGTATTATTGCTAGCCCTCCATTAAATTTCAGTAATTACATGCTTATGACATGTTTCAATTATGCAAATACAGCCTTTGAATGTTTTATTATTTCCACTAAGCAATCTGGCTGTTTCCCAGACGGCTGGAAGCAGGTCAAAGTTAGGCAATTCTTCCAGGGCAGGCCCCTGACAGATATGAGTAATTACCCTGGAACCTTACTCCTGAGAATTCTTTCTAAATTAGTTGAAAAATAGCCCCCATTACATTGCATTCCCCAAACTGACTCTCTCCATATCAGGCTCTTATTTAAGTAAGTAGTCTAGGTGTTCACAAGACAATCCTGGTTGGAATTATGCCATTTATTCCTCTGTTTCAGGAAGAAACTAAAAATAGGAAGGCAGGAGAAATGGCATGTTCTCTTCTGCAGTACTGCTCAGCTCATTTTGTTGCTCCTTATGGCACACTTAAATAACACAGTGGTGACTCCATAACACTATAAAATTAATCTCAATATATTTATACAGATTTATGTTGCAAATAATCCACATTTGAAAATTGCTGGAAACAGATGTATGCACTGTATATAACTTTCCTCACTCCATGACCCACAGGCTATTAGAGATCAATGGAGATTTCTCTGATCATATGTTGCTGGCTTGTTCCCTCATTTTCTCTGCCGAAGTCTTTCATAAGTAGTTAAATGTACATTGCTATTATTAAATTTTACATCATGACTGAAGTAGCTTCATGAAAAACGCAAAATCCCAGTCAAGTGGGATGGGGACACTGAAATAATTGTTTCCTGTCATTAGGAGGATGATGTAGCTGTGCTGGAGAGCTCTGTCAATTCACTGTGTGTTCTGCAACCTCAGAATATTTCACTGCTTGCCCTCATCTAACAGCATACCATTAATAAGCCAAAAATGTATATTTTGGCACTGGAAAGTACTCACAAACCACTAGAGAAAAGCCATGAAATTATATTCAATATGACCTAATCCGAACTCAGTAGCAAAACCAGTAGATTCTTTTATTACTTCTACTTTTTTTTTCTCTAAATTCAGTCAATTTGTATTATAGCTCAACAAAGGTGAGCAAGGAGGACATCATTCTATCTTTTTAAAATATTTTCAGCTTTCAGTCTCTTCCACTGATATTAAAAAAAAATAAATAAACAAGCCTTCATTGTCCTTTTGGTTCCAGTAACTACATTAACAGTTGCTCCATCTTATGTACTCTTTAAGACAAAGCCTGCCACCTTATCTCACATTACTCATTTAATTTCAATGGAAGTATTTAGATGAGTTAGATTTGCAGGATTACTTGCATCCAGTGATCACATAGCATGACTGTCAGTAGTTACTAGGGTCACAGCTAACTTCTTCATAGAACAAGGAAGTGAAATTCAGAAACCTAGAGGATTAACGTTCTTATCCATAGGTAAACCCAGGCTTCCATAGGCACTAATACCAGATCTATGTGCTGTTGGATCAGCCAGCAGTAGAAATTTGATCCGTATCAGGATCTAAACAATCACATATGATGTGATTAAAATAGTGAGAGTAAAAATAACAGAGCTTATATTTGCTTTATAATTTTACATAAGCTTTATGGCGGCTGTCAGAGAACAAATTATTTCTGTTCTTACATAAAGTAAAGGTAGCACTAAGAGACAATAGTTTATCTAACTAGCAGAAGTATAGCCCAATTAAACATTTTAAACAAAGCCTAACTATCAGAGAAACTTGATGCCAGATCAAAGCTTTGGGTTGTGCAGCAACACATTTTTAAACCACTAGTAGGAGTCCCAAAGTTGAACTTAATATTTCATTAAACCATAAACCAAATTGGTTCCAGCATCAGTGGCTCTGTCTCTGCAGCATTATACCTGATTTTCATAACAAAATTAATAATTTAAATCTAAGTAAAATGTGGCGGGTTTTTTTTTTTCATTTTACTTTTAGATCATTACCATAGAAATGCTTATCTGAAATCTTTAATAAATATGTTCAGGCAGTAAAACGTAATCATTGGAAAAGTCAGTCTCATCTGACAGGCTTTTTTCCGTATTTAGCCCCTGCAATCTAACATACATGTTGATTTAGCAATCGACATCTGATATTGTTTGAAAAGTCAACCTTTCCATGATGACTCCAATCAAGCATATCAGTGTTTGAGCACTGCACTGAACACCAGTCACTGAGGATTCAATAGTTCATGGTGACTCCTATTAATCACCCACTTCTGCCCTTCTCCAGCTCCATCCTACCATATGACCCTTCCCCTGATCAATCCCCCGCAGCCATATATTTACCCCAACATTACCGAGGTGCATTTCCATTCACCTTCCACAGTCCAGAGCTCTTGCTCTTCTACAGCACCACATAGACACAAAAAGCCAGTCTTGAGCATGTAAACACACTGATGCACAAAACAGGGTATCTTTAAATGGGACTGTTTATGTTCATAAAACTTTTAAAAGAGGATCAGAACTGAGTCAAATTTAATTCTGAAGACTATTTACAAAAACCAACCAGGAACTAATAGTTATACTTTTTGACTTTTACAGCTAAGTAACACAGTAAGTTACAAACTGCAGATGGTAAACTCAAAAGAATTCCACAAGTATTATCAAGCAAAGAATAAATTACGAAATATAACAAACTTCCACAAAACAAACACCCAGCAGTATCAATCAAATTCTTTCATACAAGCAATACCTACTCTAATCACAGTCACATACTAAGCAAAGCAATGACTCAAACACAAAGATTTATTTTTGCCATCTGTTTTGAAATTGTTGGACCACTACTCAAAGGAAAAACACAAGCTGGCATTTCTTAAGACCAAGGCCATTAGTGAGAGGAGAAACATGAAGTGCTAGTTTTTCTTGCCAAAGAGAATCTTGTACAAATTTATAATACAGTAATGTATGAGTGTTTCACAGATACAATTTATTTACCATATTGATATCTCTAATTTCAGACTGAGAGTTATATAAATTTTTTTCATATGTAGTGCAGTAGAGGTGGTACTTACACACTGTCCTCAAAGTAACCCCAAAAGGGACAGGAAAACAAACATATGACTTTATCAGAAACTGTGCACACAATCACAGCAACACAATGTGCAAAGCCACTAAATAGGGCCCAGTCGCAAACGCACACTGACTCTCAACAGCACTTTTCCTCCAAGTCTGAGGTCGGTTAAGGTGTAAAATGAGCAATATCTCATGAGTTCCTCTTACATGGGGTGGCTGAGATTGCCCTTTTCTTCCTAGGGCAGAACCTATCTTAATATTTTTTAATTCCTTACGGTTAGAGGAGCAGTAAATGCTGATTAACTTAAATCAAAACACACTTATTACTGAACTCTTTCTCCCATGAGGTGTTAACTACCTGTCAGGACACAGCTTTTGTACAAGTCAACTCTAATTCATCAAACCTAATGCAAAAGTTATAGATGGGTGTACCACTGGCAATGAGCTGTGAAACAAAACAGTCTGGGTTCATTTTACCCTTCTATGCCTTTCAAGTGGATTGTTCATTTAACACACTTTTAAAAACAGCCATACAGGGCTTTTAACACCATCCAAATGGAGGTATGTTTCTGCATTTTCAATAATGCAGTGGGTGTAATGAGTCACAATGCAATGACTGAAAATAAAGAGTACCGACTGTTGAAACATGTCTCAGATATGTAGTGACTAGATAATTTTGTACTGAATAGCATAAGAAGATATTAGGAAACAGAAGTGAAGAGTCTATTTGTCCATGAAACTTGAGAAAGGTACAACCACACATTAACCAGATATGATACAGCTAATCAGCTCTTTTAACATATGACCACGTGCCTGGCAGTAAAATGTGTCCTGAACATAAAAATCTCAAAAACTTTCAGCATAGTGAGACACAAGGATTATATTCGGAGCCCCTGGGCTCTGACTATCAAATGCAGATTTGGCCACATCCATCTCAGATACTGTTGCAGAGCTGGATCCTAAATCTCATTGTGATGTGATCAAATTAGGATACACTATTCCTACACAGTGCAGCCTCAAACCACAAGCTTATCACTACCAAACAAACAGAATAAGACACAGCACTTCCAAGTAACGGATCAAGAAACAAAGTGCTTCAAACACACATAAAGCCTGTGGGATTTAGGCAGAATTTACCCCAGCCTCAACTCTGTTGCAATTTCTCTTTTTTTTTTTTTTTTTTGTCTTGTGGACACAGATTAAAACATGCTGTGACCTTGGCAGGTCAATTGCAAAATAATCAAAAGAAGTGATTATCACCCTCTACTTAACACTCCCTGCACCACATCTAGAACACTGCATCCACATTTGGGACCACCTTCTCCCTCCACAGCACAACAAAGACATTGATAAGCTGGAGCAAATTTATCAGATGGCACCTAGATGTTTGGGGACTGGAGCACCTGCCCCTTGAAGAAAGGCTGAGTGATCTAGTCTTTTACAGCACAGAGAAGAGACAGCTCCAGAAAGACCTAATAGAAGCCCTTCCCTGCCTAAAAGGAAGTACACCTCCCTGCTTTATCCCTGTGCATGTAAATCAGGATAGACTCAAAACAAGCTCAGTAAGCCCTTAGAACAAACAGAGGATATTAATAATTCCTTTCAAGAGTAGCAGTTGGATTTTCATTATCAAGAAACTGGTAGTGCAAAGTTTTCCACTTGTGCCTGACAAGGCTGAAATCCTACTAGTCAGGTACTTCAATAAGAAGCACCACAAAGACCAAGCCCTCCTGCAGATGCGAGCCCATGTCTGCATGCAGCTCTCCTTCACAGCAACCATCACCAGGCAAAGCATTAACTTTGTGGTACTCTGCCTGAGCTGGCTCTTAATTTGGCAGCCCGGAATAGTAATATATATTAAAAACCCAAACTTCTTTGTTGGACCTTTGGTTTGAAAGGAAAAGGAAGAGGCCACTTTGCCCTTCTTAGATTCTGTGGATAAACCTAAAATCAAAACATGTTTGACAGGAACAACAACATATCACTAACCGCTTCATCCCTAAGCTAACTGCACAAGTAACCTTTCCTAAATTCCAGTTAAATGAACTGAAGACTTCTGAGCAGGAAGTGCATATGCTTTAGACGCAAAATTCCTCCCATCTTTTTAGTTACTGACAAAGTTATTTCCTAAACTGAGTGTGACTTACAGAAAAGAAAAACCCCACAGTACAAGCTATATCCACCAACACTTTTCCACTTATATAAATGTTTCTTCATTCAAACATATATCAAAAACATATACATTTATTCTCATGCCAAATAAAACGTTAGTGGGCGCACATTTTTTTTTTAAAGCATCCCACAGGATGGTAAAACACTTAAAACCAAATTTTTCAGTAAAATGCTTTGTGAAAAGCACAAATCATTCAGGGCAGAGTATTTTCAGATGCCTTCTCTTTTAACAGCTGTATTAACAACTACAGTCAACAATTCCAAAGGACATTTACCAGCTAAGATAAAATCTAATAATCACATTTCAGTAGCTATTCTGGGAATCCAAATCCCTAGACTGAAAATCTTACCCACGGACTACATTCAACATTCAACACAGGCATTTACAAATACAACCTGAAGTACTTGCAGCTGGAGACCGCCCTTGCTTCTGAAGCGTTACAACTCTTTTTATTGATATTTCAACTATCACCATGGTGCAAAAGGGCTCTGTGAGCAGTTACAGTCCTGTCTTTAGTGTGATTGGCAATTACCTGCAAGTTCTTCATTTGTACTTTAAAAGCCACGTTTCTTTTTCACAGGTCGAGAAGAGCCACAAAAAAAACAAAAAACCAAAAAAAACCAAAAAACCACAACACACTTAGTGAGGAAAAAGAAGCTTAAACACATAAATACATGCATCAACTCCTCAGATGCAGATCTAACCTCCCAGTAACTACAAAGGGAAGTCAGCTCACCCATGAAGTCTGAAACTGCATTAAGATTGTAACCTGCAAGTTACATGTCCACAAATTTTAAGACTTCAGCAGCACCCTTTTTAGAAGATTCCACAAAAATGTTACAAGCACTTTAGGTCAGATCTCACAGGTTACCTTCTAGCCTGTTTTGGATACAGTGCAGGTTACAATTTTTCTTAGGGAATTCCAAGAATAACAGTACTTCTGGCACCTTTTCAAAGCACAGACACCAGCTCTCATACCCAATCTTATTTCCCCTTCAAGACATAAGTGTTTGCTTAGGTGATACACAGCCAGTCACAGAAAGAGGATATCCATTTCAAAATGGTTTCATAACATTTGGTTCCATTTTCTGTTTTCTCAGGTTCCATATACTACACACAAATGGAAAAACTTCACAGTGCCAGTTTCTTGATAATTAAAACTTTACTGCCACTGGAAGTAACCTTTAAAATCCTCTGTTTATTCTAAGGATTGAGTGAGTAAGTGTTGATTCTGTCCTAACTTACACACAGGGGATGAAGGTGGAAATAAAGGACTGTACACACCCTTGACCACTGAAAGCAGATAAAATCTGCACCAGTTAAAAAAAATACTACTGGATATTACTTTTAATATTGATTATAAGATCATTACAATTGCACTAAACTATACCCAACCCTTTAACTCTGATCTTGGAAGCCCTGGATTCCAAAAGCAATCCACCTGAGTTTGGAGGTTCCAAGACTGTTAGTTCTTCCAGTTGGGATTAACAGTGCGAACAGAAACGTATGCTTCCTGCAGGTAACAGTGTGGTTGTACAGTAATGCTTTGACATTTTTAAATGGAATGATTTTCTGGATGTTTCCAAGATCAGAAAAACAAATGCCAGAAGCAATCCCAGCCAGGCAGATGATGAGACTCTTTCCAAACCAGTCTTTTAACTGCATAAAAAGCAGATACCGATGTAACTATTGACAAGATCAGCACTTCAAAATAGGCTGTCGAGTGCAGGGCAACTTGGAAAAAGGCAGTGAAGAAGCATTACAAGGAGCTGAAATAAGTAGCTCCAACAGCTCAGTCATCTTTGTAGTGTGGCAAGTAACTACAGCACTGTTGTTTTCCTCAAGTATTTTATACAAATTAAATAGCTCTCAGTATCTGGCTTTATCAGGACTACACTTCTTACCCAAGTCAGGCAAGCTCATCTGAGAAATAAGCCAGCAAGTATCTACTTTACTCCCACCCCTCTAAGACTTAACAGTTCAGCAACAGACTGACCCACATAGTTTAAAAACCCTGTGGGGAGGCAGCAGTGCTAACAGTAATTTCTCCCAAAACACAAGAGTAGAACTAACTTCTCTGTTTGGGCCCATTGTAACAGCTTTTTGACATGTTGATGTTTATTTGCTTTCCTGTCTTCAAGCAGGCAACACATTTTTGAAGGCCATAAAGGTGTGGTGGAGACAATGTCTCTATTAGGAACCTGCTTGAGATTTGTCTTGCCTTTGAAGTACATAATTTGCTATTACTTTTCTTTAAGAACAAATAATTTAAAAATTAGCTTGAGCACGCACTTGCCTTCAAAACAATGCACAGAACTGAGATAAAAAGTCATCAAAACAGCAAAATGCTGCTTTAATAGTCCACTGCTCTCAGATAGCTAATCTAAACAGCTAAAGAATTTTCTCAATTATGCATTCATGCACAAAAACACTAACATTTTTCTACATTAGTTTTCTCTTCAGAAAAACTACGTAACATTCCATAATGAAATCTGTCATTAATGGAAACAGCATGAGAAATGCATCCTCACAAACACGGACTTCCACCTATAAGCACATCTCCTCAGATGAAGCAGACCACTGCAGTCCATAATACCACCCATTGAAGTCAGACATACATACATAAGTGGACTTCTACAGTCCTGGCTCCAAAATCATTAAACTAGCTATACCAAGACTTTCTATTTTTCTTAACTGAAAAAAAAAAAAACCAAAAATCTGACCATAGGTAAAAATGAAGAAACAAGATATTCCCCCAACAGAAACTGTGTCCCAAGTATTCCTTCCTCACCACTTTGCACTGCTTGTTGTACGTTGTACTAGGTTTTACGTCCTCAGTTACCAAGTTGTTCAGGTATATGGGAACTCAACAACATAAACCACTACAAAGCAGCAAGCGTTGTTTGCAATACCTCCACAGCAGCAAGTTACCAAGTGAAAAGCATCCCCAAGAGGGCTTTCTGGACACAAAAGAGGTGCACAGCACCCACCGTGAAACTAGTTGAACCTCGTGAAGTGCTCCTCTGTTAGGACACAGAGGCCCTTTCCCCCATGTGGGCAGCAAAGGCCGTTCAGGAGGACGTGTGCTGTTATAAACCTGCCTGGAATTTAACCAGCAGCGAACAAGAGCTCACCACAGCACAAGCCTCATGGCTTCTGTAACTCAAGAGGCGCGCGGCCTCCCCTGCTGAAGGGAAATCGCATCTGAAGAGCGAGAGCGCTGCAGGACACCCGCCCCAGCGCGCTAAAAGCCTCACGGCGCAATTAAAAAGAGAAAGAAAACAGGGCGGGAGGCAAAAATCTGTCAGGGCTCGGGCCGAGATGCACCGAGAGCCCCGCAGTTTACCCCCACACGGTGCAGGATCCCTAAGGAGACTGAGGCGAAGACGCCCGCCCCCAGGGCAGCTCTATCCCCCCTCAGCGGCATTTCAAGGGGCAGTTACGGGAGCTGCGCGGCGCCAACCCTTTACCGCGCGCGCCCCGTGAGCGCCGCGCCCTGATTGGTGCCCGTCGGGCGGGTCGCCCTGCAAGGCGGCGATGGATTGGCCGGCGGGGAGAGCTGCGCTGTAAGGCGGCGCGCGATTGGCCGGCGGGCGGGGGCCGCGCTGTAAGGCGGCGCGCGATTGGCCGGCGGGCGGGGGCCGCGCTGTAAGGCGGCGCGCGATTGGCCGGCGGGCGGGGGCCGCGCTGTAAGGCGGCGCGCGATTGGCCGGCGGGCGGGGGCCGCGCTGTAAGGCGGCGCGCCATTGGCCGGCGGGCGGGGGCCGCGCTGTAAGGCGGCGCGCCATTGGCCGGCGGGCGGGGGCCGTGTGCGGGCGCTGCCCGGCTTTGTACACAGCCCGGCCCGCTCGGCCCTTTAACAATGAGCGGGGCGGGCGGCGCCGCGTGATGGCGGGGGAGCCCTGGGGCGGCCGCGCCGCTGCGTAGGGGGAGCGGCGCCCTCGTTCGGGGGACGCGGCGCCCGCCCTCTCGTCGGGGCGCGCTCGCCGGCTCCGCCGCGTCCCCCGCTTTAACGAGCCCCACTTGTGCCCCGCATGGCGGCCAGCTGGGCCGGGGCGCCGGGGCGGCCCCGCGGCGCGGGCGGCAGCTGAGCACGTTTAACCGAGCGAGGAGGGGGCGAGGGCGGCGCCGCCTGTCCCGCCCCTCAGCCGGCGCCGCTTCCTCCGCTGTGCCCGGGCCCCGCGCCGCGCCCATGGAGCTGGAGCCACAGTGGTGGACGGGGCAGCTGGCGGCCGACATCCACCAGGCGCTGCGGTACAAGGTAGCCCCGTGCCGGGGGTGGGGGGGGATGGTCCCGAGCCCCGCGGCGGCTGCCCGGCTGTGGTTGGGGCTCCCCCCGCCGCGCCCCGGAGAGGCGGAGGGGCCCGGGGCGAGCGGGGACCGAGCGCGGGTGGCTCGAAGCGGCTGCTCCCCCAGGGAAGCGCCTGGTGCCCACAGCCGAAAACCGGTTGGCAGTGACTGAACCTACTAAAAATGAGCTTTTGCCTCCTGATAGTGCTTGATGAGTGGGTTTCTAGGGGCACTGGGTATAAACTGGAGAGGGGCAGATTTAGGCTAGGTATTTCTTCACCATGAGAGTGGTGAGGGCCTGGCACAGGTTGCCCAGGGAAGCCGTGGCTGCCCCATCCCTCGAGGGGCTCAGGCCAGGTTAGATGGGGCCTTGGGCAGCCTGAGCTAGGGGGATGTCCCAGCCCATGGCAGGGGGGTTGGAACTGGATGATCTTTAAGGTCCCTTTCAACCCGAACTATTCTATCATTAGCTGGCCTGACGGTGTGACTGCTAGAAGTTTGGGGGTTTTGTTTGCAGGAACAGGGTGGCGGGGAAGATACTCAAGAGAAGGGTAGGATCATCTGTTTGGTACCAAAGTTACAATTATTCAACCCAAGTTGAATAATTTCTGAAAGGTGAATTCTAAAGCTTAGTAGATGAGGAGGGGTTGTTGGTTTGTTTTGTTTGAAGGTTTTTTTCACTTTACTGGCATGCTTCAGAACTTTTAATTGACTTTCAAACTTTGAAAATTTTGGGTGACTTCATTCCGTCTTGATGTCATCAGCCTGTTCTCCAGGGATTTTAATAGTACTCAAAATCCTACTTAATCGGGGCTGCACAATCTAACTCATAAATTTATTCATGATAACAGAAGACAGCACTGCTGCTGTGTACGAGAGGAGATACTAACTCCTAGGCAGGAGCCTGGGGAATGCTCTTTTGACCACCCCGAACTTTGTATTCAAAATAGATTGTGTTACAGATTTTGCTCATCTATGGTGCTGGTAGGACTTTTGTTTTATGGGGTTCCCCCCCTGAATTTGAGACTGTGTGAGGTTTATGCACGCTTAACTGGATGCCTGAGCGCACACTGTAATCGGTGTCAGTGCAACATCAATCAGATCAGATTAAGTCAGGATTTACATGTACACACAGCAAATGTTGATGCGTGCACACCCCATTCCTCTCCCTAACGTTTCTACTTTCAGCTATCTGTTAGTGCCCTTCTTCTGGAGGCACATGCAGGAGATATAGCAGCATTGGAACATGCAAACACTTCAGTACAAAGTCTGGTTGCTCAGACTTGAGCTGCAGCAGGAGGGTGTTGAGTTAAGCTATTGGACTTTGCATTGAAGCAGCAGAGGAGCACTTACATACCCTTGCAGTTTCCCTGCTGGGAGGTACAGCCTTTGCATTAGAGGAGATGGGAGAGAAATGGTAAAAGGTGAAGTCACTCCAGGTGATTGCCCAATTGAATAATCTTAAATTTTTATACTAACGTTGTGCCGAACCAAATTATTTCTTAATTCTTGTGTAATACAATGAATAGATTTTTTTCTGATGCTGAATTGATGGGTATAAATACGTTGAAAATTCTGTGATAAATTTGAGGATATCAGCTATATAATCTGATGCTAATTCAAAGTGAATGATGGTTTTAATAAAATTACATGCTGCTGTCCACCTAGGAGCTGAAGCTGCCCTCCTACAAAGGCCAATCTCCCCAGTTACATCTGAGAAGATATTTTGCAGATTTGATTGCCATTGTGAGCAATCGATTCAGACTCTGTCCTGCTGCACGACATCTAGCTGTGTATCTGTTGGACCTCTTTATGGATCGTTATGACATATCTATACAGCAGCTGCATGTGGTTGCTCTTTCCTGTTTACTTTTAGCAAGTAAGTATGTGGCACCAAGCTTTAACTAAAGCAATCTTGGTTCTGCTGCCAAGCACAAGGCGTGTCTTGATGGGATACAGCAGATGGGGAAAACAAAGTGGTTATAATAGACAGGCAGATTAGGGTGTATCAGTTTGGCCCAACTTGTAGAGCCTTTCTTTAACCTCTCATTTTGACTTCTGTTGGCACCTGATTGAGACTGAGGGAAGGAAAAACAAACTGCAATTAAAAAGCAATGTTTAAGCTTGGAAACAAATTGTTCAAAGGTGAACTTTCAGAGCTGTACTGTAGGAATAGAAAGACTGCCTTTCTGAGGACATATCAAAATTAGTAGATCTAGTGCTGGAAATGAGAAATTTGCATATCTGTGATAAAGGAAGAAATTAATTAAACCATATGTAGACTGTACTGCACCTGGCTGATGGTGCTGTGTGGTTCTGAGCACTTAAGATTTCAGAAAATGCAGTGTTCTTTAAGCAGGCTAAGGCTAGCATACATCCTCTATGGTCACGTACAAAATGTAATACTGGTAAAATACATTGGTGAATGACAGTAATCTGAAGACAGAATTAATTACAAACATTCTTTGATCAGTGCTGCTTACATTGACCTTATCTAGAGTCTTGTAATATGTATCTATCTTCTGACATTTGTGATGTGTCCTTTTAGATGTCCCCGAAGAGATGTGGGTGTAGTTTACTGGGGTACCTGCTAGCCCTTGTTCTTAAACCAGTAGATTCAGAGTAATGGGTCCTGGCAGCAGAACTAACTGTTGGTTCAGTTTCAGCTGATCTGTTTCTCTGAATCTATTTTTGCTTTCTCAGGGTGCATAGTGTTGTGGCTCTAGGCCCTCTTCGCTAGAAAACAGAGTAGTGAGGTGTTAGCTATTTTTTATATACTGCTTCCTTTCATTGCATCCCCTTACTCCACCAATGCAGCTATTCAGCAGAACAGTTAAACAAGAAAAAGGTTATTTCAGATTCTTCTGTGGGTAAACTTTGACTGGATGCCACCAGTTAGCAATCATTACTAGGCAAGAGATGAGGTGCTGAGTATGAAAACCTTGTCTCAGAAATGAGTGTAATCCATTTAGGAAAAAGGATTGGCTTTGAACTAATGCCATATTTTCAAATGAAGTTCATGTTCTGAAGAAAATTATAATTTAAAAAAATAAACCTCTGCCATCTTTCATAACAAGCTGTAAGTAGAGCTCCAAAAGCCTGGAGTAGTTGCTCTTCTGAGTGGCAGTGCATGGATTGGTTCAGAAAGAACAAACCAGAATGCTATTTTAAACTTTTGCCCTGTGTGGCTTAAACAAGCAGTTTAATCTGCAGTGCAATAAGTTGGACTAGTCACACTGATGTATCTGATAAGTTTACAAAAGCAATAAGAGAAATGATTGCAACTACTGAAACTTTTACTCCTGTAATTTCCTGAGTACGGGAAACAAAAACTTAACAGACTGGGACTGATGTTGGATTAAGTCGAGTGTAAGTACCTCCACTGTTGAAAAAAGCTAATGTTCAGTACGTTCACTCCTGCAAAACTCTTTAAAAATGTGCATTAACAACATATCGTGTAGTACTGAATAGCAAGTGTAAGATGGAAAGAATTTGCAATGAAATTGAAACGGTACAACCATATGGCAAACCGTGTGGAAATGTGACACTCACTTTTTAACGGGTTTTCTATGTACACAATTTTGCTTTAGGCTAAAAGCATACAGGCCTGACAAGCTGAAGTCCAAGGAATGCTGAAGCAACTAGTAGTGTTTAAGTTGAAACGGTATCTATGGCAGTGTGGGTTTTCAGGTGCATATTGCTGAACTCCGCTTGTTTAAAACACTGGAGCAGCTTAACAGCTATCAAATCTAAAAAGCTACCTACCATAACAGGCATTAAAAGCAGGCACATTAGCTAGAGCTCTAGCTATACTCTAACAGAGTTTTAGAAACAAAACAGGTGCATAGAGATAGGAGGGTGATTAAAGCCAAATGCTGTGGTGTTGTGTATTGCAACTCATATCACAGTGGTATTTCATTTATGATGGGGACACCTTACACGATATTTTTGTGTCAAAACTTGTGTATGCAGTGCCTGTGATGTCCTAATAGAGCTTACTTCTGCTCTTGGCAACTGGCTTTTGTGTGCCAGGGCAGGAAAACCAACAGGAAACATGGAACTGTACAATATTGTACATGGTGTTTGACATTACCTGGTGAAATTTAACCCATTATAGCACACACCCCTTTTTGCATCTGATGACATCTTCAATTTGAGCTGTGTATCTGCAGGAAAGTCTGAAGCTTGTTTGACACAGTAGAATTGAAATATGACCAATGCAGACATTAGTTATCTATCTGTTTTATAGTTCACTCATGCTGAACCTTTTTTCCCCCCCCTCTTCTTTGTGTTCACCTGAAGGTAAATTTGAAGAAAAGGAAGACAGTGTTCCCAAACTTGAACAGTTGAACAGCTTGGGTTGTATGACTAACATGAATTTGGTACTAACAAAACAGAATTTGCTTCATATGGAGTTGTTATTGCTAGAAACATTTCAGTGGAATTTGTGCCTCCCAACTGCTGCTCATTTCATCGACTATTATCTTTCTATTGCTGTCCATGAGACTGATCTTCATGATGGTTGGCCAATGGTTTGCCTAGAGAAGACTAAGTTATATATGGCAAAATATGCTGATTACTTTCTGGAAGTATCGCTGCAAGGTGAGTTACTTATTTCAGGTAAAGATGCCTTTGTTGTCTTGACAGAAAATGTCCAACTTAAATGAATCTTTTTCTTACTCCTTCTTTCTAGATCATGCATTCTTAAATTATGCCCCTTCTTTAGTTGCTACTGCGTGTGTGGCTTCTTCAAGGATTATCTTGCGTCTCTCGCCAACGTGGCCTACCCGACTGCATCATCTTACTGCATACTCCTGGGATTTCCTAGTGCCATGTATTGAACGACTATTAATGTAAGTCAACAACAGCAGCTTTTTTTAAGCCCATTTCTGCATCTGTTGTTGTGCTTAATTGCTATTAGTGCTGCAAGTAAATTTCTTTTTTAATTTCAATTTTTCTATCCTAACAATACTTAGGTAACTATTCTGTTCTTTCCAAAAAAGAAAACCTTGTCAGATCTAACCTCTTTCCCGTTCTTTCAACAAACAAACCTCAGCCTTACATTTCCACTGAACATCTTTTGGCATGCTTTGAGAGCCTGTTAAATAGCTTGTTTCCAAACTCTGTACTGTGCTCAGAAAGGAAAAAGAGATTGCGAAGAGTACCAAAGGCACAGGGGCTTCTACTTACTCTGAAGACTCTATGCTGTTGAAGTTCAAGGGATGCTCCAGATTATGGATCAAACATGCAGGCTGTTTGAGTGGCTATCTTTGCGGGGAGGAAACACTGAAAAGGTTGTAACCAGTTTTGCTGTATTGATGTTTGCTCTACAGCAGAGAGACACAACTAACATGAGATAAAAACGCCTGCAAATGCCAAGTGAACCTTGCTGGGAGGAGGTTTTACATAATCAGTTCTTCTGTTGTAAACCGTAATGCCAAAACCTATGCCCATGTAACTGCTTTCCTCCTGCAGGAGTTTGCTTTTGCCTAGATCTAAATACAATGCGGTCCATAGAAGTACAGGAACAGCTGTATCTGGGAGAATCATATTTTCCTTATAATTGTAGTGTTATTACCTCTGACAGCTTGTTTTGGCTTCACTAATATGTGAAATGAAAAGGATAGTATGAGGACATGCAAGTGCTGTTACAGAAGTGTTTCCAGTATTGCTCTGGAACTGCTTGGGGGCAGGGAGGTGTGGGCAAAGCTTTTCAGTCATCTTTGCAGTGGACTGTAAAAAGATAGCAACCCCTTATGAAAAAAGAGTGAGGTATTGAACCCTCACTGTCTTCAAGAGATCTGCTCTGCATAGGCAGTATCACAAAACTTGGATGATTTTTGAGATTCAGGCCTGACTGAAATGTGTGGGTGGCACCTCAGCATAAAACCAAGAAAAAGAGTATGTCTAAATATGTTTGAGATGGGTGTAAATCAAAGGGAATTCAGGGGAGCTAAACTGTCAAGTACTGGGTATGAGAGAAAAAAGGCGAGAGGAATTAAAAAATGCATTTCCACTGTTCAAAGCAGGGTCTAATATAAATATACATATGTTCTTTTAGTATTGTAATGTAGATCTTTAAAATCCCTCTGATGTCATGTCTTTAAAATCCCTATTCTCTATTACCCAATTTAAATGAGGTAGGAGCAGCAAGTAAGTTTTAATTTTGGGTTCTGGTCATCTGGCACTTTAGTGCAGTACACTAGCAGACGTTATTATGCTGGTAATTTTAGATACTGCTATATTATTTGTATTGTACTTGGCTTTTATCTGCATTTTGTGTTGCTATAAAGTGAAATACTGAAAAGAAATGTATCCTCAAGAAACAAATTTTAAAAACTTAAATTATTTTAAAGGGTAGACTAAAGTGATTTTTTTTTTTTTAAATAGCTTTGAAAGCTTTCAGATAATTGCACCACATGTTGGAGTGCTCTTAAAAGTTAACCCAAAGAATTTAAATTATTTTAATGTCTATTTTCATGAACTGTCTTATCAATTTGTTTTAGTGCACATGATAATGATGTGAAGGAAGCAAACAAGCAAAAAGGACAACATGCTCAATCTGCCCAACATACTGTATTTCAGGCCTCAGCTCCAACTTCCCAACAGGCTAATAATGCTCAACAGCACATGCCACAGTATCTCCAAACTCATCAATCTTCATTACAGTATCACCATCAGGCATCACACCAGCAAAACTGTCAACAGATATTATCATCTAATCAAACAGCGTCTTTCCCACTTCAGACTTGTCCTGCTGCCTTACAGTCTAGCATTCAGGGTCGAGGCCACATACAGACTGGTGCTGCGGTGTCACTAGCTGTTCCACTAGAAGTGAAGCCATGTCTAAGTGTCTCCTACAACCGGAGTTATCAAGTGAATGGACGATATTCCTGTATTACTCCCTGTTTTGAGAGGTGATAAATACAAAATTGTTTTGTGCTTGTTTGTTTGGGGTGGTAAGTTCTGTTGAGGGGAATTGTTTTGGGTTGTGTTAAACCTCAAGTAAGTTTGAGGGCAACAAATACAATAAAAAGTGCCTTTCCAGAAAAAAAAGCAACTGGATTGGCAACTAGTCCCATAGTTCAAATGCAGACTGCAAAAAATAAGCACACAGAACACCCTCTAAAAAGAATGTGCATACCTGGGAGTAATAAGTTCTTACTCTGGGACTCAGAACGCTCCAACACACCTCTTTGAAATACTAATCAAAAGAAAAATAGCTGTGGACTAACTACAGACTTACCTTTTAATGAAGGAGATATGCAGTATTATTTTGAAGACATTTATGTGATACCACCATGCAGTATTAACGCTTACTTTAAACTTACTGGAACTTAAGAATCCATTAAATGCCAGGCTTCTCCAGACATTGGGACCACAGGAAGAACCAAGTCTCATCTGGCTGACTCCATGCTCTTGCCCCTTTTTTGGCACTTGTGTTGCATATTTCCTTTAGGCTAAGGCATTTGAGTTAACTGGTATTTTGGCTAGTTTTTAAGTTTTGTACCTCACAGGATAGACACTATATTTTTACTTCTTTTCTCCTCCCTATCCTTTTTATGGTTAAAGTAACCCTTTCATACTAACTCAGGGAATTTTCTACTTGTTACTCTGTGCTGCTGGTTTGTACACTTAATTGGGTATAACTCGAGAGAAGAAGGCAGAGTGAGAAGAGACTATAGCAAGTGGAATGGCTTTTCTTCAGGGCATCTATGTGCAGAGTACCAAAGGGATATGTTAGTGTTCGCAGAATCTAGATGTGAGCCGCTCAGCAGCGTGGTATTGAGTAATTAAAGAAAAGAGTTTCAGCTTAACTGGTACTGTACCAAAACTACTACAGTGGCTGAGATTCCTCTGTGTACACACTCACAAACACACGCGTATTATTAACCAACAGAAGGCATCCTCCAATTGGACTGACAGTATCGCTTATGCAAAAAAAAAGTACAGTTAAATGCTTGTAGAAATCCAGTTCTGTCAGACTTACAGCGGAGGGAAATTCTCAGGTAACAGTGGGGCAACTTCTTCTACTATTTGGGAGTTCCAGAAGAAAATACAGAGATTTACTCTTCCAAAAGGGTGGATCAAAATTATATTGCAGAGTGAACTGCTTTATCACAATTAAGGTGCTAATAACTTTATGGAATTACACTATCTCCTGTGGAGGGGTTGTCTGAGGGTGGAAAGCTTCACTTATCCCACTCTTGGATGAAAATGGTGGTAGAGCTACTAATGGAGGATTTAGGTTTTTTTAAAAAAACAGATACCTGACTTTCTCTTGTGACTGAGTATGGGAGGAAGGGGTATGGATGGCAGGTTTCTTAGTACTGTAAAATATCTTTATAGTACATCAGCTTAAGGCTTTTTTTTTCTGTTTTGTTTGGGTTTTTTACCACCTTTTTTTCCTGTCTTGATGGCAGCACTTAAATTGTGTACCATCTAATGACACGGAAGTATTGTGAATCTTACTGTGACTGTTTTGAAACTAGGGGCAAATTAACATACATTATCAATGTTAATATAAAGGCTTTATCACAGGAGAGAAGGGCCTTACCATAACATTCAGAATGGAGGGAGGACAGCTGTGTTCATTTTTTCTGGGGCTGAAGGAGACTATGCTACAAAAACCTATTTACTGTTGAGGAGAAGAAATCCTGATTCTCTTGTTTGGTCATTTGGGTTTTTTTTGCCTAAATCCCAATTTCTGTTGCGGACTTTTGTAGCATATATGTGCAAGGGGGATAACAGTGTGAATGAAAGAGATGACCCTCGCTGCTTTATGCTAGAGAATCAACTTTGAAATAGGCACAGTATGATCAGTTCTTTAATGAAAGTGCAAGTTGGTTTGGTTTTGCTTTTGGGTTTTTTTCCCTCCTTTCCATCTCTTGATGAATATTTCCCCATGTCTGAGGGTAGTCTTAAGTGGAGACTTTCCACCTCCTAAGATGCCATGCTTTTTATTTAGCATTGTTACCCATTTAAGAGGGAAATGGACTTCTTTCTGCCAGTTTCATTTTGTTGCAATGCTCTATCCAAGTCCTCAGTGCTCCAACTACCTCTGATGCTATGAATGTACAGTCTTGTAGTAGACCATGACTTGAAATAACAGCAGATGCCTGTAGCAATTTTTTTCTGTAAAATCTTTAAATCGGCTTACTTGTCATCTTTATTTGTGACACAGCAGTATAGGCTCCTCTTTTTTTGGGGTATTAGTGAATTTATCCCATAGGCATTTGATATATAAAATTTAACTAATACTTAACACTGGAATTATAATGCGCGGGGGGCTTATTCAGTTAGTTAATACCGCAAATTTACATTTAATAGGGTATTTTTTATTTGACTATCAGTTCAACTGTAAAAACTTCCACTACATGCTGTTTGTTTTTAATTTATTAATTAGTCTGAGTTTTTTCACACTACAGCTGCACAACGACTACAGAGAAAATGTACACTGAACAGTTTCAATATATTATTTAAAAGGGCTTTACTGGTGTACATTAAAAATACACTGTTCTTACTATTAGAACCAAAAGGTGGGTTTTATGGCATAAATAAGAATGGTGCTCCTAAATGCAAAATGTCCAAAACAATGGAATCTTTGTGAGTGCTATGCATTCAACTTATTTTTTAAAATAAAACTAGTTTTGAGTAAGAATGCTCCAGTGTGTGTTATGCTTCTCTGTGTGTGTTGGTTTCTTTTTTTTAGTATGTAAAATGACCCTAATCTGTCTTACATCATCCTGTGCGTGGGCTGAAGATGTAAAGACTTTCTTCTTTCTCCCCACCCTTTCTGTGACACTCTTAACAAGCTTTGGGAACACTCTGACTTTACAATTAAAAAAAAAAATTGAAGGAAATCATGCAGGAAGGGGGCTTTAAAGCAAATTGCACCCACAGCATATGCTTAAACATTGTATAGTTCAACAATGTATGCACAACTGTAACAAAGAAAACAAGAACAAAAGAGCTATAGTAGTTCAAGAGAAGGGGGTTGAATTCATTTTGTTGTGGGGTTTTTTGTTTTTTGTTTTTTTTTTTTTTTAAAAAGCAATACTGGCAATCTTGTACTTTTAATACTAGAACAGCTTTTTGGCAAGAGCTACAAGCAGTTATTTTTATTTACAATAGTTAGGAAAGCTCTGTTATATTTAAGAAAACAAAGACAGATATGTAAAGCATTACTTAGAAGTTTTCAGAAAATTAAAACAGACAATTGAGTAGAAATAACTGAGCATTATTCTCTGTGTATTAACACATTGGCACAGTTACACTAGGGATATTACAATATGGGACCCCATCAGAATGGGTACTTTTAAGAATTACCCGCCTTTCAGTTTGACTTAGAGGCTTCTACTAGGACTCCACAGCAGAAGAGCAAGTTGTGAATCTGTCTATTGACAACACATGTTGTGAAAGATTGTGCCAAAGAGTATTCTGCACTACCTTTTTCTTCAGAAGTCAACTATATGCACATTTGCATTCCATAGAAGAGTTTTCTAGTTGTTTTGTTTGTTTTTAAAACAGTGACAACAGTAATATTTTGGTAAGTGTGCAGTATGTTCAGATGCATTGATTTTGCGGGAGGAGGAAGGGCGCTGCATTGCTGCAGACCTTCAGAGATGGAGAAATTCTTCAGAAATATCACAGGCTGAGTTTCCAGGGAAAGTGCCTGTAATTTGAGAGTGATTCTACACTTCTGGCTTTGCATTAGATCTTGGTGCTTGTAACTTATCTTCCTACTCACTCGCTGTGGTGCAGTAAGGATAGTCTCCAAGGACTTGGATATTTCATAACCTTCTAGCAGAGAGTAGGAATACCAAGACTATCTTTTTTGACAGATGAAGGAGTGGGTGTGTAACCATGCATCCAAAAGACTGTTGAATTATAGATGTGAAAACAGGATCCTACCAGGAAACAAGTTCTCTACTAGTAGAAAAATCCCTATCAGGGTTCTAATCCTGGGTTCAGATTATGTCCTCTAAGGGGATCCTTTCTCACCACAGAGAAGGCTGTAAATCTGTTTTGAGAACTTTTTGTAAAGTCTCCAAAGCCTTAGGAGCACTAGTTGGTAAAAAGGCAGCAAGCATGCAGCACTACACCTAGGAGGGACCGCCAAAGCTAAGCCACATCAAGAATATTTTCTACTTACTCAATCAAGATTGTGAGAACACAGAAGTAGCTTAGAAGCACTTCCATCACCACTTTATCTTCAAGAATGCTGCCTGTTCTGTTTGTTTCTACAAGCCATACCCTGTTTATATATTCCTATTTATATTTATGTTAGTTCATGCATTGGTTTATATTTAAAAGGAAAGCATTCTATCTCCCTGCTGATATAATTCCATTCTTGCATTCTCCCCCACTGACAAAGCAGTCAACATTCTGGAGGGGATAAAAATGTATTGAACTGCTCATAACAATCCCCTTGCAATACAGCCCTATTAAGAGGTTCCAAAAGATTATTTTCCAGAGTTAGTACAAATGCCATTTTTTCCACCATAGCAACACAAAACAGGTATCAGCAATGATGAACACATCCAGTGGAAAAAGAAAGTAAAGAGTCTATTTAGCTTTCTTACATACTTACAGTAAGACTATAAAACATGGATAAGCGGCACTTTCTTCTGCAACCTTTTACAAATTGTTCACTTTCCTTTGAAGAAGGCGCAGGACAACTCTAAATGGATTAGTCTTGCATATGTCAAAAGAATAATTACAGCACAAGTTACAGCTATCTCATAAATACTACTATATGTTGAAAAAAAACAGGATTAAAGTCATCAACATCTAAAAGTATTCTGTTTAATTTTACCTCACATACTGATGGCACTGACAGACTGAACAAAAATGGTATTGCTTAAAGAAGAATCTAGTAAGAGCAAACGGCAGAGGGGTGCAAAATAGTAAGACAGACAGGGTAAAATTGGTTTTCTTATTCGTCTCTCCATTACTAGAAAAAAGAAAACCAAGGAACACTAGTGGAAGTGAAAGGCAATGTATTTAAATACAAAATTAACTACAACGAATTATCACAGCTTTCCATGAGGGCAAGAGCTTAGCAGGATTTTCAAGAGATTAAGCATTTACGCAGCTAATGAAATCATTCAGGATTTAAGCCAAATACTAATGGAGGTAAGGAATAAATACCCCTTAACACAAATTAGTCAATAAGTGCTTATGACAGGATGTCTTGCACTTTCCACGTAGCAGCTCTGACTAAATGCAGAAAGCAGAGGACTTTCATAGATTTCATACAGTAAAGCAGTTACTTTTCAATAAATTGTTGTGGTATAATGGTGTGTATTTAATTCTGCTAAGCACTTCATATGCTGTGTGCTTTTCTTAGGCACTGAAGTAAAAAGGTGCAAATATTTGTTGAATAATGAAAAATACAGAAAATATTTATATGAGAGTACTGCGTGTTGTTCTTGATTCCCACAGCCAAGCTGATGCGATACTATACACAAAAGTAAAAGGAATAAACTGTTCACCAGGAATTCTGTTCCTACTGTAATACTGGTTTCTCTCCTAGATATAAAAATAATTTGTGTGCTTTTAAGAGCATCCCTTTCTTACTCTGCCTCACACACTTCCTCTGAAGTTCTTTGAGGAAAGAGTTGCCATGGTTTGCATAATTCAGCTCGAAAACTGTAACTGTATTATGACATGGTTGTTTCCATACACCAGTTGCACTGTCATAGCAAACCATATAGGCTGTATTTAGCTAGCAATTAAAAATTTTATTTTTTTCCTCTCTGCAAAGCAAATAATTATTGTGCATACAGTTTCTATGAACTTAAAACAGATAATTTCAATAATCTTCTACCTCATTTACATTTTTACTTCTGATATCCTCTAAATATCGTTTTCAGCATGTTTGATCCATAAGGTATTAAAGAAGCAAGTCAAGAAAAAAAGGAACTACGAAAGTTAAAATACAGGTAAATAGAGCATGCATGTAATAAGTAGTAATGAATGAAGCACAATCTGTATTACTTAAAAAACATCTATAGGATTTTATGATAAAAAATTTACTCTACTGGATTAACTTCCATAGCCACTACCAGTAAGTTATCAATTACAGTGTTAAATTGTGAGTCAAAGACTAATTTCACAAGTTTGGGGTTTTTTTACTGGATGCTAAAAGATAACCTCATACTTACTTAAGGTAGGATAAGCAACCAGTAGCTCTTGTGGCAGATTCAGTACCATTAATACACTTCATTACTAAAACTCACCTCCCTTCATTGTTAAAATGACAAGTTATTATTTCTTCTGTTTGGAAATTGTGCTTTACATTTCTTTTAAAAATGCATGCTCTTTGAAGAACTGTTTCTTTTTAGTGTCCTATAAACTAGAACATACAAATTACTTTGATTTGTAACTTCAAAGGCTGTCTATGTAGGAAAATCATGTAGGTAAATAATATTGTATGCTCCAAGGCATTAATCTGTCCTAGTTTGCAATTTTTAATGAATAAACATACCTACTAAACTGATATTCAATTTAAATTATTTTGAATTACTCTTGGTGGATGATAGTTGAGGCTTTACTGTTGAAACAATGGTTAAAAATCGTATTAACTTGAAAATTCTGTCCATCACACTTCTATAGGAAATAAATGTCTTATTCAAGGTGTGTCCAAGTAAAACTTACTGTATAATCATATGAAGTGCACTACAATCACACATTTTTGCTCACAGGTCTGTATTACATAAAATCATTTGAATAGAGTACAAGAGATGACATTTGAAGTATTACATCTATTTGATTCGTATTATATCATACGAAGTAAAAGGAAATCATATTTTTTTTATATATTCCTCAAAGGATTCTATTCACGAAGTTCCGGAAAAGAACAAAACTTGACAAGTAGACCAGTATTGGACTCGACCCAGAAGGGCACATCCTGTGACAAATTCTCTTGGGAAACAGTCTTTGCTAGTCTTCTAGTCTCAGAGAAGTAATAGAGAAATCTTGGAATGATGCCCTTAAATATTAAAATCTAAGGAACTTGTAGAATGAAATTGATATTAAGACCTACAGCATTCTACAAGTCACTTTCCATGATCCTATTCAAGTTGACAAAGTTAATTTAAATAAAAGGAATCTGTAAAATAGTTCATTAAAAATACACAGCTATAACGCCCCTTAATTCATTCTTTTCTCCCAAACTTTCTGCTTTATATGTTCTCATGATGGGCATCAGCTATGGCTGAATGCAGATGTGGGAACTTGACAAGAATAATCTAAATATTGTGACTGAACTTTCTGTTCTTCTCTGAACTCTTTGTGTTGCTCAGACAAACTTCACTTCAGTTCCTCCTTCAGGTCTCTGTGCTTTCCTCATCATAAGGGGAACACGCCTCTAGCTTTCACTGTGGTCACAAATTGGACAAGAGAAGCGCTTCCTTAAAAGTTTTTGTGAAAAGGCTATTTTGGACTCAAGGTAGCAAACGGAGGGTTGTCTTCACATCAGCTCCAAGATGTACAGAGACACAAGGAATACTCACAAACAATAATACTCACAACACTTCTTGTTATATTATGTACTACTGGGCACTGTGGAATATCATCACTCTGAAATCTTATTACCTTGCTTTTATAAAAACCAAAATTTCTAAGGAGTTTTGTGAATACCATAGGACTATATTCTATATAATTTTATATTCTCAAGAAGCAAAGAACAGAACAGTAACTGATCCAAGACAGTTCGTTCTTATATGCCTGGCTATTGCAACACTTATGACACATACTATCAAAATGCAAAGATGACATAATTGAGAACACAAAGCTTAAACTTTTTTTTGGCAGATTAAACAAGTAACAACTAACAGTGTTGCAGGTGTAGATGCCAGAACTGGTTCCTCATGTGCTAGCTTAGATCTCAATGGTTTTCTTAGGTCAAGATGCAGCACAGTGTTGATGCAGTTGTATCATTTCCAAAGCTCATGGAGGTCAGATATATCATTTTCATACAACACTGCGCTTTGAACTGATAAGCACTGCTGGGTGCAGGATGGTGCTGTGCAGACCAAAGACTCAAGAGTCATAAGCTCAGAGTTCACCTTTTCAAACTGATACAAAAAAAGACCTCTATCAAAAAACCCGCACATAACAGCAACATAACTATTACAAATTATAGTTGCAGTATCCTAGAGGAGCTCCAAGTATCAGATGAAGGGTTCCCAGTGTTGTGAACACTTTCTCATCTCACCAGCTGTATGTCTTCCCAAACATCACAGAAAGAGCAGCTGCCTGCTTTGCATCAAAACATCTGAAAGGTTCCCTCTGGTAGCATATTTTGAACTAAATGGAAAACAGTGGTGTAGCAATATAGAAAATAGTTGTCGAGACAGAAAACATCGAGACAGAAAACATCAAGACAGAAGTCTTAACAAGGGGTCTAGAGCTCAAAGGAGAGAAAGATCAAAACTTTCAAATATTATAAAGGCGCAGGAGATGTCAGGTTCTGGTTACACAGGTAAAACAATGCTTTTCTTCAGTATGATATTAGTTTTTTCCTGCCGCCTACTCATGCCTTTCAGCTCCCTCTTTTACCTGGCAGTTTACTCATAAGATATTCAGCAGACGAGTGGGCCACTCAGATAGCTGCTGCTTCTTCTGACACCTGCACATGTAGTTATACATTTCTTTGAAATTACAAGAATTTCAAGAATCTACAGCTCTTCAAGTAAGCATCCAATGAATAGCCCTGTGCACAGCTGTCCCTGATAGCACAGCATGTGTGTTGATCCACAGGCTTATAAGAAAGGTCTAAAATAATTTTATGATGTCTGTAATGATAATAACTGGAAGAAGTTACTCGGGAAATGTTTGGTTGTTTTTTTTTTTTCAAAAAGTCACCATGCTATTCAGTGTTTTGACAACTGAGATAGGAGATACCTCATGTATTCAATGCATTTTGTCAGTTCTTTCTACCTAGAATCATACAGTCATCAAGGTTGGAAAAGGCCTCTAAGATCATCCAATCCAACACCACCATGCCTATTTAATCACGTCCCAAAATACAACATCTACATGATTTTTTAACGCCTCCAGGGATATTGACTCCACTACTTCCCTGGGCAGCCTGTTCCAATTATTAATCAATATTTGTGTCAGTTGTTTATACCAATTATTATCACAGGCTTTATTTCCCTTTAAGTTCACAGTTCGCCCTAAGAATCCAAACATTTTTTTTCTGGCAACAATAAAGAAAAATGTAAACACTGGCAAGAATCTCAAAAAAAATGGATCTCCAAAGCTAATGACTCCCAGAATACATCCATTCTCTGCATGAAAGAGTTAAAGAATGAAGAATTTTGTTGCTAATCTTGGCATAAGGACAGAGTGGTATGAAAACATTTATTTTACAAAAAATCCCTACTTTATGAATTTAATTACTAGGAAAGCTTCAGAAAGAGTTTCAAGGAAAATGTACAAGAAAACTTCCATTCTAGAGACAGACTCAAGCAAGTCAATAAAATTATAAATACAGAGTGTTACCAATAGCCTATCAGTGTCTGCACAAGACAACTGTATCTAGCGTGGGGTCATAAACTATCACATATCAGCATACTGAAAAACAATTCCAGGAAGCTGAATCTTGATAAATTTAAACTGGATGTACATGGTAGAAATAAAACATTGTGAATAACCAATTCTTAGGACAATTCTAGGGGTGTGACAGATATTCTTGATCCTGATATCCAGTTCTTAAAATAACTACCTGAAAGAGGAGCTACGAGACTTTTTAACAAAAACCAGAAGTTCCTATCAGTTGGCTTCTTAAAGAAAGTAAACCCAGAATTTCAACAGCAGAAGCATTTCACAGAATGTCAGGTTTCTTGGGAAATTTCTAATTGTAGCTGGAAAGTTTGAACATTTTAGAGAACCCAGATTTTTTCTAAAACCAGAAACATTTAAATGGAACAATGTCTGTACTTCTTTAGTGAAAGCCATTGCCTTTGCTGACTCTGTCTGTCTTGGAACTTCATCTCATTGATAAACTGTGGTAGCTCAGTGTGGGAGCTCACAACATGTCATGGGATATCCACTCCCATCCATAACCCATAAAGGATATGTAAGAAGTCCTCCAGCCTACAAAAATCAGCACACTAGATGCAGTGTCTAATAAAATTGTTAATTTTCAACTACATTTTTCCCCAGAGCTTCTCTTTAAGGATATTTAAGGGAAAACCAGTTTGTTTTGTTCAAAGTACCATAATACCTAGACTAATACCTGTAAGCACAAAATTTTGCAGCTATAATACACTTCTTATTGGATTTGGATTTCAAAAACTTACTGTTAACAAATATTTCTAATATGCTTCTAATTGCAATTAATCCAAATGTGCTGAAAGTTTGAAATAAGAGGTAACAGATATAGACATGAATAGAGAACCAAGCTAATAATGAACTAAATTCTCTGTTACATGAACATATAAAGAAATAGGAAAGCTGGATTCAGAAAATATTATTTTAAAAGGTAGAGATTAAAATTATACAATTTGTCACACACAAGTTAAAACAAAGACTTTATCTGAAATACTAAATTCCTGACCTACTACATGGTATATCCCTACAGAGGTACTTGTTCAAAATAGCAGTTTAACTACCTAAAGCTGTAAATTGTGAGAGCTGGAAGCATTTACACTTTTTAGTCTCTTCTTCAGCAACAAAGTTAAATTCTTCTTGCAGCTGTTCAATACAAAATATTTTGGAATGGTTTGTTCCTTGGCTGTTGCATACTGTGAAAAAATGCAAAAACAAGGCTGGAGGAATTTACAAACTGTCACAATTTAAAAATAACTTTTTTTTAATTAGCCTTTACACAAATTTCCTCAAGATTTCGGATAACATTTCTGACTAGCATCAACAGCATAAACATATGGTAGTTTGTGGCTTATCTAAGCAGAAATTACTTGTCAGGCCAATCTATAGCGGGTTTTGTTTGTAAAGAAATAATTTTTTTTTACTGGAGTAAAAGGATACATTAATGCTTGTTCTATTTCCTTTGTTATAGTTTTACTTTAAAATATTTTTTCCTGCATCATAAATATCATCCAAGACACGAACAACTGCCTTTTCTAGTGGGTAGTACATAAGTTAAAGATGTTTCTTGCAAAGTTATCACTTAACTTCTCTCTTTTCAATGGATTATGACATAGCTGCTGTCCCTTTTAAGAGTTACTAGATGCATGAGATGTACAGAGCACAACTAGCTGAACCATACAGGATATGCAGCGTAAATCCAATGCAACGCCCTCACATCAGAATTATAGCCTGTATTCTCTAGAGTTAATCTGCGTACATGCAATAAATCTCATGTGCCCATAACATCCCAGAGTTACTAATCATGCACAAGACATCTGTACATCCTGGAAAGGACAGGATCTTTATCACAGTCACAGAAGTGACCTTTCTGTAACTGCAGCAAAAGATACAGCTTTCTCAGGTTTGGGGTTTTTTTCATTATTCTGGTAAAAGACCTAATCTCAGGCACCAGCTCTGTCCTGCAGTTTTAAATAACTATGATAAATACTCAAGTTTATTCCCTTGCTTTGCTCTTATCTATGAAATTCTTTTACAACATAATAACCCTTAATTCAGTCTCTGTTATTCTGTTATTTATAATCTTGAAGCCAAAGAACATGTATGAAAAATATGAATACTATCTGTAAGTACGCTGTCTCCTAGCATGTGCTATCAAAATCTGCTAAACAATACCATAATCAATTCCATCATACATAAATACGCACAATACTTTGGACTAAACTCAACTGCTTTCACTCATTCAATAAGTTTCTGTGTTACTGAGCCATCAAATTCCAGTAGCCATTTCTGAATTTATATTTTTTGGCACATAAAATCATTAACATTAATTGTAGAACATTTAAAGGAAAACATATTCATCATATCAGAAATTTCTTATAATGTATATAATTTTTAGAACACATTTTCAGTTCTAACAGTTTAATCAGATTATTCAATTTAATGTTAGATCTATTAAAAAAAATTAACTAGGAAGCACTAAGAAATCCTAAGCCTCCATACAAACATTTCTCACAGCTCTGAATGTGAATTCTTAACAGATGAGAATCCTGATAAACCTTAAAAATATACCATTCATTACCACCTGTATCAAGCAGAACTGATCAGGTGAGAAACAGATGCTACAGGAAAGCACCTTCGTTCATCAGCTGCCCAGAATAAAGCACACATGAGTGTGCCTGACATCAATGGATGTAGTTTCTCTTTTTCATCTAGAAAGAAAGGTACATCCAAGTCAAAATTTGTTGACAGAAGAGAAAAAGCCATTTTTAAAGTGTTGTTTGTGTGTATATTTTTTAAATATGTTTGAAAGGTCACCCTCTCCCCCCTGCCAAATGAGGCAAAACTTCCACTTCATTTTAACTGACCACAACAAGTACATGGCTTTCAAACAAACACTTTTCTACCTCACAGGTGTAGCACCTCACCCACATTTTAACATTTGAATGGCTGATAACTTACAATTTACAAACACTTAACAAGAATAGGTAGAGGTGAGTATTTGCAGCCTGTCGGAGTTCAGACAGGATGTTTTTTGTAGGAAAAAGACATATCCCTTGGTGTCTCCTTTCAGGATAAAGTTAGTGGTGTTCAGAACCCAATCCAGACATCATCTGCTTCTTTTAAGCTATCCCCTACTACAGCTGTAATAAAACTTACTACAGAAACAGTACAGTTGTGGACTTGGGCACTTCTACTACCAAGCATTTCACTACTTTCACTTCAAACAATTTTCTTCAAAACTTTAAGGAAAAAAATAGCAATCTCCACAATCTTTGCAGGTCTCTCTAAAACTCCTAGAAGTACAAGCAGAGTCTTAACAACCACACACCACTACAGAACTCTATCAGCCAAGGGAAATGACTTGGGCTGACATCTGTTATAAAAACCTTGAAGCAACTTCTCATGGATGAAAGCTTTCATAAAAACATGCTAGAGAAGATCCCTAGGTCATTAAGTCTAATGCCTATTATCATAAGCAAATGTGTCATATAAACTTTTTCATCAAATTGCTCTGAAACTTTGGTCTGACAAGATTTAAAGCTCATGAGTTGTATTCTGTGAACTTAAACATATAAACAGACATTTGTTCTTACACCATTGCTGTCTTTTAATTTAAATCAGTCTTTCCTTTCCTGGGTTTCTCTTCCTGCTCCGCTTAAATAAAGCAACTACAGAATAGCTGCATGACTGTTCCCCCATCATATGACCAGGAACATGTGCTTCAATAAGCAATCCTAAACATGGGAAGGGGAAGTTGCAGCCACTTCGGCCTCCTCAGTAAATCCTTCTCTGATCACAACTGCTCCCAAATCTTAGTTTTTTCTCAGAAGAGTTGTCTGTTCTCAGAACCAGCAATTCCCAGCATTACAGTGTACCAGTTCTGTTCTGTGCTCATCCTTCTAGAACACAGGCAACTGAATTGTACACATCATTCCAAGGAGGGTCTCACATGGTGTCTCTCTCTTATAATGGAGACAAAAGGGGAGAAAGGAACAAAGGAAAAACAAAAAGTCTAACTCTGTTACAATTTAAGAAATTCAGATGAGAAAAATCCTTTACAGGCTAACAAACAAGAGAAACCACAAAATGTGTATGATTCTGAAAGCTAGAGCATTTCCAAACAAAATCCTTACACTAATACACATTAGTGGTCTAACAACCTAACTCTTCCTTGGATTTGATTCAGAAATATATAAATACTATATCAAAGAAGGCTAAATGCATATTAAAAATTAATCCATCCACTCTTCCCAGGCTACAAAAGCAATCCAAAGCTGTGTAGTGATATGTAGGAATACAGGCAAACTAAGTTAATGTAATTCCATTGGATATCTACAAAAGCGTAGCCCTACTAACTCGGGCTTCAGCACGATCTCTGAAAAGATTGTCACCTAGTGAATGCTCAGGCAGATAACTTTCATAGAATTCTGTTCTGCAAAGGATATGACTGTGCACCTCATAATACTCCTTGTATGAAGACACAAACTTAAGTGAAAGACTAAGCATCTCCATGTGGGCCACTTCTGTTCACAGATTATCTCAAGCTGGAAGGGACTCATAAGGATCATCAAGCCCAACTCCCTGCTCCTCACAAGACTATATAAATCATATGACTAAAACCAGCATGTTCATCATGCTTCTTGGCAGCTTCCTTCTGTGCATGGTAACAGATCTTGTGCCCACTCTCTATTTTCCAGCCACTGTACTGACACTGTTCAGGTAGGTGCAAAGTTGAGGCTGAGCTGATGGGGATGGGGAAGACAGCAGCATGCGCTTCTCGCTTAAGGAAGTCAAAGTACTTAGAGGTTTAGAGGCATCCCTCCTCAGGAGTGAGGCCTCAGGCACCATATACTGGTACTGCTGATGGGTGAATACGAGAAAATTAAATTCACAAACCCCTACCTTAAGCCAGGGGAATTGCCACCAAGTTCAATGGCATTATTCACTGTAAGCATGTATAAATAAAAATTATTAGATTTCTAGCTGACTGGTCAAGTTTTGCTGCATAGTAGCAGGAAATGTATAAATAAGCATTTTTATTGTACTACCTTCCTGTAGGTTCCAATTTATAAGTTCTTCTATTTGTCATCTATCATCATATTCAATATCTTCAATAAACTATCAAAAACAATGTTTTAAATAAAAGGAAAATCCCATATAGCATTTGTCCTACATGTTACCTGTTTGACCAACAGCTGTCATGTTTTCATTAGTGGACAGAAATATTAATAAACTAAAATGCTTAACATGTCTGCTGTTTGAGATTTAACATTTATTGCCAATTTCCAAATGGATTCTTTTCTGACACAAAAATCAGGAGTTTGGATGAGTCTTGGGCAAGCTCTCAGCCTCTGATTCTTGAGGACTGAAGGCATTTTCAGTGAGTGCGCCCACAGCATTTGCTCCCTCTGCTGTTTACAGCTCAAAGCTCTGTCAGAGACTGCAAGAATCAAGATTAACACTCCATACAATGAAATTAAAATACAGGGGCATTGATTCAGCATTGTTTCTGATTTACGATTATATTCTTAACAAAACAAAAAAACAGACTCAAGTGTAGTCTTCTTCATTCACAATACAGGAAAAGAGACTAATAACCAGTAAAATGCTATACAAACTTATCACGTGCAAGCCAGTATTTGACATTAAATTAATCAGGAATATTAGGTATTATCACACTGTACCATTACCAACATAATACAGATATTGTTCAGACAGCTGTAACCTTTTCAAGATATTTGATTTACAGTACAGCTGGGAGTACACGATCTTCCTTCAATCTAACAATGTAATCCAACTGCATGCAAACATCCCTCAGAAACGCACAAGCATTTCTTTGAAAAAATCCAAGCCAAATCACGGGACGCAAGTGCACTCTTATCAGCTACACTGATGCATGCAAATCCACACTACTTAAATTAGAAAAAGGAAAAAAAGCTATTACAGATCTATACCAGCATTGCCATTAACAGAATTTTGTATTTTCTAAATGCTCATCTGACGTTTACTAACTATACAGGAGACCAAAAAAGTGAAGATATAATAGAAGAAATACACAAAAATGAACAGGTATGAATTATCAGTCTGTATTGAAAGCCAAGAGGAATAAACCAAGATGAAAAGCATCAGAAACTGTACATGGAAAGTATATTTTTATGTTTCATAAACGGGACATCTCAAACTGCTGTATGAAAGCAGTTAATCTAGGACAAGAGAGAAGAAAGTCTTTGAAGGAATAAGATACAACAGAGCAAAGAAGAACAAACTCGAAATATTTGCATAAAACATTTAATGTATGTGTTCCATGATCCATGTTAAATGACACAGCATCAAATGTCAAAAGATGTCAAAACATATTAATAAACAAATCATGAGGACCAACAGTACAACAGCTGTTTCACTGTAAATTGTGGTTTAAATTTTCAGAACATGCTTCCAAGTACAAGCATTCTGGCTGTCATCCACTGACAACAACTCAGAGTAGCGTGTGGGAACGTGTGTAGTACATGAGAATAATTAAGCAAACTAAACAGCACCACCCAATGAAATTCCAAGGACACTAAACACAAAAATAAATCAGCTTAAGCAAGGAAGATTATTAGCTGCTTTTTAAATCTGCATGATTTATACATCCTTGACTAAGGAGATGGTCTATTTTGAAACATCTAGTTAGAAAAAATTTGGCATTGCCTCCAGCTGTGAAGGAGATACTCTGTTTAATCCATGCTGCTATTGTATCTGACACCACAGTCAAGTGACAACAAAGCAAAGCACAAGCTTTGGGAATGCACCATAATTTCAAAGTACATTTAGTGCTAATATCAGAAAAATAGGGTTGAGTAAAATAAAAATCAAACTGTAGATAGAATTCCATGTAAATGTAAAAAAGAAAGAGCAGCTATGATTTTTAATTACAGAGTACAGAAGAATTGCACATCTATCTAGTACTGACCTAGCCAATATTAACGCAACATAGGGGTCCATATTTTAAAAAATGATAGAGAAACACTACCGTAAAGAGCTGCAAAATAATTACTAGAAGGCTGGGAAAGTTTCTCATAGAGCGATTTAAAAAACATAATATATTACTATATACTACTCAAACCAACTTCAGTATTTTTAAACACACTGAAAGAAGAACTTAACATGTCCACAATGACTGCTCTTGTATACAAAGAGAAATGAGTAAAGAAACTGAAAACATGATTAGATATGAGTATAAACTAAGACGAGGAAGAGGATTCTCTAGCTCCAGACAGATGCAAACATAGCAGGATGCTTGCTTATATTAGAACCTTTACTGCAGATCTATGTTATTTGAAGTGTTAGGTTTCAGGAAGAGTATTTTCTGCTGAAGTGTAAAAAAGTCAAATTCACCTATTCTTCAAAGATAAAGTGTTATGAGAATTTCAATAATTTATCACTGTCTCTTACTACAGCACCTGGTGATTCTACAAGGTTCTCCTAAACAATGGTGAATTACAATGAGGTCTTTGTCTTTCCTTCAAATTAAAATAATTTACAACTACAAGTTATATATTTTCTTTCTCGAAGACACAGGTTTTATTTTCCTCCATTTATGGAAATGATAAAGACAGCATAGCATAAACCTTGAAAATACTGCTATGGAACGCTGATAGCTATGTTATACTTGACAGCTAAAATATAAGTAGCTTTCACAACACTCACTCACAAACCCAAAGAAAACCCAAGCTATAATCTGCCTTTTGTATTCTCTGACTGTAAATAAGTTTTATACTCAAAAACAGAAACAAAAAACTTACTAAGAAAACTTCTTGTACTCCTGTAGATTATAGATTTCACAACAACAAACTTTTCCACAATAGTCTTGTGGTAACCATGCAAATTATCAGTTATCTCTAAGAAATAAACACTTTACAAAACCCAACTACCCAACTAGTTTAAAATATACAATGCCAATTAAATTTCCTAAAAAAACACTATTTTACTCTTAGCAGATATAAACTCAGTAACATTTTTCAATACTTTTATTTTTGTACAGTGACAACATAAACCTCTTCAAAGAAGCAATTTAATCCATTTTTCCTACAGTGTACCTTTCTCTAAAAGCAGAAAAGGTACTCTATGGCCCACTCCACCCCATACTGAATGCCTCAGGGTGCTTGTGAGCCAACTGCTACAACTTCAAAAAACAGTAGTACAGAAAGCCAAGTGATGAAATACCATGGAATAGCCATCTCCATTTTCTCAGAATAAACTGCACAGGCATGTTCAGACAGCATTTCAGCAACGAGAATGAACATGACTGCTCTCACAGAGAACTTATTGCATGCATAGTTGCTTGCTTAATCTGATAACACATCACTCAAAGTATGATCAGGTACCAAAGAATCGTTTCCTGCACATGCGAAATGCATTCTGGTAAGACTGGCCTTTCTACACGAAACAATGCCACAACCTCTCAGCTTCAAACTGAGTTTTGGGGGATGCTGTGGGGGGTGGGTGGATGAGGATGCTTTCTGTTTTAAAGCTATTTCAGTTCCTACGTGTATCAAAAAGACTACTAATCTCCTTCTAGCCTGAACTCTCAGGTCTAAAGCATAAATTATACTTTCTGCTGATACAGTGAAATCAGTCATGAAACATTTCTTACACAGATGTGGACAAAAGGCAAAACATCACTTATAGAACTCATGTATTTGCAATGCATTGTTCTAGTTCTTTCTTTGCAGTACTGTAAACAAAACTATGCAATCTGGTGTTTTTAAAGTTGTCTCCCTTATTTATTTTGACTACTTCTGATTTTGTTTCTGACCAGGATCCATTTGTTTGAAGTGTGTGCATTAGAAAAATCAAAGAAATTTAGACACATATGTGGAAAAAGCAACATTGCTTCAGAGTACATGTCATTCAGCAGAGTAAAAAAGTTATACAAACACTGCTTTAAAATCATAGAATCATAGAATAACCAGGTTGGAAGAGACCCACTGGATCATCGAGTCCAACCATTCCTATCAAACACTAAACCATGTCCCTCAGCACCTTGTCCACCTGTGCCTTAAACACCTCCAGGGAAGGTGAACGAACCACCTCCCTGGGCAGCCTCTGCCAGTGCCCAATGACCCTTTCTGTGAAAAATTTTTTCCTGATGTCCAGCCTAAACCTCCCCTGGCGGAGCTTGAGGCCATTCCCTCTCGTCCTGTTCCCTGTCACTTGGGAGAAGAGGCCAGCACTCTCCTCTCCACAACCTCCTTTCAGGTAGTTGTAGAGAGCAATGAGGTCTCCTCTCAGCCTCCTCTTCTCCAGGCTAAACACCCCCAGCTCTCTCAGCTGCTCCTCATAAGGCCTGTTCTCCAACCTCTTCACCAGCTTCGTTGCTCTTCTCTGGACTCGCTCCAGAGCCTCAACATCCTTCTTGTGGTGAGGGGCCCAGAACTGAACACAGGATTTGAGGAGCGGTCTCACCAGTGCCAAGTACAGAGGGAGAATAACCTCCCTGGACCTGCTGGTCAAATATGCAATAAAAGAGTGAAAGAAGCAATAACAGACTAAAGCATATAGAATCACCAGGTTGGAAAAGACCCACTGGATCATCAAGTCCAACCATTCCCATCAAACACTAAACCATGCCCCTCAGGGCCTTGTCCACCCATCCCTTAAACAGCTCCAGGGAAGGTGACTCCTCCATCTCCCTGGGCAGCCAATGCCCAGTGACCCTTTTCGTTAAAAACTTTTTCCTCATGTTCAGCCTAAACCTCCCCTGGTGGAGCTTGAAGCCATTCCCTCTCGTCCTGTCCAGGAGTCCAGCGCATTCAGGAGTTATAGTTGGGTTTTTTTCTCCAGTGTATTAACTTAAAAGAAACCCAAATACACTCACGACTGATGAATTCTGTAAAATTCATCTTAAGAGTTAAAACAGAAATAAAGTTGTTCCGCTTCTTTAATACCAGCACAGTCATTTCAGACTACATTGCAGTGCTGTAATTAATACACAGGCTTATTAATTATGCTGCAAAGGACTTAAATTCTGAAATCTAACTTTCACAGCTTCATTTAAAAAAAGGGGAGGGGGGGGGGGAAGCACACGGACACCGTTACCGCTTCACAGCGTTTGTGCATTAATTCAGTTAGCGAGGAAGCGCTGGGGAACGTGCATGGAGAGCCCTGCGCGCCCCCAGCTCTCAGGCTTCAGGGCCCCAGACCCAAGGCCCGAGGCCCAGCTCCACCCCCACCCCCGCGCAGGCGCGCTCGGGGCTCACGAGAGGGAGGCGCGATCCCCCCCCCCATTCCCGTCCCGCCGGCCGCTTGCCGCGCAGGCGCAGTCGAGCCCCGTTCGGGAACGTTCTGTGTCGCACCAACCTTCCTCTGCAAGGGAAATCGTGTCAGGGTACGGGCCGCCCGCAGCCCCGGTGCTCCCCACCTCGCCGGCGCCTCCCCTGCTGCAGACCATCCCCTGCTCCCAAAGCCGCCCGACCGCCCCCTTCCCTCCCAGCCCCCGCAGCCGGGCTGACGCCTCCCGCCCTGCCCCGCTCTCTGTTCCTCCCCCCGGCTCGGCCGGTCCTGCCCGCGGGTCCCAGCCTTGAGGAGGGAGCCTGGCAGCACCGCGGCGGCGATGGGCGAGCTCCCGTCGCCCTCCGCCGCCTCCCCGCCCTGGTCCCGCTGGCGTGGACGGGCCGTTGCGGTGCCCGGCGTCCCGCGGCGCCGGACCCGCCTCGGGTGAGAGAGGGGCGGGGGGCGGCCCTGCCCTCGCTGAGGTGCCGGCCTCGCCTCTTGCAGCTGCCCGGAGCTCCTGCTCGTTGAGACGAGGGTAGTGGCTGTGGGAGCGCGAGGGCAGGACAGGCGGCTCCGAGCCACGGGAAGATCTTCATCCCTGCTGCTAGAGCTAGAGAGAAACCTCCTGCCTCTCCTCTCTCTTTTGAGCTTCTGGAGAGGAGAGGTGAGTTGTCGTCTTTCCCTCTTGTCGTACTGCAGCAGTGGAGAAAATAGGCTAGCTTGCAGGCTGGAGAACTTGCTCAGGATGGCCTCGAGCCCCAGCTGACTGCTTAGTTTATTCTTCCTGAGACTCAGCCCTGTGAAAGGCCCACTGATGGAGGAAGAGGTTAGCACCGTGTTAACTGCGCGGTTCTCTCTCCTTTGCTGCAGTGCCCACTTTCACCGGGGTCTCCTGCTCTGCCTGCTCCTGCTTCTCAGCATGGTAAAGAAGAATACTATCCCCGACGGGTAAGTATCCCTCACTCTAAGCAAGAGGCAGGAGCAGGCACAGTCCTGCCCGCAGAGAAAGGGGCGCTGACTGCCCCAGCACTTTCTTGCTGCAAACACCTGCACCACCTACAGCCAGGTAAGGTAGGTATCTTCTCCAAAACAGGAACAGCTCAACCCTTCATCCCCCAGGTGAGTATAAAGCTTCAGCCTGTCTGTGAACACTTCTTCATCAGCCAGACACACTCTCTTCTTCATACCCTTCTTACCCCCAGGTGCAGACTTACTGGGCAAATGGGAGAGTAGTCTGTTCTGACTACTTGAATGTTTGCTACCAGGAGTGGGGAAAGAGCTGATAAGGTGGGAGCAGGTGGTTGCATGAGAGTGGACAAGGAATACTTTTATGGCTTCAGATCCAGAAACATCCTGCCTTTGTATGTTTAGCAAGAGGACAACAAAAATAATAATAAAAAGAACTCAAATGCACTCTATAGTCTTTCTGATGGCTTGTTTGGGGGTGCATATGGAAAGCATGGAATGATCACATGTAAAACGGATAGAGTTTTATTATCCAGCTCTACTGAAAAAGAAGTCCAAGCCTAAAAGTTTAGCCCATGCGTGTTCCTGCTGACATTGGTACAAATTTCTCAGGAGGGTGTGCTGAGATATAAAGGCATGCTGTAATGTGATAATAACTTGCAGTCTATACATTATTTGAGGAAAGGTTGGCATCCTGGTTTCAGGGAAAGTGTTAAATAAGTTTATTAAAAACATTCTTAGGAGGAGTTATAAAATAAAAAAAGCGTGTTTTCCCTCAAAATACATAGGCTTAAAAGTAGTAAATAGAAGCAAAAGATGAACAAAGTTTAACAAAATAACTTCAAGAAACTGAAGCTTTTCTCATAGCTGACAAACTCAGGGATTAAAGGTAGAATAAAATTTTTAAAACCTATTTAAGCATGTCTTGCTCTGAAAGTTTCTATCAAATTTCAGTTAAAAGTTGAGCTAAAGTCAGTTAAGTTTGTAAGCAGTAATGTAGAAAGCCTGAACGAATTGCTATCTTCCTTGCTTTACCCACACCTGGAAATTATTGGTAAAACTTTGAGAACTGAGTGCTCATTTCTCCTTTTTTTTCCCCTTTGTATTTGAACTGGAGCAGCTTTCAGGCTACACACATTTCTTCTCTGAACTATGAAAGAAGCAGGGGACTATACTTCTGGCTTCTGTGATTGGAAGCTGATACCTGTATATCTTTTAAGGAGAGAAATGTCTGTGGTGGAGTAATTGGTTAGAAAGTTAGTGTTACCGCCTGACAAACTTCATGATACTGAAGTGCTTCTCCATATACATACCTTTTGATACTATTAACAAAGCAGGCTAGACATTCAGGGTATTGGGGTTTTGGCAGTAAGAGAGTTTAAGGAATTGTAAATCTCCCAATCTCATGCAGCAGTATATTGATGTTGTCTATGTGCTAGCACAGCACGTTGTGAATTAGAATGTGTATGTGACTTAGTTTACCACACCAGGAGGAAAAAAAAAAGCAATGAATCCTCAAATAGGACTTAAGGAAATCTAATTTTAGAGTAAGTGATCCTGCATGTGTACTTTACTGGCCCCAGAAACTGTCTTGGCAGAAGTGAGATTGTGGTACACTGTAGCATAAGGACTGGTCCAGACAGTAGCATACTATGGAAGTACAACCTGAATCATATCGCAGTATTGTAGTAGCAATAAACCTAATAGTAACTGGTTTGTTTTTAGTGATACTGCATGAGAAACACTGTAGTAGATAAGAAAGTCACCCTACATACAGACATTTTTTAAGATTCTGTTACTACCATAAATCCTTTATACAGTTCTTAGTAGTTTTAATCCAAATATCATTATGCTAATTAAAGCAATACAATAAATTTGATATTTCAGTTATAAGTAGCTAGGAATAGCACAACTAAACAAGAAATAGTGATTTTTAACCGGTCAGCTACTTACTGTCAGTTTACGATAGTGTCTCTGCAGTATAATGAAAGTTGCCTTTATGTAAGGGCTGTGCTGTAGCACTGCACAGCCGTGCCAGATATCAGCAATTTGGGTGTACTTGGCACCTAAAGTTATATTAAAGTGGTACTGATCACCAGTGTCACCACTGGATCTGCATTGCTGGTCTTGTACCTTGTTCTTCTTGGCCCATTCTTGTTCTTGTGTCCCTGTTGCTCAGCCCTAGCCCTGAATGTTTGATGTGATGCTATTTGACAGTCTTTACTCTGTCAGTGAGAGGAGGAGGTGGGCTGGAAATAGGACTTGCTGTATTCCTTCACAGCAAAAAGCATTTCTCCCTTTTCCCTGTGATACCTTGGGGCAGAGCTAAGGTATACAGTGCCCATTGCAGTCTCAATCCTAGAAAGAAGTGCTAGAGAAGTAATTTTATAATAAAGTGAGACATCACTCTAATAGGGACTCAAGTGACCCCTTGCACTGCAGTTTCCACCATATATAATTTCTGATTTTTCAGTGTCTGACATGCTATTGTCTTTCAGTAGCTGCATACTGTAATATTTTAGTGGAGAACCATCCAGTAAAAGGAGTACAAGTTATTTAACAATCATAAAGTACTGTGATGTTTTTACAGATTTATACGTTTGTGGATCAGCGTCCAAAATCTTGCTGTGAGTATAATTTCACAAACTTGAGTTCAGTTCTTAAAAGCATTTTTAGAAATGTCATCTTGCATATTTCTCTTGAGTGCTATGAAAAAATACCAGGATGGGGTATGAGCAAAGCCAACTTATTTCTGCCTATGTACCATAAACATAGTTATTTAACTGAATTATTTCTGTGTGGACTTAAAAGCATCAGCGTTTTCATTTAGACAGGAATGTTAAAGTCTATGGCATAACTGATTGTGCATGTTCAAGGGTGGATGAGAGAAAAAGGTTACCATAAGGTGACGGTTTATTTGTAAAGTAAAAATGCTTCGTACCATCAGGCATAGAGTGTTTACGTTTAAAAATCTGGAATGGAGAGAAATTACATCTTATAATGCCTGAGTAGTGATAGCTTTTCTATAAAGCTTGGAGGCCCATATCTTGTGTTAAAATACACAAGTACAAAGCTATGCAATTACTTATTGGCACGATAAGGAAACTTTTCTCCCATGCTTTACATCCAAACTCTCTTTTTACAAGTTATGACTTACTTGTATTATTTGTATCCCACTTGCAGAGGTTGAAGAAAAGCGAATGAGAATTCATGTAGTTACAGATGATTAAGATATTCCCTCTCTTCTGCTTTGGACCTGTTCAGTATGTGTTGTGTCTTGACAGTGTGCTGTGGTCTTTGTAGGGTTATCTTTTTTTCAACAGAATAGTATTGAATCTGGTGTCCATAGAAGTATGGAAACCACTTGGAAAATAAAGCTTTGTGTATATCGTGGAGTACTAATAGACAAAAAAGGAGAGGAGATTCCAAGTAGTATTTTCTATATGATATTGCTACCGCTGACAGCGTTTCAGACTTGAGTTTCTCTACAGTTAGAAAATTATAATTTTTTAATGTTATGTCATTCAATTTACTGTGTTTGTTGTAAACTTATAACTGCTTCATGGTCATAGATGTTCATGAGAGGCTCCAGAATTGTAGAAACCCTTGAAATGTCAAGCATAGCTTCAGATATTACCTGTATTTTAGGTGGTGGTGGTGTTTGGGAGTAATGGAGACAAAACATGATAGGGAAGCGGGCACTGTGAAAGGTAAATAGTAAAATAATTAGTTCGTTTATTCAGTTATTTATTCAGGTCTTGATCTGCATGTAGAGTGCTGATTGCTTGTCTCTTTGAAAACTTAGAAAAATAAAGCTGTGATTGAAAATGTATTGTGTGACATGTCACTTTTTATTAAACTGCTACTTTCTCTGAAGTACTTAATTTCAATCTGCTGTTCTTAATTTGAGATAATTTTTAGTTCGCCAAGCAATATGCTGAAATTTCCTGTTTAAATATAAATTTAAAGATAACATGGGACACATACCCTTTATCTTTTCTGATGAAGGGTGCCTTCTGCTCATGTTCTACCATGGAGTTGTCAGCAGCTTTTGAGTTTCTTGCTGATTTTGCAGCTTTTTTTAGTGGGAGGATTTAAATAGCTTTAAAAACAGGAGAATAAACCCCTAAGTTTATTAGGGTGTAACAATAATCTGTGTAATCTTGGTGCATTGTACTGTCAATCCCTTACTCTGAAAAATAGTTCCGAATTTTTACCAATTCTTTGTTATGTTGCTAATTATAGAAAGTAAGATTTTTTTTTTTTTCTTAAGCCTTTTTTGTATCATTTCTTATCGGCTTATAATTGCTTGTATTTATGGGAATCTTAGTAGATTTCAACTCATAGTTGTCCAAGAGTAAGCAGGTTTAAAAATATCTCATTTTCTGATTTATGGAATCTTTTAAGTTTTCTTACTACAGAATGTAATTGGTCTTTTGTGGTTGGGATTTTTTTCTGCCTTCCTTCGGAATGTGTCTAAATATGTGTATGTGAATATGTTTGGCTATCAGATTAAATCCTACTTTTGTAAAGCATTTTGAGCATTTTATTAGTAGGCATAACACCAACAAGTAATTGAACTAGGTTGAAGAAAAAATACTGCGTTCTTGTTTGTTTTATTTCTATAAAAGCATTTGCTGCACTAGGTTCTATATCTTGAGGTACAGCCCATTTTCTTATTCTATTTGGAAGTTTAGGAACAAAAGCAGGAAGAGTATTTCCTTGTTTTAAATAAAGACATGTAATTTCCAGAGTTATTAAAATCAGCAAGACACAGGAGCTAGTATTAAACCTGAATTTGTCATTAATTTTAACAGTAGTTCAGATTAAGTACACATCTAAATGCCGTTCAGAGCATTTAGTGCCTTTCTAAGATGAAGTGAATGAGATAAAATTAAACTACACACAGGGTGGATTTCTCAGTTTTTCTGTAGACTTTTTTTTTAACTACGCTTCTTGCAACTAAGATATTTCATTATGTTATGGGTTTTGTTAGCTTGAGTAATAAAATATTTTACATCCACTTACACTGTTTGTGATCTTAATTCACACACACACACACATATAATACACCTATCAAACTAGCGTAAATGGAACATAGTCTCCTGTTTTTGTTGTCATATTTTACAGCTAATGTGCAGCTACCAGGCTTCAAAGTTTACAAGCTTTTGAAAATTCACCTGGGAAGACTTCTCAACACTTCTCTTCCGTAATATACAATGTGCAATTTTTTTAACTGGTACTTTTCAAACTCCAGTGGTTGAGAATGTGCTTTTTTTGCTTCTGTATGCAACTATCCTAAAATAAGGAAATACATGAAGTAGGAGACTGTTTTTGTTCCCTCATTGCAATTATGAGGTATAAAGTTGGGAACTGTGAACAAAGCAAAATACTCAGTGGTTAGAATATTTCAAAATAGAGTATTCAGTTTATTTCATAAATAACGTGGGTTTGTGAAAATTAGAAAGGAATCTAGAAGCTGTTGGATGCTCTGATTTAAAAGGAGATATTTAAATATTAACTCAGAAAATTCAATAAGTGAATGGGCACCAGTGTTAAAGGCTCTTATGAAAATGTTTTCTGTTTTAATAGTTGAGGTACAAACTGAAAATGCAGAAGGCCGTGTTGATTTTATGTCATCCAGCTGAATATTCTGAGGTCGTCGACATAGTCTGTCCTCATACAAGGAGAAGAAATAGAAGTCCTAAATTCTTCTATGAAAAGAACACCAGTTCTTTGTGGGTTTAGACTTACTAGTGTTTTGAGTGATGTAATAAATCTTGGCATTAGTAGGTGATTTTTTGCAAAGTTTTGGTGTGATGGAATATTTTTTGTATTTTTCAAAGTACCAAGAGAAAATGCAGTCAAGAATGTTCTTTGAAAAGAAGCATATTACAAAGTAAACACATTTGCAAGTTCTAGAAAAGCTTTGTTGTTTTTTTTAATGAAAGTAAACTTTGCATTTCATGTTTCGTTTGCACTGTCCTACCATTTTGAGGGGAGGAATTTTTTGGAAGTTGAGGAAGGAAAAAAACTTGTTTTCAGATGTCATGACAATACCTTGAAACCACTTCATGGAATAATTGCAGATTTGGCAAAGTAATTCTACTGTATAATGAGAACAATAGTGCATGTTATGTCTAAGGAGTATTTTCTTTGTGGTAGTGCTCTACAGAGAATAAATGTGTTTTATTATGACTCCTGAATTAAGACTTGCAAACAGTAGAAGTATCTTTAAGCTGTGTAGTGTGCTAAATAAACTTCTGCCCTGCTCAGTAGCAATATTCTTTTGATATTCTTCGAGCAGTGTTTAGGCAACTCCCTGTTTCTTTTATCCCCAAATAATGCTAATCTATTAGTTTTATTCAAATATGTAATAACAAATGTTTATAGTTATTTTGAAAAGATCTTAGTTTCTTGATGAAACAGGCAGGTTACTAATGGAAAATAGATTTTTTGAAAGGCTTTTTTTTACATATCAGAATTTAGTTGGTCATTGTTTCAAACTCCTGTCTATCAGTTATGTTCTCTTGATTTTGTGACTAAGGAATTTCAGGAGCCATTGGATCCTGCTGTTTGGAAATCTAGACCTGAATATAATGTGCTAGTAAATGGTATGGCCCATCATGGGGAAAAAAAAAAAAGGTTAACTAATACCTTTCTGCTTGGAGAATTTTAGAGAGAATTTATAACTTTAAAAGAGCATAATTTTTATCTGCTCTTTTTTACCAAAGATTTACTCCTACGAGGGAATTTAAAAAAAAAAGTTTTACCTGAATCTGCAGGTGCCTTCTGTTGAATTTTGTCATTTGAAAATATTTAAAAATAAATATTTGTTTCTTTACAGATGGCGGAGTTTGACACCAGTTGGACAGCCTATACCAGGAACTAGATTTATTGCATTCAAAGTACCTTTAAAAGGGGTATGTATAAAAAGTAACTGCAAATTGACTCTGTAAGATACAGTGCAAAAGTAACAAAGGATAGCATGGATATTCATGCAAACTTCAGGAAAGTTTTATGGAAAAAAAGTTTACTCAGAGTTAACCATTCCAGTCATCTACTAGTGGTTATTTACATAATATGTTATATTATTTCTCATAGACTTTTTATTTGGTGTTACACTTTTTATCTCTTATCAGTCAGTACAATTAATTTGATCACTGTTAAGTGGCCTAAATTCATTATCTTATTTAAAATCTTTCCATGACTGTTGTAAGAAAATCATATGGATCAGGTTGTGATGTGAATAACAATCTGAAGAATATAATTTTACAGAAATTGAACACTCGTTAAAGGATACCAGACATTGCAGTACTTTAAAAATGATAGATTCAGATTACCAATTTCATAAGCAAAAAGCTCTGTGATCTGGAGGAATTTAAAAAAAGAAGTCTTCATAAATTTCTTTTATTAATGTATTAATACTTCCCTAAGATTCTTACTAACATGGAGTGCCTTCCTAATCTATTAAATACACTGAATCAGATCTTTTAGTTCTGTCTGACAATAAAAATGTGGAAATTGTCTTTTTTAGACTGTTCAGTTCTTCAGTGGATTGAAGTATAGGGAAAATTTGGGCAAGTAAGGGAAAACAGGACAAATGTGCCCTTCTGTATAAATTTACACAAGTGCAGTAGAAATTAACTCTTACAAGTTTTTGCTCCAGATACAAAGGAATTAAAAGTTTCTGAACTCTTTTAAAGTTCAGTGGCTAGACATAACTTTTGCAGTTAAGAGTAAATATTCTGTCTAAAGTGTTGTCTACAGGCTGCACTCTAGTATTAATATTAAAAAAAATTGGTTCTTCTGGTATATTAGTGCCCATTATGTTTTTTGTCACCATTCAGTTCACTTTTATCGGCAATGACTGAAGTGCATTACTTGCAAGGTTTGCTTCCTGCAGCTGCTTTCACATCTTTACTATGACGGTTTGGTTCCTTTGTCTCCTCCAACCTGATTATTCTATGATTCTGTGACACCACGGATCTCATGCTTGACATTGGTTGTGTTCTCCATACTGATGGAGAGTACAGTAGCCATGTGCCTTTCTACCAAAGACTGAGGCAGAGGTCACATCTAGGAGTGAATATAAAATTCAGTAGATTTATAATTAGTTCTTTGTCATTGGGTTATTTGAGAGAGGATTTTTTGCATCATCGGCTCTTGTAATTCCACTTGATCCAACACCAATTTTTTTGCATAGATGCACTATTATAGGCAGGAATTTTTCAATGCATGTATTTCCAGTTCCTTGTCCCAGTCAAGGTTTCGGAGGAAGATATTTCATTGTTAAATGCACCCTTTCCCCGTACCTCCTGTGATGGTCTGTAAGGAATTCCACAAGAGATCATAAAAAGGGCAGGCATGCAAAAAGAACGTTTATAGCAATGTATCACAAGCAGGCATTCTGCTTCAGTGTGTTGCTACCTTCTAGGCCTGCTGATCTCACTGAGGCACAGATCCTTGTTTTCTTAAGCTGTTTTTGAACTTGGCCAGATCTAAAGTCTGGTAAGCAAGACAGCAAAACCTGTAACATTTCTGTCCTATCGGTTTGTTCAGTCTCAACTATGTAAGATACAGGTATGACAAATCTGCCAGGGACTGTGCTTGAAGCTCATGGACTTTGTGGCAGAATAGACATAAAATGCATGACTGGCTAAACTGTGATGTCTTTGCAATGACCATGAATGTCAGTAACCCCACGTGGAAATGCTGAAGAACTGATTGGTCAATGTCTGTCAGAAATCCTGTTATTAAACTAGTGAAACAGGCCTCTTAAGTATGCAGCAGTTTCCCTCTTTGCTACCTATTAGGAAACTGATGATCGGTGATTTCAGTCAAAAGGAAAAAACTGTTTTCAGTATTTCAAGACTTGAAGCTGGTAGTGGGTTTACTTGGAAGGATTTTCTGTCCTTCCTTTCAGATAATTACTGTAATGCAAACAGTAACATTGTAGTATAGTAAGGACTGGGCAAATTCTTTTCATGCAGCTAGAAGGATTTTGAATATATACAAATTTCTCACATTCTCAAAGCCCTGTTAAACACCTAAACTGAATACTCAACTGGAGTTTTTCAGAAAATTCCAAATAGTCTTTTGTAACACATTTGACTGCTCAATTCAGAAGTATGTTTAGTATGTTTGTTTTTGTAATGTGTATGCCACCTCAGTTTGTGACTTCACATAATAAAAGAAATCTCCAGTGTTCTACAGGAGAACTTTTGCAGATTCACCATTGTCACCTCAAAGTTAGTAAGTTAAGCTTCATACGTCACTACAAGTGACGGCTGAATAGCAATAACTGACCTATGTTCATTTTGTTTCAAACTCTACTTTCACTGTTTTTTAGGCGGTACACCGCCAGTAGATGATATGCATAGGACTGAGCAGTTCTATATGCTATCTACCCTACTCATTTTAGCTCAAGCTTCCTAATACATACCAACTTTGACAGGACTGACCTGCTCTTTATTCTTTAATTTGGTTTCCTGTCTCTGTTTCCAGACTCAAGATAAGTGCTTGCTAGCATCTTAGATTATAATCGGTACAGTCAAAGAAGGAATGGTTAGTTGCCCTATGCCATCTGTGGCTCTAAGAGGTATGTGGTCTGTGGCTGCCTTCCTTTCCACTACTTCTGAGTCCAATCTGCTTGAATTTCTTATTGATCAATTGAGAGGTGGTTGAGGCTGCTGCGTCCTTGCCACTGTTTAGTTGTGGCTGAGCTTTTGTCAAAAGGATGTCACAATGGACAAGCACTCTGCTCAGAGAAAATGCAGTATTGTGTATATGAGGCATTTTCATATCTTAAATGAAGAGCACATTTCAAAAAACAGCTACAATAGGGTAAGTAAACATTTTTTCCGTTGTTTCTGTCCAATTAATTGTTCATTACCCACAAACACGCAGCTTTCTTCATCACCATATTTTAGTCTTATTTAATATTTCCAGTGCTAAATGACATGTAAGTACATTTTGCCAAGAGATGAAGCAGGAATGAAAATGTCTGCAAATAATTTGTGGGGAGAAATTCAAAACCTTTAGAATAAATGAACTCATATGACAACTTACATAAAAATTTGTGTATATATGCTGCATTTTGCAGAATTATTGTATCTATCAAATTAGTGCTTATTTTAATAATGTCTGTTAACATCATACGAGTGGAAGATCTCCATGTTTCCTTGGTTGTTCCTCTGAATAGGAATACACAAATTCCTGCTTTCTTTTTTATTTGATTCCTTTTCATTATTTATCTGCGTAATACATGGATATGATTCAGATACTGTAAACAGCCCTTTTGAATGATGTTTCCTAGTCCTAATTAAAGCAGCTGAATATTACAAATGTCTGGTTATTAGAACTTAAAAGGGAAATCTTTTCCATATTCGTTGTAGGCAATTAACCAGAGGCTTACCCCAACACAGAAATTTACACCAAAAGACTTGATTGCTGCAATGAAGGCCCAAAATGTGGAGCTTGGATTAGTTATTGACTTAACATATACCACACGATACTATGAAGTTAAGGTAATGTAAGCAAAGTAACAAAAGAAAATAGTTACTGCAACCTTTGTTTTAAAGTATTTACACGTTTGCTTACCTTGAGTTGCTATAGACTAGTGAGCCATCTAGACTTATTTTGTGTCTCCAATAGGAACTAAATGCTTTATCATAGAGGAAAGAACTCCTTCTCCCAGCTATTTGCATTTGTGGCTTATTTGTCTTATGGTAACTCAGAGTAATGGATAAAGACTTCGGTGCCAGGCACTGCAGAAAAGATGCAGACAACTTACAGTCTGAGCCTTGAAGACATTCTTGTTTATTCGTAGAGTCTTTTTTTTAATTGATCTTCAGTGTAATCAAGTGCATGTTTTTAAATTACTTTATTAATAAATTTCAAATTTTCTACCCATGTGGTCCAAACAGTTATGAGTAATCAGGATCCTATTGAAAAAGAGAAGAAATAGGAAGTGTTATAACTGAATGTTAATCTTTGAACATACATGGGCTGTGAGCATTAAAGGAGTGAATATATGAGTGTAAATCTATAATTGTGTGTGGGAGGGACAAATATTGCTGATGATTGTAAAATGAGTTAGAATGGAATTACAGGAATCTGCTCTCTTTAGTTGATATGCTGCCTTATTACCAGGGATGAACAAGTCTTGTGTAGAAACTGTTCTTTGTTTGAGATCAAGTCTTTCAGGTGGAAAAGTAAATGGTAGTTTCTGAGAGTGTGTCTCTATAGAACTATGTCAAGATTGGTTTGATTATCTAGTCAACGTTTAAGCAACTGTGTTTCATTTGCATTATTGTAGATACTAAGATTTTTTATGAATGCAAGACTTTTTACCTTTCTTTTTCTTTTTTTTTTCTTCTTGTTGCTAGGATTTACCTAAAAGCGTGCAGTACAAGAAACTTTATACTGTTGGGCTTGAAGTCCCTGATAATGCTACTATCCTACAGTTCAAAAAATGGGTCAGAAAATTCCTGTGGGAAAATGCAGGAAATGGTAATTATCGGCATCTTATGCCGTCAAAGACCACAAATTATACTTCAGTGATAATTGTATCATTTATTAATTTCAACAGATACTTAAGTCACCAAGGATCTCAGACTTTACATAGCACTTTCCACTTTAATATCATAATAAGATTTATGTGAACCACTACATATCTCTTTTTGCTTCTAAAACATGTCTTTTTCAACAATTACTAGTGATTTTAATGCCCTTCATAATGGTAGTATAGTTATATTTGCATTATGTGTCAAAGCCACAAGGTTTTCATCTGTCTGCTGTCAGCTTAGTGTTGTAGCTGCCAGCCCTTTATGGATGCTCTCAGTAGCAGTGTTTCTCTGATGGCACTAGGCACTGATACGTCTGAGCAACTTGTCCATTTAGTCCAATGTAGCAGTTTTTTTGATTTATGAGTCTGTTATTGTCCTGCTATCCTAACAGTGGGGATCTGCAAGTGTTTTAGTGTTTATGAATACTACAGTTCTTGCTGAGATAATATAAGGCACTTTTTGCAGAAATAAATTTGTATGTATTTTGCTATAGCCTGTTTGCAACTTCTGCCTTCTTGCTTTTTTTGCTAGTGATTTGTTATAGGCAGTTTTTAACTGTTTGTCCAATATCAGAGGACCATTATTTCAAGCTTTTTTGTGCTGTTTGCTGTGGTTACTTAAGCATTCTCTGTGAGAAAGTAGGGATATTAACTGCCCAAGCGTGTACAGGTTTCACTGCAGAGGATAACTGTGGTTTGGCTGTAAGTTCACTTTTGTGAAAGAACCCTGACATAAATCTTGTGTATAAGAACCTGAATTAGAGGTACTGGGAAAATTAAATGTATAAGAAAAAGCTTTTGTCCTTGCTCAGGAAGTTGTGTAAGTTCTTCCTTTGCTGTTTTTTGGCTCATGGAAATGAGTTGGAAATTACTATTTTTCTTCTGGTTTTGATCTAGTGATTTTTCGTGTGACAAAGAATAGTTTGTATTTGAATATAATTATGTCTGATTCTCAGAACTGAGAGGATAAATTCCTACTTTGTTACTAGATGAAGACCTGTGTTTCCAGCTGGCAAGGCCATTTTGGCAGGGTTTATGTAACTTGGGAGCTGGGAGAACTTTTGTATTTTCATTGATTTACTCATAGGAATTTGCCCCCTGTTTTAGGTTGCCTGTAAAATTTCTCAGGATACTTTTTAAAAATTATTTTTGAGAAGTTAGGGTTTTTAGTGTCTGAATTGTTAGGACACAAACTTATAATAAACTTACATGGCAATGTGACTGCTCTGTTCTGTGGCAAACAGCTGTATTTTGTCCCATTCAAAAATTATTGAAGTTCCATTTTAGAGACCATCTGTCAGCACTTTGTCTCCATCGCAGATTTGTTCTTGTGATGATTAATGTTTTTCTTCTAAAATCTAGCCTAAAACCAGTTGATATACATTTCTCCTTATGCCAGCTTTGTCCTTAAGTATTGTTGTTCTCCGTCCCCTTTATTCTATTCAGAATCTCGGATCTGGTTTCACAGACTAAGACAAGCTTCCTAGTTCCCTTCTCATGTACTTTTTTTTGTGACCATCATAGTAGCCCTTCCTATACTTATTTCATGAAATATGGGTAATTAGAATTGCGTGGGATAGTCTGGATAAGGTTTTATCGGTGCCAAGCATGACCATGTTAGTGTTTCCCCAATTCTATTGGAAATACCTCATTTGAAACATCATAATAATAGTAAGTTATTCTGCTTTTTAGCCTTTAGCTGCTTAGCATAACCGTTCTGAAAAATATTTCTTTAGAGATTACCAGTTCCCACTAGAGTGCTTGTTTTATTCTCATCTCTATGGTTCATCCCAGTAATGATCCACATCTTTAGTCCAGTTAAATGAATTCTTCTAGTAATTTATTTAATAATCCTAGATACTAGGGGCATTATGTATATTTCCCATTTTTGTAAGTTTTACAAGAATCTGTAAACCAAGTTGCTCAATTTTACTTTTGCTTGTTTAGATTTGCTTGCAAAACTGTATTTTATTAATTTTCTTCTGTTATTGCAGTTCTGGCTGAGGCCAGCCACTTTACCTGTCATTACTCCTCTTTCTTTTTTCCTACATTCTGCAGAGTTAATCTCAGTCTTCACAGGTTTGGAAGTAGTGAGCTAACTGCTGCTAGATATCCAGCATGAAGAGGACAAAATCTGGATGTGTCTTGTTCTTTTACAGGCATGACAGTATATTCTTGTAAATAACAAGCATTATTTATCATTACTTTAACAGAAAAATACAGCTTCTTTTTTTTTTTCTTACACTAATTTTTTAGTAATTTCACTTCCTGAACTATTAAAGACTGTGCTTTCCTTTTTGATAGAGAAACTCATTGGCGTTCACTGTACTAATGGAATTAATAGAACTGGCTACCTTATATGTAGGTAAGGGTTGTATAAAAACAGACATAATTGTTCACAAAAGATAGTGTTCTTATTTTAATCTATAATCTCTTTGAGATGGTAATACAATCGTATTTTTCTTCAGATACCTTATAGATGTTGAAGGCTGGGATCCAGAGGCAGCGATCCAAGGTATTTATACAGTTTGAACTAAAGCACATGTCAGGTTGTGGTTCACAATCACTACAACTCTAGTCACAAATACTACAATTCTGTTTTAGTATCCTTAGAGTTATTTCACGTGCTGGCTTCCATAGAAGATTTTTCTGACTGTTGATTCTGTTCCAGGCAAGGCTTGAACATTAGCAAATTGACAGCATAGTAGGAGTATGTTTCAGCTGCTTAAAATATTTTTTTTCTCTTTTGCTTTGAAGATTTTTCAGTCCTGAGTTACTACCTGAGCTGCTAGTTTCAGTTCTTCTAAAAAAAAAAAAAAAAAATGCTGCAATGATGCCAGCTTACTGAAGTATTAAATATCAAGATAGAGTTGTTTCAAATTCAATCCAATAGTGAAAAGAAACTTAACCTTTCACATTTTGTGGCTCAGTTTCAGCACATTCATTAGACTTGTATCTTTTTTTCCTTTAGCTTTTGGTGATGCTAGAGGTCATCGCATGGATGGTCTTGTGTATCTCACAGATCTCAGAACACAGCCAATGAGAAGGTAAACAAAAGATTTCAGTTGTATGGTTAAGATTTTTACAGTATTTTGAAACAGATATTGGCATTTTGAAAAGTTCACTTCCAAAGCCAAAATTAATCTTAAGCCAATTTAATCAAAATTAACCATAAGCCAATCCCATTTTAAACCTTTAATATGCAACTACGCACACATTGTGAGACTTCCAGTATGAATAACACGATGCAGTGTACTTCCTTCGTTCATCTTCTGACTTTATATTATAGAAAAGATATTTTTATTCTGACAACTACTGTTGAATATTGGTAGGGTGTCATCATACTGTGCAAGTTTATTGATTTTTTTATCCTTTCATTATAAGCTGAAAGGAGCTACTCCAAAGATTTCTTTATAGTCCTGTGATCTGCCTGCTATTGTTGGCATGGTAGAACCAGATATTTGGGGGAAAAAAGTGCACCAGTTTTAGGAATAAAAAAAGTATGGGTAAAGCTACTTGAAGTGGAAAGTTGTCCTCAGCTTCTCTGTTCATATGAGTTGTATCCCTATTGTGTATGAATTTTATGCTTGTTATACTCACCTAAAAATAGCTTACCATTACGTCTTACCAAGTTATTTGTGCCAATGATATCTTAGAGCAGTAAATTCATTTTAAAATAACACCTGAGTAATTTGAGTTTTTTTAGTTTAATTGAATACCATTTTGTTTACTTCTATCATTGTTTTATAGTCTATGCATCATTAAGTTAGTCCTGTGTTAGATTTTTGAATAGGTATGGTGCTTGTCTCGTATCCTTTAGGATGTTGTTCCAAGCTTAGGAAGTTTAGGTATTCTCTTTGCTTTTCCTGCAGCCCTTCCCAAAATAAATTTACAGGATTAAAATTTGGTAAGTTACAAATGTCTGTATAGTTACCTTGATATACAAAACATTCTGTCATTTTAAGCTAAATAATTTTATATGTTTGGTTTTTATTTTTTCCTGTATGAAAAGTGTGTTTTTAAGAAGGAAGCTAATGAGAGATGTTTTTATTCTTCTTAGTAACCTTGGAATGGATGTTTGGGATTCAGATGAAGACATCGTTCCTCCACCACATACAATGGAAGGACCTGTAGAGCAGTTCCCAGATGAAGATTTTCAGGGGTAATAGGCTGAAACATGGATTTAAAAGCCAAAAATACCCACACTGGGAAGACAGTGGATTCTTATTGAGAAAAAAATCTATAGATACTCTAATTTAAAAGAGATGTTATGAATATAGTCTGCTCAGGCAAAATATTTACAGAATTTCATAAAACAGTGATAAAGGATAAGAAAAGATAAAGGAAAGAAAGGGCATGTGTACCATTAGAAATCCATAAGTAATTAGTTTGCTTAGAAAAAATCAGAGCTTTACTTTGCCTGTACTTCTTTATTATTCTACAATACTCTGCAATTATTTTCAATTAACTTGGAATAACTGGGTTTGGCTGTCTAAGAAGCACTATAAGATCACAGTTGAATGTTTGTCACAGTTTCTACTATGACACTGAAAGTTTTGTAATATTCCAGTCTGGATTCCAAGTGTCTTTGATACCTATATATTTTACTTGCAATGTCTTTCATATCAATTCCTAGTTAAAAAATTTGTTTTAATTAATGGCTTGTAGCACTTATAAGTATGATGTTATATTTAAGACAAACTTCTTTACAGGTCTGGGAAAAGATTGAGAATTTATGATGACCATTCTCACAATGATGTGCAAGAACAGATACAATTAAGAGATTTTGATTTCATAAATAAGGGACTTGGACAGAGACGAAGACCATTTCATGACCATCAGACTCAAGATGATTTAAGAGCACCAATGCAGACAAGAAATTGGGACTACAATAGAGGACAGGGACAGAGGCGAAGACCCTTTCCTGATCACCAGTTTTATGATGATTATCAAGAAGACCTGCCCCCGAAGGACCTAGAATTCAGTAATGAGGGACCTGGACAAAGGTTGAGGCCTTTTCATGGACGCCAGTTTCATGATGATTTACAGACAGGGGGACAATCGAGGGACGCTAAATTTAACAGAGGCCATGGACAAAGGCAGAGATCTTTTCCTGACCATCCATCCCACAGTGATTTGCAGGAAGACAGGCAGTCAAAGGATTTTAACTTTGGTAGCAGAGGCCGTGGCCAGAGACGAAGACCGTTTCATGATCACCAATCTCGTGATGAATTTCAGGCTCAGATGCAGTTGAAAGAGTTAAATTGTGTCAGCAAAGGTCCTGGCCAAAGACAGAGATCTTTCCATGACTATCAGTCACATGATGACTTACAGCCACAGATGCAAATGGGAGATTTTGAATTTGTCAATAGGGGCCGTGGGCAGAGGTTGAGACCTTTCAATGATCATCAGCCACACAATGAATTAAAAACAGAGGTGCAACTACAAGATTATGATAATAAAGGTCCTGGACAAAGACACAGACCTTTTCATGACCATCAGCCTTATGATGTCATACAGGAAGAGACTCAGTTAAAAGATTTTGATTATGTTAGTAGAGGTCATGGGCAAAAGTCAAGACCTTTTCGTGATCATCCAGGTCACAATGGCTTGCCACGTGAATGGTGTTCAGACAGGTAAACATCCTTGAGCTGTAAGACCAGTATTAGAGAGTAAAACTACAAGCCTCAACAGTTTTAAATTATACTTCAAATTAATTTATTTTTTAAATAATCTGAAATCAATTACTCATCCCTTTAAAATCATATATAAACAGTCAGTTAATTAATTTTGTTTATACTTACAGAAGGGTTTGATGTAAGCCTGGAGTGATGCAGCTTTGGAAGCCAGTGTTTCCTAAATTATAAGGTTGTGCTTCTTTAAATTTAAGCTTATGTGTTTCCTTTACCTTTTCAGAGTCAGCATGAAACAAAGCTCTTTGTCCTGCTTTGTTATGTATAGAAAATTACATCTAAAAAGCAATCCTCAACACAGAACAGGATATGAAATTTTATTTATGTCCTTAGCTAAGCAGACATAAACAGGAAAGCTACAAAGGCAGTTTGACTTGCATTTGTTTACTTCATGAGTTCATTATTTGTTAGGAATGTCTTTGCTTCTGAACTTGCATCATATTCTCCAAAATACATATATTGCTTATTAGTAAACTTACTGGATTCTGACATATGTAAAAATATTTTTAATATTTCAGACCATGTTTCAGATGTTCCTTGTACTAGTGAAGTTCGATTTAATCTCTTCTATTGTACAGGTGAAACAGAGGGTGGTCTATCATTACAATGAAGCATACCATCCTGAGGTGTTAAACTATTACAATAATATAATTTTTATTAATTTTTTTAAGTAAATTTTAATTAAAAGTAATAATATTTTATCTTATTTGATAAATAAATATTATTCAAAAGTTTACAACCATTTTACTCATCTTACCAGTTCTTTTGGTTATTTGCAGAAGTCAATCTCTTTCTTCCCATGAAAACTTACCAGAACCTCATTTCTCCTCATCTCCTTCACTTCACAGAGATTATGGGTCTAGTAATGATGACTTTAACAGAAGTTACAGGTAAATATCAGATTTTACATACTGTTTTCTGATTTACCTCTATGCTGTTATTCCCCCAGTTTCCCAGCTAAAAAATACAAATTAACTGCACAGTGTAAAAATGAATACTAATACTTTTGCTTAAATACAGTATAAACCATTGAATGTGAGCACTGAGCAAATAATGTGACTAATTTATGGTCCATCTATATTGAGTATGAGTGTGACTATGAAATGGTTTCAGAATCCCTAACATAAGTCATTGACATGTGACAAGCACAGTTCAAGCTGATGTGCTACAAAAATACTAAAAGCTATTGTCAATAAGCAGAAAAGCAAAATGCAGAAGCTGTATTGAACTCTTAGCTGCTGTCTACAACAAGCTAATGTGTTTTCTTGTGACGGATGGTCAAACACTGAAACAGGTTTCCCAGAGCAGCCCTAAAATCCGCATCCTTTGAGGTACTCAGAACTCAGCTGGACATGGCCCCTACACTGACTCATCTAATCAGATCTACTTCGAACGAGTGGCCCTTGGTATCTCTAGAGATCCTTTCCAGTCTAAATTAATCTATGGTTAAAATTACAAAGATTGTTCTGAATTGGCTTACTTTGTAACATAAGGTACTTGAGTGTGGAGAATCTGAACCAAAAAGTATATGTACTGTATATGCATTTTTAGATCTTTCCATATATATTTTGTAGGAGAGTGATTCTTCTGTTATAGAAGAATAAATAATTAACATATTTGGAGATACAAATCCAAAGTATATTATTGCCTATTGAGACTATGTACTGGAGATATACTATTACATAATATTCACCAAAATGAAAACATGGGCTTTGGAACAAAACTGGCGCCATAGGTAGAAGAAACAGTCAATAAGGAGGGAATTTTAATTACAAACAGGACTTGAAACAAAATAACTTCTAGAAGAACTACTTACTATAAAGAGCTGTAATTGTTAACAACTAGTATTGGAAAAAAGGTGGCTGCCAATAATAAATCAGTTGTTTGCTTTCTAAGGGTTTCACTGTTCATATTTGTTCTTCTTACAGTAATCGACCAAATTGTCCTGAAGGGAATAGGAGAATACATCCTTCAGGTGAATTTAATAGAGGAAAACACAGATTTGCACCATATTCTTCACGAACAATGCATCCATCTTCATCTGTACACCAAGAAGATAGTTCAGAGGACTATGAAAGAAAACCTTTTCAAGGTGAAACTACCAGAGAGATGGAACAAAGCAAAAGATTACCAGTTGTAACAGTTGACTACAATTATGGCCTGCCATTAGATTACAGACCTGAAAAGGAAGAGAGAACACATTATGATTCACTTCCAAGAGAGCATTACAACTGGAACTGAATAAAAAGGACAATGTTTGCTCAGATTAGACTTACTTTTACCCATTTTACTTTGTATGTGGACCAATACTATTTCTTAACAAATTAGGAAAATGCAAATTTCAGTAGTAGAGAACTATTGTAAGATTAGCTTCTACTGATGTTTGTTTCTTTAAATTTGTTAGGGTGTATTTGTTAAGTGTAGTTGGAGACAAGGTCTCAGTACACATTGAATTAAAGTAGTCCTTCGTTTCAGTGAAATTGGAACCCTATACCTTAAAACAACTTTCCAAGTGACTGTAGTTGTCTCTTTTGGTTTAGATTTCTTTAAAATGTATGTAATTTCAGGATGCAGAAGACACAATAAAATACTGCACTATCAGGTAGACTAGCATTGAGATTATAGAAAAAATACTGTGAAATGAATGAAGCAAAGTTATGTCCACATCATTATTAAAATAGCAGTTGGAATTATTGCTAACAATCTCCACAGCATTGCAGTTTAGTTCCAGATTTTCCATACAATTGACTGAACTGACCTAGCTATGCTCTTTTCCTAGCAGAATTTTTCCCAGATTGCTAAAAAAGTGGAAGCAAATGGAGTTTGGGTACTCTAAATGTCAGTCTTGCTTTTCAGTAATCTGAATATTGCATTCTGATTGCGTTTTTTTTTCCTGATCCCATAGGCTATCTATGTTTCAGAACAGCCCAGTGCAGGTAATGAGGTATGTCACGTATTATTGGCTTTCCAGGCTCAGTTGGTCAAGATTACCAGTGCCTGTGTAGTTACACTTCCCTGTTTATCTGTCATATCTGTCTTATTCTCCACTTCTGTTTTATACTAGTTTCTTTTTACAGCACAGCAGAGTAATATAATTGGAATAGAATGACTTCCTCGTGTAAGTTACTTGTAAGAGTTGTGTATTGGATGGTCTCCTCTGAACTCCGAATTCAGTGGATCTCAGGAAGGCAGCACATTGAAGAGTAATGAAATTTGTGCCAGTAGCTGCTCAGTAGCATCAACATCTTCTACTGTGTGTAAATAAATCTTAATTCATAGGATGGAAAACAGTATTATTGCAATATTTGGGTAAATTAAAAAATATACATTTTTTATTATTATGTTCATAAATTAATATTTTTAAAGGCATCACAGTGAATAAGGTTAAAGCTAGACCATGATATGAAAATAAACAATTAAAATGATTGCTAGATACTTAAGTCATGCAGCTAAGAAACTGCCTCAAATGTAGTATATAGCTGTAAAGCATAAAGCAAGAAAGAGGTTCTAAATCTACACTAGAAAACTGCAAAAAAAAAAAAACCCAAAAACATGGTGTGCAAAGCCAGAACCCACGAATCTTTTTTGCCTTTTAACTAACAGCATAAGAGAGATTTCTGAATTCATGGTTCTATAGCTACTAAATAAGGACTAGATTTGGTAACTGAAACATCTGGCAACTTCTGTGTTTTGTAACACATGCAAAAAGTTCCCAAAACCCAAGGATTCTGTGGATTTAAATTCTAACTGCAAATGCTTCATTGTCTTTGCAACTAGTGGAACAACTTTGGCTTTATTCATTGTACAAAGTAAATAGTTTTCTCGTTTTCATAGCAGCTAGTGAATTGTATTTCCCATTCAGTCTCTGATTAGGAGCCTCGTTGTGTGAGCCAGCACAGGCAAGACACAGGAACAACCACAAAACCACAGATGGAATGCAAAGAATAAATTCATTTCTGTTACCTTGCAAACCAGGATATCTGAAAGTAGCACCTGGGCAGAGGCACCCAAATGGGAGCACAGACACCACAGTGCTTGGTCCTTGTGAGAGAGTATTGCCAAACCTGCTGGGCTTGGCTGTATAGCAGGGATTCACACAGGTGCAGTTTAACACTGTGCTTTGATCTTTCCCAGAGCAGGGTGAGAATCTCTAGCATGTTCTTGAGGGTGCCTCCAGGTTTATCACAAGCCTATGTTATCCAAATACAGAGGTTCTACTTGTCAAGCACATAGGACTTAAACAAGGATTACTACCATATATGTTTTTTCTACACTCCAGCTGCAAGTCACTTGGGTGCATTTACAATCCTCTTTGTAATCTGCCCTTACATTCCCACACTCATTCATGTGATCTCGGGAATGAAGTTCTCTAGATGTAAACTGGTTGTAGAATTGAGCTCTAAATATTCAGAAAAAGCATTTGTTCCTTCCCTTTTTTTTTTCTTTTTTTTCTTTTTGTCTTTTTTTAAATCAGGGATAAGCTGCACGTATTTCTCAGCTCCTTTATTTGGAGACGAGGAAGATCTGCAACATGGGCTACTCTTGAGCCGGATTCTTTAAAAACACAACAAAAAAGTCCTCCCCTGCCCACCCCCCCGACACCCCCTCCCCCAGTATTCTCCAACAGGGAGCTGAGAAGTAAGGACTGGTATTAGTATGTATGCAGTATTCATAAAGTGAATAAAGAGCAAACACTCTCCTCTCATATTTTTGCTTTGGGGTTTGAATTATGTTTTTTAGGATTGAAGTTAACCTACAACCAATCCTTTGTTACTTCAGAGTGGGGATACTAGGGTGCCTTGGAACTCTGGAAAGCTACTGCACTGGAGAGCTCAGCAGAAAGAGAAATGTGGCATCAGGAGTTAGGAGCAGCAGTTGCTGTTACTGGTCCTCAAACAGTTCCTGCAGGACCTTTGAGGATTTAGATACAGTCAAATGGATTAATTCCTGCTATCAGATAAAATAAACATCACTTTTGTGACTGTTGGATCCTTCTTTTCAAGCAAAATTAATAGCCATGATGTTTCCACAAATGGCTTTGAAATGACTGTATGAAAATAGCCAAAAATGAGGTTTGTATATAATTATTTTTTTCCTTATCCTAAATTCTTTCTTCTCTATTGTTCCTAATGGAATTAGGCAGAGCTAAGCCCACATGATACATTATAAACTGTTACTGACATCTATCTCAAATTCCACAGCTGAGTCATCACTGCATATTTGCATTGGTAGTAGTCAATCACTAATTGATTCACATGGAGGAGAATGCAAGTGAATTAAATTAAATGCTTCTTGGTTTTTAACTGAATATTGTATTACAGTGGCACTCATAAAAATCACACAAAACCTCTCAAGACTTATTCTCTTCTTTATTTCACAGTTCTACAAAAATGCCTTAAAATCTCACAGGCCTCTTCTGTGCATGTTCTCAGCAAACCTAGAAATAGCTCTTGTTCTGTCACAGAGCAATAGAAAGCAAGACTGATGGACAGTTTCCCACTGCCCTGATTGTGAAATCCTGAAGAAAAAGACAAGGATACAGAAAATCTGGAAGAAGCATAAAATTATTTGAAGGAGTTGAAAGAGTTTTAATATGTATAACTATTGAACTCTGAACTCGCAGTAAACCTCTCTTTCTGTTGCTGTCCTGAAGTTGTGCTTTAATTGGCAACCTGATCTTTATCAGATGATGAAGGCATGGGGCCACCTTGCTCTCAAGTATGTTCAGGTGGCTCCTGGAAAGTGCTGGAAGAAAGTTTGGATGAGCTCTATGCAGAAGGCTGGCTCCTAAGAAGGGCTTGGGAAAAAGAGAGGTCAGCTCTACCAGAAAACCACAACATAGGAGTACAGCTAAGTTTATACACAGAAACCTGCATTACATAGGCAGCTATTTTTTGTGTGTGTGAAGGATAAGCAGTTATCTAAAGAAGGGCTAGAAGGTTTTCCATGTGACTAATTTCTCTCAGCTGAGGCAAAAGTTAAATGACTTAAAAGGAGCCCTAACTACAATCAATATCCTTTCCTGTTTATTTGCATCTAAAGTAGCTGCTAGCAAGCTGCAGGTTTTTTTCCTTGTGCAAGTGTGATTAGTGATGTATTACAATTCAAATCTGGGGTCCATTGCTACAACCAATACACTAGGACCAGTGTTTAAGTTAAGTTCCTTCTTAAGATGTCTCACATAAGACATGCAGAAAGGCTGATACCCGAAGATCATTTGTGGTTTTGATTCTACTCACTGCTGAGGAAAGAAGGAATGTGTCTTTTGTATGACGTTCAGTAAGTGGATATGAATCCCTGTGAACAGCAGTTTATTTAAAATGAGCAGATTATTTAAAATGTGTATGCAATCAAAAAGCAACGGTTTCCATGCTGTTATCAACCAGTAGCCTTTGCTTCTTCTCCAGGCTGACTCTTATTTGCTCCAGTTGTCATAGACTGTGCTTACTGGCTCCAGTGGACAGCAACTGCCAAACCAGCAGATCTCTTTCTTCTTGTGGGGAGTCAGAAAAAAATAGATGCTAAAAAGAAACCAGGTGAGGAGGTAACCTGGTTCTCCTTTCTTCTGAGGTGAGAAGATAATGAAGGGGTGGGGAAAAAGGGGAGAGGAAAAAAATATTAGAAGAGAGAAAAATTATGAAAGGAGGGAAAATGAAAATAAAAATGTAAGGGAGAGAGAGTTATCAGTGCAAGGGAAGAAACGTGCAAGAAATGTATGTATAACAAGCTGGTGAGAGATTATGGGGTATAAAAAAAGCGGGCACACAGTGAAGGAGGAATTTCTGGCAACTTCTTATCTGGGTCTTCTAAGCCATGCCTGTGGCTCTGTGTGAGTACCATGCTGATGTAAATAATAGTTATCAAAAAATACAGGAGCACTCAGGCCTCTAATCCTGCAATGAAGTCATGTGGGAGCTTAAAACTAATTAAGATTTCCCTTTCAGCTTTAAATCTAGTCTAGTCTATTCTGAACATATTCCCTCCAGAATACAACAGGAATATCAAACAATCAAATTAGAAACTACTCTACAAACCTGTTTTACACATTGAAAACAAGCTAGGTTTTTACTGGATGTGAGGAATACCATCATTTAAGGAATCTGAGAATCAAATCCAATTTGTTTATTACAAATACATATCTGTCTTATTGCACGCTTTCAGGGCAGTATCAGAACACTCTATAAGTTGCCATTACTGTATCCATCACACAAAATTTGCAGTTACAAATTAAAGTGTAACAAACAAATCTGAAGTAACTGCCTCTAGAAGAAGTAATATAAGCAAGTCACTACAGAGTCATACTGAAAGCAGGAGGCATTTTCTTCCTTTATGAGGAACGTTCAGGACTGAATGTTCCCCAAAGCAAGATGAGAGAGCCCCCAAACAGAGAAACAAAAGTTGATACAGCTGAGGACAATCCTCATGCAGTTCTCCAAAAGACCTCCTCTAACATAAACAGGGATAAGTTTTTACTTTGCAAGTTATACTACAAAAAAAAAAAAAGTCTACACAGCAAAACTAACTTCTTAAGGAGAATATCAGAGAGTACAAGCTGTTGTTGATATCAGTTAATCACATCTCAGTGCATCTTTGGAGTGTATTCAGATGTTCAGGAATGCACATAGTAAATAGAAGAAAGAAAGTATAAACTGGCATTGCAAAGTGAATGTTACAGCTGATTCATCCTTGTCTGCACTCCCCAGCTGAAAAATGAAACCATTATATCCTGGTATCTACATCATGTTGGAGCTATTTAATGACAATTCTGGTATGTGATAAACAGAAAATTCTGATTTCAAAAGTTACACACCAGAAATCTTTAGTAGGCCTAAAATATATTCTGATAATTAGTGTTCACAAATTAAAAGAAAAACATAAATTGCATTCTACTACTTAATATACCAGTTACAACAAATTTATAGAGAGCAAAGGATACGTTCACCCAACTTGTTTTTAAATCTAACTTGAACTCATTAACTGCAGCAGAACTTGTGACGATGCCACAGATTAGCCTTCTTTTCTATCTTTGAAAAGCAACAGCTTTTGGAAAGAGCTGGACTAGATGTGAAACCTCTGGCCCTGTTAATTCAGCATTATAGTTTGTTTCTGAATCCTTATGTCCCTGATGACAGAGGTGCTTTTCTATTTATGGTCTTTGTATTCAGTTTGTGCACACTGGAATTATATGCACTGCTTTTTTTAACTGCATAGGCTAATGTCCCTCATGCCTCAGTTCATGAAAAAAAAGAACTATCTGACTACTGAAATAAAGGAAAATATTTTACAGACACACAAGTTGTTTCCATGTTGCGTTTTTCTACAGGTCTATGCAAAAAGATTTGCAGATTTATAGGAAGAGTTTGACCTCATTATTTCCATTTCTCTTCATCTCTAACTGTGGCTCACCTTTGCCTGTTATGATGATCCACAAAAACCCACTTAGATACTTAGCAGGAGACTTTCTCCCCTTCAGTCTCCTTTCTGGATATAAAATAATTAATGTGTGTATATATATATATATAAGTATATCTATATATAAATGTATTTATATGTGCATTAGAAACATTATAAATTTCTGTATATAAATGGAGGTGTCTGCTCTACTAAATGTCAGTGAAAGACCAGGTATAAAGATGCAATTGTCCATATGAGTTACTATTGTTAATCTCCTAATACTTCGTAAGTATTCATAAGGTAGATTTAATGAATGTACCTACACTTTAGTCACTTTATTGACATGGGAAGTGGTGTAGTTACTAATAACAGGCTACAGAGAGCAGAAAAATGAGGGAGGGTTTAAATGTAAGCAGAAAACTTACTTTGGAAAAAAAAAGAGCAACTCTAAGTAAAGGATAGATTATACCATTTCCTAAAAAACATGCCACAGGAACAATAAACGACCCAAACTATGAAATATTTATTTAAACCAGAAGAATGGGTAACAGCTAGACAAAACTAAGGAACTTGCAGTTTTATACATAAAGTGCATCCAAAGAAAGAGGATCACAAGTTTTATCTTTGTTGTATCAGGAGCCTCTCATTCAGGAAAATTGTACAATGTTAAATATGTTCAGAGGTGATGACATGAGATAATTATACAGCTCTGGTGATATTCAGAAGCTTGTAGATATTGGTGATTTTTATTAATTGGTGATTGTTATCACAATCCTGTTTGATGTTGAGAAATTGAAGCTTATCAACCTTTTTTTCTCAAATGTTGCTAATTGTATCATGAGGATAGTGCCTTTGCTCTGATTTGTCCCCCGGAATAAGGCATTCCACAGGTATCTCTGAGGTGCTTTTTAGACTACAAGAGCCACCAGTCATCATCCAGCCTCCAGTTAGTATTGCTTATGGTGAAGAACTTAAAAGGAGGACCATGTGCAAGTTGCCACTTTTTAAGGAGGCTTTCAAGAAGGTTATGCAGCTAGTCAAAAATTGCCTTGGAGTAAAAATGAGACCATTAAAAGCATGTGAGTTGGCATGGAAACTAGTGAATCTTAGATGATAAAAAATAAATAGACTTGTAAGTAAAAAATAAGCAGAAGTGCAATAAAAAGTATTAATTAGCGAGAAACGAGATTATTCAAGAAAAAAATATCCTTCAGCAATCAGAATTCTTGTTTTGGTGTCACTAGTAAAAAGGGGCCTAAGCAACAGAGATAAAATGTAAAATAAAAACTAGGAAGATTAAATAACACGAAGAAGAAACAGTTAAATGTATAAAAATTAATAAAAATTTTGAAGTATGTTCGAAACAGCCTACAAAATAACTGGTTAGTTAGCAGACCTCAAAACAGAAAACATCATTAAGAAACATACATTGCAAAGAACTACACAATTTACAAAGATCATAATACATAAACTTATCTCAGAGAAATTTTTCTCCATATCAATGATAGTGATTAAGATACCAGCAGAAGTATCTGAACAAACTGCAAAATAAGGATGAGCTTCTAAAACCAGCTTCTCTTCAGACAAGGTTTCCAGGGGAATTTAGAAATCAAATATTACAGCCACTAAACTACATGCAAACTATTAGAAAAATATTTTTTTACGGGAGAAGGAGGCATCAAATGTTATACCTGCAGTTACAGAGAAGTTGGTGTTATCATAAGCAATGCAAATCTACAAACCTTCAGGACACAAAAATCTAACTGGAAAAATAAAACTAGAAGACTAGAACATGTAGAAGATATGGTATGTCAGGTCTAATCAGGAGGGATTCTGCCAGGAAAACTGTGCATGTCATTTACTATTTGCACAGCTGTAGCTCTTGCAGATTGCACCATTTTTCCCTAGGCTCTATAGACATACATAGCAAGAAAGCTGCAGCTACTATGAATCTGCAGACTAAGCAACAGGAGTTCACAGGTGAACACTGCAGGCAGGAAGAGGAAAACAAAATTAAGTGAGATCAATGCAGGAAGTAATAACCATCACATACCAACTGACTGGAAATTATTGTGTTTTATCTAATTTAGGAACAGGTTTGAGAGAGTATACCGGCATAGAGCAGATTTGTGGGGGGGGAGGATTCTTTGACACATGTGAAAAGAAACAGGACATAATGTATGGCTGCTCCTTGAAAAATGGGTCAAAAGAAAACAAACGTGCAAAAACGATTGGCATGACTTACAGAGCAGGTAAACAGATGCACGGACAAAGAAGAACAGGTTTTCACAGGGTTTAGGAAAAAGACTGAGCAGACAATAAAGGTGACCAGTTAAATAAGATGTGCTTTACCTAAAATGACATCAAACCAGAAAAATATACAGTATTAAACTTGTATTAATTGTGTTTCAGTCCAGAATCCTTACTATTAGGTAAATGACAGGTCATTCTTTCTATCTTTGGAGATTGTTTTGCTTGGACTGCAGTTTCTTATCATTTCAGCAACTACTCACTGTGTTAAGACCCACCATCATTTTCCCTGCACTTATTTTTATCAGGTAGGAAAACCACTATGCAGTTGTTCAAAACAAGTTTTATTGCATGCTTGACCAGCACTTTGCCTTGACTGCAATTAAAACAATGCTCAAAATGTTTTTGAAGAACTTAAGAGGAAATGGACTTCTAGAATTGGAAACGGCACCTGAGGGTCAGTTCAGTAACGCCCTCAGCGTGAAAGGATGGTTGCCGGTTCCTGGCTAAACAAATGCAGAGATATTATCAAGGATGCTTGCAGTACCTACCTATCAACAGCATCTTACTCACAAGAACAATATATCCACCACCAGCCTGCCCCCTTCCCCAACTCACTGCTGTTCCTCCCCATCCTGTGGCTGACTAGCAGGCACCCCATCATGTGAAAACACGTGGACACATGGGACAAGAGCAGACATATGCCTTGGATCGTGGGTTAAGGATGCAGGCAGAGGCACCTGCAGTACATGGTGGTGTATGATGGCAGAAAGGAAGATGTATGTAGTTTTGGGGTACTTCAGTAAGAGGCTCTAGGCCTCCAACAAAAAAGAAAAAACAAAAAAAAAAATTTTGTGTATTCTGTAACTGGATGCATGTGGAGCTATCCAAAGGTAGCTTCTGCATCAGAGCTGTGACAAGGAAAAAGCATTATCTGGATATAGAATATATGGAATAGATTGAGGTAGCAGTCTTGTCTACGAAACTATAAACTGACAGCAAACATGCAGATGTCACTAGTATGTCTATTTAGAATAGACATATGCTAGTGAATGAATGAGCAGACCCACACACGAAGAGTGAAGTACTCCAGGGACAGGCAGACCATCCAGGAGAAAGTAGAAAGGTTTAGTAGCAAACAGCAACACAATGGGCTTTAGAGGGAAACTATAATGCAGTATTATGCAAATTCATGTATTTATGCAAGTTTATGCACCACTTACAGTAAAGTATTATTGTTTTCAACTTCTCACAGAAAGGTTACATCCATCACCTAAATCTCCATCCCTGTCCAGGATCATTAATTCACATAGAATCATAGAATAGTTTGGGTTGGAAGGGACCTTAAAGATCATCTAGTTTCAACCCCGCTGCCATGGGCAGGGACACCTCCCACTAGCTCAGGCTGCCCAAGGCCCCATCCAACCTGGCCCTGAACACCTCCAGGGATGGGGCAGCCACAGCTTCCCTAGGCAACATGTACCAGCACCTCACCACTCCCATAGTGAAGAAATTCTTCTTTATGTCCAGTCTAAATGTACCCCTTTCCAGTTTATGGTCATTGTCCCTAGTCCTACCACTACATGCATTTGTACAGTCCCTCCACAGATTTCTGGTAGCCCCTTCAGGTACTGGAAGGTCGCTATAACATCTCCTCCAGCCTTCTCCTCTCCAAGCTCAACAACCCCAACTCTCTCAGCCTGTCCTCGTATGGGAGGTGCTCCAGCCCCTGGATCATCTTTGTAGCCCTTCTCTGGACCTGTTCCAACAGCTCCACATCCTTCTGATGCTGAGCATTCCAGAACTGGACACAGTACTCCAGATGAGGCTCACAAGAGAGGAACAGAGGGGCAGAATAACCTCCCTCTACCTGCTGGCCACGCTTTTTTGCAGCAGCCCAGGGAGCTGTTGGTCTCTTGGGCTGCGGGCGCACACCAACGGCTCATGTCGAGCTTGTAATCAACCAGCACACGATTGGTCTGAGGCTGATGTCTCAGCTCGGCCTTCTCTCCCGAGAACTATGGAACACCCGGCCGGGCGCGCCTGGATCGGGGCGCCTTTAAGCCCGTCCCGCTCCACACGTCTCCGGCGGCGGCGCGGGGGAAGGGTGCCGCTGCCGCAGGCAGGAGGGACACAGCGGAACGGGGACGGCACCGAGGCCGCTAACGGAGCCGCCATGACCTGCGGGGGGACGGCCGGCCAATAAGCCCTCGCGAGCACCAGAAGCCCCCGAGGCGCAGGCCGGGAACGGCCGGATCCTCGCGCGGTGCATGCCGGGAGCCGCCGCCTCCGCGGGCCGAGCGGCCGCGCCGCGCGTAACCCGAGGAGCAGCGCACCTCTGCGAGTGGGGGTTGTCGGTGCGAGCACGCGGGCTTCCCGGCCGCCCTCTCCCACCGCGCTCCGGGGGAAAAGCTCCAACACCTGGTTGGCCGGACGGGAGCCGCGACTACTTGGCATTCCGCCGCCTCTTCGCTCCCCTCGGCTCGACGGGCTGCGGCGCTCTCCCTTGGCTCTACCCCCCCGTCTCTGCAGATGGTTCGCCCCGCCCGAGGCCCGCGCCCCCCCCAGCGGCTCGGCGGGCGCTGCGGCCGGCCCCGCTCAGCCCGGGCGCCTCGCGCGCCGCCCTCCTCGCTCCTGGAAGCGCTGTCGCCATTGGCCGCGGCCGGGCGCGCTCGCCAATCAGGAAGCGGCTATCATGGAGGAAGGGAATAAATACAAGATGGCTGCTCGTATAAAACCAGGCATTGGGCTTCGCCCCGGCCATGGGGGAATAGAGGCTTTAACTCGCGCTCCGAGCGCCGCGCCCCGCTCCCGGCCGCGCCGCCGCCGCCTCCGCCGGGGGAGCGAGACCTCGACCCTCGCCGGGCACCGCCGCGCTCCGCCGCTCCCCGCGGGCCCCGGCCCGAGCCAGGCCCCCGCGCCCGCCCTCCCGTGGGCGCCCCCGCCAGCGCGGCCATGGCCGTCTCCAGGTCGGTGGGAGCTGGGAACGGGGGGCGAGGGTGGCGCGGGCCGGGGTCCGCGGGCTTCCCCGCGGCTGCGTGCGGGGCCGAGGGCGGCCTCTCGCCTCGGGAGCCCGCGGAGGCCTCGCCGGGCCCGGCGGGGCCTGGGGCCGCGGGGCTCTGCCGGGGCCTTTCGGGCTTCCCCCTGAATTCCACTCCTTCGTTTTGTTGGCCGGCCCTTTCTCGGGGTGAACTGCTAGGGAACGGGGGGTAACAATACCGAGTCTCGAGAGCTGGCACGAAACTCTTTTGCCTTTCGGGGCCCTTAGCTGTAAAGTAGCCGAAATAAGATAGGCTTGCATGGGGAAAAGTGATCGGTGTGCTCTGGCTCTGCTTCAAGACGTGGGGTAGTTATCTGCTCACACACATGTGTGCTGGGGTGTGCCAGTGTTTGAAGTGCTCTCAGAAACAGAGGAATGTCTTAATGGAGCTGTAGTACAAAAAAATGCTGAGCACAAGTTCCTGCCATCTTTTTTTGTGTGTTTGTGAAATGGGCACGTAAGCTTCCCCACAGGATAGTTCAAAAGAAACCATAAATCCAAATTAACCTTGTGATATCTTAGCCTCACGTCACGTGTTGGTAGTATCTCTGCACTTCTGAAGTGCTGTAACAAAAGTAAATGCTGTTGTTGAAGCTGCATATGAGTAAGTTTACAATTTTACTTAGAGAAGTAAAGGTGTACACATTTGTAATGGAAATCCACTGTTTGCTTAAACTTACAGCAGCAATACGCGTTTTAAGACTTACAGCAGCAGGCGTCTTAGTTTGAGGTTTGTAGTTTCTACAAAGTATCCCTTTATCTTATTCTGCTCTTATTTTCTACCAGCTGGTTTTACATGAGAGGTTTTTTTCTATAGCGGTCCGTAAGATTTTTGAAGCGGTAAGGATTGCTGTAAAAAGACTCCTGTGTACACTAAAATAACTACTGTAAGCCATCGTGTAACATAGAATGGTATTCTAATTGCATTAGGTTTGGGGTAGTCTGCTTAAATAACTGTACTACTGGACATGTGATATGGAGGCTAAATGGAATATCAAGGTAAACTTTTCCAGCTGTATGCTGAGGTAGTGTCTTCCCTGAAGATAGGTTTCAAATTCTGTCAGCAATGTTTCTGTTACTTCTGTAAAACCACATGACTTCAGTGAAAAGCAGCACTGCTCTATGCAAAGCTTTAGTTAACACCTGTTTGGTCTGCTAACTGACAGGAAAAAGTTTTGGTTTAGAGAGGGGTTATTCTGAGCTTCAGTCTAGAGTGCTGGAAGTTGGTGTGTTAATGTCAGGCATGACAAACTCCTTCAGAGTGGCCTTTTAAGATCAAAATATTACACAAATTGAACACAAGGTAGAGAACTCTAATAAACCTGCTGCTGTACTTGTGAGTTGGTATGTATAGAATTGTTTTAATTCCACATGCAAGTTAGGTAAAAGAATTGCATATTTTGCAGTGCTCTAAGATCTTGGTTGTTCCTGGCAAGCTCCAGTGCTTCTGTAATTGTTAGAAGTGATACTGTGTAAATTTGGCCTCACATGTTTTTTAGTAGAAATAGCAAAACCTGTCCATACCCCTTTGAAGCTACACATAAGCTCTTGACAAATGAACCTTTTGGATGCTGGACCATAGGAACAGAGATGAAATAATAGCAATGTTGCCTTTATAAATAAAAACTTTCTTCACCTGTTTCTTAAGTGCATTTAATGTCTAAGGTCCTTTCAGACAGGTTATAAGTAATTGTTTTGTACACTTGTATACCACATAACTATGCTTCTGTAAAGGCTGTGGTTGTTGCACCTGTTGTGTCCATTTAATTGTAGAGATCTGCACTTTTCCTCTAGGTAGTTACAGTTGCATGTTATATTTTTGAAGGACCAACATAGTATTTCATTGTTGAATGATTCTTACTATTGAAGTGTGGAAAGTGAGGGAGAAGTTGATTGAAGTTCATCTTTCTCTAAGGACTATAGCCTTTGCATACCAAACATTGAACAAAATACTTCATTAGAGTTGGTTCTATATTGGACGTGTATTGAGTAAAATAACCATTTTTAAGGGTGGAGACAGGGGTATTTTTATGTGCTCAAACTAGTAAATTATCTAGTGGTTGTTTTCCCAGTAAAGTTTCGTTTCTGCTGTTTGGCCAGTTGAAAACCTTTCTCAAAATCCTCTTCTGTTCAAGAAGATCTAAACAAATATAGGAAATGCTTTGAAATATCTCAAAACTAAACTGAGGATTTGTAGCTTTGCTATTTGTAAGGTCATCTTAAACAATTGCCACTTTTAATTTGTTGATAAAAGATTCTGATATTTTATTTTACATTATATGTATACATGCTTGTTGTTCTAGATTCTGCTTCTATATAACTCTTCTGTAAAGAATAGATCTCTCATACCAAAAGATGTTGCAGAATACTTGCATCTTTGTTAGTTTCATGCTGAAAAGACTTGTGAATAAAATCCTCCAGAAGAATGTATAAGGAGGTGGGAAGTTTGATGTTCTTTCTGTAAATGTGCAAGCTAGTTTAATAGGCTTTATCTCCTGTCTCCAGTCTTGAAAGTATGTGTGCATCTTCTTTTGCTTGCATGGTTAATAAAAAAATAAAAATAATTCTTGGTAGTGGAAATGAGAAAAAGAGTGAAAAGTTTTCCTTCAGGCTCATTCCTACAAAGTATACGGTCCAAATGAATAAATACAATGGCTCACCAGTGATCTTTTGAGTTACTTCAGATGGAATAGCAATGCTGCCAGTTTATGGAAAATGACAGTCCTCATAGATGGGTGACTGAAGGTTATTGAGTTTCAGTAGATAATAGTGTTGATAGTCTCTTTCAGTCTTTAATAAAACTGGTTTTTTTTTAACATGTTCAAAGGCATGTCAGGTATCATTAACAGCCTTGGTATTGGAGTAATAACTTTCCCATATTTTTGAGGGCCCTCGCAATACAAAGGAGAACAAATGTGATTACATTCATGAAGCTAGTAAGATGCATTAAAAATAAAGATTTTTATTTTAGTTAGTATAGCCTTAGGTTCACCCTGAAATGCCTTGAAGGCAACCTCTTCAGGGTATTTTCAAGACACTTCCTTAAGCAAGTGTGGGAGAGGGTCATAACTTGCTTCTTTTGTGAACCATCCTTGATTTCGTCCATGTAAATTTAATACTAGTTTCTTGAGCCTTCAGTGTTTTCATTTACTTGGATTTTTGTGTAACTGGTAATATGTAGGTTAGAGGCCTAGTTTTTATTTTAAAATAAATGATAATTTTGGAAGGCTGTGACAGTAAATCTCCAGGAAGATGTGTGGATCTAATATGTTGGTTACTCCTGGCTTTTCAAGTGTAGGGCAAAGTCTTCCCAAGAACAAATGGCTGCACTGGCTGTCATCCTTGCTTATGTAACATTTCAAGTTCAATACTGCATCCTTGGTTGTAGTTCTTACGAGATACCAAAATTATTCACCAGGAACTCTTTTATGGGCCCTGTGTACCTTTTAGAAATGTTGGTTTGAGATTATCGCAAACTTTATAAAGGAAATTCAACCTCTTGCTTGTTTCAAAGCTATTATGTTGTGGCTACTATGTTATGGTTGTGTTCCATGAAAAACAAGTGAAGCTGAACAAGTAGCATGTTGTCACTATTACTTAAAGGTGCACAGTGGCAGCATCATTCCTTCTCTTGTAGATGGAGATTGTTAACTGAAAGACCAGAACAGTTGACTGCCTTTCCTGTTGCTGTTTGTGGGTGGGAGTGCCAGTGCAGTGGTGTGGAGGGCAGAGGCAGAAGTACCTTGTTGCACTACTGCCTGAATGAGATAGAGTTGCAAAATTTCTCGTGCATCTGACTGAAATGAAAGTTGAAAGTCAGGATTGTACTCTTATAAGAATTCTAACCTGCTCCAGCAGCTAGAATTCAGATTCTCGCCAAGACATTGCCTATATAATTTGTTGATGTACTTCTTGGATTACTATGATTTTACAGCTGTTTTAATTTCCTAGTCTTTCTTACAGTTTTTGTAATGTAATTGATCTTATGTTTTTTGTGCTGTATTGTTGGATATAGCTACACATGTAACCATTTACAAATAAAACTTGTACAGCCTAATGCTATGGATCACACATATAAAAATTTCTTATCAAGTTAACATTACTAATTTTAACATTCAGTTGGCTTCCATATGAAGTATATAATACTGTGACTGATGTAATGGAACACTTGTTTCATTCCAATTGTTTCTTTCACTGTTCTGTAGGAAACGAGGTTTCTGTTGTCCACAGCCCCACCTTCATAACCATTTACTCCAGAGTCTCCCAGCTAGGAGAAGGAAAATCACTTTCTGTTCCTTATACATGTATAATCACATTTTATTTGTTCTGACTTCTATTCAGTGTGATTTTAATCTTGTTTGCTGATTGTATATTAGGAAGTTCATTACTTGATCACTTAGCAGTGTGCTTAGGTAGGGGCTTGAGTTTTTTGAGCTGCAAAGCTGACTAAGCTGGGATTTGACCAAATGATGAAACTCCACTAAAGGTTATCACAGCAACAAGAAAAGCTAGGGCATCTCCACATTAGAACTTAAGTTGAATTTCACAGTGTCAAGCCTTGTCAAGGCTAATTTTTAATGTAGGGATGCCTTCTAGGCCATTTCTGTGCAAAGAAGTAGTGCCTGGGAAAGAGCTGTAAGGTGTAGAAATATGTTTTTTACTGTCAAGCCCTGAGAGTATTCCCTTGTCTTCTGATGGGTGCTAACTAGCAGTTTTCTGAAGAGCTCTAGGCTGAGTTTGACCTTTGTGTTCCAGTGACTGTACCACTAAGGATGTTTTGTAGAGGCACACAATTGTAATGGGCTGGAGGATATACTAGGATAGTTAGCAGCTGTTCTGCACCAGCTGGCCTTTGCTGTCAGAGACTGCTCCCTGGCCAGTTGAACATAGTAGTGACCACAGAGATGTAGAGTCCAAATGGACCCCTTCATTGATAACAGTGATCGGTTCGCTGTCCCTTTCAAACCTCATCTAATTGACATCAACAAATTGTAAGTTTCCCCATCTGAAGTCCTGTGGGGACCAAATCCATTCAGATTTTGGGTGGTCAGGATCTTTATATGAGATAGTCTTTTGGCAACGTTTTGGACATGCCGTTTATAAACTCTGTATCTTGACTTGCTGATTAACTATCCTGCTGTTAGCTTTCTAATGCCTGTGTAGCTGAAAGATTTTAAAATCCACATCCTCCAGTTTCCACAGGAGTGCTGTAAAGTTGCTTTTAATATTATAACTGTCCCTTCCAATGGAGATCAGCTCTCTGTTTGGAGACACATCTCTAGGCAGCAAGGAACTGCTGAAGATTAGCATGAAGAACAGAAAGGGTGATTTGTTGCAAAATCTGCCTACTGTGCCCAAGTATACTCGTGTCTAACTGAGCTTGATGGTGAGTGTGCAAACTGAAAGCAGTGGCTAGGTCGCAGTCACCATGCTGCCAAGAGTTCCACTGAGTAAGCAGTGGTGGCTCTTCTGAAAATATTTGATCTCATGTTTATCCTTTGTAATTTTCTGTGTTTGTAGTCTTAGCAATAATGCACTGTAAGGGCAAAAGGTTTGCTGTATTTAGTGAGTGGGGTTAATAGTAGTTTTTATGTACTTTTATTCACAAGACCCCCTTTAGTTAACTGAACTAAGCCTGTATGCTCAATCATTCTGTGTTAAGTGTTGATTAGGGAGATGATGTTCCCTCTTACAACAGCCAACTTTTCATTTGTGTTGCTTTTAATCAGAATAGCAATTGTTTACTGTTTAGAATTATTTTTGCCTGCAGTCTTCCCCTAAGAATTATTTCTTTTTTATGATTGTTAGACAAAATTGTTTGAGTAGTAGATCATTTGCCTGATCAAGGTCTCTGGTGGTAGTTTAGATGGTATAATATGTCCTTGCTAATTCAGAATGATAGAATCACAGAATTATATAGGTTGAATTAGATCTTTAAGGCAGAGTCCAACTCTATACCAAACACTACCAAGTCCACCACTAAGCTATGTCCCTAGGTGCCACATCTATCCGTATTTTAAATACTTCCAGCATGTTTAAAAACAAAGATTTCCTACATTATGTCTGCTGACCCCATGTGTATGACTCATTCTGAGGTATCAAAGATGTTACCAGGTCCCTGTTCTTAAGCACTTGAATTGATGGTTTTTCTGTCAGAAATTTCTGGTGAGCTCTGTGTCAGTATGAAGCTCACGTGGTATTTCTTAGAAGGAAAAATACTTGGAGTGTAATGCTGTTTGTAATAACTTTGAATTGCTGCTTCAAGTTCTGTCTTGCCGATACACTTAAGTAGTGGTTAGAAAACTTAGAATTTCTCAGGTGAGAGGAAAAAGGTGTCTACCTCTGAACAAGTTGAGCTCACAGAGAAGTGGAGTATGGTTGCTGTCCTATCAATGAGATGTAGTTGACTTAGGATTGGAAGGTGACAGTCAAAGTTGTCTAAACCATTGCTTAGGAGTTATAAGTGAAGGAGTTTGTGTATTTAAGCTCTGATTACAGCAGTTAATGTGCAGGAGAAGTAGTTTTAGAGGGATATTTCATGTTTAGCTTTTGTTGGTATTTAGATTTTTCATAACAATCCATAAGTCTTTTTGGTTTTCTTTTTAATTCTTTTTTCTTCCTAGAAGTACTACATCTGTCTCTTGTTTGCTTGTCTTCCATATGCTTAAAAACTTTTTTGACAGCCTGTGTTGAACTCTTTCATAAAATAGCTAAGAACTTTATATGCGTTGTAGAACTCTTAGCTTTATCATGCTGTTTTGGACTTGTTTCATCTGTGAACGATGTGAGCCACAAAATGCTTTGCTTGTAGCATTCTCTAGTATGAGAGAAGGGCCACATGCCACTAGGAAGCTTGTGGGTCTCTTTGCCTTGCAAGAACTGTTTTAGAGACTTCAGGGTTTTTTTTCTGAGAATGAAAACCTTGTCAGAACTTAAACTTCTTTCCAAACTGCAGGTCCTCATAATTAATTTTAGAATTTTTAGGGTTATTTTCATTCTTAATGAAACTTGGAATGGAAACTTCTAATTTAAAAAACCCTAGCACTGCTGATCAGTGGCAACTTTCTCAGTGCTACCCTTCCAACTGGAGCAGGAGGATTCAGGCTGTACTGTGCTCTTCTGCAGCAACACCAGAACTTAATACCTCCAAGATATTAATTGTTTGGGAATTGTAAATCAGGGGAGTCTGGGGAATGAAAGGAAGAGTGGTTGGTGCAACGAGGAATACTATGAGTCACATATTGCTAGCTGTATTTGCTAATCCCGTTTCCATTCGTTCTGCTGTGTTTGAACACTAAAACCTTTCTACCGAGATGTGAGACATAAGTTTTTTTGGTTTCATTTTGCATTTGGGTGTAAGTTAAGGATATTTCAATTTAAAATCACAAATTACAAACTAAGCATACTGCAACTATCAACCAAACAAGTGTATTTTGCAGGTAATGCAGCTTTAAAAGGTTGTGGGATTTAAGAGGGTAGGTCTAGTGTTGTAACAAAGATTGGAATGAAACCTGGGGGTAGGCTGTCATAGTGGTTTCCTCCTGTTTTGACACATGAAGAGTTGTAGCTGAGGAAGTGGTCTAAGTTGCACATTCAGCTTAACTTTGGAGATGGAAAAAAAGATACTTTGATAATTATAGGAGTGGGTGGTGCTAAGTGGGCAAACTTATTGAGTTTGGAACACAGGTTTTGTGGAGAAATGAAAAATGAAAGGGGTGAGTCTAAGAATGAGTTGGAGCAAGCTGTGGTTGCTCTGCAAGCTAGCATATTTTGTACTGAATAGTAGTGCTGCAAATCAGATTAGTATATTTGGCAGTAATAACCCAATGTAAAAGTGCTGGTAAGTGTCAGGTATTTCTCCTTGACTAGTCCACTATCAGTGATTTGAAATAGTTTGATCTATAAAGCTTTTGCTTTCCTCATTGACTATCTAATCATACAACTCCTAGTTTAGATATATTTAGGTTTTAGTTTTTATGTAACTTTTAAACAATTTACTGACTAGTAAATCTTAGCAATCGAGACTCCAGTTTTGTCTACAGAAATTGAAATGACCTCACCTGTTTTAGTAGCAGCAGTATTATTTCAATGCTGGCAAATATCGGAAGTGTGTCTGAAGTAGTAGAATGAGTGGAAATGCTTTCAATTAGATTTTTTTTTATAAGGATATTAATCTGGATATATAATAAAATATGATATAAATATGGATCTATAATGCTAGATTGTGAGCGTGTTTGGGATTTTGGACTGTATTTCTGTGATGTTACTGTCTTGGCTTTGTAGATTTCTAATGCATTGTAACACATTATAAGGTAAACCAGGTTTACTTTTGAGAATAGGTTTGTCAAAAGACAAAATCCAGTGATGTTGGAAAGAGGGTTTTTCTTGATTTCTGTTGGGTTTTTTATGATTGGAACTAATGTTAATGGCAATTTTGGTGAAATGTTACTAGTAGGAACAGACTAACAGGCAAAACCCGGTTTTTTCTTATCTCATTTGCTCAAGCCTAGGGTATGTGTTTATGAGAAGGGGAGCTGTTCAGGGTACATGTATCATTATTTCATTAGGCTGACCTAGGTGACCTTCACTGATGTTTGATTTCCAGCTTCATATTGTTTCAATATTTGGAGGATTCTTATTTTTTTATGATTAAGGCTAGGAGGGGCGGTTCTGATTGTACTATGGAGGCAGATTCTAGAATCTCAGTCATGCTGCACAATAACTAAGGGATAAACTAGACACCCTGTAAAGAGTTCTAACTATCCCACTTACAGTGAAGGGAATGATGAACACTTGTTACTTCCATCATTAATTTGGTTATCTTGTTAGTCTCCTTTTTTACCTGCTTTTTTTAATACAATGACTTTATCATTTGGTAATTCGAAAGAAATAACCTGGCTCTTCTGAAAATAGATGGTCATGGTTTCTTTCACTAAATACACAGAGTTATTGTGAAAACAGATCTGCTGGTTAAATTCCTGTATTTCATAGGATTATTTCAAAACGTTATTTCAAAACTGTAAATATAGCAACAGGTTTGGTCTTATATTTTCCAGGTAGTTGGGGGAAATATATGAAAAGTAAAAATTTGTGGTATTCTGGAAAAGCAGTTTGCTATTATAGATGATAGGCTATGTCTTCAAAATAAATGGTAATGTACAATACAAGAAGTCAAGCTTTCTCCATCAGGGAGAATTTGATGAAGATTGCTTAAAACTTCACAGTATTTTTCAGTATTGAGAATCTTCTGTCACAGAACAAAAGGAACAACTGTTTCTTGTAACTGCAGATTTCTAAAATGTTTCTAATATTTTTACTGTTAATTTTAACCAAATTAAATATGGTTTTAGAACAACCGTGCTTATTATTAGAAAAAAGTGTATTTGTTATCCTGTTAAATGACAGTGTTCAGGTGAACTTTTTTCTGTTTGCGTTATATAAACTGAAAAATGTGGGAAAATATTAATAGAAGCGGGCAGCTGAACTAAGAATAGTATAACACTTCTGGGTTTTTGTCAATTGTGTTTAGGCTTGATCGTCTCTTTATTTTACTGGACACCGGTACAACACCAGTAACAAGAAAAGCAGCTGCACAGCAACTTGGAGAAGTAGTGAAACTGCATCCTCATGAACTCAATAATCTCTTATCTAAAGTAAGCATCTTGGTTTTTTTTCTAAGCTTGCCTTCAGTACTTTAATGGTGAGAATAAAACTTGCTTAAAGGGGTGTGGGTTCTGTGGTCTATGGGAACAGGTAGTAAAGGTATAGTAGTCTTGTGTTCTCTGCAACTGGGAAGCTGGAAAAAATTAGGAGACTACTTCTGTTCAGCCTGCTGTTCGGTCAGCCTCTGAAATGGTTACGCAGGTCAGGCTTCACTTTGCATTCAATATAGATATTCAATGTTTGCTCTAAGTTCAAATTTTCTTCTATACTGAGATTCTTTACTGCCTTATAAAAATTTCTGCCTCCGCCTTTAAAGATTGTTACTCTTCTGATTCAGTTATAAGAATATGGATGACTGCATGCCTTTAAAAAGGCTGGAAATGGAAAGAGATTTTCATTATTTTCAGACTTCAATCTGGCCAAGTCCAGTAAAAATACCAAAAATAGTCTATATCTGACAGCTGGAGATGGCAGAGTGACCTCAATTCTACTTGTATTGAACAGGTGTCCTCACCGCAATTGGTGGCATTGAATGGCCAAGTAATCATGACTGTCAAACCATTTTTAGAAAAAGAAAGAGCTTTTCCAGATTTGAGAGACAGTGGTGAATCAGTTTAGAAAAGCAGACCCATGCACTTCTAAACTTCAGGTGACCCATGTTGTCTTCCTTTTTGGGTTAAATGACTTAAAGTGAGTTTTAAGGTCTATTAATCTCTTCTGAACACTTCCTTTCAGAAAACAAATTAAAACAAACCAAACAGTCTCAAGCCTTGTTTAGTACCTGGAGGAAATCAGTCGTTTCACTGATGGGACTAAATAGATCTTAAATTCTTAATGTCTGCCTGTGGCAAGAGTTCTACTAAGCAGTCAGCAAGATAGAGAAGGCTGCTAATATTTCTTTGTTTTCTTTTCTTGTCTGTTTTTTTTGTTTCAGTGTTGCCTTAATCCATAGTATTATGTGTTTTAATAGAGCACAATAGCTGATGGGTTTTTGAACAGTATGTTTTAAGCAAAAATTTATTTATTTACTTTTCCTTAAAGGTGTTGGTGTATTTACGAAGCACAAATTGGGATACCCGTATTGCAGCTGGCCAGGCTGTTGAAGCAATAGTGAAAAATGTACCCGAGTGGAATCCAACTCCAAGATCAAAACAAGGTGCTTCTAAAATTAACTCATTTTCTGATGCAAACTGACTGCTATATGAGACTTTTCATGGCAACTGTCATTCTAGTTTTTATAAGCGTAGGGTTTTTTTGTGTGGACTGTAGTAAACATCTGGCTTTAGATGTTCATTTAAAATTACAATGATTTGTGTGACCTTTGTTTCTAATATTCCTTTGCTTATGGTCTGTACCCTCATAAAGCTTTACTTTTACGAATAGAAGGAATAATAACTAGTAAAATGGAAGAAAAGCATTACCAATTAACTTTGTCACAATGTTTTGCAGACACTTCTCTGTTCCTTTTCTCAAATCACCTTTCTGTGACAGGTGAAATGGCAGCTTGCTGAACTCTGTTCTGTTTGTACTCATTTTGCATCCAAAATTGTCATGTTAGGGATTTTAGAGTTGCTTTTATTGTCAGGTTATGGACTGATCAGTGATTTTTGTCTGAACCTGTTGGTACTCTGTTTACAGGCTAATGTGGCACAGGTTCCAGAAATTCACTAACTATTCAAAAAAACCCAAACAAACAAAAAACCAAAACAACAACAACACCGCTATCTGTTTTGTAGTGATCTCATTTGCTTCATTCAGTGCCTCCTGGTTGCTATAGAACTTGACAAACAAGTTCTGCATTTGACTTATCCACTGCCCTTATGATTTTTGTAAACCATCATGCTTTCTTTCCTCCAAAAACTTCTCTCCAGGTTGAAGAGTTACAGTCTCTTCAGTCTTCCCTTAGAGGACAGCTGCTTTGTCTTTTTTTAGATAATACTTTCCTCTGCTTTTTCTTACTCATGTCCTCCTTGTGATGCAGGGAACTGCACAGTGTACCTATGTCTCTAGAGTACTCGTACATAGGGGCAAAGTTATGCACATCATGTTTTCAGTGTCCTTCCTGATAATGCCCAGTACTTCCACACTACAGGTGTTTTGGCTGTCACTGTTGAATAAGCTGGTGAATACAGGAAACTGAGAAGTGGACCCAAGATCTTTATTGAATGTTAACTGCCAGCTCTAAATTCAGTATTGTGTTGGCATATTTTAAGTTATTCGTTCTGCATGTTATCTGCCTTTTTTGCCCATTAGTCTGTTCTGAGAGTCCTCCTTGAATTCCTTAGTGCCATTGTGGCTTTTGGTTATGCAAAAGAGCTTAGTCTCCTACATGCTTGGAGAAGAGTGTAGTGAAATCTCTTTCCCATTGGTGAAGACTGAGAATTGGTTGCAATACTGATCCCTGAAGGACTCCAAAGATAGCTTTTCTGTGTTTAACTAGCTTTCAGTCTGTAAAATGTGGTAGCTTAGTTCCTTCAATTTGTTAATGTGAAACCTTGCCAAAACTTTTTGAATATATTATGTCCACTGGATCCCCTCCATCCATTTGGTGGAGCTCTTTAAAAACATTGATAATCGGGTCAATGAGAGTTTTTTCAGGAGCCATACTGACTCTTTCCCAGTAAATCACATTTGTCCATATGCTGGAATTGATTTATAGACTGTTTTACCAAGGATGAAAGTTATTTTCATTAGTCTAGTTCCAAGAATTTTAAACAGCATTCCTTTTGTACATGGAAATTAGGACGACCTAACATTCTTTCAAGTATGGCAGCTGTTTCAAGTGATGGGTTGCGTGCATTGTCCAGTTCTTGTGTACCTACCTATCAGACATGAAATTGAAAAGGTAATTAAGTATGTTAGAGAAAACGGTGCCATTTAACAATGCTAACTGGCTGCGTAGATGTAGGTCTTATTTCAGTTATTGTTTGATGTAGTAGTCAAACACATGTTGACAGGCTGATTGTTGGGCTTGTTCAGCCTTGAGAGGAGAAGGCTCTGTGGAGACCTTATAGCTGCCTTCCAGTACTTAAGGGAGGCCTACAGGAAAGCTGAGGGAGCAGCAGTTTCTGTCAGAGTACAGTGATAGGATGAGGGTAATGGTTTTAAGCTGAAGGAGAGGAGATTTCCCTTAAATATGGGGAAGAAATGTTTTGCTTTGAGGGTGGTGAGGTATTGTAACAGGTTGCCCAGAGAAGTCATGGATGACCTATCTCTGGAGGTGTTCAAGGCCAGGTTATATCAGGCTTTGAGCACTCTGATCCAGTGGAAGGTATCCCTGCACATGGCAGGAGGGTTAGAAATAGATGATCTTTAAGGTACTTTCCAGCCCAAACAGTTCTGTTTGTAGTGGTCTGATTGGTTGCATTTGTGTTCTTAGGCCTGCTATAAGTCACTTTTTTTTGTATCTGTGTAACAAAAAGTTAACCAGTTCTTCAGGTCTGAAGAAATGTAGGTGGTGGGTTTGTGCAGTATTCTATATGCACTTAGACTTCAGTTATTGTAAGTGAACAAGCTTTCATAAATAAGTGTGTGAGGGGGATGAAACATAGTGAACTAAGTGCTGTATTTCTTGTAGGTAACAGTTGTGTTTATACTGCTGATGGTAATTCAGGATGCAAGTGCTGGATTATGTTGCAATGTCTAGTCTTTTTGGATATGAAACAGCACATGACTAGTAGTCACAAAACATGCTAATCTGAATGTTGAAGGGAGGGAATACATTGGAAGTGAATTCATAACCAGGAACTAAGACACCTTGTGAGGAACAAATCTGTTCTGTACTGTACCTGCATTGACAAGAGTTCATAACTAGTCTTCAGCAGCCTTTGGTAGCTGAGTTTCACATGCTTGTTAAGACTACTCTCCAGCTTCCCTAGATGGGATGCTTGGCTGTGGATATAGTGTTAGCTATTTGTGAGCCATATGCAGGTAAAACTGCAAGTTGGCTCTGTGTGCACAGAGAGACCTAGTGGTATGTCAGTGTACCAAGATTTTAAAAAGCTAAATTTATCGGGGAAAAACATTAAAATTTTCTATACAATTAAGTGTGTAAGTGAGCTCTTTCAATCTGTCTTTGCAAAATGGTACCTTTACACTTTGTGAATCAAGATGCTGTATGCCTGATAAGAAACGGTTTCTTTCCTTCTCCTGCTTAATCTTTTGCCAGAACTTTGAACAAAAATTTCATCATATTGTCCTTAATTATTTTCAGTGTCATATCTAGAACCAGGCTCAGAAAGTCCTATGGAAGATTCACCTTCAACAGATCGGTTGCGTTTTGACAGATTTGATATATGTCGATTGTTAAAACATGGTGCATCTCTTCTTGGATCTGCTGGTGCTGAATTTGAAGTTCAAGATGATAAATCAGGTATATCTTTAATTTACTTGCAGGCAAGAGAACTTACTGACTTGAAAGTTTGTTATATTATGAGACCAGTCATCCATGATTTCTCAGAATGATAGGAAATAACAAAAGAAAATATTCCCCAGCATAATTGGTTTGTCTTATCTTTCTCAGATTAAATAGTTTTTTTTAGGGGTGCATATTGTTTGGTTTCTTACTCTTACCAGAATTAGTGTGTGTACAGGGGGAAAGAAGAGAGTGATAACCTGAAGGAGGGAGCAGAAGAAGCAATATTAAAGGCTTCTGTAGACTTTTTTTTTTTTTTTAAAGTGCAGGAACTATCACTACTACTTCTTAATTAAAATGTTCCCAAATGCAGTAGGAGTATGTGGCTTGTTTAAATATAGAAAGATTGTGTGAAAAATACTGTGATAAAACTGTCAAAGTTGGAAGGTCAAATAGCAGTGTCTGTGTAATATCTTTTGTTACAAGTCACTCATCGAATATCTTTCCATAAGTTTTTAGCTGAGTATTACTTTATATCAGTGTAGTGGCATTGAATTACTTTATTCTAAGATTTTTGGGTTTTTTTGCTGTTACTATTCTTGCCTGTTCTAATTCTAGTCCATCTTCCAATTTCTGCACCAAATGAAATTATGGTATAGCAAAGAATCTGTCCTCACTGTATAGCCCTGATTCAGATGTTCCCTGTCCACAGAACATGAGTAGCTTAGCAAGGAACAGAACCAATGGCTCCTGCCGCTTAAGCAGTATCCTGTCTGTTAAACCTTCCTGCTATTTTATTGCTTGCCATGTTATATGCTAGGATGTACAAGTTTCATGTCTTCTGAACAAACCTTATCTGATCAGAAATCAGATAGAATCATAGAAGTGTAGAATTGTTTGGGTTGGAAAGGACCTTAAAGATCTAATTCCAATCCCCCTACCATGGGCAAGGACACCTCTCACCAGATCAGGCTACTCGGGGACGCATCTGACCTGGCTTTGAGTACCTCCAGGGGAGCATCCAAAACTTCATTGGGCAACCTGTGTCAGTGCCTCACCACTCTCATTGTGGTAGGACACTTTATTTCATAGAAGTCTGATATTTATCCCAGTGTTGTATGATTGCATATAAATTTCACAAATGAAAATAAATAAAAAATACAATATCAGGAAGTAAGAAAAATTAAAGTATCTTTAGTTATTCCTTTTGTAGCTGGTGGGGAAAATGTACAAAGGCTACTTTCTCTTTGGCATTTTGGAGCAGCTTTCCTTTTCAAGTAAGTAGCTAGTGTGAGTGTATGTAAATACTCTTTGGAATTAGCAGTCTTTGATACTTGTTCCTAACATGAACTTGTGAAAGGAAAAATACTTTGTAGAAAATGGAGGTTGTTAGTATTTCTCTACTTGTTAGTCAAATGCAGTTTTGGGGGGGGGGGGAGAAATACTGATTGGTATAAACGCAGTTAACTACTGCTTGACCTGGTGTATACCCCAAAATGTTGCTAATATTCATCACCTACCTATAAGTTCGTGGAGATCGTTGACAAAAAAAAAACCAATCTCCTAACTGGTTTCCATACTGTGTGTGTAAAAAGAAAGGGAAGTCATACAATCTCCAAGTTTTTATTTACTTAGCAGGTTTACTCTACTTTGACACTAAAATACTCTATTTTTATGTAAGTGTGAGCAATTCCAAAGTTTAGATGTTGAGTAATTAGTGTTGAAGCTTCACAGCATTCTTGATAACAGCTTTCTGTGAACTTCCTAGATGTGCCTTGTCTGACACATGAAGCTTGAGGATAAGATTAACAGACTTTGGCACCCTTGGAAAATTGTACTTAGGTTTCAGTTTATGTTGCCGTCAGGAGTGTATTGGGCAGAGGGAAAGGAGACACCTGGATCTAGTGCATTTTCCAAGGAAGAATGTTTCTGATGAAAATGGGTTCAGATTCAACGTAGCTTAATACAGGATATTGGATCAAACATCATTAGAGTGGTTTTATTGGTGGTTGTTATTTCTTAGCTCTGTGTTTCCCAACAGAAGATTAAGTTTAGGAAGAAAAGAAAAAGAATGGGGAAAAAACCCCAAAATACAAACTGCCAAAATCAACATATCCCACAAGGGATGTGCTCCATGAAAAGTGCTGGTTCTTGAATCAGTTGCTGGATTATTTTTTTTAGTGTGTTTATTTACTTCTTTCCAAGTGCATTTTCCTAAAAATTGAGGATATCTGTTTTTTTAAAACTTCTGTAGACCAAGTATCATTTAATGAATTTCAAGAGAGCTATTTTCTGCTTTTAAATTGATTGCTGTTTAAGTACTAGTGTAGCTTCAGCAGCAGAAAAGGTGTGACTTCACAGAATCACAGAATAACCAGGTTGGAAGAGACCCACCGGATCGTCGAGTCCAACCATTCCCACCAATCCCTAAATCATGCTCCTAAGTACCTCATCCACCCTCACCTTAAACACCTCCAGGGACAGTGACTCAACCACCTCCCTGGGCAGACCGTTCCAATGCCTAACCACCCTCTCCGTGAAGAACTTTTTCCTAATCTCAAGCCTAAATCTCCCCTGGCGGAGCTTGAGGCCATTCCCTCTCGTCCTGTCCCCTGTCACTTGGACAGGACGAGAGGGACTTGGTTTAAAAGAATTTATTGATGTATTAACCAAATACAATATAAATCTTTAACTTTTGGCTTTTTGTGTTATTTTGTTGACCAGATCTTCAAAAATGGCTGGTTGGAAATGTGACATATCTTAACTTTTTAAAAAATATTTTAGGTGAAATTGATCCTAAAGAGAGGATAGCACGGCAGAGGAAGCTGTTACAAAAGAAACTTGGCTTAGACATGGGAGCTGCAATTGGGATGAATACTGAAGATCTCTTCAATGATGAAGATTTGGACTATTCTCCTTCTTCAGTTTCACTAGTAAACAAACAACCTGTAGGTAAAACCTCGGGCTGTTTTACTGCAAGCAGTAATACAGTGGGTTTGCTCTATTCTTCTGCAGTTATAAGTTTTTGTTTTGAGTATGATGATCAGTGTCTAATATGGTGGCTTTAGCTTCCTGAATTCTGTGCCACTTAGTTGCCTGTTAGTATTATTAGATGTCAAACTGCTGCTCTGAATTTGTAATGATGGAGGGTTGGGGAAGCTGAGAGCAATGTGGATTTGAGGATTTTTCAGGACCTTCATTGTGAGAATTGACAATGAATTACTTCTTTCAGACTCTTCAGGCTGCGGAGTTAATTGACTCAGAATTTCGAGCTGGTATGAGCAGTAGACAAAAGAATAAAGCCAAAAGAATGGCTAAGCTATTTGCAAAGCAAAGATCCAGAGATGCAGTGGAAGCTAATGAGAAGAGGTATAATAGTAAACTGGTTTGCTTTTATTTCAGTTAAGCCAAGATTGTGATTTGATTTATCTGTTGAAAAACTTCCTTCAGTCTATGTCCTTGTTTTATGTGCTGAGTTTGCTGATGGTAAAACACTTGTTCCGTGCTTATTTTCAGTAGGGATTTGTTAAGGATGTATCTTCAGAGGAATATTGAAGTAAGGGGATGCTATAGTTGAAATTTGTCATTTGTCCCTGTTATATGTGGCTTCAGAGTAGGGCATGAAAATAGGGGGTTTAAGACAAAATAGCTTTCTAAAGCATGCTGTGTTCCTCACTTTAGTTTGTAGTGACTTATTATTGTACCTACTGTGTTTATAACAAGTGGTAAACAATATTATCTTTCCTTGATTATATTTAAGGATTTTTGTGTTTCTTGGAAAAGGCTGAAGTTTGCCTTTTTATAACAGTATTCTGCTGTTTCTCACTGAATTTTTTTACATGTAAACTTATTGCCTATTTTGCCTATTTCAGTGTTAAATATGTTTTGTATTCTTGCCACACTTCACTGTCTCTGAAGACTTCAGTTGTAGGAGTAATTACTTCCCCATAAGCATACTTTCAGTTCATAAATTTATTCTTGTTAATTCTCAGTAATGATAGCACTGATGGGGAACCAGAAGAAAAGAGAAGAAAAGTTGCAAGTGTTGTCATCAACCAGCCTGCCACAGACTCAAAAACATTGGTAGAAAATGCTCCAGAAGAGGTATGATGTGGTGTTTTGCTCTTGGCAAGAAGGGTTATTCAGTTTTTCAGCGGAGTAATGTAAAACAAAACTCCCTTATGCTTCCAAATTCTTCAATCATTTTAGCATCAAGGGAAATGGAATAAAGGATGCCATTGCCAGCCTACTTCTATATGTGATGATGCAAATGAGCCTCAAACTCTTTACAGCATTGAGAAAGAAAACAAATTTAAACCATTTGTAGCAGTTTGTGACTCAAGTGAACCTGAGTAGGTGGATTACCGGTGTCAAACCTGGATATTAAACTGTAAAACTGTGCTAAACATTTAGATGATAGCATTACACTGAGCCACAAATAATTTGATCTAAATGTTCATATACACTTTATTTAATCTTTGCCTTAATTTAATTAGAGTCTAATTCTAAGTTAAGCCTTTCTTTAGTAGCTTAAGATTTTTAAAATTACCTTAGTCTTGGAAAAACTTGGCATTTGTTTCAACAGACTGAAAATCTGAAAGTTTGTAAGAAATACTATACCAGGATACAAATTGTGCATAGGAGTTTATTTGAAGATGCTTTATCTTATTTAGTCAGTATTCTACAAAAATAACTTTTTCCAGACATAACTTGGTGGTTAAATTCTTATTTGTGAAATGATTATTAGAAAATTAATTTGAGCTATTAACAATAACTGAAGGCTTGAATAGCTACTGGTTGCTTGTCTTTCAGGTGTTTTGATGGTATGAACTTACTAATGTTAGTATCATAACTTCTTTTCCACAGCCATGTCAGTTTCCTTCTAGGATACCTGGGGATAATGGATACACTGACTGTCAAAATGTGGAATGTGTTTTGAAATGGGGTGTGTTTATTGCTAGATTAATTGACCCAGTTTGATTATATAGTGTAATTTCAAACAGTCTTGCCTATTATGTTCTTTAAAGATGACGTTCATAAATCGCTGAGGAGGATAAGAAACTTAATTTTCCGCCTTAGTGTGGTTCCTAAAAGGAGGCTGGATTCCAGAGCATAAAGAGGTTATGCTACTAACAGACAAACTTCATAAGCTTTTTAAAAGATCCACTGCCAATCAGCAAAGTTTCTGAAGTGTGGAAAATGGTTGGTTGGTTTCTACAGCTCTGTCCAGTACCAAAGAAATGTTTAAACTTTTGATAGTCTGTTATCTCCATGTGTTAAGTGGCTTATGATATAAGAAACGTTTGCATTATCCCTTTCTCTTTTAAATCTTATACTTAATAATATACATGTAATTTTTTTAATTTAGACAAATGAATGGCCTCTGGAAAGCTTTTGTGAGGAGGTGTGCAATGATCTCTTTAACCCTTCTTGGGAGGTAAGATGTGTGGTATCTAAGGTATAATTAGATTTTTTTTAAAAAGGCTTCAACAGAAACAAAAACTGCATGCAGAGAACTTAAGAGCATTCTGATAGATATCAAAAATTGTTACTTGTAAATACAAATTACGTAGTTATGACAGATGTGCTTTTGGAGACTTGGAAGTGTTTTTTTTAAGACTCACTAAAAGGGGAAAATGAAAACAGATGTGTAATGTATGTTCAGCTGGAGAGTGGGAAAGATAAGGAAAACAGTGATAATAAGTGAGAATTCTGGAATTATTGAAGTTAAAGCAAAATAAAAGCACGTGAATCTATGTTCAAAAATATTAAGTAATTTAAACAGTCTTGGATTCATTAAGAGTTTAAAGAATATTGGAAGAATCCACTGCTGACAACAGTGGCATATTTTTTCTAATGCTAAACTAGTAAAAAAGGAAGGAAAATTCCTCCATTGATCAAAGGGGAGTAGACTACATATTATCAGTTGTTTTCTTAATTTGTAAAAAGGAACTTTTAATTTTGTTTTTTAGGATGATAGTAAATACCAGCTACGAAACCTATATATTTGGTTGCCTAGAAAACTTACTTTCAAGTTTCAAAACCTGATCTGCTCACCCTGTTATACAATCCTTATGCTATTTTCCCCGATCTTTGGTATCAGTTCCAAGCAAAAATATGAAGTAGCTGCCAATGTTCTCTATTCCTTGAGCAGAAGATGGAAATAACTGTTGTCAACTAACTTCAGTTTTTAATTAAAAAGTTGATCTTTTGAAAAAATAGATGTTAATGCCAACTATAACATACTTGGATGTATTTGTAGCAAAGTTTCAGTGATAGCAAGTCCCCTCTGCCCATACAGACTTTAGTCTTGGAAATGCGGAGATAGAATGTATGCTGTCACCACAGTTATTTTGGGCCTTGAAAAACGATAATTGTATTTGTGGCACATCACTGCATCTGAGCTAGTAGCCCTCACCTTACTTGAAAGCAGAGTGTTTGCAGCTGAAGTCCACTTGTTCTCTGGACTGCAGACATTCTCATAGCTTTCTTAGTATGTTTGATATAGGGTGCACACATATTAATTAAGGAAGTAGACCGCTATAGAATTGTTATTATGGTGTGTTCTGGATGAAAACCAAGTTAAACTACTTCAAAAATGCTTAAAATGACCCTCTGGCATCTTCTTGTAATATCTAGAGACAGCCTGGATGACTAGTTCAGACTTCTTACTTATCTTATAGGCAGCTGAAGTCAGGCCAGATCAATCCTACAACTGGCACTTCCTTTATATGCTTGTCTGTCTTGCTGTTTGCTGAGGCTGAGAAGCTAACCAGCACAGTCTTCCTCTTCTCTGGTAAAACCTAGCTCATAAGCAATATTGGATCAAATTATTGGTGTATTATGAACAATTAGGATTTTAAGACTAGGCTGTCTCCACTGGTGATCTGTGATTTCCAAAACTCTTCCTAGTGTGTTGAGCTGTATGGTGGGAACATTTAAGTGGCTATAACTTGCTTTCCTGTGTCACTTGTTGTGCACTTACGTTTAAATATTTAGCCAAGCAAGTCAGGTTTGTAAGCTATGCAGAGTAGTGGTTCACATAAATTTTGTTTGCAGACCCCAGAGTATTCAGTGTGGATCCAAAATCTGCTGAAGAAACGTAGTTATAATATAAAAAGGAATAGAAGGTTCTAAGAAATATGAAAATATTGCTTTTCTTTGGCTTATCAATTACTAAAACCAGCTATTTCTTCTTCTTTCTCTCAAAACTACTGTCCTTAGAACACGGTGAGGTAAAACTAAATGAAAACTGTCTTTGACCACATTACTGCAAATATAATAACAATATCCAATGTGTTAGAGAATAGAAACAATTCTTGATTACTCCTGTCTGTAGCTGGCATATACTTAGGAAAAAACAGCTTATCTTGTGACAGATTAGTATTTTAAGTATTTGATTAGATCTAGTAAAATACTACCCTTTCCCCACAAGTCTACCACTAACTCTGCAGCACTTGAAACATCTCTATTGAGAGTAAAGAAGAATTGGTTCAGTTACCCAGTGTAGTTTTTAATCTTCTATTCCTAAGTGTTTTCAAATTGGTTTTTTTATTTCTCTTCTAGGTGCGACATGGTGCAGGTACTGGACTGAGAGAGATACTTAAAGCACATGGTAAAAGTGGTGGTAAAATGGGAGATAGCTCTTTAGAAGAGGTAGGTTACCAGTCATGGAGACTTAACGTGTTACTTTAATGAAGTTCAGAAAACAGAAGCTTTGTAGGAGGTGGTTGATCTGGGGGAATGTAAACCATGAGATTTGCCTGCTCAGAATAATCTAGATGAAGTCCTTGTATATACTGATGAATTGTTAATGTTCTTTTTAAAAGGTTTATGTAGAAAACTAATACTACTGTATAAGCAGCCATTAATATGTAGATGGTGTGTAAAGTTATTAAACACTGCCTTCCATACTAGAAAATACTATTTCTCAGGCTGTGGTGAGGGTGCACAGAAACAAAATTGACAGGTTGGTTATATAACTCAAATGTCTCAGATCATTTAATTCTAGGCACTTAAATCGTGATGTTATTCTGTTGATCTGCTTGCTTTGTTATTATGAGAAGTAGTATTTAAAAGATCTATTTAAAAGAAAAACACTTCTAAAATATTATGACAAGTAATAGTTTCTTTACTAATAGTGAATCCCATTCAGATTCATACTGACTTCCTTGCTGTAAAGGTAACTGGGAGAGGTTGTGGTTAAGAGAGTATTGAAGAATGAGGAGATACACTTGTGAAATGTAAATCAAGCTACTTCAGCTTAATTTTATGTAGGGAAAGCAAAAGTTGCTATCTATCCTTGCTTTCCTGAGTATTTCTTCAGTGGAGGCTGCAGGGTAATAGTAACACATGCTGCAGGGATAAGATACTTTAAACAGTTTCTTTATTCATGGAAAGCCATGTTTACTCAAGGCTAGCTTGAAAGGTTGATGTGCAGGCTGTATGCAGGCCATAATTTTTTTATACATAGGGGAATGTGAAATCTGTAAATACGGTGAAAGTAGTGTTCATAAAAATTGCAGTTGTTAAGGAAAGTAGTGATTTAGTATGTGAACCATGAAAATGAGAAAGATGATGCCTGAGGTGCTGCTTCTATGGAACTTTTGCTCTGAAATTCAGTTAGAGCTGTTGGGACTTTATTAGCAGGGGCCAGAGGTTCAAGTCAAGCATGGTCTAAATCTTGTTCCTTTCACTGGTTCTCCCACAATGAAGTAGTGCTTCATAGTTTGTTTATTTGTAAATATTCTTCAAGCATTGACTTGCCTAGAATGTGTTGACATGAGTCAGGATGGTTTATCTGAGTGACCTTATCCTTGTGTGGGGATAAAATTATATATGTACTTGACAAGGTACTCTCTAGCCTTTGTTAAAGGTACTATGTGTTTTTAAAAAACTAATTATGATGGTTGTAATAAGCCATGTGAACTGAATTAGTGCTGACTTTTTGCCTTGACTGTCTGTGCAGGATGACTATATTCAGTTAGTTTGAGCATATGTTGTCATCTCTTATAAATATTAGCTAAAGTAAAGGTATCAGAAATACCTATGAATAAATACAGTCAAAGTTTTCAATTTCTCTCTTTACAGATGATTCAGCAGCATCAGGAGTGGCTGGAAGACTTGGTTATTAGACTTCTTTGTGTATTTGCATTGGACAGATTTGGAGACTTTGTTTCGGATGAGGTAAGTTTCTCTCTGAGGGGACAGGTGGATCACAGGCTTCTGCGGGAGAATGATGCAGTGGATCACTGTTTTGTACAGTGATACTACATGTGCCTGTTGTAACTGCTCAGAGATGGTTGTTGTGAAGTCACTGATACATAAATTTCATATTGTTTGCATAGCAGTTTTGGTCATCTGACTCACTGGTTTCTTTCCAAGACATTTCATACTGAAATATCTGTTTTATCATTTACTTCATACTAGGTGGTAGCACCAGTACGTGAGACTTGTGCTCAGACTTTGGGTGTAGTATTGAAACACATGAATGAGACTGGAGTTCATAAAACTGTGGATGTTCTCCTGAAGCTGCTCACGCAGGAACAGTGGGAAGTAAGACATGGTGGACTTCTGGGAATAAAGTACGCTTTGGCAGTGCGTCAGGTAATTACCCTGATAGAAATTACAGAGAGCTTTGGAACAAAAAGCTCTGCTTAAATTTGAGGATGTGGCTGAGCAGTAGGATAGGTACCATAAAACAAGCTTACTTGCACTGCAGTCTCATGTGAGTTAGGAGATATGTGACTGCATTTTTACATCCAGACTGCAGAAATCTGTCAGTACGTAGCTAAGTTGTACTATTGTAAGTTGATAAGTTACTTGCACAAAATATAAGTAGAGGGTTGCTTGGTTTTGGTAATACTTTTGTGTTAGGTTAAGAGAGCAGAGTACTGCAAGAGGTTTAATCTGTGTGGTATTATTCTGCAAACATTGCTTTGTTTTCATCAAACCTGAGCTGAGTTACAGTTCATTGAAATTTATAACCTATGTTTTGCTTCGTGAGTAGTAGCTTAAAACGTTTAGATTATAGTCTTGGACCTGTAGCTTCTGTTATATAATAACAAATGGATTTATTCATGCACTTAATGCCCCAAACAACTAAGACACGCTCTTATGTGATTTTAAACTTAAAAAATGCTTTTGATCTTTTTGGCAGGACATGATCAACACTTTATTACCGAAAGTGTTGCCTGCAATAATTGAAGGTCTCCAAGATCTGGATGATGATGTCAGAGCTGTTGCTGCAGCATCTTTAGTACCAGTAGTAGAAAGCCTCGTCCAACTTCAGTCTCAGAAGGTAAACAAATTGTTTTACTTATTTCTCATTGAAAAGTTCACTTTTGGTCTGCGTAAAGAAAGTGACATTTAAAGGCAGCACTTGGATTTTCCTTTTTTTTTAATAACAACTTGTTCTGCTTATTTGTGTAGGTGCCTTTTATTCTCAATACTTTGTGGGATGCACTTCTGGAGTTGGATGACTTGACAGCTTCCACAAACAGCATCATGATCCTTCTGTCTTCGCTTCTGACTTATCCTCAGGTCCGCAAATGCAGGTAACTTTTTAATTAGTATTGCTGTAGTATTGCAGGTTTGACTGCTCATTTATTTTTAAATTAGAGCAACCAAAACTGCTTTTGAATCATGCCAAGGAGATGCTTGATTTAAAGCAGTATTTTAATTTTACTTTTTCTTAAAGTGAAAGTTAGGACAGTGTTCCTATTTCTTTTACCTTAGTAAAAAGTAACAAAGTAATTAAAAGGTGCTAGACATTGTATATGTGACTTCGCTCCTTCCCCATTTATCTCGGGTATTTTAATAAAGCATATTGGTTCCATTCATATGGTGGTCCTGCCCACAGACTTCTTGATGTCTGCTCTTTGACAAACTCCAAAGAGAGCAAACTTTTTACACTAAAACATATGCATGTACCTGTAAAACTTCTGTATTGGAACTGTTCTGAAGAAAGCTACAAGTTTGAAAAATCACATCAACAGTATAAGTAATTCTGGGATTGGTTGAAGATAACGCTAAGTTCCTCTCTGTCTGGGACTCTGCAAAATTAAAGGAATTCCATGTCAGTATGTTAATAATTTTCATAATAAACATGGTGAACTCACAGTATCTGCACTTCAGGCAGATGGTTCCCACATCTCATCTTTCTCATCCTGTGTGACTGTCACTGCTGAATTTGGGTTTTGCCCAAATCCAAACAAAGCCTGAAGTATAATCTGGAAAGCAACGTGATAAAAATGTGTGCTTGAATCAACTAGTTCTTTATAGCAGTAAGAAAAAGCAGTATTTTCCTGAAAAAAGATACTGACTCAAACTACCTTAATGTTTGAGCAGTAGTAGTATGATCTTCACTAAAAATTGCCAACCGTGTGCAATAGTATTTTCTTTTTTTGCTTTCTTTTGGATAGAACTTTAACTGTTGATGAGCAAAATTAACTTAGCTCTGTGTGTATTTGTTTTTTCTTTCCCCTGTCACTGCCTCCGTCTCCCCTTCATGTACAAGTATTCAGCAATCACTCACAGTTTTGGTCCCACGTGTGTGGCCGTTCTTGCATCACACGATATCTTCTGTGCGAAAAGCAGCATTGGAAACATTATTCACACTGCTGTCTACCCAAGACCAGGTAAGAATTGGAGTTAGTGTTTTACTAAGATAGGTAGTAGAATCTGTTTGATTGTGTGATGTCCTTATTTCAGAGCTCATCAACGTGGTTGACTCCAATTCTGCAAGACATGTTGAGGCACATATTTCAATTTTGTATCTTAGAAAGCAACCAAGAAATTCTGGATCTTATTCACAAGGTATTTGCATGAGTTACAACCTAGATATTTAGTGTTTGTGTCCTGCTCTTTCATATTCTCTGTACTTTTGTGCAGATCTGCTAACTGCAAAATAGTTAACAATGAACACAGTCTGTGATACTTTGCTATAGAGTGAAAGACAATAAGATGTTTCCTACAGTTTATCAGCACATACAAACTTTTATGATTTACACTATGGTTCTTTCTCAAGGTGTGGCTGGAACTCTTAAGCAAGGCATCTGTACAGTATGTGGTTGCAGCTGCTTGTCCTTGGATGGGAGCCTGGCTCTGCTTAATGATGCAGCCTTCTCATTTGCCCATTGACTTAAATATGTTGCTCGAAGTAAAAACCAGATCAAAAGTAAGTGAAATGTGAGCTCACGAAGTGTTCTGGGGAAAGCAGGAAATTGATTAGCTATACATAAAGACACGTTTTAAAGGTGTTGGTGTGGTGGTGCCTTTCTACAACTCTGAATGTAGCCTATCTTAACCTCAGTTCTGTAGAGCAGAATAGTTCTTGTCAGGTTATCCACAAGAATTCAAAGTTCTGTCATGTAGCATGCTCCCTATGAATACTTTACGACTTCTTTATCTATGTGGTTTGAAAACCATGTGTTTGCAAGACTGACTTAAGCACAAAAGCACTGTATTTTTCTGAAAACATGCTGAAAGAGGTTTTCTGTTTTCCTCTGTGTGGACTCAGTTTATCAGCTACGTGTTGAGTATTAGTGAAGGAACCATATTATACACTTAATAGAACCCTAGGATACTACTAGTGGAGAGGTGATTTGCACTGATTAACTACTTTAGGATGTTGGTTATTGAAGGAATGTTCAGGCTTAGCTCCACTAGTGCATGGTATGATGATTGCTAGGAGTGTATGGAATAAGAATTCATCTTTTCTATTACAGACACTTACTTTTGACCTCTCCCATCTTCTTTTTTTTCCACAGGAAAAGGCAGGTGCTAAACAGCGTCAAGGTCAAATCCAGAATAAGGAAGTGATTCAGGAATATATTGCTGGGGCAGAGAGCATTGCAGAAGATCCAGCAACCAGGGATTATGTTGTCATGCGAGCTCGGATGATGGCAGCAAAGTCAGTTTACTGGAAATCTGAGAAAAATAATCAAAAGCTATTTATCTTTTCTCGATAGTGTTTTTGCAAATCTAATTATATGGACTCTTTTGGCATGTTCATTTTGAATCATTAATTGCAGAGTAATTTTAAGTGACTGTTCTTTCTCCTTTTGTCAGATTGCTGGGAGCACTCTGTTGCTGTATTTGTGACCCAGGTGTAAATACTGTTACTCAAGAAATAAAGCCAGCTGAATCATTAGCTCAGCTACTGCTCTTCCACTTGAATTCTAAATCTGCCTTGCAGAGGATTAGTGTTGCGTTAGTGATCTGTGAGTGGGCAGCCTTGCAAAAGGTAGGATGTTCCCACAGCAAAAATCAGTTTTACTTACTACCTTAATCCACAGCTTGTCAGCTGTTACTTAGCTTGAGGTGAAATTTTGATTAATAAGCTAAAATGCTTTTTATATGTATAAATACTAAAATGGGAAAGATAGTTGGAATACATTACTTAATAGCTAACTGTCAGAACTATGAATCAGTTAATATGTTCGATTTCTACAAATAAGTCCATTTTCAAGATGTGTGTTATCAGGACCAGTGTTTCCTTTTAATGTGACTGTCTTCCCTATATTCACCATAACTTCTGGTTTAGTGGCAGACTGAAGGTTTTGTTTATCTTTAATATTCTGGGTTATGAATGTTAATGGTATTTCTGGAAACTGGATTGTTGGAGTTAGATTGTGCTTTTAGTGCCTAAAAGTGAACAAAAACTGATTTCTGGGAAATAAAATTACATCTTTTGCTGTTTTAGGAGTATACAGCTGTGGCTCTTTGTGTGCAACCTCGTTTACTTGGGGTCCTTTCGGAACACCTCTATTACGATGAAATTGCTGTTCCTTTTACACGGATGCAGAATGAATGTAAACAACTCATCTCTCTGTTAGCTGATGCAAACATTGATGTTGGAAACAGAGTGAACTGCAGTGTATTTACAATAGATCAAGCTAATGAACTGGTAAGTAGAAGTGCCTACCCTTCTGTCAGATCTATTATTGTCTTGAAATATATCTTCACCATAATTATTATACAGATGGTAACTTTCAGAAATAACATGGTTACTTTAGACATCGTTTGACATGAGGTACCGAACAGGTACCCCTTCCACTGCAGTGTTTACAGGCTGTGCCAGAAATTGACTAAAACGCAAGGTAGATACTTAACAAGAGGGGGAAAAACTATTTCTGTTTCACTGTTGAAAGTTTCTTAGTGTTAAAATGTAAGAAGAAGAAAAAGCAGACTGGAACTCCCACAAAACTATTCTCAAAAGATTACTAAATTGTGTAAATTCTAGACCTAATTCCCACTGACTTCCCCCAAGAAGTGCTTTGAAGTGGTTTGTGGTTTTTTTTTCTGCTTGTTCAGTTGTTTTTTTAAAATCTGAAAATATCAGTGTTTAAATGTGCTAATAAAAGATAGCTCTTAAGGCCAAAAAGATGAACACTTCAGCCTTCTCCTCTGTTGCCAGCTTGGCAGTCTTGCTTACCAGGGCAGGTACATTCTTGAATGTGAGAATGAAGCAGTACAAGTCTGATAAATGGAAGACTCGACCTGAATGTTCATAAGTAGAAGGCAAAAAAACCCAACAAAAACTCCCCTCAGACTAATACTCTCATCTTTCCTTTACTTAGTCAACTGAGAGACTAGTTAGGCTCCTAACTTCAGCATTTCCATGATTCCATGTAACTTGTAGTCTTTCCTAGGAAACAGGTGAAAGCAATGCTAGTGAGCCAGTTTGTGGGGAAGGATATGACAAGTCCTGCAACTACGGTGTTGTGCTAACTTTTCCTTAGATTTTTATCTCAGCCTCTTTCCTCAAAAGAAAACCAGCTTATGAACAACTCCATCATGCACTGGACTTTGCATATCTTTTCTGACCCCTTGGGTTCATAGGATATTCTCCTTTGCTTATTCGTCACGTGCTTGATAAATATTAACAGAATTTCTGGATATATCTGGCAGGTATATCTACAATTGGAGGAGTACATAAACTAGTACTAGATTAGAAATGTTCATTATATGCCTGATTTTCCCCCTTGAGATTCAAGATTCCAGAACCTACATTTTAGAGAATTTCTTAATATTTGCTGAAAAAAAGGGGATGTTATTTCCAGGTGAAGTGATTTGTGTTCTCCCATAAGAACTGTGATTTCCAGAGGATATCCCATTATACAGTAAATAAAACAGATTGATTCTTTCTTTTATTAGGTTACTTCTGTTTTCAATGAAGTGACATCATCCTTTACTTTGAATCCTAAAGTTCTACAGCAGTTGGACAGTAAGCGACAACAAGTCCAAATGACTGTAACAGAAACGAATCAAGAATGGCAAGTGTTGCATCTGCGTGTCCACACATTTGCTGCATGTGCAGTTGTGAACTTGCAGCAACTTCCAGAAAAACTAAATCCTGTTATAAAACCTCTAATGGAAGCTATCAAAAAAGAGGAGAATACACTTGTACAAAACTATGTGGCTTCATGTATAGCAAAGTTACTTCAGCAGTGCACAACAAGGTCTCCTTGTCCCAATTCAAAGATTATAAAAAACCTCTGCAACTCCCTCTGCGTGGATCCACATCTTACCCCACTAGCAGCATGTCCTGCACAGCCTCAGGGTGGCCATGAAAACTCAAAAGGTATGATATCGGAGACTTCCAGGATTCTTAAAATGAATATTTGTGTAAGTCTTGGTGTTGCTTTTTTTAAAATGCCAGCAATTAAATGTTCATTTATTAGTAAATATTTCATTTAGGTATTGTAAATGTCACAGTATACAAATAATGTTTGTAGTTTTCAGATCTTTAGGTATAGAAGACCATTGTTCCAGTTTTCACTTCTTCACTGTTGTTCAGTTTTTGCATGCTTATGATCACATTTCACTTGTGTTATGAAGCTTTTGATTGAATCTGTGTGGAATTTAGAATAGTCTGTTATTAAAAAAAAAAAAATCTGTGTTGTGTTCTGTAGGGTAATAACTAGATAATAAAAGTTGAGGACAGCGTTTGAAATGACCAAAGAATGCTGTGTGTACTGTGATCATGGATTTTCTTTAACTGTCCCTTGATAAAAATACATGGAATGAACGAATAACACAAATTAATCTTCATACTCTCAAAGATTCTAACCTGCTTTAGAGTTTGACCTTTAAAAGCCTTTGTTTTTTTAATGAATATGACCTCCTTTTGGCTCTGTAGAAACACGTTCATGTCTGACTGAAAATGAAGCTGGTAAGCATAAACAGAACTAAAGTGGCATATGCTGTTGTCATTGTTTTATATGTAAAAATCAACTGTGCAAAACTTTTTGCATTTGAAATTTTGTTACTTTTATTTCTTGCTGAAGAAGTACATATATGGCACTCTTTATAAGTTTGCACACCTATATTTTCTTGTCAAGTCTGTAATGTGCTTGACAGAATAGCTGTGCTTAAATTTTCCATCCCTGAAGACCGTGACGTATTTTTTTAAAGGACATTGAAATTTGCTGATGACCTGTAGTTTTAAACTAACAAATTAAATTGTTGGTTATTCTGCCTTCTCCTTTAGGCCCCAACTCTGATAAAGATGGGATGCATCATACTGTTACTAAGCACAGGGGAATAATTACACTGTACAGACATCAGAAAGCTGCATTTGCCATCACAAGTCGACGAGGTCCTACTCCAAAAGCTCCAAAAGCCCCAATTGCAGATCTCCCCACTGGTAGTAGTGGAAGTATTCCTACAGAACTTGATGAGGTAAATGTCAAAAACTTGGGTTTGCAACTTGCACATCTGTTAGTTTGAATTCACTGGAATTGATAGTGTTATAATAGGAATGTCCAGGATCTTTTCATGAGAGAATTCAGTTGATGCAAAATTTTGTGATGCAAACAGTATTTGCTAGTTAATGATGATGTTTTAACTCTTCAGTGTGTCATTAAGAAAACTAATTCTGCTGGAATACCTTACACTTAGTACAGATATTCATATCTTGATGTGGAAATTCATTTGCATGGATTTATAGATGGCACTGTGGCTGTCCTGTTAAACAGTTACTCATCTTGATGCACAATGGAAGTTCTAAAGCATTAAAACCACTGTTTGAAACATGACTGGCTTTAGGATGTGTGATTTCCATACTTGCTATGCTGAATTTTCTTTGTTACTGTTCTATTGTTGAACTTGAGCATGCCTTAGTAAGATCCTCCCAGAACTGTGATTCCTAAACAGTGTTGATTTTGTTCTTGATTATTAAAGTGATTGTTACCAATTCCTCTTTCAGAAGAGGGTGGGCAGGAGGGCTTAATAACGAGTCAAATATTCCTTTTAGGAAGGTTTGATAGTATACTGCTGGTTTTGATGTCTTATTGCCTGTATCTGAAGTGGGCCTATGTCAGCAAAAAACATATCTCCAAATCTATAGTATTTAAATAATATAGTATTAAAAATTCATGGCTTTACCTGTATGGAAGAATTGTCCAGCAAATTTGTTGTAGGCAGCTATAAACACAATCAGAATTGAATACCCAGGTAACAATAGGGGCCTCCTTGAAAACTGTGGTTATTCTTCACTGTGTATGTCCTCACTGCTTTGTTAAATTGCTTAATTCTAGGCTCAGAAACCTTATGTTGTACAGAGAAGAGGAGCGGAATTTGCCTTATCTACCATAGCTAAACATTTTGGTGCTGAAATGGCAACAGGGTTGCCACATCTCTGGGATGCTATGGTTGGATCATTAAGGAACAACATTCACACAAATAATTTTGGTAATTACACCTCTGATTTAAGCTGAGGGGGTTGATAGATTGGGTGCAATATGTCAGGCTTAAACTGAATACCTTTTCTGTTTTTAACAGACCGAAAGTCCTTACTGGAAAGAGGAGATGCTCCTGCCCAGGAGCTAGTAAATTCTTTACAGGTTTTTGAAACAACAGCAGCTTCAATGGATGCTCAACTACATCCTCTGGTAATCATATCCCAAAACAGCTTTTGTATGAAGCAATTAAGTCTGTTCATTGCCACTATTTTAAATCTTTGTTTTGCAAGGGTTCTTTTTGAACATTTTTCTAATTTTGCTCAAATGGTGGTTTTATTGCACTTGTTAGCCTGCCTGCTCTCCATGTCCTGTATCCTAGTCTTGATAAACTGAAGACATAGCCTTCTACTTTCAGCAGTTAAACTGTTATGCCTCGAGACTTTTTTTTCCTGTGTCCTGGAGGATGTTAAATTCTGTATTTGTTTATGTAGGTTGTAGAATAAACCGCAAAAGCAAACACGTTACTACAATTTAGATCTGGCCTATCCTTCTCTAGATTAAATGCCCTAACAAGGTTGTGTTTGAAGTTTGAGTTACAATAATGTTTGTGCTATTGTGTTACATTGAACTCAGCATCTCAGTTCGGCTTTATTCTAACTCCATGTCTCCTAAACCAGGCTCCTGGTGCATGGAATGCAAAAATTATGGAACACCTCAGTTATCCCCAAGTAGACTGGATTCAATTAAGTTTTTTCTTTTTGCTCACCACTCAGCATACTAACATGTTATGGGCAGTTCCAGGCTTTGATGTGACTGTTCTACATAGGAAACATATCCTAGAGTTAGGCTAGATAATGGTGACTTTCTTGTTCTGTTTCTTAACTTTTTATTGCTTCTTTTAAATCAGTATTTTACATTCAGCTGATACTTTAACAGAACTATCCTATCTGCAGTAGTGTACTTCAGAATAATTTTTGTAGCAGTGGAAGAGGCATGGAGAAAGGCAACAGGATGATAAAAATAGAAAAAAGGTTCCTGTGTGAGGAATAAGTAGGCCAGAACTGTCTCAAAAGGATATGGTGGGAAAGGATGAGCCTAAGGAATGGCTGTGGAATTTTGAGCAGGTGGAGAAAATTCATATGGAACATATGGAGTTGTTTCTTATCCATTTTAATAAAATACTGAAGTGATTTGGAATGAATTTAGCATATCACAGGGAAAGATTTTTGTTTCAGATGTCTATATATATGTACCTTTTATAAATATACGTGTGGTCTGTAGTTAATGTGTAGATTAGTTTTGCGGGTGCTGATACTGTGTACTGGTATCAAAAAAAAAACCACAACCAAAAACCTACATTGCAGTGTGTCGGAGAGTGGAATTGGTTCATTGTAACTGATACTTAAGAACTTGCACAGTAGGGAAAAACTAAGTTACCTAACATAAAAACATATCTGTGTTGATGAAAGGCATGCATGTACAGATGTACCCCATTAAGAAGTGAATTTCCTTCTGTGTCTTCCTTGTCACACAGTTAAGACTCCCAATATGGTTAATTCTTCTGCCCAAACAAGTATGGGATGTGTGTAGGACAAATTTGCTAGCCAGAAGGAATGCTTTAATCTAAGTGTCTGTATTTAATCAGTAATGATTTTTTTAAATAAAAAGTTCTGAGTACTTAGTACTGTATTTTCTCCAATGTGAAACGCTTCCTTAATTATCAAGAGCTTCTTTAGTATGCATTTTGACTAAAACCCTAAATGTTTTGTTGCTTTTGATTTTAACTGTCTTAGGGAGTCATATTTGTTCAAAGTTCAGTTGACTTTTGCTTCTGAAACACGTTTTTTTGTTCTCAACAATTAGGTCTTGTTAAGAAGCTATTTCAAGCATTCTTTGGGAGAAAAATGACTTTAAAAGGCTATGTACTTCACAATAATTCAGTAATTTGTTTATAATTAGTATTAACAATTTTTTCCACTTCCTTTTATTCAGTTAATACAGCATTTGCTTCATCTTTATATGTGCCTTCAACATCCAAGCACTGCAGTGAGACACATGGCTGCTCGTTGTGTAGGTGTTATGAGCAAAATAGCTACCATGGAAACAATGAATGTCTTTCTAGAGAAAGTTCTGCCCTGGTTGGGAGCAATAGATGACAATACCAAACAAGAAGGTGCAATTGAAGCACTTGCATGTATCCTTTATTGAGTATTCAAAAATGCAGAAACCTCTTCGCAGCTGCATAATTTGAGGGAACAAAAACTGTTGCCTGAAAAAAGTGAGAGGAGGAATGAAATAAATTAAGGTGTTTTCTTGTGTCACAAGAAGTGTGAAATCTGCCGGGTATATATTGATGTCAGACAGTCCTGAACTGTTAAAAGCTGTTTCCTTAATAACTGATGCAGGTGTAATGGAGCAGCTGGATGTTGGTATTGTTCCATACATTGTTCTTCTGGTGGTTCCAGTTCTGGGTAGAATGAGTGATCAGACAGACAGCGTACGTTTCATGGCTACTCAGTGCTTTGCAACCCTAATTAGACTCATGCCTCTTGAGGTAAGCTCAAGTTGTACATATGTGAATATGTAAACTGTCCTGTTTGTTTTCTCATGAGCCGCAGAGTCTAAGCTTCTGGCATGTTAAATGCTGAATAATTAACTTGTTATGGATGCAGCATCTATAAAACAGATAGTTGAAGATATGTGCTTTATAATGTAAAATTGGACCCTCTGTTTAATTTTCTAAATTAAAGTTAAGTTTCTCTTAAACTCATTTCAACTGTATGCATGAAGTTAAAGTGTATTTTCATTAATTATGCATGTAATTCTGCTTTTTGCTAGTTTTGGCCCAAAAGTCTTGGGAGTTACATGTGTGTTCTCCATAGCTGAGTGTGATGACGTATATGTGGTCAAGAGAAATATATGGAAAAAAAAAAAACCTGATCTAAGAGGAAAAAAATTAAATAGCAGTAATAGAAATAGTGTGACAATAAGTACAGTTACTTATTCCTACCTCTTAAAATAGAAAAAACTTACCCTCCAGCTTTGGGCAGAAGATTATAATTATGATCAAGTAGCTATTAATCAGAACGAATTTGCTTTTCACTCCTCCTACAACTCTCATACCTCAGATAATTTCCGATATTGCACTTGGAGGACTATGAGGCTTTTAAGTAACTTATTTTCACCAGCAGATGGTAATAGAAAACAGTTCAGAACTCATTTGCATGTTTCTAATGAGAAAAAAGTTTAATGGGTTTAGTATCTTATTTTTTAATTTAGCATAATAGAGCCTTTGAATCTGATAACTACCAATCTGCCTCAACTGGAGCGCTTTCTGAATGCTTACACTGAAATGCTAAAAGTGTTTCAAGTGAGCAAAATAGAAATTCATTTCTGGTGTGCTGCTGTTCATTCCAATGTCATTCACAACAGTGCCCTTCACATACATCTGAATGCAATATTCTGGAGCATGTGTAGCTTAGATTTTTTTTTTTTAAGTAATTTTAACAGAATTTAGTGAGCATCTCAGAAATGTAGAATACTTTTTTTTATTAATTGCATACTTATGCATGATGGGTTTATGCTGCTTTTCTGCACTTACTCAAGAGCTCCCTTAAGACTTCCTTTTCCAGTCAAGGGAGTTCAGCATCAGATATTGAATTCTATTTAATATGTGAACTTACAAATACGCAGTGTTTGATTGCTTGTATATTACTGAATTTGGATTTATACAATTGAGAAGATTGCAGATCTTTGCCACCTGTTTAAAATGTTAAGCTGGAATAGGATTTTGTTTCTTATTGTCTGTGTGAGAATTAAGTCCTGTAGCTCTTACATTACTGCTTCAAAAATATTATCATAGGCTGGTATACCAGATCCACCAAACATGTCTGAAGAATTAATCCGGATGAAAGCTAAAGAACGTCACTTTCTGGAACAATTATTGGATGGAAAAAAACTGGAAAACTATAAAATTCCAGTACCAATTAAAGCAGAACTCAGAAAATACCAGCAGGTAACAGCTTCTATTTTTATTTTAAAAGCAATAAGTTTTAGTCTGATAACGTCCTACAGAAAGGTAGGCGTTGGTTGGGTACTGTGTTTCTGGTTTTTGGTTTAGTTTTAGCTGTGCAGTGTTTATCTTGGACTCTAGGGCAAAGAAGAAGGAATTAAATAAAGTAATGCATGCCACTTACACTGTTTTTCTGTTCATGATATTTTTTTCCCTTCTGGATTCTGTCATTTTTTGCTGACTGTAGCAGCTCACCACTGCAAAGCCAGGCCTCTTTGCATTATTTGGCTGCTTATGTTTCTCCCTTGATTTCCTTCTGCTTTCAGCAAATGGGCTGTGGTGAAGATACATTTATGATGGTAAACAAGCTTGTGTTTGGGCACTGATGGATGATAGAATATAAGAGATGTTTGGGGTAAAGCTTAACTAGTCAAAATCCATTTTTTACTTCTGAAGCAGTCTTTTTATTTTCTGATTTCAGGACGGCGTGAACTGGCTGGCATTTCTCAATAAATACAAACTTCATGGAATTCTTTGTGATGACATGGGCTTAGGGAAAACCTTACAATCCATTTGCATTCTTGCAGGTGATCATTGCCACAGGTAAGCTTAAACAAATAACATTCTATCTTAGTGACTTTAATAATAGGTTTTATCTGTGGTGGGCAACTGGCTGTAGGTGCCCCTGCTTGAATAGGGATCCCTTCCAGTCTCAACTGTTCTGTGAAAATCGGGGGTTTTTTTTAACTTCTTCTGATATTCTTAAAGGGCTCAGGAATATGCAAGAACAAAACTGGTGGACAGCGTTCCTCTTCCTTCCTTGGTGGTGTGCCCGCCTACGCTCACAGGACACTGGGTGGACGAAGTGGGCAAATTTTGCTCAAAAGAATATCTTAATCCTTTGCACTATACAGGACCTCCTACTGAGAGAGCAAGGTAATAGATTTTGCTTTTATGACTTGGATGGACTAAAATCACGCTGAATTTTGTGTTTCACTTTACTGCTACAGAAATGTAGTTTGTGGGCATGGTAAAACTTGTAATGGCACCTTTAAATGCTGAAATAATAACATATGTAAGAAATGCTTAAGTTATGATCTCTTTTTTTTTTTTATTAAGATTACAACACCAGGTGAAAAGACACAATCTTATAGTGGCTTCATATGATGTTGTGAGAAATGACATTGACTTCTTCAGGTAGGAATTGTCTTGGTTCTTGGGGTTTTTAGTAGCTTGGGGTTTTAAATGCTACTTAAGTCTGTCTTCTTCCTTTCTAGAAATATTAAGTTTAATTACTGCATTCTTGATGAAGGCCATGTAATAAAAAATGGAAAGACAAAGCTGTCAAAAGCAGTAAAACAGTTGACTGCTAATTACAGGATAATTCTTTCTGGGACACCTATTCAGGTAACTGCTTTTCTTTGAAATTGGCAAGAAATGTAACTCTGAGACCTCCAGATTGTGGCCTTTATCGTAATGGTTTGTTTGTGGAGTATCTAGGATAAAGAAACTGTCTCCCGGGCTTTGTTGTCCAAAAACTCAGGGTGTGACTTAACACTTTATACTGTTTGATGCATTTATGTTACAAGGGCATGTACAGGTGGTCTTGCAACTTCAGTTGATGAATAAGCCACGAAGTTCCAGGAGCTTAAAAGCCTAAAGTGTTGTTTGTTGTGTTTTATAGGCAGTATAAAATAAGTATGAAAATGTTTCTTATAACTTGTAACAATTAATTATTTTGAAAATAATTTAACAAGTGTTTCTTTTATGTTCAGAACAATGTCTTGGAGTTGTGGTCGTTGTTTGACTTCCTTATGCCAGGATTTTTGGGTACTGAACGTCAATTTGCAGCTCGTTACGGCAAACCAATACTGGCAAGCAGAGATGCCCGAAGCTCCAGTCGAGAACAAGAGGCTGGTAAGGATCAAACATTAAATCGTGAATTTCTCCTTCTCTTCCTTTAAATGAGAATTTTTAATGAAAAGAGTGCTATGAGTTCCAACGTAAATGATTGATGGGGGGCTGAATGTTTTTGAAAAATACCTTTTTTCCCTTTCTGAAATACCGTGTTGGTGTCCTTTACTAGGAGTTCTTGCAATGGAAGCACTACACCGCCAAGTTCTGCCATTCCTACTAAGGAGAATGAAAGAGGATGTACTGCAAGATCTTCCACCCAAAATTATTCAAGATTATTACTGTATTCTCAGTCCTCTACAGGTATGCTTTGAAAGTGTCTGGAAGCTTAGATTTTATTTCAGGACAGTTAAGACCACAAAGGAACCACTTCTGTATTCCTGAGTCAATCTGATGTCAGCTCTGACATTTTCCGGATGGGTTAAAGTTTTTCTAGTACGTGTTTAAAAACTAATTTTCATCCAGTTGCATTAGTGTTTCTTTAGCATAATTTCTGGCATCATTCTACAAGATCAACATCTGGGCTTCTGCACACTATTTAAATAATAGTTTCCAAAATGAAGGAAAATAAATTGCAAGAGATACCACTGTTAATGCTGAACTTATGCTACATATATACAATAGCTTTCTTGATTTATGATAATTTAAAACTTTAATTCAGAATTAAATTCTAGAAATGACTATTCATCTTCTGTCAGGAAAGCATACTCATTCTTTTGTCTGGGGCCTGATCTACAGGTTCAGCTTTATGAAGATTTTGCCAAGTCTCGTGCCAAATGTGATATCGATGAAACAGTTTCTTCAATTTCACTGAACGAAGAAACCGAAAAACCAAAACTTAAAGCTACAGGTCATGTGTTTCAGGTAGAGAGTTCTTCAGTAATTTTTGCCACCTGTTTTGTTTCATTTCTGGTAACTGTATTTTTGGGTTTAATAAAATTAAAATAAAAATAGTTAACTTACACATTTGTGGTTATGGGATACAAATAAAAAACTCAGATTGGCTGGAATGTGATGTTATAGCTATTATGCTTAAATTATGGTTTTGTCTTAAGTCATATCGAACAATCTTAAATTTGTGTTCTGCTCAACTAATGTTCAGTTATTTTGTGGGTCTTTTTCTCAATGAAAAACTGATTACTCAATGTGCAGAACTTCAAAACAACAAGGAACTAACTTTAATCTCATCAGTTCTACAAAATCAAGATTATAAAACATGAACAAAATTTTCCTTAACGTTGGATCTGAATTTATGAATCTTCATGGTCTTGCAGAACTGCAGATTGTTTTGGCTAATTGGAAACAATTTTCAAAGGCTCAGCAAAGCTCCCCTACACACCTACTGCATCCCACACTCACGGGAAGGTGTGGTAAATGGTAGCTTTTGCACTGACATTTACTGGATACTGTTTGAAATAGAGATTTTATTAATATAATATACAACTTTATTTGAATGAGAATATATGCTGAAATCAAAGCTGTGGAGTGTGGCTGAGCGGCCGCTATACTTCTCAGGCTTTTTTTATCCTCTTTCTGTACCTACATTGCTGCTAACCACTTGTTTGAACTTCATTTCCTAAATAAAGGCATTGCAATACTTACGGAAGCTTTGCAACCATCCAGCATTAGTGTTAACAACTCAACATCCAGAATATAAAAGAATTACAGAGCAACTAGCAGCTCATAATTCATCTCTTCGAGATATCCAGCATGCACCCAAGCTGTCTGCTTTGAAACAAGTAAGTAGACTCACATGTTGTGCTACTTTTCTTAGTGTCTCTACTGATGTTAGTTTAGAAGGTTTTGGTTTATAAATTTCATGAAGGTTAAAACTGATTGTTAAGTAGCAAATGAAATGGAGTATGGGGGGATTTAGTCATATGCCCCATTTCTGCGGTTAATTCAAGGGGGAGAGGGAGAAGCACAAACTTGCTTCGAGGTGATGTTTACATAATTTTTGCTGCCATACTTTTATTCTTTCTGCTATCCCTCGTGTTACAGAAGACCTTTTCTCCTATTTACTAAATGGGAAACTTCTCTTTATAAAGATATGTTGTATTACATAATTTAAATTTTGTAAGTAAATCAAAACAAAGACTGTTACTATTCTGTCTCTAAATTTTTCATAGTTTAACAGTGAAGCCAAACTTTGCATTATTCCTTAAGTGACTGTCATTTACAGACTTCCTTCTGTAGTCTATAGTTATATTTCTCCTTTGATAGTACATCATTGTTAATATTCATGAGACCTACTGCCATTTTGGTGTCACGCTTTAATGTTCTTTTACTTTAAGCTGCTACTAGACTGTGGTTTGGGGAATGGTGGCTCTTCAGAAAGTGGTACAGAAGCTGTAGTGGCCCAGCACAGAGTACTTATCTTCTGTCAACTTAAAAGCATGCTGGATATAGTAGAGCATGATCTTCTGAGACCTCAGTTACCTTCCGTTACTTATTTACGACTAGATGGTAGCATACCTGCTGGCCAGAGGCATTCCATTGTTTCACGGTAAGCATATCCCTTCATAAGTAATATGAGGATAACTGTAATGAACTGTTATTTTTATGGTACAGAATTGTTCTTTTGTCTGCCTCAAAGCAGTTGAGGTTCATAAATTCATAGTTTAAATGAAACTTACCGTGCTTAACTTTTTTGAATGCAGGTTCAATAACGACCCATCTATAGATGTTCTTTTGCTCACCACTCACGTTGGTGGGTTGGGACTTAACTTAACAGGTGCTGATACAGTAGTATTTGTTGAACATGACTGGAATCCAATGAGAGATCTGCAAGCCATGGATCGGGCACATCGTATTGGACAGGTGAAAAACAGTTTCCCATAAGTTGTTTGGGATTTTTTTTTTTCCCCTTGCTGAACTCCTCTTACTTCAAATGTGGATAAGGATGTAGCATATAGTAAAAGGGATTTCTGGGGTTTTCCACTGAGCTTCCATTCATACTATTGTCTTGCAAAAAGCAGAGGATGTGGTATGTACTTCTGTATCTTATCCCCTCTGAGTATACCTTCTCTTCTGTACTTCCTGAGCTGCTGAGGAGATGCCAGGGAAGAATCACCCTTCAGTGGAGAAATAGATGTTCCTGATTCAAGGAACTGAAGGGAGAGCCTCACAAGGTTGCCCTTTGATGCCTGGACAGAGAGAGAGTGATTGCTCTTAGTCTCTTTAAAGCCATAAAAAATGGTGAATTCTTGAGTTCCTGAGAACAGATGCAGTTGCCTCTTATTTGCTGGTATAGTTGCATTCTTTTCACCTGTTGTCAATCTGGCTTACTGAGTACAATAACTGGATGGTACCTCCAAGCCAAACAGCTTTCATACTGTTTGTGATGACTGTTAAAAGGTTATCCTTTCTCAAATTCTTAAGATTTTTTAGCTAAGTGTTCTAGGGTTCTTTTATCTTTCAGAAACGTGTTGTTAATGTATATCGCCTGATAACGAGGGGAACTCTAGAGGAAAAGATCATGGGTCTTCAAAAGTTCAAAATGAATATTGCAAATACAGTGATTAGCCAAGAAAACACAAGCCTGCAGAGCATGGGAACAGAACAGCTTCTTGATCTGTTCACTCTCGACAAGGTAAAAACCATTTTTACAAATACTTAACCAAAAATAGAGTAAGTTTAGGGAAAAACTTTGCTTTGAAATGTAGAATTTAATCAGACCAACACTTGAAGTTGAAATGATGAATAGTAGACAGCTCTGAAAAACTGGAGGAAGTGATATTTCCCCAAAACAATCATCAGACTCAAAAGAATTCAGTGTATTCTGGAGAACATTAGTCTGTATGTTTATTTTTTTTTTCTTTTGTGAAGGATGGAAAAACTGAAAAAGCTGATACCTCTACCTCTTCCTCTTCTGGGAAAGCATCAATGAAATCAGTACTCGAAAACCTTGGAGAACTATGGGATCAAGAACAGTATGACACTGAATACAATCTTGAAAACTTTATGCATTCGTTAAAGTAACCATCATATATTCATAATTCAGCTGCTGCTAGTTCACTTATTTTTCTGCTGATATTCAGCAAACTTCAAAGCATATATAGTGAACCTTTAGCTTAATGTGTAAATAGACTTATTGAAAGAAGAATCTTCAAACGACTGGCACCAAGTAGTGCCATCTGTTTCACTGGGGAAGTTATTCTGTCTTAAACGTTTGCACTGTGTAAAAGAACTTTAAATGTAAACATTGTGAGGTGGTTTGAATTTTACTTGTTCTGGACGGCTGCAAATTCTTACTTGGTAGAATAATAAAACAAAGCAAGTTTTTACATATGTTAACAAGCGTTACTTCTGTTTGAAGTTAAGTCCACCATTATTTCTTTCTGTAGCCATAATAGTTTTGTACAGTTGAGTACTTCGGGTTGTTCAGTGTACATCTTTTTTAAACACAACTTGCTTTTATGTTGTATTAAATATAATTTTCAACTTAAACTTTCATTCAGATCAGTTCAGGACTTCTATCACCAGAGGCAAAGCCTAGAAGCCTTGAAAGTATTGAATAATTATAAGGCACTAGGTGTGTGCACCCACTTTTGTAAATTGAGTATAAATGTGATATGCTCTTCAGTCTTTTGACACCATCTTGAGAGAACAGCTGACTTGAAATTTTTAATGTAATGAGCTATATTAAATACAGGTAATGGCCTATTTGAGGCTATGGTTGCATCCTGTTAGCAGGGGTGTACTTTTTTAATTTATCTATAAGGCTAGAATATAGCCACTTTGAGAGATGCATGTATTCAGTATGTTTCAATCCTATATATTTTTTGTAACGAAAAGAAGAAATTAAATATACAGACAGACATTTTCCAAAAGTAGATTTTACACTGTCTAGGATTCTAAAATCCATGCTAAAGTAACTGTTTACTAACTGATGCATGATTTAAACCTTCTTAAAGGAATAGGGAGGAGTTTTTTTTCTTTAGGAGGAAATATACGTAGAAGTACCTACTTTCAGTTTGAGGGAATTGAATAGTTGAAATTGTGTAACGAAGATAGTAAAGGACTTCAATAGCAATGAATGAGAATAATGTGGCTGTATGTTATACAGCTTTTTATAAAAAGGGAGGCAGTAGTAGAGGTGTTTCTAGATGTGCATATGCACCAGTATGTGCACTTTTTATAAATATTAAATTATAGATAACTTACAGCAGTTGTCTGAATACATAGAATATATGTATAAATATAAAACCTAAGGTTTGTAGCTTGCTGTGTGCATAAGCATTGGAGCTTAAAAACCAACAGAGACCTCAGCCATGTAAAATAAGATTGTTTTAAAACAATATATATAAATCAAGACTGTTCTGCAGCATTGGAAATTAACTAATGTCACATTTCAGTAGTTATGAACTGCCATATTGTAACTAAATTAGCATTCCATGAAAATAAACAAAACTGGGAATATACAACTTGTATGTCGTGTATGTCTGTTTAGGTCTTTCTGTAGAGAAGACTCACTGTAGCTAATTAGGTGAGAAACTAATGCTTTTGGAAATTACAGCAGGATTGCTAAATATGTTAGATTATTTCTACCTTCATATGCAGAACTTTCCTGTTATGCTTTTAATGATCCAAGTGTGGGGGAGAGACAAGATGGGGCTTGGTGTTGTGTTTGTGGAGAAATTATAACGCTGGAATACTGGGTACTTTAAGATACATTGGTGCAGTGATTTGGTGATAGTGCCCAGAAATAACAAGATATTTAGTCTTAAAACACTGCGTATGTTTTTCTTTGAGTTTTATTAGTTGCAGTGCAGGAAACTGTTCAGCTCCTGTTGGAAAAGAAATACACTGCAACGGACTGCTTTAAACCAGTTATTTATCACATTGAGGTTGCTATGCAACCATAATACTCTCAGTGATGGCTCTCTTGGATATGACATCAAAAGCACTCCTGCACCTGGGAAACTGGGGGGAGCGGAACCTACAGTAATTGTTTCAGGATTATTATATGTACTGACTGATTCTAAGTGTTCTCTAAGTTAATACTTTCAAATGGAAGCCAGCAGGAACACTGCATTAAGTATATTAAAAACATTTTTAGTTACCTTAATATTTAACTAACAACTTTCTGCACTTTCCAAGCTAACAGACCATTTACCATGTTCTCAATACACAAACTGCGTTCAGTTACAGGAAAACTTAAGGAAGAAATGTGCTCTTGGAATGCCTCTAACTGCCCTTGACTTGTTTAATTGGTGTTCAGCTGGACCAGAACTAGGCTGAAATAAAAACTTCAAAGGTAGTGCATGGATGTCAGGTTCTCAGCATCAACCATTTTCTCTACAGCTCTGCCCCTCCTGCAGTGTATTATTTGCTAATGAAGACAAAGCCTCGACCTTGAATTGATTGCAAGTTCAATCACTGCATGTTCCAAAACCCACGACTGGTGAGTGGAACCATGAATAGCCAAGGCTTAGTGCATAGTATGTAGTTTGCACTGAATTATTGGGCTATTTACATTATTTAATGACATCAAAAGAACAATAGTAACCAAAGCAAGACCTCCAAATGTAGTCCTAGATTCAAAACTTTCTGGTTTATGGAAATTAACTACCTCTTACTGGTGACCACATTCTGGGCTGGAAGAACTGTTTTGACACAGCTATACGTAATGGTGCTTTTCAACTGAATCCTAAGACTGTTTGAAATTCTACTTGAAACTAAATGGAAAAAATCTGCAAGCCTGCACTGAGCCTCCATAAACGTGCTTTCTGAAATGTCTGTTAGTCTTGTCAGAGTGAGTTCTTATATGTTTTTCTCAATGCACCACATCTTTGGCATCCATTTAAGCAGGAAGCTGGCTTTTTTTCTGCAAATACTTATGACTGTTGTGGGTGTTTTTAATCCTCCTGCCTAATGTTTTTGAGGGTTTTGGGTTTTTTTTCAAGCCTGCTGAAATCAGACTTACACTGAAGACCCAAGGTATGTGTACTCATTTAGTTAAACTAGAATTACTTCAAATTCAGTTGTTTGATTGTTTGTTGTACTAGATGCCTATTATTGCTAGAAAGCTTGCATTTTACCTTAAAATTACCATACTTAAGGACTAATGCTTACACTTGCTATTAGTGGTAATACAAATTTTACTACACTTTTGTAGTTCTAAAGAATAACAAAACAATCATCACTTCTTTCTGATAAAGTCTTAATCCAAGAAGTAGGGCAGTGTAAGCCATGTTAGGAATTGTGGGAAATTCCTAGGATGAAAACACGTACATAGCACTTGGTTAACTTGCTTATGAATGGCAAATAATATGTTAGAATATAGCCAGGCATGCAGCATTAAATAAACCATTGTCATAGGGCAAGTGTGAAATCTTAAGGACTGTAGGAGTGACTAGTGGTGAGTTGCTTTGTCAACCAAACCTTGGAAGCTGCATTTTTTTTTTCTTCAAGCAGGGACGTGCTTTATATCTTTTTAAATCAAGGTTAAGTGAATTATGTCAAGGGCAGCTCTCTCTCTATAAGAATTCTTGGAGAGATGATTATTCATCTGAATTCTTTGTGTCCCAGTAAAAGACATGAACTTTGAATTTGTGTCAGAAACTGCATTGGTTGGCTCCATTCCTTTTAATGGTTTCACTAGTTCCTAATTATTCTTTTCTGTAGCAGTTTTGGTGGTATACATTGGGTTACACTGTTTATTCAGGAATGAAGTTTTAGTTGTGCCTCTGGCAGCCAAAATCTGAGTCAGACTTTGGCTGAAATAGGAGATTGTGCCCAACAAAGGAAGGTGTCTGAGAAAACCACCCTTTCCAGTAGAGGGATGCTTAAACTTTTTTTTTTTTTTGGCCAACAGCTAAGTATATGATGTTGAACTATGTTCTGGTTTGGTTTTGATTTTCAAAGACCTTCCTTTAGTAGCCTTTTGAAGTAGGGAAGGATCTCTAGTTCTGTAGCGCTCTCCCTCTCCTTTATTACTATGTTGTCCAAAATATAGCTGTAATTAGAGCTTTATTGCCCTCTTAGTGCCTTCACATTAACAACTGCATGTACCTAAAGTGATCAAAATCTTAAGTTTCATGCCAAAAATTTGTACCTGATAATCTGTAATAAATTACCCAAATGCATGTTTCAATCTCTTATTGCAGAAAACTGTCCTTTGCTGAAGTTAAGCCATTCTTATGAACTTCTCCTAGACACAGGCATCTGAACTTGCAACTTTACGTCTCCATTTAAGTTTTACCCAGCCAGCATTGCATCTATACAAACCAGAACACATGAATATCAATGTTTCAAAACATAGATTTTAGTACTGTCTTTTTCAATTTAAATGACTCTTCAAGAAAGTCTCATGAAATGCAGGTTGCAGTGAAATTAAGGTCTCTATTACTGCCAGTTCGAAGTAGTTAAGACCAGGAGGCCCATCACTTGAAGCTGAAGTCTCAGAACAATGATTTATTGATTCTCAGAGCAGTCAGTATAAAAATAGGTCTTGGGTGCTTGATGTCAAGAACTCAAGTTTAATAGATTTGTCTTTTTACTACTTTCACTAAGCAGAGCCAAGGCTTGGAGGAGAAACGGCACCTCTTCATCTCACAAGGGATTTTATAAAACTGAGATAGTGGGATACTTGGATATTATAATCCCCCAGAAGCAGGCAGTAGCTGATCTTATTAAACAAGAGTAAGGAGGGACGGCCTGTGGTCAGGGACGGCCTGTGGTCATAGAGCACTTGCACAATGGAGCCATGTTAAGTTAAATTCTTAGGGAGATCTTTCCAGGCACAGATGTTGTAATACCCCAGAGGGTGCTTTCACTATGCCCCTGTTAGAATACCCATCAATTACACAATGAGGCTACTTGCTTAGCCCTTCATAAAGTCAGGAATGATGCTTATATCCTTATTAACCAACAAGTGTACCAGTCCCTAAGTTCAGGTTTGAAAAGTACGGTCACTTCCAAGAAAAGCAAAGACAACTAATAAAAAAAGATGCGTTTGAAATGCAACTGTTGGAGCTTTCAGCACAAATATTTAAGCTACACTATGACAAGGATGGTAATTTCTATAGGTTCTGATAGATTTTTCTCTTATCAATGGGAGCCCATCCAGTTCAGTGACTCCAAGTGCCTCTCTAAGTGCTAATACTGCCATGCCAGCAGAGTGGGGTGTCACCCTCGACCATCATCACTTCAAATGTGCCATTCCTCACACACTACTGTAATTCTCAAGACTGGTATACCACTGATCCTAGACTCACCAGGTTAGAAAAGACCTCTTGGATCATCGAGTCCAACCATTTCTATCTGCCCCTAAACCATATCCCTGAGCACTTTCTTTACCCGTCTTTTAAACACCTCCAGGGGTGATGGTGACTCCACCACCTGCCTGGGCAGCCTCTGCCAGTGCCTGACGACCCTTTCTGTGAAAAATTTCTTTCCGATACCTAATCTATACCTCCATATCTTCTTTGATTGCTCAATAAACTCAGGGAATGTACAGCTGAATGGGACAAGAGGCAGGTTCTCAGAATCTGGAGTTTCTGTGCAGATTAACAATGTGAGATTCTGTGAAAAAATTAACACATCCACTGCTTGCACAAAGAGGCCTAAGACTGCATTTGCATTGACTAAAAAGCTGGCACCATTTTAGCTTATAAATATGTGAAAGACTATACCAATTCTAATGCTAACCTATGCCATATCTTGAATACTTTAACTGGAAGAAAAGGATAGCTGAAAAACCAAAATATTTAACACCAGATAACATTAGGGAACTCAAACATGGATTTAGGAACTTTGTTAGGTTATCTTTCCTTTACCTTCTCTCACCCTTCCCCCAAGCCTTGAAAAAAATCACAAACTCAAAACTTGTGCTATTCTCTTAGCTCTACATCATGTGGAGAGCTAACTCGGTGTTCAGTGTCTGTTGTTAATTTAGCAAGTAATCAACAAACATGATCTTACAGGTAATGACCTGCAGCATTTTCTTTTAAAGTGAAATTCAGACCAGAATTTGCCAAGTTGTAAGTGGAAAATTCCGCATGTCGAAGGAAACATTTAGTGTTCAATTTCCCTTTTTAGATGGGGGGAAGGAAGTCAATCCAGGGAGCTGTAACTTCAAACCTATAAATTCAGATACGGGTATGAAAACTGCTGGAAAAAAAGGGAAGGGTGAAATGCAGAAATGGGAAGGAAGGAAGAGTAACATGTTGCCTCTAGCCAAAGGGCTGTTCCAGGAACACAGAAAATTGAACTGGTCTGCAGTTCAGTCAGAGGCTCAGAAATAGCTGAGCTATCGGAACATCCTGGCTGTGTCTCCAATACCCTCTGGTTCCAGGGGCCTTTGCAGGGTAATACTGCCCTGTCTGTGCCAAATCTGTGCCTGCCAGAGATTTCCCATGTGTCAGAGTAATTACATGTCACAGTTTATGCAGGCTGGCTGCTTAGATACCCCATCGAGAAAACAGGAATTCTTATCAGTGTACTGGCAGCAAGTGAATTGAGTGGTTAACTTTGGTATGCTTTTTGCTACTGTTTCTGTGTTGTTTCTCTTTGAATAAATATTGTTCCCTCCAGATACATGTTTATGTATGCTGACCCTGTTTCACGTGACTCATGCAGCACTTACAGCAATTTAATTATCAATCACAGCCTAGCATCCTAGAACTAAAGCCTTCAAGTAGAAATCTGTAAGGATAAGCCAGGGGGAGAGCTAATGCAGATGTTCAACTCTAACTGCTTCTGCAAGTCAGTAAACACAGCTTGAAGAAAGTTGGTTGAATTGTATGTGATCTCTCCCACAGCCAGAGAAGGAAGACATGAAAAAGTCATCAACCCACAGAAAGCAATGCACTCAGATGCCTGCTTCTCTTCTGAATTAGAGCTACTTCACCTAGGAGCAAATTTGACTTTTGCATTTGTGCTAGCAAAACAAACATGGCTTTAGGAAAAAGCTGCTCTGTGTTTTGATTTATTTCTCCAAGTTGCCCACATCTCAGCCAAAGTTTTATAAAATATTTCTGGGATGCTTGCAACTGTTCACCTTTGGCGCCTTTATCTTGTACATATCATCACTCACAAAACACAATAATCTTGTCAACCAAATTAAATGTACCAAGGTGCTATTTTCTGTCCTTTGGGAAGCTTTGGATGACTATATGAACACAGGCAAAGTTTGTATCTGTCAAAATACTGACAGTACTCATATTCAGGAGAATGTGTTTTCAAGAAAATGCAGGGAAAAGCATCATGCGCACTAACCAAAATAATAGTCAGTGCTGGCCCACCAGTACTTGTCTTTGTTTACAATGAATTTAATGCTCACCCACTTAGACATCATATCAGTTAAATTATCAGTTCATTTGCAAGCTGGAAAAGACAATCTGGCAGAATTCAAAGTTGATACTTCTGCTTTGCTGCCCTGGTAAGAGTTGAAAGATGTTATCGGCATTTCAGGCTTCTCACAGCTGATGCAGTCAGCAGTCATTAATTATTGTTTATAAAATGCAGAACAGTGTGTTCTCGCAGTTACAAGTTACAGCATTCTTTGGCTGTGCCTATTATGTATCAGCTGAAGAGCAAGGCAGCAAACAAAGCAAGAAAAGTGAAAAAAACCCAACAAAACTCCATGCCGTGACAGTTTACATGGGCTGTATGGGGCTGGGTAGGTGAAGGAGGAGGGAGGGACATGAGATGCACTTGCCTTCGGCCCATTGTCCTTGTCTCAGTCTGGATCCCACTGTGCAGTGTTCTTCCCTTCAATATAGATGTGGTCACAGGTCCCCAAGCCACCACAGCAGGGCTGTGGCAGAGGTTTGAATTCCTCGCCCCTGAGAGCCCAGCGTGCTGCTCTGGTCTCTTCCTACTTGAGCAGAAGTATTACACAACTCTCACCTGTGGACTCGAAGGCCCAGGCCTGGCTGTGAGGATGCAGCAGCTGGGGCTGCCTTCATATATTCACCATCCTTCACACTCAAAACAAAATTGCAATGATGATAATACAACGATGATAATAATAACAGCAGAAAAGCCACCTGTCCCCCACTCGCTCTCGGATCTGCAACGCTGCTCCAGGTAACATAATGTTTTTCAGGGACAGCGCAGCCCACCCCCAGCAGCTCCCCACCTCACTCTAAAGCACCGACAGCTGCTGTCACTCAGTGCCAGCTGGCCTCAAAGCACCCTCCCCTGTCGCATCCCACCCCTAGGTTTGCCATTTGGCTCCCCCAAAAAACCAAACCCACCTCACAGCCAAGGCTGAGGTGGGTTGGGGTGCAGTCCTCTCCCCCAGCAGCAGCAGCACTGCCCTGCTGCTGCTAGAGGTGCTGGGGAGTGGGTGTCACCAAAATCAAGAAAGAAACTTCTTAACACCTATTGGAGGTCTTAAGACACAGGCATTCTTATAATTTGGTATCAGATACAAGGAGGACTGATCCACCTAGCATATATTTTGATGGTTATGCGTAGCGGTTATTTATACACTGAACTTATAAGTATGTATTACATTTCTTGTAAAAATCACGCATATTAACTCCATTTCACAATACTAATTATAATAGGTGTCCTCCCCCTGGTGCATTCTCCCCACAGTCCTTTATTGAGTTTGCAAAGCAGACCCCTGCCCTATTCCGCTGGCATCTGGCCTCCTTTGAAGTTTCCACATAAGGTTCAAAATCAGGGTTATCTTGACCTCCCATCTTTTTTGGCTCCTGAAGTTCTGCCAGATGCAGGTTATCTGCAGTCTTCAATGCCTTTTCCTTTTATTCTGTTCTTCAAATATCACAGAAGGAGAGGACCTAATGGTTCACCAGTTCCCAAGATTAGATTGGCTACTAGTACAGACACTGCATTCTGCATAGCAGCTTATATTGGTTTGCTCATGGGTGTTATAGGGTTTTGCAGGCTTGTGGGGAAAATGATGGTGCTTGGCCTGAGGACGTGGCTTGTGGCCTGCTGAAGTGTTTGTAGAGCAGCACAATTGCCATCTTCATCTGCATTTTGTATGTTTCTTGATGAAGGAGGACTAACACGGATTTGGGGTTGAATTGCATGCCTTATGAATTTATCTGTAGATCTATTCAAGGTCTTTAGAGGCAAGGATAACTGTTTCATTAATCTGCTGCTGATCCTTCTTGTAGCAAGACTTGCATCCATGGCAGGGATGTATTCAAGGCACCAAACAGCTTTTGAAATTATTAGAGGACTTTATCTGCTTTGTTTTGGCATTTAATCAGCCAAAAAGCTATTTATTGCCTCATAAACTCCTCTGCAGTAAACATTATCCTTTAATTAATCCCGAAAATTACAAAAGCTGATGAGGTAACCTGTTTCTCACACCACTCAATTAAGCTTGGGAGAGTTTGTTGCTGTTTTCCTTTTCATTTTGGTTTTTGACAGTTGTCAGTTGGCCAACTCTGAGGGCTTGTTAGGACAGGTAGGAGCAATTTAGCAGCATGGCACAAGTAACACCAGCAAAATCACTGAGCTGTAAGGATTAGTCACAGCTGAAAAACTAGGGAGATGAGTAAAAGTTAAACCCTAATTTAACTCAAATTAAAATCGGAAGGGCAATCTGAACAGCATGTGTCTTCAGAACTAAATGATGTTACAGACATTAAAAGATTGGACGCAGCTGCTAATTAAGAGTATTTAAAGCTGAGGACACAATAACAGAATTAAATCTCTTGCATACAGAAAGATTTCAGATGCATAGTTGCTTTATATATCATGACTTTTTGTATATCAGCACTCAGAGAAATTCAAAGCAGCTGAAAAGCATCAAGATCTGCCTATGACTAGAAATACTCAATACCTTAAGAAAGCCACTGGAATAATGTTTGTAGCAGGGATGCAAGGGTTTTTACAGCAGAGACAAAGGTTTTTTTACTTTTTCCACATAGCCCAGCCCATAACTTCCATTAGGATCAGCTGTCAGTTTTAAACTAAAGCAGTTCACAAAATAACAAAAATGTTAGGCATCGTGTTTTCAGACTTCCATCTGGCCACATGAGGGCCAGAATTATAGCTGGAAATTCAAGGATCTTGTGTTAACAGGCTGCCCAGAGAGGTGGCTGAGTCACCTTCCCTGGAGGTGTTTAAGGCACGAGTGGACGAGGTGCTGAGGGACATGGTTTAGTGTTTGATAGGAATGGTTGGACTGGATGATCCGGTGGGTCTCTTCCAACCTGGTTATTCTATGATTCTATAAAAAAACTTGTTGATTCTAGCAGAGACCTTTACTCGGGGGTAGTGAAGTAAGAAACATTCCCCTAAATATTTGGGAGTTGGCAATGCTGAGTCCTACCTCATTGCTTCCTAGGGATGACTGGCAAAAATTCTTGTGGAATTGCCATTGGTTGCTCAGAAATGTGATATCAAGAAAGAAGGCACTTTCATATATTTATGTCGGTTACTGAGTTGAAAAAAGTGTTGGGGATCATGTAATCTGCCAGTACTCTGCAAACCTACAGCAATTGTTTCATGCACTATATTATGTTTTAGGAAGTATCTAGTGATGCAGATCATAGAGATTGTAATTAAGTTTGTAGGTAAATTTGATAAAGCATGTGAAGTGCAGGAAGGAATGTTGCTCCAAAAATTTGGGGAACAAAATTCCTCATCAGCATTTAAAGTTTCAAAAGCAAATTCTGTGTTTGAGAAACGGGAAAGCAGAAAGAGAAAGGTCATTTCTCATATGCCTGTAACTTTTCCTTTCTGAGTAATGTGGTATTTTTGTCTCACTTAAACCAAGGCTGAATTCAGAAATAAGCGCTCCTCTTCCTGGTTGCATAAAAGGGCACAAATACTTGATAACAGCTCATGTCCCTTTTCGAGCAGAGCGGGAGCACCAGGGGCAAATGACAGTGCAGGTCCTTCTGTTTCTCTTGTTACTGTCCAGAGTGCTTGTTCAGCAGTGTTATTGTGGAGACGTGCAACCCCCTAGGCTGTGGATGTGCCACAAAGCAAAACGAACTGAAGAATCACAGAATCACAGAATAACCAGGTTGGAAGAGACCCACCGGGTTGTCAAGTCCAACCATTCCCACCAATCCCTAAATCATGCCCCTAAGTACCTCATCCACCCTCACCTTAAACACCTCCAGGGACGGTGAGTCAACCACCTCCCTTGGCAGACCGTTCCAATGCCTAACCACCCTCTCCGTGAAGAATTTTTTCCTTGTCTCAAGCCTAAATCTTCCCTGGCGGAGCTTGAGGCCATTCCCTCTCGTCCTGTCCCCTGTCACTTGGGAGAAGAGGCCAGCACCCTCCTCTCTACAACCTCCCCTCAGGTAGTTGTAGAGAGCAATGAGGTCTCCCCTCAGCCTCCTCTTCTCCAGGCTAAACACCCCCAGCTCTCTCAGCCGCTCCTCATAAGGCCTGTTCTCCAGCCCCTTCACCAGCTTTGTTGCTCTTCTCTGGACTCGCTCCAGAGCCTCAACATCCTTCTTGTGGTGAGGGGCCCAGAACTGAACACAGTAGCATCTTGAAGAGCCTAGAGTGTGCGTGTACAAGGGTGTCAGGCTGCTCACTGTAGTCTGGCATTTCATGCGTGTCTCTGTATCACAAACCGTTCAATTTATTAATGTTAAGCAAAACTTCCTTAGGCTAAAATGCAACGAAAGTCCTGGTAACGTAGCTGCTACTTATCTAGAGTTACTTGGAAAATCTTTACCTCACTGTCTAGTGGATACAGAAAAATACAGACAGAAAGGAGTTTGTTTATCCCAAATGATATCACATCACATAATTTTCTATTAAGTGTCTTTTCAGTGTAAATTAAGAATATCCCTGTTGTTTCAAAAAGATGACAGCATCCTGCCCAGTGAGCCAAACTAAAGACAACACTCTCACAGCAATTTGGCTTGCAGTGAGGAAATCAGCCCCATTAGCTCTTCTAAGAATAAACCAAAACAAAACATTAATGCAGAAGGCAGAGTTACCTCCTTTAGAATTTAACCTTAGACATTGTAGATGCCTCATCCCTGGAGGTGTTCGAGTCCAGGTTGGATGGGACTTTGGGCAGTCGATGTAGCAGGATGTGTCCCTGCCCATGGCAAGAGATTGGAACTGGATGATCTCTAAGGTCCCTTCCAGCCCAAAATATTCTATGACTCTATGAAATGCACTAATAAGGATGCCACTTTGTTATCATTTTTTAAATAACGCGATTGGATCAGAGCAACCTGAAGAGTAGGAATGACCTCACTGTATTCATCCTAGAACTTGGGAAGGTAAAGCAAAGCTGAGAGCTACCTGAACAGTCTTCTGCATCGCTGAATCTAGCCCTGCCCCAGCAAGAAGCTGAAGGTACCATCTTTCTGAAGGTACCAGTAGTGGTATCACCAGTAGGGTGGATGGTCTTCTACAGCTCTATCAGGAGAGCAGCATGAGGGGCAGACAAAGGCAATACTATTCTTCATGCTTTATTTGGTACTAACAATGCATTTTAATCTGCCTACCAGAAACCAAGCCAGACTGAGTCATAATTGTTGTGAGCTTGGATGCCTGAATTGTTCCTAATGTCTGAGCAAGCCTTTTCTTCCTGCTTCTGCCACAATGATTTGCAATCCAAAGGGGTTTGTAGTGTTAACATAAGTACATTGAAAATGTTCTGACTAATTCAGTCTCAGTTGAAAATGAGGGTGTATGTAATGGGATATTTCTGAGAAGAAGCTTCTGTATTGTGCTCTTCTGAGTACAAGGTTTGTTTGAATGCTGCCATAGTCTTTATTGGACATCACAGGCACATCTTTGAAGCACTGACCTAATAAAATCTTGTGCTGAGGGTAGGGAGCCAGTTAAATGTGAAACAAGCATAACCTCTCTACCCAACCTAGTCCCTACAAACACGGATCAGACTTTCAACCTTGAGTCTTTATGCAGAAGGAAAGAACCAGCAATTAAATCTTTTGAAATCTTTGTAGTTGTCAACTATCAACATAGGCACCAATAAGTGTTTTCTACAATGGAGACAGAAATAGATCATCATACTGATTATTTTTTTCTTTTGAAAAAAGGGCTGAGTTTAGTGATTATTATAAGTGAGACCAACGCATTCCTGACTTGCTTGCTGTATGATCTCAGACAAGTCACTTGTTTTCAGTCCTTCTGTTCCTTTTATGTGCTCTGTGTGTTTTGCCTAGTTAGACTGAAAGCACTTCAGGACAGAATCTGTGTCTGTGCTTTATGTAATGCCAGGCCCAATAAAGCGCTGCTTTACTTTGAGGCTTTTAGACACTGATGAAACTGAAATACTTTCAAAGACAATTGACAGCATGGGCTTTGAATGGGAAATTGTGAACTGGCCTAAGAAGGAGGAACTTTTACCACTCTTAGCTGTCTACTGATTAATATTGTCTTGGAAAGGAGGAGGCTGGGAATTGTTGCAAACATTATAAATGTTCAAAACACTTGCACAGTTGTGGCAGATTGAAGGAGAAGGATTGTGATTAGTTAGATTGCATTTGACTGAAAATCAAACTAGCCTTATTGATACCTGTATGCTGGGTGGAACACATACAGATGTAGGGTTGTGTATCAAGGGAGTGGAAACCTCTTAACCATGACCAGCAGCAGAAGACACAGCAAGTGAACATGCGTTGATATAAGTCTCACAGGTGTAGTTAGAAATTCCTTCTCACTGATTTGGTGCCAGGTTGTAATAAGGAGCACCTGCAAAGATAGTAACTTTTGAAATTACTCTGGCTTCTAATTTCTTTGGTTTTAAAGCTAAAGGAAGTCCCACAAAATAGTTTTAATTAAAAGTGACCAATGTAATTGCAGAAGGGCATGTTTAAGCACAAGAAGAGTATATACATTTTGGTTCATCCCACGTCTGGTGTACAAGGAGCTTTTCATGTAAGTAATGTCACTAATTATTCCACAGGTGCAACACAAGTGTTGTGGTGTGTGTGTTTTCACTCACAAGATTTGTGGCTGCCAAAGTATATTCTCTGTAATCAGAGAATATATTACTGTCATGGGACTGGCCCATGTTTAGATAGGCTATTGGTTTTTTCACTTTGGATTGTTCTGATTCACCTTCTAGTACGTTAACATGCATTCCTAGTAACTGTAATTATTTGAAACACAGAACTGTGGAGTTGTTAGTCCTGAAGGCAGGATCCTTGTTCACTTGCCTACACTGTACAGAGATGAGGACAATATCTCGTAAGCACAGGAAGTTAAGTGCATCTGTATCGGCTGTTAGATGTGTTAGGTAGTTGGAGAATCCTGAACCTGCACAGTGTCAGGGGCTGTTAGATGCTTTCATACTTGGCAATTACACTTTTCTGGAGTTATCTGACAGGAAATGGTATGGACAGCAGCACATCTGGGATCTTGCCCTTCTTTAGCATGTGGGAATGTCACTTGGAATTTACACCTGTGTCCCTTGCAGTCAGCAATTTTTTTTTCTTTTTTCCTGAATATGTCAATATAACTGAAACTCTTCAGAGGAATTGTGAGAAAAGATGGAGGGTACACCTTCTGGCTTGCTGGTATGAAATGAAAGTGGATAATGGAGGTCTGTGAGAGCACTTGCTCTTTGGGTTTTGGTTCTGTTCAGGCTGACCTGCTCTTCTTTGCCAGCAATTCTGGGTCCGCGCAAAGGCAGCTTTAAGCAGCTTTGGGCAGACAGAGTTCAGACAGCTTCAAGGTTATGAAGCAGCTGAGTAGGAGTTTTAAGGAACAGTTTTGGACTTTAATTCTTAGTTACATCCTTTTTTAGTTTTTCAGTTTGGCCCTACAGTGAAATATGATTAAGGAAGTGTGAAAGATTTTCCACATCAACAATTTCACCTTCAAAGGCATTTGCAGGTGTGACCTCAGACACTGTCTCTGTGTGTCACTTATTTCTCCTCTGCTGACAGAAGGAAGAATTCATGTTGGCTGTTCGTAAGTAGGATCATGCCAGAGAACATCCTGACTCCTATGTGCAGTCTCTCTGCCTGCAATCTATTGTCTGCTTCATCTGCCGACCCTGAATTTTCACCTACCCACCTGATTTTAAACAGGGCAGATACTAGATTTTTGTTTCTGAAATGAGTAGCTGAATTAATGCCTCATTCTTCCAAGAGCTGCAAATGGCAATAAAGGGTTAATTTCTTGTGCTGTGTTGCTCAGCCCTGAATTATGTGGCACTCTAAGTGATGCGTATGATATTCTTAGAAACCATTTTGATGGAGTGTCACTACATCAGTCTGGAGCAAATGCAGGTGAAAGGCTCAACAGACAGCGAACTGGAGGAATTCCCTTCAGTCTGAGATTCCTGTCCTCATTCAGGAGCTGGATATGGCATCTGCTTGACCTGGGTGTCGTTAGATTGTGTTTTGAAGGCATGGACACAGCTGTGCAGAAAATCTGAACAGATTGCTGGCCAGCTCCTTTTCTTTACAGGTTACATTTGGTTTCGATGTTCTACCAATACAGCCATACGATCTATGCCCAGGTCAACAAAAGTCTAGTTTAATGTTTAGCACTTGGTCCTTCATGGCCTTTCAGTCAAGGGCTTCAGTTACGTATTAATGGCATCGGTCTTTGTGCAGGTTCAACAGCAGAAACTTTGGTAAGTGCTGAGGTAGGGAATACTTTGGCTCAGCATTTCAGATATAGCCATTGGCCCCAGTTTGACAATTACTTCAGTGCGTATGCAATTTTAAGCACACAAGTAATTCCAGTCAGTCGGGCTTGTGTTTAAGTGCTTTGCAACTGGGGAATTTCTGGCTCCTATAGCTGTTCAGATCTTGGCTCCCAGGAGTCTTCCTCCAAATTTAACAGCGTTTCTGCTTTACTCTGTTGTGATAGAAAAGCAGTAGCCTGCTTTGCTCTGTCAGCACAAACAGCAAGTCTACTTTAGCTACCACTCTGTGAGGATCTATCATTTATAGACTGGACAGATAACGTGAAGGGAATAAACACCCTATGGTTAACTTTGAGAAGCTATGCAAAGTGTATTGCTAAGGCTGATATTCATTAGCTAGATTGCATGAAAATCCAATTCAGCTAATTAGCAAAAATTTTGCATAATTTTTTATGAAGTTGGGCATTTATTCCACAAAGTTAAGAAGTTTACAAAGCCTGAATAGGGCAATACAGATAAGGAATGAAGAGGTATGTTAGAAAAGGAATTGCTTTTGCACTGGGATTGGGATTTTTTTCATGTAAACCCTTTGAACTATTTGAATCATCCAGCCTGGCCCTAGTCAAAATGGGAGTATGGTGAAGCAAGAAATAGACTTGTTTTTCCTGTGAGGCTGTGCTGTTGCTGTTTACCACCCAAGTGTATCAAGTAAACTTACTTGCTGTTTCATTAAATATGTATTTATCTCTTTCTTGTTTTCAAAACTGGCATTGCCTATACCTTTGAGGCACATGCCCTTTATTACATGAGTCTTGTTCTCATGTTTTCCAAACCAGACACATCACTGCCGTACAAATGCATCAAATCCTTTCTCATCTCCTGGGACTTGTGACATATTCCAGCACAATTCTCCTATGAGGCAAGTTCCACAGTTGCCGGAATAAGAATTCTTTTTGCCTCCTGCTTAAGCATTTGAGACTGGCAGCTCTCTGAGATGGGACATGGAATTACAGGGGTCATAGGCTGATCAGGAGAGGCAGCTCCTAAACACTTGCAGTACTGCCTGGGCCTTCCAGTCTTCAGTTGCCTTCAGAAGGCAACTTCACATCAGAGATGGTCTGTCTAGATGAGTATCTTGCAGTCTTGGGAACCACCCCCCCCCAGCTACATTCTAGCTGACCTTCACATCTTCAGCTCTTCCTCCAGGCAGTGGGAAAAGCCACAAGTTGCTAGAGAGTTCTGTCAGAAAATACACAGCTCTTACCAGGTGCAGCCCAAATATTAACAAGCAAAGCCACAAGAAGTGGGGTGCAGCTTATGACAGGTTTTCATGGCTTCTATGGAGAAAATGGGAGTGTGTGGCTCTGTGGGTTGCATCAGACAGCACAGTCTGATATTGCTCTTCCCTTTCCTCAGCTGTGCAGTCCTGAAATAAGTCTTCTGTCCGTCCTCGAGAGTGAGGACCATCTGAGCAATGTTGTGTGTAAGGGTCTAGAGCATGGCTGGGACTGTGCTCATGAGGAGAGGTGGAACTGACAGAGAGGTGGTATCAGTCACCTTCTGCTGCCTCAGAAGGGATATCATGTTCTTCAGATGCAGAGAGAAGTCGCATCTTCCCTGATTGCCTTGTCCCGCTGCCAGGATGAGGCTATAACAAGTAATTGGCTTGGTAATAGGAGGAGATGCCGAAGGGCGCCAGGAGTGCAAGCAGGTGGTACAGCTGGTGATGACAGGCTCAGTCTGTGGGAACAGTATGTGTGTTGGAGACAGCCAGAGAGAACTCGTTTTAGCAGGAGCCGGACAGACCCGCAGTCACATGGGCCCTGGCTCAGCTGTGCAGCCTGAGCTTCAGGAAGATGAGAGGGCAAAGTGTTCAGAACTCGCATGTTGCAGCTGAGCGACTCTCCAGCAGAGTGACTCCCTTTCCTGGAGCCAACGGGTTGTTCTCACAGCCCTGTTTCTGCAAGGATCACAAAATGGAGGACAACATTCCCACCCCCAAGCCCCAAATTTCTAATCTATATTTGGAATTGGCTCAGGAATTGGGCGAAGATTCAGTTTGAATATTTAATACGAAGAGCTCACTGCTGGATAATGTTATTTCTGTTACATCCCTCCTTCAGAGCATAATTTAAAAGGACTCTGATAGACACTGCTGCTTGCTGACTCTGCGTTAGCTCCTGCAGCATTTTGAGTGCAGCTTAATTCCCTGGTGAAAAGAACTGACACAACCAATGCCTGTGAACTCTTCACACTTGACAGAAACACAAGTGAAGAGGTTGATCCATAATAATTAGGTTTAAAGCAGACAGGCTTAGCCCTCTGCCAAACTGTTTTTCTCAGAGGCAACACTGCAGCTTATAATATAAAACTTAATTACTAGAGAACGTCATTTCTGCAAGTGAAGGCAGTTTCCACAGTGCAAAAGCTGCTATAAATATAGTTCTAAATTCTACTCAAATTAGGTTAGGAGAGCATGAGTTTGAAGAGTACTTAAAAGAGCAAAAGGAGCATGTCCCACGTCTGGTGTCGCTCCTCAATGGAAAGGCCACTGCTGCTCACTTGTCCTCATATGTCATTCAGAAACAAGAAATCAAGGACAGATATGATGTTCCTTAAAATCCTTTCCAAACAGAAGTCACTGTCCTACTTTCAAGCAGTGGCAGGGGTCTTCAGGACTGCGGCTGCTCTGTCACAGGTACACGGAACTACAATTTCTATGAACAGTCCTTTATTATATCTCAGATACTGTGCTAATAAAAGGCTACACGGCAAGGGAGATTCATTCTACCCTACACTTTGCCACTTTTCCTCTTACTTTCTACACTTGCTCTATATACACAGTGTACAGTAGAGCCCAGATTCACAGGATGGACGTGAATTTCAGGGTTTTTTTAATGCATATTCTGTGTGGATAGCCTGACAAATGCAGAGGATTCCATGTATTTTTACATTAGTTTTCCTTTTTCTTTGTTTCCTATGACGCTTAGCTTTACTGAGGATGAGCTATCAACAGCCATTTCACAGCAGTGAGTTAGATACAAGAGTTACTGAGTTGCATAATGGTGTACAGATTTGCAGACTCAGTAAGCCGTGGGTATTTTTTTGGCCTTCTGGCTACACAGTCTTTATTAACCTTCTTTTCAGAAAAGTGATTGAAGTAGCATGGCTGAAGGAATTTTAGCAGTGAAAATTCCTGGTACCTCAGGGATTTTTCCAGAACAAAATGTTACCAAATTTCTGGCTGATCATTGGGGAAAATGTGTCCCAGAATCACAGCCGTGAACTTTTACTTTCTTTTAATTGGAAGGAGACGCTTACAGTTTGTCATATTTATAACCCACGTGCTATGGGGGTGGTGCATTCATTACATGGCCATAAAGTAGTGGTAGTTCTCTGCTTCTGCCTCTAAAGTGCTAGAACATTTTAGCTCTGAATTTGACTTTTTTAATTGTTTAGTTTGTGGTGGCCAGAGCGTCATCCACGTCCTTGAGTTAGGCACCCGTAGAGCACGTGTGGACAGTAGAGTTAGCTTGCATTATGCTGCCTGAAGCTGGAGGAAAGTTTTTGTTTTCTATTGTTACACTTTACATAAAACAAATCAAGGTTTTCTTGGCTAAGGTGAGAGTAAATGGATTACTTACTAATTTAATGGTTTGGACACTCGCTTGGCAGGATTGAGCTCTTTGTTCTGGTTTCTGCCCCATTTCTGAGTTTATGTTATAAAGGGTATCAAATACTTCTACTTATTTCTGTCAGAGTGACTGAAATTTTCTAGATAAAAAGTGGATAAAATGGACTGCTTAACCTTTCCCCATTCCTCCCCATATCACCTTTACTAGTGTCCACTTACAGGTCATTAGGTGCAATTAAGTAAGTTTGTCTGTGGGTAGAAAGCAATGATTAGGCATTTCCTAAGCTAGAGATGTTTAGATAGGCTGTAATCTAAGTAAGTAACTGGAGTAACATTAATGTTTTGACTAAAGCTGGAGCCAGTAAGAACTGGGTGAAAGTTGAAACATTTTCGGGTGAAGCAGTATCCCACTGAAGCCTGTAATATGGAATTCTCATTTCAAATTAGTGGCAACAATATTCCATCTCTTACCTTTCATGCATTCTTTTGGACTTTGCTATTGCATACCATTTTGATTAGCAAGTAATTTCACATACCTGTGTTGAGCATGGACTGTTTGGTAGGTAAGAAATTGGTTGAATGGTCACACTCAGAGGGGAGTGGTCAATGGCTCAATGTCCGGATAAGGATCTGTGACAAGAGGAGTCCCTCGAGGGTGCGTACTGGGACCAGTGCTGTTTGTTATTTTCATCGATGACATAGACATTGAGATCGAGTGCCCCCTCAGCAAGTTTGCAGATAACACTAAGGTGAGTTCTCACACCAGGAGAACTGCAGCAATGTGCACAAGGCACAGCTGGAGCGATTCGTTACAGTATGAACAAGATTCTGCCCTTCTCTTAGACTTTCATGTGGTTTTTATTGGACTCAGACCACACTCTGTGGTCTAACAATGAGATTAGAAGCCTTTTTTGTAACTTTGAAAGGCGGGGATCTTGGAGGAAATATGAGATCACAAGTTGCGTCTTTGCCATGTTTTTGGCAGTATTTTTCTGAATTATTTTGCATATTGCATTCAAACTTTTATTCCAATGGGTCTGTAGTACATGTTGGCAAGGAAGTCAAGAAGGTATATGAGAGTTCACTGTCTCTTTACATGTCATTTTATGAACAATCATTTTTATCATTTTTTTATTTACTTCAGGGTTTATGCTCATGCTGTTCCAGAGAATGGTTTTCTTCACTTGGTAGCAACCAAAGTATGTGTCACAAAATAGTTGCTACAGCCATGAGCAAAAAGGTTTAGTTCTTGCTCTGTAGTGCAGGAAATTTGGAGAAGAAAAAATTTCTAAAATCCAGTGTTTTAGTCACTCAGGCTATTGAATAGATAAGCAGAAATACACCTCTACTCTCTCTTACGTGAAACTTGGTCCTTTAAATACGTTTGCAATTGCTTTCTGTGTTTAGGCCTTCAGGTAATAAATTACATCAAAACACCATGATAATCTCAGTAGATCTTTGGTTACAGAACACTTCAGAAGTGTTGAGATACAAGCAACTTTACATATCCCTGTTCAGAAAACACGGGCACAAGCAACGCTAGGCAGCAGATTGAAGGGCATTTTAGGAAGGCAGCAGCATGAGTGTCGCTCAGATACCTAAAAGTAGAGAACGGTTACCTTGTTTTACTGATTTAGCCCCAAGGGCCCACGGTGCTCGTGAGGTTGGCATGGCCACTCCAGAACACGGCTGTGCTGGGAGTAGGGCAGCATGAGCTTTGTCCTAACTAATGCCAAGGGCCTGCCATAGGACTTTATATGTGCTGATATTTTATTTCTCCTTCCAAAACAGGAAAAGGAGTAAATTTCTGGACTTCTATCATGTTTCCTTCTCAAACTGCTGCAGGTACAGATTGTCACCCCAAGATAAACTTTGCAAAGCCTTGCTTACCACTGGGGAGAGAGAATTCATTTGTATAGGCACAGTTTGTGTGTGCCTAATATATGCAGCTTGGTCCTGCATTCAGAATAAGACTGTGTGGTGTAAGGGTTTTGCAAGTAGTTAGCAACATTTTTATGAAAACAGGTTAAATATGTTGCTTGTTTTAAACCCCATTCTCTGGTTGATCCAGCAGTCCTGCTCATGCTCACCCTGTTTAGATTTTGGTAAACCTCAAAATATGAGCTCTGGCAGGTCTGCATGAGGGGTGATATTGCTTTGGTGCCTTGAGTGCAAAAATATTTAGCTGAGAAGCATGCTAAATAAGTTTAAAACACAAGCTTTAACAGTCATATATGTAGCTATTTTAATCCACTTTAAGCCTAGCAAAAGTAACACAAACAAACCAGAAGCAAAAGAGGCCACGCTGCCTTTTGTAGTTATTTAAGTGCATTGGTTTAAATTAAATTAGTGCAACTTTTTTTTTTAACGCAAGCAATGGCCGAGTTAAATGCTGGAGAAGGAAAATAATCATTATCAGTACCTTACAAGCGGCACGGTTTACTTTAGCAGTAATGCAGTAACAGAAGGACGGGGGATTAGAAGTTCCAGAGAGGCTGCGCTTCCTCCCACAATTGTTCTCTGTAAAGAGGATGGAGGTAATACACTCAGATTGATTTTGTCCAGATGGACTCTGAGAGAGGCTTTAATAAGCAGTTTAACACTCATTCACTGGAAGGTGTTTATAAGAACTCCTTTCTGAAAGGTAACTCTGAAGTAACCAGAATCCCACAAGTTCTTATACATCTATTTACTACTAGAATTCCTATTGCAAGTCACTGTCTTGTAAAACCACATCTCCTGAAAGAACAGTCATCAGACCATTCTCATGAGTTATGGTTATTTACTACCAGTTTGAAAGTAAGTCTACGCCTGAGTGCTCTCTTTTGTTTTCTGGCATTCAAGCTTTTTTCTTACATATGCATGAGCTATTGTACATGGTAATGTTAGGATAAAATAGCATAACTCGAACCACAGCCCTCTGCACACTAAAGGAACAGGCACAGTGCTGAGTCAGCACAGCTCCTCAGCTTTTCCTGTAGTTTCCAAAGGGCATTTAATGTCTAGTGTCATACTAGGCAGTTCCTGTTTAAGTAGAACATACTGAAATCAGCCTGTAAATTCGAGTGCTGATAGTTCCAGCCAGGCTGTTGAGCTGCGTTTATGTCGATACTGAAAGGAAGCAGTGACACAGAACGTGCGCTGCTCTTGTGGTCTTCACCTGCCCTGACACAGCAGAAAACCAAAATTTTTCAAGAAGTATTCTGTGGAGTTCGAAACAGTCAATCACTGAGCTTTAAGCGCCTCCTATCCTTAAAATAAAAAAAACATTAGAAACTAGTGTTGTGGAGCTTTTTCTTTTTTCAACCCATCAGTCTAATTTCTAACCTGCAGTCATTATTAAATGGCTAACAAAAATGTGCAATGTAAGTTAGCCAGCAATTTTTGTTGCATTCAGAGAAAGTAAATCAACAGTTCCTTTCTTTAAGCACTTAATATTGCATTTGGTGGAGAAAAGTACAGTCTCAGAAATATTCCCATAGTATATATTTTTGTATTTATCTTCCAGTTAGCATAATAAATGCCTTCTCAAGAGCGGCTTTTCCATTTTAGACAGAAAACATAATAACCGTATACCTGTATTATAAAATAAGTAGAAAATACAGTTTGTGTGCATGCAAGTAAGGTCTGTATTTGCTTAACCTTATCTAGTGTAAGCAGTTTTCCAGTGCAAGATTTGGGGTGTTTCTAGCTAGCTTACGTCCCCATAATGTATATCCCAGGATTTCCTTGGCATGTGCAAAGGATGACAAATATCAGTACTTCATACAACTATATTTAATAAGTTATTACAGAAAAAAATAAAGTCCAAACTACAAAGTTTAAGCAGTTGTAAGCAATAGCAGCATTGAGCTCCATGTTTAGTCACAGTACTGCAGTTCCATACAAGCATTAGTCCAAGCCAAAAAGGAAGAAGCCTTGTTAGAATTACTAGCAAAAACAATCTAAGAGAACATGTAATAAAAGATACAGTACATTTAAAATTAGTTGAAAAACAAGTACAGAGATCTTAGCTGTGAATACTCTAAAAGTTATGTCCATTATTTTGACAGTAAAATTACAAATATCTAATACTTTATACCCCAACAGAATTGCATCCAGGAAAAAAAAGCCAAAATTATCTCTTATTAGCACCCTGGTTTTCTACTTACTGCTGAACTTTTTCTCATGTAAATTTGAGTGTGTCAGAATTATGTGACCAATGTGATTTCTGACCAGCTACCCATTTGGGGTATAGAGTAGTCACTAACATGAATATAAAATACTCTGTGGTATGATAGAACACTATAGCAGCAGAGATTACGAAGTTGGTCTGTTTTTTTTTTAAAAAAAAAGAGAAAGGAAGGAAGGAAAAGAAAAAGGGTTTAGCTGACATCATACAAACTAGCATAAAAGCAACTACATACAAGCCAGATTAAACAAAAGAGACATTTCTACAAATCTGTGACTAATCTTTCACTCATACCTTGCAAGTAGAGATGTCACAATACTGAAATATTAACATGGGAGCTTTTCCCAGTTAAGCGCCTTTTTTTTCTTTTTTTTTTTTTTTTTTTTTTTACTACTCTAACAGATAGTGAAATCAGCAAAGTTATTTGCTAACTGCATATTTGCAATACAATTTATTTTAGCCCATGCCTTGCTAGCAGGCTATAAAATACAAGCATGTAGGCAGAAATATAAGCATAAACTTTGTACCACTTAGCAGGAATTCTTTTATTCCCTCTTCATTCCTTAATCTCCTTGGTTTGCAATTTGCGTACATTCCAACCAGTAGTACCTAATTTGAGTCTAAATTTTACTTCACTATTTGATCTAGTCTATACATTACTTACAGAACTGAACACACAGAGGATACACAATAGACTAACTCTGGACACATTTCTTCCCGCAAGTTACAGATGAGCCACTCAAACATTCTAGTGTAAGTTAGTCTAAAAGTCATCGATAACTTGTGAAGTAATTTGTTTGTCTAGAGAAAGTCATTGTATGCCCTGTTTACGCAACACCAGTTTTAGTCTGGATTGTTTTAGGTGCCAGAACAGAGTCACTGGCTTCAGGAAGGGGTTTCTTCTGGCTGCATAGGGAAACAAAGGCCATGTAAATGGAGGTGAAGCGAAAGGTGTTTCGATGCTGGCACTTGGTATTGCCGATAGAAAAGAAAAAAAGGACAAAGACACAAGAGAGGCAGAGAAGAACGGAGAAAGACAAAGAAGCTGAACGGATGTTCAGACACGGTGGCAATATGGGTTACTGCACTGCTACCTGGAAATGGACGGACATTGTTTTGCATTAACTAGGCAGCTACCAACACTGTGTGGTAACGTGGTTAGAAAATGATGTGGGTACCTGCAGTCTGATCCATGCTGCCACTGACAAACGTATGCAGGAAGTAAGTTGTGCAGGAAAGGGTCAATTTAATTAAATAAATATCATGGTGGCAAAATACAATGACGAATATATATTTTCGGAGGTTCAATCTAAGACTATCGAAACGAGTTTGTCGAGTTCATGATGAGAAAAGTAATGGAGCATTATGCTGAATGGGCAGGGTCAAAAACCCATTGTTTCAGTAGATTTAGTTCCTTATAATGGCAATAGTATTTCATCAACACTGGTGGTGTATAAATCTAGACAGCGAACTGGTACTGTGACATCCCTATTATCTCCCTAAATCATTTTGATAAAGGAAAAGGCTTTTCAAAATATCACATTTTTTCTGCTTCATTCTGTCATTTTATTGCCCAATTCTTTGTTACAATTTTCCAATCACTTTACATAACCAACCATTTTCATCATTGCCACACTATTGTAAACCACATCAGCAAGTTAATACATAAAGCTTTGCATTTCAAAAAACTAGACACTTTAGTAACAATATTACAAAGATTTTTAGCTTCAAAAATAACTGAAAATGAAAAAAATAAACTTTTAAAGAATTAGCATCATAAAATTAATTTATTCCAAGTAAAAATACAAAATAATATTAATGACATTGACCAGATATGAAAGTCTCTCCCAGAAACAACTATATTAATGGTTGAGAAAGCACTCCTTAAAGAAAATACGAAATAAAAATGAAAAATATGTAAATATGTTTAATTTTTTTCTTAGCAAAAAATCTTTCTAAAAATAACAATGAAAATTTGTCTCAGTACAAAGGCTACATTACTATTGAAAAAATACCAGCATGAAGAAAAGGTACATATTTGACAGTAGAAAAATGATTTTAGTGAATCACAATGTCTAAAGTCTGCAATGAAAATAAATCTGCAATAAAGATTTATGCCTTTTTTCTTTTCATTTTTCTTTTTTTTTATACAAACAGTACAAACAGTATTGCACATAACAACAAATAGTCGAGGTTAGGTTAGCCTTCAAAAAAATCGACTAGTTCAAGTCTCACATCAGAAAAGGCCACAATAGGACCTGTTGTACCCAGGGGCTTCTTAGTCAAGTTGCAGTTCAGAACTCCATATTTTAAAAAATAGCTTTTTTTGAAGGACCCTCTTTTAATATAACATATTAACAACTCAGGGGCACATTCATTTACAAAACAAAAGGGAGCATGTCATAATTTAATAAACTAAAAAAAGTTCTCTTTAAAAAAATACAAACAGAAGAACTCTCACAATTCTGGTCAGTCGTGCATAATCACACTTGATTATAAATATACAAATTAAGGGAAAATATTTTTTCACCTTCTATTCACAACTTTCAGCACCAAATGGAGTTTGTGTTAACACCTGTTCTTTACGATGATTTTGTTTGAGATTTAATCCAACATTATGCTGTATTGTACATTTTCCAGCTTCTCTCTCTCTCTTTCTTTCTGGGGGTATTTTTCTACATGAAAGAGGGGTATTTCTTCAAAAAGGTTTACTTCTTTCACATAATTAGGTAGATTTCTGTAGGTTAGCTATGATTTTCAATATTACAGTTATAAAGCTCTAACTTCTTCATTTTCAAAAAAACTCAAATAAGCATGAAAAAAATAAAGTTACCCATCTGTTAAATCATTTTTCTTGCAGAATTAAATTAATATATATTTTTCTGAATAAACTTACTTAGAAAATATCATTTTCTTTCCTATATTTCAAAATTGAGGTATTGCAAAAGATCATGTCAGTCAGAAAGCATGCCTTTTTCTTTAAAAAAAATCATCAGCCAACTGTTGAAAACTGTCTAGATAGAAAAAGTAGTGCATAACAAAATGTCTTGTACAGATGAAAAAAAAAACCAAAAAGAGACACCTGGGCTGGGAAAAGCAATATCACAAAACCGCCCAGAAGTAACTTCAAAAGGGATAATTATAATAAGCATTTTAAAGCAGTAAAAAACTATTTTTCTTTTTTTTTTTCCAAAAACAGAAAAAATCCTTTCAAAGCCAATACTCGCAACTAAACATTGGGAAAAACAGCTTACTAAATTAGACACAAACAAGGACATCACAACAAACAAAACCCAGAACATTAAAATCTACTATGCGGTGTCATATCCAGTCAGATTGTCCCCAGAACTGCAAAAAACAAAGGAGGAAAAAGAAAACAAATAGTGTACACATTCTCACAATCATTAGTATACCAAGTGTGTTTATATTTATACGCTATCTGCAGCCCCATAGTTCATGCTAAAAAAATGTCCACTGTGTTAGCAGGTCTTAACTGTATTCAAGCTTCACAGGATACATCCAGGGATTAGAGAGATAACGCCACATCCACAGAGCAGACATCGCATGTTACTTTTATACGCAGACATTTCTTTAGCACCACTTTTTTCCCTAGCTTTCTTAAATGTGCCTAGTTTATTAGTTTGACAGACTATCTAATCGGTAGTGTATGCACGCTAGCATGAGCTCTTTGGTTTTCTGGACAAGGTCTGCAGCTACGTAAATGATGCAAGCGTTAGGAGAGAGATTGTAACTAAGAGCTCATTTCTGTTTATGTACCTGTTAGGAACTGTCAAAAATGTGTTAATGTTGGATACAGAGGCTTTAACAGTTAAGTTTGATCACAGTACTAGACATAATCACTTTACTATATAAAATAAATTGCACGATATATAACAGAGCACCGCAAAGTACTTCATCTACCATCCACAAATTTGTTTTAAGAATATCCTACAGCTAGTTTTTATATTTGTGGTAATATAGGTCATTCTGTAATGGGCTGATCCTAATTTCAGAAGCATTACATTTACTGAGGCATGCCTTCCTCCAGTCAGTAATCAATTTTTTTTTTTTTTGTTACTGAGTATTTTTTAGCCTACGTAGATTCATAATTTGTGCATTGTGGGCAGGTTTTATATTAGACATATATAAAATTTATTGCATGCAGCAACCTGATTAAGTAAACATGCAGTCAAAAAATATTGACCTTCCTTGGAAGCTTTTCTGTATGCTATACGGATCTCCTTTCAGCAGCCATCACTATTTTAATCACATATTCATTTTTTAATTGATACCCTAGCCTGAATAGAGTATTATGGTATTAGTAATACCATTTTAATAGCAGCAAAAGCTATTGCAGCATACATTTACATAACACTAAAAGACCTAACCAAAAAAAAAAAACCAATAAAACAAACAAAAAAACCCTCAGCAAAACAAAAGAAAAAAGTCTGATCCAGCTTATGAGGTATCATCCTTACAAGTCAAAATGGAGAGCAACTAAAGGCTTATATTCTTTAAGGGTTATTACTACTCTAAATGACCCAAACTAATGATTGCTGAATATTTGTTTAAGTTTTTGCTACATCTGCCACCTACTTGTGAATATTACCTTTGGTAAGTCATCTGCTAGGGGCAAGTCTAAATTTCTGAAAATAAGTGCATGCTCCAGTTTAAAAATAAAAATAATTATAATAAAAAAAATCTTCATCACATACACATCAACCCAGGGAAGGCTGATGAGAATGGCAGTCTACATAATGTCACTAGTGACAAGTCTTGTGTAGGAAATTAAGGTACCAAGCAGATGTTTGTGTGAATCAAAGTGCAAAATCAGTACAGTTACACTCTGCCGGTTTGTATTATACTGGACACCGAGTTCAGTAATGTGACTGTAAATAATAATAATAGTAATAAAAAGACCCATATCTTCATTAAAGTCGAGGACGAATGCACAGATTTCCAGAACACTAAGCCCTGAGGCAGCGCTCTCTTTTCACTCGATTTTATCTACTCCAGTACTTGTTGCTGGGTGACGCCTGGGGTTCAGCTCCAGCGGAACGGGACGTGGCGGGGCCGATCACCTCCCTCCTTTACCAGTGGTTTGTGGAACTCTCGCCCAGCACGAGAGTGTATGCTTGCCCAGCAGTATTCACAGTAATACTGCAAACAGGTAACATTGGCACAGAAAAATGGAGCAAACTTTCCACCACAGCGAGTGCCCTGGCATTCATCACACATCTGATCATCCAGCACATATGGCTTCACTTCCACCTGCACCAGGAAGAAGAAAAATTACTGTAAGAAGATCACAGAGTTTTGCCAAGTATAATATAACAATATTATAATTCTTTTGACTGTCTTGAAGGGTTTCAGCTGGTGCTGGATTAACCTGAAGAGGCCAGTAGTTAAGTTTTCATATCAACCACTTCACGTGTCAGAAAATCTCAAGGAAGAAGAGCGTGCTTTGGTTACGCTTCAGCATTTCTTGGAAAAGTTAGGTAAGTGAAAGTACTAAGATGGAAGTACACTGAAGATAACATCTCCAAGGATTTTGCTGTCGTCTAAAAAGCCTCAAGGAATGTGAACACAGTTATGGGGGCAGGGTGTGTGAAAGCAGCATTTAGGAAGAAAAATGATAGAGAAAACCTTATATTTCTAAACTTCAGAGGTCTGTTTTTTTTTCAGAGAGTTATTTTTGTTTCTTTGTTGAGAACTGCAAAATGCAGGACCAGACTAATAAATGAAAATAAGATTCAAATTAAACAAGACTAAACACAGTTGTTTTAAATACTTCGCCTTATGTGTGCAAAAATCACTACCTAAAGATTTTTACATCTAGAAATGTAGTAAGATTTCATAGTTGCTCCAGCTGTGGCCTTGCCATCAATTACAAATAGGCTGACTGCTGCTGACTTTTGTCCTACACTCAGTTATAAACATCTTAGGACTGGAATTCTTTTTGTTTTTAAAGCACTTGGGCCAAACACAGCAGTATTTCAATGCACGACTAGGCACTTGCAACAATATCCTTACAGAAGTTGACAACGTGCAAGTTCTCTCTGGTGTGCCTGTTCCCAAGAATCAAGCCCACGCTTTTAAATTGTGTTTATTCATTCTGGGGAAATCATTAGTTTATACATGTGTAATTCTTATGACTCTGTGATTTATGAAGTGGTTTAAGTACATTAAAATAAACAGAAAAATACGGAGTTATATGTTCTCTTAGTATAAATAATTTTGCTGTAACTGCAAAAGTACTAATCTGGATTTTTGTATATTGCAAGGAAAACTTGACTCCTGTAACTATGCTTAAATACATACAGTATTAATGAAACATAGAAAGATATATTAAGCTGAAAAATAAGAAACATATTAAAAAAGCTTTATACTGAATTTTTACTTCAGCTTATCTTGATCACATTTCAACAAATGTTACTCAATCAAAGTAAAGCTTATACAGTGAATTTTATTTCTTGCCTATGGAACAGCTAGAACTGCCAATTTATTTATTTTTAAATTACCCTGTGCTACTAGTATTGCATGGAACAAGTCTTAATAACTGCCATTTTGCATATCAGATGCCCTACCTCTAAAATTAGAAGCATCATGTAAAATAAAACACCACTATCTCAAATGAAACTGGAAGAAAGCAGGTCCAGTGTCCAGCACATCTCTAGATCCCTACCTACTCACATTTCCAAAGCATGAATTGTGCAGGTCTGAAATAGATTCTCTCTCTCTCTCACTCCTTTTTTTGTTTTGGCTACTTGTGAAATAATTTGAAGATTGTGTTGTGTGCTGTACAACTCAGGGAGCTCAATCTATAAGGTTTAAAAATTTATACTTTAGGACTGATTAAGAGACATCATGCTTCTTCAAACTCACACATAAACCTATTTTAAAAACTGATAAAACATAATTAGGTAAACAAATTATCCATCAACCACCTGGGAACAGCGTTGATTGATGGAAAAAGCTACCAGCTAGCATAATTTGTGGCTCTATGCTAAAGCTTAGAGGAAAAAAATGCAAGTTTTTAAGCATGGCTGATATAAAAACCTCAAGGGGTTCAACATTGTGATTAAGACTCCAGAAGTAATCTTCTTAGCCTCTCTAAAATTTTTCAAGAAAAAAAAAAGAGAGAAATATTTAGGAATAGCCTTGTCTTAGTTAAAATCATGAAGTTTTGCAGCACCATAGAAAAATAGTTTGAGGACTTATAACTCCATGATCTCATCTAATTCAACAAAAAGCTCAGTTTCTGTTTTAAAGAGAAAATTAAAATAGCTTGGGCCTTGCAGCTGTGTGTTGTCATATGTATAATGCACACAATAGACACCCATCACGTTGACTTCTTATGAAACAATTTATATTAGATTAAGTAGAAAACAACCCATCCCTATTGTAAAAATACAAAGCAGCAGTGCACATCGTATGCTATTTTTAATAATTCCAAATGCCAGGTCCCCAAGAACATCGGTGTTATTTGCACATGTATTCAAGAGGTGAAGACAGAAGGCCTAAAGGTAAATAAATATTGTGGAAATTAAGTAATGTTTTCAACTCAGATTTCAGTAAATACCTTAAATTCCCTCTGTCCCTGACCAGCCCTTTAGAAACTCTCATTTTCCTCCCTTTTGCCTATCAAGCTTCTATCAGCAACTGGTTCTGGTTAAATAATTCTCAAGACTTTTAAGGTCAGCGTTACCTGTTATACTTATGATAAACCTGTGTTTTAGGAACCACAAGTCTAGATGTACATCGCCAACAGAAAATGTTACGTAGTAATAGCAGAAGTGCCAGAAGATATATAAGTAGCCACTAACTCAAAGCTATTGATGCACGATAAACAAACATCTAAAGGAGAAGAAAGAAGCTGAGAAATACAACAGTCTTTGACCTTCAGAAATCAAAATAAAATTAAAAGCAAGTGAGCTAACAACCGACTGTTTCTTGGGTTTATTGCTAAACAGTTAAGATGTTTAAGAAGTACTTTTTCACTCCGCTTTAGCCGCTTAAATAAGCTTTTAAATAATTAACAAATATCATCTGAAGAACAGAGGTTACAGGGTTCTCCAACTCAATATAAAGATGTGTTTCATTTCTGTACAGTTTTGTGAGTAACAACCACTCTGCTCCATGCTATTTTACTCACCCGTTTATCAATGTCATTATGTTGGAGCTGGACAAAGCGAGCACTGATAGCAGCAATATAGCTCTGCTGATTGGAGAAAGCCACTCTGCCAGCACCTTTTGGATACTTCAACTCTGGGTCTGTATCAATGCCAGCATAGCAGACACCTCCATATAAACGGTCCATAATCATTGCCAATTCAACTGCAAGAAGTCAAGTGTTAAATATTACTGTTTTAACATAAATAGTAGTGTTGTGTTTGGTTTGTTGCATTAAAAAAAAAAAGTGATATTTTCCTTAGCATACTTGACTTCCAAATTCTAAAACAGCAAATCCAAATGTTATTTTTAACAGACTTAAAAAGCCCTACATGAATTACAGTAAAATATAAAAGGTAAAAACTAGAACCTGTAAAAAGAAGCCTAGTTTGACTGAAGCGTGGAAAAAATGCAGTTACATTGTTCAAGTAGGTCTCAGATCAAGCGTTGTAAAATTTATTATATTGAAAACTAAAACTGTGGTATTTGGAATTAGGTACTCAGAATCTCCCCCACCTCCAGCCAGGCTTGTTAATGCTAGTTTACATATAAGATCACTTAACGAGTTTCCTGTATTTAGAATTTGATATTTTGCCCTAAGTACTAAGGCTGAAAAGACAAGGGAAGTATTTTACATTTGGTAGAAAGTTAAAATTTAACATCCAAGATAAAATGTAAAAGATATACTAAATGTTTAAAACTAGTTCTCACAAAGTTCCACTAGTTAATTATGTATAGAATAGAAAAAAATTTTTAAATCTGTATGTATCTTCGTATAAACGCAGGTGTCACTTTAAGGGAACACCACGTGCTAAGCTGTCCTTTTGCAATGAGCAAACGAATATCTGACTCATTCTACCAAACTAGATAATAATTTTGCTCTGAACAGCAAGGGAGAACTATCAGCATCAAGTAGTGACTAGTAGATTCTTCTGCTTTCTACTGATTTGGAATCATCATTTGGACAATGATCTCAGCAAGTGACAGTATGGGATAAATATCAAGAATGCTTGAAAACATTTACAACAGTAGTCCTAGTAAGTTACTCTTGCCAACAGACAAAAAAATAGATAGGATTCTAGGGCAAGGAAACCACGCAGTGTTCAGACATCTTAGGAAAAACTTTTGTATTAGATCTTCAAATCTGCAAACGAGAAAAACTGGAAATTATTTGTTTTCTTTGGAGAAGTTAACTATTTAAAGGCACCAGTTTTCAAATGTAGCGCATTTCAAATGTAATCACGCCAAAGGTCATACAGTTTTAGAAAGGGTATTATCAGAAATGGGGTAATGTTTAATTGTTGCTGTTTACATAATTACTGTCTTACAATTGCATCTTATTTTAAGATGGTGAGAAAAATGAAGGCTGCCAAGACATCTGGGCTGGGAGAAATCCTAATGTCAGCAAAGGCTGATGGACCTGGTGTATAGCTTCCTAAAACAATTAGGATTACAAGAAAGACAAAATGAGTAGCTGAAGTTCTAGTGGGCTGGAAAGTGGTTGCCAAGGGAAAGTAGAGGTTACCAGGAAAACCAATACAGAAGTCTTTCTTCCAAGTTCAGTGACTAAGGGGCCTTGGTTCCTACCACCCTGGAAAACCAGGGTTAGGTTAGAAAGGATGAAAATGAGAAACCACACAGCTGACTTGGAGTGAGGATGGGGTGGGACTACTAAATGGACATGAGGTCTGCCAGAAGACATATTTCAACTTGTTAATGGCTTTCTGACCTTGTCATTGGCTCCCCCAAAACATTAAGAGTTAGAAAGAAAGATAAGAGTGTTGAGCTACAGTTGGGAACAGTGCAGAAAAGGGTCCCTCAAATCAAAGTAGGGGTTGCCAGGAAATCTGGGCTGAAATAAATGTTTCCTCCAGCCAAAGACTAAGGATTCTTTCCTATGGCTCTGCAAATAAAAGTGAAGAAAAAGAGATAAAGATGGAGGGAAAAAATTGAGAAACAGAGCTACATTAGGAATGGATCTGGAAAGTAGTGTTCAGTACAGAATGGAGCTACCAATAGCCCCAAGACAGAAGAAATTTTACTTCTGGACAATGGCTGAGAGGCCTTGTCTATAGCTCCATGGGAAAATTAAGATTAGGGTTGAGAAAAAGGTAAAGAGAAATCATAAAAGCTACAGTTGGAACTGGTTTGGAAAGGGGCTGGGAGGAGTCTGTCTTCTAGTCAAAGGAAAGGGGAAATTGTCTGTACCTCAGCTAGTAAACCAGGGTTAGGATTAAGATGGTATACATAAAAAAAAAAAAAAACAAAACAGCCAAATTCTAGGATATTATACAAACTTGGAGAAAACTTTCTACTGAAAATCCTAAATAGTAAACTATTTAAAAGACAAAAAAATGTTCACAGACACTCACTGATTTAGAAAGAGAGCTACCAATCTTTGGAAAAGACGAGGTATATTTTCTGCTCTTATACGTATACTCTTATATCTTTTCTCATCTTCTCTGCTTCATCTGGAATGACTCTACATGCTGCTCCTTCTACTCACCAGCTCGGAGGGGCCGGGGAACTCCTCCAACAAAGATTGTTTTTCTTGGATCCAAAGGCTGAGACCCATCCATCACAAAGTCACTGTCACTTAGGTTCCAAGGTCGAATTTGCACCTGTATTAAGGATTGTTTTTAGTAGAAGAACTTGAACACTCAATTAAAACTATAAAATAACTTCAAAATATTTCTATAATTAAAAATATAATTTTAACTTAGCAAAAACTGTAAATCAGAGGTCTAAGCACCAAAACAACTTGAGAACATAGCTTACCTAAATGTTTGAAAGAAGGTGGACAATTCATTTACCACCTCTAGAGGCCAGGCTTGAGTTAAATTTCATTATAGCAAACTCTTACTTCATTAATTCCCTGCCCCTAAGTGCCATTATAATAAGAAATCTGCAAAAGGGCTTTCAGAGTATTTTACTATGTATGTGCAATTACAGTTGCAGTTTGGGCTTCTGTCTTTCCTGAAATAGCATAGTGATCCACAAATTTTAGAGCACTGATACAATGAGTATACAATGAATTTCTGTGCTCGAATACAAAAGGATTTTTTATAATATGAGAATGCTCACTTCTGTTAAGCAGCAGGCAACACAGCTGATAGAAAATCATTAGATTACACACAAAAAAACCTGCTCAGAAGTTATTTGGATGAAGTTGCTCATACATCCTTTTTTAATCCTAAAAATCACATATAGACACTCAGTGTACTGTAATACTGGGTTGTTTATTTCTCTGTGCAAGCCTTTTAACAGCCAGCACATTTTTACCTGATCAGATTTGTCTGTAGTTCCAACTAATCCATATGTATCCACAGCCGCAAAAAGACTAGCATTACAGAGTGTTACAGATATGAACAAGAGAAATAAGTTGCCCTATATCTTCTATTATGCTATAGCCATCTGCATTACTTGTTTTTAACTTGCAGTTCATATAAGGTAAATGAGACCTAACTTACAAACGTATTAGCTATTGAATGCAAAAAAAATTAAAATTAGGAAATCTTATAAAGTACAGGGGATATTTGAAGATATCTGTATTTTAATTTGGGAGAGGTTAAGTTTTTTCACTTCACTGAATAAGGCTTTCTCTTCTACAATAACATTGAGGGGAAAATTATGAGTCGAGAGTTTTACAGCTAACATTGTAAAAGGACACATACTCCTGCAAGACATCAGAAGTACTAAATATAAAAGTTAATTGAACATGGCATCTATCAGAAAGAAGCAAATACTAAAATCATGTTACACTGATACAGAAAGTCAATTCAACATAATGGCAAGGACAGCAACAGGAAATAGACAACACAATTAACTCTAAGTGTGTGTTTATTTATTTATTAACTGAAAAAAGTAATATCAAATGGGTTAGAAACCAGCGTGAATGTTATGGCATAAGCTACTTACGGGTTTATCCTTGATTGTGGGACTTGACACACACAGGTAAAGTTTCCCATCTTCCTCCAGACAGGCATCTATCAGAGCTTGTACAGAGCTTTCTTCCTGGAACAGCAGGAAGGCATAACCTTGGAAAGGATAAAGGCAAAAGAAATAAAAAGAACAAATTAATTTATAAAGCATTTTTTTAATAAAGAAAACAAAACCAAGCAGTGAATAAGATATACAAATTACAAATAACTTTTAAGGCTGTTAGTTTGTTTTCATAATTTAAGTACCCTCATACAGCATTGATTTCAGAATGGAGACAAGAGTGTTTGCTACATAGGAGAGTGTTTATTTGATTAATTAATGATTTTTGAACAGTGAGAATATAGGCCGGTGAATAAAGCATTCTTATTATCCAACAACCGAATCTGTGCTAAGTTTGTTACCAACATAGTTATAGGCCAGAACACGCCTAGAAAGACTGACTTGCCCAAGAAAACAAAATAGTTTGATCATCACTCTTGCTAGCAAACAAGGAACTTGCATACCTAGAGTTGGAGCAGACTAAAGGTACCAGTCCCAATAAAAAGTTAAATAGTACTTGAGTAAAAACATTGGTTTCCTCTCTAGGAGATGTAATTCTCTTAAAACATTCCTCTAAAGACGAACACACTTCAACATCATAGTTTTAGACTTTACAAAACTAATTACATTTACTGAGCTTGAAAATAATTAGCTTGTAATCACTATCAATTCTTGCTTCATTTTATTTTCCAACCATGCACTTGTTACATCTTCCTCACTTCACACCATCCCTTGTGATTATACTAAAGTACCGAAACAAAAACTTTATACAAATTAAAGTATCTTCAGTAGTTCTTGCAGCACTATAAAATGCCCCAGTCAGAAAACTAGATACCAGGAGAAGACTGCCATGGCAACTACACCTCCAAAGCCAACTGATCGTACTTTATGGCTCAGCCCAATCCTTCCCTTAAATTTACGTAAATGCCTTGAGACAAATTCATAGAAGATGAAGTGCAGATCGCTCCAGTACTATTAAATAGAGATAAGAATCCACATACATTCATGCATACTTTAAACAAATGGTCTACAATGTATTTAAGTAGGTTTAAACATTTAGGATTTATGTTCCAACCAGACCATAAGATTCAAACTCTAAAAAAGTAAATTTTGTCTATTTCAGACGTTTATAATCTTAAACCAGTGAAATACTGGAAATTTCTTTAGCACAAAGTCAAAATGAAAATTAGTAAACATTTATTTTGGCTTAATAACTTAGCAAAAATCTTGGCCACAGCTTGGGACTCTTCTTTCTTCTGTGAAATTTTATCAGGTTTGTCTGGGTCATAGTAAGAGGTTGCACCTGTGGTAGGTGGAATTGCCAGCCATCTGGGGGTATGGTAACAGCATGATCATAATTTCACAAACCAGTTAAAGTTAACCAAATGGATACTCATTAATTTTCTCTGGCTGCTGGATTACAAGAGCAGTCCAAGTTAGTAAGAATTCGGTTTTCTAACCTGGGGCTAGTGCCTGCCATAAAGTTTAAGTTAACACCTCCTCATTCCTCTGGACCTCTGTGACTGTTAACACATTCCTCCTGCCCCCTACAGAGTCTCTATGAGCCCTCTGAAGAAAGACAGGTGAGCAGGTACAAGTGGCAGTCTAATGTTAATCTAGAAAAGCAAGCAGGCTGGACTAGCATAATGTGATGTTCAGCATTATTTTAAACACTGTGATTGTGCATCTATTCCAATTATTCTAGGACTTCAGATTTTCAATATAAACAAAGATTACACTGAAATAAAAGATAAGGAAGTTCATATAACACAAGGATCATGTAGAAACTGGTATGGACAATAAAGATACCTGCCAGAGTTAAATGTATCATTACTCATTTCCTAGAAGCACATAGGGATGCAAAAACCTTATAATCAGAAAGGTGCAGCTCATTCTCCTGAGCAGTGGGAAGTGCTAGACATTGCGGTTACTGAAGACTTAGTCCCTTGCTACCATACCACTGTTTAGAGCCACATTTGCTTGCTCATACAAGCAAATACATGCTTCCATGGATGCATTTCATTTGATTGGAACTCCATAGCAGGAGACACATTGTGAGCTCAGATTCCAGTATAAAAAATTAAATCAGAAAATGCACATTCCAAAACTGACATTGCATAAATAATTATCTCATACTAGATGCATTTTAACAATGAAATGACATTTTTGCACAGAAACAAACCACCATTTTTAATATCTTTAGCCACAATTTAAAGAAAAAACAGAATGCCAATCCGTAAACTAACAGTAATTAATTTTCTTTTGTTGGCTGCATTTAAGTGCTAAATTTGGCTGTAACATTACAACTCTATAATATTATAGCATTATAACTCTAAGATTATTCCTTCCTGACCAGATTCTCAAAAACATCTACTTTAGGCATTACATCCTGTTCTACCGTGCATTTCTATTCCTATTTTTACTACAGACAATTAAATGAGCCTAATCTCATAAATGCTTTATTGCGTGAACAGTTGACTTCTAACATTCACAATGGTCAGTTACAGGGGCATCTAGGTTTAAAAGACACTTAATTCATGTTTAAAGACACTAGGTGAGGTAGAATTAATAAGATGATTTGTCTCCAAAACAAAAATGCATTAAACCAAATAACTTGCATTATTTGGCCGGTGCTGAAACTGGCTTCAAATTGTTCAGCATCATGTGCTTCAGCACATTCTCCTCTCTGTGCATCACAGGTATCATATGACTTGGAGCTTATGCTTATTTTTCCAAAAAGTAAGAAATAAGATGAATTTCAGAACTTTAATCCTCTGCAGCAGGATTTGGTAGCACGCTGTCGCAGTGTGCTGCAGACAAACACAGAAGTAATCCTTTCAATGTTTCTAAAGGTTTGAGGGCTCGAAGGACTGCTCCTGACTCAGATTCCACAAGGTAAAACAAATGAGGCATTCGAAGCCCCAGAAAACAGCAAGATCAATGACAACAGCTGAATATTTATATACACAGATATGTAGCTTCTTGGCAGAGCAGAAATAATCCAGCTCCTTCTCAGATGTTGGTATAACACACTACTGTAGCCTGACAATAAAAATTGCCCTTTGCAATTCACTGGAAAAGGGCAACACTGTATTTTGCTGTAAGAAAAGCCACTACAGCTTTCAGAGGGGTGTACAGCAGAAGGAAGATGAAAGGATTAATGTGCCTAGACTCTGAAGCACAGCCTAGGAGCTCCTCAACCTTGAGCTCAAGGATTCATTACTTTATGGAAAGCAGTAAAAGAACAAAGCTCCTTTGTTCACATCCCATTCTGACAGCTAAACTGTGACACAATTTCTCTGCAAAAGGATAATTTAGTCCAGTTGGTCTAATTTCACTTAACCTTGCTGAGAACAAACTGGAAAATCTGACCTATACGCTGTGTCCCACAAACCTGAAACAAGGTTGTTACTTGAAATACAAGATAAACTAACTACTGTATAATGTTGTTATATTCTGAAAATACATTTTTTGCCAGGTCAGACAGTCTGGAAAGTCTCTATTTCAATTAATATCAACATAGGCAAACCTTCTCTAATGATGGGAATCTTCCTGTATTACTGAAAGCATATTTTGTAATAAGGCTTCAGTGATGTCTTCAAAGGAAAATGATAGATGGAAAGCTTAAGGTACTTATTCTGACTTTCGTAGCAGAATCTTTATATTCGTACTTTCATGTTAAAAAACCAGCATGTTGGTACAGGTTACAGGCAAATACATTGGAGTTTTACCCAGAAGTGCATCATGCACGTATTCTGCCCATTCTTCCTCAATGTAATTCCAATAAAAACAACTACTCAAACATTTATTAAGGCAGAAAGTGTACTACATACATCAGGCAAGGAAGCAAATAACACGTTGGCCTTGCATACACCATTCAACCTAGCAAGCCATAGATGGTAGAGTTTATCAGACTATCTTGTCATCTAGACCAAAATATTTCTCAGAGTAAAAGATGATGCTACTTCATGTCCCTCCACCAAGAGACAGACTGCATTTGAAAGCATCCATGAGCAAAAGATGTTTACAAAACAAAAAAACAAAAGGGAAAAAAAAGGCTTTATTTTATTCTTCTAAACCTAGTAACACCTTCTTTGTACGGCTCCACCCTTAGGCACAAAGTTTGGTGGAATGGAATGAAATGAAATCATTGACTGTGTTTTGTAGCCCAAAAGGAGAAGGCAGGAAAAAGGTTTGGTATGCTACACTTGTTACACTCTTTTAAGTGATTAATTACTAACATTATGAGTGCTAAGGTTACCTGAACAGTCTCTAGTTACTTAGTGATGAGGAATATTTCAGAAAGGTGCTAATGGAGTAGCTGCACGGATCTCTACCTTAATGAAGTTCAGAGTGGATTGAATTCACTCACAAGTTTTTCTTTGAAATTTCAGTTAATTGTAAATTAGTTCCATCTGTTTAAATTAACCGAGTTTACCATTTTATGCTCAACTTGTGAATACTAAAGGTAATTAATAAGTTCCTTAAGTTCTTGCATTTGAGAACAGCAACATACAAATTGCTGTTAAGATAAAAAACCACAAGCTGCATCTTCTGGTACAAAGCCAGCATTTTGGCAATCAAATGTTATATAACCAAGAGGGAAAGATTAACCTATTTCTGGATCTTTGAATCAGAGCTACTTTTCAAATAAATAAAAAATTGTAATGAAGAATTATATAAAATCATTATATAAAAAATATTTGAATATCCCTGTCAGAGGTCTGCATATCATCAATTGATTGCCTGAGTAATTGACCTCAAATCCATGCTTTCCAAAATTCAGCCCACTTAAAAATCAGACATAGAAGTCATGTGTTTGCAGTTTTATAATGCTGATATTGAGTAGCAGATGTAACACAACAAAGAGAAGGATTTTCTCTTCTCTTTACACACCATGTAGCAAGTCAGAACAGAATTTGAGTAGTCACAAGCATTAAATTCATATGCAAAATGGAAAGACTACTTACAAATGAAAATAATTAAAGTACCTTTGAAGCACATTTTCTTCCATTCTATCTTTTTAATGTTTAGGCTGGCTCCTCTGATGTTTCTTTATAGGCTCCAAGGTTACAATAAAATCTACCATCCACCTAAGTTCTCTTATAAAAGTATTTCAATCTGTATATCTACCTCATACTATTATGTAAAAAAAAAATGGAGTTGAACTTGCAAAAAAAATTAATATTCTCATCTCATTCCGTTGGGTTTATTTTTAGATGGTTGAGATGGCTACCTCAAAAAAGGAGATTTAAATAGGCTTAAGGTTTTCATGGAATATAAATAGCATTTTCTTTTTTTTTCCTGGATTTTTAAAAATAGTTTTGAATTGAATTATGGTTGTATTTTTTGAGAACTTTTAGAAGAAATTTCTTTTCAAAGCCCACAGCAAAAGAACATTTAGAAACAGTGTGAACTGAATTTCTAAATCAGTTAATGTAATGACAAAGGGTCATTGCTCAAAGTCACCTTTAGTAATCTTCTTACAAGATGCTTTGAACATGAATAAAACACATGTCTAAATCCAAAGATGAAACTACTATTAAAAATGAATGTCAATTTTGAAAAATAAAAATCTGAAGGGTTAAAATAATGCACTTTCTTTTAATATTGCAGTGACACAACTGCATTTTTAAAAAAAAACAGAACATCAAAGACTTTAAATACTTAAGAAACCTCAAAATAGAAAGGGCTGTAATCTCACTTAGCTACTGCAGAAGAGTGAAATTATGTATTAGTCAGGGCTGGAAAGACAAATTTCTTTTAGTCAGTCTAATTTTAAATGGCAGGCAGTGTATGACCCTATTACTGATTCCTTTCTCTCAAACACAAAAGGTGTATAAGAAATTTACAGCAATATTCATATTCATTTTTACATGTTTTTCATGAGTATTAAGTAATCTTATATGTAAGAAATTCTCCAGAGGCCACACTAGAGACAAGTTTTGGGGTAGGTTTTGTTTGTTTTCAATTAAAGGTATGTATTCCATATCCTCAGTTCCATTGAAAAATAATTGGATCCCAAATCTAAATAGCAATCAAATAAATGTGCATAGTTAAATGGAAGGGAGGATACATATCAAGAAAAGTCAGCAAGTAAGCAGATCATATAGAAGAGTTGAATGAAAACTGAGGTTCTGTATAAATTGCTTCAGCAAAATAAATAGCATGTATTTGTAATTCTAATATTACCATTAAACAGTCCACATCACTGAGATTACCAAAATAATGGAAACTAATATTTAACCCTTCCTACTAATGATCTTACCATTTTGCAAATAACAGAAAAATTAGAATTCTCCTGTATTGTCATAAATATTATGCAGAGTTTCCCCCACCCCCCAACATCTTCAATTCAAAAGGAAAAAAAACCCCAACCATGTCTGCTTGCTCCATGAGGACATGCACTATTTTTGGGATATGGGTGCCCCAATGGTTCCTCTGCACTTCAGTGCTGAATAGGAAGGACAACATCTCATTAGTGCTATGGTGAATATATACAGCTAAAGATTTATAAAGTCATTTCAATTCCAAAATGTGTCAAGAAAAGGATTTGCTAGTCATACCTACTTCAAGACTTTCACCACTTGTGGGGGAAAAAAACCCACTCCGGTATACATACACCATCTCCGTTTATCCTGCAGTAAAAAATATTCCTACTCACCTGTACTGTGACAGGCTTTTTTTTTTTTTTTTTTTTTTAAGGCTAAAAGCTAATTCTACAAGCCTCTCTTTTTATCTGGCATTTTACTTCTACACTAGTGTAAAACACTGCAACAACAAATTCAAAGGGTTGTCTCCTCTTTCAAAGGTCACAGCCATTTTAAAACTGCAGACTGCAATATGATCTATGGCAGTTATAAATCAGAATTAAAGGGTATAAAAACATAAAAGAAGGACTATAACATACAATTTGGTTTATTGTAGTTATAAGAATAGTCCCATGAATTAATCATATGACAAAGACTAAATTTTTGATGAGGCAAGAGCTATCTTTGTGAAGTTTACTAGGTCAGCAGCATGAAAAAACATTCCTTTATATTCATAAACATGAAAAAAGCAAGTAAATTCAGGTTTTTCAAATTTTTCAATTTTGGTTTTCAAGGGCAATATGAAATGTTGATTGCTCTGGGCAGAGCAGGTCATTGTCATCGTCTGGAGGGGATCAGGTCTGCGGATGCTGCGGCTTTTACTCTGAACAGATGGCTGAAGAGAAATCAGTTTCCAAGTCTGAACGAAACCTGCTACTCTCCTTTGCAAATAAGCCAACTTTCAATACTACTCCAAGCAACATTAACATAGAAAACTCATAGATAAATATAAATTGTCTGCTTGATTTCAGCTTCTATTTTATGCATAATGTCAGCATGAGGTAAAATAAACACAAAGATTTTCAGGGGAAGAAAGCAAAGGTCCAAAGACCTAGGCTACTTTTTATCTGGTCAGATATTTTTAATTAATAAAATTTTATGTTGGGCATTACAATATAAATGGTTTTCATTTAAAATGCTTCTTTATCTTAAAATTTATTTTTAAAGAAAAAAGGAAACAGCAGTTACCAGGGCTGTGGTATACAAAACACTTCAGTCATCAACAGCTTCATTCAAAATAAAGAATCAAAAAGAGAAGATCACCCAATGTCATTTACATAGACCAAGCCGGCTGTATTATCTCCTGATTTTGTATGACTAACTCTCCTGTGAGCAAACAGGTAACTTGCCCTTCACAATGAGTGAGCTGTACCTGGAGAGGAACTTAAGTTTTAAGAAATTTCTTAAGACATAATGCAGAGCTTCAGTACTAGGCTTTGGCTCTTCTTATCAAGTAGCCAGTTGCTCAGTTACTGCTGTGGGGCATTGCTGGTCAATAACTGCTTTGAATGCTCACTCACGCATGGAATGTTTTCAGGTCCTGGTTGCTGAATCTCCTTAACTTGATTGACTGCTAGAAAATATGCACCTTGAAAAACTTTCCTTAATAATGGAAGGTTTTTCCAAAATTTTATTATTCATAGTTGCAGAACAAACTTCCCTCTCTCAAAACCCCACCCAAACATAAACAAGGGACAAATTTATTGACAGGATAGAGATCTAAATTTGGACAACAGCCTTCTTTTTTGTTATAAGCAGATATCAAATAATTTGATACATTCCCATTACATTAAAGAGACTTCTTAGAGTGTTATCCATCATATGGTGTTCCAAGATCAGTTCTTGCAGAAGAATAACTGAGAGTAATAATTGAGTGCCATTATCAGTAATTGCAGCCCAGTATCTCCCCACTCCTCCAATGCTGCCCCCGCAGCTAAAGAACAGTCCTGAAAAGGAGCTGATCCAGTAATTAAGGGAGTTACATCAAATTGTCATGTCTTGTTTGGAAAAAGCTCTCTGACACTACATAAGGAGAATAAAAAAAAAGAAGGAAGTAGGCAGAGAGAAATTAATTTTTAAAAAAATATTTTTCTCTCATAATAACATTTGGGTTTTACTAACGAGGAAGCTAGAAGCTGCTGGAGTTGGATTTACTCTGCTTTATGACTTCATAGTAGAACCCAGAACACCAAATTTCATTCCTGAGCTCTACACCACCCATCCTTTCTAAACTTGCACAGTATTGGCTCTCAAAACAAGATTTTGAGTAATAACCTGAATTTCATTAGGAATATTTGGCTATAGTCATTATATTCTCCACATATTAAATAGCTTTATTTCCTTAATCAGTTACTGCAGTCATAATTAACAAGCGAGATTGATGGAAACACCTTTACTACCAAGCCCAGTAGAGACTATGGATGCTGAGCCCCTTCTGAAGGGTCATTTTTCTGTTGCAGATTGAAGAAGGGTCAATAAATGCTTGCCAGAAAAATGTTGTTTCATCAGGGATTAAAAAAATTTATAGCCACCTAGCAATTCTGAAAGTAAATAGCTTTTGTTGAAAGCAATATCACAGAATCACAGAATGACCAGGTTGGAAGAGACCCACTGGATCGTCGAGTCCAACCATTCCCACCAATCCCTAAATCATGCTCCTAAGCACCTCGTCTACCCTAACCTTAAACACCTCCAGGGACGGAGACTCAACCACCTCCCTTGGCAGATGGTTCCAATGCCTAACCACCCTCTCCGTGAAGAACTTTTTCCTAATCTCAAGCCTAAATCTCCCCTGGCGGAGCTTGAGGCCATTCCCTCTCGTCCTGTCCCCTGAATATGAAAGCTGGGAGAGAACAATCCTGCAACGCTACTTCAAAATCAGATTTGTTCTGCCTAGGCTTGATTGTTCAAAAAACATCTTTATATTTTGCCTCATCAGATACTTGTTTACCCTTAGATAAAGAAATTACAAATGGCATAGTTTTATGGACAGAGAGTCCGTTTTATGAAGCAAGATCCTTGGATGCTCTTTGATTACTAGCACAGTAGTCTCAAAGACAGACAGTTTAAAATCAAAATTATCAGTACACTACCAAGAATCCTCGTTTAGGACAAGAGAGGAAATAATGTGCAGATGTCCACAAAGGGAGTTTTAAACAGAAGTCATCAAAAAACTACAAGAAAATTCTGTACAAAATCTACCTTAAGTTACTAATGTGCTCTTCTGTAGTTGGGTATGTACTGCACTTTGCCATCACGCTGAGTGAATTGCATTGACCTGAGATTATGCTGCCCTGCTGTGCAATGACACAGGGACCACAAATTAAATACATGACCTCAGATGTCAATGGGAAAAAGACTGATGCCACACACGTGTTGGAACATATGGAAACGAAGTTTTAAAAAGATCTTGCATCTCTTTGCCATACAATGTATTTCTGGATAAGGAATGTCAGTTTCCATTCTAGCAAATGCTATCACCTCTGACTTCAGGTTTTAGAATACAAAAGGTGGCTAGGCATTTTATGCTGGACTTTGGTGATACGGTAACTGCGTCAGTTAAAACAAAGCAATTAGTTTCAGTACAACAGATTGCTCTGTTCAGACAAACCAGATACCTTCTCATGAATATGGTTGATGAAATCAGAATTCTGATTTCCATACTTCCTCCTTGCAACCATTCCTTCTTGCTCTTCTGGCAGGAGCTACCATTGCTACCACAGTGGCAATGGAATTAACCATGCAAACGGTCCTCATCATGAAATCAAGATCAGTCAGAAGACTAACAACAATAGCACTCCCACCTAGGTGATATCTGAGGTTCAACAGGAAGGCTCCTACAGTCTGTCTCTCACCATTTGTTCTAAGTTAAAGCATGAGAATCACTTCATAGTGTTACTTTGTGCAACTTTTCATGCACTATTTTCTTCTTCAGGAGATCTTGTTAACCTTCAGTGTCCCCTGTGGAGCAGTAGGAAGAACTGTGCTTATTTTTATCAGGAAACAAATGAACTAATTGAAGAACAGGGAAAACACATGAGGATCAGACTGCTGCACTACACATCTAAATCAACTCTAAAGCCAAAGCATTCCTCCCATTCCAAACCCATCCTATCTCCAAGCTCTACCACACTTCATTTTCTTACTTTAAATCTTGTCTTTATCCAAACATCAGTCCTCCTAAATGGAAAGGAACAGAGGAATTATTTAGCATAGTTTTTGTCTTTTTAAAATAAGTAGTGCAGTTGTTAATGACTGCTAGAAAAAAATCATAGCTATCACAAAGCGAAGTCAGTAGACTTCTTTAAAAGTTGCTTTAAAGCTAGCAATCTGTTAAAAAAAACCTTAAAGAATGTTTTCAAAAGAGTTAGCACCATCTGTTTAACAAAAAAAAAAAACAAAATGGGAAAAAATTACTGTAGTTAGCATAAGCATTGCCTAATTCAGCAAACCAGCAAATAAGTAAAAAATCCATCAATTTCTATTTAAATAAAATATGAATTATCTGGATTTTGTCAGAAAGAAATAGACTGTGCCATGGCAAAGCGTAACTACATTTGATAACATTTAGCATATATTTCATTACTTCTCAGCATCTCATAGCTACCCAAAAAAGTACTTAGCCACAAACCACATTTAATTCTCCAAATCCTGTAGTGAAAGCCAAGTAAACACATTACAAACTAAGCATCTGCTTACCCAAGACCAGCACATGGCATTTATAATTTTGCTAGTTCCGTTACTAACGTATCCAAACAGATGCCAAAGGAAATAATCCAAAGATTTTTCAAGCAATAGGAATGAAGTGGCCTTATTCCAAAGCAAAGCAACCTCATGGATGACACCAACATAAAAACATACTGCTAAGATTTACAATGCACAGGAGGGGTCAAGAGAAATGTTAAGGCAATGCTCAGAACTAGCAACAGGAACCTCTTAATACACATTGTCAGCTGTTACCAGCTTCTCTTGCCCAAATGCATAATACTTTCAGTGACAAAACAGCTCAATGTCACCAGTCTTTCTCCTCTCAGCAATCTGAATATTGAACCCAGTGGCAACCAGTGAATCCTATAAGAGCTGTTTGATCTATTAAATTACTTTGGTTTTGTTATTATAGTAACCAAAACTCAACCATTGGCCAAGCCAGATTTCTTTCCTAAACACGTGCTGACAGTGTTTTCTGTGATGTCAGGCAAGATGCAAAGGGTAACAGAAACCTCTGGGAAAACAGGAAAACCTGGACAATGTAGATAGTACAGGTGTGCTCAAGGAACATTGTGCAGACACATCCATGTTGATATGTGATCCCTGAAGGTCCAAAACCACAATGCTCGCACTGCGCTGAAATAAGCCTTATGTAACTTACCATGCTGAAGACTGCAGTTCAGCGTATTTCCCACAAAACTGTTTATGTCCACTGGGTCCAGCACTAAATCTGAGGTAACGTGCCTAAGTGGACCAGAGGTGACATGATCCTGCTCAGGATGCCAAATCCAGGAAACCCTTCTTTGTTCAAGCTCAACACTGCAGGAACATTTCTAGACTCCAACAAAGTGCTGAAAACAGCTTATATTCCACTGCACTAAGCTAATCAACCATACTAACTAATGAATTAGCTAATAAGACTTGCTATAACTAACTAGACATCTATAGCCTGAACTGCTCACTAAACTAACCAGATAAAGCCCTCGGGAGGTGGAGAGTAAGGGTGGCAGTGGTGGGGGAGGTCACTAGACTGGAAGCAACATTTTATTTTAATCTTTCAGATTTCATGCTTGATCAGATTAGTCATGGCTAACAGTTCCTGTAACCTTTTGTTCCTAGCACTAAGATTACCAAGTGTTCCTAGTACAGTGCGACTATAGGGAATTTATATACTGCACTAACATAGTAAACATTCCACAAATTCAATAAATTATGCCAATAAGTAGATACTGGAAGTCTGTATTAATACACTCATGACTGTGAGGGATGTCATCATCTGAAGGTAACAAGACAGAAAACCATGGTGTAAAACTGCCTATTGTAAAACTCAGCAGACAATTCTGACCATGGCATCAACCACAGATGTTGTCTGCTCCAAACCTCTAAATGAATGCTTATCAAAGCAAACAAACAAACAAAAAAATGAACTTTGTTAAGTCTAGGTGCTGCCCACTGCTCTGACCCTACACACACAAAGGAGTAATAAAAAAAAGGCTGTTCATCAAAAGAAAACTAAAGGCTGATGGAGGTGATGGCATATTTTCAGAAAGAGCGAGGTTCAGTTTTACTTCCAGCAGGGCACATTCAGGTAGGTGGGTGAAGCTTTGGAGGTCAGGCTTTATTAACGTGCGAACAAGGATTAGCCTCCGCATCACCCCCACTGCATTCCAACAACACATTTTTCTTGTTTACCTTTGAGATTGCTAGCACACAAACACCAACTCATTCTCTCCTTTATAATTTTCTTTCTCTTTTTTTTTGTTTTCTATTTGAAAGAATCATATAAAAAAAAGCCAGAGAACTTACAGACTAGCAATGCAACATGGAAGAAAAGATCTCTAGAAAAAGGAAGGGAGAAAACATTTGAATTCATGAACATTTGACAGCTGAATAAGTCATATCACTGAATTTTGCACCAAGCATAATTTCAAATATCCCTTTTCATTTTTAAATATTATATTCTCTTTTTTTTTTAAATGCTGGGTAATGAGTCAAAACAGCTTAAAATAAGTGTTTTTTAAAAGTACAACTTTAGTTCTTGTAATGAAAAAGAACTTGTAATGAAAAAGCAGTGGAGGCATTTTATTGTGATAATTCTGTCAATCATTCCAGAACTTTGGAAAACAAATACTCTTTATAACTATAAAATAGACCAAAAAGCTGTGAAAAAAAATATAAAACACATTCAGACTTCACGCTTTGCCTCCTGGTAATAATATTCTGTCTTTTATGCAGATGCTGCCTATACAGGATCACAGTAAATCATGCACATTTGACCTACAGAGCTTAACATGAATGTAAGTGAATCTCAAAGACAGGAATGCAGGATGTGTGATGCTGCAGCCCTAATTGATAACTAAGAAGTCAGTTATAAATAAATCTGGAACAGTTGGGTTTGACTGTTGTTTAGCACTTTCAGACAGACATTTAGGGCAACTGGCAGGGGCTTTGAAAGCTGTTTCCTATATTAGAATCAAGACAAAAATAGAAGTGAGGCTGCATTCCCTTGTCTTCTGCTAAAATAGATCTTACTCAAAAATATTTTTACAAGTTTGGCGAGGCATAGCTAGTCCACTGTCAGATCATAATCAGAAGGCCCATGTTGACCTACCATTAGTAGTTATTTATCGTTTTAATAAGAAAAAAAAAAATTTAAAATGGAGAGTACTAGGAAATATTAGGGACAAGGCGAAGGTGGTTTTACCATAACTTTCTTAACTTGTAGGTGAAGGTACAGTCATAATTCACTAGCCACAAAGACCCTAAAGATCTTTAAAAACGAAAGGGAAAATCATATATTTTAGCAATTGTCTTTAGAAATATATAGGGGGAATGTTTAAGTGTTTTGTTGCTGGTTTGGGGTTTTTTTTCAACTTTTAAATTCAAGAACAAATTTTGCATAATAGTTAGTGACAGTAAAGCTGAGTTGTGAGAATGGAATAGGAAAGAGGGAGCGTGCATGGTGTTTTGTTCTGGTTTTAAGTGTCTCAGATACCATTTATAGGGCAAGTATTTGTCACAGAGTTACCCAGCCTCTAGCACTTAAACTTCCAGTTAAATTAAGTTGCCTTTATTTTTTGTGTGGTCCTTTTACAGTTAAAATATATATATCAAAATACAAGTATAAACTGCAGAGGGGCAGATTCAGACTAGACATAAGGAAGAATTTCTTCACCATGAGAGTGGTGAGGCTCTGGCACATGTTGCTCAGGGAAGCCGTGGCTGCCCCGTCCCTGGAGATGCTCAAGGCCAGTTTGGATGGGGCCTTGGGCAGCCTGACCTAGTGGGATGTTCCTGCCCATGGCAGGTGGGTTGGAACTGGATGATCTTTAAGGTCCTTTCCAACCTAAACTATTCTAAGAAAATACTCTAGAATTAGCTGGTTCACCGACTGAACAACCCATTGTCCTGCCAAAATAAACAGTGGCCTTAATGAGCAATTAAGAGCTTTCAGGTTCAGTGAGAACAGAAAATCTTAACATGCAGATCAGAAATTCTGTGCACAATTTCATACTACTGTTTCAGAACATGAGTGAACTCCTGAACTATATGCAAGAGGCACAACTGACTGAGAATACAGTCTTCATGGTATTATAAAAATCATAGGAAAGACTAGGATAAAATAAGAGCAATTAGATTTGGCCAAGTAATCCTCCTAAACAGGTTTCCCATAAACTGTTCTTTCTCAACCAAAACAGGTCTGTGTAATGTTTGTTGACAGATGTAAAATTCCCCCATCTGCATGCACTCCAAACCACCCTAAATCAAACCCTGAACCAAACCCTGACAGCTGCACATGATGCCAGCCTGCCCTCTCTTAGCAGAGCTCATTGCTGTGGTTCAGAACCTGGAGAGCCTTGATGCAAACCTTGCGGTTCTGAGCATCATCGCAGCTTCTCAGATGAGAACACACACAAAGAGGACTCATGCTTTTCTACAAAATACTATGTTCATCACGACTTCCAGCCATTATTCCTATAGTTTCTACAATATGTAAACCGCAAAAGAATCGGCACTAGGAAATTTCTGCAACTTGTCTTCTAAAGCCTTGCATAAATTAAGGCAGGATCAAAGGACTCTAGGCTCACTGAAGAATTATACACACAGAATCACCTTTCAGTCATTGACTTGTGTTTTTCACATCATGACAACTGCTAAGAATATGCTTGTTGAAAGAGAGAAAATTCATCACAGAGTCAAATCTTTTCTTTGTAATGGACTGCCATGTAGTTTCTTTTTCCCAGAACAGCCTCCATAAATGTATTTTAAACTGATTACCTTTAGGTGGAAAATATGACTTGCTTTCAGCTTTGTGAGGCCAGTCCACCACAAGAGGTCCAAACCTACGAAAGCTGGCAGTGATCTCATCTACAAAAAAAAAAATGAGGCACCTTAGAGAGAATCTGAAGACTGACAATGGCAAGGTAAAAATTCTAACTTTAAAAAAATCAAAACGGACTATATTCTACACCTATTAAGAACAATGAAAACTGTAATAATGTGCATAGAAGATACCTAAATATTCTTTCACCTCTGTGCTGTACATGGTTGCTTAAAGTAATTTCACATTCCACTAATGCAAGTTTGCTGCAGGACTAAATGCAAACATGATCCATCAGAAGTGAATATGCTTCAGCTGCAGTCTATTTCTAATTATAGACACAAAGCAGGGTCAGATGCAGCCACATGGGACTGATGGAGGAGCTATATGTCAGCACAGCCACCCCTCGTAGCCTGCTCTAGAAAGCAGGCTGCATCAGGTCATGCGACTGTGGGGATTTCACCTTCCTCAGTCGCCTCTGGAAATCTGCATTGAATTACCGAGTTTTTCTTTGCCTTTTTTTTCTTTTTTCTTCCCCAATTTAGGAACACTGTGGAACACACATCTCAGACTATACAGCACAACTTTGTTTTATGTGCAAATGCTTCAGAAAAAAGTTATTGTTATTTTTTAATTCTTTTTTCATTTTTACTTATGTACTTTAAAGAAAGAATTAATTTAAAAATGTGTCTAATGTGATGCTGGAATGATCAGAACAACAATCCATCAGGAGAAAAGTTTGAAAACAAAGACAGATGTTTTCCACCTTTTTTATTGCTCTTTGAGATGTGTCCACTTCATCTGACTCCAAGAGTTGCATATCAGATTTTTCAAGCAACTAGAGCCACAACATACATATTGCATAAATTAGGAGCTGAAAAAAAATGGTGCTACCAGAGCAGACCTCTGGAAGGGGGCAACAGCTCCCAAGTGGCCATGTGAATTCCTTGCAGGATAGGCTGGGCATATATATTGATTATCAGTGACCTGTTGTCCTGCATCTTCTTACACTTGGGGACTGAACTTACCCAGAAGTCCCTGTATCACCAGTCCTGCAACTATGATGCGACATGGGAATTGTACTTGAGCTGTTTGTAAACTGTAGGTTTGCAACTCATGCTATTTCTTTATTAAAATTGCATGTGGCTTAGCCTTCAGCTTAGTAGATTGGATTCAGAGATAGCTCTCTCTTCGTTATAAGGCATCCTCAAATTCCCTCTGTATGCCAACTGAAGCTAGATAATGGTGGATTCTAGCTATAATATTACTAATACATCAAACCCTGTCATGATACTGGTTTGGGAGTCAGTCAGGGGGGACGGACAAACAAGTAAAGCAGATACTGATTGAGAAAAACTTGACCATACCTACTAAGCTGGTTATTATTTTTAACCGTATTAATTGCCCTACATTTGTCAAGTGAACACTGTACATACGAAAACCAATTCCCACATCACACCAATGTAATTTATTCACAGTACCTTCATCAATGTCAGGAGGAAGACCTCCAACAAACACCTTTCTAGAATAGCGTTCCACTCTTTCACCATTCTGACAGCGTGTTGGAGAGCTGAGACCCGATGATAAAGATTGATCACCATGACTGTCATCTAGGAAGCCGTCTTCAAAAGGAAAAAGTGAAGACCGACCTGTAACAGATTTTGTAGTATCTATAGTTAATGCTATTTCCTGGAGGATTATATATTTCAATAAAAAAAGCATTATCTTTTCCTTTTACTGTTTTGCTTTAACAGAATTTGCATTAAAGGGCCTGGCTAAGTGGCTCAGTTATCCAAAGGATGTTCATTAGTATTGCTTCTGTTTTTCCAAGAACATATTATCCTTACAAGACAATAAACCTACCCTAGCTTTAAAGAAACACATGTAAATGTCTAGCAACAACAAACAAGTTACCTGATGAAATTGTGTGTCATAGCTACAGAAAGAGCCTTTGTAAGATTTAAATGTCAAACATTCTTAGAGATTTAAATCTTCCATAATGGATCTTGAAGGAATGATCTTAAAGAGCAGATCCCTCAAGTCATTGCACTGCAGAGCAGGACAGTCTTCAGAGAGCTTTACAGGGTCCTAACCACAAGGGCTGCATCATTTCCTCCTCTACTGAGCTGAGCCCCTGTCTGAATACAGGGGGCAAATGGCAAAATAAACATAGAAAAGCTTTGTGGATTTTAAACATGTAGGCATAGCAAGAACCTCAGCTGACAAGAAAAAAAAAAATCTTTAAAAATTATTTAATAAGCCAGCAAAAATTTGCACTTGAAGAAAAAAAGTTGTTAGCTAGGAGTTAAAAAAAAAGTGGTAAGCTAGGAGTCTGCTAACTCAGAGTCAAAGCAGCCTTTCAGTAATGAATTAATAACAAGCAACATAAATGGCTGCTACTCAGTTTGTCAATGAAAGGTAAAGAATTTGTGACCACCTGATGCAATTAACTTGTTGCCCTTCCTACCAAAAATATACACATATTATCTTAAGACAGATTTCTTAAACAAGAAGTGAAGAAATATTCAAAGTTTGTACATAAGCTAGAGTGTAGAACATGTCAATTTAGAATTTAATAACTCCCTGTACCCGAGCTGAAAAATAAACCCTGCAATGTAGAGAGATGTATAAATGGGAACCCCATCTCAACTGAAAAGGCTCATTGTTCCCACATATCATGGAGGATTGCTCCTAGTGACGGAATTATAATTAATTGATCCAAACAGTTTATAGAGGTTTAATTACAAATATAAATAGCACATAAAGGCACATAAATAAATTGAAAAGGTAATTGATCACATGAATCTGACTTCCAGCGAGACCTAAAGAAGAATTAGTACCTATTGGTATTAACAGCACAGTAAAGTACAGGAAATAAAAACAAGGGGGAGGAGAAAAATCAAGACATGCAGAAAGACACTAGTCAGAAAATTTATAGGTTGCAAATATCAGTAGTAGTAAAAGACAGTAGTGGTATAAAAGACAGATGACAAAAAGAAGCAGCAATCCTGTATATGGTAAACAAGATAAACAATAAACAGAGATGATGTTTGGACTGATTTTCATGAAAATAGACACTGAAGAAGTCTTAATTAGAAAGAATCTATTGAATGCACAACAACGATGGAGATCACAGATACAAAAATCTACTGAGGCAAAAATCCTACTGTGCTTTTAGTCACAAGTATAAAAAAACACGGTAAATGCCATAATCGGAAAAGGATTTAGAGATGCTGCTCTTCAAAGTCTAGTATAACTGGCTGTCAGAAGTGGTGGATTTAGAGCATAAACCAAGATAGACTACTGATGAATACTCCATTAATGGTCAAACAGCACATATATAAACATACACATTTCAGCATAAAAGAACACATGCATGAAAGAAATAATAAATATGAAGGCTAAAATTGCATAAAAATAGCAAATCAGGAACTCCCTTGAAAACTAGAAAATTTGAAAATATTCTTAAGAGATTGACATTACAAAGAAGCTAAATAATCTTTTAATTTCCACCCCTCCAACCTACCTTACCGTGAAATATAACACAAAAACCAAACATAAGCCATCAGTAGAAGCTGACATATCAAATTAATATATACTAGAACAAGGTGTTCAACTAAAATACAGGTCTACAGAAGAGGCTGAAGAAGTGCTGACTTTTGAAGGACATAAAAATGCACAGCAGCTTAAAAAGCAAGACAGAACTTCTTTCGCCAGATACTTGATAGTCTGCAAGCATTGCGCTCGTCTTAAATAAATGCAAAAGATGACCTAAAACTTTGTGGTTTAGAGTTAAATGTATGAAGTATGCATTTAAAACAACGGAAAGCATTTAGACAAGGGCATAGGGAGCAATGGTTCACTGCCTCTTCTGGTAAGGAGAAACTGAAGTGCATGAAACAATCAGCACGTAGCAAAGTTGAAAGCAAGTCAAACTGTAGAACCCCTTATCACAGGCTTTTTAGGATGCTGGAATGTTTCTGTAGGTTCAGAAAAGGCAATGAGCAAAAGCAGGAGAAAAACCCATTCTGAAGCAATAAATATTGAGACGTCACCTCAAGAAACCCTCAGAGGCAAACCTCACAGAGAGTATTATGGGAAAACGTCACTAAATGCCCTATTTTTATATCCTATACCCCTCCCCTGGCATCTCTGAGTTGGTAGTGTAGCAGAACAGATTTGGGGCTAATTCCCCATAGCTGTGCTTACATCTGCACTTGAAAAACTGGTTGTAAAATTTAAAAACAAGGTCCCTAAAAGACCATGACTCAACAGCTGTAAGCATGATACCTACAAAGAAATGCTCGCTTCAAATTAAACAGAGGATCGAGTAGAGAACTGATAGGTTACGGCAAGCCCCGAAGAATTTCTGACAAAATCTCTTGTCACTGGAGCTGCTTAGTCACAGTGACAAAATCAAACACTAATTAAAATATCCAAGTATAATAAACGTGAAATGAGTCCCTGCACAGATTCGCTGCTGGGTACTCTACGTACTACCACAACGCAAATGGTAAAAACAATAATAGAAAGGGATATATGAGAACATTTGATAAACAACACATTATTTTATTAACAGACTACTGCAAAATTTCATGTTTCTTAAGGTTAAGAAAGCTCAAATCAATATTAGAAAATTCAAAGTAATGAAAAAGCAAGAATACCACAGGCTTTAATATTGTATGAATAAAGCACATCACAAACCCTCTAACATTAATGACAAGACACACGTGCGCACACACACACATAAGTCTACTTGTTACTACAGAAAAGCCTGAATTTCACATGGGAAACAATTATTATGTAGGGAAACATAGGGTTTTGATAAAGTAAATAAAAAAAAAAAAATTCTTTAAGTCCAGCACATTCCGAACTTGTTTGCCCTGTTTTGTCATCACTACAATTTGTACCAAACAGCCTGCGCCATGTTCATCACACCTACTGCCACACTACTATATTTTCCTTCCTCAACTAAACACGAGTTGCAAGAAGTTAGTGTCCAATTGATTCCCACCTCCCTCCCTACTTCGGTGCCACTTGACCAACACAAAAACACTTGCCACAATCTTAAAACGAGATTAAACAGTCTTCACACATACAGAGAATATCTGATATTACATATTTTCCATACTTTTCAGTTTCTTTTAGTACCATGAGAGCACTGAAAAAGTATAAGTATTAGGATGCTTTCAACCTCCGTTCTCTGTTCAACAGCCTGTTCTCTGGAAGTGGGGACAAATATGAAGAAGATAAAATTGTGAGGAAAACAAATTTATTTTAGCCATCAAATAGAAAATAAAACAAGTTGGCTTTGAAAAAAATCAGCTTAAATTCTGTATTATAAACTGTGTTAGTACAGCCAGTACAGCCTAGTACCTCAATCCTCACATATGGGCAAACTACAAGTTACTTATACACTATCAGCTTTGCCTGTTTGGTTAGGTTTGTCTCCAAACTTCTTCACAAACTTGATGCAAATTCTACATGTTGAAAAAGAAGCAATGTCACATGCAAAGCTGTCACAGAACATACATGAAAAAGAAGATAAAATGAAGCTTAATGCCAAAATACCCCAAGTAGACAGCACTGCCCAATTCTAAGTGTTAAAATATGCAATCTTCTCTATTGTTTTCTCAATAAAAAACAGTCTATGTAAGCTACAGCATAGTACATAAATGTAAGCTATATTAGTAACTTTCCTGTTAGTCAGCAAGCTTAACTATCATCCATGTTCACTAATCTTTCAGAATAAATTTGTATGCATCAGTGTACATTTGTAATATGTTTTGGGTCTGCTTTTATTTAAGGGTTGCCTATGATGAAATAAAGTTAAAATGTGCTTATAATCCTCAAGTATATTATATTCAATGAAAGGCATTTCAGCTGAGAAGAAAGTATTTTTTAAATGCTCAATGCACAAAAATATTGATTGGACTCGATGATCCTGTGGGTCTTTTCCAACCTAGTGATTCTGTGATTGCACATCTACAAAAAAAAAACACCTGAAAAGAGTCATTTTTTTTGAACATGACACATTTGAAGTTGTAAATGTGTTATGAAAGAGTCTTCACATTCAGTCATCCTCCAGCTTACTAGTAATAGCAACACACTTGAAGTTATCAGCTCATAATTACTTTAAGCCCCTATTAAACGAGAGATGTTTTGCAAATGAAGAATATGAGACTGATTTATATGAAGCAATTGATCAACCAAATAATATTAAAGTTGATAACGTCATCTTATCATAAGAGAACTAAAATATTTATTTCTCCCACTATTCAGCAAACAAAACATGTAGTAAATACTTTTACCTCTTCTCCGCCCATAGCTCCTGGCTGCATGTAAACACAGAAGAAAATTGTCGGTACAGGAGTCATTAGATTTAGCTCCAAAAGCAAAGAAAATTTAGCTTCTACCTCTTCTCTTTTTCCCCTCCCACCATAAAGAAGGAAAATACATTCAAAAAGTGCAAGATGAAATTCAAACAACCCAAAACAAGAGAAAAAGTTTGAAGATGAAACAGCCAGGGAGGAAAAAAAGAAAAAAAAAAAAAGGAACATACCTACTGTGCAAATTTTCAACATAGCAAAGATATTTTAAAAATCAGGCATATCAGACTTACAGTACTATAAAATAATATTTTAGGATTATGATTTTAAGAAGCAATAAACATAATCAACAGTAATCCTAATTAAAATAATTAATTTTACATTTTATTCATTAGTTATGGAAAACATATTTTCCAATTATGCTTCAATTTAAATAATTAACCATCTGTAAATACTAAAATTCTACCAAAGCAATATGAATTCAATAGCCAGTATGTTCATATGAATAAAAACAGACTGACAAAATGTCTTTGTAACCACCAGAATTAATACAGCATTTCAACAAGACATGCATCAATGGCAAAATCCACAATGTTGTACAAGTGCAGAAGCATATTTCGTGATATTACGGGAAATGCCAAAAGTAGCATTTTAGACTACCAGAAAATAATCTGGAAAACACTGTCTTCACAGGGACTTCATATTGTCCACACAGGGATTTGAATCTGTCACAAAAGATATCTTTGGTATTCCAGAGTGGTCAGATGCAGAAGACTAGGGATCAGTTAAGAGTGTTTCAACAGAAAATGAGCCTAAGCGGTAGGAAATAGAGCCTTGTTCTGTTTCTTTCTCTCTTCATTACAACCACCTCCTCCTTCCCAGCCCCATCTCTTACTTCCAAAACTAACACAATGCCTTCCAGTACTGCCCCTACATGGTCAGGTTTTAGATGCAAGATTCCTTTATCTCTCCTTACAATCCTCCTTGTCCCACTTCATGTAGTTCCCACCACCTCCTTCTATATTCCAAGTGTTCTCTAGCATAAAACCTTCCATTGTTCCCATATTTCTGTTTCCATCTTCAAAGGCACATCCTGAACTCTCCCACCATACCCCTCCAGCTTCTCCCACCTACTTTTCTTTGGCCAGCAATAACACGACAGATCAGTTGTGGCTAGTTAAGAATTATTCATGTGCTGAGTGGTCCCCTGGCCATCACCTCCAAGTGGCCCCAGGGGCCACACAGAGCAAGGTTGAGCCTCCTTCAGCACAAGCACCAGTAACCTCTCTTCTACCCAAAGAGTTTCTTCCTCGGTCCCTGAGGAAAGTCTCAGACACCATATACCTTTGCTTTTTTCTGCCAATACCAATGAGGCCAAAAATGAGCAATTATGTGAATATCTCATTAGGGAGACTGAAAAGTTTCAAAGGAACAATTTAACATAAGGATAGTAGAAGCTATTTGTGTGAGCAACTCCTGAGTCACAGTGAGGTAGCTGGTAAGTCCTGAAACGGACTGAGCTCCTTGCACAACAAACAACAGCAAGAATTAATACTAGAGTAGGTTTTACAGCAAGAATAAAATTTAGACTCCCTCTTTTTAGTACTGCTAAAGCTGTATTTCATTACTTATTCTGACAGCAAAGAATCACTGCCAGACCTCAAGCAGCAAGTCTTTGTCTTGCTGAATGCCTGTACACAAAAAATAAGTATGTCTCAAGGCATAGCTATCAACATATTTTAAGAGTAATTTATTTGTAAGAAGTGTCTCAAACAGAATGCTATCTATCTAAAAATTAAATAAAGAAGCATTATTTCCATATGAGAGGAAAAAGACTTTTGTATCTCTTCTTAGGAATAGAAAGCTTTATACACTTAATGTAAACATTTAGGCTTGAACAAGTTAAGAGTATGTGATGGCAGAAATCTTCCACAGATTTCTGTAAATTTTAAAATAACCTATCACCATTCAGGTATTATAGCATGTCTATGTTACACTGCACTACATAATATTAATTTATCTTATATATGCACTCACACATATAATCTTTATATCCATAAATAAGTTTTACTGAAGCCTTATTTACAAATTCCTATAAAGCCTAAGGGGAAGATAGTGCAATTCACCTAAACAGGAAGCCTAGTCAGCTTTTGAAGATTTCAAAACATTGCATCACATTTAAACACTCAAAGGGGGTGAAATTTTAACTTTGTTGATATCTTTATATATATGTATATACATATAAATAAACACACACAATTTGAAAAAACTCAGTTTTATCCAGTAGTTACATTAAAAGGTTACTTTCTCTAAAAAGTTGAAACTTACTCAGCACAGCAACTTACAAATGTCAACACAGGCTGCATTATGTTGTTTACACAGGATGCAAAATAAGCAATGCGACAAAGTTAATAAGAAATACCCATTTTGTACATAAGCAAAACTTCAGAGCACAATAAATTTAATAGAAGGAATTCAGGTAAATTTCACTAATCCAGTCTGAATGTTTTGGAAAACAAATGATTTTGAAATTCTTGAATGAAGATATTCGGGATTCAATAAGACAATTATTGAACTGCTACAAACAATGTACAAACCAGTGTTTCATATCTGAAGTTAGCGTTTCTCTTGGGCAATTCCAGCAGAAGACAAAAAAGGAGAGGAGACTGGGAGCTCTCAAAATTGTACCATCACAAAAACAGCCACTCCCATATACTGGTTTTGGTGTCTTGTATGAACAACATTTTGCACAGAAAACCATCTCCTGAAAGATTTTAAAATTCAACTCAAAAGTGATTCTTTCCTAAGTACTTCATAGAAGACTGCAGTATTAATGAAAACACGGCTGCTGTAAAAGGTGATGAGTGCTTTTTCCCCATGTAAAATGTTGAATTGTTTCAGCAGGCACTGATAGTTGCACAACTCCCAGAACAACCACCACTTCGTTAGTGTTTCTTGTTCCCTCTGCAACTTTCTATAACTGACAGGTAGAAAGTTACATAACCACATTGTCCCAAATTGTATGTACTCAAATACAAAGGAACAATACATTCTTTTTTACCTCCTGATAACTCCTCTGAAATTTTTAACTCACCTCATCCCAGAAGTAGAGTGTATTTTTACAAACATTATGTATGTCGACAAACAGAACTCCAAGCTTTTAACAAACAAGCAAAACAGCCCCCAAATCTTGCAATACAATTAAGTAAATATAGTACTAATACAAATGGAATTCCCAAAACCCTGCAGTGAAGATTACCCATTGTCACAATAAATTAAAACACACTCAACTGAAATGTTCAAATTTCAACTACATCTCAAAGAAAAGTACAGGAAACTGATGCAAAATAACTTCAAAGCCTTGCATTTTGCAAACATCTGTCTGGCGGCCAAGGTAGAAGGTATCTATCTGGTGGCATAAGAACATACTTATAAAATTTTATGAAGAGCCAACAAAACTCTTGAGGTGACACAGTTTATGAGGTGAGCACAGCTGCATGACACACAGAAGCACACATCCACACAAGATAGCCCTCAAGAACTCAGAAGAGGTGGCCTAACAGCTCTCACCTATGGTCCTGGAAAGGCAGAGGACACTATTTCCACAGTGTTACAGCACTGGATAAAGAAGAAGTGTTATGTGGATGACGTCAGTTACTCTGCTGTTTAAAGCCACCCTTGCTCAGCTAATACACATTGTGAAAATCTACACCACAATCAAGCAAGAGAACATCACTAAACAAGTAAACCACCTTCACTCTTCAAATCTCTACTTAGGCTGGGAATAAGTTTGGGTTTTCCCAGTTGTTTATGTCAGAAGGCTCCAACACAAACAGGGGACATTGCGTAATTTGTGTGATAAAAGCAAACAATGTAAATAAATAGCAGAATTGCACAAGCTATTTCTAAGAAATATTATTAGTAAGTCAAGTGTTCTGCTCATATGCAATGTCCTGCTGGGTAAGACCAATCAACCATCCAGACAAGGTATTCAGTCTTCAACAGAGAGAGTCCCAGATGATTAAGGGACTGGAGCACCTCTTTTACATGGAAAGACTGAGAGACCTGGGACTGTTTAGCCTGGGCAAGACAGAGGGGATCTTATCCAGGCTGGCTGGAGGCTGGCTGATGCTGTGCCCATCTACAAGAAGGGTCACAGGGAGGATCCAGGGAACTACAGGCCTGTCAGTCTGACCTCAGTGCCAGGGAAAGTCATGGAACAGGTGATCTTGAGTGCGATCATGAAGCACATGCAAGAGAACCGGGTGATCAGGCCCAGTCAACACAGGTTTACAAAATGCAGGTCTTGCCAAACTAACCTGATCACTTTCTATGACCAAGTGACTCGGATGCTGGACAAGGGAAAGGCTGTGGATGTATCTTCTTGGACTTTAGTAAAGCCTTTGACACAGTTTCTCACAGCATTCTGCTACAGAAACTGTCGGCCTCTGGCCTGGACAGGCACACACTCTCCTGGGTGGAAAACTGGTTGGATGGCCGGGCCCAGAGAGTGATGGGAAATGGTGTTAAATCCAGCTGGAGGCCAGAGACAAGTGGGGTTCCCCAGCGCTCAGTCCTGGGTCCAGCCCTGTTCAATGTCTTTATCAATGACCTGGATGAAGGCATCGAGTGCACCCTTAGCAAGTTTGTGGATGACACTAAGCTGGGTGGAAGTGTGGATCTGCTGGAGGGTCAGGAGGCTCCAAAGGGACCTGAACAGGCTGGACTGCTGGGCAGAGTCCAAGGGCATGAGGTTTGACAAGGCCAAATGCCGGGTCCTGCACTTGGGGCACAACAACCCTGTGCAGCTACAGACTAGGAGAAACCTGGCTGGAAAGTTGCCAGGAGGAGAAGGACCTGGGGGTGTTGGTTGACAGCCGACTGAACATGAGCCAGCAGTGGCCCAGGTGGCCAAGAAGGCCAATGGCATCTTGACTTGTATCAGAAACAGCGTGGCCAGCAGGTCCAGGGAGGTTCTTCTCCCCCTGTACTCGGCACTGGTGAGACCGCACCTCGAGTACTGTGTTCAGTTCTGGGCCCCTCACCACAAGGAGGATGTTGAGGCTCTGGAGCGAGTCCAGAGAAGAGCAACGAAGCTGGTGAAGGGGCTGGAGAACAAATCTTATGAGGAGCGACTGAGAGAGCTGAGGTTGTTTAGCCTGGAGAAGAGGAGGCTGAGGGGAGACCTCATTACTCTCTATAATTACCTGAAAGGAGGTTGTAGAGCGAGGGTTCTGGCCTCCTCTCCCAAGTGACAGGGGACAGGACAAGAGGGAATGGCCTCAAGTTCCGCCAGGGGAGATTTAGGCTGGACATTAGGAAAAAATTTTTCACAGAAAGGGTCACTGGGCACTGGCAGAGGCTGCCCAGGGAGGTGGTTGATTCACCTTCCCTGGAGGTGTTTAAGGCACGGGTGGACGAGGTGCTGAGGGGCATGGTTTAGTGTTTGATAGGAATGGTTGGACTCGATGATCTGGTGGGTCTCTTCCAACCCGGTTATTTTATGATTCTATGATTATCAATGCTTATAAATATCTAAATATGTCAAAAGGATGGGCCAGACACTTCCCAGTGTTGCCAAACTACAGGACAACAGGCACAAACTGTAGCACAGGAAGTTCCACCTGAACGTGAGGAAAAACTTCTTTACAATGAGGGTGACAGAGCACTGTAACAGGCTGCCCAGGGAGGTTATGGAGTCTCCTTCTCTGAAGATATTCAAAACCTGTCTGGACACATCCCTGTGCAACCTGCTCTAGGGAGGATCTGCCTTTAGTAGGTGGGTTGGACTACATGATGCTCAGAGATCCCTTCCAACCCCCTGCCATTCTGTAATAGAACAATTACAATTTTCTCTGAATATTATACCCTAGTAGTCAGCTATTTCGATAACACAAACCAAGAGAAAGTATAGCTAACTGAAAAAAATATTAAGCTTCCAAAGGGAATAGAGAAAACTGAAATAGAGCAGTGAAACTGATGTTCATTATCAGCCTCATTAGTTTTACTCAAGGCTGCAAAGTCAAAAAATTTAAAAACCCCAAGCTATATGCTGTCACTGGTTTAATTTATTCCTATGGAATGGGATTATTCCACAGAAAGGCCATGAGAACATTTTTCTACAAGAAAATACGCATGCTTTAAGGCTTCTACTGGTTTACTGTTCTGGTCTCAAGTCACATCTGTAACAGGGCTGGCTTTTAACATGCCCTGTTCACCATACATCTTGTTATAAAACAACAAGAAAATAAAAATTATTGGCACTTGGGCAAAAACAGGTATCAGCGTTGAATACACAAAAGCTCAACCTAGAAGCATGTCTCATCTGACATGATTCAATTAAATGCTGACACACTACATCAGTACAAGACGACATAATTATAACTTATAGTTCAATAACCCTGTGAGCCAAGCCTTTGAAGTTAAGAAATGCTTGCAAAAATAAAACCCACCTTACTTCATCTCCTGGGGAAAACATGTTAGTCATGTGAAACAATTAATATTCACTTTAACAGCTTAATCTCTAGTTAAGAGTTCAATTTTTATGGGTCAAACTGTGGGGAAAAGTTCCCCATGGAAGACAGATACCTACAAAAAGGAGAAAGTTGGTAGAGCAATTAACAAGGATGACTGAAACACAATGACCTTCTTAAAAGATATTTTTATGAAGTAAATCAATCACATGCTGATATTTATTCAACATGTTATTATCACTACCTTCAAGAAAACATTCTGTACAAAAACTTAAATGCCATTCACCTACACCAAGCAGATCAAAAGCTTTCAGCAGCTTCATTATGCTTAGTTAATAACTTGTGAGAGAGAACTTTCAAAAAACTTTTTTAAATGCATCAAATGTTATTAAAAATCTGATAACTTAAGTCTGTAGACAAGCTGATATACCTCCTTTATGTTCATATAGGAGATAATATTGTCAAATTAATTTGTTGACTTGTCTTAAATCAGATTCTAACAGCACAAAACTGACAAGCTGAGGAAGACCCTCTTCACAGATTTTGGCAGAAGTATGGAAAGGATTAGAGCCTGCAGAGTGCACAATGCTCCTAATTGGAAGAATTCTGTAAAATTAAGAAGCTGAAAACACACTTATTATAATGTTACTAAATTTTGTTGGACCATGAAAATAATCTTTACTTTATCCTTAATTTTTTTATTTTAGATGAACTAAAATGTCTAAGTCATGAGATTTTATATGCCAAATAAGATTGTGACTTACAAATTGCTGACATCTGATCTCTGTCACATTTGTTTTCTGGTTTTTTTACTGCTTTATTATAGCACAGGATTGGATCTGCACAGTGTATATGGATGAAACAGTTTAAATTGGTAAATCCATGAAACATTGAAAGAACTAGATCTACAGTCTTTCCATATGATAGCTGGAAGTGAAAGTTTTCTCTGATCACACTGTCAGTCCATGCTACTCAGCCTGAACAGTCAAGGATATCTAACGTACTGTTAAAACGTGGAAAAAAAAATTATCACTGAGTAAGACCTAAGTAAGGAATGTTTTATGTAAAAAGTAGATTTTTATGCATTTGTAGGTATATGAAAGACAGTAGCTGAAGCAGAAGCAGTTTGAGTAACTTAAAAACTAGTAGCAATCAGAGTAAAAAGAAAATATATATATGCACATAAATGTAGTTTAGATTAAAATCAGCATTTTTACTAACTAAAACAGGTGCTAAAGTTGACCAGAACTGTTTGCATACAATGACAATGACAATGCTTGAATCGGCATGAATTTACTGCATATAAAACACTATTTCTTGAAGAACAATTTCTGGATTTTATCTAGATAAGAAACGAGGTGATAACTCAGCATGACATGATAAAACTCAGTGTGTTGTGCAGATTAAAGCATGGATAAAAAAATTAATTACATTGGAAGAATAACAAATTAAACATGGTTCACTATATTAACATCTAGGTTCCTTGCCATAGCATGTTTGTACTGGGAGTTATGTGCACAGACATCTATTCGCTTCCAAAGAAAGTTTTCTATACATTAATCTGTTATTTGCAGAATACTTGCCCCATTTTTTCAGGGATAGTAGTTGCAATTATTTTTACTTCAGCATGTTTCAGCATTTGAGATTTGAAGGGAAATTTTTCATGATGAGCTATGCAACAGAACAGCTTGTTTAAAAAAAATAATGCTCTTTCTTTCCCTTTTTCTATGGCTAGAAAAGCTATTCACAAAGAATGTAAATTCTATGCTCCAGTCTTCTTAAAGGGATCTTTGAAATAAAACATGTAATCCAAATGATCTGGGGGTTGGGGCTGGGATAAATCTAAGAGAGTTTCAAAAGGTGGTTCTAAATTTCCACCAAGAGATGGGCTGGATGTGCAAATGGGTGCTGAGATAATTTGGTCTGAGCAGTGCCTTCTGGTTCACTTTATCCAACGCTAGCAGTGCAAGCATAACAACGATTTCCCTGGTAACATATGCTGACACACTTATACAAACAAATCCCATCATTGGAAAACTACAATCTACATGCAAGCTGATGCAGTTAAGGTCAGCACACTGAACTTCAAACACGTGATTGAACACATGTGAACTGCATAATACTCAAAAATATCATTTAAACTGCTTAGACTGCCCTTCCTTAGTCATATTGAGCAACCAAGCATCTCTGCTTAATTTAAAAAAAAAATAGACTAACAATAAAACCCCCACATTTCTAACAGGCTTATAGGAACTTCCTTCATATCGCTTCTAAGGTACCAAAGCTATTTCTGGACTTCCACCTCATCTCTTCTAGCATCATAAATAATGTTTGTGGAATAGCCTTGCTAACCTTGTTCTCAAAATTCCACAGAAACAGATGGCACCCACACACAATCGGGAGGATCATATAGACAAAAGGAAAGCACATTGTTGAGGTTATGAGGCAGGAAAAGTGGTGGGAAAAAAACCCCAGCCAAACAAGAAGGTAGTAAGAACCTAAACAGTTGGATTGAAAGGAAGAAATTTTTTTTAAATTATTTCCTCTGCTACAAAAAGTCTTTGGCAGTCACTGATAAGAGGGTGTTCAGTAACAGCCAAACTGCCTTTGGTACCAGCCAAACCAGATCTCAGAACGTGTGGATGCTAATATGAAAAACTGAGGAAAAGAAAGAAGAAAATGCTTGTTTTATTGTTCCCCCGCCTTTCCTACCTCCTCTTTTTTTAACTAAACAGGTACAGAAGGGACTTGGAGCCATCAGCTAGCCCACTGTACCAGCCCCCAAGGCAGCACCAATATTAACTGTTTGTACAGCTGGTTCTGAAAAACTTAACAAGGTTACATATAAAGTGACAGTTCACACACTCTGAGACTCTTACAAACCTGCTGCCTTTGCTATGTCACACTTCACAACATTCATTTTTTTCACTCCAGTTAAATAAACTCTGCTCTCTTCACAATTAAACCAGTTCAAGTTTCGCAAACCTTATTAGCTCTCAGTGTCTTTTTCCCCCTCACATACTACACCTTATATGTCAATAAGCTAGTAGCACCTTAGTAACCTGATTCAGCAAATTCCTATAGGCAGGTACCAAACTATTAGGAGAGACTGATGTCTTTCAAAATTTAGCCACACATTTTCCCCAGAATATTATCACTACAAAAAGCAAGCTTTTATTAACTATTAAACTGCCAACCCAAAATTTTGCAAGACAAAAAAGGTTCAGTAAACTGTCTTTTTGGAGTGCTTCATTTCAAGCTGTACCAACAGCATTATCAAAAAAATTTAAATATAAAATAATATTTCAGCAACTTGGTTACACCTAAATACAGTACGTGTTTGAAAACAGTACATCAAAATACAGGAAGAGCCCAGCACAACAGCTCTTTAAGAGGTAAGGCAATTTTAAAACCCAAACCGGTTAGTGAGTTGATATTAATATAATTGCAATACCCCTGCCATGCATTTATAAACTTGCATATACTTTCTACGAAGGAAAATGAGTAAATTTAGGTTTGTTAAGCTTTCTGAAAGTTGTTTGATTGTTGCACCAGTCACGCGGGTCTGAAGGGCATAGCATTCAAATTTACAGGAGCAGCATTTGTGACAAAGGCAGCAGATAAAACGTTCATTAGGCAATGGAACGGTCTGCCCAGGGAGGTGGTTGACTCGCCTTCCCTGGAGGTGTTTAAGGTGTGGGTAGATGAAGTACTAAGGGGCATGGTTTAGAGATTGGTGGGAATGGTTGGACTCAATGATCCGGTGGGTCTCTTCCAACCTGGTGATTCTAGGATTCTATGATTCTATGAAATAAGCATGAAAATTAAAAATGCAAGTGTTTTGCTGCAATTAAATTTTCTGTCACAGCATGACAACTCCCTCACATAATTATCTATATTAATAAAAAAAAAACTTAATCTCTACATAAGCATGTAAAAAGGTGCTCCAAACCCTTGCCTTAACATATTTTTTAAATTATTCTATTCAGAACAAACAGAACTAAATAACACTAATGAAAAGAAAAGATAGTCAGATGGAGAACAAACAGTACCAGACCTCACAGATGACGCATTTTCATATGAGACAAGAATGAACATTGGAAGCAGATGGAACAGTTGAAGCTCAACAGCACTGCTAAGTCGCTGTACAGAGGAGCTTTAGGAAAAACAAAATTCCAGCATTTCACAAAGGGTTGGGGTTTTTTTCAATTGTTTGTTTGATTGCCTTTAGTCGAAAATCATTTTACAGAAGGCCATTGAGGATTTCAGTAGTACAGGTCAGTGTTTTCTTAGAAAGCTCACACATTTATTCCCTGTCTCCCTTTTTCAGCTGCTATACTTCTCTCTCTCTTAATTTTATTGTTGGCTTTTTGGAGTTCAGAAGTAGTGTCAAAGATAGCTCGCTAACAAGCACATAGGTGACTGTATTCACACTGATCATTCAGTCCTGTTTATATAGCTAACTGAAAAATAGCACATTGACTCAAGAGAATATCCAGTGTCCCCCAAACAGAAGAAACAGCTGCAGAAACATATAACCACACATGGGAGTGAATAGTAGCAAAAGTAGGAGATAGAGGTCACATTTGAGTTAATTTTGGCAAGGCAAATGAATTTATTTTGGGGGTTTGCTTAGTATTATAAAATTAACTTTTAATAACTACAGCAAATATCTACTGAGAGGATCATCAGTTAATGGTTTTTCTTTAAGTTAATATATTAATTTACATGAATAAAATCGATAATTCAATTTATGCCACAATTCCCCCAGAAACTGCAGTATCAATTGTATTTAATAAGATGCTATATATGAAAGCTTGTAAAAATTGTAATACTGTTCTGTATGAATGACCTTACTAAATGTTACGTAGATGTCACTACTTGGTTAAAAACACTCTTTCAATCAAAGAAATTTCAGTTGGAGCTAGTACAGACAAAAGCTATAGCTAGTACAGACAAAAGGTATATCTAAATACCTTTTATCTTCCTTTTGTTTAAATGCTCTTGGGGATTATGCTCAGATCTCTGTATATTTGAATAGAATATTTCAATAGAAGCCTAATTCTGATAGAGAACTGTGAGCGCTTCTACAATACAAACATGCTTATACACATGTGCAACAGCAGTTTGTGTATGTACTAACACCAGTAATAACAAGAAAAGGCTAACAATAATTATGGATTTAGAAATATTCTCTTCTATCTCACCAATTGTACTATTTCAGAAATCAGTGCCTTGAGATGATGGCGATTTATAGCTTTGCACAAGGATGAACAAAATGGTCATAGTATGTTCTACACCAGGCCCTGGCAACTATGCACGTAACACCTTCCCACAGACTGAACAATCCCCTTCAACATTTACAGACAGTTGCTCAAGACAGTCAATCAGGAGAATGCTTCATTTCAAAAGGCTGCAATCAATAAATAAGAAAACCAGCTGAAATACAGTTGAAACTGTTGCCATAAAGGATGAGAAGGAGCTAGAGAGACGAATACCCCTAAGAAACCTTCCCCTCTCCCTGCAACATGTGACGTCTTGCGTTGCTGTTGGCATGAGCCTATGTTGACTTTCAGCTTCCAAAGACTGCTGTTAGTGAGAAATTTAGCTTTGAGTAATAAATCTCAAGGCTTATTACTATGTCTTCACAGGAAAAGGGAAAAATGCTTAAGCAGCAACAACTATAAATAGAATGTGAAGGCTGTATTCACAGGTTGAGAAGACAGTGTTTGGTTTCAGAGGAGTTATATATAGATATTGCAAGTCTTACGATTTAAAGAAGTTGGGTAAATTCTCCAAATTGTTCAAAAGATTACTGGGATACAACCTTTTTGAGGAAACTTTATTTTAAAAATTTTATTATTTTAAACCCTAGCCACAACCATTCCAGCACAGGAAAGAATGTTTCTTCTTGGACTAACTTTTTTTAGTATATCTTCCCATGGCAAAGGTAATGGATCACATGGCAGTATACGTAGTTCTAAATTTCTCAGGTTTAGCTGCATACGAAAGAGAACTTAACTAACAGAAAGCAATTTTTAAGCTTACTTATCTGAATGCTTGCTTTTAGCCTCAATTCTTCAAACATGCAAAAGCAAAACCCAACAGGTTTCACAGTGTTAATAACTAGCTGCTTGGACTTACTGATGCCCAAAAATGATGTGCCCTTGCCTAATAAAGAACGGGAGGGAGTAGAGAAGCAGGAGAGGAAAAATGCATGGAATTTATCCAGACTTTTGATTTGTGCTGAATTTCATTCAAAAGAACACTGCTATTTTGCATAAATTGCATATTTATGATTACAGGTTTATTTAAAGAGTTAATATTTCAATAAACCGATATTTTAAACATTGGAATGAATATATTTTGTTTAGGTGCTCAGTTAGTTATACTAACCTTTTAGCCACTCACCAGGACTACAGCTGCAAAGGAACATTATCTTTTACAAACAATTAGATTATATAGCTGCTGCAAAATTTTCAAACAAATTAGGCAGAAAGGAAGAAATATTTTCTTAAATACTATTTTCATTAAAAAGGCTTTTTTTTATTTTATCTAGCAGTCGCAGAAATAGAATATATTCATCCACTTAGGATAAAAGTGAGTTGCTCCAAAATGAAACAACCCTAATGTGATGTTGTATAGTATCTGGTATAACTTTTTGTATCAGTTTTTGATTTCCATTTTTTAGAAATCTCTGTAGGACTCTAAGAGACACTGCTATCTATTCCACAGTAACTGTCAACTTTTTAAAAATAACTCAAAATTCCATCATAATCTCAACCGTTCACAACTGTATTTCTATTGCAATCAGCTTGTTAAAATGAGACCAGAATTAATTACAGAATTGTAGAATAGTTTGGATTGGAAATGACCTTAAAGATCATCCATTTCCAACTCCCCTGACAAGGATAGGGACATATCCCAATAAATCAGGTTGTCCAAGGTCCCATCCAACCAGGCCTTGAGCACCTCCAGGGACTGAGCAGCCACAACTTCCCTGGGCAACCTGTGCCAGTGCCTCACCACCCTCATGGTGAAGAAATTCCTCCTTAATGTCAAACACCAGTAGGCAGCACTGCGTTGAACTACTTGCACAATGCACACCCACATGAACATCTTCCTTTTATTAAAATCATTAATTAAATTGAGCATTTCTCCCAGTCAATTACATGGCTTCTTATAATTTCCCATGCCTATAAGAAAATGGGGCATGTATACTACGACAAGAGAAACTGCAAGAGAAACTGCAAGATATCACCTCATCATTAATAATGTAAAACTGAGAAAAAGAGCACAAGCAGTCTTGTAGGTTCCAAAAGCTGGCATTTAAAAGGAAATGATAAAACCCTCACATCTTGCCTATTACAGATTTTCAGTTCTTCACATTTATAAATTATTTTTTAAATTCTGTTTGTAACTCACAAAACCCCTGCATTTTTCAACTGTACACAATATAATTTACACAGACAGCACAAAGGCAAAAAAATTTTAGAGAAGTTAGTAAATTAATGCTAGTATCTCTAATATAACATTTTAAGTCAGAACAGACATTTCAAAATAATTAGTTTTCCTTAGGATTTGATGGACAAAAACTATGCTTTGATTTAGATGGTTGAGTTCTACATTATGCTGGTGGTACCTCATACCCCATTCCATCCCCACTCAGTGACATGAAGCTTTCTCCAGAGCTTCCAGGTGCATTTTGGCAGGTTTTTAGAATGTACATATTCATGACTGGATTTTTTTCTCGCAACACAAAAAAAAAGCAATAGTAGTTCAGTGAAGTTCAGCCTCATACTTTTTCCTCACCATTTAGATGTCTAAACTTCAATCCTGTCTACATAAAGTTTTAGGGAAATAAAGTAAACTCCATCAGTCAGTGTAATCATATGCAAAACTTGTAATAAATCATCCCAAAACCAAGAAATATAACTGAAGAGACATTAGAAATTAAAGGTACAGATTATACACGCCTAGAAAAGGAGGAATAATAGAAACTGTTTTGCAATATTAGCTATAGCAGGCATTATGAAGCTCTGGGTGGAACAGAAATCTATTTTAAAGCTAACAGAAAGAATTACCAATTATACCAATAAAATCAGAGATAATTGATTTATGAAAAATATTTGAAGGTAGTGCATATAAACCTCTATGCAAATATTATTAGACATATTTATATTTCACTGTACAGCTCTATACACAGTAAATGTAAGAAATAATATTCAACATGACATTAGTTACAAGGTATTAACTACTTACTATTAAGAGCCATAATGTTGTCTGTTGCTGGATGATGGAAGTTTATTCCCATACGCCCTGCAATGTAAATAAAAGCTATTTTTACTGCTTTTATTTCAAAACTGAATTAAATTCATTAATATGAAAAAATGCTAAAGGGGACGAACAGTCAAGGTAGCTGTGAATCCTCCATCTACTGAGGATAACTTTCCAACAATACACGTTTACAATCTTTAATGACTTAGTGTCTTTAGTGTTATGTACTTAAAATACTGAAAATCACAGAATAAACAATGAAATAATTGGTTTTAATACCTCCCTTTGCTTTGTACTAGTAAAGTATTACATTTACACTTTGAAAATGAGGCCTCAAAGGTCAATCTCGCTGCAGTTATGCCATTTATAGTAGCTTCGAATGAGTACAGCATTACAAAAACTCCACTTAATCAGTACAAATAAGTCACTGTTTCCCATACTACCTGTGACACCATAAGCTCTTGAGCGAACAGGTTGTTGGAGACGGAATGCTTATCCTGCCTTTTTGTGTTCTTGCTTAAGAATGTGCTGTGGCTTCCTATTTGAGGTAATGGGTTGGAGGGAGCATTGTTCTCATGGAGTACATTCATATGTACTTTGAAAGTATTTATTCTTGACCCATAGTATGAGACCATCATACACAGAGGGTACATCATAAAAGTCTAAAATCTGCTAGGGTGTGTTTCCAGGAAGCTAGAGAGGTGCAAATTGGTACCACTTTTCTCAGGTGAGATTTAACAATTGAAAGGTTGGCTTTACATGATTTCCAGCTACTTCAGGAATTGAAGGGGTGGGGGGAGCGAGAAAATTCAGTTATTTTGTTTCAAAGGAGACAGTCCACTGAAATCTACTTTTACCCTCAAAGCAGAAAATAAGCCCAACACCACTACTGTTCAGATTACTTTTAGATACTACTTAACTGAGCTGAAGCATTAAACTCTTACCCTGAAGAAACTTTGTAACAGCACATTCCTTATTAAACCGGGGAAACAATCTGAACACTGATTGGATGTCAGTCCCTTGGTGGAACAAGCTCTGAAGGGATCCTTAAAGCCACATAAAAAGTTATTTCAATTTAGTAACATACGGAGCTTCAGTGTTGTAATCTATTTCCTCTGCTCTCTGTATCCCTAGGTGCTAGATGGATGGTTAAGGTCAGGAGATAAAGGAAGCAGGCAGTCTACATTTCTTCCCTACATTGGACTCCACTGTGGGAGCTCAAGACTTAGTCACTATTTTGAAGAACCAGTATAAGCATTAAGTTCCTGTACTTTTGCAAAACCAAGTTTTAACAAATAAGCTTTGACAAAGCAGAAACAAAGCCATTCTCCTCCATTATTTTTTGTTCCTACCTATAAGTTAGAGCCTTCTATTCCCAGTCACAGACTGCTGTGCTGTAATTAATATTCTTTCTGAACAGATGCAACATGAAGTTTCAATACACCTCAAACTGTCACAAGCAGGTCAAAAAAAACAAATATATGTTTTCTTCACATTATAGTTCTTTCATTCTTTAAAAAAAAAAAAACGCAGCCACAATAAAATTATAAAGCAAACGGCACCTCCAGAAAGAAGGTGGGGCAGGAGGAAGGTAAATAAAATTTCCATTTTTACTTCTCAGCTCTTTCAGCAAAGCTGTTTAGAAAGATCTTCATTAACTACTTCAGATTTCCCAGTTACAGGCATTTCTCCTATACATATTTTCACATATATCTGGCATTGCGGAAACATTCAAGCTACTATTATTTCAGTTAGTATAACTTATGTGAAAATTCTCAGAAATCTGGAGCAGATTTGCATTAATTCCCTTTTCTTTAATGGCGTATTATTGAGTGTGATGTCACAAGTATTACTTGCAAAGAGAAAAGATGTATTTAGTAATCTATACTTGTAAACTAACACTTTTAATAGAAAAAAGGGAACTAGTATAAAAAAGAAAGAGTAAAATCTGAATGTATAGTGCTTGGATGGAGCCTTCTCTTTTCCACTGCTGAAGCTGAAATTCTGCTATTTGACCAGCTTCAGAAATAGAACTGTATCTGTGACATCTGGGTTTGTTTTGTCCCTCCCTCCAAGCTGTCACTGGACCAGGTGCTGCTTGCATGACATTTTGTCACCTGCCCTTGGCGTGCTATTTTTAAACAGTTCCTGTCAGCTATCTTTTGAGAGGAGCAGCATATAGAGAGCAGCACAAACAGAAGGACATGTTCTCACACTGAGCTACGCAACAGTGTGAGGTAACACTGGGCATCTCCAGAGGTCCCCTAGAGCAACTCTGTAAAAACAGAATAATGGAATACTGTCAAAACACCTGTATTAAAAGCAATCAAAGCAGACTGGTAATGCACCAATCATAAAACAATTAGTTACCAATAATTCTATAGCCTTTCATATTCGCTACTATATTTGATTATCTTGTTATCTGAAGCAAATTATTCAACTGGGGGTGGAAGAGGCCATATGCAGATTGCAAAACTGCATAATTACCTAAGGAACAAGAAGAGAGCATAAAAAAAATATATATTTAAAGATGCAATATTAAACTGTGACACATAAATAAGAAAAATGCACCTTCAAGGACTTATTTTGTGTTAAACAGAGAAGTGACTATCAGAAAACAATCAATTTTAAGAAAAGCACATGTATGCTACCTGGACCTTTACAAAGTCTATATAAGGGCACATTTCTAATTACAATTTCAAAACAGAATCTGTTATAAGTTTTTTGCTTTTTGAGATTATGAAGTGCAATATGCAGGAACGCAGAGAAGTTCAAGCACAGAAGTTATGGACTCCAGCAGTTCACTGAAGCCATAAATAGGAATCTTTCCAGTAACAACATCCGCAGTATTTGTATTCGGTGTACATCTGCCATTTTCAGTTTGCCTGTCTTGGTTTCATAACTATCTACTGTGTATATTTTTAATTACATGCTTTTATAACACACAGTTATGCTACTGCAGTTAGGCTGCAAAAATAATCACTCTTTCATATAACTCTTCTCCATTCCTAGTTTAAAAAAAAAACAACCCAGTTGTATACTTACGGCTCTTTAAATATTTTAGAGTATACTTGAGGGTTTAATGATTCTTGTACAGATTAGGCCATTCTTTTGCATATCTTATGTCATTAGATTCCTTAAATTCACTCCTAACAGCATTTGGAGAGGCTTTTCTGGCTGGACTGCCTAAAGTACTCTGTTCTCTGTTCAATATCATACACATCATGGCAGAGAGCCCAATTCTTTCTTAGAGATGCACATCTCAAATATGTGCATCTCAGATTCTATATTATATTGGAAATAAGAAGATTCAATTGTAATTTAACTTAACTCTTAGAAAAGAGTCAAGATTTTGAAACAATTCTGAAATCTTTCCAATAACTTAAGGAAGCGGATCCTTCTCACACATGCGTCTTTAATAAATCTTTCACAAACAGAGAATCTGACTTCTTGAATTTGTCTAGATAATTTCAAGTTACATGAACAGTTTTGGAAAAAAAAAAACCCCACTGTTTCAGAAATAAAAAAAACTGGGTATCAAGCACAGTTTTACCACACTATAGTTTTTTTGACAGTCTAGTGCCAGGCTTGCCCATAGTGGTGGTCTTAATTTAAACTTTAAAATCCACTATTTCTAACAGGTATTCAAGCTTATGAGCACAATTTGTTTACAACTAAGAGAAAAATCAATCTTCTATTCATCTTTCTTTATCGTCATTATTTTCCCACCTCTGAAACAAACATCAGTGATTAAACAGGTCCAGAGCTGCAACTACTGGTTTTGCTTTGAAAGATTTCTGAATTTATTTTCTCTTTTAATTAATTTTCTCTTCTTAAGCGCTCTATAGTTTTCCAAAGTTGTGAAATCTTAATCAGCACCCAGACATCAATGCTCACTCAATGAAGGATGTTTAAGATTACAGTTACCTGTCCTCATCAATGTCATGTTGCAATCAACACTGCAAGAACAACGATTGGTTATGTATGAGTGAAAACTTCTTGCCCTGTTATATCTCATGGCTTTCACCAAGATCGACCACCTATACCAATTCAGAAACTGGTATTCAGCATAAGATTTGCTAGAAAAGAGCAAAGCTGTCCTGCTTTTGACCTATCCTGAACTTAATGGGAACGAGAGCTTCCTCTCACACAGTTCTTAAGATCATTCTTGGTATTAATTACAAGTTAGGATGAGGATTTCAGTGGCAAGGTCAAATAAAACAGGCAACAGGACTAAGTCTGCTATACTTCCTTAGTAACAAATTACTCCTTTAACACTCTTATCTCTTCCATCAAATGATTTCAAAGTTTGTGCCAGCAAAACACATTACAAAACAACAATAATTATTTGGATGGACAGATAGCAAGTGGGGTAGAGCAAAGTTTAGATACAGAAAAGTGCAAAAAAATCAAAGCAACACCAGTGTTCCCTCAAATGTCTGTAACAAGTTCATTTTCACCCAAGCAAAACGTGTATTTGGGGGTCTAGATTACAGCACAAACTAACATCCACACCCACACCCCCATATCCCAGCGCAGCTACGAGTCTTTGTGCCATGATCCACAAATGGCCAAAAAGCATGAAGCATTCTTGTGTCTATTTAAGTATTTTAACCATCTTTACCTGAGTAGACCCCAGGCCATTCTCTCTCCTCTTGCCCCAACACCAGACACCTGAAACTGATGCTTCCTCACTCAATATATGTGCCCAAAACAATTTTAAAAGTAAGAACTGTGTAAGCAGGTGCATAAAAACTATAAAAATAAAAGGTAACTCCATGAAGAAGTTTGTTGAGTATTTTCTTTCTTTTCTCCACTCCTTAGCCCTTTTTTTGAAGTCTTTCTGCCATTTGTTCATACCCATAATTTAAACACCTACTTGGAATTTATGCATCTTTTACACATTAACATATTCAGCAGAATAAAAATACCACTGTTTGCCAGAAAGGAAATAAGAAGAGTTATTACTGTGTTTACACATACACATTTTTACTGTGCAAATACATATTGCAGCAACGTGAAATGTATAAATATCAGATATGAATCAGTAATAGAGCTTGCAGAAGCTAAGTTCTTCCTATCCCTGACTAAATGAATATACGCCATCAGTAGGGAAAGCAACCCTTAAAAGATAACAGCATGTACATATCAACAAAATGCACTCTTCATAAGTAAATTGCATTGCTCCAGAAAAATACAAAGGTCTTGCATATATTTAAGTAGTGAAGCATTGTTAGCTTGAAACCAGTTACACTTTCAAAATATTACTATTTTAAAAGCAAGACCTGATGAACATAAAATGAAATATGGCTTTTCTTATAAGGGGTAGACAAGTAAATGCATACATATGCCCATTCTAAATGTAGTTCTAGAACTGTACTCAAACAAGTAATATTGGTATTCTTATTAGCAAGTTGGGGGGAGGAAGGGAGTAAAATAAACTAATAGGAAAACAGACATTTCCATTAGAAAGCTACACTATAGTATGCAAAACCCTTAAAAAAAACCAGAGAAGCGAGGGGAAAAAAATAAAAGAGAAAGAGCTTAAGGCCTCTGTGAAGCCAGACTTCAATAATACAACAAAAAAAGTCAAAAAAAAGAAGGAAAATTTGATATCTTTATCATCAGTCCTTAAACTAAACAGGGCAAACAAAAAAACCCCATGAATCCTACTCAAAATAGATTCAGCAGGTCAAAGACAAGGACATGCTGGATGCCAGCAGCAAATTAGGAAGTATGATCATAATACAAGATTATTGAAGAAAGCACTGGAAAAAAAAAAGGGGGGGGGGAGGATTTTCATAAATAAGCAGAGTTTCAAATGGAAAGGAAACAGAGAATGCTTCCTTTAAAAGGATTAGAGTGGCCAGCCTAATTTCAGACACCAACAGACACGCAAACACATCTGTTCACTCTTTTTTTCATGTTCATTTATGGAAAGGCGTCTGATGAGCACTGAGATTTTGAGAAATACTGTCACCATGCACTTTTTTCCTAGCAAAAGTGATGCAAGAAGTTCTAACTGGGTGGCACCATTTCTAGGACTAAGATGAGAACATTTGTTCTATTTGCATGACCTTTGTGTTCAGCTGCTGACTGCAAACACAAATATCATCCATTCACCTTCACTTTTCTCAGGTCATGTGGCAAACTTACTGCCTTGCTTACAAAAAGCCGGTTAACAATTAGAACTGAACAAAATCTAGTGGCATGCACTGAAGTTAACCGAAGATCAAGATGGAAAAGTAAAGGCTCATTCTATGTGGGTTGTCTAAGTTGCATATAATTTTCAAACGTTGCTGTCAGACCTCATAAAAAACATAGTTAAGTTAAATATAAAAAGAAAATCTTAAATTTTACTTAGTTCTCATATGACCTGTTACAGTCTTCACAAAATTTTAAAAGTAATAATCCCAGTAACTTCTTTTTTTTGTAGTGTAAATATATGGGCATCACTCATATCATGTATTAAAAATCAAGATAATGTTTCCCCACTGATGCTCTTTCTACCTCTAAACTGTTGTACATTTGTAGTCACAGTCTCAAACAGTCTCTGCTAAGATAAGTCAGGGAAAATATACATTTTACTGAAATTTTACGATATAATCAGCATATATTTTATGTATCCTACAATATGATATCCATTAAAATTAGTTTTAATAAACACTGCTTTTGAAATTCTCCTTATACATACATTGTCTCCAAATACACACACTTGAAGATGTGTCACATTAATACTTCACAGAAAGATGAGAATTCCTGTTGGTTGGGGATTTGCACATTACAAAGTGTGTTTCCATTCTGATTTAGAATAAATCCCAAATATTGCAGTTAACTACTGTAACCATATTTTGAGGGGACACGATTTCTTTCCATTTTATATTTTGATTCAGTTTGATGACATCAGTAGCACATGTACATAGCATGTAATCTAGCACAGCTGAAATATTTTATTTAATTATTTAAAAATAGAACAAAGGCAGCTGCTAGTTACTACTGATCAAAATATTTTTTATGGATCAGAATGCCTCTGTTTGTGTTGTAATGCAATAGTTTGACACAGATAAAGATGTTGCAACAGTGACATATTACACTATGGACAGGGGACACTTTGATGCAGAAAAAAAATGGTTTAGTCAGTAATAAAAAGCAACTTCTTATAGCTATTCTGGTAATTCTGTTCTACCCAACTGCATTAGGTAGAAGCAGTATGTAAATACCCACAGTTACAAAATATTGCAAATATATCCTTTCCTAACTAAAGTAAAGCTCTGCCCCATATTTTTGTAGCATATAATGCATTTTATTGAGAACTCTGAAAGTAAGAAAGACAGTTCAGGAGAAATATCTTAGAAAATACTGCACACTCCTGTCATGTAGGCCTGGTTAGGACTGGCAGAGGGAACAATTTGATACCCTTGGCTGTATACAGTAATTTGTTTTCAACTCAAAGAGGCTAAGCAATTCCTTTACTGTACTTTTTCCCCTCTTTTTCCTCCTTTCTGAAAGGAGGAAAGGGTTTATGAGTACTGACTGAAAGAGAAGAAAAACATTGAAGCTGGTCTTGGTGGCAGAGAAAGCAGGTAAGGAAATCTGTCCAACTGTTGTGGGTGAAAAGTAAGTCAGGCTTCCTTTTTAATGAGTTTACATCCTTTAAATCTCAAATCATGAAAATGGCAAATGCTTTGTAAAGTTACACCACTCCCAGGCCATGAGGACAGAAAGACAGGAGCATACAGCAAGGTGCCTCTATCTGGTACAAAAAACTGAGAAAAAAAAATTTTGTTTTACACAAATACAGAATTAGAGCTGACACCTAACACCTTCTCCCAAAACTGGGCTCAACATAAAATGCAACGTAGATGGATAAGCTGGTGATTTATCCAACTCCAGATACCTCAGAGAGAGAGAGATTAAATTTCTTTTACAGCAAGAAGCACTGAAAAAGAACTAAGTGACCCTAGCTCTCCTAGATTCAATATTGCAAGACTGATGATCAGTTAGTTTCTGCTGCAGTAACATTCCTTCAGCCTTTCTCCTGTTCTACACTTGAAAGCAACACCTCCCCAAAGAAGTCATTTAATCACATGCCCCCTCAAGGATAAGTGGATCATGCTTTTAAAAAAAAAAAAATGTGGCCTGTTTTGGTTATCTTGAAATAAACTCAAGGTCCATGATCTGCAGGACAAAGTCTGATCATACCTCAGATTCAGGTACAGAGCTTCAACAACTACAAACAAGAGATAGGCTCTTCGTTTCTCATGCCTGACCTCCTCCACAACCTCAACTGAACAATGCAGAGCATGAAGAATTTGTACATGAAAATGAGACGAAAATATCCTAGAATCATTTCAACTTGGTCTTCATCAGAATCTTTTATGATTAACCTTCCTGCCCACATTCTAACCTAAAGCCCTTGTTCTATATCCAAGATCATTATTCTTCGTGTCAAACATCTGCTTGGATGTGAGGGGGCACACATGCCAAGAGGGGCTATGTTCCAGGCAAAGTTTCAAGCTTCAGATAAATCACTTGCAATATTTCACTAATGAATAAACATAAAGACAGGACTCCTAAAAATATGCCTTTGCTGAAGACTGTAGCCAGCAGCAGGGTGAAATGATCCTGAAATAGCTGCACTGGATTTGTAACATGCATTGGAGGCTCCAAGACACATACAGCTTTTCTAGAATTAAATCTTTGCATTTTCAAAATTAGAGGCTTTTGGCACTCATCTTTTCATCCCTTCTATTTAAAAATTCAGAGAGCAAATATAAGGCCAATTGATCTAAACACTGTTGCCTAAAATTATTTAAGAAAACAAGGCTTGTTTACCAAAAGGTGAACGATTTAAAAAGTCATTTGAAAGCCATGTCATTATTTTTCATTGTCCATTTGGCTTTTAAATCATGATTTTTGTGGGTTTTGTACTTTCTACCTACACAAGGAAAAGCTGCACAAAACCTAAGAGAGGACAGCCACAGTTGCCAAAATAAGGGAAGATTTAAAGGGAAAAAAATACACCCAGTTTACTAAAAAAGACAGAGGAGGTAAAATGAAGAGGAAGTAGCTCTGAGATTTGGCTAAGTTAATAACATTCCATAAAGAGCAGTTGAAACTTTGTACTAGGAGCATTCACACAGGAATGCTCTATAAGGAGGTGAAATCTCAAGCTGAAGTACCTTACCAATGTGCTCAAAAAACTTCAATGTGAAAATAAATTAAAATGTGTAAAAGAAACAAGCAAAAGCAAGCAGAGTCAACCACTTACTTTCTCAGGTGATTAAACACGCTGCAACTGTAACAGGCAGAGCAGGAGGAGAATGGGATAAGTAAGAAAAGAACAACTGAGTTTAGAAGACAAATTAAGTGACATCTGAGAAGGTGCAGGGAATGACAGCAGTTGAAAATCTTCTGCATCTTTGGTAGAGGAAGAAGAAACAGTTGGAGGTGCAGGGGAAGAGTTGAGACCAATTTTCACAGAAAAGGGAATGATAAAAAATGCAACAGGAAAGTGATTTGAGAAGTGGATTGATATTTGCAGAAATAATTTCTAGGTTTTTATGAAAAGGATTTAGTTAAAATAGTAACATGGTTCTGTTTAACACAGAGGAAGACATCACTCCTTGGAAGAGAGAATGAACATGTCCTCAAACAGCCACTCCTACAAATATTGCCAGTCATGCTGCATCGTGTGAAAACAGGCGATAGGTCAAACCAAGGCTGGATGTTAGCAAAGTAAGCCCTGTAGTTAGAAGGAGGAGGAAAAGAAAGCAAGAAAGGGAATTAACTATATCGGTGAGAAAAAAAAAGTAGCAAGGCAGAGACAGAGAGAGATAACTAATAGAAAATAAGACTTCAGCAGTCACTGGACTGGAAGCTGGAGGAGAGCTAAGTAATGAGGCAGGAGAGCCAGAACAGGTGAGGCAGCATTGTGAGAAAACAAGACTGAAAGAGCACATCTAGTAAGTGACAGAAGTGTTTGCTAAAGAAAAAAAGTAAAGCTAACAGTCCCACTGGCAAATGGAAAAGATCAACTCAAACTTTGTAATTAACACACAATCCTTTGGTTTTACTTTTTGAGCAGATGTAAACAATGTCTGTTTAAACTAGTCAGTCTCCTACATTAGTCAATAACCTAGCAGAGATGAAAATATTAAGCCTATTTTAGAAAGGGTACTTTTCTTGAAAAGCATGAAAATGCTTAAGGAAACCAAGAATTTCATTTTTATCTCATGCAAAATACCAACATTAAACAGCATTATGACATTCAGATGCTGCTGTGGAATGCACCACTTGCAACACTTCCAGAGGCAAACTCAGTCGAGTATTGGAAACTGCTCTTGACAGAAAAACCCAACAACACAAAAGAATTAAAATTTGTACCCATTATTATTCCATTTGCTAACATATTGTTAAAAACTCCACTTTTAAATGGCTATAAAGACACAATAATAAAAGGATACACAAAATTGCACTTCTATTATTATTGAAGTAACAGAATTTCTAATCTAATCTTTCTCATTTTTGTCCATGCTCAGGTTCACAAGCAAATTCAGTCTTTAAAAAAATTAATCTCAATTTGTATGTTGAAATAAATACTGATTTTAAAAATATGGAGTTTGATCTGGATGATAATACATTTAATTAAATATTATACAAAAACACTTACATCTACTTAGTAGTAATTTAGGCATTTTAATACCAACCACATGAAATATATATGGAGCAAAAATCTCAATTTTATTCAGCTTGTCTTTCCTAAGTTTCAAGTTAACATTCATTTTGAAGGACGATGATCAGAATAGATAGGAGACAGCATTTCTTGCCAGTTTAGATAGCTGAATAATGGTTAAAGACACGTGAAGGTCCTAACACTGCAAATTTCAAGATAATAGTGGAAAGAACACATTAAAAGTGTTCAGAGTACAGAACCCAGTTTGGTATAACTGTAAAAAAACTGTGTACCCGGAAACACAATAAAAAAGGCACAAGAAAAAATATTTTTCCACGTCTTAACACATAAAATGGAGAGAAGGGCAAATGAGGCAGACATGACATCCGAAAAGTGCATGTACATGCATTAGCATAATAAGTTATAAAAACAACTAAATTTTTTCCTCTATCAGTTTCAGTGTCCCGGCTTCCTAGAGTCTGGGAATACTTTCTAGCTCAATACTGCCTGACTCTCAGCTTACTGCTGGCTTCAGTCTTCAGAGTCAGCAAGGATGTGACTGAGCAAGAATGCGTATCTATTTTTAATCTTAACCTATGAAAGATTAAGATAGAGTAGTGTGCTGGTCAATCAAGAATATTTATTCATTGAAATGCTGCCACAACTTTTCACTATAGAGTATTAGCTAAGTATTATAAATGGCTTCATGTCCAATGCTACACCTGGTAGAGCAAACACAGTTTATTAGCATAAATAATCAAAACTTTCTGAGTACTTAACATCTAATAGCTTTTGTCTCCTCTTAATAATTCAAAAATCCACATTAGGATACATTTTTTTTAGAAGAAATCTGAAGCAACTGTAGAGAGTAAGTTCTGTATACTAGCTGATGATCCAAAAATAAGAGTAGTTTTAACTCTGAATAAGATGTTGAATATAACAATTGGATTTCAGTTGCAATACATATTTTCTGAACTGAGTGACTGCAGCAGGAGACCCAACTGTGCAATCTGCTGATTCACAAAAGCTTCAGAAATGCCAGTTACGTAATATTATGAAATATTATGATTGTTCACGTATAATAAATGTATCCACATTTCATCTTATGTTCCTACAGTAGAGATGATTATCTGAAGATGAGAAAACAGGAGTTTTACAGAACTGACAACTCATTCATTAGCAAAAAGTTTATAGCAATTCTGAAAAGCTGATTTTTGTTTAAACACCAAGCAAGCATGGACATATGAATATTCCTAACCTGTAAAATGATTCCTCCACATTATATCAGCGAAACTCATTGGTGGGCCACTGGGAGGGTAGTGTTTACCTTTCAGAGGCTCATGATCAGTCCTTATCATATCCATTAAGGAATTTTCCAAAGAGTGCAAGTTAAAAGTGTCATAGGGCCTATTCCGGTCCTAGAAGAAAAAAAAAAACGAAAACAAAACACAAAAGAGATTGTTACAGAAAAAATAATTTTCTAACACAGGCTCATTTCTTATTTTATAAAATTCCAGCATCCAATTCTACATTTCCTCTTGATAGAACTTCTTATATTATGAGAAAAAAGATAAATATAAGCCTATGCTTGTTAAAATAATACCCTTCATTTTTTAACTACTGCTTTCACCAGCATAGCTATGCAGAGAGGCTTTTCAATACTTCTGAAAAAATATATACAAACAATAGTTAATTCTAAAAATCATCATTTAATTAAGAACATCAAAATAAAGTGATATTAATGTTTACACTGGAGAAGTGATTTTTTTTTTCAGAGTTCAGAGATTTCTGTTTTACAGCTTCATCAGTTGCCTTCTGCCGTGGTGCTCTCTCAACATGAGAGCAGAAGCAAGCAATGCTTAAAATGCCAGCAGGCACATTTGTTCCAGAAAGTACCAAGTAATTCCTCAAATGTATAAAATTAATCTCACAAGTTTAACGAAAGCTCAATAGATGCAAGACAAAACAAACAGCAAGATAGGATGTGCAACACTTTAGAGCAGGGCATTCAAAAACCTGAATAAGGGTTGCTTGTGTTGTTTGGATCTCCCATTTTTAACTCACTGTAGTTCAGCTTCTTTTTTTTAAGTAAGTAACAGGGAAAAAGAACAAAACAAAACAACCCAAATGATATAAACACAACATAAACAACCTTTAGCAAGCCTATTACAATAATCATTTTCAAAATCCAGTAACAGTCTACCCATGCCCATGTATTGAGAGTATCATATGCAACAGGACAGCACAACAGATTGATCCTCTTGTTTCATTGGTGACTGGGTTGGTTTTTTTTTTCTTTGTTGTTTTTTTTTTTGTTTGTTTGTTTGTTTTGTCTTCTACAGGTGCTTAGAACACCAACACTTGTATGCTGGATTTGAAAGAGCACTTGTTCACTTATACGAGTGGACCAATACCTATGGAATATCAAATAAAATGTATTCCCAGGAAATCTAAAAGAGATCTTGGAAAAAAAAACCCAAACCTAAAAGACAAATAAACAAACCAACAACGACAAAAAAATGTCCAAATTCTGAGGACTTTCTTGTTTTCATAAGAGAAAACTTAATTTCAGCCAAAGCACTTAGTAATATATAGTAGGAAAGAAAAATTTAGTTTATTTCATAATAACTTTCTTAAAAGAAGTGCAAGGCTAGATTGAAAAGAAAAAGAGTATCTTGGATGTAAAAAAATCATATATATCCATTCTTGTGATGTATTAGTAATTTGATTACGTAGTATCTATATTATTCCCTGAAAGAAAGAATTTTTAGTCTTAGTTTTCTATCTGTTTCTTTTAAGTAGCTTTTAAATGTCCTTACTGTGATTATGTAAGGAGATCAGATGTTACATTACTGAACAACAGCATCTTTTTTAAGGAAAAACATGAAAGCAAACATACAACTTATATCCTGAATACGGATGGGGAAGTATTTTTCAGTCAGATCAGTGCTCTGATCTGGTTTACTATATAGCTACAGTAGAGCTGAGCTGGCAAAACCAACGCTGGCAGGAATGCAGAAGGGCAGGACTGATGCTTTTGCCACAATGACAGTTTATTCCAGCTTTAACCATTCCTGAGATTACAGTCTTAGAGGCTGGAAGGAGTGAGTTCAGAAGAGGACACAGCCTACAAATTGAATTTAATTGTCATTTACTAACATATGTATGTTATGTTTTAAGTATGCTACTATTGCAGCAAATCCCTGGCAGATCTTGGTTTCTTGTAGAGCTTCCCAAGGAGCTGTGCACATGGTCACATGCGAAAAAAAAGGAGGAGGAAAAAAAATCATTGCATCAAAGGAAGACTATACCAGGCAGGTTTGCTAGAATGTACGATCTTTGTAAGCTTTTAAGGAAAGTATGAACTTGCAACATAGTTTTATTATTAAAATACACCTACACTGGACACACAAAGATCACTTTAATCAAAATCCTTTACCTAGGTATTTATAACACTTCTCACTGTAGTACTCAAGCAAGCTAAATCAAGTAAAGGAAATTTGGACACAATGGATTTCTATTAATACGTTGTGGCATGTGCATTAAGTGCAATGCATGACGACTAGAGACTTAGGAGTGTGTGTGATAAAACAAACAAGTCATGTCTAATATTTTAGCTCCTAAATAAAAAGGCTACTACCATTTTTTTTAGTAGCTTTCATTTCAGTAGTAATTCATTTGTACTCAGCAGATTTTAAGGTTGTTTCCTAAATTCAGCAAGTTTTTCCCAGAAGGCTGGTGCTTCTGCACACACACGCACAGGATAATGTTTCCTTATTTCTCAGCATGAACAGGTTCTTCTGGTTTTGTGAACTGATACTTTTCCATGTCCCAGATTTGCTTTTTGCATTGTGCTTCCACAGACTACCAATCTACTGCCAAACAACGTAACAACAGCAGCGACTCACAAAGGTCCTTAGTAGCACATGAGAGCTTTGCAAGGAAGTTCTGGGACTACAACCATGAATGGAAATCAAAATATAAACTACAGAATGATAAAGTAGAATTAAAAACTTGGAGAAGCAGTTTGAAAATCCAGCATGTCTGGAAATTCTGCTGAGATATTTTAGAGACTACAAGGATCCTAAGACCTACTTAGATAAACTACATTACGGATAAAAGAAAAGCCTCCAGCTACAAGACTCTGCCTTTGGCTACACAGCAATCATTAACTTAGCAAAAGATTAAGTCCAGGTTGCTCATGCTGCACTGTACTTCTGCTGTGCTCAGAGAGCAGCTCCTTCCTTCATAGCTTCTAGTGTACGTGGCAGCATATTTCAGTTCTTAAAATGCTCTAGTCTTAAAAGAAAGAAAACCAGCTTAGTAATAACAATTCTTAAAGTAGGTATGGGTCCCAACACACTAAATCCCAGCCTTTCGCTATTATCTACATATTCATCCACAATACAGACTTCCTTAAAGTGTATATGTTAAGGATAGTGAAAAATTACAAAAGCATATATAGGATCAGATGTCTGAAGGATCACAAAGTGAAAAGGACCTCCAGTTGAAGTTGGGTCTCAACTTTATACCTTTAAACATCTTACTTGTAAGGCTGATCAAAAACATAATAAAATACCATCACTATAATATGTCTGTTAATTTAAAAAAAAAAAAAACAACAACCCACCAAACAGTAAGTTTGCAACAAAAAAAACACCTGCAGAGTGAAGACACTAAAATAAAATTTTAAAATGCAAGAATTTTCATTTTTCACTTTTATGCATATGTATTACGTGAGTCTTCAATTACAGAACCATAATAATTTCTCAGAGATCTCCTGTCTCCATCCAATATGCATAATGAACCATCTCCAGGAATTAATCAAAACAGTGCTTTGAAGAGGCCTGGTTATCTCTAGGATGTGTTGCTTATTCCAGGAGATGGCTGAGGTGTAATCAGCATGTCAGCCAATTCCAGGAGGAAAAAAGACATTCTTGAAGTTAAGGGTTATCTTAATTATGAAACAAATATTACTTAGCAGTACCTGAAGTAATTGACATGTATGTGCATAATTTGAAATCAAAAGAATTTTTCCCTTTGTCATGGCCTGTAATGTGGTGTGCTTTGTCCTGCCCCCCTCACACTCAGAGCATGGGCATGTAAGGGCAAGGCATACTTAGCACTCCTTCAGCTCCCTCCCAATAGATACACAAACCACATCTTCAATAGTAAGAGGGAAAGGTGAAGAATGAGAAGAGAATATATGACTACATTATGGGTGACAAAGCCAAGACCAGGTCTACAGCTGGGGCACAAGAGGTGATAAGTGGACCTTAATACAGCCTGGCTTCCTCACTACCTCTTCCAGCTTGAACACATAGCCCAAAGTAACTGGAATTAGTGAACAGAAAAGGAAATTATCAACATATCTCGTGGCAGAGAAATGGAGAATATGCACCTTGCTCCAGAAACTAAAGCTCTACCTTTTTCTTCTGCATCTGTAGAGGATTATGGCAGCAGAGACATTTGACCATTGATTAATTAAACTACAGACAAAGTGAGAAGTTTTACCCTGAGAAAGCATGTCAGGAATCTAACACAATGGCCAAGCCTAGCTATTGTCTGTATGCAAAATCCTTAACCATGTATTTATATATGTGTTGAATCCTCATTAGCATGGTCATCTGCATCTGCAGTATAAAATCCACACTGAGCTGACAGATAAATCTGACCTGCCTATTATCTGTACTACACAGGCAACACAACCCCAGGTACTCACACCCTTCCGAAGATATATTTCCCTGTGTCTATATATTTCAGTCCATCTGCTAACTGACTTCCTATTAAGCTTCCAAGCTCCCTCCATTCTGAACAATATGTCAGTGTCAGTAATTTATCTGCGTTCTATGTTTTCATGCTGCCCCAGATTTTTTAGCTTTAGTAAGTGGCACCACGCAGCCCCACTCTGCAGAGCAACAAGACAGGCTCTGCTTACTGAACTATTAACTGTTTCCAGGAGAACACCAAAATTCCAGTTAGGCTTACGAAAGTCCTGGCATTCCTTACTTTCTCAGTGATGACATGTATTACTTTGATCAGAAGGAGGAGTTGAGATCCTGAGGAATGGCTAAAACCCTTCTGGCTTCATTAACTTATCTACCAATGCAAACTTTGTCACCGTGTTCTCTGCTGTGTTCCATTCTTCTGTGCCCAACATAAGCCTGGGTTTGGCTGCACAGGACTGCTAAGCATTGCCAGCTAAAGCTGAAGTCAATGGAAGCAGAGCTTTCAATTAATACAGGGTAAAATGCCAGCACTGTTTTAAACTGAGCTCATTCGCCCTGTTCTAGCACCTGCAGCAGGGGTAATTACTAAGAGCACAAGGAAAACAAGTTTGTCTTGCTCCAGTATCCTAATCCAAAGCAGCAAGACAAGCAACTGTAAAAATAGTATTAGAGCAGTTCGGCCTGGGACATGCTCAATCTGCCATGATGGTGCACACGGATGATCACACACAGCAAGCTCTGGGTAGTCACTGAGCTCTCTTTAGCTCCAGCAGCTTCACTGTGATGCAATCCCGCTTGTGTTCTCAGTAAAGATAAAAAAAAAAAAAAAAAAAAAAAAAAAATCTTTCAAAAGAGAGGAAATCTGAGGAATACAGTCACATGATAAAGGAAAAATGATCACTTAGCAAAAGAATCAAACAACTGTAAATAGCAAGTGTTACTTCCTTTGCAGCTTGGTACTGGAATGCTGCCAGTAACAACGTGACTGACAACACAGATGCATGCAGAACTAGAATAACCAGAAACCTCAGTAATTTTTTTCCTTATATGGCATTTCATAAAAACATAAAATGAAACAAAACAAATAAAAAGGCATAAAATGTAGTTAGGAGGGAAAAATATGGTCTATGGCCATGATAAGAACATTATAGCAGAGCTACCAGTGCTAAGTCTCCATAGAATTTTATTTTACCATCTTTTTTAATATTTCCTGTTAATTTTGGATAGTATCAAACTAAACTGGATTTATTACATTCTTCTATCGGAACAAAATGGAATGTTTTCTTATCACAGAATCACAGAATAACCAGGTTGGAAGAGACCCATCAGATCGTCGAGTCCAACCATTCCCACCAATCCCTAAATCATGCCCCTAAGTACCTCATCCACCCTCACCTTAAACACCTCCAGGGACAGTGACTCAACCACCTCCCTGGGCAGACTGTTCCAATGCCTAACCACCCTCTCTGTGAAGAATTTTTTCCTAATCTCAAGCCTAAATCTCCCCTGGCGGAGCTTGAGGCCATTCCCTCTCGTCCTGTCCCCTGTCACTTGGGAGAAGAGCCCAGCTCCCTCCTCTCCACAACCTCCCCTCAGGTAGTTGTAGAGAGCAATGAGGTCTCCCCTCAGCCTCCTCTTCTCCAGGCTAAACACCCCCAGCTCTCTCAGTCGCTCCTCATAAGATTTGTTCTCCAGCCCCTTCACCAGCTTTGTTGCTCTTCTCTGGACTTATGTTATTATTGCTCTTGGAACACCCACAAAATGCCTTGATTTTTCACACATTTGTCTCTTGTCACTACCAACTGTAGCCCATCTCACTTTTAAAGATGGTCAGAAGCTCACTGGGTGAAATGCTAATTTTTTTAAGAAAAGTAGGGAAGTTTAATATAAATATTAAAAAATAATCTAATTTCATATAGATTGTGGAAACTTTTCCATATAATTTGAATAACAACACTTCAGAACTCTGGTTTGTGACATTTAACCATCATGGCTGTGTTATATAAAGTTTTATAGCTAACATGCAAGAACTCAGATTGAGTTCAAAAACCTTGAAAACAAACTACTCAAGCAATTTTTCCACAAAGAAAGGTAAAGGTTGTATTCAACCTTTACTCCCTTGTAAATTCTAAGTTTTAGAATGTTAAAAGAAAACTAAAATCTTTTGCCATTTTTATTTCCAAGTGAACCAAAAAGCACAGAAATATGAAAAGATACAACAGGCACTACATTTATACACATTTGTAGTTCTATTATAGTATTCAGTTTAAAGATCATTTTACTTTGCAGTTAGGATGAGATTCCCTCCTTGTACTTGCACAAAATATATAAAAAAATGTCCAGGCATTATAGCTATAAGAATCGGCAACATAATCACTTAAATAGAATACCCCAACAAGTTACTGAATATTCAATATTTGCTTGCAAACTAGAAAGAAGAAAATAATAGAATTTACCCTGCCTTTTCCTGAACAGAGGTGGTAGATACAGCACAGATTGAGTGCAACTGTTTCCTTGGTTCAAGCTATTCATGTTTTAGAGTTGCAGGAAAACAAACACAGTAAGGCTCTACTGGATACAAACTATACATATAAAAATAAATAAATACATATATATATATATTGTCCTACATTATATTGTTCATTTATTTCATCAGAAAAGCAATATTCTACTTATGTTTTTTGAAGTACCCTTAAATAGTCTTCCAACACAGACTTCTATAATATGCCAAGTGTCCTATTGACATGATCACAAGTTTTTTCTCCACCTCAGATTCAAAGACAGTAAGGTCCTTTGTCAAATGCTGAAATCACCTAAAGTAATGCTCCAATAGGGAATGCTGTTTATTACCAGCAAAGAGAAATGTAATACGATTATTATTTCAACCATCTTCCTTTGCCATCAAAACAATTAGACAATGTGTTAAAAAAAAAAAAACAAAAAAAAAACAAAGGCCCCCACAACAACTTAACAAAAAAGAAAAAAATCAAAACAAACTACAAAGCAGCTATTTTTCTTACATCCACTACACTACTGTAGGGAATGATTTGCAGACATTCCAACTGACTGAGCACTCACTGACAGGATTTATGTTTAGTCATATTTTGTTCAACACGATGCTTTAGATAAAAATCTGCTCATCAGTGCTGCTGCTGAATGCATCTCAAAAAGCTGACGTATCCACTTTTCATTATAATTACTGATTCCAGTAACAAACGGTTCTAACACTTGTAAAATATAGGATTAAAGTAGTTACACCCAAGATGATCATCAATTCACAAAAACAAGCAAGTGGGAAAAAAAAAAAAAAAAAAAAAGAGATGTCAGCAGTAGAATTTACAAGGCCATTCATTATACCCTTGAGCTATTAAAATGAAATAATTTAACTGGTTCATTGGCTTGCTGTGCAAGAGTTCAACACCGATAAGTTACCTTTTGGGCTTCTACCACTCTATTCAACAGAATGATGCCTGTGTTCCAGACCAAGGGAAAACTAACACCAAGCTAAGCACAGCTCGCCAGCTAAATCAGCACAACTTGAGTGCAAACCTCAAATCGCAAGATGAAAGCGCTACAAAGACTGCAAGCGGAAGAGAAGGGAGTATTGAGGGTGCTACAGCGTGAAAGGATCCAAGTGATCACATTTTGCTCTCTGGACCACATAACGTAAAAGACAGTACTGTATCAGGAAAAGATTCAGAAATCAGAAAGATTAGCAATAGAAGCAGCCTGTCTCATGATAATACAGGATAATGAGACAAAACAGCAGAAGATTGACAGTTACTACTTGTATACTTTTCTAACAGATGTTGGAATACCGTTGCTCGGTAGCCTCATTTTCTATGGCCACCACTAAGGACTATCAAGGGTTTCTCTGAAAGAGGAATAGTGCTTTTGTGTATGGTAAAGGGTAAGACATTTCACTTGCCTTTACAGGAAAATATCTTCACCTACTGGTTTCAAGAAACATCCTTAGAGAGGACAGTAATTTTATCAGTTCAATGTCAATATAGCCCTTTTCTTCTAAAAGGAAACAAAGATGTTAAGTATATTGGGAACAGTTGTTCAGTAAGGGAGGGGAGTGGAGTTATTTACTAACATTTACCCACAGGTATAAACCAGGCCATAAATACTCTCAAGGAAAACAGCTCCCAGAGAAGACAAGGAGGGAATCTTTCCCATGTGATATCACTTTGCATCCAACAGGATTTAAAGAAAATTATTAACTATTAGCTGCCATATACTTTTAATTACTAAAATTACTTGTGTAAATTGCCCAAGCCTTAACTTTATAATACTACAGCACAACTAACATGCATGACAATTTGTCAAATTGACAAAAAAAAAGAGAATTTAAACACAAAATTTTACTCTGCCACCTTCTTCCTAACAGGGATTGAGAACAGTTAGGTTGCAAATGTTCTCCATTCGAGGACTTTATGGAGGACAAATTATCATAGATTCCCAAACTTTCACAGCCACCTTCTCATAACAGAAAGAGGACTACGGGATCTCTCAAGCTGTACAGCTACTCATGAATTCAGGACTCCTGTATAGCCACTGGGATACAAGGCAATCCTTTTCCTAATGTGAACTATTTGATTAGCTTCAAAGTTACCAAAGGCTACACATATGCAACAGGTGCGAAGCAGCAGAGATAAAAATCACTCATAGCATCAAGCTCCACTTAAGGGAAGGAAGGGCAGAAGTGGAGCAAAAAAATTACCATCTCAAAATCAGTTCTTCAAATTAATAAAATAAATAAATAAAAGCAGTTCTTCAAATTAATTATGTGCAATTTGATTTCAGATCACATTTCGTAAACAAAGAAGAAATGTTTCCAGTTATAAGCACTGAATCATCCCATATATGAAAAAATCAGTTTAATAACAAATTCAAAATTAATATATTAAAATAACAACTGAATCACACTATACAGATTTCCATCTTTCCTTACCAAAAGGACTTAAAGGCATACAGCATATGAGAAAATGAACAACTGTGTCATATACAAGGTACCTAAATGTTTATGTTAGAATTCTGAAAAAGAAACAGAATATGTATTTCTTCCTCTTCAAAGAGGCCATAAGAATTGTTGTGTTGTCAGTTAAGGGTTATGCATCCAAATTACTAGTGCATATCTGGACAGAAGGAATTAAAATAATTCAAAAATAACACGCAAGATATACAAGTATTTGTATGAACAGGCAGATAACCAAAAGGGAATTTTTATGTTAATTCCTCACAGAAATTAGAAAGAATATACGTAAGAACAAGAAAAATGCTTTCCTTTTACATTATAAGAGTTAAACTGATTTAGCACAGGACAAATTTAGTAAAGATTACCCTGCACAGGGAAAATGTATGGAGATAAAAGCCTACCAGATTTGCAAGATAATTTTTCTTTTTTGTACAAGTAAATAAACTTTGACAAGCACCTTAAGAAATACTTCCATAAGGAAAGAACCAGGATGTTCAGCCACTCAGGTACACCCCGTGAAACCACAACAAGTTCAATGCAAATACTTTGGACAACAAAACTCCAGGAAAAATCCTAGCACGACCAATGACAGAATTAAACAAAAACATATCACAAGTCAGAAGAACAAGAGATAGCCTCCATAATCGGTATTCACATACAGAGGAGAAAATAGATAAATGAGGGTAAATGCTAAAGATGGGAAAACAGTAAGAGATATTTTATGGCTGAAATTCAAGGATGACTTCTCTTCAAGAAATAAAAAGCAGATACAAGGCAGTATCATGCATTAATGGTGCAACATCCTGTAAAGTACGATTTCTGGTTCATATCAGAAAATGATATGGCTGATCTAGCAAGGATGTCAGTGTAGCATTTCCTATAGCGCTACAAGCAAAGTAACTACATAAGTGGGATAAAAATGGGAATAAGGGCAACTGAGGTAAGAAAGAAAATGACAAAAAGGGAAACACGTGATAGTGTCAGAGAAATCTGCTGAAGAAAGGTTACTAATGGAGATTCTTAAAGACAAATCTTGAGAACAATTTTATCCATGATATCAGTTTTTAAAGTAGGAATGTACTAATAATATTTTCAAGACATCATCAATACAGAGAGATCAGCTCATCATACAAGAACAACTGAATTAATTTGAAGAACTGCAACAAAGCAGGATGATATTTAATAGCAGTAACTACAACGTCAGGACCTCAAGGAATCAATATTCACTATCAACTAGGACTTCATCAACCAGAAAGAAGGGTATAGAAAGGAGAAAGACATGAGTTTATTAGTTAACTTCTGGACAATTATAAGCCATTAGTATAAATGTTAAGAGAGAAAAGGAAAAAAAACCTGCAGACTGTATAAAAAAATTATATTTCTAGTAGGATTGCCTTTTGCATCTATCCACAATCAATTGAAAAACTGTTTCCATTGTATTTTTTCCTTTTGATTTATTCTCCTTCTGGACACACCCAAAGTAGCTACATTTTGAAACACTAACCAGTCCAAATTTATAATCAAACAAGGCTACTATGTAAGGGAAATGGCAAGAAAACTTTCCATGTTCTCTAGAAAGTGAAGCCTTCCAAACAAATGGCAACATTTACTGTAATCCATTTTCAAGTAGTTTTAAATGGGGCATGGTTACTTCTCCCTAGCCGAACAAGAAAGTGTTGTTATATAACTAATCTACTATTTCTACTCTGCAAAACCACATCAGCATAGTGTGTTCCTGTTTAGACAAGGGAGGCAAGACTGTCGGCAGAAGCTTGTATCAAAACGTTACTTATAACTGCTGACAGTTATGGTTGGTTTTATTACTCAGAAGTCACAGGTACATTTTCATTTATTAGCAGCCAAGTGTAGCAGCAGCCACCAAGGTGAAGACCCTTAGCATTATTATCCTGAACCCAGCCTAATGTCTGCAAGATTTTATTTGCAGAAATTATCCACAGAAAATGAACAGGTATCTTAGATCACAATATACGAAAACACCACAACTTCACTTTCATTTTTTATTATTAAAATTCTGCTTTTCCTTATTCCTCCTATGTCCTTCTCCCTCTTCCTCTGCCTTAGTCTTCCTACTGCACAGTCAGCTGCTGCTCAGGGCTTTGTGATATTTAAGAAAATCTCTTTCAGCTACTGTAAAAGGTTTCACTGTTTTCAACTTCTTTTTTTTTTTTTTTAAATTATGCAGGAAGAAACAATATGACCCTAGAAAGAATAAATAAGAGAATTATTTAACAAGAAGAAGTATTAGGTCAGACTTTTATGGTAGCCATAATTTAAAAGGTATCTTTATAACTAGTTTAAAGAAAACTTCAAAACCATGAAGTATATTATAAACATTTGACAGACTTGGTTATTATGCATCTTAATGATTACTAAGCACACAAATAGATGGTATTAGATTTGGTTACAAGCCATCTGTTTATACGCTGGAACTTAACAATCAGCTAATACATTAATAATCTATTAACCCTTCACAAATGTACAGTTATTGTAAAGCTCATGGAGTGAATGGCAGTAACATTAGCCACTAGCTATATTAATGAAGCTGAAAGCATTCATAATTGTTTTTAACAAATCTCCTTCATAAAGTAAAATACTACATTAAAGGATCTCCCTAAAAAAAACCTCCAAATGGTACCCTGGAAAACATTTCCCTGCAAGACCACAAGGAACCCAGGAGTTTTGTATATTAGATTTAAAGTTTCTGAAGTATGATCTGTTGACCCCATAAGGTTATATAACATTTCATGATTTTCTGTCGCATGCTGCTCATTCTCCATCTTATTTCTGGATGCATAAGGCATGATAGACCGTAAAAAGAAGTTTAGATTTGTGTCTTCTACTTTCTAGATGTTTTCTTGATAAACTAAGCAGATACAACTCAACCAAGCAACCCTGTAAGCCAAGTTAATCAAATACTTTAAAAAACACTATTTTAAATAGCATCAGAAAAAGCAGTTGTACAAATAGGGCCTAAAAAAAATCATCTAAAACTCTGTAAAAGTTAATCATCCCAGGTGAAAGCAAAATTATATGTATAGAGGCTAAGACTGAGAATGGCTAAGCTGAGAAGAAGGTCCAACAATACCTGGCACAAGCTACAAAGCTATTCACCTATGCCATGTTTTTTTGTTTAACAGTCTAAATTCCTTCAGGGTAAGAATTGTTTGTAACATACGTTGTATGGCATTTAATTAAAATGAAATGGCGTTTCACAGATAGATGCCAGTAAGAAAGTTCTAGTAAATGGTGATGATTACTGATTTTTGCCATCAAAGTAAAAACTGGAAAGAAAAAAATGTCAGTTCAGTTTTAATTTGAAATATAATTTTTTTTTTCATAAGGCTAGAGGCACAAGAAATCTGAGATTAGCAGAAGAAATAGCACAGGAAGTTTAAGATTGAAGAAACATCCAAGAGACTTTTTAGGATGTTAAGACCTTGTAAAAAGTGAAAACGCTGCAGTTCACATTTCAACACATACACATTGTAGCAAGGATTTAGAAAATACACATAGATATATAAAAATTTATTTTCCCCCCCATTATGACCATATGAAAGACTAAGCACAACCACTAAAAACTCTGAAAATTACAGAAATAACTGAAAAAAGCCTAAATTTGAAAAATAAACAAAAAAAGAAGAAAAATATGAGTATGGTGGTTCTACTTCCTGTTGCTAAGTTTATTTACACAAACATTTTTTAAAAACTAGGCAATAGTGATAGTGCAGTAGTACTGATGGCATAGAGATGATTAAAACTTCATCCTTCAAAATCCACTCAAAATCACTGGGTCAGCCTTTACAATTCTTGTCAGGTAGGAATTACATAATCATTCAAGACAATAAACCAATTCCTTCCTTTATTTTTTTTCCTCTTGCTGCTGACTAAAAAAACAGCAGTAAGAAGCTAAAACATTTCCACTGCTTCAAGCAGTGTGAAGCAGTAACTTCCAATGAGGAATTATGAATTTTCATTTAAATCAAAAGAATATTTACTATTCAAATGTTTTAAAGTTAGTTTTATTTTTAACAACTTTCATAAGAAGCCACAATTGAAAGATTTCCTTTAGGAAATAAAGCTTACTCTACCGCTCTGAGAAAAAAAATACAAGAAAGCTTCAGTGGGTGATATTCTTTGTTTTGAAGAGCCATTTTTATATATAGAACATATTAATTCAGAAAGATAATACATTGTAGGTAGCATCAGTTTCTAAAGCTGCCTGACATTTCCCATTAAAAGGTCAGCTTTAAGTTACTTGCAGAGTTGCCAAAAATAACTTTATAGAATGAATCTTTTTAAGATGAGCACCTTTACAATAATTCTTCCATGTAGGATAGACTGATTCCACTGGAACATCTACACACAATTACAACGTAATAGAAAATTATATATTAAAAAAAAAACATGTTAAAGATAAAGCTTTCTCGGTTTATGTTAGAAGTGTTTTTCTGTCAATCTATATGCAAATCCATCTTAAGACACACATTCTGGAAGATGAGTGTGAGGACAGGGAAAGAAAATCTGTTCAGCATGTTCTAAGTTATCACTTGGTTAAAATTTCTAGATTTCTAACTTCTGACCAATATTCATGAAAACTCCATTGTCCTTGAATTTATTTAAATCTACTTAAAACCTCTCATGTTATTAAGTAAGCACAGCAGTAATTTCCACAGAGTAAGTGAACACAATTCAGCTTATGACTACCAGGGTTTGTCAGTCATTCCCCTGTAACTTGAAGCATTGACATAAAAAGTGGAATAGAGAAGGTCAGCTGAAATGAGAAGCCTCAAGTAGAAAAGGGGATCAAAAAGCAGGAACAGAAAGAAGAAGGAGGGAAGTTTGGAAGGAGTGGACTTGAATAGCTCAGGGCTGGATGAAACAAAAAGGAGCCATGCTCACAAAATCATGCTTCGGACAACACTGAAACCCACTGGCAGTATGTGCTCTGCACACACACCTTCAATTAACTTAGTTCAACCAAGAACCATTTGTAACATGATTAAAAGCCTCCAACTTGGTTGACGAATCATGTGAAGGTCACCTGTGGTTTTGCTTAAGTATTTTACTTAAGCTTTAAGAAATTTAAAAGAAAACTGCAAAATTCATATAAATTTTGCAAAACCACACACACAAAAGTTACAGAGTGCAGGACTAAAGCTGTCTGTGCAATTTAAATTCCACCATCTTGCACGAATAAACTATAGCTGTCTAATTTCAAAAACATATTTCCAACAAAAGCTCTTTCTCATCCAGCGCCCATCAGTGATGTTTATGAATGATTCAGAGTCTGTTTGTTAGTAGAACTTCTAGGTTGTTTCTTGAGATTTTGGAAGATGTATAGAGTGACATCAACAGCTGAAGGAAATGTAGGTCTCACAAATAAGGAGATTAAATATTTGCTTCTTTTCTATTCCCTGATAAGAAGTTCTTAATTCCTGAGTAAATGGCATGTAACTTAAACTGAAACTTTTCACAGGTGACAATTTTCTTCAATTTTGTGCCTAATTAGAGATTTGTGTAAGCAGCAAACTTACAGTGAGTGGATGTTCTGCTTCCAAAGACCTAGAAATGCTGAGTATTTTAGGAAAAAAAAAAAAAAAAACAACCAACTTTTCAGTCTTCTTGGGTTCAACATTGAAAAGAAAAATGATTTCTTCACAGATTTATATCCATAGAGTAGAGATCACACCACCCCTTCTCCTAACACTGTTGTGACAAAGCAGATGAATATCTGTTCTGATCATCCTGATCAGCACAGTGCTGCTTTTCTTTAAGACCTTAGACAAATTGAAAATTTTATCTCTGAGATGAGTTTGAAAAGCTTGTAGTGAGGAGATAAAGCCACATTAAACAATGAGAAAAAGAAAGGTATCAATCAGCTGTGTTGTACAAATGCTACTGGGAACTTACTGGAAGACACAAACATATAATTGAAGCTTACAGAAATATTGACCAAGTTTTAAGATGCAAGAGCAAAGGAATTGTGGCATTTCATAATTTGCCTTTTAAAAACTCTAAAATTTACCATAGTAAAAATATTACACAAATGAAGATCCATTTCTATATACAAAACCAGTACACTCAACCATCTTGAGGCAGCCGCTTATTATTGGTATATATAATATTCTAGTAACTGCTTAAAAGCAATGGCTTTGCACTATTTGTAAATTTCTACTAAATGAAATGGGAAAATTAAATGAAGAAGAAATAATGAAACAAAACATAGTAATTTAATTACAGAGAGTATAAAATGTCACAATTACTCTGATACACTTGTCAGAAAAAAGAGAATGGAAAAGTATTACATTTCAACTTTCAAAGTAGCTGAAAAAAAAACAGGTTTAGCTTAAGTTTGAAAAAGAGGCAAATTATCTCAGTAACAGCAAAATCTATTTTGTCAATATAGTTCCAAAGCAGGTGTTACTGAAAATTAATTACAATTGTTTTCTGGAGAAAATGAACCTGTTTATACAGATTATAAATGTTTATACATCTATGTTTTGCATGTATTTGTATACAAAATGCTAATACTACTATGAATGGAAAATCTGCCTAAAGCTTCGAAGTATGCATAGTTTATTTCTCTCATACTACATGTTCCACTTACTCTTTTTGCTGACTAGAGAGAAAAAGAAAATCTCTAAACACACATGGACTTCTAGGGAGTTTTCCTACAGGAGGAAGCTTGTTAGCCCACACAGCACCAGGAGTCCAAAGGGAAATTCAGCTGACCTTATGCTGAGTAAACAGGAATTAGAAACCTCCATTCCTTGCCCTAGCTGAAGTTTTATTTCTACCCCACCATATTGAACAAGTAGGTTCAGATGAGAAATGGTAAGAACTACTTCAGGCAGTATCTTGCAAAACTAAGCACTTAACTGGGTTTGCAATAAACTACAAAGCCACAACAGTCTGATTACCTACCCCTGAAAGAAGGCAGCAACTTTCACCTCCTTCTATTTTTTCACCCATGTAATGATCATACAGTATTTCCTTCCCTAGCTTTTGATATCTTCTGTCAATAAAAACATCATCTTTTTGAAGACACAGGATATGAGCAAAAAGTTGTCTTTCACTTCTAAATAATACAGGGCTCCATTTTCAGCAGCTAATTGCAGCCAACAATTATACAGTAAAAGCTTTCAGTATTGATTTCTAGGAGTTCAGAAGATAGAGTGGGAAGAAATAGCAAAAAGAAAGAGAAAAGAGACAATTCTCCTATCTAAAGTCAGCTAATTGACATTACGGTAAAGGTCTTGAATAGATCCTTTTCCTTAAATGACATATTACACATTACTATGATGAAAGCCAAAGTAAAAAGAAAGCAGCGTGCTTATTTGGGGAAAAACAGTGAAGTTTGTAAATGCCTTTTGTGGGAGCTTTTGCCACAATTAGAAATAATGTTTCGATCGTATTGCTGAAACTAGCATCATTTACTTATTTATTTTTCAAACTTGTAACACAACCAAGTGATGAGTAGGAAAAACAAAGAGATGCCAGAAAACAAACAGACGCCAGATAGCTGTAGAGCCTCTTTCAAAGGTCAGCACTGGATAGACTCGGTATGATGTTTTTCTCTTCAGCCTAATTTAAAAGTTTTTGAAAGCACAGTAGTCTACCCAGTCCAAGCAAAATTCAGATATGTACAGTTAAAGATCACTATATAACTTCAAATTAAGCAGTGCTATGTTTTACCTTCCCTTTGGTATGTTTCAGTCAGGAATCACTCATCAGTAACCTTAAAGAAAGAAGAACTATTTCATCAACTGTTAAGAAATGGGAAGGAAAAAAAAAAAAAAAAAAGAAAATTGGGGATTATCCAAGAAGGGAAATAGTAAAATAAACTGCCATGTCCTTCACCTTCTATCTTAGCTCCCAGAAGAAAGGCAGATAAATAGTTTATCAAATCTTTAGGAAAAGTTATTGATTTGTTGTTCTATAGTAATACTTTTTCTTTGTAAGTCCTGCCTATATATGGAGTTGCTCAGAATATCAACTACATACTGAAATGACACCTTTGCTCTTACCTTCACTAACTTGGAGGGCTTATCTATGATTCAACTGGTTACTTAAAACTAAGACAACAATCAATAAGTAACTAGTGTTCAAATCACTATACTTTAAATATGAAACAGTCATCACCTTTTTCTTCTGCACTGTTATTGCATTTTGATTAGTTTGAAAATATCAACATGTAGAACTCAATCAAATCTAAAATCTCACAAAAACTGCAAAATACTTGACAGCTACTGCAGCTGAAACGTCATGTTTGCATCTGCCACAGGGGAGGACTAGAGGTACCATGACGCGCCCTTATGTTTTAATATTCGGATTCAGGCTACTTATTGTGCTTGTTAATAGTAACAGTGTGGTGCAGGGTACGAAGTGGACTAAGTCGCTTTCATAAGAACTAGGTACTTTTCTTTTTTTCCTTTTTTTTCCCTGTTATTCATGAAGTTGCAGGCTGCCAGTACTTAGCCGTCATCACATAAGAAAAATTAAGGTTAGACATTTTTCTTTTTCCTGTGCATTAAGAAATAGATTTCAAGATACCCGTAATGCTACTAAGTGTGGTTACCTACTAAATTGTCAAGAGCCCAGAATGTCAAATATAGAATAAATATCACATTTTAAAAATTAATCTTCAAATAGACTTATTGCATACAACTATTTCTGGTTGCCAAAACAAGTTACCTAGATTTAAACAAAGATTTTTATATTACAGTTGCCAGAGTGTACTGGCCAGTAAAACTATTTACTTCTAATTCTGTGCTTGTTACACTAGTGAATGTTGCAATACTTGGAACTAATTTTAATGCAGTCATTTTTAATACAGACACAAACATATCTACATATGAGATATCCTAATATCCATTTCAGGTTATTGTAGTGTTATTAAACAGAACTATGACAAAAAAGCTACAGCCAATTCATTGCCTGTGAAGAAGCTAACACAAACATTATAAAAATCGAACTTAACAGTGAATTTAATAGTATTTTCCCTAGGACTTAAAGGCAAATATTACTCTGTATTAATTTACTGCATATGCATGTAAATTTATATGCATGTGTATGTATGGACACAATTTATTTTGAGTATCAGTATATATTTGCATGGAAAAAGCTAAGTTTGGGCTGATGTGACAGGCCTGAAGAACTTCAAGGGTTTAAGAAACCAGCTTCTTAAGGAGCTGTCTATTAATCATCAACCAAAAGTCACACTGGAATTACAAACATTATGCAGTGACCATTCCCTCATCCTTCATTTACTGAACAAACAGCTACAGTGTATTCAGTACAACACATGACAAAGTACTTGTGCCTGCTAATGTATTACTAATTAGTGTATCTGTATATTCATACAAATATATATACTCATATTTATACACAAACTCACTGCACATTTGTATTTTGTTTAAGTATGAAATACTAAAGTTCTAATTTCTAAATCTAACCTATAATTTTATCCGAGTCCAGACAAATTCCTATTGAAATCAATGATGAATAAGCCAAAAAGCACATTCCCCTAAAAAACCTCGCAGCCTCTCTGCAAAAGATAGCATTATAAAATCATCTTTATCCACAATAAATATCACCGTATTAATTTCTGCTAGAGAAGTATTTATAAGTAAATCTGCCAAGAACAACTTGATAAATGCCAGAATGTTCAGAGCACTAAATCGCCATGCATTTTTTAAATCTAAAACTTGGAATTGTGATTTATTGTTTCTAATGCACGTTACTAAGAAAGCAACAAAACGTGAACAATTTTTAGGAAATTGTTGTAATATTGTTATTATTAAAAATATATAAGATAAATTTCCTTAACCAGCACACTCGTTTCCTTCTCTGTCTTCTCTACTGTAAAGAGAATTTCTTATCCATGCTTCCAAGGGTCTATTTCAGGCACTATCAATCCTCCTAACCTCACAAGCTGTGTCCCAATATCTTCATATGGCCAAAAGCCAAAGGAAACACACTATTTACCTGAGAGAGGAAGGAAAAGAGAATTCTGGGAGGGACTCAGAAGAACAAGATGACAACGTCTCTTTTCAAGGCCCACCACGGTTGTGAAAAGGAACTGAACCATTGCCCACGTCCCAGGGACAATCAGTTAATGCCGGCCTCAACAGCCAGAAATAAGGATCATCTAGCAGCACCACACTACTGCTTGTCAGGTGACAATCACACCTTTGCCTGGACCACTCAAGCTGACAAATATTCAGAATAACAACCTGGCTGCATTTCTTTATTTCATATCTGGCCTTGTTCCACATCTATGACCTTATCTCCAAGTCATATTTGCTACACATTTCATTCCAGACCAACTGCTTCTTTTTCTTTTCCCTTCTAACTATCAGCTTTCTACCTTCAACAGTTTTTTTTCTGATACCTTGCAATCACTTTTCCTCAGGAAGTATATGAAGCCTCCTCCAAAGCAGTTTTAGTTGGCTTTCAACACAAATCACAAGGCAGACACCAACAAAATCGCTAACCATTTATATTTTAAATGTTCTGATACATTCTGCAGCACAAATCCTTGGAACAGATGACAACCAGTTATGACATGAGGTGCACTTACACATTATTGAAATTTGGGGATGAAGATGTCCAGCATATTGCTTTATATACAGGTTCTTAAGATAAATGCTTTCAAATTCAACATTTTTTCCTAGAACTAGATATATCAGTAGCTTCAGACTCTGAACACAAACCTCAATTATAGAAGTTATATGCTTAAAATTTTTGATCACTGCAAAGACCCAAATTAAAAAACAGGTATCACTGATGTTAATTCAACTGGTGAACATATTAATATTTTTTGTTTTACTTGGAACATCTTGAAATGTCTATCTTAAGGAACTAATTAAATATAAATCACAAATTTGAAGAGGCCTTAAAACCTCAACATAACAGAAAAGAATAGGTTAGCGTAAAACTTGGTAGTGTGCATTAACATGTCGCTACCAGGCCTACTGAAAGGTATTTCTGAAGCAGGTCAAACACAGTCGCTTATGAAGGCTGGCAAATGTACATGGATAAACCTGTCAGAATTACTTGATAGTGCTGAGCAGCAGAATTTACTGTGTCAACATATTGCCCAATTTCTGAGGGCAGGGAGGGGGGCAGGGAGAAGGAGGAAGGGGGAAAAAAAGAATTTTAAAAAAAGCCAACCAGAACCCAGACAGCAAATATTTCATTTTTATATGAATTTTAATTCCACTTATATCAGTGTAACTGAACAGTTTACTCCTATTGATAGGATGGTTTCAAGACTTGTTTGGCAGTTTGTTAAATATGGGAGAGATCAACATTAACTCAGATGAAAGTCTTGTAAGCAAAATTGATTGGCTTGTATTAAAAGGAGCCTAACTGGAAAAAAAATACACAAATCAGACTGTTATTCTAACAAGTGCTGATAGTATTCTAAGTATTTGCTTACAGCTGCACAGGAAAATATCAGGTTAAAGTTACAGAGAAGAAAACCAGCTTCCAAATAGCACAACTTTAATTTTAAAATCAAATGAGCTATTCTTTAAAAATATTTATCCATTTTTTCCCAGTGATGAATAAGTACCTGTTAGTATAATTTATGACAATTTACAGACACAATAATAACGTTGTGTATTCATTAAAGAGGTATCTCACTGACCAAATCACAGAAACAAGCCCATTTACTGTTGTTTACCCTAATAATTCAAATTCAACATATTTTGTAGTGTCTTACATGTGAACAATTTAAAAAAAAAATTGGAAATTGAAACACATTCCCTATTCCTAAGAAAGTACTAGGAGCTATATTCATTATTTTTATGTTGCTGTGCTTTGTGCAACAGAGTAGTTTCACCAGGCATATTGTGTGTAAAGTATAATCTTCCTCCAGGCTTGAGTGCTACAGAGATATTGACCAGCAGTTCACCCACTCCACCTTCATTTAGGGTAGCCAATAAAAATTAGCAACTCTCCCTTTAAACAGAATGAAGCAGCAAAATGAAATGTCAGGGCTGACTATAAGGTGCCCTCTTTGAATGGGACTGGAAAGTGCACAGGAATGCATATGTTTTACTTGAACCACATCTTAAAGTAATGGGGGGGTGATTTTTTTTTTTTTTTAACTTTTTTTTATTACTAAGTGTCAATCTAGATACTATTCTTACCATACGGGTAATCTGAAAACATTTGAGAGCTCATACTGGCTGAGGAAACGATTACCTAAAAAAAAAGCATATATGAATGATTTAACTGTATTTCAAAACAGAAAATTTCAATTTGTCTGAGACCAAAAAAGCTAACCTATAAGAAATTTGAGATTCATTTCACCTTGTATCAATAAAACTGCAAGTGCATGCTCTGCTTCTTTCAACTTAAAATGGATTTCACACCATAACAGGTTCCATTCTGCATTAAAATTGCAAATCTTCTATGTGGCCCAGTTTCAGCTGCAATCGATCTGCTTTGTCGTCACAGACAAAAAAAAAAAAAAAAAAAAAAAAAAAAGCAAAGGGCACTGCAGCTTTAAATATTTCAGAGCTATGTAGCTAGTAAATAGACTCCATTGCAATATGGCTCTGAAGGTCGTGTCCTATTGTCTCTTTTCTCTGCAAATACTTTGAACAGCATAAAATGGTTTATTTCATACAATACCTACCTGCCATTTCTAAATCACGCCAATTTTATTAGGCTTTTCCTTGCTGGAAAGGACAGATATGCCACTCTTTCCATACACACCCATGCCGCTTCTAGATGTATTCTAGGCATCCACTGTGAATCTAACAGTGGGGTTTATATATCAGACATATACAGCTTTTCATAAATATACCTTATGCGAGCAGACTCCCTATTAAATCCCACCATGACATAAGGCCAATTAGTTACTTCAATTGTGATAAAATAATTAACCGGATTTTAGATCAAGAATCATCTTCAGTTAAAATTAACATGCCAGTTAGAAAACTGAAGCCAGCAATTTAAATGTCTCCTGCTTCTCACAGATTGAGAATATGAAAAAAAATGATCACACACAGCACCAATAGAGCACAGCTTGCCAAACCTGTTTTTCATGAAGGAAGGCTATTACCTTTCAGATGTTAAATTAAAAAAAATTTTTAAAAAAGAAAGAAAGAAAAAAAAGCCTTGTCATATTTAAGAATAAGTTACAGGAAAAGTAAAACTATAAACCTTAAGCCAGAATTTTGAATCTTTGTGTATGCACTCCCCTAGGATCAACCCCATTTCTTTCATATAAGGCGACGATTCGATGCAAATGAGAACTATGGAGATGGCTCTCGGATAGAAGAGTAACATGAAATACACCCCTGCAAGAAATACAAGTTTGCGACAGCTGTCACCAGGGAGAAGGTGCATGGAGACATTTACCTGAAAAGGCAACAGATTGTTGCCATTGTCCGTCCTGAACGCATTGTCTTCCATCCAGGATTTGGGGGTTAAGGGTGCAGCTCGTGGGAACTTCGGAGGGGCAATTACATTGCTGGAGAACGGTTTTTTTAGGGGTGAAATGGGATTGAGGGGGGAGGGTACGCCGACCCCCACTCCCACGCCGACCCCCACTCCAACTGCCCTTCGAGGGTCCCTACCAGCCTGCAGCCCACCCCAAGGGTTGGAAGGTGTACTCCAAGCCGCGTTTTGATGGTTATTCCAGCTGGAGGAGGAAGAAGAGGAGGCAGAGGACGAAGACGGTTTGCTGGTCATGATGGGCTGATGGCTGTAAGCAGCATTTCTCTGGGCAAAGGGGGCCTGATTAGGGCTCACAGGTGACCTCCGCTGCTGCTGCTGCTGCTGCTGCTGCGCTTGCTGCTGCTGCTGCTGCTGTTGGTGGTGTTGAGTCTGAGCTAGGCCGATTTGAGGAGAGAAAGTGCCACCAAATACAGGGTTGACATGGTGTGGAAAATTCTGGAAAAGCATTGTCCCATTGACCGGAGTAATTCCTTGGAAAAAGCTATCATCCACCGTGCTTGTGGTCCCCGTAGACCAGGTGCTGCCGAAGGAGGGAGACAAGGAGGTGCCGGCTGCAGGTTCTTGTTGAGGCTGGTGAAAGCTCAAGCCAGGCAAAATGGGAGACTCCATCTGCATCTTCTCCTTGCTATTTTGGGAAGGAGCCGATGTGCCGATACTAGTCACTGCACTGTTGTCTTCTGGTTTGGGCGTCTCCGCCGAGATGGGTGTAGAGGGGGCTTCTGCTGAGTTTGGGTCTTGCTGCTGCTGCTGCCGCTGCTGCTGGGGCTGGGCTTTGCTTTTGTCCATCAGTAAATCATCCTGCATGGTTTGCGCAGCTGGAACGGCAGGGGAAAGAACCACAAAGACAGATTATTAACATTGTCATTCATACCACCAAGCAGGCTCTTCTAATCGTTCGCCGGCCAAAAATCTCGCCCTATTGCTGGTGCTGCGCTGGAGCAATTGGCAAAGCCGTAATCCTCCCCCCACCCCCCACAGGAACATGTAACCTTTGATCGTGCTAGATTGCCTTTAAAATATTTTTTAAGATGCTTCACCCTTTTGGATGCCTTGTTTCCCTTCAGTCTAAATGAGAGATGTGCTTATAGGGCAGAGATATACAGCAATTTCGCCACGTCTCTTTTCTCTTACACCGGAACTCAGAGCTCTCACCCTGCAATGAGAAACTGATTCTGGTTCCTGTTTTTCCAAGCACCCTCCTCCTCCTCCGCCTCCTCCCCCTGGCTATTTGCATACGTCAATAAATACTGCTGCGTCCTTCAGCAAGGTTAAAAAGACACGGGGCTTCGCTCTTCTCCACCCCCTTTTTCTATTAGGGGACCTTTAAAGGAGCCGGGTACCGATTTTCCGTAATTAACAAACAAGCTTTCAATTATTTCCATGTATCACAGAGAGAGCACACGGGGAGCCTCGCACCGAGACGGGAGCGGCTCGGAGCTGCAAGATCCTTTTCTAGCCTTTTTCTGCTTGCTCAGGGCACCAGAAGGGATGGCAAGGACGGGACGAGGGACAGACAGACAGACAGACAGACAGACAGACAGACAGACAGACAGACAGACACACGCACACAAAGCAACCGATGGGTGTTACATTTGCCTTCAGTGACCTTCCGATCTTTCCGTGTAAAATGCCATTTTGCATCAAGGCAGTCCTCTGCTTAAGGGTATTTCTACTCACTGTATTTCTATATATAAAATAATCAGTCATTAGTTCATTGGGGAAAAAAAAAATAAGGTCAAAATGAGCAGATCTAGGAGGTATTATTACACTATGATGCTTTTACAATGAAAAACAAACATGAGGAGAATTGAAATATCTACAATATAGACATGCCACACGCTAAAAGTCATCTTATGTGCATAAGACAGACTAGTGATGCAAATTATTTGTTAAATCAATACATAAGCTGACGCTTTAAAAAGTAAACATATGTAAAAGAGTTGAGTCATACCTGCAAGAAATGCTTCATTTGAAACAGGACATGTTATGATTTGATTATTATTTTGCAAGACAATAATAATAGCTAATTACCACTGCTTATACAGTCATCAATGAAGAGCAATTGCATGAAACTAGAACAGGAACCTACACATATTGCAGACTTTTAGTCAATTAAAAAGATTGTTCTAAATCTCAAAACTATATTAAATGAGCCAAAAATCACTTAATTAGCTATGTCAAAGATTGTCATCACTGAATACCTAATTGCACTTCGATTGAGTTAATCATATGACATGTACTTCCCTAGGATTCCATTTTTTAGGATTGTTGTTTCATGTAACATTAAAAGACATCAAGAATTTTTAGATGGTTCATATATACCTTTAACATTTTTTTCTTTGTTTCTTTCTTTTAAATCTCTTCTGAGCTATACACACACTTCTTAGTTAAAATGAACGCCAGGACAGTTTTCTTTTACCCGGTAAGTTACTGCTCATGCTCCCTATTATTTACCTGTTTAGTATGTAAATCAAACAGCAAGGGGTCATGAACAGACTATGTAAAAATGGAGTAAACTATTGCAGCTCTAACAGGCCGCTCTGCTGCTGCTGGTGGGGGTGCAGAAAACCTTGTGAGGCAGTTTAAAGCAGTACTGCCGTAAAACATAATATACCAACCTCTGCATAGTGTTCCATTAGCTTCATTTCTATCAAAATAGTATTATTCCTAGGGCTAGATTAAATTGCTGATTATCCCACATCAGAGAGAGAAAATGATTATATGTATCCCTGTCCTGGTTCTGAGCTATCAGTATAAAAATATATTTAGAGAGAAAAACATAGCTGAAATGTTAAAATTCTATTGTCAATAAAGTGTGTTTAAATCAGCTAGCATCTAGATTATCTATAGTGACTAGCACAGCAATTGCTTCAAATATGTACCATGATGTAGCTACCTGGTTTTGAACTTTATCCTAAGGACTGTAATCCACATTTGTTTTCATATTGCTTCTTAAAGGTAAAACTCACTGCACAATTCAACCCTCTTGTCAAGGTCAAGACCTACCTTTGATGAATGAAGCCAGCCTGAATGGAAAAACACTGGAACATAAATGACTTTGAAAGACAGGCCAGCCAGTGTCTATTGTTGGACTAATACGCAGTACCTCTTGATTGTTTGCTGGTGTAAGTATTTGTACAAATTTACAATCCAGTACAGGAAATCTATATTCCCACAGCGATACCAGCACCATTTGCATGCAGTAAGCCACACAGTCAACACAGAAATTTTTAAGGAACAGTTACCTTTGGATTTTCTGTATTTAAAGATCAACAAAATGACAGTATATTTATTTTCTTCTTTCGGGTTTGGTATTTGACAAATAGTCGACCACTCTGGCAAGAGCACTTTGACAACTGGGAGCTCTCAGCGCATGCTCTCCCCAGGAATCATGGGGTTTGGAGTCTGAGCTATGGATGGCATTTCCCTGCTGCCCATCCTCAAAGGAAGAGGGCTCGGAAAGAAAAATAATATGTACACCCTTCTGCCTTTCAAAGAAAATTGCTGCTATCTGAATCACCAGCTCTAGGAAAATAAATATCTGTCAGACTGAGCTGAAAGTGAATAAATATGCAGTTCAACTTATGAGCCTGGGTCAAAATAGCTACCTGTTCTGAACAATTGCCAGACAAAGAAATAGTTCTAGCGTTTTCAAACTTCCTTCCAAACTTCTAGTATAAGAAATTAATTTTGAGCTCATACCAGCTTCAAAGTATTCAACTAGTACGAAGAAGATAGTGTCACGTTGTTAAACTGAAGAAAATCTATTTTGTATGCTGCAGTTCCACATTTCAGCTACCTCCTTTCTTCTACCCATTATCCACAGATCTCCAACCTCCACATCAATATACAGCCTGACAGGAGTTCCCCTCATATTAATATTGTGATGATTAATGTAGGCTAGCTAAAGTTTTCAGAATATTTTTATCGGCACTTGTGTTGTCTTGTACTGGTCCATGAATTACTCTGGATATTTATTCTGGGTAATTATTCATATTATTAATTAGTTAGGACCAAATACTAATGTTTGCATGGAAATTACATAGCTGAAAACAGAAGTATGAAAATATCAGCATTTAATAAAATTGCAAGCTGATTTTTCAAAGGATGAAATATGCATAGCTTTATAGGTGAAAGAGAGCTGAGACAGATAAATTAGGGCAGTTGAAAGTGTGTTATTAAAACACTTATGTCTCTGCTTTCTACAGTCTGTTTATGTTGGACAATATGGTCTACCTGCCTTAAATCAATGCTGTAATTAGGAGTTTCTCAACACTTGCTCTAACCTGTTTGTGCTACTCTGAATCATTAAGGGCAAGAAAAATGCCCTTGAAAAACAGCAGCTGAAAATACTTCATCTGTTTCAACATCCCAGCTAGCACAGGGCTGGCTCTAGGCTTTCTATACCCTTCCTTTATATTCCTATTTACTTCTGGGTTATTTGCTTTTCAGATCATTTGAGGATTGGTGTGGAAGGGGCCACACCATTGCTGACAGTACTTCCCAGGAGACAGCTTCACTTTGCAGATCAATTATTAAGATAAGGAAAGTGCTCATGATGATATTCACAAATGGAGAAGCACTCCAGAACCAAAGAAAATGAGAACATAAAGGCAATTTTTTATCAAGTAGGCACTAGAAGAAAAACATTTTTTATTTCTATCAGACAACTCTTTCCTAACTCTAAGTTAAAAGATGATAACAACAGCTGTATCAGAACATAAGAGCTTAATTCAATCTGGTATCTGAATTTCTTGACCTGGGCCCATTCCAACGAAACAAATGTAAGAAAGGGCCACATAAGCCTAGCTAATTCAATTAACATTGAATTGAGTGTATTTTTATTTTATGAAATTCATTATGAAGCAATTCAAGCCTACTATGACTAACACACCACGCTAGTCTTTTTGCCAGTGAATATTCCAGCTAGCTTGAAGGTTAAAATGAAGTATTATGCTACTGAACAAAACAAGTTTTATTGTAGAAACATTTTTCTTAGTTTAGATTTGTTATGTTCCTTGTCTTTTTAAAGATGGAATCATGTAAATTAAAAAAATGCCTAATCTGTCTTGTAATTTGATTTTGCATATTACTATCTTAGCAGTTAAAATGCAGTTTTGCCAAACTAGAACACTTCCATATTGCCAAGTTACTTAGCTTTGCTGGAAACACTGAATAATTCCAACACCCTTAATGCTGTCAGATCAAAAGAACTGTATTAAAATACTCCTCCTTCATTATTTGGCCTCTTTTTCAGGTCTCACTGAAATGCTCAGATAATTATTTAATATACCTCTCTATTAGTCTTACAGTAATTGCTTGTCAACTTCTTTATTAAGGTTAAAGCTGTATGGATTTGTTATCAAACAAATTTGTATTCTAAAATGTGATCTTTTGACATATATCTGAAGCTAAGTTCAGGGGTCATTTTTAAGCTCTAGATGGCTTTACTTCTTTTTGATGATTTTCATTAAGGTCTGTACTTCCCTTCAAATGTGCAGTTTTATTTAATACAAAATGGCTGCGTCTCTGTTAATATCAGTGAGGCTGAGCTCAGTCAAATTGCAATTAGTAGCAATCATTTTCCCTCATTTTGCTTTGGTGAAAAGGAGTCTGCTCCCAGGAGAGTTCTCTCTGTGCTCAAATGCAGCTACTACCAGGTGAAGGTAAGAGAGGACAGATGGAGACAGTGCGAAGAGCATCATGGAGACAGAAGAAATGAACAAAGATGACTCTGTTTAGGGATGATCTGGGAAGCAATAATTTAAAAAATGAAAAAAAAACTGCAAGAGGCAACCTGAGATTTACAGTGGAAACTGCCATCGCAAAGAAGGAAGCAAGAAGAATAAAAAGCAGAAAGAAAACTAAAAGAAAAAGGGCATGAGGGAGAGTGAACTGAAGGAGGAGATTGTTAAGGAGAATAAAGCAAGCATTTGAATAGAGCAGCTGCATATCCGGTCTTGTTAAGGGGAGGAGATGAGGATGGAATGACAACTCTTGCTCTGTCATGGAATAAGGGTTTTTTTCTCAAATTTAGAATGATTTAGTTATATATACATAATTTAGGATCACACTTCAATTCTGAGAACAGCAGACAAATGGAGAATACGTCCCCCAAGCTGTCCAACAAACTCCTGAACAATAAAAAGGCACAAATCACTTTTTAAATTTCAGGATCTTTAAGCTATTTATGGCATAGTTTGGGTTGGAGGGGACCTTTAAAGGTCATCTAGTCCAATCCCTCTGCAACAAGCAGGGACATCTTCAACTGGATCGGGTTGCTCACAGCCCCATCCGACCTGGTCTTGAATATTTCCAGGGATGGTTCATCTACCACCTCTGTGGGCAACCTGTTCCAGTGTTTCACCACCCTCATCATAAAAGAATTCTTCCTTATGTCCAATCTTAATCTACCCTCTTTCAGTTTAAAACCATAACCCCTTGTCGTATTATGTATGCTATTATTTTTTTATATTTCATGTTTGGAAAAAAAGCAAGGGGGGAAAAAAATATCCAAACCTACCAAGTATTCACTATTTGACCCGATATTCAAGTTTCCTCCAGTCGTGTCATCCCTTCCTGTGCCAGTGGTAGAGAAAAATGTCTGCCTTTGCCACGGACTGTTCTTCAGCCTCAACTGGTAGCCAAGAGATCCTGAGTCCTGGTTACATTTCTTCAGGTAAGTATTGCTCACAACCATTATTAGTCATCATGACCTCACAGCTTTAACCTAAATGGCAGACAACTAGCATATCCTTCCCACTCCAAAGCTAAAATACAGAAATTGCACAACTCGCATTACTTTAGGACTAAAAGCAGCTTCCCTACCTCTATTTGTAAGATTTGAGATTAAATATATAGATCTAAGTATTTGGCTAGTCTAGCTGATCAGTGCTCTGGCCAACAGACAATGCATTTATTCCAGAACAAGGTTAGAGACCAGAAACTCTGATGTCTAATATTGCTCTTATGTTTGACGAACGACTGTAATTAGGACAGCGTGTATTAGGTTCTCTTCCAGGAAGCTCTGCCTATATGGTTAACTCAGGCCACTGTACCTCCAAGGCTTCTCAACAGTGCAAGCAAACTCAGTTTTCATTGTCCTAAGAATAAGTACAACATGAATTTTCCGGGATAGGGTGTCAGCATGATGCCATCTTCATACCTGCTTTTACACATACTTCTGTAATGAATATTTACATCACTGTAATTACTTTACCATTCCTGTTTATGATACTTGTAGCAATCAGAAAAGAAACAACACCCCCCTACTCCATACATATGGTAAAGGTCCAAGTCCAGATATTTTACATACATCTTTATGACGCTTTTCTCTCAACAGAGACTCTGAAAACCAGACTGATTTTTCCCTCACTAAGGCAGCATGGTCAAAGAATCCAGTATATTCAGCAGTTTCCTTCCTATTCTACCTGATCTCTTTAGTCGTGTATTTTGGTACATAACCATGCAATCGCTACTCGTCTCAGCCAAGACCAGAAGCAGGTTGATGCAGCTGCTCAGGGTGGGGAGAGCCCAGAGAGAGCTACCTTGTACAGCAGCTGCAGCCTAACAAACCTGTAATTTACGCAAGGTATCAAAGAGCAGTTGCACATAGCAAAGCAATTTATTAAATACATACATACTTCTGAATGATATATAACCTGAGAAGCAAGATTCGAATCTGATCTTTACTCATCAGCCTTCCCAAGAAGCTGGAATGTCACCGCTGCCTCTGAAAGGCAGGATCTCGCCCTTTGCTGGATGCGCCTCTACATGGATGCAAAACCGCCTTACACTTGGACTGAGAAGAGGGAGACAGACACTAATGCTGGACAAGAATGGCAAGGTGACTCCTGTCCAGGTGCTAATCATAGAATCATAGAACAGTTTGGGTTGGAAGGGGCCTTAAAGATCATCTCGTTCCCCCCCCGCCTCCCCGTGCCATGGGCGGGGGCGCCTTGGTTCTATAAAGGCTTTTAGCGTCCGCATTTCCAGTTTCCCAGGCTGCGACGCTCTGTATTGACTCCGGGACACGTGACACAGTTCATTTGGAAGCACTTCAGCCGGATTACTTTCCCACCGGGGCTCACGCCTACGAACCGGAACGCGAGTGGCCGCCCCCAGCCCCGCCTCGGGCACCGGGGCCTCGTGCACGCACAACCGCATCCCTCTCCGGGGCGGGGAGAATGACACGGGACTTTAAGCTCCCGGCGGGACTACATTTCCCAGCGTGCCGCGGGTGCCCCCCCTCCCTCGGCGCAGGCGCACGGCGTCGCGCTGCGGCCGGGGACGGGCGTCGCGGCCGCGCTGACCCCGCGGAGGAGCCGCTGAGCGCCTGGGCGGCCCGGGCCCGCGCAGCTCCGCGCGCTCCGCCTGCAGGGAGGGGCCGGGGCGGCGGCGCAGCCTCGCGCCCCCTCGCCGCGCGCGCCCGAGGCGCCTTTGTCCGGCCGCGCCGCCATGGCCGAGCAGACGGGCCTGGCGCTGCCGCAGGGCACCGACAGGTACGAGACGCCGCGCCCCCGCCGTCCACCGGGGGTGGATTCGCTTTTGGGCTTCTGGGAACTTTGGTGGCCCCGGGGAAGGGGTGCGGCGCTTGGGCGGGAGGAGAGGCCGGGGGTGCGGGAAGCGCGAATGCGGCGCCGAGAGACGGCAAAGCTGGACCGGCTTTACGCCTGCTCTTGCCGCTTGTTGGGGTCTTCGAAGAAAGCCTGCGATTTCAGGCCCTCGGGCACGTGGTGTGGATTTTGACGTTGTCCTGCGCAGAGTCAGGAGTGGGACTCGATGATCCTTGTGGTTTCCTTCCAACTCGGCACGTTCTACGATTCTGTGGTTGCTCCTCGTATTGCTTTTAGACCTAAAAGCTGCTTTGGCTTAAGCGTAGGGGAGGAAGGATGCTTACTATCTCTTAAATTATATTTCCTACACCTGTTTTGTCGTTATGCTTTTATGTAGCACTTTCATCGTGTTCTACTGAGAACTTAAGATTGTTTATGTATAATTTTGAGTCATCCTGTAAGCCCTTAGGACCCGCCCATGGAAACAAAAAGAAATATATAGACTTTTATTGCGGGAATTATGGTAGTCTGGTAATTGAAGATTGGTGCCCTAAAAAAATTAGGCTTCTGTTGATGACCCTGTCAAGTTTTCATGATAAGGAAGCAAAGAAAACCTCCTAGTTTTCCAGGTTCGCTGCTAAGGAAAGGTCCTTAGGGGAATAAGGATTTAGCGTAATATGGAAGGTTATCAGGCAGGGGCAGAACTTGTGCAGCCTGGGAAGTGAGGAGGAAAAATTTCACTTTGGCATGGAAGGAGGATAGAGGTGAGTTGGAGAGAGAGTCAGGGAAAGTTGTTTATGGTTTAGAAAAACTGAAGAAGTAAGAGGTGACAATGGGATGATTTAGGTTAAAATGTGGAGCAATGCCTGTCAAGGAGGCTGGCAGTGGAGAACCAGCAGTGCAAATCCAAGAAGTAAGAAGAAGGAGGTAGATTTTTAGAAATACTATTAGTAAAGTATTCAGTTTATGTTTTCAAGTTCTAGGAAACCATGGTACATATTCTGAGTGGACTCCCTGCTCTCTGTGGTGGTTTTATCATACCATGATGTCCTACTTCACTTTTTTTTTGGCAATGGCTGTAAGAAGGTGTTCATAATGTGTTATGAGCAGCTGTTAGTTAATTAAAAAGAGGGAAATTAGTTAACCAGTTTACTGTCCTTCAATTGTTATGTGGAGTGGATATGTGGGGTCTGATGTACATTTGATATTCTTGTATCCTTTCAGCTTTGTGAAATTGTAATTTGTATCTCAGGCACTTTTCAAAATGTTTTTTTCCAGTAAACTTGGAGTTGATATAATCTAAAGCAATTGGGAGTGTCCCTGACTTTCTTAATGAGAACAGTGGGGGAAAAACTTTTAAGTACCTAGGTAGTATGAAAGGAGGCATGAAGAAAGGCTGCAGCTTTCATATGAGACTATATTGGGCTCAGTGTAAGAAAGTTTAGAAACAGTAGTGTGAGGAGTGATGAATGGACCATTAAGAAGGAGTCAAATATTTTTAATTAGAATTTAATTCAAGGTACAGCACAATACCCACGGAAGGATATTGGAATAACTAAGACTTCAAAATGTAGTCAGTTTAAATAATTTTTCAGTTAAATATTTAGATTATGGAGCAAGGTTACACTGGAAGAAACCAATTTTCCTTCACTACTTTTTTTCTGAAGGCATACGTAACTGTTTTCACCTGGTATGTAGTGATGAGCAGGTTAAACCTGCATTATTTCACATTAGGGGGGCTAAACTGTAGATGAATGATCTGTAGGGATTCTGAGGGGTTGAAATGCCTCTACGAATCTATTGTCTTTATTGCTTATGACAGTTGTTTTGCCATGTAAGAGGAGAAAGTAAGTATTCAAAAGCTTAAGAGTAACTGTTAATGGATTATAACTTAATGCAAAGCACATACTTTTAAATTGAATTCAGATCTCTTAGCGAAGGATGCAGAAAACAGCTTTTCAGTGAAGAAGACTTTAGTTTGATACTAATAGATAAGTCATTAAGAGGGGGAAAAAAATAGCATTTTCTTTTGTTTCTAATACCAGGTCAGTCACACTGCAAGTGGTGATGTCCTGTCATATCAGGAGTAAGCTTTGCTGCAGGTCTGAATGGGTGCACTGTTTCGTATACAAGGGTCAGAGCTCTTGCAGAAAGTTCTTTAATTATGTATTTGTGAAAGAGAATGAGTGGCTTCTCTTGACTCTTACCTTGTACATCTGTATGATTAAACGTGTTTTTTTCCTTATTAAAACAATTTGGATTTCTCCAGTGTAAGGAGTGTCTTGATAGCATCTCAACTTTGTTGCCTGGGATTAATCTTCTATGTGTTTTGCATTCCATCTTCCTTAAATTTCTCTACAAAATTTCATTCTAGAAGCAAACTACACATTTGTAACAAAGAGGGTAAATAGCTGTCAAGGTCTGAGGCGTTTGTTACTTGAAATTTCTAGCTAAGGATATTATACTTGCCCGAAGGATTGGCTGCATCATTAATATAAGAAGCATGAGAAGCAGACATGACCATGAAGTGACACTGTATTCTGAAGTTTTCCTAACTGCAGCATTTAGGAAAGTATCCAGATGATTATCATGATCATTTCTGGCCTCAAAACTGGAATTTACATCCCTCTTGTTAATTATTTTTCTTCTAGCTCATGCTTAAATAAGAGGCCTAGATAATAGCCTTGAAATGCCATCCTTTTCTGCATGCTAAATTCTTTGCAGTCTGTAGTAAAAGGGCAGTGTTCTTGGACTGATGTGTGTGCTTAAAGGCAGTGATTAGTAGTCTGTCTGAATGGTAAGGTTTTATTACTTTTTATCACTTTATTCATGTTGTCTTAATGGATAAATTACAGAATGATAGGAATTTCCATTAAAGAATGGAAATGATGTGGCAGGGTTTTTTGTATGCTGTAGATCCACGTAAAAATGTTTTTCAAGTTTTGTTTAAACATAGTTGTCAGATTACATGAAAGTGTTTTAGAGATTATAGCTATTACTCTATGGAGTGCACAGGGCAAACTTAACTTGAAAGTCAATCCTAATGCATTTGTCAAATTTTAATAGGCAGGGGCCTGTTAAATATTATATACGCATTTTTAACATAAAACCATTATTTTAAGGAAATACCGAGGAATATTATTTTCTGAACGAGTTAGGATGTTGAATGTTTTACAGTGAAATTCCTGTGCCCAGTATGCCAAGATCATGACCAGAGTCAGTCCTCCTTGTGCTTTCAAATATAATTTTGAAAATAGACAAAAAACCTTCAGGGTTTTATGGGTTTTTTTCATGTTTCTTTTTCAATTAGGTCCTATAGGCTTTCTGTGCTCAGCACTGTTTGACAGCACTTCTTCTAGCTACCCTGTGTAGCACCTGTTACAACAGGTAGTCTCTCTTAATGCATTTGTCAAACTTTTTCATTCTGAGTAACTTTGAAGATATGTTGAACTTTCTGGCAGATTGTGCTGCTCTATTAGATTAAAAACTTAATCCTTTGAATACCTAGCATTTTTCCTGTATCTTTTGATTGTCAAATATCATTTGGCTTTACCTCTCCTATATTTTAGTTATGTTTTTAAGCAGAACTAATGTGTAAATTCAATTTGGTTTTATGTCTGTTGCTACATCTTGTCAGTCTGCTGTTTTATAGATTTCTGTAATAGCTTGCATGTATTGCCAGGACTTCAGTTGGCTGTGATCCTGTACTACTTTGTGTTCTTACGGAGCTTATAGATGGGGTACTCCTACAGATGTGCCTACTCCTGCACTGCCCCCCACTGAACCTCAGCACTACAGACAAGCTGGTGCCACAAGTGGGGAGTCTTCAGACAAAATGTTTAAGGCAAATAGATAAACACAGTCTGACTTTACAGATACATATAACAAAACAAGACTAATAACCAGTTACCTTGCTGTGCAGTATTTTTACTGTGTTGGTTGAGCAGTCACTTTCTGAAGTGACAAGACTTGAGAAACAGTCGTTAAACGTGTACTTGATATCACAGAGTTGATGGCAAGCCCATGTTGACAGAAAACCTAGACAATGTAAATATTCAGTGTGGTCAGATTTTTAAAACTATTACTTTTGTGATGAATATATTATAGGTGCTCTCTGATATAGTCATGAAGGAAGTCTGGTCAATCTCTTGTTCCCAAAAACCCAAATGCTTAGCTGCACAGTAGCTTTTCCCTAGTTATGTCAGTGCCTATATCTACCTTAATAGGAGCCATAATGCTAAAATGTACTCATATTTTTAAGCTTTATTCTGTTGACTTCCTTTGGATTGTGTGTGGATTGGTTTTGCAATTGGTTATACCAAGGGTTTGGAATGCTGGGTTTTTTGTTTTTTTTTTTTTTTTTTTAAAGCATGTTCTGTGGTAGTAGTTTGTGGTGCTTCTTATACGATATGACGTAAAGATAAGCCCTGCTCCCTCCTTCCCTTGTATTTGCCAGCTGCCTGGAACAGTCACTTTTGCTTTTTGTTCTTTCAGGATTCAGATATGTTTTTCAAAATATGGTAAATAATCTGTTGAAGGCTCATGCGGGTACATGCTGAAGAATCAATGTAATGATAGTTTTAGGGTGGTTTAACTTTTGATTTCACATGCTTTATTTTTGGAATGGATAGCAGTTGGTTCAGTTGTGGTCGTTATGCAGCCCTCCTTCATAGAAACTAGAGTAAATTCATATGACTGTTTTGTCTATCTAGTCTTGCCATTCCTTATTTAAAGAAGACAATGGAGTTGAAATTGCAGGTAGACTTTAAAAGCAGTTGAAGATAAAATGTAGAATTATAGTTGGCCTAAGAAATTACTTGCACTGTTAAGAGAGGAATACCATTGCAACTAAGTTTTGTCTTTGCCAGAGCACTGGTTTCTGAGAAAAATGCTAGCAGTTGAGGTTCAAAAGCTGCAAAAAAAGTGAAATCGTGGGGTTTCTGTTTTGGTTTTCTGAACTGTCATCTGATTCAATGCTGATTTTCTTTTTTAAAAGAAAAAAAATAAGCAGTGGTTTTGTACATAATTTTCAGTTGCTCTGTTCATTCAGCATGTGTGCTGGAAGGAATCTTTTGCTTCCTTCTTTGGAAGTGCAGCATTGACTTAGGTTTATTTGGGCAATTAACTGTTGATACTTTAGCAACCAAACAATTAGGTTTAGATTGAGACCTCAGTGTTACAGTTTAGACAGTATAATTAGTGTAATGTGGCCCTTGATTTAAGACCTTTATTCTGAACTCCTTTAACTTGTGGATGTTGAATGCTGCGAATAATCTCACTGACTAAAGTTGACAGGAGTAAATCTTTTTAGGAGTGAAGTTCATCTGGGTAAGATATGCAGAGTAATAAACAACCTAGAAGACAGGATTTATGTAATATTTTTACTTTTCACAAACTATTTACAGTCTCTACAATTTCTCAGTCTGTTCTACTTGTTCTGAATAAGCATACCTCTTTTTGTTGCCCTATGTGAAGGAATTGCTTTCCAAACAACACAGTCACTTTTTTTGAAAGGGGACTTTCCTTGGCTTCTGGTCAAAGTCTGTCAGCAGCTACAAGTACCTGGCTTTCTGTTGTTCCTCTAGAGTAGGCTATGCACGCTTAGAAGGAATAAAGTACAAGAATAAAGAATGGGTTGTGCTGAGTTAATATCCTACCAGAAAGGAAAAAAGGTGTTTCCGTCTGTCTTAACCTCCAACTGATTGGAAACTGATGTTGATATAGGTTGGAAAAAGTGAAGTTTGAAACAGTAATAACTTTCTCATAGCTTGACTTTTTCATCATTCCTTCATCCCAGGTACATCCCTTGCTATTCCAGTTCTCTTTATGGAGAAAGTTCTACTGAGATTGAGTTCTTCCTTTGTCTTATCAGTGAAGATGATTAGTAAAAACTTATTACAGACTTGTAAAATGCCCTTTGCCAATCCGTAGAATAAAAGTGTCAGCATGTGATTTGTAAACTATGTTAACTTTTTTGCCTGTCATTTTATGTGTTTTATATTTCTATCCTTGACCTCTGCTTTGATATGCTTAGGAACAAACATATGTGTGTTAATTGCTGCTTAACTGCTAATTTCTGTCTGCAGACAGAAGGCAATTGTTCCTGCTATTTAAATATGGGGAAAATCCTGAGATTGTATTTATCATTTTTGTTATTAAATATTGGTATTCCATGTATTATCATGGCATTGAAATATTATTTTTATACATTGTATCTGCTTAATCTAAAAAAGCTATATGAAAATTTTTTTATTGACATCTGCTACATAAAAGTGCTCAGACCTCTATAGTAGCACTTAACTGTGATTGTTTCCTTTGGCAGTGTCTTGCAGTGCTCACTGAAGTTAAAACTTTTGACAATTAATGCAAATGCATTGCATAAATATCTTTATAGCAATTTATAGAGAAGGCTCAAGGTTTAGGTATTAATTTTGGAACATCTTTTAAAGCAATACTTAGAACGATAATGAGAATGCCACCTGTTTAGGACTTGTTTGCTTGGTGCTTTTGACAGCTTAACCTGTTTATGGCCTTACTGAGAGTAGGTGGGAAGTTTTGTGTGTGAAAGTGATAGGAGGTTTTTGATGCATCTTATTTTCTTCAGCAACAAAGTGAGTTGGGTGCTAGCTTGTTATGGAATGTAATACCTATATCAAAAGACTTGCTCTTTTTTTCACTAGCATTTGTGGATCAGCCCAAGTAGTAAATCCATCTTCAGTGCAGAAGAATGAGAATACTATTCTGGGCCTGTTTAGCCTGAAGAAGAGGTGGCTTTGGGAGACCTAATAACCTCCTAATACCTGCCAAGAAGGTCGTTGAAAATACAGTCTGACTCGTCTTGTACATTCATGAAGGATGATGAGAACAACAACTGTAAATTTGAACAGAAAAGTTTTCAGCATGTGGGTATGGGAAGTGATGCCATCAAACTTTGGCATAGGTTGCCCAGGGCAGCTGTGAATCTCTGTCCTTAGGGCTTTTCAAGACCCAACTAGAAAAAACTCTGACCTTCCAATCTGAATTCTCAGTGTTACTTCTGCTTTGCACAAGTGGTCTGACTAGAGACCTCCTGTGGTCCCTTCCTACCCAAATAATTCTTTGATACCAGGTCTAGAAGCAGCTCTACATTTAAACAGGGAGACAACAGAGGGCTCATTTGCACCACATGACATGGACATACTGTGCTGGAGTTGCCAATATGGGAGAGGTACAGGCCACTTAATAGTTTTGGGCAAATCTGCACATACCTTTTCTAGCATCTACTCTGAAATCCACAGCCAAAAGTTTAGATGACTTTTTATGGCTAGTGGGACTGGAATCTTGCTTTTTCCTTTTCTCTACTTATTTTTTTTTCTCTGCTGTTATTTTAATGCTAGTACAAGTCCTTTTTGTTTATGGCTTTGTACCATTCAATGAAACTGTGTAGGGTAAGGATTTTTGTGACGGTGATTTTGAGGAAAGGATGATAGGCTTCTTGTCTAACTAATATGGGATAAAAAAAATTTCAATCAAAATCTCTGCTTTTAAATGCTGAGTGCTTGCTACTGTTCTTCTGGTGAGTCATGCAGTCAGTTCAGCAGGGTGCCAAGGAGAGTTCTTTTGCATTATAATCAGACACCTTGGAGTTTTGCTCACATCTATTCAGAATAAAGACATTTTCAATATTTGCCACATTTGGGTGGTGTTTTTTGTTTTGAGATGTTAATGTCCCAAGAATGTCTCTTCTTGGCACTGAAAACTTTCTGGTAATTTTTAAATAGAGCTTTTTGGCTTGTTTTATTGTGCGTAAATCCTCTAATAAGAACAGTAGTTATAAACTGAGAATGACTCGAGTAATAGTGTCTGTTTTATAAACTCTTGAGTGCGAAGCTGTTTTCACAGCTTGAGGACTACACTTCCTATTTTTCTTCTCTCTTTTTTTTTTTTTTAAGAATATAGCAGAAAAATTGCTTACCCAGTATGGTCAGTTTAACCATGAAACTCTGTAGGCACACATACAAAAACTGAAGTTTTATTTCAGAATTACCGTGCCTAAGAATTGAATGTAAAGTGAGTAGCCATAAATTTGGTTTCTAACAGAATAAGTCTATGCTCATTTGTTTACTTTTGTATCAATAGATATTGTGCCAAAAGAATGATTTGTATTTTTACATTACCCATGTAATACTGGAAAATTTCTGCAAGATATTGAGCTCACATCATGCAAACTCTGAGTGGAATGTAACTTTCCATTTTCTGTCTTCGGTCTTTTGATTATCACAGCAACAGTTCAATGTCACAACTGTTCCAGTTTTAGACATGTCAAACATGGTCTATTCTGTATGCGCGTCACTTATTATATTGGTAACATCTGTCATCTACTCTGTATGTGTGCCACAAACGCCACTATTGATATTTTTCTGAGCAATTCTCCTCCCCTATCCCCTTGTGCAGAGCAACATTGTTTAATGATAGTTGAATAAAGCTGTGTGTTTTTACCTTCTGAGACTGGGAATTGTACTTAATGTTCCAGTTTGAAACAGCAGATTAAAAACATCTTGTTACTGATTTTTGAAAACACAGATATGGTTAGTGCTTGATTAAGGAAGCTAGTAAGTAAATGTTAACTTTCTGTTATGGAAAAGTAAATCCTCCAGGAGATACGAAGGACTAATGCTTGCTATCTCTTGTCTGAGAACTTGTAGGAATGAAGGTTAAAGTTAAATTCCTTTGAGTTTGTCAAACACTGTCTTTAACCTACAGCTTGGTTAATAGAGGAAAAATTGAATATTTACCACTCATTGAATGGCACAGGTAATTAAAGAATTCTAACATAGCAATGAAGCAGTTGTGCAGTGATTTGTAACGTTGGTTCATAGGTAGCGTTTTCAAGTAAGCAATGTGCTGTGAGCAGAATTGCTTTGATATCAAGTTTAGCCCCAATGCTAATATCTTTAATTTCTTCAGTTTTGTTAGGAAGTTGTTGGGGGGGGAACATTGACTGGGTAATATTTTATATATGTAATTAAGCTATAGTGGTATCTTAGAGCATTGTAGCATTCTTTTTACAAAGAAATGATCTCCTGTGTTCTAGAGCTTGAGATCAATTTTCTGCTGCCTGAGTTGATGTTTTTAACACAAACCCTTCCCTATCTTCTATTTAACTGTGGTTGTTTAGTATTAGTGATTTGAAGAGCCAAGTGAGTAATTTTCTGTGTGCTATTCTTGATTAAATGTTTGGTTTTTTTCCCACCAATATTTTGTGTGTGTTGGTTTAAGTGTCACTGCTTAACTGGAGAGGGTATTAACTGAGGTACTGAAAACAATGGTGCAAATGTGGTTTTTTTTTTTTTTCTTAAATAGTGGAATTCAGATTAGAACGACTGTGATCAGGGCTATAATTAAGGATGCCTTTTCCAGGAGGCCTCAAATAATTGAAGTTAGATATATGGTTACTTGTTTTACAGTTACAATTTTATTGTTTGACAAGTTAAATCTAATATATGGGAAACCATGGAGACAGTCAAACCCTGAAACACCGCACATGGTGAAATGTGTGATATCTCTAGGGAGTGAGATCTACTGTAAGAGTTTAATATATTAGATTGCAGTGGAATTACAGCAAGAATGGCTTTTAAAGCTACTTTGAGGTATGAAGCTGCCATCCTTTGCTAAATCTGGCAGTGTTGCGAGAACCAATACAATTTTTTTTAGCTTCAAGTAATAATCCGTTCCCCTTTAAATAATGTTACATGTACATAAATTAGATAGTACAGCTTGGGTTTCCTACCTTCCTGGTAGGTCATGTTCTTTGTTAGAGAAGGATACTCGTAGTGTTCTTGGAATATCTTAAACATGCTAGCAGCTTTATTTCTTTAGCCAGGGTGCATGTTAGTATGAATTCTAGCTGATTGAGCCTCCTACTATTTCAGTTATACCTTGACATTATGCTGCTCTGCAAATAGACATTTGAGAGAAGCTAAGACTTAAAGGACTTCCTGCAGATTTCACTTTTCTCATCAGGAGGAGCTTTCAGACATATTGCCATACAACTCTGTGAATATTGCAGGCAATTAATGCATCATTAAGGTATTTAAAGGAATATTCAAAGAAGTAACTTTAGGCTCTAAAAAAATTTGCTAGTTGCTTCATAGCTCTGTTACTTTCTGTGTTTGTGATTATTGGCAGCTTTGTCAAAGCTTAAGAAAATATTTTCCCTATGCTTTCCCCTGTCTGCATTGTGGAAAAAAGACCACCATGAAATGGCTGATGTATAAACTTTGTGCTGTTTAAGTATTCTTCAGTGTTTGCTATGTATGTATATATTTGACTATATATTCAGCTTTTCTTTATAGATCATGTGGTTCAAGGTTTATTTCAGTTTTGGAAGTAAATTAGAGGGGGTGTGTGTATGGGTTCTTTGTTTTGGTTTTGTTGTTTGGCTTTTTTTTTTCCAGTTGGTCTTAGTCGCTTTTATTTCCTAAACATAAGGGTAAGAAACAGGGTCACTGCCCCCAGCTGGCCCTCAGTAGCTTAAATTGTTGAACTTGTATGCCATGCTGCTAATATTTTAACTAGCAGAAAGTGTAATATTTTAGTCATAAGTTGCTTATTGTATGAGTAGTAGTTTTACCTGATTTGTCATATGCACATTTCTAGAAGGGCACTGTTTTCCCTTCCTCCCTTAGAAAAACCCATCAAAGTTCTTTGTATGTTTAGGGACTTACAGCAAGGCTACTGAGCTTTGGTAGCTTGCCAGATTTTCCTTTTGAACAGTGAAAGTATGATAATATTAAACATAGCCTTTAAGAGGACTGAATTTTGAAGTCCTTGAAAAAGGGGTATGCCCAAATAACTTTGTGAAAGTTTAATTTTTCCAGAATGAAAGGTAATTTTTTTTACTGATGGCCTAGATTGTCTTTGACAAACTAGAGGCTAATACCCAAAGAGACAGCTTGATCTGTGGGGGATTTCTTATACTAAGCTGGGCAAAGGCTGCAGAAGCCATGTAAGGCACGATTCGAGCATATAGGTGGTGGCTGGCAGTCAGGTTTAATTTTATCCACAAACTAGAACGTTGCCAGCAGGATTCTATGAACTGTCCTTTACTTGTATCTCTGCTTTTATGTAGTATGGTTAGCTCAAGTGTAAAAATATTTCTCCTTAATTTTAGCTTTAGTTGAGAATATATAAATAAGTTTAAATTGAACTTCTGGTAATCACTAGATCTTTCTGGTACAGTTTCTAGTTAATTATGTTTTAGTTTTGTCTTTGACTGCTTATTGGGTTTTAGTCATACACAGGCTTTTATTAAAGGCTGTTTAAAATTTAAACAGTGCTTGTCCTGCGATCAGAGAAAGTCAGAACCTATATATGGATACCACTTTTGTGGCCATACATTCACAGCGACATAAGCCTGATAGCTTCTATTTAACATTGCACTGCTGTTTTTAATGAAAGCACTACTTTTGTAGTAAAGACTAGTTACTACTGTTTCTAGATTCTCATCAGCTGCTCCTTTATTCGGCATTACACCCTGGTCTTGATGTCTCAGCAGAGCAGAATTGGGTATTAGGTCACATGAATTTCAGGAACTTCTTTTCAAGATTTTAGACTTTTTTTTGAAGTGACAGCATGTTTTCTAGTTGAATGATCCAGGCTGGTGTATGGCTGTTAATCAATGCTGCCTTAAAAAGGGTTGCAGAAGTAGTGGTGGAGCACCTAAGACTACTACTTCTGCTCTGTCACTCATTTGGTGTGTGTGTTTGGGGGTTTTTCCCCTTAGGATAGTGTAAGGATTTTTTGAGTTTCATAGGGAGAGCTTGGGCTGAAGATAAAAATATTTTCTGCTCTGTGTGATGGCTAGGAAAATATGGGGGAAAGAATGGTGCTCCATCCTGTTGCAATCCAATTGCTACTCAGTTTCCACCATTCTGCTAGGTAGATCTGCATGTGTTCTACTGTTGAAGTCTTCATAATGCTTTAGGCTTTGCAGCTGAGTTTGTCTCTTCCAGCACTTAAATCTCTTCTTTAAAGCATGGCATAAGCTAGCATTTCTTAGGTTAAGTGGCATTCCCCTCTTCATAGCCTTTATCAAGGATATATAGGCTAGGTTTGCGTTATGTTGTGACCAGGTAGTGACCCTCTAGCACAAGAATCTTCTTCCTGTGGCTTTCTTCAAACTCAGGAAGAGAGTAGCAGTGAAAGTTACTGTGCATTGTTTTGCTTGCTTTTTGAGGGAACAGTTTACTAAAATTCTAGTGATTTCCAAAGCAGCCTACCTGTGCTGCATGCTGCTAAGTAGCTCACTTGATTTTTCTGACATCCTAGTCTTCCCACTTTACATGTGATCTTATAGTATTTAGAGTGTAATGGGTAAGTGTAGTGGAAGCTTATTGCTATTCCTCATCAAAGGTATCTTATCTGTCAGTATAGACAATTCAAATTTTTTTTTCATAGAAGATCATGAAAAGTTGCTTCTTAGAAACAGGAGATTTGAGGGTCATCCTTTGGAACAGTGCCTTTTTATGTCCAGTTATTCGAGTGCTTTCAAAATATATTTTCACTCCCCACTGCTTTAGCCCTCTGCCCTATCATTGCTATCAGTTATGTTTCAGCCTTTTCACTTTTTTCTTTTTGGATGTGAAATTCAATTACAATTAAGTCAGTCAGTTGCTTACTGCTTAGCAGAACAAGGGTGTTTTACTAGCAAAATACCAGCAAACTACTGCTGAGGTGAAAGAGATGTACTTTATGATGTAGGAGAAATGCAGAAAAGTTTCCTTAAAGAGATTTCTTATCTTCTATGAAGAATCTGTAATTAAAGGAAAAATTATTTTTAACTTATGGCTCCAGAGCATGTCATGCATGTTCAGATTTGCATTTCCCCTGGTAAGGGTTAGGTCTGGTGGAAATTTTCTCAGAAACTTTCTGTTTCTTTGCTGTTCATACATGTGTGTCACTGAACATCAGGGGGAAAAAAATCCAAGACTTCTTGCATTGTCTCTTGCAGTACAGGAAAAAAAAAAGCAGCTATGACATCCCAATCTCACAAGTCATCTTCCATTAAGTGTTGTGGACACAAGGATCTCTGCAGGACTTATGGAGCTTTAAAGATTTCTGCCAACTTTTTACTACATATTGCTTTTTAAGTACTTTTTGAATTGCTTGCACAGTCATGCCTGCTTGAGAATGAAGTTGTGTCATGGTCAATTCAGCTTCCACAGACTCAGGCAGATTTGATTTAATTAACATGAAGTAGATCCTGTCCTCTTTCCCATCTCAGACTAGTTTCGAGGGGGAAAAGTAACCTTTAGGAGGAGTAACACTCACTGAAAAGGAAAGCCTGTTTGTAGGTATGTCTGTTGGCATTGGAGCTTCCAACCAGATAGAGGAGAGTGGCTTTTATACTGATTAGAAGCCTGTAGCTTGGAGAAATCTGTTTTTAGTCTGGCCTTGGCTTTCTAGTTTAGTCATATAACATTGCAGTGCAGGATCTCTAGTCTCTAATACAACTTTATCTCCATCTGCTTTGCTTTTAATATATGCAGTATCCTGAAAAGAATTTGTATTTAATAGTGAATAAAACAGATGCAGTGAGTTATTCTTGGAGTCAGAATAGAATTGTTGAGACTGGAGAGTTTTAGATGCTGCGGAGCCGAAACTAAAAGGCATTTGTAAACCTGTATCCAAAACTGAAATAATGATATTGGCATGGGGTTTGTATATGTTTTGGTTTGATTTTTTTTTCTTTTTTTAAGCCAAGGAAGTGTGGAAAAAGACATTAGTGTTATTGATTTGGCTCTTCAGAAAGTCATCAAGGAAGAAGGCTTGAGTTGCTATCGGAAGTGATGCATTATTCCACCTTGTCAGCCTTTTCTATTTCAGGTAATCTGAGTAGCAGCCTGATTCAGTGGTAAGAATCAAGGTCATATTTTATTCAGTACAAGAAAATGGAAAATATGGCAAGAGCCAAGATACTTGTTTTGAAATGGTTTTATTTAGCCCTTTCTGCTGTAGCTGCTGTCAGTGGAAAGAGATAAAGCTCATGACTGAAAACAAAGAACTTAGTGTTCATTATTCATGACTTGCTAAAGGTTTAAGCCTGTAAAGAATTTTGTGAAGCTTTTCAGGGTTTCAGATATGATTGACTGGCAAGAAATTGGATAAAGCAATTAAAAGATGCATATTTTTCTTGACTTTATTAATCTTAACAGAAAACTTGAACAGAATTTAACCTACATGGACAAATTTGGTAGTTAAAATTGCAGTGTAGCAAGATTATGTTCATGCCTAAGTGTGTAATTATTTAAATGAACTTTAGACTAGTGTGGTGTGATGGCATCCAACCTGTTTGGCAGCAACAGATCTAACTAGCTCTGTTGTTAAGCCTGTAGTTCTAAAATAAAAATTAAAGTCACATATTTACAGCAGTTGTAGATCTAAATAGGATGTGGAATGAACAAGTAGATGTTTAATGCAGCAAAAAATTGTTGACGAGGAACAATCATCAGTAGGGTTGTGTTGTATTGTATTGTTTGTTCTTACAGTAAATATGGGAACTCTTGGTGTAAACAGAATATTAATAAACATTGCAAGAACTTGTGTTACTTAAGATCTTGTCAAGTGCAGTGAATCAAAATGCCTGCTATGCTTTGTAATACTTTCAAATCTTTGTGGTGGTCTCGGCATTTTCATGTAGATTCTTACTTACTTGTGGCTTGGCTATCTTTCCTCCTCTTGTGTAGGAAGGTTGAGGTGCCCTTTCATTTGGGACTGCTATAGGTGCATATTGGGAGAATCTAGGTGAAAAGAGGGATGTTATTACCGGAGTCCATAACATGATTCTGCTTTGAACAGAAGTTGTGAGGGAAGACAGAAGAAGCAAAGTCAGACTTTGCTTTTACCTTCCCATTAAGATGAATGGAAAAAAATTGCTGTTGTGATTCAGGATGTCAGTCTTCCAACTGAACAGTCTTCTTGAATGCAAACTGATGCAGGTCGAGTTTTAGAGCACCTGTACTGACTATAATATATTCTGTGCTTACAAGTGGACATGACAGATATATTTATGTGTTATTCAATATGAAATTGCTTTTTCTGCAGTCTTCCTTTGAATCTGCGTTTCACATTGTGTTCCCTTGCACAAATGTGCCAGTAATAAGTTGCTACAGGGTATATTCGGCTCTTACAACTCTGCAACTTGATTTCAGTATACTTTGCAGCACTATAAAACAGAAAAAAGATTGAGTACTCTAAAAGTCTCCTGCAAATTTTTGTATAGGTACAGTTATTCCTATAAACAAAATGTGGTTATTCCTTGGTAGAGAAGTGTTTTCAATTTACAGATAGAACACCATCAATCCAAAATAGTGAGATCTTAACAGGAAACTGTTAGACAACAGTAGTTTTCATTACTTCAGGTTTGAATTTGACAAAATTTAAATTTCCCATTGTAGATTTCCTCTACCTTTCTACTCATGGACTTAAAACCAACCAAAAACAAATCCCCCAACCTGTTTGCAATTGACACGCTAGGGAGAAAATAGTGACCTTTTCAAGGAATTACTGTATTTTTGTTGCTTTTAAAGTGTCTCTAACAAGATTGGCCCTTGCTGTGCATCTAAATCCCTTCTAAATTCTGCCTAACAAGCTTTGGTTAGTTACAAGTGTTGTTTGGCTTTTTTGGGGTTGTATGTGGTTTTGGTTTTTTTGTTTTGAAAGGGAGTGTAGAAGGAAGCCCTTCAGTATATATATGTTCAAGTATAAATTTGTCAAATAAGTTTTCTGACAACTATTTAGCACTGTTTTCAAGAAGAGACAATATGATGATATGGCAAAATGACGAGAGTTGGAGGGGACTTCTAAACTGTAATTTCTTCTCCCAGATGGTGATAAAGGTTAGACATGGTTTACAGAAATGGCAGACTGAAACAAATGATAAGAGGGTGAGAGGGAATAAAACTGAGAAGTAGTTGAGAGGCTGGAAGAAGGAAAAAGATGGATTGAAGTGTTTAAGAGGCTTGGAAAAAGGTTTATTACGGTCAACAAATGCTAGATGAGAGAAGAAAAGCATCACTAATATCTCCACATAGAAACTGTAATCAAGGTTCTTGAATCTTAACATTTTTCTGTTTCATCTTAATATTATTTACTCAGATTGTTAAAAGCACAAAACGTCAGCATCGAAGTAATGCTGCAAAACTTCAGTTAGTCCATTATGTCTAATTAGATTGTATCTCGGTAGTTGGATTATAGGGGTGGTTGCTGTATGCTTTTATAAAGTTTTAACTAGATTTGGAATGGCTTGTGTGAAATATTTTAAAAAATATATCACATAATGATATGCTTTTAGCAAGATCCTTATTTTGGTAGGTAATAAACCAGAATTTAAACTTCAATATCTTCAATATGAGAGTTACCAAATTATTTCACAGTTAGAACTAAATTATTGGGTCATCATGTCTGATACTTTCCTAGTTTAGATGCATATTTTACTTTCTCTTGCAAGTTGTAAGGTATCCAAGGGTCTGGCCTAATCACCAGATCAGCTATCTGGGAATTACTAAGGTGTGTACTCTCTTCAGGTCTGATTACGTAGCCTGCCAGTCTTGTGCTTTTTCCTTATAGAATTATTATGTTTGGATTTTATATATCCAGATAATTTTTCAGTGCAGAAATTTCCTCCTCTAGTGGTACAATAGTGTTCTTGAAGTACTTTGTAACTTTCTTATATTGAAGAAAATCATGTATCCAAATGAACTGCTTTCTCTTTTCAGAGAGAGAGAGAATGAATTTAATATAATTCTCTACAGTTTTTGTGACACACTGTATCATTTGTGTTGCTTTTGTCACTTAAGCAGATTGTATTTAGTTTCCCAATTAAGGCACTGTGTTGAAATTATGTTTTTAATTTTTAAAACTTAACAAAATACCTACTGGATTTTTCATGTGCTTAATTATTCAAAGGTTGAACTACGGTCCCAGTGTTTTTTAATTTGTAAGTTATCTAAAAGTTAAAATACTAATTTGGAATGTATTAAAAGCAGTTGTTCAGATGTCTGTAATAGTACGTTCATACCAGAAAATTACTCTGGTACAAAATGGCTTTCACATATGAAAATTGATCTAATTTTTTTTATTTGTTACTTTCACATGCTTAAATTTACTTTTTATTCCTTTAATTACAGAAGCTGCTGGGTTTGTTTTGCCACCGATGAGGATGATCGGACAGCAGAATGGGTGAGACCTTGCAGGTGCAGGGGCTCTACAAAATGGGTTCATCAGACTTGTCTACAGCGCTGGGTGGATGAAAAGCAAAGAGGAAACAGTACTGCTAGAGTTGCTTGCCCTCAGTGCAATGCAGAATATTTAATAGTATTTCCAAAGCTAGGTAAGATATTTATCATTTAACTTTTAAGCGTAATACAATAGGTTCTTTCTTTCTGTTGTTCCTACTTTGTTTTTTTTTCACTTCTTGGTGTTCAGAGCATTAGTTCTGTTGAAAACCTTTCTATTCCCTTTTCCAGATGTAAAGAAAGAAGTTTATTTCCTGCTCATGTCCTCTTTGGTGGCTTAGTTAAATACCTTCTGAAAAGGATGTTTTGGATTTTTTCCACTTGGGTGTATTGATAAGGCTCAAAAGTGATTATCCTATAATTAATTCATGGTTAATGTGACTTGTGGTGATTTTTGGTTTTTTTTCTTGTTGAGTGAGGGTGACTTTTTTCAGCAGTTGCCACATATTAACATGTAAACACATAGTTCTTTTCTCAGCTTGCGGAAAAACTGTTACTGAAGGAAATTCAGAGAACTTTACTGAGCAAGTTGTTGCATTATCAGAAAAATTTAATTTTACTTTGTATGGGAGGTATTCCTGGATCAATATTGCCCTGTATTCAAGAGGCAGAATATCTGTGTTTACTAGGCACTGATATGTTTCTTTTTGTCATGGTGAAAGAAAAATTGGATATGGTCTTCTAGAGTCTACTTACTTGAGTAGCTGAGTAAGGCACTGCGCTGCACAGTCTGCTGCATATATTTAAATTAGCAATGGTTGCTGTTATTCCAGCTTTCATTTGCCCATATGTTCTTTGGGGTGTATTAAGTAGGGCAAGAAAATGAAATGTTGCCATGGAAACTTTTTTTTTAAAAAAAAAAAGTAAAACTGTGTGTTAAAGAACTGCTGATACAGCATGTGAGTACAAGCATTTAGAGGATTTTGAAGGTTTTCTTAAAGTATCTTACTTCTGTAGTGAAACAGCTGAAAACAACTTGCACTGTCAGTTCTTTGACAGAGCCTCTTTCCTGCTAGTATAAGGGCTGACAAAATGAAGATGTAAAGGGAATTTTATATGGGCGATGACATTTATTTCCACAATAGAGCACTGAGTAATAGGAAAGAGAATAGTGTATTGTTGATACTCAAGAAAACAAACCAGCATTAAATATGCTATCAAGTTATTAATGTATCAACCACAATTCAGCTTTGCCAGTAAGGATAAGGTAGAGAGGAATCTTAATCTCCATAATGAAGACGACATCAAATGATAACATTTAGCATTAGCTTAGGGGAAAAAATGGCTTGATATCTGGATGCTTTCAACATACTGCAAAACTTGAAGTTTTTAGAAATTCTCGCTTGTATTTTGAATGGTAAAACTGATAATTTGTGCTGCATGTGTGTTTTATTTTGGCAGTGGGGAAAAAGGGAAAGCAGCTGTAGTTTGGAGAGGCATTTTCATTTGTTCTTGCCATTTGTTGCATACGTTAACTATGAAAAGCTAAGATTCCTAACTGCTAACATTCCAGGCTTCTGAAGCTGGCCCAAAATTCTTGCACGAGGTTGTTCAGCTCTAGCATGCAGGCATGTAAGAATCTTTTGATGTATTTTTCTCTCATAATACCATCTTTTTCCATTTTTAAAGATGAGAAGGGCATAAAAATTCAGACTTCTGTAACACAAGACATCTATAGTAAAACGGGGAAGTGAATTTGGGTCCATCAGACATCAATCCTGACCTTCAAACGCCTTAAACGAGAGAGACGGTCTTGCCCTGTTGTAGCTTTTTTTAGCAACCCAGAACTGTCCTATCACAACTCAGCTATGAGTCAGTCAAGGTCACACCAGGCAGAGTTAGGACACGAAGGTGTTTTCAAGCAGCCTTGCCAGTAGCCCTGTTTCTGCCATAGTAGATATCTTTTGCAGACATTACCTGTCATACCATTCAAGAAACGAAAATTACTTGAGCAGGGAAGAAGGAACAGCTAAAGTTTCCCTTAGGTATCATAGTTCAAAAACTTTTTTACATTAAGTTTTCTCTAATGTCCTGCTGGGAAGTTTTTTTGAAAAGCAGATCTCTGAAAGGGCACTCACTAACACAACGTCTTTTATTTATGTTTATAGTTTTGAAGTATTATCAACTTGAGGAGACAAACAAATATATCTATAAGTAACAGTGGGTGTCTTTTTTTATGTATTACCAATTCAAAACAACCCCTCCTGTGTTGTATCTTAAAATTATAATTCTGTTTCAAATTTGATAGTGCATGTCAGTTTTAGAGATTGGTACTATATTCTTACTAGCTATTTTGGTCTCTTCTGAGAACTTTTTTATTAAAAAGGAAAATATTACTGCCACTTTGAAAGTCACCGAAGTATATTTTATATAATTATTTCATTTTAAAAAATAAGTTTGGCAGAAAAAGCTCTGTTAAAGCATGATCATTTTCATGAAATGAAAAATATTTTTGTATTTTATATCTCCTTCTTTAATTTGTATGCCAGTGGTATTTAATTTCCTGCTTCTTTCTTAATATCATCTTAAAAGAAACCGTTACATTTGCCCTTCTTGCTCACTACTTGCTTTCTAAAGGGCCAATTAAAAAAAAAATTGGAATAATTGTTTTTTCTAGTCTTTTATCAAGATCCTATACCTAATTCTGTAGCTTGCTTCTAAAGTGATGTTTAGTGTCAATAGGTGTGATATGTTAGTACTTTGAATGTTAGACTTCTGCTGTTGTCAGATCTCCTTGCCAAGATGTGCAACACAAGCTGCAGTGCTTTGTGTTGCCCTTTTGGACTTGCAAAATATGATGGGGGTTTTGAGTTTTCCCCTTCTTCAACCAAATGTAACTTTTCAAAATGGTACAACTAAACAACTTTTTCAGTGACTGTGGGAAACAATCAAGATGTATAAATTACTGTGCATTTAGTACTCCCAGTTATGGCCTTGTTGCTACTTTTAGCATATCGATAGACATCTGAGCGCTTTCTTAAGTCTGCCCTGAAAGTTAAACATAACCATTCATACAGTTGAACTAATTGTTCCAGTTTTTTGTATTTTGAGCAGCACACCTTCTGAAACCCTTTAATTTTGGTACCTAATAAATAATAATAGGATGCTCAGCTTGAGTATCACCTTTTGTCATCACCCTTTGTCAGCTACTTATGGACTAGTTTTCATCAGCTGATGTAGTTGAAGCTGGGTGCTAGTGAAGTGTTTACTGTGTTACAAGCCACATAGGAAGGTGCTTAGAACAAGAGTTTATTACTAAAACAAAGAATGCATGCTGTACTAGAAGGTGCAGGCAAAGGTAACCAATTTGAAGTACATGAGTAGGTGAAGAACTTGAGTCTGTACGTTAAGCAATATTCTGCTCAAGTTTCTTGAACTGCCCAGTAGTCTGATACATGACTTGGCAATATTTACAGTGCCTTCTGTCATCACTGCATATAAGCTAGGTGTGCTTAAATTGTTTCTCTTCAGTATGGTATTCATGTGCATACCTCTGTATGAAAAAAAAAAGTTGCAATCCTTCTACAAGGTTTCTGCATGCTACTGCTGTAGAAACAGCCTAAATCCTACCCTGTTACTTAAAAATAGGGGAGAGTGGGACCCCACACTAAAACTGGATGTATTACCCATGTCGGTGTGGCTGATGGAAATAAATTTTCAGCAAACTTTTTGATGTCAATTTCAAATCTTGATTATACATTTAAATATACAGCTTTTAATTCATTTGGTGTAAATATGATAGTTCAAAGACAATCTTTTTTGGGAACAGGGTCTATCCTGTAAAAACTAAACGTATAAGGTTGTTATGTACTAGGAGTATTCAAGCTAAGAATTGAACTCCAAGTGATTTTTTTTTTTTTTTCATCTTTGGAGAATGCAAAATACAAGACTTTTACCTTTAGAAAGGTAAAAAAAGAAAAATCCTTGACACCTAATCTCTCAGAAGGCTTGGAATTGGTAGGTAGAAATAAGGTACAAGTTTAGCTTAGTAGCTTTTTAATTACACATTCTCATTTAAACAGCCTGTGTGGGATGTCAGTTTTAAGTTTTGCTAAGTTCTTTCTCTCTGATCAGTGATAGGTGCTGAAGAGCTTTCTCCAGCATTCTTTTACATATATACATCTCTATATCTTGAAACCTTACTTTTCCTTTATCATAGGTCCAGTTGTTTACGTTTTGGATCTTGCAGATCGACTGATCTCAAAGGCATGTCCATTTGCTGCAGCTGGAATAATGGTGGGCTCTATATACTGGACAGCTGTTACATATGGAGCCGTGACAGTGATGCAGGTATACACGTATTTCCTCTTCTTACCAGCTCTAAAAGATATTATTCTAAAGAATAAGTCAGTTAACTGAGACTCTTTTTTTTGTTCCTTGGCTTAAAACACACTTTAGCTGCTTTCAGCACGTTCAGTGTAGTTAGCGAAATAATTCAAGATGATTAGATAGAAGGCTTTTCACTTTTAACTGGTCATACTGGGTAAAGATAAGTGTGCCTATTCAAACATGGTTCAGTCTGCAACTAATAAACTTCACTGCCGCAGCCAACTGCCCTGTGTATAGCAGGCTGGTGAACTCACTCCCATTCTTACAGCAAAGGAACCATTACCATTTCACAAATAAGGAGTAGTCTAGTTCTTCAGAAAAGGCATGAAAGTAATCTTTGTACCTGCAGAAAATTTTTGTTGGTAGCATAAAGGGTTTTGAGACATAGTGAATTTTGCAGTCCTTCCACTTTATAAAGAAAAATGCATGTTCTTAAATGGTGCAATTGATTCATAAACAACAAACGCAAAACACTGAAAAGCAGTAGTATATTCTTTGAAATACTTCAGACTGTATGGTTAGTTGAAAGGGAAAAAATACTTATTTTTTCTGCTTTTGTGATCTTGCTATTCAGTGTCTGTGCTCACTGCTACACTTGAGCCGTTTTCTGTAGGAACATATATGACATTTTTAGTTCTCCAGAACTATATAACCAAATGGAAACATAAATGTTTGTCTGTAGTTGTTTTGCTTTTGAAAGGAGGATCTATTTAAACATTAGTTTAGACAGCTGGTCAAATCCTAGGTGTGAAGAATTAGTTTTCTTCTCAGTTAATTTTTTTTGATTAAATGGGAGGGCGCACTGGGTTAGAAAATAATTTGGTTTTGCTCATAATGGAGGAGATTAAATTGAGAGTGGAGGGAAACTGTACCACCCCTTCTGCCACCCCAGATTTGCTAGGTTTAATGCCACTTGTTTCCTGATGCACTTCAGGCTCCTTTCCTTCAATTGGAGGGCCAGAGGAAAGCACAAAAACTGTTTTTTAAAGGTGAAGGTTCAGATGGAGAAAAATAAATACAGAATTGCTATTGTGACTCCAGTACCTACGTCAGTAATATATAGGGTTACTGAAAACAGAGAAAAACTGTAATCTAAAGCAGAAAAAATGAGATTTTTTGGATGGATAAGGACTATACAGAGAAAAAGGGTAATGTCAGGCTTCACAATTCAGGTGAATATAGTGAAGAAGCTGGAGGAAAACACTGAATATTTTATCCAGGAATAATCTATTGGCAGCAACCAGATTGGTTATGCCTGTTTTGGAGAGCCAAGTATAACATAAATTTCTGTTCTAGTAGAATAAAAGGCAGTGGTTTTCAAAGCAAGGCTAAAAGGCACAGTATGAAGGTACTGTGGTACATTACCCTAGCTCCTTCCCTGTGTCCTGCCTATTCCAGAAGTTTTGTTGGATTTGAGGGTTTTGGTTTTTTTGGTTTTTTTTTTTTTTATTTTAAATTTCACTATCGTTGCATGTTCTGACCACCTAATTCTGAGTTCTGTGTAAGCAAAGACTTGATAGCTTTTTGTATTTGTGAGGAAAACAAGAAACCAATGCACTTTGGGAAACAAAGTACCTTAGGTAAAAAAAAAGTAATTTTCTTTCCTCTTACCTTAAAATGCGTAGGCAGCCCCAAGTGAACTAGTCTTTTTAGAAGTTACATTCTTTGTTCAGTTGTGGCCTTTGTTTGTCAGCTATATGTGTATTTACCAGGTTGTGGGTCACAAAGAAGGTCTTGATGTGATGGAGAGAGCTGATCCTTTATTTCTCTTGATTGGACTTCCCACTATCCCAGTCATGCTAATATTGGGCAAGATGATTCGTTGGGAGGACTATGTGCTCAGACTGTGGCGCAAATACTCTAATAAGCTACAAATTTTGAACAGCATATTTCCAGGTAATGTGATTAAATGCAGAAAGGAAATATCAAGCTTGAATTTGTGCTTTTAAGGAGATGAGGACAGGCAAGTAGGTTTTGCTCTTGTTAAGTAGAGGTGATTAACACCTTCGGTCTATTTTATCTTCCCTCTATTTAGATTGTGTCTGTATAGTACCTACTAAGAAAGGTGGGGCAAGAAGAGCAGGAGCACAGTTTTGTTTAAGGCCTTAGTAATAAAACAAACTACAAAAAATCATGGATCTTATTTTGAAAGTAAAAATGAATAGTCATTTAATGGAAATGGGATATTCACTGAGAAGAGGGATAGTTCCCAAAAAGTAATTGGGCTATAGATTTGTAATGGAGTTGGGGTGGGCACTTGTTTTGTTTAAAGTAGTGGCTATGTAACCTTTTCTTCCCTCACTCTTACCTCTGTAGGCATTGGATGTCCTGTTCCTCGTATTCCAGCAGAGGCCAACCCTTTAGCAGATCATGTCTCTGCTACCCGAATTCTATGTGGAGCTTTAGTTTTCCCAACTATTGCCACAATAGTTGGCAAGCTGATGTTCAGCAGCGTTAACTCAAATTTACAAAGGACAATCTTGGTAAGATCCAGTATTGTTGATTTTATAAACAATAATAATATGGGAATATGAAGTGTTGTGGGGGAGAGAGGAAAAGGAAGAAGGAACGTAAATTGATCTAGAACTTGAGTGACATTTGATTACGGGGAAGGGTCTGTTTTTTTAAGGTTGCTGATCTTGGCAGTGGACACATCACACACTATGACTGAAACTAATCTCAGTTCAAGACATGGCTGAAACTTGTCTCTAGTACTGTACTAGGCAGACCCTAGCAGTAATTAAGTGTGATCATGAAGATGAGTAACTAGCATCTTCTAAGAACAGTCTCTATAAGGGAAGACTGGGGTTTGTATTACTCACCTTTTCATATTAGTGTCTGTTAACTACTTCTTTAAAAGAAAGAAATGCTTTTTTTACTTATTTCAATAAGGAGAGAAAAAAAAAATTCTCCATAAAAGTCGGAGATATATTCAGAGAAGGGAGGAAAGCAGATACCTATAAGCATTTTACTTTGTTCTTTACGTAGGATGTGTTTTGTGTATATTTATCAGACTTCCAAGCAAATGCAAACTTTCAAAAGGTTTTACAGATGCAGTATGTAATTCCTTTAAGTAATGTTAACATCTGCATTGTGACAGAAAACTTTGAGATACTCATTTGGAGTTGTCCTCATTAGCTAACTTCAAAAGAAAATGTTATATGACTGGAGAAAAATAATCCTCTTTGACCGTAAGTTTTTAAGAAGAATGTTTGCACTGATATGACACTGAACTTTTCAGGTTTTCAAAATATCTTTTTATTTCAGGGTGGAATTGCTTTTGTTGCTATAAAAGGAGCTTTTAAGGTGTACTTCAAACAGCAGCAATATTTGCGCCAAGCTCACCGCAAAATTTTAAATTATCCTGAGCAAGAAGGAGCATAACGCTGTGATCTCCAGACGTTGTACTGTCCTACCTGACAGGTTTCCATGCTGTATTGGTTCCATCGTTATTGCACAGTAGTGAAGAATTGTGATAAGTTGCTGCTCCTATTTTTTTTCTCTTTAAGTATAATAAAGTACTGTTTTGTGGCAGGGTAAATCTTTTTAGCAAACACCGAACCTAAGAATGTGACTTGGCTTTCATTATATTTGAGTATTTCTGTTGGGCAACAGGCTTCTGAATTATTTCCTTTGAGCCAATGTACTGAATGGTGGGATAGGGGGGAAAAAGCATCAAGTACAGAACAAGACCATTTTCCATTGTGTAGTTAATGCAGGCTATATCCAAATGTGTTTTCTATATGTTTTCATACCCCCACTATCATCCAGTCCAGCATTTCACACGATGAAGGGATTTTTTTTTAGAAAGGAAGCGTGAGTCATTACCAAGGAGAAGTAATTGTGGGACATCAGTCAATAAAGGTTTCCTTAAAGGAGTGCAAAATACTCAAGTGACCGCTCAGAGAACGCAGAAGACATCACTCTACAGAACTCTGTCAGCTTTAGCCGTCTAAGTACTAGGTGCTGAAATTAGCATGGCTTCCAGGTGACTATTTTATTACTGATAATTTTTACTGTTCTGTTGTATCTTCTGCAGTGCCTGGTGTTATTTTCTCACTGCTCTTTTACTGTTTAGTAATTGGTGCTGGATAGCATTTTTTTCCTCCACAGTAAAATAATTACATGACAGGAAGTAAATTTCAGTTGCTTGTTTTGTAGTTTAGTATTAGAGGGCTTGTTTGGTTTTCCTGCTACTTTTGATGATGGAAATATCCCTACAAGTACAAAGAGCAGTGAGTATGTGAGGAAACAATATCGGACACTAATATTTAAACTGACAGATGAGGGCACCTTTCTAAACTTCCAGACCTGGGTGATTAACTCAGCTCTGTACCAAGACTGGGTGCTTTGCTGCCCATAGTGGCTCCAGTGGGAGGGTTCCAGTGGGAAAAGGCAGAAAAAAGGCAGAATTACCCTTAGAGTACCTGCTCTGCGCATGGTACATACCAGCAGGCTAGCCACTCTTAAGGCAACTTGGCTCCATTCTGTAAAGAACTAAAGGATAAATCTTAAATGTGTAATAAAGTAAATTTGTTTATACAGTAAGCTTTACTGTTACAATGTGTTCAAAGCAGCCAGCTGAGGGAGACATTAGCACTTCAGCAATTTGATGTATTTATAAATTTAACTTCAAAAAAAATTAACTCTTTTGTGAAGTTCAGTTTTGGCAAACGTAATACAGCCATTTAATATTCATACTAGACCTAACCAAGATTTAGTATTTGATGTTTTTTCTTAACAGCAATTTATTTGTTTTTCTCAAAGCTTTTTTTATTTTTCCTTGTTCATATTAGTATGTCAGATGCATGGAGAAAGGTTTTGAAAAAAATCATGTAGTGGGAATATTCCTAAGTAAATACTTCTTTTCACCAGAAATTAGGCAAATGCAGAATGAACTTCATATCTGACTGCAATAATGTATGTTAGAGAAATTAGAACTATAGTACCTTTTCTATAGTATGTTTATCTTAATTACTGAGATGTAATATTTTAGAGCTGTACAGAACTGTATATAATGGCCAACTAGTATTCAAAAACTATACAGGTATTTAAAATTATACATTCAATCAATATCAAATACTTTTTGAGGTTCTTGCTGTAACTGATGAATTCCTATAATCTTGTAAGTATGCTGATGATATTTGTCTTAGTGGGCTCACTTTTATATAAAACTCTAAATAGAGTAGCAACCTCTGCTTGTTGCTCCTTTCTGTAAGATAGTCTTGAAACAATATAATGTGTATTTCTTACAGAATTCCTCATTTCGAGAAAACAGCTTTTCAGTGGTCTTCACTGTGTATATTTCCAACCAATTTATTACAGTTTTTTTAAGTCTCATGAAGAATTGAATGGTGCAAATTAGTGTGTTTGAAACCTAGTTGATGGGAAAGCTCCTTGTCTCCTCTGGGAAGTTAAAGCTGTTGTAAAAATACAATTATAAAAATACGGTATGGATTATAAAATTTCACCCGAGTGGCAAAAGATCATTACTCTGTTGTAAATGTTGTTCTTAAGTGCTGCAATTTATAGTTGCATTGATTTAGGTTGAATAAATATTTTTTACACTCCCTAGTGTACTTTGTCAGTTAAACAAAAGCCTGAAGCAAAACTTATAAGTGAAAAATGTGTTTTATTTTTCAAATATATCTAAGGATTTATATAATCAAGTTGATAGCCTAAAGAAATATCTTGGGAATGAATGAAGAATTACTGAAAGGCTTTAAACTTACATTTACATTTTTTGTATTTTTTTTCTTCCTCTCTATTGATAAATAAATGAAATAGGGGAATGCACATCTTAAACATTTAAAGCAAAAGAATTGCTGCAACACTAACAACTTCTGATAATACTGAGCTTGGGCTGGGAGTTATTACATTCTGGGTTGGTTGATGTGCAGCATTTATTTGGGGAATACACTGATCCCTCTCCGTTTGAAAAGAATACTGGCTCTAGGAAGTATGTTTTCCACTAATGGCTAATTTATGTCTCATTACTTCCAGAACAACAGATATGATGTTGTATCGTGTTTCTCTTAGCCTTTGAGTATATCAGCATAAAGGCAGAAATTATCTGAGCTGTGATTACAAAAATACATTGGAGATGCTTCTCCCCTTTTTTCCTCCTCTCCTGTCTTAAACTCTTAGACGTAGATGGAGCTCTACTACACTTTTTGCTGTTTTTCGTTTCAACAGTTGTTCTTTCCTTCATACTCTTTACCCTGCAAAAAGCTTTTCTTTATAAGATTTTTCCAGGAGTTGCCTCATTTGAATTATAACTAATTGTTTCTCAAAGGTCAGGTGTCTCCCTTAGTTATCAGAGAAGGATTCAACTGTGTAGCTATTTAAGACTTCTCCAGTACTTAGAGTAGTTCTGTGCTTGTAGGAACAGATATGCTTAGGAATTATGACTTCAGTCAGAATTCTCTCTTTTAATTGAAGACACAATTTTTACTAGAATTTCAGCTACATAACATGTATTGTGGCAGCTGTGAGGATTCCCCTTTTTTAAATGCAGTGTGGAACTTGGACAAGTCTGTAGAAGAGGATGTTTGACGGTTGTTCACAGCAGCTTCTTACTAGCTGCTTTTTAGAAAAGTTTTTAATCATGTACAAGTATGTGTCTTTGTCTGCACAGTGGTTTTACTGATGAAGAGATCTAGGAGAAGTAGAGCTACAAAGGTCGGGGATCCATTTATGGTTGCATCAGTAATCTTGCTTTTGGAACCCCATATTTAATAGTCTGCATCCATGCCACTTTGGGTTTTCTTTTTTGGAGAATTAGGATCAAGTTTGTTTAATGCATCACTGAGTACATTAATGTTATCTGTTCTCATAAAAAATGCTGTGCTAACAATTCTGCTTCCCATTTTAAAGTGCAAATGCCACTTTCCTTGCTAGTAGGCAACTGCTGCCAAAACTTGTGTTGATGTGTGTTTTAGTTGTGGGTTTTGTTTTGTTTGTGGGTTTTTTGTTAGTTGGTGGTTTGACAGAGGAAAGGATGAGATAGAATTGTAAGTAAAAGCTAGGGAATTCTGAAAAAACGGTCTGTTGTTCTCTCACTTGCAGGACCCTTCCTCTGCAGCCCTGCATAATCACTACTCTGGTCTACCTATATAGGGAGAGACAAATTATTGGCCAAACCCCAAAAGTAGTTGAGTATTATTTCTTGTGCAGTTTGAGTTCTGGTTCTGAAGGGTAATTAAAATGGCAGTGATTCTATTTTGGCATGTAAGTATTACTTGTCACCTTAATTTTCCTTCTCTTTTTTTCTCAAGACAAGTGGCTACTTGATTGGAATAGTGCTTGTTGGATTGAAAGAAACTTTGAGGAGGCTGAAAGTTAACTAGTGCATTAGCCTGGGAGAGGAACTGTTTATGGAAACAAGCCTTTGTTCTGAGTTTTCAGAAGTTCTTTTCCCAGTATATGTGTTCTTATAAATAATAAAAAATTGTACTAGGAGGTTTTCTTGGCTTTAGATAAGCACTTACATGTAAATAGCAACATATTGGAAAATGGTTCTTGCTAGGACTGACACAACAGTTTGATCCATCACACGACTACATGCTGTCAAGATCAAATCTGTTTACAATTTTGTCAACTAAATAGAATTTCTTGCAGGCAGTATTTAAGACGACCTAAAAACCTACAGGCTGTGCAGTGTCTGCAAAGTATCTGCTGTCTTCTTCACTAACCTAAATGGCTTGATTTATTTTCATTTTAACATATGAGGAATTAAGCTGTTGCCAACTTGCTTACTTTTATCTCCATTTCTCTAAACTGAGACCTTTGCCTCTTCTACCATGACTAAATTGACAAATTATTCTTAACTGTTTCTATCAAGGTTTTCAGGGGGAAAACTTTAAATGCTTCAAGAAGCCACATGTACTTGATATTTAACTCAGTGAGGTAAGCGAGTACTTTTCTCATATGTGCTTGGAATATGTCACTGAATCCTCCTTATCCTCACAGCCTCTTGGTACCTAACTACCGTTTCGTAACACTTTTGACTGCGGAGGCAAGCCTTCTTGCACTAGTCTTTCCCACTCTAAAATAATTTGGGGGGGATTCTCACTTTAATCTGTTTCACTTAATTCCAGCATAATTTGGGGAAATTGGAAGCCAGTGTTCCTTAATGAATTGGTTCAGTTCTTGTAGGCACTGAGGCCAAGAGTTCTTTCCTCATTGCAGTTTAACAGGTTGCTCTGTTGGAATGACCCGTAACACAAGAAGTATTCGTGTCAAAGTTTACCATTCAGAGTTCAACGATTCTGATTCTTTCTGCTTTACTAATTTATAGAAAGCCAGGGTAAGATTATTTATTCACTTCAAGGCCCTTGTTCAAGAGCTAGGGTAATACATCTCACTTTCCAAAAAGGCAACAGTCCCTAGATGTGTGTGTGAAGAATGCTACTGCAAGTGAAAAACAATTCTGCTCTTTAAACAAAGGTGACCCTTGTCCTTCAGATTGTGGCCCTGCACCTCAAGAAGGTTTGAAAATCTGTGGCCTCTTTGGCCATTCTTGCCAGCTAGTTATTCACGTGCTTTGGGTATTTAATTGCTTTTGCACCTCTGAGTATTGTAAGCATAAAGCAGTTATGTCTGTTCTACAATATTATGTACCTCAGTAGAAAACCTCCATTCCAGAACCACTAAAAGCAAATAGCAGACATGACTTGAAACTGCCTCAACTAAACAGCTCAGCAGCAGCTGTCAAAACACATCTTACAGGCACCTCATTTAATGCTGGATGACTAAGCCATGGAAAAGCAGTTGCCGCAGCAGTGAGCCTCCATAGGAAGGCTGTGCTTATTTTTACTAAAAAAAACACAAAAAAGCCCAACAACAACAAAAAAAATCAAAACGCCAAAAAAGCAACTTCCAGCTTCAGGCCACTGTGAATCCAGCCCACACAGCTTCAGGGGCTGAGGGTGTTGTTGCTTTCAATTGCTCCTTTACTATTTCTGCAAACAGTAACACTTAGCTTCTGCTAATGGGAGCTGTTAAAGGAACATGGTTATCAAATATTTACTCTAAGGACTGTTTTGTGAATAATTGTCTCTTCTCTGCATTACAAGAAGCTCCTACCCCTACTCACTACCTCTGGAAGAGCTTCCTCCTACCAGTTTTCCAGAGAATTCTCATGCGCAGAAGATACATAAGATAAAACCATTTTTGATTCTGTGGTATGTTTATGAACATCAAGAGTGGGTTTTAGGTTTTTTTTCTGCAGCAAGATGATATCTGGTTCAGAAGTGTTTGACTGAGTTGATATAAGAAAATCTCTACTACCTTGCCTCACTTGCATAATTCTAGGTTCAGATCCCATGTGTGACTCAAAGTTTGTTGCTAGCATTACTCTTGCATGAGCTGCCTGCATTTCTCTATTTCAGATAAGTCTGCAGTGCATGACAAAAGGTCTGCTTCTCCAGTTTATTTGCACTTCAGCTTCAGAGATTTATATATGCATAAATATTAGTCTAAGACAGATGTTGGTTAAGTGTACATAGTGTTACAATAACTCCCTCTGGATGAGAAGCATTGCAGACGCTTTCTAGACCACAAGTTACATGATGAAAGTCTTTTGGAGAGGGGGGATTGAAGGAATAAAAACTTAATTATGATTGTTTCAGAGGTAGAAAAAAATGCCATTTTACCATGTTGAATCTGAGACTTGGACCATGAATGGCTAGTGGGATTTTTCATAGCTAATGTAACAGCTATTCTTTTGACTGCTGAGAGGGGCAGAGAAAATTGTTGCGAACCCATAAGGATAATTCAGTCTGAACTTCATTTAAACATAAGTTTCTGTTTTTTCTTAAATTCTTCAGTACCTTTTAAATGCAGAGCAATAGTGGGTTTGTTCTGACAGTGGTTTCTTTTGAAAAAGCACCAGTATCTTCTAACTGCAGGGTTCTGTACCCCACAGTGTTGTTAAATTTCATGGCACTATAAAAATGAAAGTGCTTTCCGCTTAGCATAAATTAAATACCTTGCGATGCAAGTGACCTGCCCACATTACCAAGCCCTGCCTGCTGTCGCAGACACAGAATTGCACTGTCTTTAAGTCGCAGGCTAAAGCATGTTTGCACACATAGGAATGGGACCCTGAGAAACTGAGGATTTATACATCAGCCCTGATGTGCAGCTTGCATGGGGAGGTTAGTTTTGGTTTGGTTCTACTCTGTTTTTAAAAGAACAAGGCTCAGGCCGTTGCGCACCACAGGAAAGGCGTAAAAGGCATAAGCAAGGTGAATTTGGTTTGTGGCAGTTCTGGTTCAGTCAGAAAGCAAATACACTGATGTGTAATTAGGATAAATCAAATGTGCACCACAATTAGATAGCATGTGGTAAGCAGATTCCAAAAGTAGTGCTGTATTTTTGAATCCTAACATTTCCTGTATTCCCAAAGTAGATTTTTTCCTTATTATTGCTTTTTTGAGATGTAATTAGATGGCCTAAAAATACCTTTTTTCTTTAATAACCCTTTTCTGAAAGTCAAGTTGATTTCTTTACTAATTGATTTGTAGAGAAACTGAACTGTATCATCATCAAAATACAGTAACAAGACTTAAAATTCCCTGTCCAATAGGTAAAGGAAGCAGAAGGATGGGGAGAGGGTACAACAAAGTTAAATTCTAGTTACTATTAACAGGTGACGTTGGTTCTTATGTCTTAAGTAGTGCATATCATCCATTTTGTCTTCTAAAATATATCAGCATTATAACAGGAAACATCCATTTATACTACCCTGCCAATGAGCACACACAAAACAAAATCTGCCTTTTCGTTCAATATTGATAACAAAGCTCTTCCACTTGTGTGGGGGCTCACCTGCCAACAGCAACATGTGCCAAATTGGGGGGATCTGATGAATCACTCAAAACCAGGTAGTGACTGAAGTGTGAAGGGTGCTACAGGCAAGGACTGCAGGGCCGCTTATACCTGCACAATCTGATTTTTCAGTCCTGGAAGTCCTATGAACCAACTGTTTTTCATCTATTGAAACAGAGCAACCACTTGAAGATATAGAATGTTGAATCCCCTTGGAGGAGATGGGGTTCTCATGTGTATTTGACTAATTGATGACAGCTGGATGTTCTTGCAGAATTAATTTCAGCTGGTTCAAGGTGCTGTTACACAACTCAGGTGTGGTCTTTGCTGGATGAGCAGAGATCATCATAGAGCAACTCTGTGATGCAATGAGGCTTGGATATGCCACCTGGTATTTCAAATTATACTGCACCTGGCCTGTTCCTACCTTCCACGTGATTGTTGGATGCTAGTGGGATTCTTCTGGGTGAGATGTTGATGCTCCTGCCCTAAGGCTGAGATGCCTCCACAGGATGCACCTGCAACCACAGCTGAAGCCCCTGTCCTGGCGCCACCCCTTGTTGTAACCTGCTCGCAGCTCCAGCAGCAGGACAGCTGCAAGGGCTGCTAGGAGAAAGCTCAGAGCTGGGCTGAGACCCTCTTTCCCTTCCTCTTATTTAATGATACACGCAACAAAAGGATCTGCAGACCTGAGCTGGTGCCAGCTTATGGCGTACCTGCACAAGGGGCCTCCCCTGGGCAGCAGCAGCTTGGAGCCCTGGGCTGACCTGCAGGCAGTTCCTGGGTACTGGAGCTGGGCTGGCAGAACAGCACCCGTCTTCCTGTGGGAGCGAAGCCAAGGCCCGATCTCCTAGGACTTAGGAAAGGCCTGTGAGGCAAAGGCATAAAAGGCACAGTCTGCCCTCTGCCATCAGCAGGCAGTGAAAGCACAGCCTAATGCACACAGCTGAGTTTGCTGTTGTTTGTCTCACCTAAGAATGGCATTGAGGCTCATCTGCTCTGTTGAAAAAGTGTGTGCACTGGGTTTTTTCTTCAGAAGGTAAAGTATTTTTATTTATAAATACTCTGGTTTTAGTGGTACTTTAGAAGGCTTTGTCACCAAAATGCAGACAGACCACAGTGCAGCTTTACAGACAGGCCAGTCTTCAGCAAGGGTGTTATTTCTCATCCCATCACATATTCTCTGAAGTTGTGGCTGCAGGCCTGCCTTCTTTTAATCATGTTTGGTTTGCAGTTTTGGAGATGAGGCAGGTCAGAGGCGTTTACATTGTGTGTGCTGTGAGGCATCAACATGTGAACCAGCTCTGACCCAAGATGCTGCACTTGAGCTCCTGCGGTGGGTCCTGTGGGAAGGGGCCAGCAGCACTCGCTCTGCTTGGAGCTTGTGTGCCTGGGGCAGCCGGAGCACACGGCTCTGCCACAGGCCTCAGGGGCAGCTGTGCAGCCCAGCTTCCAATGCAGCTCTTTGTGTACACAGTTCACTCACATAGCTACATCACATGCAGGGTGTAGGGTCACAGCTAACGCTGTTAATCAAGTATTGGTCTTACTTAAATAATAGCTACTATTAAAATTCTTTGGAGACCTCAGATTTACAAGGCTACATTAAAAAGTGGATGAAGAAAGGTGCTGGAAGAACAGATCCATCTGTTCTTTTCGTACTGTATGTAACAGACTTGTACCAGACTTCCCATAACTCTGGGTAACCCGAGAGCACGGCTTGGACCGAGCCAGTCTAAGGTCTGCAGCGTCCTTCCTGCAGGAGCTGCTCCAGGCCCCAGCAGCACGAGCTGGACACCAGGGAGCAGGATGGAGCACCTGCTCCTTGGGAGGCACCCACAAGACTGATGCAGTCAGCTCAGAAAACTCCCCTTCAGACTCATCCTGACTTGCCTTTGTGAATTCACCTTTTTCTTTACTGCTAGATTTAGGTCATTTATTACAGCACGATGTGTGTGACTCTGACCTGTTACCTGTGAACGGCTGCAGCAGAGAGGGGTGGGAGAACGGAGCTTGGTAAGGAAGCTTTTGCTTTCTCAGTCTCGTTCTTTAATATATACACGTGCCGTCCCTTCAGACGAGCAGCACAGCGGTTTGTAGGCACAAGCAGGTCTAAGGCACTCGAGCTGACAAATCTCTGACTCATCTCTCCCCTGCACTGGGGGGATACGCTGTCTGCATCAGCTGAGATCTTTGAAATGAAAAAACTGACAAAGGGAAGACAAAAAGGGAATTTAACAAAATGTCATCATTAATTCAGCAACATTTTAAATCACCAACTGCGATGTTATTCAATATTGGTGAATGGGAACTTAAATAATTCAAAATATTTCAAATCTCACAGAGCAATTATTCAATTGAAAGCTCAAAAGTTCAGATCAGTCTTCAGAGGGGCATATTTCTAATGGACAGAACTTCTCTCAAGCCAAGAACACACGTTATCTCTGGAATGTTCTTCTCAAGCTTACAGCTCTAGAGAGGACAATTTATTAATCTGTCACATTTTATGCACTTCTTGCCAGGGTATCATTTGTATCTTACTTCTCCAAACCAGAAATTATTTTTAGAAAGAGAGAGCAAGCAGAATAACGCCTTTAAATACAAATGAGCTGATTGAGAATCCTTTCTCCATTTTCTATCTCCTTCAACCATATTGCCTTGTACTTACCTTTAAGTTAAACCAATAAGACGAGCTTTTGCTCTCTGTGACAGAATTACAGACAGCAGGATAAGCAGTTTATCCTTCCAACGTGCAAACCAGGCATCTCTTCCCAGTAGATGTGTTAGTGATCCACCCTGGCCAGGTGCAGCCCAGGGATGCTCCCGCACAGCAGGGAGCTGAGGCAGGTGAAAAGGAAGCTCCCGCTGCACCGCGAAGAACAGAGGAAGGGGCAGACAGTTCCCGGCTTCTGTGTAACTGTAATACTGTTCTTCATTCACTATGCAAAGTATGTGGTCAGTGTGAGTTACCTCCTTCTGCCAGAGCAATTTTGCTTCCTTTGCTCTGCAGTGAAGGCTCCTGTTGCTCCTCTCTTCCCAGCACTTGAGCCTGCACAAACCTACACAGACTTCTCCTCTTCTCCTAGAGTAGAAAGTCTAGAGATGGGAGGACACTCTTAGTACAAACTTTTGAGAGGTCAGTGTGCAGGAAGATGCCACTGTGACACTTCGGTCACCTCAATTTGTGGCCGGTCTCCAACAGGCTCAAAGTTTGAAGCAGGGAGCTGAAAATTAGGCGGTGAGGACTTCAGATTCATGGTTGAGGCTTTTGTGACTTGTACAAATACTCTTCCCAAACACCTTGCAGATTTGAAGTCTGAAGCTGCTCAGATGGGATTTGATGAAACTGAACTGGAATTTCCCACTTTTTTTTTTTTGTGTGTGTAAGGGGAACATTAAGAGAAGAAATGGATCTTAGCATCATATTGGTACCTGCAGTACAGTGCAGCTGCACCTCCAAGCAGAAAGCCTTTCCTCCAGAGCTCTCAGTGACTTCCCTGCTCAGCCTATCCTACTCAAAGGCAAAAAGATAAAATGTGGAATCAGCAACTGCCGTAGTGAATGAGGGACAAAGAGGCTGGGGACTGAGCAGTCATCGAGAAAAATGGGTAAGAAATTATGATGTTAATTCATAACACAGAGGGCTCGGGGCTAGCAGATCACAGACTGGATGAAGGAAGTAAGTGACAAAGAGGTGAGGACTGAGACTGCTGGGGGAGAAGGATGTGGATGCAGAGACAGGGGAAGGAAGGTGACATGGAAGTCTATCGCCATCAGAGGCTGGAGCAGGGTTCATGCCTCAGTTCTTTTGCCGCCTTCCAGAACCTCAAAATGCCAGTGATGTGAGCTTATCACACAGACACACACGTCCTCAGTGCTGGCACTTCCAGCACGTGACAGATCCCGTGGCTCTCCCCAGGGGAGATAACACACATCTGTGTCACCACAGTAACACAAAATGAGGGACTGCTCCCCCCCCAGCTTCCAGTTTTCTTTTAACACTTCACAATTACACCCTTATGTCTGTGCCACCAGCACTTTATTCCCATGAAGGGATGCGTCCATGAGGTGACGAATCGCTCTTTTCCAGAGCCTCCCACGCCCCCCTCTTTGCAACTTGCTTCAAAGGCAAAAATTGCTTCTCTTTTTCTGAGTTTCCCTGCGGTGCCTGTTGCTACAGTGGCAACACCACACGACAACCTTCCCCAGGGCTGGCCAGGAGGGAGCAGTTCCAGCATTCTGCTGTGCTGACGAAGCTAAAGACCTGATATACATCTGTGGGTTTCTCAGAATAGGCATCACATCACATCAGTCTTGTGCTCCGTGCACTGCAAAGCTGCAGCTCCGCTTGTTGCTGCAAATTAACCCTCTAATTCATGGACACCTCGCATCGCTTTAAAAAAGAAAGCCAGAGGCAGCTGTGAGATGAAGCTGAGCCTGTGGCAGCCCAGGGCCTGGCTGCCTCCAGCACAGCCTCCTTGTCCCACACACCCCCAGGGACAGATGCTCCCCCCCAGGAGCAGGGGGAAGCGGGGCTGCCTTCACTGCCACCTCGGAGAGCCCTTGGAAAGCAGTTTTAGCCACAGGACACCTAATGAAACACTAAACTGGTGAAGATAACGCCTTCACACGGTCTCGCTCCTTACAAAACACGCACCTGGACCATCTCTGCAATTTAAAAGTGATTTATTTTCTCTGATGGAGCATTTCAAGTTTTATGGTGTTATCTGTAGCATCACAGACACTTTTCTTCAGCAGAATGAAGAAAATCATTTGCATGCATTAAGAAGAGATGCACAACTCTTTACAAGGCTACAGGGAACAACAGCAAATGTTGTACCGTATAGCACCAAGAGGAATTTTAGTTACAGTGTGCAGGAAAGATGACACAAAAGCTGCTTGTTTCATCGTGAACTGTTTAAGCTGATTTTTGGGGGGAAGTAAATGCTTTTTTCCAAGCAAGAAGAATTGAACTTTACATTAAAAAAAATTACAGTGTACCTGTTTTTTAAAACTTGACACTTTCTACAAATTAAGATATGAAATTTGATTTCTTGCATAGCAAATTTTCTTTAAACTTTGAAACAGATAAGAAAACCTAACAACAACAAAAAAAAGATTCAGTTCTTCCTTTCCTAGCCTTCCCCTACCCCAACCTGGTGAAGGAGCAGGAATAGTGATTGAATATGCACAACTACATCATAAACCCGAACATTCCTCTGTGAATTAAGGATACAATCCTGATCTACAATTCATTACTGCAAAAATGGCACTCGAGTTCAATATTTACTGTCAGTTAAGTCACTCCTGCTTGACTTACCAAGTTAAAAAAATATTTTGATAAGTGCCAGCTCTGAAGACTCAGCAAGGTACCAAAACCAAAACCAATCAAACCAAAGTCTTGCAGCACCATGAATAAACCACCCAGTTCTGCTGTGTTGTTTGTTCTGAAGATGAGGCACTGAAGGCAACAGGTAATTTCCAATACAAACGCGCAGCCACTGCCTGGAGGCACCAGCAACTGCTTGGAAATAGCACTAATAGCGACTGTAAAAACTGCAACAGAGGAGATAGACTTGAACTTCCCTTCTGACCAGGAAAAGGCAGTAGCATTTAATATTAAATCAAACCAAAGGACAGAAAGACCTGTTGAGTAGGGAGGATTTGCTGTAGCTGCTGCTCAGGAACAGAACTTACACTTGTTTGCACAACGCATCCGAATCTGCAAAGGGCCAACAAAGAGGGCTTTCCTCTCCTGACAGCTTGGGCCAGTCATACTTCCAGGATAAGAAAGAAACATGACCAATTCAGCTTTCTGTATCCAAGAGCTGCTGTTGGTCTGCGGACACTGTTGTGCTACCCACTCCCTTTATGCCTCTCCAAGCAGCGCAGTCTCTCTCCTGCACTGCCAGCCTACCAGGACCGTGCATGCAATCACCACGACTTTTCTGGTATCACATTTGAGGGCACCTCAGCAATCTCCATGACCCACAAACTACCAGAAGAATAAGTAAAATAGTTTAAGCTTACTGACTGTGCTATCCTTTATAGTCTGCTTTAATCGCACACACAAACGTACACTTGCTTTTGATTTTGTCTTGCAGTCCATTTGCTGAACAACTATCTTATCCTGAGCTACCAGACAACCAGACTTATTAAATCTTTCCACACAGTTTTGGAAGGTGTATTATTTACTTTAGCTGAAGAAAAAGTGACAGATTAATTACATTACAAATGCATACTTCACAAGTGTCGGTATACATTGTCTCAGAGTTTCTCTTTTTCCTTGTTACTCCTGGGGAATAACAAAGCAGCTCCTCCAGTATCTTTGTTACAGATCTTTGTCACACATCTCTGTAACATCATCACCAAATTAAAGCTCAATCCAACAAGATACAGAACTATAAGACTTTGTTCAATGTTCCTTCAATACAAGACTGAGACTTTAAATCCAGATCTCAAAGAAAAAAAGCTGAACGTTACAATAATTCCAGCACCATCAAGCTATTCCAACATTATTTAATATTATTATAAAAGACTAGTCAGAATTTATGCCAAAACCATTTTAAGAGACACCTACTTTATAATCTAGGGCTATCAGCATACTAAAGGGCAACACATTTATTCTAATTGTCAGGCCATCTTAAGGATTTAGTTAGGGTTTAATCTCCAAATTATGTCAACTGCCTTTTTTTTGTGTCTGTTTAGTAGAGAATACAGTTAATAAAATTAACAAGACATTCTGCTACCTTTTATTCTGCTGCTTTCAAAGCTCAAAGAAACTTAAGACTGTTCAGACTCTACAAGGTGTCCTGAAAATAAGGTCTTGTACTCACTCATAATTACTCAATTCAACATTTAGAAAAGCCTAATAGATATTATTAGCTTTACAGAGCCACAGTTGTGCATTGGTCGTTTACAGACAGACATAACACGATGACTTTTCACAGGAATTTATACTTTATACACAATGACATGACACATAGACATGATTCTCAGACAAGAAGTGCAAAATGGCATGCAACTTGTTGCTTTCAACTCATATGCATAACCTTCCATTTCAACATTATCATCTCCATTAAGTGGCTCATGGTGCAAGCACGCACCCCAGCTCACTCTTACATTTTATATACACTGAACTTAATACAATCTTTTGTATTTTCACATTCATAACATCTTTAAACTAGTAATTACTAACATCTAAATTCAAGTGGAAAATCCAAACTACAAACATTCTTCTTATATGCATTCTTCAAGTTACACAAAGCCTACAAGCTATTCCACTCTTAAATCTGCCTGCTGCCAGGACAGGGCTGCGTAAAGTAAATTTTTATTATAATACTCACAGCAATAAGATCACATTGTTCATACAGGAGCAGATCAGTCTCCTGCTGCAGCTGAGTAGCACTGGTTTTCAAATTGTTTCTGAAAGAGTTGTATTTGCTTACATCTCCCACTTTGCTGAGCTTCCACTGCAGTGTGGCTCTCTAGCCTTAGACACACTGTAGATGCCCTATTTGTACAATTGTATGGATAGTGCTTGACACCATTAGAAGGCAAGTTCAGAAAAAATATCCTAGGAACAGGCATGCAGGCCACAGCCAGTGCTAAAGGGACATTAGTGACACCTAGCTGATGTGACAATGGGAGCACTCTGGTCATCTCCCCTTGGACAGTGAGATGTGGTGTAATGCGAGATGAACAGCAGACGTCTCTTCCTTTGAAGATGATAGAAAGAGTATCAGAACTAAACAATCAGCTTGTGGAGATGCCAGATCCAGTCATATGGACAGATTCCTGTGTTCCTAAAATACATTTATTGCTGTGGATTTGTCACAATTACTTTATCCTCCTACAACTTTATCTGGAAATTAATATTGATTCAATCTCTGAATGGAACAATTAGCTGCATAGATAGTTTGGTTTTTATCAAGGTTCCTGAAGCTTCACCCTTAACAGAAACGTGCCAGTGAAAGACAATGGTATCTCACAGTCAAAACAGAGTTTCATTTGCAGGAAGTGGTCATAAGGAACACTTCTTTTCCCCCAGTACTGCAGAAGGCTTGGAACACACAAGTATGAGTACACTAAAAGTTACTGTAATGACAAGAAGATAAAGTGACAGCTTACTGACACCAGAGCACTGATGAGCACTCATCTGTCGTGACCTTCCCTGGATTTTACACACAAACACAAAAAATCATTTGGGTTGAAACCTGTCCTGCTAACATTACTTCATTCCAAAGCAAGCTAGACAAGTTGCAGAAAACCAAGCGAAGCATTTTTGAGCACAACTGCTGTGAAATGTTCACATATTTCTGATATTTTAACATTGCCTTGTCAAGTGCACCGCTTAATTCTACTCAGCAAATTTTTGGAACCCTGTCCACTAAAAGACATCACATCCAAGATTTAGATTTTCAAAGTCCAGTCTCGTCTTTCATGAACATTTGCATGCACCCACATTGTGTGTTTTCTGTTTCCCAGAATACCATTTTTGCACATGCTCCAAATTGACTCAGACTTAACTATATAAAATGCATTAGTATTGATCTCCTACTTCTCCCAGGAATCTACAACCAAGTTTCCTTCTATTTCTCCTGTCACTGGAGCTCCTCCTTTACAACAGACTTCACATATAAAGCATGTTCTTCTATACAACAACTCAGCAGTTAGTGCAAGCTACCAAAAAATCAACTTAATTTCCATTTACTATTAGTACTTTTCCCACTTCCCAGGAGGTTGGTAATGCAGGCTGGGGACCTCCCCATTCCCTCTCTTGAACCTGTTCTAATTTTGTGGAGTAAGTGTTCACCACCAGAATATGAGCTCGTATGTATCATGGGACACCCAGTTCCATGTACCAGCGGAACTGAGGGCTGGAAGAGCGTCCCAAGTTTCAGCCGCTGCTCCAGTGAGAAGTTTACATGACTGGCAGACGCTAGAATGTACCACGATCCTTTCCACTCCTTCCTGAAAGGCAAACTGAGCTGGCAGTGAAAACCTATAATGGAAATCTGAAGCAGAAGGAAGCACATCTAACACACAGTAAGATGGTGGCGAATGCTCAGAAAGATATGGAATTTAAACTTGGATGCCTCTCACTTGAGTTTCCCACTGGCTAAGCGTGGTCACTTCCTCGCTCAGTGCAACAGTAACCTGAAGTCCATTTGGACCTGTGCATCTCCAATCACGCACTGCACAGTCAAGATATTTAATTCAGAATTTTGTTCTGCATCCCTAAAGAGTCCTAAAAGGCAAATGCTCAGCACTGTGGGCTCGACCTTCCATAGTGTTGCACTTGCAATTAACAGCTGGGGGGTGGCTTAGAAATATTAAATTAAGAAGCCATAAATATTTTCATAAATTCTGTTCAAGTAAGCTGTCGTAACTGTGACATTTCCCCTTCTGCTGGGCTTTTGGCCTTATGCACACTTTCTCCCTTTGCATTGCAGTTCAGATTTCACCCACAGCACAGACTGTAACTTACAAAAAAATTCTTTGAATGGTAAGCACGCTCTAAAATGTTTCACGTAAAAGCCTTTCTATATCGGCCAGGCTTCTCTGGAAATTACAAGCAAAGTAAGAAAGGTGCCCAAGTTTCTGATCTCTTTTTTCTTAAAATAGTACAGAGGTGCCTTGTATTGTGCAGCATGCAGCAACAGTATCAAAAACTGACTTGAAAACAAAGGATTTCAGAGCTGGATTTGAATATCAAATTAGGTATCATTGAACCGTACTGGTTCAATGATCAGCTATTAAGGAAATATGGGAAAAACAAAGGAAGAAAGATGTAGAAGATAACAATTTTTCACTTTACAGAGGAGCTATAGCAAAACCAAATTAACTAGTTAAATGGTAGAGAGAAGGAAGAATAAAACTTGCTGACCTCATGTCAAAACAAGAGCTAGAAAAATTAAATAAAATTCAAAAGGCATTTCTCCACGCATCGTAATTACACTGTAGAACACATCATCAATAAGGGCTGTTCATGTCCAAGAACTTAAACAATACCCTGAAAAAGCTCAAGCATTTTTAATAGCTAACAGGAACAGTGGAAGTAAATCTGGATAGTTTGATTTTTTTTTTTTTTTTTGCAAAAGATAATAAAGCCAATGTCACCAGTCCCTAAAAGCTAGAAGTGGAGAAAGAGGGTCCTGATGTCATGGACAAATAATTTTCCAGGTGTGTTGCAGGCATTTTATTTCTTTGCTGAGATTACAAATCACTCCTCCCACCGTCAAGGACAAACTCGATCTTTTTAACATTGCAACCTGTCAGATGTTACTGCAAGAAGCCCCTTTGTATCAGCAGAAGTGCCTGCTGACTTTGTATCTTTACGCTGTCAGAGTTCAAAACTGACACTGTCTACTGTTGTAACAATCACACTCACTCCTAACCTTTCTAAATGTAATCTTCTGGAGCACACAGAACAAAGAAAATGACGAGGGAAAGTAATTTCTCAAAAGCAACACTGTAAAGCTGCACTGGGCACACGCAGTCTGGCTGCAGTAATGCTCCGAATTTACCATTTCAGATTGGATAATTGAAATCCTGTCTCGTGCAAGTATTTCTGGTTTTGTATTATCAAGTTTTCATGCACTCAAGAGAACAACAGAGGCGGATCTACCTAAGAAGTCCTCTGAAACTTCCCCAGGAATGACTGGGAACACTTCTCAAGCAATGCTCTTCAGCCTCACTACTCCAGGCAACTAGATAGCAGAAAATCACAATTAATGTACACTAATAAACATGCACAGACTGATAGATGTAACATTACCAGTATGCAAAAAACAAAACAAAACAAAACAAATTAAGAACTCCAAACATTAAATTCAGATTGTTTATTGTAAACAGAATAACTCTAGCACTCTGTCATACTGGCTGTGTCACATGCACCCAATTCCACACCAACTGCTTAAAATAGCACTTGCAAAAATTACAGTTATGTAATAATAATTTATGGTTTCTTACATAAACTAATTAACAAGCACTAAAATTGAATTACAGTGTATTCTAGGTAGTTTTTATTGCTTGTAGACACTGCAGCTTTGGATCCATTAAAATGAATCCATTAGTATGCCTGAGTTTATCAAAATTTACTCTATATCAAACTCAGAAACTGTAAAATGCTGGAGAACACTTAAGAGTGATTAAGAGTTGCTGGAAAACTACATGGGTTTCCACATCCAGTCATAGAAGTTTGAAATTCTGCATTTTTCCCTCTGGAAAACGTGACCTTTGAGCTTGTGTTAAGTACACTGCCATTCCAATGTATTTATAATTTGTTAAAATTAGAGTTGATAGTACTCCCATGAATATATATATTTATTTATTTTTACACACGACAGAAGCCGTTTCATTTTATTCACTGTAAGAGTGGTATGTTTAAATACTAGATCCCAAAATATATATTTTTATAATATGTTGTCAAAACTTTTATTATATATAATACAAATACTTTTTTTAAAAGAAAGCTATAAACAAAAGCAAAATGCAAGAGGGCAAAAAGCCCATTTTATGTGAAAGATCCATGAAAAATGTGATGAACAGACAATTTTACTGGTTTTTCTTTCTCCTCAGGCTACAAAAAAATGCCTTCCTTGGCAACAGGTTACATCACAAACAATCATCAAATTTATTAAAAGCATGTTGAAACGTGTGCTGTTAACCTTTAAAACACCTTTTAAATACTCTGTATTTATTCTGTTAGAAAAGGCTCTCAGACAAAGACAAATGAAGGTCCTTCCCCTGTCAAACATTGATTTAATTTGGCTTCAGAGCCCGTGTAAGAAAGAACATTGATTCAAGGACAAGAACAGCTCTATTGAATATACCAGGATTCTGATGTATGACAACACGCGTGTCACATCAGGGCCTTTGTTTCAAATTCTTTTAATAAGAAGTAAATGCTCAGTAACACCCCTGATAGGCAGATATTATATCTTCAGTGCTTTGCATACTCTATCCTGTCTGACTAATTGCAATCAGTTCTATGCATCAAACAGGCAGAAGAACTTAGTGAGATGCTCCCTTACCTTTCTTTATTTGGGTGCCGTCCCAAGCACAAGACCACTCTGCACAAGTCAGTAAATGGTGATTAGACACCATATATTGTTTTATATAAATGTATTTCATAATTTAGTAAAATGATAGAGTATTTCATCATAGACCCTTGAGCCTTCCGGGTTTTGTGCATCCTTCTTAAAAGAAGTAGGACTAAACATTTTGTGATGTAACCTGAACCACACCCCATGCTACAGCGGTACCGCTATCCCAGTACTGTGCCATCCGAATTGCCTTCCTGAAGGATAAGAAGGACCCACACAGATGTATCAGAACAATCTGATGTATTATGGGGCCTGTATCTGACATTCACCTGCTCTTCACACAAGAACTAACGTGTGCTTAAGGTTATTTGCACTTGTAAGTACTTTGATGGATTGACACCTAACATAACAAACGAAGCAAAATAGACTTGAGTCTATTCCATCAGTTTATGCACAACTGGAAACAAACAATGACACCAAATAAAAGTATTTTCTATACTAAATGGAAACAATTCACAGTAACAATGAACAACTGAACAAGATGATGACAGTATCAAGAGACTGGGACAACACTTTTGCTTACAAAAATAAGATGCACTATTAAAGTGTTTCCAGCATTTTACTAGTTTTAATATAAAATGTCCCCAAATTTGTACAGAAAGATTAAAATCATGCCCACATTTTCAATTATTCTCATTAAGACAATTCTGTCACTCACTACTGTGTTACTATTTGTGTTGTCAAATTTCTTTCCCCCCCTCCCCCGGTCTTCATAAAACTTAAATAGAAAATATGTTGGTTGCATTAAGGATCAATTAAAAAAGTATCATTCAACACATCACTTCAAAAAAATGTGAAAGTCTCTATTTTTAAGAAAAATTATTGATGCCATCCCAAAAAGGACCTACTTTTCTCACCCCCTCCAGCCCCCAATAAGATAATTATTGGGATACTAAATGGTGTTTTTCAGAAGTAATATGGATATTTCAAGTGACTTTGTTTGCTCTGGAGGGTTATTTTATCAAAATGAACATTTGAAGGGTTATACTGTTTTAAAAATACACTGCAACTACAAGTTTTTTTATTCTTATTGTTTCAGTTGATTTTGGTTTTCAACAGGTTGTCTGTAATATAAATGACACATGACCATGACTGATTTTTATATACTCTCTATCCCTAACACAGCTAACGTCAAATGAACCAAGAAGGAACTTGGGACTTTCATAACAGACAGAACCATCTATCCTAATGATCTTTAAATAATTTTGTTCATCATGAAGTCCCCTGAAACCATGTCAGCACTGATCATTTGCATTTCTTCATCCATCCGCCTTCTTCACAGTTTTGCAGCCATGAAATTGATATGTGGTTTCACCAGTGGAAAGAGTGGCAGACTGCGCTTGAATTCTGTCATATTTTCAATCACACTTGGCTGCAAAGAAGTGTACGCAAGAAAGTCTGCTAAACATCTTTAACCAGAGAAGTGAGAAATTACTCGCTTTTCATTAACTTCTGCTACAACTACAGATAAACACGTCCTTCTTGCTCTTTTCTACCATGCTAGTGATTCACATTTCATGATTACAGCATCACTCAAAATAGTGTTATTTCTTATGAAATAAATGGTTTCGTATTTACGCTAGATAATTTAAAACAATAGCTATAATGCAGTAATTGCATTCCTAATAATGGCAGAAACTTCAGTAAATGCAATTTGTCTTTTAATTTACAAGTTCTACTTCAGAACATCCCATCAATCCTTTAAATATCAGAGGCAAGAACATAAAACCAACAGCAATACTATGAACTATTATTTTTACTTGCAGTAACAAAGTAACTTTAATATTTCAGTCATAATGGCTAATAAATCTACATACAATCCATATGGAAATTTCCACCCATGGTGATTATTTCACCTATAAGGACTGAATAAGAACATAGATCTACTAATGCATCTCGAAAAGTTAACTATCTATGGGACATATGTCACCATCCTTCTCCAAGAAAATTCATTTAAGGCCCATTAAGGGCCCACTGCTATCATATCCTATCACAGAGCGAAATCTGCAATACTTGCATGGTAGAATTTGTCAAATTGCTTCCTCCAGAGGTTACACACTGACAGGGATGGGCATTAACATTTTAGGCTTTAAGATAATGACTATTAAGATAGTTGGTTTTGTTGCTGTTGGTTTGGGGCTGGGTTTGAGGGTTTTGTTTGTTTTTGTTTTTTTTAAACAAAGATGATAAATTTGTTGATGCATATGCATCCTTATCTTGGCACTTGATACATCCAATCATATACAATCTGTATTTTCAGACAATGATAACCTGTATTTTACTCCACAGTGTAGACACTCAGTGGAGTTAAAGAGTAGCAGGACAGACTTAAAAAGAAAAAAAAAGTATCAGGAAAAATCCCTGTTGTTATTGAGGATGACAACAGATGTGGAAAAGAGGTGAAACTTCAGCCCTACAACAGCATGGATTTCAAGAAGTTTGTTTCTCCCCTATAAATTTACATTTAATGATACTGAACTTCCACGTTAAGGTCAAAGCCTGGGATTTCTGGTGTGTTGTTTCTTTTTACCTGTGGTAGTGGTGGTGCTGGTGCCAAGTTCACATCATTTTGACATGGAAACTCTCCAACAACAGGGCCTATTTAACATCATCAAAATAAATTCAGGACCATAATTTAAACAGTAACTTTTACATATTAAATTGCTTTCTCTTATGAGACAAGTATCTATATAAATGACAGGTTATTAATCTTTAAGTATCTCTAAATTAGACGTTCTAATGTTCTGGTTTTATACTTCATTGCTGTCTTTAGAAATACAATGACCATAAACCAAGATTTGACTTGAGAACATGTACTGAGGCAGTGGGTTTTATTCATTTTATTTACACATAAAGAGAATGCAGAAATAAAAATTGTTCATCTAATGATCAATGAATACTTACACCTGTTTTCCAGTACAAATTATGAACACAGTAGTAAATGCCAGTGGTATATGCAACAAAAGCAATGCAAGAGTAGCACATATTTTACTGAGGCTAGGCCTGTGGAGGTTACTCCATGTACCAAAATTCTGGACAGTTAATTCCAAGTCCTCCCTGCCTATGCTCACTCTCTACCTCCATTCTCAAATTCCAACCCTAACCTGTACCATGGGAGTTCAAGTGCTTCTCATTCGTAAAATCCCAGATCTCCACTCTACTACTCCAAGTTCTTTTCTGTTCTCAGAGAAAATGGTGTGTCTGCCTCCAGGAGGAGAGGTTTTCTCTGGGAAGCTTTTTGGCTACTCTCCAAAGAGTGGGCACCTGCACTTGGAAGAACACTCAATTTGCACTCATGGAAAATGCGTCAAAAGTCCCAATTTTACTTTCATGACAGAAGAGAGGCCACACACAAGATTAAATGGTTTAGGACTGGGGAGTATGTAGAGAGAACACCTTGCTATAATCTCTGTGACAGTAACCACTTGTTAGGTTTCCCATTCTCACCCTTGTCTTGGGAAGACACCATCCCAAGCAAACAATAAACCATTCTAGCAATGTAGCCACTCATTTTAAAAAGTTTTCTCTAGATAGGGAAAATATTAGAGCCATTTCTTTTCTGCAATGATTAATCATAAAAACTGGAAAGATGCTTTGAAGCAAGTGTTCCTTACTCAGCTGCAGAGCAATGATTTCAATGGTACCAGAAATATCAATCGTTCTGAGACTGGACAGAGTTACATGACAGGCTGTTTCTTTCTGTTCCAAACACAGGCCTTCAATATTCTTGATTTTGTAATCAGTTACATGTTGGAATTTAAGTCTAGTATAAAATCCGCACGAAACAGAAGTTTCTCCTCTCAGTTTATTGATATTAAGCAGAAACACTTTCAACCTTTTCCTTCTTGAATTCTAAAATGCAGCAACACAGTTTACAATGCACAGCTAATCTAGATTATTCGAAAATAAAATCTAAGGAAACTTTTACTTTCTCAAGGGAAAATATAATGTTTGACATTCCCAGAGGACTGTGGGTTTTGTTTTGGGTTGTTTGTTTTTCCTTTGAGAGTGTGTGAATAAAACTGTGGACATTAATTACTTGTCAGAAACCTGCTCCTCCAACATCGTATTGAGAACTGCAAATTCTAACTTCAGTTTTCCCTGTAGGACTATTACAGAGTTGTATGTTTACTTTAAAATAGCCTATTGGGAAAAAAAAGGAATGCTATTTTAAGGTAAATTTGGTTTAATATCAATATACTTCAGAACAGCTGAAGAACGGCCACAAACATCAGTCAAATTTTTGAAACACCTAGATGAAGAAAATCTATACAAAGAAATACTTTTTCCTCTGAAAGGTACCCAATCTCTAGAGTTGAGTTTTTCTTACATTGTATTTGTATCATATAACATGGTTGTCTTTAACTATGGCTTGCTTGAATAGGAATTGATTAAATAATATATTCTGCATAATACTTACAGGATTCCATTTCCCTTGCAAGGACATGTACTGATACCTTGTGTCTTCTGGGAGCATCTACTGCCAACAGCACCTACAGTAAAAAACATCAGGTCCTTCAGGTGTGGGAAGTATCCCTCAGACATATTTATAGAACAGTAAGAGAATGAGAATATTTAAATTGTAATTTAAACTTTAAAATGAGGGACGTCCCTTCAAATATTATGATTAAGTCATCCATACAGTACTGTGAATTGTTTTACAACCCAGTTAAGAAATTCATGTACTGCTTAGGACTCAGAAAAACCGGAAGTTATAGGAATTCAACTATTAATTATCACAGTATCATGAATGCAACCTAGAAAATCTCCACAGCATTTTCAATCTCTGTCAGCCTTCTGGAAGCACATCACCCTGAACACAATTATTTAACTCAGCTGGACTAGCTTACCAATCTAGCCAGTTATTTCTGCTCTGAAATACCAGATATACTTGTTCAAGTTATCATTTACTAAATAACAGCTATTGAAATTCCATTTACTGATTGTATTTGCTGCTTATCTTCAGCCATGCTATCATACTTTAAAAAAAAAAAAACCCAAAACAAAAACAATAGCCAACCAAAGGTATTAGTGTTAACTGTAGCATGTAAACAATAATCATTTTTAAGCTTTAAGACTAAATCTCATAAAAACAGATAGTAATGTAAAAATGACGTCGGATAGGGAGAAGGATAAGACACAGTACAAAAGGGAAACTGTTTTGAAAGACATTAGCCCCCCTCAAGACAGAAAAGAAGAACACAGATACACACATATTCATGCTGTTTCATGGGCAAAAAAAAATTCCATTCAATACTAAGTTCCAAAGAAATATGTTTACATCACCTTTCAAAGTGTCCCCTGACCTATTAGCTGCTTCATAAGTAATAAAACAATACATCACTCTGCAATACAGTGACTTGCACACAAAATAAGCCGAATCATTTACTGAAGGATAAAAATACAAGAATAAATTTGCAATTCTGGCCAAGTTTGGCCGTCGAGTCATACAGGAAGGCATTTGTTATTCAGAGAGAAAGGATAAATGAGACAAGAGGAAAATAAGAAAAAAAAAAAACCCAACAACAAAACCCACAACAAAACCCAATCCTTCACAATTTTTAGTGTGCTAGCTGCCACTAAGTAAGATTAAGGAAACAAAATTATTATCAAGGTATTGGCATCAATCATTTCACCTACCTAAAACAGGCATAAGTATATACTTTCATGACTCACAAATAACATCCCATTCAGACTAAATCTCTTTCCAAGTACATTTTCACTACATGACTAACTTACCTTGTAGAACTGTATAATATCATTCTTGGTCAGGGTCTTTAGATAAGCCACTTCAATATTATCTGCAGAAAAATAGTAAAAATTAAAACAAGTCTGCAAATCATAGCTGGTTATTAGCACACTACTTATCCAAAGCATTCTTCTTTCACATGCTGTAACTGACTGCAAATGGTATGCTTTTCATTCTTAAATTTCAAGCTAATACTTACATCACTACAAGAGTCATTGGAGGCCTGGCAGAAAATTATACTTTGGTAAGTGAATTTGATTGTACTTATTAAAAAAATGCATATTTAAAGAATACCAATGGTAGCATATGTTATTCAACAGCTAAAAAGATACACCTGCTGCAGTATATCATCTTCAAATCAATGTTACATATTTCTAATGCAGAGTGATTGCAGATGGTTCTTATTCACAGTTAGGAAACAGGATGGTAGGATGTACTTCAGCAGAATGTACTTTTAAATAAATGTAAGGAACAGTGCCTACAACATACCTGTAAGTAATTATCATGAAGTTCTACACGCAGGAAATAAATAAAAAAAAAAAATCAACAAAAGGCAGTTTGGAAAAATCAATGACATTTTGGAGAAATGTTTGAAATTAAGTAAAACAGTAAAAGTAATAATAAAAATGCAATTACTTGAAGAAAAAACATTTTCCCTTCTTAAGGCTGGAATATGAATTTCTGATTTTGACAATTCTAGTCATATTAGAATCATTAATGAAATAAAACAATAAAACTACTAGTGAGTAGAAGGAAGTTAAGACATAAAAGTCAAGGAAAATAACAAATTGAGTAGGATTTAGATATGAAAGATACGTCTACAGTCAGCAGTAAGAAATTCCAGAGTGATAATATAGATCTAATTATGGTAAAACCAGAAACTTAAGGTAGAGAAAAATTAAACTGTTCCATCAGACACAAGTTAAAAAATAAGTACTTGAGCAGGTGGGTTTTCACACCATTCCTTATACTCAGTCATGAAACCCGGGCAGTAGCTCTTAGTCTCTCAAGACCAACCTAGATGACAGCTCAAAATTCTTCATTATTTAACAGTTCGCTTAAGCACTGTCTACCAAAAAGACTGTATTTGCTATTGTGGAAGGCCAATATTGTGCATGTAAAGCAGAACAGAAGTCACAGGATATAGAGTGCATTTTATGTAGGAAACATATTACGCATGGAAGATGGAAAATTATAGCTGTGAATACGAGTTCAATATGAAAAGGTGAGGAAAAGCTGATCTGTAACTAAAACTTCTTTTTTAAATGTTATAAAATTACATTACTAATATACCTCAGTATTTTGGATAAAAAAAATAATCTTCAACCAAGGATAGAAAAGGGAAAAATATAACTTAAATACTACCTATGTAGGATCGCAGTATAACTAACTGTCATCCCATTTACAGTAATAACAACAGAAGCTGGATCTCACCTAGTCATGTACAAGCTTATAACTTTCAAAATACCATGGATGAAAAAAAAAAAAAGTTTCTTCAAGCCTACCCTAAGCTAAGACAGGTCACGTGTTAGTCAAGATACCCGCTGTGGTCTATGCCAACACTTCCTCAAAAGAACAATGCAATGCGAAGAGGAATAGGGTTCATCAATGCATGCACCGTCAGGAATGTCTAAGAGTATCTGAATGCACCTCAGTCAAGTATTAAGTACGTATGTCACACAGATATCTGAACCGCACAGAAAGAAATCTGAGCTTATGCAACATCAACATTTGCAGTCAAACCACTTCCAATCCTTGACCTGCTCTGTGTCTCACTGAGCCTTAAGGGAAAGAACGAATGTCAGTGAAGCATTCACCAATGCACATCATATGGTGAACATCATGGAACGCATTTATCCTCTACTACTGATGGCTCCCACAGCAGGGAGAGCACAGGCTCCACAAATGAGATATTTTCTCGGGGTAGAAGGATGAAATATAACTTGTAGGACACAAATCACAAAAACTATATTAAAGTATGCATAGGCTATGTAAAAATCTAAGTTGTTCTCACATGAACGTGACATTCAACAGTCACAAGCAGAGCCAAACTAGAGCATTCAGTTTTAAAAAAAACATGATTTGTCTTACCTCTGTCAAAGTTATACTGCTGGGAAATGATTTCTCCCCAGTATTTAGCACATTCTGCAGACAGCTTCTTTGGTTTGTCTAGACGACGAATTGCTAAAGCTTGGATGTGTTTTTGGAAGGCCTCTTCTGTCATGTCTTCTATGCATTTCTCCATAGTTTTTAAGAACGCTTCGACTCTGCTTTCTAAATAGTGTGGTGGCTTTTCAGATTGGATAATAAATCGCAGTCCTTGGATGCCATTTGCCCGACGTGGACCACTGAACACAATGTAACCTTGGCAAGACAGCAAAAGTCACAAATTAAAGGAAATCCCTTGTTCCAGCATTAAGTTTGCCAAACATTGCATGTTTGACTGAAAGGCAGTCGTATGGTAAGTATAACGCTGTACCATAAATTAAATAATGCAGGTTTGCACAACATGCCACTGTGTTTTTTAAAAACATCTTTATCCCACTGAGACAAATATCATTTCTGGGAAGGGGCAAGGAGGAGAGATGAGGCAGACCAAGACAGGGCAAAGGGAATTCTAACATCAGGACTAGGTAACCAGAAATTATGCCTTACTCTATGGTGCTTCATTAAATTCAACATTAGAGACTAACTATTTTTTCACAATTTCTACTCTGAATTCTCTTTGCTGCAATGTAACACCACTATCTTCTCACCTTAGCAATTAGATAAAAAGAAAATACTATTCCCTTCCTTTCTGTTGCAGCTTTTGCTTATCTGAACCCCCACACCTTTTTTCAGTCATCATCCTGTCTCTTAATAACAAATCTGTCACATTTCAGTCTTTTAACTATTTTTATAGCTCTCTAATTGTTCCTTGATGCTCATGTCAAAACTGGATACAGTATTTCCAAGTCCTTACCTGAACAATATAGGAGTATTATTGTGTGTGCGCCTTGGAAGCTCCCATTTATACGTCCCAGTGTATAAATATACACAGCAGTGCAACACTACTGATATATGTTCTACTTCCAATCCACTACAACCTGTAGATTGTTTTCAACGTAACTACTACCTAGCCACTTGCTTCCTAGCTTCTATCTGTGCCATTGGTTACTCCCACCAAACTGTTTCCAGCAAATTGCATCATGTCTTCATCCAAGTCATGTTTCCAAAAAGTCAAACTAATTTTGAATTCTATCTTCCCACACACTTGCAGTCTCTCCCAGCTTAGTATTATCTGAAGATTTAGTAAGTATATTCACTCTTAGCAAGTTCTTTAGTAAGTATATATCATCTAGAGTTTTGAAGAAAATTCTAAATAGCATTGGATGACCACAGCGCTCTACAGAACACTGTTTTTCTAATGAACTATTCTTTTCGATTCCTCAGTCATGACTTTCCAAACAGTCTTGCATCCAAGACTTAGATAGTTAAAATCCCTATGATTAGTATGGTATGACTGATTCTGTTACTTATTCACTAAAAGCCTGATCTCGCTGAACTCCCTGGTACATTCGTAGTCTCCAAGCTGAGACATTCCCCTGCCTCTCACCCTTGGGTAAACTACACTCTTCCTTAACAGCATTTCAGTCACGCAAATTGTCATGTAAAATCTCTGTCTCTTCTTGTTATCCTGTTTGGAATGACCTTATCAGATTTCAGTGGTCCATGTAACAATTATTCGTTACCATCAGTGAACAGCTGTATTGTTAAAAAGCTTGAAATGTATTTAGCATGGCAGCTTACCATGACCCATAAAGCAGTATTCCTAAGCTAGGGCTTGTGAATCATTAAAGTGCAGTTGGAAGAAGAATCACATGTAGGAAAGACCAAACTGCTACTACTGATTGTTTAGGACAATCTAAAATTTAGGAGCATGATCTCACCTTCTTTCAGTAAAAAATCTGGGATATGAAATTTTTTGTACAGTGATTAAACTCCTTTTTAAGCCAGCATTGATTTCAGGTATTTCAGGTTTATCTTAAAAATAATGCTTGCTTCTTCCCAATTTAGAGTATGTGCACTTTAAGTCACCAGCAGTTAAAGTTATTTACATTTACCAAGTGTCTTAAATGGCATTCAATAAGCAGGGAAAGAATACCTAGCTCATCATGTCTCATGTAAGCACGTGAGTATGTTTGCGTGTGTGTATACAGACAGAGAATCGCTATGGGAAAACTTACCTAACTGTTCCTTAGTGCGCAGAGTATTGAAACATGGTTCTGAGATAATTTGACAAAAGAGTTCCAAAAACATGTTCTCAGAAGTGCTCTGCATGTCTGTCTGATAATATATTTCAATGCCACAATTGTTATGAACTTCATTTCTCTGTTGATATACAAACCAGCCTCCTAAAAGAAAAAAAAAACATATAAACGTACATTCTTAATTGTCCACAATTAAGGAGATAATGGTCTATCACTCGTGGAAAAGAATTTAATAAATGGTTTAAGACTGTTAAAGCCGAATTTCCACTAACAGCATACTTTTTGTGAAACAAGCAAAAAAAAGATTATTTTAACATATTGAAATGCCATAGCTTGAGCATATCGGCAACAAAATTGAAACTGGCTGCTTCTTCTCAAGCAAATCTTTTTGGAACTGTAGTGGAATTCTGCGCTGCCTCTACTGTGTAGATGGTATCTAAAAGAAAATTTGTCAGAAACATTTAACATTAAAAATAATTCTGCATTTAATACCAATAGCTTCTCTGCCATATGGCAGTTTCCACAGGCTGATGATCAGCTATGGGTAATTGACTTTGGCTGTATTGCTACCTATGTCATCATTCCTGTGTAACTCCCAACAATTCCTTGAACCATCTTTCTTATATGTAAGATACGCAAGAGACTTTTTTTGCCCAACAGAAATAAAATCATGTAAAAACATTAGGACATCAAATGAACTTTTATTAGAAAAATACAAAGTTACTTGTATAAGAGCTTTTAATTTCCTCAAAAAGCTAGACTTGTTTAGAACAATCCTTCACTGAATAGTCAATTAATACACAAAAGGGCTCAAAGAGTAATGCTTATTCAAAAGTGCCCACTATGTGAGAGAGAGAGACATGGCTCTTATTTCCATAAATCATACAGAGTGAATTAGGATTGAATCATAGAATCATAAAATGGTTCGGGCTGGATGTGACCTTAATCTAGTTCCTACTCCAAGTCCAATTCTCATACACAGATTAAAAACAAAACCAAATTCATTTTTAAGTATACCAGAAGGACGATATACTAGCGTACAACTGTATTAGCAAAACCACACACTAATTATATTTTTAAAGGTATCATTTAAAATAATTTGAAGTCAGTCTGATTTTGAAATAAACTCCTAGTGACAGAATATTATTAATTTTAAAATGCCATGAGCAAACAGAGACTCTCAATTTAGCATGCATTAAAAAACTGTAAATAAATCATTTAACTTACTGTCAGGAAGTTGTACTTCTCTGTATCTCACTAGCTGACTGGGGAGGAGCGGCTTTGTATGAGCATGCTCAATGAGAGTGTCCTCAACCATCTGCATAATTCCTAATGCAGCCTGGAAATAAAAACATAATAGGATTTTTAACAATCGTTAGTTATTCTGTATCTAACACCAGGCTAAGACTTAGTGATTATTGACAGTGATGCGAGAGAACAGAAAAAAAATCATGAACAAAAAGCAGAAATATTGTAATTTAATAAAAACAGTAGAAGTTAAGCGGAGGTTTGGGGGTGATGGTTGGTTGGGGTTTTATTTGTTTGTTTGCTTTGACATTTAACTTATTTACATGTCTAACTACTCCTCCTCCTCCTCAACACTTTTGAAATTAAAATTCAATGGATTTTTGTTCCCTTTCCCTTCACCACTTTGATGTATTCATTTTTCAAAGCCTGAAAGTGAGATACCTACAAAGTATGTCTACAAAACAAATGACACCACTTCAAATGGAATTCTAAGAAAACAAATTAATAGTTAAGTTCAAGCATGCCTTCCATTGATGTGCTGGTAGTATCACTTCTTGCCTAGTGACTTTTTTTTTATTCAATAGAGTAAAATAATAATAATTTTTTTAAAAAATCATAAGTAATAAAAAAATTGAAAAAGCATTAGTTTCATCAAGGATTTAACTTCAAAAGCTTTACCTGTTAAAGGTCAGGTATCCTTGTAGCCTGCATACTGGAAATTACAGTAAATTGCTACAAAGTAGTTTTGGCTGAAAGCCTAAGTCTCAGTGTGCTGCCAGAAACCCACAACACAAGTGATCTTCTCAAAAACATGCAAAAGGTCTGACAACTTAATTATAGCCCTCTTCAGCATCCCCCCAATATAAAAGACAAGAAGATTGAGGTCCAACAGTTTGACAAGTTAGAGAAAAATACTATACGTTCCTCCTATAAGGTAGTGGTATTAAAACAAAACATTTACAGCAACACTGCTCAGACAGATGTCTAAACAGGATACGTTTACTATTCATCCGCTTGCAGCAAAAAAATAAAAAGGACCAGCCAAAAAACTCATATCAGAATGAAATTAATTCATGAAGAAATGAGAATTTTAAGCAGCTAGGTAGGTCTAGTTTTTCAAAAAGTATGGTTTCACTAACAAAAATCTCAGTACTGGAATCTGTCACCAGGGTGTGACACGGAAATGCTGCTATATCAGCCCCACAAAATGAATGAAAAAAGTTACAAGAAAGGCACTACATGCTGTATTGGTACATATATTCAAATATTTGGTTAGATTTCCTGTGGAAATACAAACCGTTACTATTTTGATGAAGACAGAATGAATGCTTTCTGTTTTACTCCCCAAAAGACACAACCGAGAGCTGACACTTGTTTTTTATAGTACATCATTCCTGACTGGCTTTTTACAAAGCAATTCCCCTTTGGAATTATCTTGGATCCTTCTATCTTTCTTAGTCAATCTGAAACTTAAATGGAAAAGCTGGATCTGCAGCACAATGTTCCTTATTCAGCTGGATCACATCACAGTAATGACATACAAGACAGACTTTAAAATATTCAGTTATAAGTTGTTTTTCATTAATTTCCTAAGAGCAGCACTTAACATAATAAATCTAAAATAGAAAAAAATAAACAATGATAATCCCATAAAGATAAAGAAGTACAAAATCAAATTGTGAGATCATGTTTGGTGAAACTACTTTAAGATTTGAGATTAAACTAATCTTCCAATTTTTATGCTGCTTTTAATAAAAAGTGTTTTATTAAACAAAGTATCAAACCAACCTGTTTTGTTATATTGCCATGGAGAAGAGCTTCAATGTGTAACCGTGACAACAGTTGAGCTATAAAGGCCTTGAGGCGGGGAAGAGTGACATCTAAAATAGGTATTGAGACAGTTAAATCAGTTACATGCATTAAGTACCACCTAGCTCATCATTAGATATGGTGTATTTCTTAGAGGAGAAACTCACCATCATGAAAAAGCGAATCTCTCCTAAAAAATGCAGCACTGGCAAGTTTCCAGGTCTAAATAACCGCACTCAACATATAGTTTGTTTTGCTTAGGATTCACAAACCATCTGACCCAGATTCCAAAAATAGAAAAAAAAAAAAAGCCTTCTTTCCAATCATGCTGAACACACACTCACTCTCCAGAGAAAACAGTCACAATAACTCATGCGGTGTTCCAAGATAAAGCCTTAGTTCTTAATTAAACAAGTAGCATGTAGTTCATAATACTCAAAAAATACACTGTGTATTTACCATCAAGAATACAAAAAGAACCTCAATTCAAATATGGTGTTTTGGTAGCATCTTTGTAACAAACAAAACACAAGAAAGATATTTTTGCAATGTATCTCAGAGTACACATACACACAGGTTCTATGCTTTCCAGCATTCCATTTTTAGCTATTCTTATGCTGAATGCAGTAGCACTAATCTTGTAAAGACAATCTACACACTGAACAGAAAATTTCTTACTTTTTTTCAAAATTCACTAGGCATTAAAAAAAGGAATGACCTACATACGGCTGAAACCTCTGCCACAAAAATCAGCATTATTTTTGTCATTGACTTCACAGGCAGCACTGACACCACTGCTAATAATCTCAGACACCTGGAATCAGTCAAGGAACTACATAACTTAATGTTTACATTTCTATCCTGGAGTAATCCTGTAGAAAAAACACACACCCCTTTGCAGCCGGCTTAGGGCGTCTATGGAGCCTATCTTAATAAAGCAGTTTTCAGCATCCCAACTTCAAACAGTACGGTATGTGTCATTCTGACAACTATGGCCGTGTTCTATATCCACCTGCTCGAATCAATACAAAAGCCAGATTCTCTTCTTGAAAGAGAAGGTCTGTGCATTCCAACAAAACATCACAAGATGAATCTACAGGAGGCTTCACGCTTGCATGCTCACATCCTACTGGGGGAACTTCAACCACCCTGACACCTGCTGGAAAAGTAGCACAGCAAGCTGTAGGCAATGCAGGAGACTACGAGAGTGCGTTGAAGATAATTTCTTAACCCAGGTAACAGACAACCCTACCCAAGGGGATGCAATACTGGACCTGATGGTCACCAATGCAAGTGAGCTCATCAGTGATGTCACGATCAGAGACAGCCTGGGTGTAGTCCGAGATCCTGAGAGATATGGGACAGGTGAGAACTATGCTCAGGACTCTAAATTTTAGGAAAGCAAACTTTCAGCTCTTCAAGGAGTTAGTCAGGCGGACCCTCTGGGAAATGGTCCTCAGGGACAAGGGAGCAGAATAGAGGTGGCAAATATTTAAGGGTACTTTCCACAAATCACAAGAGCACTCAGTCCCCAGACATAGGAAATCAAGTAGGGACGGGAAGAGACCAGTGTGGCTGAGTAGAGACCTGCTGGTCAAACTTAGGAGAAGAGGGGACTGCACAGATAGTGCAAGCAGGGACAGAACCTGGGAAGTGTACAGGAATGCTGCCCAGTTGTGTAGGGATAGGGTTAGGAAGGCCAAGGTGCAGCTGGAGCTGAACTTGGCAAGGGTACGCTGACCAGTTTAGTAACAAGATATTTTCCACAGGAAAAAATAAAAATAATTAAGTTTAAAACTGACAGAACATTACCATCTAGAGCTTCTTTTAATTCATCTTTGGTCCAAGCAACTTCTGTCATCAGGAGTCGGAGATAATACATTGCATGTTGGTGAGGCTGTTCAGCCCTGAAGTTGTTGAGCGATCTCATGTACTAAAACAAAAAATTAAGTTCAAATAACAGAATTCTATTTCTAAATATAAACATAAAATATTAACTTGTAATCTGAACTCTGTGTATTATCAAAGAGATACGTGGCAAATGTCAAGAACATTCTCTTGCTTGTTAGACCTGTTAAAAAACAGTGTTAAACTACTTTAGTAATAATGTGGGCTTCTGGGCCTATGGATTAAGCAGTAACCACTATGATAGCTGAAATGAGCATGAAATCAAACGTACATAAAATTAATAGTTTGAAATTAAACTATTGCAGTTAGAGCTAAACAACTGTTTAGATCAAGTCACTCTACCCAGGAAATAAACATTCTATGACGACTGTCCAGGGAGGGAAATACTGCTAATAGAAAATGTATTTTGTTCCCAGTTGCTTCCCTGGGGTGACTTGCTTAGAAAAATATAGGAGCTCCTGGGAAATTCTTTGCCTGGATAAAGGAGATATAAGAGAAGAATCAGTGAGTTTCTCCAAAGAAACTCTTTTCCAGTCCAGCTGCACCTTTGCAAAATAATTCAAATCCTTTTTCCTCTATCAGAGGATCTAGAAAGCACAAACTAACAGTTTCGGCAAGCTGGGATCATTTCCAGTACTGGAAAAAACTAACTCACTCCAGGGCACGCGAGTGAGAAACAATGAACATGAGGATGCATCCTCCTATCTGTTCCAAATAGAAGTCAGAAGCTGGGATCTCCCTCCTCTGTTAGATGTAGACATGAGGGGGAAAGCTGCAATCTCCCCATCTGATTTGACTCTTTTGTATTTTGTCCCTATTTTACATACACAAAAGGCCAATGTAACAAAACTCTATATAAAATGACAAAACAAGCATAATATAGAAACAAAGTTCAAGTGAACTGTAAAGACAATCAGGGAAATATCTTAAAACTATATGAAAATCACTCAAACCAGATTAGTTGGAAACCTGGAAGTTTTTTTTTTTACCTTGACATTTGGCACATCCAGATAAAACTTTCAAGACAATTATTAATATCTTAGGTACACATGGAGACCTAAATAAAGTGCTGTTATAATAATTCTCCATCATGTACAGTGTCCACCTGCTTAGAATTTCCTACTAAATTGTAACAAATTAAAGATGTTCAAAAATAGCCAGCAGCAGAGGATTAACATAAGATGGACCAACCTACCCCCACAGCCTGAGCTCTCTCATCTACTAGAGACTATTTGCAAGCTTTCTGGGCCAGAAGTCAGTCTGTTTCCTCACACAAGTCTAATTTTTGTGCACTCACTTATATCTGCACGACAACTCAGTGCTGGGAGTGCCAGAATCTCATTCGCTCATTTCCTTTGCTCTACCACTGTTTTGTGCTAGAGAAAGCACCTGAAGAACAATTATGTATCTTGTTTGGCTTAGCAAATTTATCACCATTTATAAATTTACTTCAGAAGCTTAAAAAAAAAGACCCCAAACTTATATTCCATATACGTAGATCAGTCATTAAATCAAGTAAGTCAGATCTCCAGAAGTCAGTGTGCACATAACCAGGAAACTGCTGGTTACTTTTGCACCAAAGGAGGCCCAGGAACAAAGCAACTCTTCAGGTCTACGGAGAAAAAACGTTGCAAATCTTTTCAATGTGTCCTTTCATCTCCTTCATCCATTTTCCTCTTCTTTCACAGCCAGATCCCAGTGAGGTCTTTCCAAATTGTATAACAGGATGTAAAGTTAAGATTCTCCCCTGCTAGATTTCTGCTCCTACGAAATCACATTGCAATCCCTTGATCAACTATAAGAAAGACGAACTGAAAGAAGATCCTACTACCAGTTATTTTTAGCCAAAGAATGTAATATAAACACTCCAGGGAACTGGTGGCCACAAAAAAAGACAGGAGAAAAGCCTTCACAGTCCCAAAGATGCAGAATTTCACTCTTCTACTTCTATGGATAATCAGCCCTTAGATTTCATTTAAAGTCAATGCGTTCAATTTTAATTACTCCCAAAACGTATATTTCTCATGTAGCTTACCGCTTCCTTGATAATTTCAAATCTTTTTTCATCAATCTCAAAAGTAGCCATTTTCTCAATGATCTTCTTGAGCAAGATATGCTGCTTGTCGTTATAACCTTTCACAGAAAGCTATGGAAAAAGTACATAATTTGCTTTAAATGTGGAAGATAAAAGAACAAGACAATTACCAAGTTTTGTATAATTCAACGGACAATAGACTTTTCAACACTTACTCTAAATTCAATATTATTCTACATCAGCTCATTCTGAAATAAAATCCCTTTATTCATCAAAAGATAATTAACTGACAAATATAAGATTGTATATTTTCCCAGGAATTCTGAATGCAGCGAAATAATGTAATTTCATGTAAACGTAAGTAGTTTGTACTCAGAATAAAGATCTTTAATGATTAAAAATATTGAGTCCCGTCAGCAAACTGTACATTGGTGTACTGAAATGGTTTTACTCTAGGTTTCTCATTTTAGTAACAAAATCTAGATCCACAACCTTCTTAAATGCTATCTCAAATTTACTTTTAACTTTGTTTCTTGGTTATCCTTTTGCTCAAAAATGTATTTTTCTTAACCAAAAGTAAGCAATACTACAAGAAAGTGGGTACTGTTAACAGCAGCACAAATTACAGCCATGACAGTGCTGGGCTGAAACACCAAGGGAGTTACAGTCTACAACCATAATGAGATATTGATCTATTCATACATATTTTTTGGACAATATACACAGAATAAAGAAAAAAGTCATTAGAAAAAACAACATAGAAACTTAAAAATTACATCAAGCTACAGAAAGTTTGCATAGTGAAGGGACTAGGTGCTCTACTTTTTTAGGGGGGAAAAAAAACAACCTTCAAAATTTGGTATCTGGAAACAGGAACTTAACTGGATTTGTGCAGCTTAAGTATTAAGGGTAAAACTACATTTTACAACACAAACCAACACACAGGTGAATTCCTGACTTCCATTATGAAGAAATTTTTCTTCTTTAGTTGCTAAAATATACCTGAACCATTAATCTGAAGAACAAGTTGTGGTAAATGGATTTATGACAGAGGTCAGTATCATAAATTAGTGCAAGAACCCAAAATGTTCCATCAGCACAGATGACTTTTCAGTGCAACATCTGCCCTTGCTTAACATATCAGTATAATTTACACCTATTGTCCATAAAACTGCTCACAATACAGAAAGGAATATCAGAAGTTCCTAGATACCAAAATGGAGTAAACGGATTTTAACACATGATAATAGAATCTACAACAAAAGAATATAAAGACTCTACAAAAAACATCCAGTATTTAAAATAACTCTAAACTCCTAGACAGTTACTAAAAATGAAAAAAATTACACATCCAACCCTTCTCCCCTCCCTTTTCTACTAAAGGAATTAACTCTGACCACAAAAACATGCGCAGGTTTTGAAACTGAAAATAGATATCCATGTTTGCAGTAAGTTAAGTGAATCCTACCAGCAAAACGATGTGTGTTGGATTAAAAAAAAACCCAAACAGAAATTGCAGCACACTCTTTCACACAAAAAACATGAAGACAATATACAATACATTATTTTCTTACTAAGATGCTTTGGAAGATAATACTTCTACAAGAAATTTCAAAACACATTTTGGCATAAAATGATGATTAATAGAAGCTTTTAACAGAACTTCAAAAGAGACAATTAAAATCTATCATAAATCTCACAAGAGAAGCTAAGAGATAACCCTTTATCGTACTGTAAGTATTTATCAAGTAGGTAGTGTCAGCACTTTAAAACATATTCTAAAACACGCAATAAAAGCAAACACTAAGGAAAAGTTATTAATATCCAGCATTGCATTCTAATGATCACATGCACAATCCATTTCCACGTCTCACTAAAGCACAATTAGAGAACTGTAACAAAATCTTCGAAGTTGCATCTCATTCAACAGAAAAGTTATTATTGTTTTACAGACACCAGCAGCAGTGCTTTCAAGATTACCATGCAGGCAAATAAAAACGTGAACTAGAATGCAACAATTACACTGCACACGTGTTCACAAGACACTGCAATCTTAAACAGGTCACTCAGTACTGATTAAAAAACACTGTTTTGCTTTGCCTTTAATTAATGAGATATATGCAAGGAAAAAAACATTAACCATCTCATTTAGAAATGCAGAAGTCAAATGTTTTCTCCAAGCTCAACAACTCCCAAGCTGTTTCATTTCCTCCTGCATTTTTTTTCTTACTTACAAGTATTGCATTCATTCCTGATGCAATGCCATAGATCAAACCTGAGAGGCGTGCTGCATATGTATACTCTTTTAAATCATCCTTCAATAACCTGATAAACAGGTATGTCATGTTGCAATGGAGAGGATCAGCATAAATGTAGCGACTAACAAAAAGAAAAACAAAAGAAATGCTTTGATACCTCAAGCAGTGACAAAGTAATGGATGAAGAAACATGACTGAAGAGTATGTATATGCAGCCTCATGATCAGTAGCTCTTGAACAGGAAAGCTGAAGAGTACCATTTATTTAATAACATGAAAAGGGGGTCTTCTACCCCATCAATCAAAGTTTTTAATAAATGTCTGACAAACTGAAACAAATATGTAAGCTTGGATTAGGGTTGCTTTTTTTCTTTTTTTTAAATGAAGGAAGAAATCGTATTAATTTCATGAGTGATAGAAAAATAAAGAAGGAAATTTGTTTAATATGAATGGAAAGATTGTTGAAGACTTTGAAAAAAATTCAACTTAAAATTCAAATTAAAGAGAGGATGGTTAATAACCAAGATCAAAAGGAACAACAGCCTTAGACCCATTTTTTTAAATAAAAGTGCTTCCATCAAATCAATATTAAAAATGTTGATGAGTGGAAGTAGTTTTAAGGCTCTAAGCTTTTCCTTGATTTGGGTACTTACATACATCCCATAGATGGTATTTTGCAGATCATAGTTCAAGCCAGCTAGTTCTGCTGCATATGCATACTCGTTGAGGGAGTCTTTGAGTAGTTCAAGGTACAAATAGGCCATGTTACAATGCAAGGGATCCACGTAAGCAAATGGGCTGGAAGAAAATGTTGAAAGTAAAATATGCAGTTTAAAACTATTTCTCAGTTTCTTTTGGCCTTTTAAGTTTGACCTGAAGGATAGGATATTCAGTGTGAGTATGCTGATGGATCCCATCATGAAGGATTTCCATTTAAAGCCAAATATGAACATACCTAAAAATAATGACTTAGCTTGCTTGTGGCTTGAGTGATGGCTAAGTATGGTAAAGATCCCAGAGTTATTCTCTTATTTGTGCTCGTAAATAAAGACATGTTATAGTCATTTTGCTGCACAGTCAGAATTCACCAAGAGTAAAATAAACCAAATATACCGACATAATTTAACAGAGAAATGAAAGCCTACACAGCAAACATTGCTTTTACACTACTGGAAAACAAAGTAGTTTCTGCAATAAAAATTAAAAGATCAACAATTTGCAGCATGAAAAGCATGCCATACGTGCTAAGATCAGCTTAGGAAAGAAGTGGGGAATACCTGCTTTCACATCACCATAATTTTCCATGTTATCTTTTCAATGGCAACAAAATACGCAATCCTTAGTGTTATATGAGAAGCATCTGATCGCATAAAATATTGTGGCAATTTTCTCAAAAAAAGAAACTCAACTCAAACACTTAAGTCATGCTTCAACCACACTAACTGCTAAATATCTGTGTGGTTTTAGGATTTGCAAAGTCAAAGTGAGTTATCTGTACTATGGATATCAATTTCAAAAGTTTCTGAAGTGCACGTAAATTCATCATCTATTTCATAGACCATCTACAGCACCTAAAAAATAAATTGCTGTCAGGATATAGTTTGCAATTCAAACCCACACCATTTGCCTTATTTTCCTTAAGCAGCTGCTAATGCTTATATTCAGAGATACACTATTGTAGATGTTCATGCCTACACAGTAAGGTATTTCGTAGTGTGTGCCAACCTTAATGTAGTAAAAGGAAGATCACATCACCAAAACACACATGCTGATAACTTTAAAATACATTGCAAAGGTATTTTTAAGAAGGTTCCTCATAGGAACCTTCCCAATTAGGTTCCTAATTGACTTCTCCTTCCTTTCAGATTACAGAAAGGAAGCATGGGAAAATATTAAATACATATATATCTACTGGAGAATCAGAGCCTGCTACAGTCTGAAATCAGCCAAAGACTCTTAGCCTAGGATATGCTTTTTTACTACCACTGGGTTCATGTTTGTGGGCTCATGCAATTTAAGGACACAAGTCAGTAGAAAAATAAATAAATAGGACTCTACTATCTGCTTTTCTTACTTTCTTACAATAAGAATTTCTCCAAACTGAGTAATTTCAATATGCCCAATGATGCAAATCTAATTAATATTGGATTTTTTAATTAAGACTGAATTCAAAGCGAAATATAGGTCAACCCCATGTTATCTGGAATCTTCCTCCAAACTCATTATATTCTTTTCCGCTTTGATACTAGAATAGAGACTTCATCAGTTTGAGTGATTACTATGCCTGCATCAGTTATAACAGCTGTGAACTCATTTAGCTGGCAAAGGCCAACAGGGAGTTTTGAAATAATGAAGACTACCAAATAATTAATCTTGAAATGAAAAAAAATAACAGAAAACAATTATTCTATCAGTGTTCTGGGAGTTGCTTTCTATTACTGACAACTTTGTAAATAAATGGTTATTTTTAGTTTACCTTTTTTTGACTGGACTTGAGGAAGCAGAACAACTCAGTCACTGACTGTGTACTTGAAAAAATCTTAAAGGCTAGGCTTTTCCCCTTTCCAACAGGGCTGTGAGCGGCATCGCTGGAATCAACACTGAAGTGCTGATATTGGGTTACTTTATGAGCAACTTACGTTACTTGAAATATTTATTAAAACTGGAAGGTAGCAAGTATCCACTTACAAATAATTAGCATTGTATTTTAAACATCCATCCCTCTAACCCTTGGGAAACTTGAAGTGCAGACTTCACAACTACTTTCTAAAAAGTTTGCAAAACACTCTTAGTTTGTTTCCTTTCAAAAAAGGATACTTGTTAAGTTCTTCAGACAAAATTCAGAGAAAAGCAAAAGCTTATCATCATCCTTTAGGCTGGATTATAAATCTCATGTCAGAGGTTTTTACTGTAGTGCTTCTTTAATGCAACTATTGCATCACGTAAGGATTTTCAGTTTTGGAACAAGGTGACTTCAACAGGTTCATTTGCTCGAATTGTTCCTACTGGATTTGTATCTTTGAAGAGAGAAATCTCCCTCATCAACCTCCTCTTAATTAATTTACACAGCCATTGCTGATAATGACATCTGGGTCATGAATTCGTTCAACGATTCATGATGATGAGGGCTGCAGTCAGAAGAAATCCTCCTATTTTTTTTCTATCTTACTGAAGCAGCCGGTAGCGTGAACAAATTCTTGTAATCAGCTCCAAGGCAACATAGCCATCTTATTCTGATCTAGAACTGAGTCTAAAACTGTTTATGAAAACCCATGTTATTAAGACGCCTTTGTTCACCAATTCACTTGGTCAAAAGAGCTTTGAGTAACTTCTTCAAGTCTCATGAACACACACTGTTCATTTCACCTATTCCTCCAATGACCATAAGCATGACCAGTCTCAAAACAGATACTCACTAAGAATCCTTCTTAAACACCAAATCCAGACAAACCTGCTAACAACTTCTTTTGGAGATGATGCACCCAGTATCGTCAGTATCTCCTCATACCCCTTCATGTACAATTACCATCTTATTTTTAAATAAACGGAAAGAATTCTTGCCCCCAGTTCTAAGAACACAGTTTTCTATCTGTAACCATTCGTAGGAAGAAAGAGGCAAACCATTCCATTACATAAGTCAGCAAAGCTTAAGAACTCCTAGTTTTTCAGAAGAGCTTACTGAGAATACAGAAAAAATCTAACTGGGAAAGACTATCACCATATATCTAGTGTAAGATGGCCACTGCAGGGTGGTTGGACTGGATGACCTTTAAAGGCCTCTTCCGACCTGAACCATTCTATGATTCTATGATATTGCGTATATGTGCACATACTTACACCTTTGTGCGCTCTACATAAAATTATCTTTCTATCTTTCATAAACTGATAAGGAGATTGGATCTCGTACAGTTCATTTTCAATTGATTAAAAAAACCAAAACCAAAACCCAACAGTATAACAAACTCTGTCTCCATCAATAAAATCCAATTTTGGGTTTTGACCAGACATAGGAAATCAGAAGGCCACCAGGTATGAACAAAGAAAGCAAAGTATTTTAAGTGTTTTTCTCTCAGTACAAGATGGGCAGTTACCATTTTGATCTTCCATTTTCTGACGCATCGAAGTTTAAACAGTTGTAAAATTTGCCCTGTGGTTTCAAAAAGAAAGAGGAAACGCCCAGGCAATCTATTCACCACCTAGTATTAATACCAGTACTGAGATCTGACACTCTGAAAAAAAGTCTACCTAAAATTCTGCCAAAAAAACCTTTTACTCAAAGCGAGGACTCAATATTGCACTTATGAGCGTCTACTGGAGCAGATATAATAGCCTTTCCAGCAATATCACCAAATCAGTTAGGCCAAAGGAGTCAGGTTCCTGAAATTATTTTCACTTTCAGTAGTACCATACTTTGAAGACAGCAGTATTTTTTTTTAAGTACAAAAGTTAGAAATTATTACTTGAAAAGAACACTGAGAGGGTACATAATTGCCCTACTCTCTTTTAAAAGAAAAAAAAAAGAAAAAAGGTAATTTTCCTGTGATGAAAATAATGCAAGACCAGAAATAACATTACAGTACTTTATCATGCATCTTGAGGTAAGAATCACACATTCATAGATAATACAGTCGGTGTGCTTCTAAAAAATAAAAATCAATTATTGCTGTCAGCTAAATAAAATCCCACAATTTTAAGCACTTAAAATTTTACACTGATTTGCATTGCACAAATTAAAATAGAATTTGAAACTAAACCTATTAGGAGAAGAGCATTTTAGAAAGAAAACACTATCTTAAACTAATTATGATCTAGTCATTAATTAAAAAAACACACTCCCATTTTTAAAAAAGTTATATTGCAATATGTAGTAGGTGCTATTGGCAGGCATATTTCAGGTATAGCAAATAAAAGATTGAAGAAAATTTGGTTTAGAAGTATTTTCAGATAAACTTTTCCTGTTAATGTAAACAGAGCACCTAAAAGTGCTTGGCATTCAATTACTACGTAACTTTCATGAGCCTCTCTGCTATCTGTATCTTACTGCATATTCCCAAGTAAGGGCAAATGTTTTAAAGCCTTGATACATGCAAGAAATTTTTTGCCACAGAAATGCAGATTTCAAATAAACACAAAACTACTGGAGAGCAATTTGTGTGATATACTTAACACTGCATACCTGAAAAACTCAAAGTTGAGACAAGCTTTTGGCAAAAAAAATTTGTCATCTTGCTTGAACCATAACTTGCTCATAGCAGTATCCTGTGTCAAGAAAAGAGGTTTTGTTAAGTCGCTTAATGTTTAACTGTAATATATTACTCTATTTTTAGAAGAGTCTCTTCACCACCTCAAATCTCAATTCAGTGTCATGTCCTTAAATTCATACTTCTGCTGTATATGCTTGTGTGTATGTCCATCTATGCTTATGGAAACTCTTCTTGCCACATGACCTTAACACGCAATTAAATGGCTGCAGCATTGTGAATAAGCTTACAGTCAAACTATGAACTAATCCTCCAAAGCAGAATTGATCAAAGACAAACATAAAGTTAGCTTCACATAATTCTCTGCTAATGCTGGCAATCAGAAGATGCACAATATGGGGACAGCATTACAGCAGCATATAGTAACATGTTTTAGACTAAGAATACACTTGTGTATTTAACGTTTTACTAAAAAGTATTAATGCATTGTATGTTATTCTAAAGCAACATTGGTAACAAACCCCAAACATTTAGGACAAGTAGTAAGAATAGCTGGAAGTAAGTTAAAAGATTTGTCACCACATTTTTTTAGAATCATCTCCCACTACAGGAAAGAATCTAAACAATCCTTCCCATTGCTTTTCCTCTCACAAAAGCTGTGATATAGATGCTCTCTCTCTTTGGGCTGGAAAGGACCTTAAAGATCATCTATATCTAACACCCCTGCCATGGCGGGTTATTATTCTTTCTCATAGTATTTCTCAAATTGTTTCTTTTTCATGTTTTTAAGCAGATATTCTTTGCTTCTCAGAAATTTTGTGTAGTATTTTCCATCTCCTCCCTGCATAAATGTCTTGTCCCTTATATAAAAACCCTCCTCTATACAATATTCTACTCACAAAATAAAAATCAAAAAGATATAGCCAAAGCCCATATCCTAACCGCCTACTTTCCTGAGGGTTTTTCAGAGCAAGATGTGCCATTACAACAGAGGTGACCTAGCGACACGCTGCCAATGAAAACAGTCACCCTGTTCCTGCATCTATATTCACACCTACTGCACCTTCTCTACAACACTGGCCCAGACCACAGTAAGCTCACTTAGGCATATAAAACAGCAGAAAAACTGCTTTTTTAAATCTCTGCTTATTTGGCTCATCAGTGTTTTGTTGTGAGGTCAGACAAATGTCAGGGCCCACTGACAGAAAATGGCATAGATATTCAGCTGGAGAGAAAATAAGAGATGCACGCGAAATAAGTAACAGCTATTTCATGAAATACAGAAGATTAAAAACATTTTCCCTCAGAAAAAGTATTTTGAAAAGAGAAAAAACCTAAAAGCAAATACATTTCTAAAGCAATGATGCCTTAAAGTAAAGCTTTTGCATGGATTGATTGCTTAGTTGCTACAGAGACACTGAAGGAGCATCAAGTTTCTGTAGCAAACCAATTAGTGTTACTTAATGTAGCTGTAGCATGTGTCCCTGTTGAGGTTTAGCATTTCAGTTCAGGATGAACATAAACATATGCTCAAAGTCCTCCTCTGTTAATAAAACTGCTTCAAATATATACCTAGAACACCCTATGCAGAACAAATATTTTACTCAAGGATGTCTTCGTACGAAAGAGGACTTATGTTGATATTGTGTGCAAAAAGTATTCCTGAACTGAGTAGTCAAACTGAAGCATTATATGTAATTGCAGAAGACTCTTCCTATTCATCCTCCAACTAAGCCTAGAACAGAGAAAAGCATTAGCAAACAGAACTACAGTTTAGTAGCGAGAAATAATTTTTACTAAATTTTAGGTATTCAGAAAAACCAAGATTTTCTAAACACACTGGGATCATTAAATGATGCTTCCAGGAGACTGGAGTGGTATTTGCTTACACTTCTCCCTCTTTTTCCATGCAATTGCAAGCTTTTTCCATACACAGTTATAAAAGAATAGCCTTGTCTACGCCTTGAACTTACCGAGCACTGTCAAATAAAACAACCTATCTGAGCGGCAGTCCCCCTTCTGCTAGATAAAGAGTTTTAATGCTTACTCATACTGTTAACACACTTTCAAAGGGGGAAGAGAGTTCAAGCTGTTTGTAGATTTATTTTCATAGGAACATAAACAGTCATAATCCAAAGCGTAACAAGAATGAACCGTCTACTGTCCTTCTAACAATGTCTTTAAGTTTTGTACTTTTGTTTCTTATACTTTGGAATATGACACAATCTGTACTTAAAAAACACACAGTAATTAACTGCTAACTTCCCAGAAGGTTAGCTAGCAAAGGGAACAAATACAGAAACTTACCTTGACAAGGGCAGGATACTGTGTCGCATCTTTTTCCAATGGCAAAATCTCAAAGTTAGTAGGAATGAATTCATTCTTCATTGGAAGCTTGAATTTCCCATTCAAGTCAGCATTTTGCCATTTCTAGTCAAACGGGAGAAACAATGAGACCAAGTATAACTTCTGCATAATTAAAGGAGATATATTTATTTATTTAATGATGTAACAAAATATTTTAAAATGTGTTCCACTAACTTATGTGTGAATACTATTACAATAACAGTGAAAGAGAAGTATCTGAGAAACCATGTTGGAGCAGACTGTCAGCAGGATGAACTGCTCTGAGGAAGAAGATAGAAAATAACTTTGAAAAGATTACAAGTAGAGCAGGTAGTGGTTTTATGTCTCACGTTTTCTGCTACTGTGAACTCTAAACAAAGATACTAAACTAAACACATAAGCAAGAATTCCAATCAAGAATATAGGTATGGACAAGCTAAAGGCAGTGAAGTGTTCCTAAGAAACAATGTATGCTTGGCAGGTCCACTATAGCTCTAGGGTGTATTTTACAGCCATTTCCTCTTAAAGGAACAGATCAATAACAAGTTTCAATAAGAATTTCCACATCTTCTCTTTTGGAGTTTTCACTTTTAGCTCATTTAGAAAATTAGTATATTTTGCCAACTAAGTTGCAAAAATCAATTTCAGAAACAGTTACATACAGCAGTTGTAAAGAGATTCTTTTTTAATAACAGATTAGTTCATTAACATTCAATAGAGATTTTCAAGTTTTAAAAAGTTAATGCCTACATTTTTAAGTAGCCCATGCATATTATGGATCTTTCAAAACAAATTTTATAGACTTAACATGGTTTAAAACCATTGAAATGTACCTGTCCTATGTAATAAATATTTGAAATTTAAGGACTAATATTACAAGAAGTAAGGATCTTATAAAGAGACTCACTCCACAATTTTCATGCTACATAGAGCAGCAGGTTTAAGTTCTCTCTTCAATTAAATGGAATATTAGGCAAAGAATTTACTACTGTCTTTCACTGATAGGTATCAGAATATATTGAAAGTTTTAACATGCCTTAATAACTTCATCAGAAATTGCTTCTTGCTTGTACTGTGTTCCATACCAGTCTTCTGTTCGATCAGTTTTTCCTTCAAAAGACTTGGAAACTATCGCAACTCTGAAAACAAAGAAACAAAGCACTTGGGCATGAATGTGCCTGAGAAAAGACTGTGAGGAATCATTCAGAGCACTATTCTGTTTCATTACTAGTACGCATTTATTTCTGGAAAGAGTTCCTGGACAATTACAGAAATCATTTGGATAGCAAGTATATGTATACTGAACTAAAAACTAAGGTTAACCATGAAATCAGGTTATTGGTGCAATTTAATTTTACTCTTTTGCTAATGTGTTACAACTTTAGCAAACAGAGTTACACACAATTATAATGGCATGAAAATCCTACTATTTAGAATTTGTCCATGTTCCAGGAAACACAGAAAGCAGTCCTTGAGATCTTCAGAATTAATGAGGTGACTACAATGTTTTTCATAACACCTCTATCAACACACAGATAAGTGAAAATACTGACTACAGAAATTTTATTCCAGACCTAGCATTTTAGATTATGTTATTGCAGTTTTACTCTCCCATTCATAACCTGACAGTATCAAGAGTTTCTTTATTTTGTGTTATTGTCTCAGTCTCATTTCAGATTGCTATCTGTTTCTTCCCCCTTTTTTTTCTGTTTTGTTTTAGGTTTGGGTTTTTTTGAGGTGAAGGGAAGAAAAGCAGGAAGATTAATGCATTTTATAGTCAATCCAATGAAACATACTGAATTAGAAACCTAAATCATAGAATAGCTCAATTGGAGGGGACCCATAAGGATCAAGTCCAACTCCGTGTTTCTCGCAGGACTACCTCAAGCAAAACTATATAACTAAGAGCATCGTACAGACAATCCTTGAACTAAAGAATACAGCTAACTAAAGAAAACTACAAACAGTACTTTTTCAGTAGTCTTCATATTACATATCAAGATAATGTTTTTCTTCTTTTTAACAATCTACAACACAAAAGATTATTCAATGGAAATAAGTACCACGCTTTAAGAGTAAACAGAAGTTTATAGTAATTTAAATAGTTAAAAACATAGTGCAACTACCTCCTACATATATTTAATAATCTCTAGATGAGGAATAGCAGAGTAATGAATTTTTATCAAATCTTGTCCAGATGGCTAAAATGCACATTAATACATCAAAAAATATGCAATATAAGTGTTATTTTTAAAATCACAGTATCTTCAGGCTAGGAACATTCTGTTGCGTATATCTAGTGTGCACAGCAAAGTGGGGTGTAAATTAAATGGATGTGCCTCAAACTACAATACTTCACTTTACAAATACATTACTGGCGAATACCTTTCTGATGAATTTTGCAATACACTGGAAAATTTAAATACATGTACTATTAATATTGTAAATGCCCATGTCCTCATCCCTACCTTGTGGTCTAATGTTTACACATAAATGACTAAATGATCCAAGAAGGCTGAAGAAAACAGGATTTAGTTATAGGTTACCCTATTATAAAGATTTTCAAATTATTTATAATTTAACCTGTGTTTACAGGTAGCAGAAGAACAGTGGGGTAATTAGCTGGCATAAGATGTATTTTAATAAATGAGAAGTACTTCTCAGAGGCACATGGGATTGTAAAGGCTCAGCCTTTAGCAACAGATTAAAAATTGACACAGGAGTTGCACCACAGACTGATTTTGAGACAATATTGTAGATCATACGCACAGAAGAGGTAATCAAATGTCATATTTCAGGGATGCAGATTTCCTCCGGGCTGAAGAAGGGAGAAAGTTTACTCCCCAACTTTGAAAGAACCACACGATTAGCAATGAACATACACACACACACACACACACACACACAGAACGCGCCCCACTCTTCTGCAGAAGTTATGCAATATCTGAAACCAGAATAAGCATGTTCACCTTTAAGGAATATATAATGAATTTCACATTGAAAATGGCAATAGAAACAGTTAACATTTTTACTGTGACTTCACATTAAATGGTTTCGTATTTCTTTGCACGTTACATCTATTTAATTTTTTATACAAAAGAAACAATTCTAAATAAATATTCGGCAAAGAACTAAGCGCTCAGACCCTGGAGAATATTTGTTTTTGCAGCACAGCAGACGCTCAGTCGACAAGGTGAAATCTATTATAGAGAATGTTGTTTACATTCAAATAAGCCAGAGGAATATTCTATTATGTTTTGAAGTTTAACTTAGACAGCTGGTGAGCAACAGCTTCACCATGTACAGATGAAGTTGCTAAGAGACTATAAAATTCCTAAGTGTATTAGAATTTCAGAACAACCAACAAAGCTTTTCTGCCCATTAAATAAAAATACAAATAAAATAGTCTTAAGGTAAAAGATTATCCTGATAAAATTCTAATAATCATGCAATCTGAGCAGCAAGACAAAGGTGTTTTATGCCATAATATGCAGATGCCCGTTATTTGATAGCCCCTCCTTCTACTCTTCTTAAACATACTGATGCTCTTGCAGCAGTGGCAATCCAAGCACACAAACATTTACTGTAGGAAGATACTAAAATTAAAGAGCTAAGAATAATTCTGTCTGCTCAACATATAGAAATGAAATTGTAGAAATTAGAATCGCAATTCTTCAAGTGGTTCTGCTTCAAGGTATCCTCCTGCCCTCCCTATGCCCCAAATCACTACTGGAATGATGACTTATATTTTGAGCTCAACCATACAAAAACAAAAAAAAAACCCCACAAATGACATTTCATCTGCCTGAGACTTACAAACTAAACCAAGCAAGACACAAGCACTAATAGCAACGAACATCAGGACAGGAAAAGAAGCACCATAGGTAGAAATGCAATGCAATGCAGTTATTTAAACATATCATGACTTATATCTTTAAAGTTACCAATTATTTAATGTTATTTTTGCTTTTCATTTTTGTGTTGTGCCCTACAGCACTACAAACATCCACACAGTTTAAGACAGTGTTTAAATGCACTGGAAAAGCAAGACAGGCAATCACGCAATCTTTAACAGCCCTATTTGTAACATATTTAAACTCAGCCAGTGTAATTAGAATTCTGAGCTGTTCCTGAACATGGAACACAGCTGAAATCACAAGTGCAATTTACCCTTGTATGTACACTATTGTACATGCAAACTGCAGTTCTCGGTTATGGTAGATTTTCAAAACCAAGCACAATTTCTATGATGTGAAATATATTTACTAGATACCACCCTGTTTTCCACTCTCCTGAAATCAAAATGAAGCTACAAGTGACAGATCCAAGAAAGGCATTACCTGGGAAGAGAATGTGTCCTTTAAAAGGAATGTACCTCCAAGAAAGGACTCTTATATTCTAGATTTACATAGAAAACTTAAGCTTCTAAGCGTGAAAAGGTAATAGGCCGAGACTACAGTATTTGTGATATTAGTAACAGCCATGCAAAAAAAAAGAATTTATATTTAAAAAGGAACAATTGCTTTTTTAAGGAACTAATTTATACTCTATCTTCTAAACTATGATATTGTCAAACAACAGAAAAAAAAATCACATCCATCTTATTCAAGTACATAAAATAACATGACTGAGACAAAAAAGCCAAAATTTGTTTATAACTTCCCTCAAAACCATCAGTAAAACAAATATGAAGCAACGTAGACTTATTCAAAGCCATTTCTGCATAAAGCCACAGAAAACAGAATAGGAGGATAAATCATATGCAGAGATGTGTGACTGGGGTGCATCATTCTAATCATGCTGCAAAAGCATGGAGTTATTTTTTAGGGTTCAACAAAACTAGGTCTCTACAAACACAGTGGTTTGCGGGGGAAAATAAGTGAACAAATTGTGATTTTCAAAACCCTTACTCAGACACAATGCAATTAAAAAATAAACACATGCATTACATGTTTGTAACATGTTTATCGCTAGGGATGAGCACAATCCACTGCCTTGAAATAACTGCCCCGTATCCATGAAATTTCAGGCCTTAGAAATTTCTGTATCAACATTTCCAGCAGTAATTTTATTTTTCTTCCCTCTAGGATACGCCTAGCCCTGCACTTACGAAAACAAGAGAGGAAATAAGTCCAGTTACTATCCAGGGGGAAATGTTATTTAGTTGCTTAATCTGATGAATCGCTGGCTTCTTAAATTTTAATAAGAGCATCTATTCTGCAGATGATGAGGGGGGAAAAATTGTCTTGGAAATGATGGGAAAATTGCGTTTTGCAGCTAAGACTGTAACACATGCCAAGTTTATCCCCTTATTTTCACAGATGGCTGGCAAAACCCCATGTAGTTTGAACAAATGAAAATGATACTTCCATCTTAAAAAGGTTTCTCTCTTACGGAAATTAAGTGACTAACTAGTGTGTGGGGGCAGGAGGGAGGAGGAGAATATGAAAATTTCCTGTTATGGTTCAGTCAAATAAAAGCACATATGGACACTTGCTACCATCTGTGAGTATGGATATTTTGCCACACTTTTTAGAAACATAGTTTGTTAAGAAAATAACAGTTGAAAAGCTAAACTTTTTTAAAAGACATCAAACAGTAGTCTCTAATTGTGAATGCAGCTACCTCAACATACATATGCCAAGAAAAGTCCTGAGTGTAGGTGAATTCTAGTAGGGTTATGAAAAGGGAATTATAAATAAAACCATTATACAAAGAAAAAATCTAAATCAACAGAAATAAAACCATTCCAGGACACAATTTATGCAAGGCATAAAAAGGGAAAAAAGCAAAACAAAAGAGCAAAAAAAACCCCAGCAGGCAAAGTTAGGATGATGTGGCACATACTAATTCTTTCATAAAAAAAGATAATAGAAAGATAAATGTAAGCATAAACCTCAGTGAAGAGCAGACAGCCAGGACTCACATTGATACCCAAAAGCCCAACTCCACAAATTTTGACTACTACGTACAATTGCTTAAGCAAATACAAAAGGATGAAAGTACTTTCTGGACATCAGTTTAAAACATACTTATAGATAATAGATGTAATAAAAAAAATTGTCACACAAAGGGACACTTTTATTAGCATCTATAATCACAACTCACTCTTTCAAGAGAGCGCACTAAAAATGCAAATTCACAGTGGCTTTCTTGGACCTTTGTGACATACCACAAAATCACTTTCAGTAATTCCTTAATAATGGGGTCCTTCTTCCCCAAAATATCTTGCCAGCAACTCAAAATAGAAGATACTATAAAAAATTATGCTCCCTGTTATATTTGCTGTACTTTGAAGTATCTTATTAAAATGAAAGATGAAGAAAATCCTAGTTCAGTTAGTTCTGCTTTTAATTTCAAAAGTGATTAAAAATGTGTTTAAAAGGAATACAGTACTATATACAACTAAATATTTTGTTTCAATCACATGAAAATAGGTAAGTCTAATTAGCTCAGATCTGTAAACACCATGCCCTGAATATAAGCATTTCATTCCCACTGAACTCGAATTGACATAAGAAAAACCCACCTCCAGTACTGTCACAGCCAACTTACATAGAACCACAACTATAATTTTCAGTCTACATTGAAAAATGATATCATTTAGAGAAGCAGGAAAAAGCAATACAATACAATCTCAAACTGGTTTAACATTCTGGGTTTCGTTTTAGAAGTTATAGTTTTAGAGAAGACAAATAGTTTAAACTAGTCACTAAAAGTGAACCAAGATGTAAATGTATAGTTGACATAGCAATAGGAAACACTGGTATAGATTTAGTCTACACATAATAAGCAATACATTTGTCATTCCTCTGACCATATACCACCCAAAGTATGCCTGCTGCTACATCATTATAGGCCTCCTGTGGACCTCATTAGATCCACATTAGAATACCAGCACTTTGCTGAATTCCGCTGCTAGAACTGCATTACATCAATATTTGGTCTCTCTCTAGTTTATACATATTTAGATTTAAGTCTTCACAGTACAGCTGTGGGCATTTAAGCTTCAGAAAACTAACCTACTTGTATTTACTATCATTAAGCCCTACTAAAACCTCTCCAACAAAAATAATTTATCATTTCTTTAACAATAAACTGAAGAGCCTATAAAACCAAGTAGATTCCAGTTCTGAGAGTCCCTTTATTTCATTTTTTTTAATTCAAATGCTTAAAATTACACAGTCACTGTAATCTAATTGCTTAAACCAGGTCAAGTGAAGAGACAACGCGGTTAGCCGGAAGGAAAGATGGAACACAATGCATTTCTTCTAGCATCCAGAAAGAAAGTACAGTAAGAACAAGCTAGAAGAGAACAGGGTGAGACCCAAGACACTGAAAGCCCGAGTTTACATGGACACTACCATACACAGAAGTTATCAGATGAATATCCCACTCTGATCATCAGCTTTCTTGATTCAGATGCTATGCCACCACCCCTCTTCTGTTATGAAAACTTTAAGGCTTCCTGTACAGAAAAGTATACTTATCCTATCAAATTCAGTTTCCAAACACACTCGCCACTGTGTCTTTCCACTATAAACACACCGTACTTTGCTATACTTTGCTATTTGAAGTAACAAACACAGCATTCAAGACAGGCTAAATTTGAAAAGCTGAGATGAAACAATTATCTCTATTATCTGAGGAACTGATGCTTCCAATACTAATGCTAATCATCTTCAGTTGGTATTTGTTCTCAATGTGTTTCATTTTGAAAAAAAATCCCTTTTTAATTTAAAATTAATCCACAATTACCAAATGCAGAGAATATTCCAGAAAGTCACTTGTCAAATGCAAGAAGACTGATGTAATCCTGCAAAATTACTCTATATGAGATACATATAACAGTAAACAATTATTTTCCCTGGTTACTAATGTTTCAGATAAGTTAAAGCTGAATTCCTTGTCTTTTAGAAGTGATTTTTCCTCTTTCTCTATTCAGATTGTTGCTCTTCTTGCACTTTTCTTGCCTATTTTTTTAAGCTAAGGACAAAGAGGAACACAGAGTTGCAAAAGCAAGTACAAATATGGGGGAACACAGAATTGCAAAAGCAAGTACAAATATGGGTTTATATTAAGCAAAATAAAAGAACATTGTGTAACAGCTGTTTACTGCGTATTTGAAAGAAGCATAACAGTCTAAATTCTTCTTAAAATTGTTACTGCTATCCCCATGCTTCTGAACACATTCTATAGATTTGGATTTTCTACCTCTGCCTGCATTCTCTACACTTTTCCTTCTCACTAAAAATTTTGAACAATTATGGCTATTTTATGCTGAAGTACTATCACCTAGAAGGGAGTGTCAAAATGCTGGTGTAGCCAGCAACAGGATAACAGAGAAAATTCATGAACAGTCTGTGGCATCCAGCAGCATTTGATTAAACTTCGAGTCTACAAATGTATTTACAGGCATTAATTTCCTCTAGCAATTTTTGAAAATTCAGGCAAGCAGATGCTTTGAAAGCTCACTGGCTAGTAACACAGACCCAAATTACTAAAGGTATCTTTCTCTAAGACAATATTGACTGTTTTCTTGTAATATTAAGAGCCACATTTTAAAGCCGTGTGAAGCTATAATGAACACCCGCGCTGATCACACACCTGTAGCTTGTTTTAGTAAACCACTATAAAAACAATTCTAAAACCAGTTAAAACTTCAAATACACGTGGAATTTGGTTAAGCTCTCATATAGATTATATATATTAAAATTAGATATTTATATATTTTCTCTTCATCACTAAAACCAGTGTTAAAGGTGAGCTCTTGTACCAAATTTCCAAGAAGCTGGGCAACAGATCAACATGAAAATACATTCAAAGTACAAGTACTTGATACAATAGGAAAGAGAACATGGAAATTTTCTTCAAAAGTATTGTTTGTTCAAAATATGTCTCTCAAAGTACTCAAGCTTCAGTTGCAGTATCCCACACACATTACACATTGATGCACACCCACACACAAAGATATAGGCCCTTCTTTAAAGGACATTAATTACTATGGCAACTACTGTCACTGACATAGGCAGCTGTATTTATTTTATCATTACTATACACCCCTAGAAACACCAAAATCCCATGACATTTGCAAATACAGTACATAATCCAATTTTATTCAAAAACCAAGTATCATGCAACTTAAACTAAATGAATATACAAGAGAGATTTTGTCATACAAACACATACAGTGAAGAGTCATGCCCAAACTTTTAAATAATTCACAGCAATTCCAGAAGGATGAAATACATAAACTCTAGAAATCTATGCACGTATGCCTAACTATGCACGTATGCACGTATGTCTTTCTATATCCAACACTGTTTGAAAATTTTGGAGTGGAACATATCCAGAAACAGACTCCTCCCAAATAATTTTTCATATAATTTACCTGGCTTCTTAAACACTGATAAACAGGTGTTCAAATGCAGTAAGACTGATACATAGAATCACAAGCAAGAGCTTGTTTATGTTGTATCATATATTTTATTTTTCAGAGGCTCTGCTAATCTGCATGAAGTTTTGTAGGTTTCCATAAGGAAAATAAAATATATACAGCAGATAAAAGCCATCCTCTTAACAGACTTCCACACCTAGCTCCAAACTGGGAACATTAGAGCATTGCATATAAAATGTCTGAAGGATTTAGTGGGGCAGGATAATTTCACTAGGCTTTTTCTCAGAAACAGTTGAGTTATTCTGAGTACCTTCCTGGAAAAAAATCCAGTCTGAGGAAGACATCCTGCATAGAAAGGACTGAAAGGACATTTCTGCCTGAACAGGAAATTGCTCGCAGTTAAGAGTGCTTGCTTTCAGTGGGCAGAAGAGACATGAACACACAGAACAACTAGCTCTTTTTCAATGATATTTACTTTGTAGCTGTTAAAGACACTTAAGAATTCGTTTCTATTAGTTCATCTGCTTTTTTTATAATGTTTGGGTTAAAATACAAGTTACTGCAGTTTAACTTACCGAACATTTTCTGGTCTCAGTTTATCCAGTACCATCTCTATTAAGTCAGGCCTGAATTCTTCAAGCAAATATTCAGCAGCCAGCACTTCTTCTATAGGATAATACTAAAAGACAAAGCCCAAAAACATGTATTAAAAACTATGCATAGAAAGATTACTCTTTTGTAAAGGAAATGTAAGTGTATACTTCTGGTCACTAAATCCACATTACCCTGCTAATTTCAAGTTTGAAGTGCATAAACGTCTCAAAATTTTTTTCTTAAATGATAACAAGATGGAGTATTTCTAGAACTACACAATCATATTTTGCCTGTATTATATATTTTTATAAACAACATATTACCATTCTTTTTTCTTGAAATATTTCATGTCTCTATATAAAGAGTCATCCACAGTTAAACACTGTTTTGAAGTAACAAAAGTAAAAGTAATATGGTAAATGCTGACCCCTGGAGGATATTTTTAAAGATAAAGGAACAGCAAGTACTCACCAAAGTGTATCTGGGAATAATGAAACATAAAGAAAAAATAAACCCCAAAAAACACCACTAAGCTTTTTAGGGTTACCTAAGAATTTTTTTTTACAGTACTCAAAAGGAAAGTATATTTCAATCATCTAAGAACATAATACAAATCTACACAATTTTAAATCTAACTTTTCTTCTATTTAGGATGAAATTGAAAATCTCTTTAAGGCAATTTGGCAATTTAAGAAACACAGTTAAAATTCCTTTGAAAACTGTTAGTGTGGTTAATAGGAAAACTTTGTTGATAAACATTTGTTTTCCAAGGGAACAATAGTAGGTCACCTAAGCACCGAGTACGTGCAGTTTGCCATACAGGTGCACTTTTATTGACCAGATCTATCATGAGATGGCTTTCTGAATGACATACATTACACACAGAACTATAATGGAGTGACTTCCAGAACAGAATAACTCACACATGGAATTCTGGAAAAGAGAAAGTGCCAGGGTGGGTGAAGACCAAGGACAATGAACCTAACCAGAGTTACAATAAAAATTCAAATGCCTTTAGCAGAATTTGAAAGGCCTTGTCCAAAAGATTAATCATACACTGAAAAACGCTCAATTAACTACAGGCTGCATATATAGCTAGGCAGACTAAGCAACTGGAAGAGGAGACTAAGTAATCTATGCACTACTAATCTGAAACTACCAAGACGATACATAGTGACCAAAAATCTAGGCTTTATTTCTTTACAATCAGAGGCAGCAGTCTGCCCCTCAGTTGGAATTGAACATGACATTTATTTGGGTAGTTTGTTATTTTTGTACGGCTTGAGCAGGAGGGTTGGACAAGATTATCTCCATACATCCAGTCCAAGCTCAACCATATTGTGATATATGATTATTTTTCAGCAAGGTCAGAGCACAATTTAACTAAAATAAAACAGACTAAAACAATCTACCTACAAAAAATAGATTAAAATTAAATTTTAAAATTATACAATTAAGAACACAAAAGAAAAAGGGCACTGCAAATCACAGAACAACTATGTGGAAAACATCAAGCCTACACATAAAATGGAAATAAAATTTGACAACAAGACCTTAGACTAACCCAAATGTACTTTAAAAAGAGAAACTTCTGTTTTGTTGAGTAAAAAGGGAAGTTTTATTCCTCTTCGTAAATACATAACAATTTATGACATTACATTTATTGATGCTAATTTCTACACAGGTTCTTCCCCAAGTTACAAAAAAACAGCTAGTATATGTTACTACAGTTCTTGCTTTGTTAATTCAAAGCATAACCATAGTATGATTCAAAGACAATAACGAGAATCAGAAAAGTTCTTTTTCTAGTAGCATCCAAGCAACTAACAGCAGAATCAGAATTACCATTCACACCACAAACCACAGCAAAAGAAAAGCACAGGGGGAAAAAAGCCCTGAATCAATATCCTGCTCTTTGGAACACTGCTGGCAACTTCCTGGCCTGCTTTTTAGAGACAGCAATTCACAGAATCACAGAATAACCAGGTTGGAAGAGATCCACTGGATCGTCGAGTCCAACCATTCCCACCAATCCCTAAATCATGCTCCTAAGTACCTCATCCACCCTCACCTTAAACATCTCCAGGGACAGCAACTCAACCACCTCCCTTGGCAGACCGTTCCAATGCCTAACCACCCTCTCCGTGAAGAATTTTTTCCTAATCTCAAGCCTAAATCTCCCCTGGCGGAGCTTGAGGCCATTCCCTCTCGTCCTGTCCCCTGTCACTTGGGAGAAGAGGCCAGCACCCTCCTCTCCACAACCTCCCTTCAGGTAGTTGTAGAGAGTAATAAGGTCTCTCCTCAGCCTCCTCTTCTCCAGGCTAAACACCCCCAGCTCTCTCAGCTGCTCCTCATAAGGCCTGTTCTCCAGCCCCTTCACCAGCTTCACTGCTCTTCTCTGGACTCGCTCCAGAGCCTCAACATCCTTCTTGTGGTGAGGGGCCCAGAACTGAACACAGTACTCGAGGTGCGGTCTCACCAGTGCCGAGTACAGAGGGAGAATAACCTCCCTGGACCTGCTGGTCACGCCGTTTCTGATACAATTCAAGATGCCATTGGCCTTCTTGGCCACCTGGGCCACTGCTGGCTCATGTTCAGTCGGCTGTCAACCAACACCCCCAGGTCCTTCTCCTCCTGGCAGCTTTCCAGCCAGGCTTCTCCTAGTCTGTAGCTGCACAGGGTTGTTGTGCCCCAAGTGCAGGACCCGGCATTTGGCCGTGTTAAACCTCATGCCGTTGGTCTCAGCCCAGCAGTCCAGCCTGTTCAGATCCCTTTGCAGAGCCTCCCGACCCTCCAGCAGATCCACACTTCCACCCAGCTTGGTGTCATCTGCAAACTTGCTAAGGGAACACTCAATGTCTTCATCCAGGTCGTTGATAAAGACATTAAACAGGGCTGGACCCAGGACTGAGCCCCGGGGAACCCCACTTGTCACTGGACAGAACAAAATTTGACAGAACAAAAGCAGGAGATGGCATCCCAAACAGAAGCGCCTTCATACATTTAAATGTTTTCATTAGGCTAAAGTTTTTCAGTAAACAGAAAGACAATTTCAGAATGAAAGATCGTTATTTTAGACTTTACAAATTAAAGATGTAAGTGCATTAACAGGAATTCATGCAAAGAAACCAAAAATGCCTCTCATCAGATGCAGACGTTAGCTGCGCAATGGAGAATGGTTGCAATATATAAAAGTTACATGAATTTCACTAGACAAAAAAATTACTTAATCTTCCTTTAGTGCAAGATGAGGGAACTGAATTTTGCAAGGATTATGAAGACTAAGTATAAGCTACATGATGATTCTTTCAGTACCAATACATAATCACATCAGTAGAGTTAAAAATTCCTTATTTGCTACCCTAAAATGAACACTTCTGCTGACTGAAGTATTTCAACATTGCTAATCATGGAAGCATTTAGAAACATACTGCTTGTCTTTATGATAAAATACTCTCTCTCTAATATTTCCCTAGAAAACATGTAGCTGTCAGGCAGGCACAGAATGACCCGGTTCATAGGTCTTAAAAAACACTGAAACAGATCAAATAGTAACTCCAGTTACTGTAAAATTTGCTCTACCAAAGATAGAAGTATAAAATGGTAGAGTGTGAAGGAAATGTGACTTACTGACTGCCAAAACTAAGATCTAGGCAGCATGATATTAGCTTCTCAAGCTCAACAAGTGCAAAAGACCTTTAGAAATGTCTGTACTTACAAAGAGTATAATCAAACACACTGCCAAATTATTTCTATACTGTACAAACCAACCAAATACATAAAAAAGCCCCCTCCACTTACATGCAACATTCCTCCAAGCTTTGATGTATAACCTCGTGGTCGTTCTTTATCTTTAAATCTGAATGCCACAGCGTTTAGATCCTAGGAAACAGCATAAGAAGGGTTGAAAAGCATGTATTAGAGACTACTTTAGGAATAATTACTGGCTACTTAATTCCTTTCTATAAAGTAAGAAAAGGAAGTTTTGTTGTACCCATTTGTAGTAGTTAGGTACCTAACACAAAAGCTATCAGTCATATTCAAGTTGCAAAAAATTCACAAGCCATTTCAGAGTCTCAGTGTGACACCTTACGCATACAAGTCTTTTAAGTTCTGTTTGCACTAAAATCTGTCCTCTCTCTCACATATTTAAATTTCCTGATAATTTGAAAACACATCAACTTCTATACAAACAATACATAGTGTTCCAGTGCAATGTTAAATTGTGTGTTAATGAACTGAAGTCTTTCCCTCTTCCTTTCCTCTTCCTTTTGTTCAGCCAGTCAAAAGGTAAATTTAGAGACAGAAAAGCATGTTTCCTTATGCTGTCTTAGCCACAGAAACAGAATACATCATTCTTAAGACTACAATGGCAAGGGTGAATGAAAGAGATCTAAGACCACAAAGTCAATGAAAGGCACAGCCCATCCTTCTGTGAAACCACACAGAGAGTCTGGTTAATTCAACAATACAGCTGAAAGTAAACACAGAAGATGACTCTTTTCACATTAGTTTACCAGGACTTCTGACTTGCCTCACAGTCTCAGGAATGCTGGGAGTGATACAAGAGAAGCAAGGGAAAGACATGGGTATGAGATGGAAGGATGGAACTCTCTCTCTCAAAGTTTTTGTTCACCTCTCAAAAAGACGAGATAAGGAACAGGAGATTAAAATCCTACTGCTTTTACAATCTCATCTATACATTTTGATACATGAAAGAAGAGAGGAATAGAATAACAGCCACTTCAATTTCCAACTCAATGCTAACCCTTACAGCAAATGCCTCCCCATGCTCCACCTTCAGTGAAGACTAAGGATGGTTATGCAAAATCTTGTGGACAGGGTCAGTTAATTCTACCTCCACCTTCATCATATCATTATAAAATGTAAAGTTGCAGCGCTAAAAAAAGAATTTCACAGATACATAAAGACAATATATTCTGAACGTACTTGCCATTTGTGTCATACTGCACATTTAAAATCAATAAACTTAAATTATTAAACGATTATTAAAGCCTATTTCCACATCTAAGCAATTTGTTTCTATTCATAATCCAAAAATTTGTAAAGATACAAGCACCACATATTCCAAGCCCCAATCACTGTACCTTGCACTCCTGGAAAACCCACTCTTGAGGTCCTTCTGTACGTAGTTTTTGAATATATTGAAACATGTGCAAAATAATGTCTTCAACGTGCACTGAAAAGAAAAAATACCTCCTTAATAATTTCATTCAGTTCTACACAAATAAAAAATTCTGATGAACACAAATATGTATGGTTTTATTTTTAATTACACCCTGATACATCAAGATATTGAAGTAAATCCGCAATACCACTGGCAAAGTTAAACATGTTTTTTTCAGACATGAATTTAAGACACATGTTTAGGTCCCCATCTAATCCTGAGAACTGCATTGAACATGTTTCACATTAAGATATTGATTTGTAATATAATTTAACTCATGTCTACATAGTATGATTAAGTAGCACACAAAGGTATTAAAAACTTTTCTTTTAAAGAAATTTACTATAAAATATTTAACACAACACCTAAATTTAATATAACCTCAAATACATCTGTTTCTTATGTTAGATTAAGTGTTAGCATACTGAGAAGACCTAAACACAGAGGATTAACCAGTTAATATACATAAATCAGCTTTCAAGCTATAAACACAATTAGCCTCTTTGGATACAAACACAAACCCATCGGATCAGGAATAACACTGAATACAGGCAAAGTGCTTCACTTACAAAGTCCTTCCTCTGTCAAGTCGACATTAATGATGAAAAACATGAAACCTCTAGCACCTTCCTTCTGTCCTCCAACGAGAGTATTTACCCATCCTATGAAATCAAAGAGCAAATACATTACATAAATACATCTGTAACAATTTATGCTACCGAACACCTATAGCACCAGCGCCAATTAAACATAACACAAGTCAGACCTATCTGATTTTGTGCTCAGAGTGATAGGAAAAACTCAAGATCATTTGATTACTGGGTAATTTATTTCAGTTTGGAACACAGTAGTACAAAGAACAATAGTGGAAGATACCCTCTTGTAGTCTTCCAAATAGTAAGATACCTAATAGTAGTCTTCAAGTCACTGACAAAAAGAGACAATATCATTATGAAAAAAGTTCAAGTAACTCTCCAAACAGGGGTGCATAATGGAGAATCCAAGAAAATAACAGCTTCAGTAGTCAGAGTACCTGTTATTTATTTTTATGCATCACAGAAAAAGAGTAAAGATTAAACCAACTTACTGAAACAGCTAGGGGATTTGAACTGAATATAGATAGCAACATTTCACCTGAAACTGACTTAAGGCTTAAAAAATTACTGAATAATTAATACATTAAATAACTTTTTAATTCTTTATTATCAAAGGACTTACCTTTGGCTTTAAGCTCTGATAAGAGACTCCCTGGGCCTTCATGTCCAATAAGATGACCAAGGTAATGGCCAGGGTTTGATTTATAATACTTCTGAAGGTCTGGTATAGGAAACGTGACATAAAGATTTCTAATGTCCTTAATAGGTACCACTTTATAAAGTTGCTGAGGGAGGGAAAAAAATAAGATCCATTAACAAAAGGAAACTCCCATTATCTTATTATTCTCAGGAGCACACATCATGTTCCCTTCACCCACACATTTTATTACAAACATATCATCAAAATCTCAAAAGGAAAGTTATGTAAAACTCAGGGCAACACTTTTGCCATTCATGATGCAAACACACAGAGGATTAATCATCTCTCATTTGCTTACAGCTGCAACAAATCGTACAACCCTTACTACAAATTATATAAAATATACTCAGCACTGAAAAGTGAGTGGAAAATTAAGAAAGAAACATGGAACTTAACAAGGACACTGATAGAAAAGTACTGAAGCATATAATGTATTACTGAAATATAAAAAAATATCTTCGAATGTATACACTCCTGCTGAAAGAGGTATCTCTATACATACCCGAAGATGTTCTTCTTGGAAAGGATGTTCAGGAAACTCTGGTACAGGGACATTTTTATTCTCTACTTCTGAAAATAACTTAACCACTAAGCAAGTCAGCTCATCCAAGGATTCTATAATATAGAAATATTAGGAAAAGTGTAATCATTATATGAAGATACTGGCAAATCTGGATTTTGTAAATTCTTCCAGGGAAACAGGAATTACACAGAAAAGTAGTTTTAATGGTATAATGACCATTAATTTCAGAAAGGAAATCTATATTAATACTTAAGTATTGAACTATAACATGCTATAAACACCATGCTTATTAAAAGAAGGCTTCAACCATGATTAAAGTAAGTCCTGTAACTGGAAAGAAAAAATTAAATTGTATTGATGAATCTAAGCTGGAACTGAAGACAGGAAATAGCAGATCTTGAACATTTACAAAAATAAGCATTCCACAAAAAGCTTAAGGGTCATGGAATTACAGCTGCAGGTTTTCCAGAATGAAAGCACCTTTACCCAAACTTGGCTTTTCTTCAGCCTCAGGTCACCACTGGTACTTTATGTACACTATGAGCGAGGGTCATCTGTCCTCAGTACCCCAAAATTTCACACACTGTAACCTATTTAAGCACTTCTACTTTTACATCCATTTTAGTTTCAGTCCCTGACTCCAGTACTCTTCAAAATGGAGAGGAAGACCATTTGCAGAAAGAATTTAATGTTGCGCACAAATCCACCTAAGCTGCCCTATACTGCTGCTGCTGAAATAATGCCTTCAAAATATGTATTTGCTTAAAGAAATGCATTCTGGAGCATTACTCAAAGTAAGAGTAAGACACAAGAGACTCATCCATTAAGTTTTTAAGTATATGCCTTTCAAAGGTGGGCACTGAAGTAAAAATGTTGTGTTTCTTGTATGTCTCAAAGTACAACCTTAGTCCTCAATAGATTTCAAGAAGTGGTCATCTTGTTAAGTCAAAACAATCACAGTTAGATTTAGAATCTTTCCCACTCAACATATGCGTGCTCCTACACTACCCTGAAAGAACAATGCAGGAGAGAGAGAAAAAAAAATTCAATGCAAACCAAGCTGGATCATTCTATAATAAAAGTCTGTGAACTGCACGTAGTTCTATTAAAGAACACTATTTTTTTACCTGTCTAAGCAACATGCTCATTCATTTAAGCTTTACAACTACAGTGAGGGTTTTCTTTAAGACAGATTACCAGTTGCCAGGGTTATTTTTACAAGAAAAGTATCCATTTAAGTGCCTATATGTGAACTGCTGCACTAAGGCTGTTCTATGGTTACTCTGTGAATCTTGCTTTTGTTTAGATTAAAAAAGTAATTTAATTTCCTTATTTAATTTTAGCAGAATTTAAATACTTATTATTACTTACTACAGAAATCGTATTCTGATTCTTCCACAACTTTTTACTGACACATATTTTAATTTGTTTATATTATATATATGAAGCGGTATTACCCACATACCTACTAGTCCACACTCTGTTGTTAAATTTTTGGCAAACCTATGTAAAGATGATCTCAACTGTGGAAGATTTTAAACAGTCAGAACCTCTCTTAAGTCCATGCAGAAGTTAAAGTGAAGCCTTTTATCTAAATGTTATGTTAAAGTTAATCTTTTCGTGACAGAATTTTTTTGTAGTGGAAGTCTAAAATATGAAACCAGTACCAAAAGCCCTTGCAACATCTGAAACAAGACAGGCATCAGTCTTCATATGACAAACAAGGACAGCAACCACTGGCTTACTAACAGATTTTAAAATTTCAGCTTTTTTTTTTTCTATTGTAACCTATAAACACATAATTACACATTGCAAGTTGCTTCAGAGACTTCACTAAACAAAAAATTATGTTTGATCTGTCTGTACAAGTCTTACTTCTTTTCTCTTCTGTACATTTTCCAGGCACTTGCATGCATTTTGTTTTCTTCAAATACAGGTGAAGTCAACAAAGCACAACTCACCTCTTCCTAAGACACAAATAGCCATTAAATTTGATGAATAATAAGTAGAATGGAACTTCAGTAGCTCTTCTCTTACATCTATTCCCTCTTTGGTTGGTCTAGTTTCCAGAGTGAGTTTGTTCCCTGTAATGTAAAAGAGAAGTTATCAATACTTGACATTCATGAATTTACAAATATAAATAAATAAATGTGCTTCCTCCGGATGGATAATAATTTTTAAAATAATTACTATGCATAATAGGCAAACTGGACTAAGAACCTCTCAACTTATCAGAGACAATAAATACTTCTCTCTGCACATTCCTAAAGAACCAAAGATGTTTTAGTCTTCCAAATTAATCTTTTTCATTTGAATGGATTATTTCAAAGCAATACAAGCAGTCCCAGGCTCTAATTCAGAAGAAATGTGCCTATGAGAATCCTTTAAGTGTTGTATGCCTGGTATACACATACACCCTGTGCACAAACACCTACAATCACAGATTTAAGTTAAACCAAACCAATGAGGCAAAACTAACTACATAAATAAGCACACTGTCCGGACAGCCGACGACTAGGTACAATTCTAATTACAACTCCAACATTTAATAAATCATCATAGAGATGCTGCCTGAGGCAATACATTGCTTTATTTTCTTTATTTTTCAAAGTTCTTATGTGAGCAAAACAAGGATTCTTAATCACATCTAAAAATTACAATTAGGGTACTAAGTTTTAAATATATTGTCTGCATTCCTACACATCTGCAGACAAATAAAATGCATAAGTTTTAGATACACTACTGTCTTTATCCCTAAAGAATCAATAACAATAAAATAAAGTAAAAATAAAATATAAACATTTAAGTTAGAATTAAAATTAAAGCTAAAACTTTAGCTCAGTAACTGTGGTGTAGTAGTACTAGAGTACATTAAGTGGCAGCAATCAGAAGACACTGTAGGAAAATGGACACTACGCAGTGCAAGTGTGTTGGAAAGTACTTGACACTGTTGAGGGTACTGATGGAGAAGAATTACAGAGATTAATCCAGGGAGACAGGTGAAGGGTTTCTGGGGACAAAACGGAAATCCTAACATGACAGCTGGAAGATTAAAGTGCATTTGTTTCTCTAGACAGACAAAAGGCAATAGAAGGTTAGCTGGCAAAACAGGCTGCACAGCAACAAGGAGTGACCTGAAGCATCACTTGAAGTCTCTCCTGTATTCTGCTAGACTAACACCATCTCAGCTGGTCAAAAGGAACCAATAAAGAAGGATGTCAGCTGAAGTTGTTATGAAAACCAAATTATAGTTGTCATCTCTTTGAGTAAATAAAAACCGATCAAAGCTGGGCTCTACTTCTGCAAAGTAAGATTTACAGGAAAGGCTATGCACTATAATTGCGGAACTGGAGCCTAATCTAAGAAGAGGTGAGTATAAGCATTGCTATTGCATTTAAGAACATTTCAGGAATTCTCCTCATGAAAACGTTTCAGTTGTGTCAGCCACAAAACCTTCTTATATTGTTGAAAATCACTTCTGTACTTTGCTCTTACAATTTTCAAGTGCTATATATAAATTAAAAAATAATCTCTTTAGTAGCAGAGATTACAGAACGTATTTTGGATGCCCGCCTGCCTATAAGTATGTGGCTCCCAAGACTTTATTTTCAAGTTTACCTGTTTGTGGAATAAAATTAGTTTCCCTGTTTCAGACAACCTCTTTATTAGTGATCAGAGCAATACATGATAATTTCCATTTAAAAAAATCAAACCACAAACAAAAACCCACAACTATCTGAACTTCTGCCAAAGCACTGAACATCTGTGGTTTTGACCATAAGTATGGGATCCTACTTTAATGGTTTTTAAATTGAGGTTTAAGGGTGTTTATTTTAAATTGCTATTAAGCATTATGTGAATAATAAAAGTCTGAAAAATCTTACAGCCATAAGATTGGGATTTGTCCAAGGCTGTTTCATCTGTCCATCTACTACTCTTCTGTTTTATGCTTAAGATTTTGTTTTATATTCATACTCAGAAATTTTCACGTTACTTGGCTGATCTTTCTGACTCAACCTACTCACTGTCATCTAGTCCTAACACAACACCAGTTAGCAAAAAGAGCACGTAGCTAACAACAATTTAAACATGGTTCATTCACTGTTATGAACAAAGACTTAGCAGTACCAAATTATGACAAATCCAGTAACTGGAAAGCAGCATTCACTGCAGTAATTATCGGAATCATAAAGGGAGCTTCATCATTGTGTTGCAAGTCTTGGATCGCTTCGTTTCCTACGTTCTTGTCTATCTATGTTTGGTCTACGATGTGGAAAATGTAATAAAGCACCAGAATAAACATGTATGGAGAAGAAAAAAAAGGGAATTGTTTCAGTTTGTCCTTAACAATTTTATATAAACAGTAATACTATGTATATTCCACAGAACTCCAATGGATGGATAACTGTATTCTGACAAACCTGTTCCAAATTTACTGAAGGGATGATTGGGGTTTCCAGTGGCCTTCTCCAACTGAAACAACCTCCAGGCATCATTCATCAGATTCTTCTCATGCTCAGAATCAACAGCATTCACTTCCCTGTCTTTGCAGCTTTCATCAAATAAAGGGCACAGGAAAAACTGGGCAAATCTAAACAGAAAAAATTTAATTCAAGTCAAGAATGCTGTATGTAAATGGTAACAGAAAAGTATGAAGCTTAGTACCTCCTGAAAACAGCTGAATATATTATTTTTATGCATTTTTTTAAAATTCTGTAAAGTTCTGACACTGATTCACTGTATTTCTCAACTTCTTTATTTACACATGCAGACAACGCAACATTAATATAGGACATTACGAGGATCTTGCACAATAATTCATACACTGAAAATTACCTCTGTTTTGAAGTTTAGCTGCAAGCAGCTCTTAATCTCACAAATCAAATCAATCTTGCCAGACATCCAGGGAAAATCCAAAGGGAAAATCCATTCTACTTCATTAACTACATACCTTACAAATTCCATCCCCTCCCACAGAAGGCAGAGATTTCGGTGAGTTCCCTTTATTAAAGGCAGCTTAATATATTTCTAGACATAGCCTTTTTTTGCTATCAATTAAATAATGATCCAATGGGAAGCACAGTATTTGATTAGACAGGGCATTTGCACAATGCCCAAGTTCCAGATCATATTCTGTGCCCCACACTTCCAAAAATATTCAGTGTTAACACTAAGTCTGAACTTCAAAAACTTTGCCTCAGTGAAAAATTCTGCTAGCTGAAAACACCTGAGCAAAACTTAACTGAAAAATATCTGGTTTAAGTTTGAACAAAAGCCAGCATTCTCAACTCTATCTTTATTACCATAATGATAAAGCTAACAAAAAAACTTTTACACTACTCCAAATACGACCTACGTAACAAAACATTAAATATAAAACAATGTATTTACCTGTCTAGCGCACCTTCTAGATGTTCATGTGACACATCAAAGTAATAGTTGGTATGTTCTCCACTCGTGAAAGCATTTGAACTCCCAGCATGCTCACTAAGAAACTGGCTATACTCATTCTCTTTTGGATATTTCTTGGTTCCCAGGAACAGCATATGCTCACAAAAATGACTAAGCCCAGCAATGTTCGGGGGATCAGACAAGGATCCTGCAGGAGGGAAAAACTCCATGTAACAATTCATAAAAAGTAATACTAAAACATTAAGTCTTTTAAAGTGTTTTACATTACAGCATGTTGCCTCAGGCAATTATATCAACTCTGTAGATATAAGTAGACACCTTGTGCAGCTAAAGTCAACTAAGCTCAATCTTTAAAAAAAAAAAAATTTTGGAATGAGTAACTGAACCAATTAGTGTCTCAAATTGCCTCTCCAGATCAGCCTGCACTGCCTTCTAGAGACAGTTTTTCAATTGAAATCCATGACTCATAATCTGTAAAGACCTGGCAGCTCACAGCATTCTGACTTCTATACCTTGACTTTAATAATGGCACCGTGTTAAAAGGCAGCAATTGCCAGCTGCAGTTAAGGAGGTGTTTATCCTGTGGTTTATAGGACAAGCAATAACCTATAATTGCCTGAACACAAGCAGCTATCAATGACCAGCTATTAGGTGTGAAGGCATGCAGATTAAAAGACAACGTCAATGTGCTAGAATGGAAGCCAGGAATGTGGAAGTTTGAGTCTGGCAGTCCTGCTTTGGAGTGTGCAACTACGTGCAATGGGAGGGCAGAGATGAAGGCAACAGATACATCTCCCACAGAACACGTGTGGGAACTAGATACTGCAGTTGGCTATTTCTGTCATACATCTGGGATCCTCTGAACTAGAAAATTATTTGTGACAGTCATCTCCATAGAAAAAAACAAACCAGAAGTTTTCAAAGTTACTCTACTACTTCTATCTTAACAACAGTAGCAAAAGCTCTCAACTACAAACATTGCAAGAGCACGCTTCTGTAACAAGTAAAGATTCTTAGGTAATGTGTCTGTGCATCATACAGAAACTACAAAAGCTTGAAAAATAGCTCCGATATAAGAAAAGGCTTCCACTATTCCAAAGAGTCAAAGTAACTGCCTTCCTCTTCTATTTCCAGTATTTCTGTTTGCACGCTTAAGCATCCTCTAACTCCTCCAGCATTTACAGCATTTTCACACCTCTACACATCAACAACTTAACATGAAAAAAAAAAAAAAGTCTGACATGACAGATGGAGCTGTCTGAAATAATTGCACTCACACCCGCCCCTTTTCTGGTTACAAAAGATCTTTCATAACACAAAACTTAATAGTTAAAAGAAGTCTTGCTACTGACAGAGCTACACTCGAGTAAACACAGAGTACAGCACAGGAATTTAATTAATTCTAATAATTTTCAACTTGATGCACCAAAGAATTAAACGCTAAATTACAATAAAAGACTAGTCTGCCAGCTGGATAGCACTCCTGTCAGTTTATCTACAATGAAGATACTAAAACGTAAAGCATTTTCATTAATCATATAATGAACAAAACATGCATTAAATACCTATGTGCACATCAAGTGCTGCTGAAGACTTATCTGTGGTAGGATCACTAATGAGAAGAGCTTTAATGCCATTTGCCAACTCCAGTCCACGATATTCTCGTTTATCCTCAGGTGATTTGATAATTTCATTTGTTATTCTCTTAATAGCCGGATTGTTCATTTTGTTGTTTGTTTCTTCCTGAAACCTTAAAATGAAACAGAAGAAATTTCACTTACAATTTTTATTTAAGTCTTGCTTGTATTGTATGAGAGAATACTTGGCAACAGAGACAGCAAGAAATTTCGTTCTGTGCACAACTCACAGAACTGGCCTAAAAGTATAATTCAGATCCTGAGAGATATTGCTGTTAAAAAAAAAAAAAGAAACAAAACCCAAAACCAAAATAAAACAACAAACCCTGAAGACCAAGTAACATGACAAAATGATAGATCATGTCATTAAGTGTTTAAAGTTTTGTACTAATGGTAATCAGAAAAATAATTTAATAAAGAAATAGCATCCCCTATTCAATTATGATAAAAATTAAACTAAATGAAGCATACAATGCTCTCTCAAGCATACTTTCAAGCTTCAGCAAAGTATTACATGTGTCTGGATTGGTGGTTATATTATGAATGTTTTAACTTTGCAATTATCAGATAAAAAAATTTACTAGTAAGCCACTGGATTTGTAAACTCAAGCAAGAAAGAGTGACACCATTTACAATACTGCTGTAAAACTACAAACACTGCAGAACTGACGCAATGAACAGGAACAGTCTCACGTGTTTCAATTACTGTTGGTTTAATAGACATGCTACAGACATTCCTCTTGAATAGTACAATTCTAAAGTGCTAAGAAACCAAGTGTGATTGGTGTTATAAACTCTGGTTATTCTATTTTTTTAAGATTTAAGAGAAAAGGTGAGACATTCCAACTTGGATATTTGGGGAGGTAGCATTGAACCACTAGGCTGCATTTTGAAAGAAAAATAAAAAAAACAAACCACCAATACAAAAAAAAAAAAACCTGAACAAACCAACCACACACACACACACATAACAGACTCCAGAAATGGGAAATCAGAGTGCTATGCTCTGAGCCTATCACATGTTGAATTCCTGTGAGCAACAACTACTGAATTCTAACCTTGCTTTACAGGAAGGGTTGTAGAATGGGGTCTATTATCAATAGACAGCACCAACCAAACTCAGTTTTTTCCTGCAGTGAAGTGTTGCTTGCTGTATTGCCAAGTAAATTCCTACAGGAGGTTCATTAGTCATCGCTGAACTAACTTAACTTACAAAAGAAAACCAGATCCGAGTCTAACTTTCTATGGCAACATATACAGAGGCATGAGAAATACTGTATGGTCCTGTCAGTATCACAGAGATAACAAGGAGTTTCACAGTATTTACTTTTCCATTTTCAAGTTGTACAGTTCAAGGAATTTCATCCAAGTTTTAAGACTGTATACAACCTTTAAGACCGTATGGGATGTGCAACATGAAGGACTGCACAGATCTCATCATACACACTGTTTCAGGTCTCCAGTCATGACATTTTAACTAACTCTCTAGCTAGCAAATCCACTGCATTCTCAATGTTACCAGATATACAACAAACCACTTAAAAAAAAAATCAGATTATATATTTTGTTTACAGTTTAAAATTACAAATGAAAAAGGCAACTGGCTAGTAAAAGCTCCTTCCTAAAATATTGTATCGTTCTTAAAACAGAAAGTAGTTCTGCAGCCTCTGGTCCCTCTGGATTATCTCCTTCCCATTTATTCATGTGATTCTACAATTCTATGGTATAAAAACAACAGCCAACTTGAAGCCAGCAGTTACACAGTCATCAACGCTGGTGTTATAATGAGGCTGGTAACATACTGTTAATAATGAGCTCTTTAAGGGGAGAAAATTTCTGAACACTAAGCCTACAGCAGAATCAGTTAAAAGCTGTTTCACAAACAGAAAATTAAGATTTTCACCTGTAGCATAATGAACATTTGTGTAAAATTAGATTTATGCTTGAGGAAGGTGATATATACGTAAAAAACCCAAACAATAAAGTAAGCACTAGATCTTTGAATACTTTTGAAAGAAGTAAAAAGATTACTTTTGAACTTTTAAACAGACTTAAGTTATAATGTGCCTTTATATGAAAGAAAGTAAAATTACAAAGAGGGATAATAGTCCAAATTAAAAAAAAACATAGAAGCACTGAGTACAGAAAGCATCAATGATTTATCAGAATCTGAATGTCTCTAAGCAAGAGCCATAAGCAATACAAAGTAACTTTTTAAAATGGGCATTTCAATGCACGGTTCATTCTCTTTTATATTACACTGTCAAATTAAAGGTGGGGAAAAACGAGCAAATTCAAGCAATTTTGTTGTACGAGTTCAAAAGGGGGTGTAAAGCAGAGGAAACTGCTAGCAATATCAACCAAGCATTTGGCCAGGGGATCGTCAACAAATGTGGTATTGGTTCCAAAACTTCTGTAACAGAAACAAGAGGAGACATCCTGCTGCAACATGCAACAAACAACTGAGGAACAGTACTGAAGCAGGCCAAGCAAAACAACTTGAGAGGCTGCAGAAGAACTTAAATGTTCACCATTCAACAGTTGTTCAACATTTGCACCAAACTGGAAAAATAAAAATCTCAAAGGAATGCCACGTGAGCTGTACAAAAAGTAAAAAAAAAAAAAAAAAAAAATTAAAAAAAATCACTGTTATGAAGTATGCTTTGCACTTATTTTGCACAACAAAAATGATCCATTTCTTGATCACGTTGTGACAAGACAGAAAACATATTTTATATGTAAAATGATGGCATTCCACACAGTGGGTGGACCAAGATGAAGCAGCAAAACATTTCCTAAACTGAAGCTGCATCAAAAGAAAGCTGTGGTCACTGTTTAGTGGTCAGCAAGTGGAATCATCCACTACAACTTCTTGACTCCTGGCAAAACCATCGCAGGATATTATTGCTAGGAAACCAACAAAATGCACTGAGAACTGCAATGTTTACATCCAACCTTGGACAGTTGGAAAGGACCAGTTCTTCTCCATGCCAACACCAGACCACATCTCGCGAATGGCTCCTGACAAGCTGCAAAAACTGAGATACAAAGCTCCTTCTCACCCAGCTCACTCACCAGACCACTCTGCAACCAATTACCACATTTTCAAGCACCTCAGTAACTTCCTGCAAGAAAAGGTTTCACACAACCAAGCAGCAGCTCAAAACACCTTGAAAGAGTTCCAAGACTCCAAGATTCTATTATACCAGAATATAGATTTGTTTCTTGTTGGCAAAAATGCATAGATTCTAATGGTTCTTATTTTGATTGAAAAATTTAATTCTAGGCTGAGATATAGCGCCTTAAAATTGATGGTTAAAAACGTCAATTATTTTTGCGCTAACTTAATAAAAAAAATGCTTTTTTGTTCAGAGTCCTAAGTGAAATATTCTACTGAACTTAAGATACCATGTAAAATTTATGAAGTGAGAACAGACACTATGTTTCATAGATGAAAATCAGTAACTAAACTGCTCTTAATTGTACTTCACTTCCACGCAATAGTATTGGATTGACATATCCAAGTAAGTAGCAAAGTAAGGTCTCTGAAATTCCCAATTTCACTTTCGCTAAGGAACACGTAACACTTTATTTTCAACCAAAGTATTCCATCTCATTAAGATACTAGTTGCTTATTGTAAGATGCATATATACTATAAACTTCCAAGCTTTTTTTTTAAGTTATACAATTTCCTTGTCATCTGATATCTCCTTGTTATTCCTACACCACATCATTAAGTCACAGAACTTTACTGTTAGTTCACATGACTCATCTTTCCAATGTGATTCATCAAATTACGCAGCTTCTGTGAAATCTTGAGATTTCAATTGATGTCTTGTGTAGCTACACACCTCCACTTCATTTCATTATCATTCGTTATTTCTGCCTCCTTTATAGGCTACCCCCAGCTTGGTAGTCAAATTTCAGTACAGGAAAAAAGCTACAATTTTCAAAAGGTCAAAATCAGTAATTAAGCCTTTAAACTAAGAACTGAAACTTGTATCTCCGTCTTCATTGTTATTTCAGTGGGCTCTGTGAGTAAAACATTCTCAACTTCAAATGAGTTTCCATGATTAACCCAAAATTACTACCCTGCAAACTAAACTGCAGTACCAGACAACTCATAAAAGCAACTATGTAATATTCCTGGAAGGCAATGCATAAAAAAAGAAGATCCATACTTTCCTAAATACTGTTCTTCCTGGTGCTATGTCACTACAATAAAAGAGCTAAGAAAGAAGATTTCGCTTAAGATAGAGTATTTAGGTAATTTCTTTTTCTTAAGGAGTAAACTACAAGACATAATATTAAAAATTCTCTTGTGTAACTGCTTTTCTGCGCAACCTTTAAATTGTCTAAGTGCAACTGCTTTATAACAATACCACGTTCCATTGTTTCACATAAGACCTCTCCTCCACTACAAACCACTTCTTGAAACAGAACTGCTTTTGACCACAGGGAAAAAAAGTAACAGAAAGAGAAAGAATTCTGTATTCCCTGTAGTTTTTTGATAAGTTGCTTAATTCCAAAAATAATGTTTAGCCGCCGTCCTGAAGTACATGTGCTACATCTATTTCCTATGCTGTCCTTACAGTGAGCATTCAATGATGATGGTCAGTAGCAAAGAACTTCATCCATAAACTAGATGATACATTTATTGCAGAGCCAATATACTAATAAAAATGTAATTAAAAGAAATGCTGTCATACTACTTTCACAAAATAGCAACAGAGAAAGATACAACAAAGTAAAGACAGCAGGAACAAATATAAAGCATTACTGTGGCATCGAGAATTCTTCCACTGGCTCAAAAATTACAGATGGCAAGATGCTAGGTGATAGAGCTAGAAGGAAAACGGAAAAGAATGAGGATGTTTGAACTGGAAGTACTGTCCCTATTCAGTGACTAAGAAATGTTAAACATTCCTCCTCATCATCAAAATTACTTCCTTTGTACAAGAAAAGTATCAGATAGAACAGACGCTGAATTTCAAACTATAGCACTCTCAACTAAAATTACATTCTATTCTTTTAAGCCCCATTTTTAAAATGATTTCCAGGTAGGCAGACCTTTGGAACCAGAAAGGCTCTCTGGGGATACCAGGTTCCACCCAAAACCAGAGTATTACAGAGGGCGATGAAGTGATATATGATTCTGCCTAACTATTTTAATCTTTCAAAGTTATTTTAGAAGACTTACTTTAATTAAAAATTAGCCAGTCTAGTCAAATCTAAGTTCAATGTTTGAACAATTAAAGGATCATATTTGAAAACCAATTAACAGAAAGTCCTGAGGGTTGCTTCAACGCAAGAATATAACTAGCTAATAAAAATGTGACCCCCAAAGCGCAAACTCTAAAGTGCTTTTCATGATTTTTTTTTTTTTCCATGACAGGCTACACATATTTAAGTCAAATCCTGGTGCATAGGTCTGAGCCAGATGAATGGCTGTAAACACTAATCAGCTTGCAGTAACCAGATGAGAGGCAAGTTACTAGCTCAGAAGATTTTGATGCTTGCTTTCAGTTTACATCAGTTGCCTTAAAATCTGGTGTTTGCTTCAAGCTTTTATGCTACTGAAGCCAAATTCATTCTATGGACACACCTGTGGGTGTTGCAACATGCTCACATAAGTTTACACTTGCATACACCAGGATCTGAATTGCTCCTCGTTTCCAGCTCCTCTTTTTCAGCTCATGTTTCATCTATCTTTTAAATACACTCAATATGTCATGCTGACTGCAAAACAATTGTTATTCAAGTTCTGTATCTTTTCAACTACACAAAAACTACAGTAACATTCAATGTCACATTTTGCACCTGTTACAAGTTCTGTAGTTTAATTACATGCATTCCTTTTCTAGTTTGGGTCTTTTTTTTTTTTTTAATTCCAAACTTAACTGCCAACCATGTACCAGAGTGAAGTGAAACCTCTGTTGAGCCAAAACCTCCTCTCTCTGTTCTGTCCCAAGAGGGAGCTACCACTGACAATGTGTTGGCTGTAATATTTACTAATGCATCTTGGTTTACAGTTCTTAGTAACTTACATAAAGATTTCTTCAGCTGCCAGTGCCTGGAGTGGAAGAGATGCTGTGTGCTTCGGCAGGAAGCCCAGTGCTGCAGAGCTACCAGCCAGAGTTTTCTCACTTTTCTTAGAAGGATAATAGAACTGAGTTGAGCACTCTGGAGGAGTCCATGAACTTCTTCAGTTACAAGCTCAAGGCTCTGCAACAATAAAAATCTCCATTCTTCCACAGTTCTTCACCCCTTCTCTTTGACCCTCGCACCTACCTCCCCTCACAACTGCGGTAGAATTCAATGGCATTATGACATTCTTCTATGTGTAACAGTGATGCTACCATTAAGTCAACCAACAATCCACCTCCTCTTAACCTCTCAATTCACATGTATGCTATCATTAAAAGCTATTTCTTGGACTACCTTTCTGTAGGTAGTACAGTTTTTTTTTCCTAGAATCGGACAAATGTTTTTACTAAGTTCTCTCACAAAGAATGCGTAATTGAAAACATGGAGTAGAATCAACTCAAGTGACCATTACCATAAGGGATACTTCAGGAGACTGCTCAAACCTCTTTCAGGCCACAGCAGACAAGACTAGCAATCATTCCTTTACACATCTAGAGACTAAAACAGTTCACATCATTCAACATCCATAAAGCATCGATCTTCTGTGAATTTACTTGTCACAAATCTTGAGAATGCATAAGATCCCAACACATTCCTGATGCTAATCTAAATAAATCTGGCTGCATACACAGGCAGATAGACTGCACAAGCAGATAAACTGCTCAAAAATGTTAACATGTTTTATTACTTTTAAACTCCTCAGGAATTCAGTACATTACTTCACACACAAAAGCTCCACCTACAAAGACCCACAATGATTTAATCAGTGCTACAATGTTATTAAGAACAACTAATCATATCAAATCAGGCAAGTTGGAAGTTGATGAATATTTACACGGGTTTATCATATAGATCATTTAGAGTGAATTCTGAAGTCTCACTACAATTAAAGCATTTTCAGAATCTCAGTCTGCGGCTTTTTGCCAAGTCTGTAACTGACTTGGAAAATTCCCTCAAGCCATGGTGGCCTGGGCAGATGCTTGCCTCGCTCTCATTCCCAGAGGGTCCAGATTCAACAGCTCCTAGATCACAGCAGTAAAACTTGGTGTGCCGAAGGTTTCATTGCCAACATGACAGCAGAAACTCTAACACCAGTGTACAGGAATTACCAGTAGCATCAGACAATATCATTTGTGAACTTGGCAAAAACAAGGGCACTGGTAGCTTCACATGTAAGATCAGGCCCTAGCTGAGTAACTGGCCTGACTAGTAAGAGGATGTGTGTTTTCAATAGTCCTATGTTGGTCAAACAGGACAGGACATACAATCAAGATGCCATAAAACTCGTATAATGACCTAAAACTACATTCCTTAACTTGATCATTCCACAGCTTCCAAAGCACTTGGTAAAAAAAGTCAAACAAAACTGCAGGATTTTACACAATCTTATTTCAGACACAGTAATGAAATTTCTAAATCACTTCAGCTTTTCTTATTGCTCCAAAAATTGTCCCAAACAATTAATCAAAATATACCGTCCAGGGTAAAGAAGTTTTATCTGAGGTCAGCAGAAATAAAAAAAAATTTTTAAAAACTTAATTTTTCTCTAGCACTTCTTTGCCTCAGTTTTTTATAAGATCGCTGAAAATTAGGCAAATTCCAAACACATTTAAGCCTTTAATTGTCTGAAAGATTAACTCTTTTTCAAAGTTAAGTAATATTATCTGGTTTTGATCTTTAGATGTTAGTCATCCAGGATCTTCAGAATGATTTCACAAATCTGGCACAATACATTGGCTTGCATTGCTATTTCCACCGGAGTCTCAAATTGCATGCTAAGAACAAGACCGATAAGACCAGTATCCGCATTATATGACCAGCTACTTAAAAGTGTATTTCATTCATTTTCTTCAGAAACACACTCATTAATTCAATTAATTGCTTTCCATATCAAATATTGCAAGCCAGTGGTTCTCATTCTCTCTTCCTCCCACCCTGACGCTTTTCCTCTACCACCCCACAGCTGCTGGGCTTGGTCCACAAGCACAGTGCAGCAGTGGTATCTAGCACACGGCCCTGAACACGCTAGGAAACAAAACTGGATGCTACAGGAGAGACCTCCGTGCTTTATTCCAACTGTATTTTGATGTGTATTTCATACATTCTATCTGCAAATAGCACATCAGATTGCCCGAGACTTTTTGTAAAGCCAACTCACTTAACACTTTATGTTACCATCTGTCTCAAACCCTCAAAAAGAAAAACTTGTGAGGTCTGAATTAAAAAAACAAGATGAGCCTAAAACTTCAGTTATACTGCACAACAACGTGAAATACACAGAAAGATGACAGAACTGGCAAGAAAATCTGATCTGGCAACAAAAACAGAAAGAACTTTAGAGCTCTGATTCATTAAAAGTGCTATAATCCCACATTAAAAGCAATTGTTTACCTAACACTAAAGCTTTGATATAACTAACAGATCTGTACAAGAGTCAGTGGTGTATTCAACAAAGAAAGTCCTGGCTGTTTACCTATTTTGTGGTTTATTTTTTACAATTTTGTACAATTACATTCCAGTTCTACTGTTAATGCTGTAAGTAAACTCTCTGTGTCACAGCATTTTTATTTCTACAACAACTTGCAATGACCCCTAGCTAGAGGCCTAACAACTTCCAGTTCCGTGAAATGCTGGAGGTAATCAACTTTTTTTCCCTTCCCTCTTTCTTCTTCTGGACCTAACAGGGAAGGGAACTACTTTTGTATTCACGTGCAAAGTACGAACAGATAATTTCAATGCCGTAGGTGAGATGAAAAGAGGTAGACAAGTAGTTCTGAGAAATTATCTCGCAACTCAACATGCAGATGAAGGTTAAAAATTATACAAGAAGAAAAAGTTAAAGCTGAAAAAAGGTGAAAAGATGAACAAAATCTAGGAAAAACTTAAACAGGGAACATGCAATTGAAAAAAAGATTATTTTCATTTTCATGTTTGATATCTTAAAAAGGATCATTACAGGAAAGCACTATGCCAGCTGTCATTTCATCATTATTTCTGCAAATCCTACTTCACAATTAAAGTCAAACAAACGATTCTAGTGGGACGTGTCCCTGCCCATCGCAGAGCGGTTGGAATCAGATGATCTTTCAGGTCCCTTCCAACGCAAACCATTCCATGATTTTACAATTAAATCGCGGTTATTGGCAGCATGAAAACAAAACATGACAAACGTAACATATACTCACATACATAAAGTTACGTCCAAATATCGCACATATTTACTTACTTATGGAGGAGTAATCTATCAGGAGAAACTACAGCCCGAGAAAACCACCGGCTCGGAACACACCCTAGGGCTCACCTCTACCTCACTGGAGCATAGACACCAATTACCGAGCGCCAGGGCGCATCCGTGTTTTGACACGCGAGCCCTGACGGCATGAGTCATCACAGCTCACTTTTTCCTTCCCCAAAAGATGCTACTTTTGACGTCTCTTACTTTCGCGGCGTTAAATACAGGCTCTGCCACAGCCTCCCGGAACGAAAGGAAACGCTCAGGCTCCCTCCCTCGCCCAGCCCCGGCGCGGAACGGCTCCCCGGGCGGCTGCGCGGCCCCCCGGCCCGGCCCGAGCTCTCCCGCCGCCCCTCGCCAACCAGCAACTTCGGCCAACTCTACACCAGTTCCTTTTTAAGAAAAAAATAAACTTTGTTTTAAAAAAAAACATTTACGAGTTGGGAAGAACGGCAAAAGTTAAGCAACGTGAAAATTCCACGTTTCCTTAAGAGAACTGGGGGTTGGGGGAGGCAGAAGCCAAACAAAGCGGCCCCGGCGGTTCTCGCAGCGGAGGCGCCGCTGGCGGCTCCCCCGGGCGGGCCCGGCCTTCCCGCCGCCCCAGCCCGCCCCACCCCGCCAGGCCCCGCGCGGGGCAGGGGTCCCGCGCCTCCCGTACCCGTGGAATCCGCTCCGCCGGCAGCGGGAGAGCAGCGGGGCGGCGCAGGGCGCCCGCGAGCGCAGCAGAGCCCGCCTCAGCGCAGCAAGCAGCCGCTGCCGCATGCCCCGGCCCCGCTCCCCTCAGTGCGCGCCGCAGCCCGGCGGCGCCATCTTGCCGCGCGCCACCCCCCCCGCCTCCCCCTCCACCCGGCCGCAACCCCTCCCCGCCGGGCCCGTACCTGGGGCTGCGGGAACCGCCTGCGCTGCCGGGGCTGCGGCTGCGACGGGGGCGGCCGCTCGGAGGAGGCGGGGGCGGCTGGGCGGGGAGAGACTCGTCGCGGGGGGGGGGGAAGAGCCGCGGGAAGGGGCGAGGAGGAAGAGTAGAGGGGCTGAGGGGGGGAACAGAGCCGCGGGAGGGAGAAGGGGGAGCGGAGGGGCAGAGCCGCGGGAGGGGAGGGGATAGGGGGCAGAACAGGAGGAGGGTAGATGGGGAGACAGAGCCGCGGAATGGGGGGTCAGAACAGTCGGGGGGGGGCGGATTGGGGGGGGCAGAACCGCGGGAGGGGGTGTAGGAAGGCTGCGGGGGGGGCAGAGCCGTGGGAAGGGGGCGAGGAGGGGAGAGCAGGGGGGCTGTGCGGGGGAGCAGGGGGGTAGAGCCGCAGGAGGGGGTTTCGGGGGATGAATGGAGGGTGATGGATGGGAGGTGAGGCAGAGCCGCGGGATTGGGGAGCGGATAGGGGGGGACTGAGGCAGAGCCGCTCCCGGGGCAGCCGGCCGGCGTCCGCGTCCCTGCCGGCGAGAGCCGACACAAAAGGTAATTAGGCGGCTCGTAATTGGAGCGCAGTGGGCGCGGCGGAGTTTTGCAGCTCTGCCAGGGCAGCGGGTGCCGAAGCCTCCCCTCGGCCCCGCAGCGCTGCGGGCCGCGGCTGCCGCCCGCCCTGCCCTCTCCCCGCAGCACGGGTCACCCGTGTGACGCCGCCGAGGCCGCACTCCTGTTACAACTCCCTGTATTTGGTTTTCTGGGGAGAGGTTTTTGTTCTTGGTAGGTTCTCCCCGGGAGAACATCGTGGTTGTGGCTGATTGCCTTAGTTCCTTCGTTGGCCTAATAAATAAGTCTCCCCCAAACCCCTGCTGTTTGCAGTTCTAGTAATGTGCTTTCGTCAGGTGTATCTGCTTTCCCATGTCTTATTTCTAAAAGCTAAAAACAAGAACAACAAGAGAAACTCCTTCAATGTGCTATATTTAGTGCCTGATTTCAGCTTCCCCACTGTTTGTCATTTATTACAGGTGAAATCTCACAGCTGGAAGTTCACAGAACCCTCCTCCTGCCATAAAAATGTAGAAAGATGTGACCTGATGAGTTAGTGAAGGTTATTTCCGCAGCCAAAGATGGGACTGAATAGGTATTGGAAGTAGCTTTAAACTAGTCGGTTTTGGTCAAATTAGCAGTTAGAAGTGACAGCATGCTGCTCCATCTGGTCAACAAAATCTGTGAGGGAAATTGAGTAGACGTTCAGCTGCTGGCTTCCACTGAGGTCTGCGCTGCTATAGAGATGCATTTACCAGTACCCGGTTTTGTCTACATCAAGTACACCCACACTTCTGGCCTTAGTTTAGATGCAGAACTGTCTCTCAAGTTAACTAGTCCTGGTTGGAGCAAGGCAGTTGGTAGTTTTCAGCTAAATTAGCTGATTGGTTTTAGAAATGTGTGGGAGCTTAATTTTAACACAATATGTTAATTCCTGCAAAAATGAAGGTTATCTTTGTCCTCATTGGGTTCTGGTTTGAAGCAGTCTGTTGTTTGTTGGTTTTTTTTCCATTTCCTAGTGCACGTAAAAGTCAAGATCAGACCAGAGAGAAAAAGGACAGGATAACTGGTGAGATCTTAAATTTACTTTCCTCTCTTTGCCAGTGCATCAGAGAGGGTATAATCCCTTTGTGTCTGGCAGAAAGCACACTGCCAGATGAGTGCCACTTTGCAATTTCTCTCCTCCCTTTCTGAAGCAACTGGAGGATTAAAAGGTGAATTGGAGTCACTTCTTTAAATTGCATGTATAGTAGAAATGCTTCTGCCTTTATGGTTAACACAAGTTTTAGGCACATTGTATCAGTTGTTATGTAGGAGTGAATGCTATAAAAGTATATAGGTTTCAAGCAGTTTATTCCTTTTTCAGGTCCTGACAGAGAGTTTGCTAGCCTAACGTAGCCAAATGTATATATTTAGCTAATGCTGGCCTGATGTGTATTTGGCTGCTCTGACAAATCCTGCCTTTCTGGCTAGATCTTGCTTAGGATATACACGGGGCCAGTGCTGTGAAAGCACAGTACACTCCACCAGCAAGTCTTTGGTGGTCTGCATTTAATGCAAGCCCTTCTGCTTCTGTAGCTGTGGTGATGAAAGATCACACCTCTTCATGCATCTGTCTATTGCATGCAATCTGACTCTTGTAGCTATTGCAGCAAAGGTGTGCAATAGAGGTCACACCTACTGTACTTTACACCTATTTTATCCACTGTAAGCTTATTTAGTGGCTATTCAATGGCACTGATGTTTATTCAGGGCAGACTGTGTTCTTACAATCTAACCCCTCCCTGTGTCTACTAGCCAAAATTACACTCATCCACTGTATTGGATATCTTCCATGTTTTAAAGGTACTTCTAATACAACACCATCAGCAAAAGTAAAGACGACTTTCAGTAAAATTCCTTATTCAGTGTAGTCCAGCAACTAAGATTTCTTCCCCATGAAACTTGAATCGCTCATAGGCAGTTGGTGCTTTCAGTCCTGCCTTCTTCATCTGCCTTAGCAGAAAAACAGGTCCTGTCCTAAAGATGATATGAACTTAAGTATGATTTAGAGGGAGTGTTGAAATTACCCATGAAGTAAAATTCCATATAGAGTAGCAATGTGGAGTTCCCTCTTTGGGATATGTGACATAACTGTACAGTGCGGGGAAAGTGATCCTCAAAGTAGTCAGGTTACAAATAATTTAGAATAAATCTGGTATTTTTTATTCCTCTTGAAAGTAAAGAGGCAGCAAGTGTAAAAAGCCAAGTACAACCTTGATATGCTTCTAATGGAAGTATATTTTCTCACCTAGCTAAGATTTTTTTATTAAATTCAAATTGAAATTGTATATAAAAGGGCTTTCTAGCAAACTGGCCTCAGGCTGAAAAAAAGTGTAGCTTCTGATTGTTATTTCCACTCCAAAATAAATAGTGGCAATTTCATGACAAGGCTTATATTAGAAGAGATCATTTGTTGACTGCTCTCAGTATAAAAAATACTGAAAGAATATAATTTTAAAATATTGAGGTCAAAAGGTAGTGAGAAACCAAGGAGACATTTTGATTTCAGTCAAGTCTATATGTTTCCTATTTTCCTATTCATTGTTTCTTTTCCTTTTATGTCAAGGGTGTCATACAGCTGCATGCTTTAACCAAAACCAGGTAGGCGTATAGAAAATTATTAGCTTTACTCTGAGATAATTACACAAATGCATACACCCCACTGCGTGTTGTGTTGATTTTTTATTATGGTGACTGTAACTATAAAAAAGATGTAAAAGTGCTACCCTCTGTGTTGGACAGTGATATGGCAGACATGCAGAAAAAGACATCCTTTATTCTGTGTATTTTCCCTGGTTAGTTGAAACCAATTCTGGTTTTTATCATGTTATATATACACTGAGTCCTTAATATTTCGTGAAGGTAGTTTTCAATAGTTTTTCAATAAGGTTGTTATTTTATTGCATCATCTCTTTGCTGTTTAACAGTAAAATAGTCATCCTGGTACTTTAACTAAAGAAGAAAAACCCTGCCCTCAGCCAAGAATACACCAGTATAGAGTGTGTTTAAGTCCTTATTGTTTAACTTTCTGTATGTGGACAACAGTATAGAATATAACTGGCCAATGGGACAGGCTATTCAAAGACTAGAAATTACTTTATGTTCATTTGAGGTGCAGGTCATCTCCTCTTTACTGCGAGCATGCAATTAATCAGTAATTTTTTCCTCTATCACGGATAATATTAAACAGTATTAAATTTCCCATATTTCAGTGCAGCTCATACACTGTGTAACATGTTGGTAATCAAAACAAGCGTTACTAAGCCTTGAAGAAGTCTCACCCAAACTTATAATTTGTATAAATTATATCTCTCTGTTATTGAAACCTTTATTAATTCTTAGCTAATTATGTTTATTATCAACAGTTTTACTATTTGTCAGATCTCCATACCTATAATTACCCAGAGCGTGTAATACAGATCCTAGGAAAACATTTTTTTTAAGACATGCATTGTCTATGATCTCACTATACTACTGTGACTTCTTGTTGGCAAGCTTCAGCGGAAAATTGTCCTTTTTGATCAATAAGTGGGGGTCAGTAATCTCTACCAAAGTCATTACATTGGCAGTTGTATTAGTATATTATTTATTTTTCTCTAATCGTTTTGTCTCTTTAAAAAAAAATAAAACAGTTGTCACAGGTGATGTACATGCTTTCTTAGGGGTCATTCTCCCAACACTGTTAAAACCATCCTAGGAAGAATTCTTGGTTTTTTTTTTCATATTTATTTGTATTGCTCATGAAATGCTAGCTCCCTGTTACTCAGTTTGTGTTTATAGTGTATTAGTATCTTTAGGCTCTACTTAGTCTGTGAAAATGTACAACTGAGGGGATTAATCCCACGGACTTCAATCTGATGGATGGAAGACGTTTTATTGAGCTTAGCGGTTTCTTTATAAACCCTTCTTAGTTAACTGGGTGCCCCCAAGGGCATCTACAGTGTATTATTGGCTACAGGTAGCTGTCCATAAAGCTATTACTAACATATTATTGGCTAAACTACCACACATGCTAAGAAACCAAGTTACACTAAAATTAACTATATTGATAGTTCTCCTCCATTGTTTTCCTTTCAGTTGGTACTCATTCACTCAGAACTGGCCTTTGTTTGTCTTTCAGTTTTCTGTTTCAAGGCTTTGTCAGAATTGCTGGGTATCAATCAGTCCCACAGCATCCAGGCCGCCTTCTCTGTAAAATGTCTCCACATACAACCTATACTATAAATTGATCTTGTAAAAAAAGCTGCAGCTGTTAAACTGCATGCACTTTGTAAGCTAATTGATTACCAGAAATACATATTTTCCACTTTTACATACTCACTCAGAAAGATTGGACACGAAAATTGTTATTAATTGCTATAAAGATTTCATAGCTCTTATCTCATCATCAGTCTGTATTTGGAATAGCATATAAATTTATTGAATGTTAATGTTTTCTGAATCGATTTCTGCTCACAGCAGTCTAGGAATCTAACTCTGATGTCCTTTTCTGTAGAAATAATGTGTGTATGTCTCAGATCCTGTGATTCACGCCTAGTGTGTGATTGATTGGTTCTGACATTGTTCTAACTTTTGAGATAAATGGTAGAGGAGCATAATGTCACACTGCTTCATGTCACTGCCAGAAAAAATAGTGCAAGCCTTACAGGTTAGGATTCATTTGTTATTAAGTTTAAGAACTCATTGAGGAGGCTTAAGTTTCAAAGCAGCAAACTTTAAAATAAAAAGGAGAAGAACCTGCAGAATTATAGATGGGTAATCTGAATTTCAGCAACCAGAACAATTGGCCATAGAACGGCAACAGCAAAGCGCTGTAGGCCACAACAGGCAGATGACAGTCTGACAGCCTGTAGGAGCCAGAATGGATGTGTGGAGAGCAAGGCATGTCAGACCAGTTACATCTTCTTTAACATCTGCTTCTGCCTCTTCACCCACGGGACCTGTTATCCTGACATAGATCTCCAGCTAGCAAAGCTTTTAATCCTATCATAAAGAAGCTCTCACACAGAAACTAGTGTGATAGAAATGAAACTGCTTGCAAGAGGAAGCAAACTTGTACTTGGCGAGTGGTTCACGTGGTCTGGTTTCAAAATCAAAGGATTGATGTGGTGCACTGCAGTGTTTTGTCCTGAGCCTTTACCTATTTATTTTCATTCTGACATAGGATTTTCCCACTACTGGAGCAGGCAATACCAGCCTGTCAGCACGTGGGAAGTTGGCTGTAGCGTTCAGAGTGGGTGGTGATGAGTTGTGCTGGAGTTGGAGCCTGCAGAAGGCTTGAAATGGGGACAGAAAGCACCTGCTGTAGTTCTGTGGCAAATGCAGGGTGACCTGACCGAGGGTGCCCTGTTGGGCACAGAGAAGACTGTCCTCTGCCGCACAAATAGAAATACAATACTGGGTTTTATTTCAAATGGGCAAAGTAAGGGTTCCACTGCCCTGGCCACTGATGAGGTGTTCCTCTCTGTGAGAAACACTTATTCACTGGTAAAATATTGAAAAGGACAAAGTCTTTGAAGCAAAGGCAATAATATTTTTATTTTACAACTCAGTGCTGTATTGGATGCCCTTCTAAAAAAGGCATTTCATCTTATAAAAGCAGTGAGTATATATACTAGTTTTAGACAAAGAACTGTGTAAATCGTTAAAGAATGTTTATTTTTTTAGGTTATCCAGCCACATCTGGAGACTACCTTCAGATTATCTCCGGACCTAAGACAACTACATCTTACAAGTTAACAAATTCTTGCAGCCCTAAGACAGGTTATCTTGACCTAAAACAGTGACATCTTACAAGACAATTGAGCATATCAATAAATTCTTGCAACTCTAAGACTTAGAGTGCTTATTCTTTCAGGTTATTTATCCATGTCTGGAGATTGTCTGCATATTATCATAGATTCATAGAATCACTAGGTTGGAAAAGGCCTCTTAGTCCAACCACTCCTATCTACTACTAAACCACCTCCTTGAGTATCTTGTCTACCTGTCTTTTAAAGACCTCTGGGAATGGTGACTTAACCACCTCCCTAGGCAGGTCTTGATATAAGACAGATTTATCTTACAATATAATTAAACACTCAAACCAGCTGCAGCAGGATTAATTCTCACATCTCTGATTTTGAACAGGCTGCCCAGGGAGGTGGTTCAGTCACCATCCGTGGAGGTATTTAGAAGATGGGTGCGTGAAGTGCTGAGGGGCATGGTTTGATGGTTGATAGGCGCTGGAGAACAGGCCTAATGAGGAGCGGCTGAGAGAGCTGGGGTTGTTCAGCTGGAGAAGAGGAGACCTCATTGCTCTCTACAACTACCTGAGGGGAGGTTGTAGAGAGGAGGGTGCTGGCCTCTTCTCCCAAGTGACAGAGGACAGGATGAGAGGGAATGGCCACAAGCTCTGCCAGGGGTGATTTAGGCTGGACATTAGGAAAAAAATTTTCACGGCAAGGGTCACTGGGCACTGGCAGAGGCTGCCCAGGGAGGTGGTTGATTCACCTTCCCTGGAGGTGTTTAAGGCACGGGTGGACGAGGTGCTGAGGGGCATGGTTTAGTGTTTGATAGGAATGGTTGGACTCGATGATCCGGTGGGTCTCTTCCAACCTGGTTATTCTATGATTCTATGATAGGAATGGTTGGACTCCATGATCCAGTGGGTCTTTTCCAACCTAGTGAATCTGTGATTCTCTTTAAAGCCAACACGGACTGATGGGCGAGCCTGGGGCGGGGGGGGGAGAGGGCAGAGAAGGGAAACAAGCACGGCCAAAGGGCAAACACCTGCCAGCAAAGACTGCGGCTCAAAAAAGGGCGACAGCGGGAGAGACTCGCAGCGCTCGGACCCCGGGGAGGGCAGCGAGGAGCCCCGCAGGTGCGAGCCTGGCGTCACGGGGCCGCCGATCACGTGACGGCGCGGGGGCAGGGACGCGCGCGCGCCCGCCAGCATTTCAAAGGCGTTCCCGTGGTGCCCCGCGTGCCGCCGCTGATTGGCCCAGGCGGGGCGCGGCGCGGTTCGAAGGCGGCGAGTGTGTCGCGCCCTGCGCTTCCTCCCGCCTCTTTTTCTCTCTCTCGGTCGCCCTCGGGTTCCGCCATGGCTTCCTTCAGCTCCCAGAGCGGCGGGAGCGCCAAGGAGGAGAAGGGCAAGAACATCCAGGTGGTGGTGCGCTGCAGGTAGGCGAGGGAGCGGCGCCTCGCAGCCCCGCCCGCGGGGAGAGCGGCGGCCCGAGCGGGCCAGACCCGCGGCCGGGGATCGCGGCGGGGCCGGTCGGGAGGGGCCTTTAAAGGTCGCCCGGTTCCACCCCCGCTGCCCGCGGGCTGCCCGGAGCCTCGTCCGGCCTTGGACACCCCTAGGGACGGGGCAGCCGCGGCGGGGAAAGAGACGCAGATCTCGCGGATTTCTTCAAGCGTGGTCTTTTTAATCACCACGGCATACAGAAGTCAAATTAATAAAGTGCTGCTACTGTTTCTCTGGCTTCTCTCATTCAGATCTTTTTTACAGTTTCTCGGTTTTCCGACCTTCAAACAAACGGGATGTTTTTGTCTACGCTCTCCTGGCTGCTCTCAGCCGTATCTCTAATCACTTATTCCCAGGTGGTTTTTCCTAGCGTGGCCTTCTCACGCGTTCAAGATGCGTCAGCCTCTGTGTTTAGTTCGGAACGCCTGGTGTTTTTAATAATGTTTATTCTAATGCGCTTGGTACCAGCTTCATGCTTTATCGTAGTCCCTATTACTCTCCCGTATACTCTGTGTTGCTCCCACAGGCAGCTTCGACTTCCCTGGGCCGGGGCCTCACCATCCACCCAGGAAAAAAAAATATTTCTAATATCTGATCTAAAACTTATGTCTTTCACCTTCTAACCGTTACATCTCTTCCCCACTTCCTCACCGTGTGCTCCCGGTATGAAGCTGTGTAGGAATGTGCAGAAGAGCTGGATGAGAGTTAGTATGGCTGATAGTCAAGACGCACAAAAACATAGCTCAGTTTTTATTTCCTGTGACCTCCTGTGGGAAGCTACTCTGATGGAACAGGTGATAAAGTTTTTGCTGCACCAGCTGACGTGTGCCTTTCATACAAATTCAGTGACGCAGGCTCTCCAAATTCAGACCAAAAAACTGCAGGAGTCAACCTCTTAAAGAATAATGACAGGCTTCTTTGGTTGATACAGTGAATTTGTTTTTTGGTAGGGTGTGACAAATTTCATGTACCAAATAATTAAGCTCTCTTTGTAATTTTGAGGTGACTTTAAAGACTTGCTCACTGATACTGGATCATAAATGTTCTTAAAGTGATGTTTGTTAAAAGTGCAATACCACTAATAGGTTAATAGTAGTGTTCAAAACATCTTTGGAAGGTTTTTTGTGAACCAGAATTCCCAATGTTAGACTGTGTATTATTATTAATGCCTTTTGCAATCGCGATATCCTCATTCTTAGAAGTTCCACTTTTACATATGCACAATGAAAACAGAAATTAAAAGTTATTTTCTCTTATTTTTGGAATGCAAATTTTTTTTTAATAGGCATTGAGTGTATTTCTGCTAGTAAGTATTCCTTTCACCTTCTGCATCAGTTGGATTCTACTTATCATGCAGATAGATAGATACAATTAGGCAGGTAGATAAAATTGTGTTAATTTGCATCCAAATTTGCTTCAAAACCTGTTGTGTCTGAGCTTGTGAAAAATCTTTTCAAGTAACACATTCACTCTGCTTTGGTAAAATGTGTATTTGGAAACTTGGCATGCATGTTAACAATACCAATGTTTTATGTGGCTCATACATAGGAGGGTGAGCCTATGATCAAGCGCCACCACAGCATGCCAGCTTGCTGCTTGTCTAGTGGGGATGATGTGCACATACACTCCAGTCTCACTGAAATGCTCCTCTATTCAAAGTTGTGGATTATCGTACCATAAGGCTTCGGTGTTTAACTGGCTCACTGTTATATCATTACAGAGCAGAATATATTAATTTTTCAACCTCCTCTTATTTTGAAAGTCATAAACTCAAAAGCGTAACTTGCCTCTGTGAACAAGATTTTGGTGGTCATCTGTCATCACCAATCAGTCTTGCACAAAAGTATCTAGTGGTCTAGTTAGACTCTAACACTTCAGCCTCAGTGCTGTGATCAGGCAGAAATGTTCATTGCAAGAGTCAGGAAACTCAAGATGCCATGTACTTGTGGTGTATATATATATTTTTTTAACATAATTTAATGAGACAATATCTGAAGTCAAAATATTTTGAAGATTTCGAAGGCTGCAAGAAGTTCTACTGTTGACTGTTCAGGGCAGCTATGAAGGTAGCATAGGAATTCAGTGCAGTAGTGCTACTAAATGAGTAATAAAATGGCGTTTTATGCTTTTAGTTTTCAGCCTGTGGTCATTTGATGCCTTTTGGGAGGAACTGTTGCAAATGTCCTTTCAAGGAAAATTGCATGCAACAAGTTTATTATTAACTTGGTGATGTAAACAAAGCTTCACCATCAAGCTTCTTCTTTTTATTACACCTCTACTAAACTTTACCTAAGATCAGAGTAAGAAGCTATGTGTACTCACGCCAAACTTGATATTTTGTATGCCTTCTTAAATTCTATTTGCAATTCACTAATTCTATTCAAATGCACCAGCTTTGTAAAGGTTCTTGTAGTACTGTGCACTGTTCTGTTAGGAGGGTCTATTGGTATTTCTGGTGTTTGAGAGTTGTCTCATCACTGTGAGATGTAGGCTTCATTGCTTGTGTAAATGAAAAAAAAAAAAAGGAAATGTTAAAACTTTGTTTGATTCACTATTGCCTTTTCCTTTATTTTGAAGGCTCTTATTTATACAACTATTTGGTATTTTTAATATTCCACTGCCCTGCAAGTGAACGTTTTCTAATGCAAGTTAGCTATGTGCACATCTAAATGACCTTAAAAGTGTTTATTAACTTGTTTAAAAAATATATATGAAAACAGTGAAAGCTGCAGATATTTGAGTTGTCTCACAGTGGGTGGAAGGATAAACAAGGTCTGGAAACTTCCAGATTGTGGCAGTTTTTCCTTAACCAGTTTTTAAGCCAATTAAGTTAAAAACTTTGCTCCTTTTACTCAAGTACACTATTCTGGATCCTTAAACTGAGTGATATCAGTTTTGTCAGTTTATGTGCCTGTTAGTAATGATATCAATCAGATGTTCTTAACTCATGTCTTTTTAGGCCTTTTAATGCCTCAGAACGTAAAACAAACTCCCATTCTGTTGTGGACTGTGATCAAGCAAGAAAAGAAGTTAGTGTCCGTGTTGGAGGAGTGACAGATAAAACATCAAGAAAGACTTACACATTTGATATGGTAAACTGCTTGTCAAGTTGGGGACTTTTAGAAACAAGCCACTACATTGGGTTTTTTTTAGTATGGTCTGATTACTGTATCATGTGATGCCATACAGTACGGATAAATGTGTTGTCTTTACCTCAACAGGTTTTTGGAGCTCAGGCAAAGCAGATTGATGTATACCGAAGTGTTGTATGTCCTATTTTGGATGAAGTTATTATGGGCTACAACTGTACAGTGTTTGCGTAAGTAGGCCAATGATTACTATTGGGAAATTTTATTTTAAGTTTAGTTTATTGTTTACAATTTTTTTTTCTTTTCTCACAGTTATGGCCAAACTGGTACTGGTAAGACCTTCACAATGGAAGGGGAGCGGTCACCCAATAAAGAATATACTTGGGAAGAGGTACCTTCACTTCTGAGATTTCTCTTTTCTGTTCAAAGTTAGAAATTGCGGAAAACCCCTCTAAAGTTAATGCTTTTCAAATCCTAGAGCTGACTTTCCTTTAAATATTAGTACATTAAGAAAAGGTCTCATTCATTTGTATGAAAATCAAAACTTTACAACTTCAATGCATGTATACAAGTCCTGGTGATCCTTATATGGAAGATAATCTTTGCCCAAGGTATTCTTGTTTATATGAAATCAGACTATTTAGCTGAAATTCCACTCCCCATCCCCTAATCTTTTTCAGTACATTTATGTATTAAATACTTCACTTTAATTTATAGGATCCACTAGCAGGTATAATACCCCGTACACTGCATCAAATATTTGAAAAACTCGCAGAGAATGGTACTGAATTTTCAGTGAAGGTCTCTCTTTTGGAAATCTATAATGAGGAGCTTTTTGACCTCCTGAATCCTACAGCTGATGTTGGAGAAAGACTGCAGATGTTTGATGACCCTCGAAACAAGGTTAGCACTGTCTTCTAAAAATTTGTTATCTTAAGGCTCTCTTAGGATTGCTGAGATGTGTTTCATAAGACTGCATTATTTTCTAACAGAGGGGTGTAATTATTAAAGGCTTGGAAGAAGTAACTGTACACAACAAATATGAAGTCTACCAAATCCTGGAAAGGGGTGCAGCAAAAAGAACAACTGCAGCTACCTACCTGAATGCATATTCCAGGTATTGTTCTTCCCGACTTCAGAAACAAGCCAGTTTTCTTGATGTCTCTGAATTTAGACCACACAAATAAGAACAAACCCTAAGTGATTTTCTTGTTTTTCCTTGAAATAAGATAAAAATTTACCAGGACTGAATGAGGCAAATGTCATCCAGTTGCTTCATTGCTGGTTTTAAGTACTGCATTCATATGTATACACACAAATATTCTTGGCAGAATAACTTTGTGTATTGAAAACATTTAAGTCCCAATTAATGGGCTGAATTTATTCCTCAAGAAGAGCATGGATACCTAAGTTCCAGCAGTGTCATGTAGCAAGCAGATGATTTGACTTCAATGGAATATCTGTCTGAAACTAAATTCTTTTATAGCCGTTCCCACTCTGTGTTTTCGATTACTATCCATATGAAAGAGACAACAGTAGATGGAGAAGAACTTGTTAAAATTGGAAAGCTAAACTTGGTAAGTATTTGAACTAAATATCATTGATTATATTATTGAAGTAATTAACTAGAATAATCTGACCTCATTCTCTTGGGAATCTAAGGTGTTCTTGTTTGGTTTTTTTCCCTGATAATGGAGGTGGGGGGAAAAAAATCATTGTTTATCATAAAGTGATATGAACTATATTTGCCACTCTGGAAAATGTTAGTCACGTTTGTCACCCCAATGTCTCCTGAGCAACTTATAATTTAGTTCATGTATGTTGTGTTTTGTAACACTACAAGGTAAGTGTTCTTCAGGAGAATTTAAGACAGAAGCTTATCCTTGCTCTTCACTTTCAGGTTGATCTTGCAGGAAGTGAAAACATTGGTCGATCTGGGGCGGTTGACAAAAGAGCTCGTGAAGCTGGCAATATCAACCAGTCTCTCCTAACGCTAGGAAGAGTTATTACTGCTCTAGTTGAAAGAGCCCCTCATATTCCATACAGGGAATCTAAACTCACAAGAATCCTGCAAGACTCTCTTGGAGGACGAACAAAAACATCCATAATTGCCACAGTTTCTCCTGCATCTATAAATCTTGAGGTAAGTTAGGTCTGAAAATCTATTCTTAAAATAGGTATTATATTTTGCTAACAGTAGAAAAATGAGTTAACTCCTCAGCTTGACCTAGCTTTACATCTGTTTATCACAGGAGACACTGAGTACACTGGAATATGCCCACAGAGCAAAGAACATAATGAACAAGCCTGAAGTTAATCAGAAGTTAACAAAAAAAGCTCTTATTAAGGTAAGCTGGACATATCTTTGCAAATTAAGTTGTGCATTAGGTTTGTCCTGTTAGCACAGTTTTTGCTATGCAAGAATTACAAAGTTATGGAAAAGCTACAGCTAATAGCAGTGCCTCTCTGAGGTGACTTAATCACTGAACTGATGCATTCCAACTTGGCTGTTCTACTCGTTCATTTATTACTCACTTAGCAACAGTTTCAATATCTAACAAGACTAAAGCTGGATAAGAGCAGGCTATTGCTACTAGCTATAACTCACGTATGGATTACCTGTTTACGAGTTAGTGGAGAGCCACTAAAATGACACTGGATACTTTTTCTGGACTTGCTGTATTAGCAGCTTCGTTCCCTTGAAAGAGCCTTAAAGTGAACTATATCAGTAGGTATGAATGATGAGCCGATATAAAGTAGCTGACTCTTAGTAAAGAAGAGGCAGTTCTCACTGTAAGCTGTTATATGAGGTCCAAAAGAAAAAAAGACTGTGCCTTTAACTCTTTATTTAACAAATTAAGAAAATTAACTATGATCACCTTCAAAATATTTCCCTTCTGAGTTGACATACAGCGGCATATGATGCTGCCAATGTTCAAAGCAATTCCACAGATCACTTTCTGAAAGGCTGTTGAGGATCGATCCCAGTCATTTTTGCTTTCACATTTTCTACTGACAAAAAATGTGTTCCTTTTGAGCACTGATATGATCTTAGAGAAGAGGGAGCCAGGTCTGATGAATAAGGTGGGTGCTCAAGCACAGTAATGTTTTTAGCTAAAAACCGCTTCACAGACAGTGTTGAGGGCTGGTGCACACCAGCATTTTCTAAGCAAGGGTAAGAAAATGTCAGTGTTTGAACACGCATCCTCTTCTACTGAGTGATCTAGTTGAGCCCTGTGTCACTGTGAGAGGTTTTTTATATATATATAAAATATATATACATCTATATGTGTATGTATTATATATATGTACACACACACATATATAACAACTGGAGCGTACCCATGGTGGTGTATAAACTCTTCAGGAAGGGCAGAAGAGGAGGCAGGGTAGCCCTCTATGTTAGAGAGGGCTTTGATACCCTCGAACTGGACTACGGTTGAGATGGGACTGAGTGCCTGTGGGTGAAAATCAGAGGAGCCCATGGGCCGGAAGGTATTGTGATGGGAGTCTGCTATAGACCACCCAGCCAAGAAGAAGCAGCTGATGAGCTCTTCTACAAACAACTTAGTGTAGTCTCAAAATCGCTACCTCTAGTCCTTGTGGGAGACTTCAGTTTCCCAGATATAGACTGGGAGTATAATACAGCAGAAAGAAAGCAGTCCCAGAGGTTCCTGGAGTGTCTGGAAGACAACTTCCTCACACAGCTGGTGAGCGAACCGACAAGGGACGGTGCCCTCCTGGACCTGCTGTTTGTGAACAGAGCAGGACTGGTGGGGGATGTGAAGGTTGGAGGACGCTTGGGGCAAAGCGATCATGAGATGATAGAGTTCTCGGTGCAGGGTAAGATGAAGAAGGAGGTTAGCAGAACAGTCACCCTCAACTTTCAGAAAGCAGACTTTGGGCTGTTCAGAAGGCTGGTCAGAAAAGTCCCATGGGAGGCACTCCTTGAGGGCAAAGGTGTCCATGAGGGCTGGGTGCTCTTCAAGAAGGAACTCCTAACAGCTCAGGAGAAAGCCGTCCCCAAGTTCCGGAAAAGTAGCCGGAGGGGTAAGAAACCAGCATGGTTGAGTAGGGAGGTCCTGAGAGACATCAATAGGAAGAGGAGGGTCTACGACCTCTGGAGGAAGGGGCAGGCATCCTGGGTGAACTATAGGGAGGAAGTGAGAACGTGCAGGGAAAAAGTCAGGAAGGCTAAGGCCCAACTAGAAATGCGATTGGCCCAGACTGTGAAAGACAACAAAAAGTCTTTCTACAAATACATCAACAGCAAAAGGAGGGCTAGGGAGTATCTCCAATCCCTAGTTGATGCAGAGGGAGCAAGAGTAACAGGGGACGAAGACAAGGCTGAAGTACTCAATGCCTACTTTGCCTCAGTCTTTAACAGTAAGGAATATTGTCCCCGTAAGGAAAATTGTTCCCTCTGTGCACAACCCCAAGGGTTGGAAGAGAAGTATGAGATTCCCAAGGTCCAAGAGGAGGTGGTTAGAGACTTGCTTGCCCAGCTAGACGCCCACAAGTCTATGAGGCTGGATGGAGTCCACTCAAGAGTTTTGAGGTAACTGGCGGATGTGCTGGCCAAACCCCTTTCCATCGTCTTCCAACAGTCCTGGATGACTGGGGAGGTTCTGCTGGACTGGAGGCTGGCTGATGTCGTGCCCATCTATAAGAAGGGGTGCAGGGAGGATCCAGGAAACTACAGGCCTGTCAGTCTGACCTCGGTACCAGGGAAAGTCATGGAGCGGGTGATCTTGAGTGCTATCAAGAAGCACTTGCAAGAGAACTGGGTGATCAGGCCCAGTCAACACAGGTTCATGAAAGACAGGTCTTGCCAGACTAATCTGATCACCTTCTATGACCGAGTAACTAAACTCTTGGACGAGGGAAAGGCTGTGGATGTGGTCTTCCTGGACTTTAGTAAAGCCTTTGATACAGTTTCTCATAGCATTCTGCTTTGGAAACTGTCAGCCTCTGGCCTGGACGGGTGCACACTCTCCTGGGTGAAAAACTGGTTGAATGACCAGGCCCAGAGGGTGGTGGTAAATGGAGTTAAATCCAGCTGGAAGCCAGTGACAAGTGGGGTTCCCGAGGGCTCAGTCCTGGGTCCAGCCCTGTTTAATGTCTTTATCAACGACCTGGATGAAGGCATTGAGTGTTCCCTTAGCAAGTTTGCAGATGACACCAAGCTGGGTGGAAGTGTCGATCTGCTGGAGGGTAGGGAGGCTCTGCAAAGGGACCTGAACAGGCTGGACTGCTGGGCTGAGACCAACGGCATGAGGTTTAACACGGCCAAATGCCGGGTCCTGCACTTGGGGCACAACAACCCTAAGCAGAGGTACAAACTAGGAGAAGCCTGGCTGGAAAGTTGCCAGGAGGAGAAGGACTTGAGGGTGTTGGTTGACAACCGACTGAACATGAGCCAGCAGTGTGCCCAGGTGGCCAAAAAGGCCAATGGCATCTTGGCTTGTTTCAGGAACGGCGTGGCCAGCAGGTCCAGGGAGGTTATTCTCCCCCTGTACTCAGCACTGGTGAGACCGCACCTTGAGTACTGTGTTCAGTTCTGGGCACCTCACCACAAGAGGGATGTTGTGGCTCTGGAGCGAGTCCAGAGAAGAGCAACGAAGCTGGTGAAGGGGCTGGAGAACAAATCTTATGAGGAGCGACTGGGAGAGCTGGGGTTGTTTAGCCTGGAGAAGAGGAGGCTGAGGAGAGACCTTATTACTCTCTACAACTACCTGAAGGGAGGTTGTGGAGAGGAGGGTGCTGCCCTCTTCTCCCAAGTGACAGGGGACAGGACGAGAGGGAATGGCCTCAAGCTCCGCCAGGGGAAATTTAGGCTTGAGATTAGGAAAAAGTTCTTCACGGAGAGGGTGGTTAGGCATTGGAACAGTCTGCCAAGGGAGGTGGTTGAGTCACTGTCCCTGGAGGTGTTTAAGGTTAGGGTGGATGAGGTACTTAGGAGCATGATTTAGGGATTGGTGGGAATGGTTGGACTCGACGATCCAGTGAGTCTCTTCCAACCTGGTTATTCTGTGTGTGTGATTCATATTATATATGTTCTATAACAATCTCTGTTTCTCTCTTCGCACTCTTGGTTCTTGAGCTATAGGGTTAGTGTCTTTTTTTTGTTGGACCTCATGCAACTAAGTAGGATTCAAATGGGAAGCTTCAATGCTCTACATATATCCAATGGTATGGATTTAAATGATGCTATAGTGAACTAATTTGGAACTGAAGTGAAGTGCTTTTCTCCTGTGCTTCTACAAAACTTCCATAAAGCTCTTTGTGAAGTATCTGTTAAGCTAAATCTTGAAAGCAAAGTAGATATTTTTGGGCTTACATGTCATTGTTTCTTTATGCAGGAATATACTGAAGAGATTGAGCGTCTGAAGCGAGACCTTGCCGCTACACGAGAAAAAAATGGGGTCTATATTTCCCTTGAAAATTATGAGTAAGTCTTAAAATGTCTATGAAGTGACTAATGATAAATCTCAGATACTTGTGCCTATCCTTATACTGAAATGCTTTCAAATTTGTTTTCACAACAAAAAATTGAAAATAGTCAGGAGATTTTAACTGACCGATCGGTTTGTTCTTTAGAAAAGAATTATTGCACAGATAGAAGCCTAAAGAAGAGATTTGCGGTGCGAATTTTATTTATATGTGGAATTCATGATAACCATAGCCAGCAAGCAGATTTACAGCACGCAGCCTTTCTTTCAGAGTGAGGCTCTATAGGAGAGCAAATTTGATACAGTTTGCTTCACTTTAAGAGGACTGGTTTACACAGAAATTTAAGATAATTTTCCATTATAAAATCTTTTCTGTGTTAAGTGAAAATGACATGCTTTTCATACTGAAGTTAGCAATATTTTTTCTTTTAATTTGCTAAATATGTAGTATAAAAACAGTAGACAGTCTTGAAATCAGCTCTTGCTCAACTAAATTTTTTTTGTTTCAATCCTTGCTTAAGAGCTCTTAATGGAAAGCTGACAGTTCAGGAAGAACAGATTGCTGAATATATTGACAAAATTGCTGTTATGGAGGAAGAAGTGAAAAGAGTAAGTAATGCTTTTCATTTATGACTTATCTACCTCAAACCTTTGGAGGAGAAGGAAAAAAGTTTGAACAAAGAACAATTTGAAGAGGTTTTTTCTTAAAGTCTTCTAATTAGTTAAAAGTGGAAACCTCCTAATCTTTGAAGTTAGGATGTTGGAACATCATATGTGAGGCTGCAGGATGCCATATTTACTTTTTTAAAGCTATTTTAATATCAGCCAATTTTGCTTTGTTGCGTTTTCAGCATGACTGTCTTCCTTGTTCTTTCTGCTTAGATTTATTTAGTGTTTTTTTTTTTCTTGTGCTGTGGCAATTGTTAAGCCTTGTGGTTCAAATAGGGAAGCAAGGGATTACTACAGTGAAAATCATGTTGGTTTGTGATACTTTCATTGAATACGGAGACTATATAAATCTACGGTCTAGATTTAAGACCTCTGAGCCTTACAGCTGGAACTACATTGGTAGATGACAACTTGCCTTCTAGTATTGTAGCATAATTTGAGAAGAGGGACTGCTGAACTTATGAAAAACAGTGTTGACCTATTGATGTTTGTCTTCAACCTTAGATCACGGAACTGTTCAAAGTTAGTAAAAATCAACTTGAACAGTGTAAAACAGATCTGCAGATCAAGGAGAAAGAATTGGAAGAAACGCAGAAAGATCTGGAAGAAACCAAGGTTCATTTGGCTGAAGAAGAATATGTGGTTTCAGTTTTGGAGAACACAGAACAAAAACTTCATGGCACAGCTAGCAAGGTTGACACAGTTCTTCCCTCTAATATTGGGTTTCAATCTTCTGGAGTTTCATGTGCTGTTCAAAGAAATTGTTGCATTATGTGAATGTGACAAAACCTGAATTTAAGATGGAAAACTGGGATTAGTTCTCTCTATTAGTAGTGTTATGATGAAAAGCTATTTAAGATTGCAGGATTTTCAGTATGGTAATATTGATGGTTGACTGCTAAACATACTGCTTGGTCTGGAGCTACCTTTCCTTTGGGACAGTGTCATGAGAGTTCAGCACTTTGCGGTAGCTGTTTACATGAATTGTTTTGCAGAATCAATAGGGCTTTTTGCTCAATTGTTGGGCCAGCCGCAAGTTATATACAAATGGGGTAGAAATTTTAAAAAACCTTTGCAAGGGTGTGTGCAAAGATGTCATTTATACTTGCTGAATGAATAATAGAAACTATTGCCCTGGCACCTCTGTTTTAGACGTGATTTTGAAATGTTTGTAGATTGGTTGTAATTATCAGAACAGACTTGATGTTGGGGGGACAGCGTGGCCTTCTATTTAAACTGCAAAGTGATAAAACATGTGTCTTTTAGTCAATGTGATAATTTTTTTACTCCGATACTTGTATGATTGGTAGGGAATGCCTATTTTCTTTGCCTGTGGGTCGTGGGGTGTCTGTGTGAGAGAAATGGGTACAGAAGTTATTTATGCTGGCTGTGAAACGAAGAATCCACCTTGTGTTCAAATTGTAAATTATTTTTCACAGAACTAGTGCTGAAAAGCTCTTGCTTAAGTACTATTAAAGAATATATTTATTGTCAAATCTTTCAGAAAAAGTTGAAGTGGTTAGGAATTTTTTTCAGTTACTATTCTGTGATAAATCATCTTAATTCCTTAAATACTGAGGATGCCCTTTATTAATGCTTTAATTTCAAAGTCTGAACAAGTGATCTGTAGTAGGTAACTTCCCTGTGTTTGAATACTGTAAATGACATAGCAGCAGGATTAAGAACAGTTGTAATTTGATGTCTTTCAAGGGACATAACTTCTCTTTTAACTCAGAACTACAGTTGCTTTTGCATATATAATATTTGCTTGTTTTCTTGTTTAAGGACTGACTAAAATAACTTTTAAAATTGTAGTTACTTAGTACAGTTGAAGAAACTACAAAAGATGTGTTTGGTCTCCATGCAAAACTGGACCGTAAGAAGGCTGTTGATCAGCACAATACTACTGCCCAAAATCTATTTGCAGAACAAATGAATGTTTTGTTCAACAAAATACAAGATTCAGTTATGGAAAACAGTTTGAAGCAACAACAGATGTTGACATCTTACACAAATTTTGTAGGTAAGTGTAATACCTGTATCAGTATGTCATCCTGAATTTTTGCAACAGTTGTACTGAAGCCCATATCCGTTTTAGTAAGCGGAAGAGGCTTTATTTTAAAGAATGTAATGGTTACAATTGCACCAGTAATAACATATTTGGGATGATCAGCAGCCTTCCTGTGCTCTAAGAAGGTAATGCGAGATGAACAATAAAGAGTTCCTGCCTTAGATGGGAACTCTTAATAATTTTGTAATGCTTTTTGATTTCTTTTGTAGGTGACCTCCTGTCTGCCAGTTCTTCAGCAGCTAATATTCTCGCATCGGTTGTATCAGCATCTTTTGCCTCTGTTAAAGAATTGGTTTCTACTGAAGTTTCTCACATGTCTGAAAAAATAGTACAACATGAGAATCTGTCAATTGATTGTAAAGCTGAGCTACTGAGATTAATTGTTAGTAAACTTACATACTCTTATGTTACTTAAATATATGAAATCATTCTTGATCAAAAGGAGTCCTGTAACTATTGTATAATTTTTTTCATGATGCTCTTACTGTCTTTTCAGCAGTTGGCCATGATTATGTCTCTCCATGCTTCCCCTCCCATTTCACTACCACAAGATGTAATGCACTGTAGAGCAAATACTGAAATAGCAGAGTGCATAGGTAGCTTCTTACAAATTTAGATGAAGGAACACTCACATCCTATTTGCTCTTTCTGGTTTTACTGCTGTTTCTAGGAGGAACATACATCTGGATTAGGAAGGGCATTAGATGACTTGACACCAATGGTACAATTTGTCCTGGGGCTCAAGTGTCAATTTCAGAGTAACCTGAAAAAATATTCAGCTGTGGCTGAGAAGGTAATGCACATAACTTGTCTCTTTACCCTGTCCTCTTCTATTTTATTTAGTTTACAGCTAACCCTTTGGAGTGTTTTCTGTGGTGTGCCAAATTGTTTCCACTTTTGATCTGGCCTTTTCTCTTTTATTCTGCCCCATGAGTTCCACATTTTAGCTTGTTCTTTTAGATGTCTTTTCCAGTTCTGAGTGTGGTGTATTTGCTTGTTACCTATATTGGCACCTAAATGCCACAGAAGACTGGTAAAATGGGGGTGCCTGAAACTATACGTAGCAAACATTTTATAATATCCTTAATGTACACTCTCCTTTATTTTAAGAATCTAAAATAACCAACGTAAACCATTCTGATTACTCCAGTGTCTCCTGCTGTCATACCAAACTTTTTCTGTAGCTACTTTGATTCCTGGGGAACATGGTGCTGTATGTTGTTAAGTGTAACTGTAAGTGCAGACAACACTGCACCTATAAAAAATCCTTTGCTTCAGTTTTTAGTTCTAGTCTGTCATGATGTTTATGTAGAATTGAAGCCTCATTCTTTCATTCCTTTTTCTCTGTTGTGTAAATACAAATGTTTGTTCCTGCTGATATGTTGTTCTGACTGAAACTTTTCCCCATCTGTCAATTATGCCTCATGTCAAATCATCTCCCCTTGTCTAGGGGCTTTTTACTGGTTTTCGGACTTAGACAGCAAACAGCCTATGGTTTACCAGCCCTTGCTTCTTCTTCTTGTCTTAACCAAGTGCCTTGTCTTTATCTTCCTGTTTTGTTTACCTCATGTGCCAAATCTTTGTGATTGGAACAAAGACTAGAACTTGGTGTGGGCTATAACTTCAGATTTCTCTGTTTTCCAACTTTTATGCATGATGCTTTATTAGTGCCCTTGACAATTTCCTTGGGGTAGAGACTATTTCTATATAAATTATGCTAGGGGGAAATGTATCCAGTTCTTATCTAAAGACAAATATCTAACTTTAAACTTTTTTCAAAGATGGAAGATCATAAAAAGGAAATGGATACCTTCTTTGGAGATATTTCTCTCACTCTGAAAAAATTACAGGAAGAAACAACCAGTGCTTTTGCTCAGCTTCAAAGCAACTGTGAGAATTTAAAAGAAGAAGTAGAAATGGCGAGGTTGGCACATACAAAGGTATCTTCAGAGTAAGAAGAAATCCTAATGCTGAGTGCAATTGCTTGCTTTGATTTAAAGTCTTTGTAGCAGTGAACAGTTGTACTTGCTTCAGAAGAAGTGTTAGGACAGTAACTTGATGACACTAATTTTTTTTCAGCCTTTGGGCTACTTTAAGAAGCTTTGTAGGAAGGTAACCAAAACCTTAGCCTTGCTCTGAACGTGTCCAGTATGTCTGTCTGTATGTGTATCTCCAAAAGCATAGTGTCTTGTCTTCTCAGCCCAAATTTGTACCTTAAAATTTAGATTGTTACTGCATATTTAATAAAGGCATTCAAGTACCCTTTAAAAGTGCAGAATAACAGTGAAATGTATTTTCTTAATAGAGCGCAGTTGAATTAATGTCCTCACTGCAAAGCCAGCTTGACCTGTTTGCGCAGGAGACTCAGAAGAGCTTTACGAATGTACTCACAAAAAACGAAAGTTTGAAGACTGCCATCACTGCTGTGCAAGAAAATGTTCACCTGTGAGTAGCAGATTACTTTTGATGTATACTGATTCAAGATAAAATGAAGTATGAAGAGGACTGAAAAATTAGATGCTCTTCATATTTATGTACTTCTAGGTCTTGTTCAGAAGGCTTTATGTTAGATCTGAGTTCTGCCACAGAATGTAGATCATAATTCGCCTTTCCCCAGAGTAAAAGGTAGCTCTACAAGCCTTTTCCTCAAACTTTTTACTTGAGCATATTGCAGATAAGAGACCAGCATTTTGGGAGCAACATGCTGATGAACAGCCCTCAGCATGACTGCACTTCAGAACTTTGTGCCATAAAGACTTAGCTTGAAGTATAATAGTGTATCCAGTGCTGTATGTTTCATTAAATTATAGACTGAATAACTAAGGTCTTAATTTGTGGATGGTTTTTTAGGAGATTTAACGAATCTACTCGTAAGAGTGCTGCAACTTGTAAATTTACTAGGTAGAGGAACATCATTATAATTAACTAGTTTGATAGAACTGCAGTACTTCCATAGTTCTGGTGTCAGGTATTTCTAAATGTAGAATGTTAAAATCCATCTTTCATCTCTGCTACAAATATGTTGTTGCAGGAAAACTACAGACCTAGTCAGCAATACAACTTCCAATCATAGCAAATTTACTGCGTCTCTGGATAATTTCTCTCAAGAGCTCAGGATCTTAAATGCTGAAAACAAGATGATGGTGGAAGAATCCACTGACCACTGTCGAAAACTTCTCAGTAATCTCCAAATTGTCTCTCAGGATACTGATAAATGGGGTGAATTTACAACTGCTCGGATAGTAGACTTTACCAATCACCAACTACTGTCCCTCAGTGATGACAAAGAGAAACTCTGTGGCTTCCAAAAGGTACCTATAGTCATTTGTAGTCTAATACAACAGTGAGACTAACTTTTACAGTAGAATTTGGGAGGGGGACGGGCGTTCTCACTTACAGTCAGAACAAAATTGTGGGTTTTTTGATCACAGCAGACTCATCTTGCTCAGTTTAAACAGATGCAATCAGAGGAAATCAAAAGCTTAAATGAACAAGAGTGAATTCCAAGTGCAAGTAACTTCAAAAAGGTGTTTTGGTTAATCCTATGTGGCTAATTTCCATTTGCAGTTTGGGCTTTTTGCATCTTTTTAGTAGTATGTATCTCTAAAGCTTTATCTACCAGTAATGTCCCTGGGAGATTTGCACAATAATTTCCATTGCAAACTTCACTTCCTATTTTTCTTGTTTTATTGTTCTAATCAGTGATGAAATAGACAAATTCAATGTTTTGCTAATTTTCAGGAGGAAAAACTGTTCAAACTGTTTGTGATCTCAAGATATCCCTGTATATGTTAAACCTACTGAAAACTTCAGGATTTCCCTTCCAATGGAAATGGCTAAGAATAGGTGGTTCCTCCTTTTCCCCTAAAAATGCATAAAGATTCTAGTGCTTGTAGGAATTTTCACTTTTCTCTTGAATATCCTAATTCTGTACAGGGTTGTGCATAGAAGCACTAGGAGTCTGATCTGAACCTTCTGGCATCATCTTTATTCTTATGAGTAGCTCTCTAAAATGATTATACTTTCTACGAAACTGACTCTCTTCTGAAGATAGTTCTTGAAATGAGAGTGTAAAACTGGCACTGAAACCTCTTAATTTGAGGTCTATCAGTTGTTTCGTTTCAGGTCATCTCACTAATCATGCACCGCATCTCAGAAAAGAGGCCATAACCTTACCTTTCCTGTTAACTTGGTGGTTTTGATTGTGTGCATGTTTTGTTTTGTTTTCAGAAAAATGAAGAGAACTGTGATAAAGCAATAGCTGAGTTTGTTGACTCTATTGATAGACAAAAGGCTGTTGAGGAGGAGGCAATAAATGGCCTGCTTGATCAGATAAAAGTTGATCAGGAGATACTTCTGGAGCAGAAGGTGGCACTTAATGATCAAGCACAGCATGGACTGACTCAGGTTAATGGTTTCCTGCAAGAGGCTCTTAAAGTGGATATTCCAACAGGTATTTAAAGTAGGTTGGGGACAGAATGACCTGACAAAGAAATTTGAGTTGCAGGCTTTGTAATTTAAGGTTAATGAGGACATAATACAAGTAGCAACTTTAGTCCTTTTTTTAAGGTACATGTAAAGAATGATGAGTGAACAAAGCGTGATTTCTCTGAGTTAATGTAAAATTTTATGATTTGTATTTAAAGCAAATGCTGAAATTGTTTAATAGTGCCTTTCATGAGTGCAATCCTCATTAAAGGGACAACTCCACAGAGAAAAGACTACTTCTACCCAGTCACACTTGTGAGAACGGAGCCCCGGGAACTACTACTGGAGCAATTAAGGCAAAACAAACAAAAGCTTGATGTGATGCTAAACGATGTGTCAAAGGAGGTGGGGCATAATGCAGATCAGGTATGTGTATAAATGGCAAATGATGTTTTTCAATGAAGATTTCACATCTTTAGGACTTCTTTCATGCCATTGTGGAAAGTTAAATAGAACCCACAGAGCTATTGCTTGCTTTTTTTTTTAATGGGGTAGTTTGTGTCACGTGTACTGAGCTTTTCAAGATATTGTTTGTGTCAAAACTAAGCAAAGGCATTAATAGACACTTCCATTTCTGTTTTTCAAAAATGGAAATGTGATGTGTTTTATAGAGCTAATTATGCTTTCTACATTCACTTAGGAAATCCACACATTTAATACAAAACCTTCTGTTTAGGACTTGTTGGAAGAGGAGGAAGGGTTGCAAGAATTTGGTGAAAGCCTTGCTAATGACAGATCGTTAGAGGATACAGACATATGCTGCCATGCAAGTGGTGGTGTTCCTTTTTTCCAGGTAACTTCCAGAGGTATTATAAACGATTGTGTATTTGAGTGAAGAAAACCTATTTTTCCATAATCGTGTGGTAGTCCGAAGTCATTTACTATCATTTAGTGTAGTCTCACAGTTCCTTTAAATCCTGTAGAACACGCTTTCTTAACGTGAGCTAAAGTAACAGTGGATTCTGATAACAGTTAACAGCAGAAAAAATAATAGAAATTTCTGACAAGCTGAGCAGACAGAAAATACCTCAGCAAATAATCCTGCATGAAAAAATCGTCATAATTTACTAGACATGTGTGTATTATGAAAAACATGAAAGCATATATGTAACAGTGATATATTAGTATTAGTATATTGGCATTTTTGATCCTTCACTCATTTGATTTTTTTTTTTTTCTTTTTTACTTCCCTACTTTTTTGACACTTTTGCTCCACCCACGTACCAGTGTAACCCCCTGGTATATTAGGCTCAGGTTTGGTTTGGGGGGTGGTGTGTTTTTACTTGTCATGGATCCCTTAAACGTAGCTGCTGAACTGCCAGATATATACAATAAATCTATTTAGCAAATGCAATATTAGGAACTACCAACTTTTTTCTCAGAACACTGTATTCTCCGTTTTACATCGGAAAGTAGTCTTTAATTTTTTTTGTATTCATTTAACATTGAACATTTTCTTTAAATCCCAGCACAAAAGGAGTCACAAAAAGGATAAAGAGAACAAATCTGCAGCTACAGTGGGGAAGAACAAAACAGAAGATATGACAGAACCGTTTCTTCCTAAATTTAAGCCTCCTTTAAGATCACTGAACTAAGATAGTTCCACTGCAGATCCTGGTTTTGTAATACCTCCATCTAATTGTCTGCTGAGCCATAACTTTCTTTGGTTATTCTCAGTCTCTGTATATAGTGCTAAGATGACATAAAGTTGGATCAAAGATTGGCATGCCTGATGTCCTGCATTTGTCCCATTTTTATATGCTGTAGCTTGCAATGTATTAATAGAATCAAATAAAAAAAAAACAAACACCCCTCTACAGATTATGGTGCTGTATGTTAAATAGACTTGCAGTGACAAATAAGGCCATTTTTTGTTTCTCAGAGTGGAAAGGGATGTAGGGAAAATGCTATTGTCTTTTTTTATTATTACTAACTGTAAATATGCATTCTGGTTTTGTACCTGCTTTTTAGTCTGATTCTGTTTCTATGAAGTGGATAGCTGTCTTATGTCTGGGATACTTCAAATAAATACTTCAACTAAATCATTGATACATTAAAAACAAAGCTTACATGACTTTCATCTTATATTACCTGATTAAGTCTTGTGCTATCAGAAAAGAGTGATTCACTCTGGTTTCATAATAGACAAAACTTCATTTTGGTGCTTCACAGAATCACGGGGTTGGAAATGACCTCTTAGGTCACTGAGTCTGACCATTCCTCTCTGCCACTAAACCATGTCCTTGAGTACCTCATCTACCTCCCTCTTAAAGACCTCCAGCCATGGGGACTCAACCATCTCCCTGGGCAGCCTGTTCCAGGGCCTGATGACCCTTTCTGTGAAAATTTTTTTCCTGATGTCCATTCTTCATTAAATGAACCCCACTACTCTTTTTTCTTAACATGCAGCTGTGATGTGTGGGCTTGGATATACTGTTTTCAGCCACAGCTTATGTAAACAGGCAGCATTTTTATATTTATATAAATACTTAACATTAAAACATGCAAATTTGGTTATAAATGTAGCTCCTATGTTGTGTAATGGTGAATTTCCAGTAAATGACAGTAGCAGTTGACCAGCTGATCTTTTAATGCTACTTATCTGAGAACTTAAAGCTATGGTCTGCTTAAAAAGTAGGTGAATGGGGTTACGATAGGAGGGGGAGAGGCAGTGGAAGGCAGCCTTAATTTACATGGAGGCACTATTCTTAGCTAGTTGTCAAAACATGACTTAAAAGAGTGTTCATTCTTCTATATCTAGCTTGCAGGCTTAAGCTGATCTTTCTTCACAGAGGTGGTCCAAGTCTTTGAGAAAGTATGGCAACTAGATTTACTTCTGGCACTGTTCAGACAGCATGCTACAGTCCTGATAAGGATAGAAAGATGTAATTTGAAGTATGCCCTTGCGTTGATTCTATGAACTGTAGTGATTTTTAGGGGGATGTTGGTACCTAGCCTATATACCAAACATTTCTATGGCAAGGGCCTTGAAACACTGCAAGCTGCAGGACTGTCTCCTTCAGACAGTCTTAATGGACTTAACTCTCCATGGCTTAGGATCCGTTTTCTTGTACCACGTGTCTGACTAGATACAAGCATGACCTTCCAAGACTGTTCAAGAAATCACTTACTGGCTGAAATTCTATCAGAAGAGTTAATCCTACTGCTGTATTGAAACGGCCTGTGCCCCATATGAGAGACTTGTGTAAGCCTTTCCCCTGCTTCATTTTGCCTGTGGAATTCACAGGATCAGTACGAACAACTAGTACCCAAAGAGGCTTGCATCCATAGATCGTGCCAGAATCTGTGCTTCCAGACTTTTTTATCCTCCTTGAAACTGTCTCCTCTGCCTTAGTGATTTGGTTTCCACCTGGTACAGGCATAGACTGCTTTGCTGACAACTGGGAGCCTTAACAACTGTATGAATTTAACAGACAGCTTGCGTGCTTTTTTTCTTTTTTCCTGAAGGACTCCTCAGAGTCATTTTTTTTGTGTTTGCAAGGCTGGCAAAGCAGGTAATTGTTTCACTGGTCCTGGTATTTAGAGGTCACGCTGGAAAGCTGAATAGGATGGAAAATGTGGATGCAGAACGTGCCTCAGTTCTCTGTGTCTCGTCTCCCACTAGATGGCTCTAACGCTGAACTGTCAGTTCAAGGCTCAAGTGCTGGTCACTAACCAGGACTTAGAAATAAATATTTTGCCAAGCTTTTTTGTCAAACATCCATTAGAAGAAGAGGTTTCAAAAATTAATATCAAATTTATGCTTCCCTGATGTTAACTGTATTTGAGCTTGGGTAAGGGATTTTTTCATGAAGTGCCGTGTTTGAGAAAAAGATAATGCATCTGACATCTTGAGCTTTGCTGGAGGGCCATAGACACCCGGTAACTAAATCCTTGTCCTGGCCTGCGCTCTAGGTTCCCCACCAGCTGGGCATTGCCCAAAGCAGAAGCAATGCCTGTGTGCTTTAGTGTATTGTACAATGTATTATAGATGGATAAAAGGAGAAGGAAAACGAAGCAAGAGTTGTTTCTTGTATGTAGTCACTGGATTTGCAGCTCTAATCCAAAGGGAAGAAATGGCACAGTGTTGTTGTAAGGCATCCTTTATGAGAAGAGGAGGAAGCCTTTTCCACAGAATGAATATCAAGGTTGTACCCTGACTGAGTTAGTCAAGCTGAGCTGGATGACCCTTGTGACTGGGGCTGTAGTACATGGCCATATTCTGGTTAATTTGATGAGTTTTCAGATTCTGGATTGGTGACCAAATGGGACAGCTCTTGATTTAATGAAAAACTCATATACAATGAATGCGATATGGGGAAATGAAATGAGGAAAAGTACGAGCTTAAATGCACATAAAGAGGGAATGTAGAGAAGCTGATAAAAGGGCCACCAGCTTGCTTTTCAAGTGAAAAATGAGCAGTTTAGGAGGAAGTGGAGGAAAGGAAACTTCCTGCTTCTTCCTGTAAACTGGGGAGCTGAAGCACTTGCTGCATCAGAGTGGTTGGGGGATGCAGTGTTTATTTGAAGAGAGGAAAGAAGACTAAGCTGACTGCTGTTGATGGGTGGTTTTATTCTGGGTATCAGAAGCGATTGTGTGGGGCTAGAGAGGAGTGAGGAGAAGGTGCATAGTTGCTAGACACTGCCTTTCTTTATTCTGTTAGGTGTCAGTCGCTGTTGCAATCACCTGTTAAATAGGTAGAGAAAATGAGGAAGCCTGTAACTCTTTGGGGTGATAAAAGAAAAAATAAATCTAGAAGGAATTAGAAAAATGAAATTAAAATTTAACATCCCTTTTCTATCAAAAAGAGATTGAAGGGGAAAAAGAAAGAGTTATGGTGTTCCAGTGCATTAAAATCAGGAAAAAAAGAAATACATTTTAAAATAAATAGCTAATAAATATATACTTTTTAAACAAGTGTTTATAACCATTTGACTATTCTTTTTTTCTTTCCCTGGTAGAAACTACTTTTTATGGTAGAGGGTAATGCTCTATAAACTGCACGCCCACCCACACAGTTACTTTATAAAGTTAAATAACGATAAATCATTCTAGGCTTTGCATTAGTGGGCTTTACGTGACATGGTATTATAGGTGAGATGTAGACCACCTAGTGAAGCAGGCTGTTCTTGTAGGTTGAACATGAACTCAATCCACAGCAGCACTGCTATCCTCAATCTTGAAAATGTTAGGAGTATGAACACAGTGCCACAAAGTGAATGTTTAAATCTCTAGGGAACCAAAGATGATTTTGGAAGTACTCTGAACATAGGGATTTATTCTTTCACTTCACCAGACTGGCTGAGCTACTAAAAGAAGGGCATATTATAGTGCACAAGTGCTCTTCAGACAGATAGAAAGGAGAAAATGCTTGGTCCAGCAGCCTCTTGTCAGGATAGAGAATAGAAACAAGCTGCCATTTTTATGAGGTCTAAAAATTGTTCCATGTCTCCAGATTTCTAAAACCTTATGAGAAGAGTCATCTTTCAGGTAATGGAAATTCAGGTAATTTTTTTTAAATAAGAGACATGAATTGGGTTGTTTACTTCTTCAAAATATTAAACTTATATAAATTTTTCCTTGAATTCCATGATTATACTTGAAATGCTTTTATGACTCTTGGTCTGTTCATGACCTAAACATTGTACTTCAAAGAATGAGGCACAATGACTAGACTGTGAACCTGACTAGTGTGTTTTCTTTATTAAAAATTTACCGAAATGTAAGAATGAAAAGAACAGAAATATGATATTAAAAGTACGTTAGATTCTTCCAAATCTTTCTAGATATAATCATGTGCAGTTGTTGATAACATATGTATAGTTTTGACTATACTTTTATTCTGCCAATGTCCAGAGCACTAAAGCTACAATGTGAAGATTTTTTGATGTGATAAGGGACTATGTTTACTTTAGCAGAAGTTAATTTTAAAAAAAATACCTTTTGGGGTTTTTTTGCCAGATTCACACAAATTTTGTGAAGTGCAGGATTAGCAGGAAAGAAAATGGGGTCCTCTAGCAGTTGTGACAAATGTTAAACAAAACAGACTAAATATATGGTTAGATACTTATCTTCTCCTACTCCCTAGCCACTTGAGTGACAACAATGAATTCTCTCTCAGAGGACTGGTTTCCCAACTCCACAAATCCAGTTTTACATGGGGCTAACCCACTGCAGTCACTCAATTTATACTAAAGTAATAAGGTGGAGGAACAGATTTTCTGTTCTCTGAAGTATGCACTGAGTTGATAATGATGCTAAAAAACAGAAACAAAACTGAAGGCCCTGTTTGGTCTGTACGACCAAAAAATTTCATGGAGTTTTGAAAGGTGCATCTAGGCAAGCCTGGAGTTCGTTTTCTCCCCTAACAGTGTGTGATCTTTCACTGGTACTTAAAGCATACCCACTTCCCTACTTGCTAAAATGACCGTGATCTTTCAGGGTAGGTACGATGCTATCGCTCTGTTAAAAGACCAGGCCCAGTGTCAGCTGAAGCTGGCTCTGCTTGTAGTGGCCCTTGTCTCATGCCTGTGTCCTTGGGCATCATGCGGGGCACTGGAAGAGGAACCTTTCGAAACTCCAAAGGATGGCACAGATATCCCTTGCCTTTGAAACATGACTTTGCTGAATCTGAGCACCACCACTCCCTCTTTGGGAGCAGAAACTTGTAAATATGTTTCTGAGGGAGTAAATTCCAACTTTTTCTGGACACAAGAGCTTAAGTAACACTTGTCATACGTGAAGACTGTTTTGGTAAATTGGTTTTTTCACATTTCAATTAACTTCCCCTATGCTGAAAACAAAACATAACTGATATTATCATTATGTTTCAAAACTAAAGGAAACAAAGTAGTGAATTGCTTATCGTTTGCTTTAGCCACCATCTTCTATGACTTAATTAAAATATGGCATTAATTTCAAAACCATTCAGCTAGAGATAGATATTCAAATGGTTATAACATAATGATAGGCATCAAAATTTTGCTCGTTCACTCTGCCGGTTAGTTTATTTTAGGAAATTCAGTCCAGCAAGATGAACCTTGAATATACAGATTAATGCAAGGAAGGAAATTTTATGATGTCTGTTAGTTAATACAGAAGCCAATCTTATTAATCATGGATTTACAGAGGGCTGTTTTATTAGATGTTAACCATAGCTTATGTTGACAATTGATTTTCATTGTAGGACAACTAAATTTATTATTTGTAATAAGATAAAGATAATTAAATTGACTTTATAAAGGTTACTATCGTAAACGTTAGTACCTGTGAATAGCAAACATAAAACTGCTTTAGCAGCAAAAATTCAGTTGTGATAGGTGCTTTCTTTCCATTACATTTAATACTCCCTGAACATTTTTAGCCTGCATAAGTTTTTCAGACTTTTTACCTCCTGCTGTGAAGAATTGTTTGGGTTGAAGCCTCACTTTCAATTTATTTTCTTTCCAATAAAACAGGGTCAAAATATTTTTAAAGTTACAGAAGTAAAACAAAACAGAAAAAAAGTACTAAGTACAAGTGTGTTATGCAGTGGAGTTTTGTCCTGTTATTTCTCAGATTTGTCATTAAATTTTTCAGAACAATATGTTGAAAAAGATGTTGGAACTGTGGTAAAATCCAGCTTTTAGTAAGCTTTAAGTATTAAAAGAGTCATTATTAAGGAAATTTATTTGGGCCTTGCAAAAAGGAGACTACTTGGAACTTATTTAATCTTTTTAAATTGTATTGGTTTTGACATGTACCTCTCCATCCCTGAATACCATCCACCCACCTGGGTACGATCTTTTGAAAATGCGGAGCAATACAGCAAATGTTAGAGAACTTGAGAAAGCACTGAAAGAAATATATTCAAACCTACTGACAGTACATTCCTTTAACAACACGGGAACTATCCAATACAAAAGTAATTCTATGGGAACTCTCGTGGCATAGTTTTACTCTAATATTGCCATTTGGATTCTAGTTCTAATCCACAACATTACAGGTATGTAACACATCGTGGCTGTTTTGGTGTTTTAGACCAGTGCTGGAAGGAAAGAGGGGGTACTCGAAGAGGGCCATTTTAAGCTGTGGTATAAGACTGAGTATTGGACAACTCAGGGTTTTTTTAATGAAATACACTTGGCTGCAGGATCTTTGTGTAGTTATAGCTAATTGTGATTAGTTCTTTCACGGTTTTGCGGCTTCTGGAAAGAAGGGTTAGCTGGATGGCAGAGTGCAGAGGAAGGGAGCAGCACCTCACAAGGGCGGTTTACTAGAGATGTCAGGCTGCTGGTTGCTGGGCTGCAACGCAGATGCCAACCCAGTGTCTGTTGTGCTCAGTTTGGAACACAGCAAAGCAGCTTGGTGCCCAAAGCAAAAAGCACTGAAGTTCTCTGTAACTTAAGTTAATGCCCAGTTGTCCTATGGCATTGTTCCTGGTACAGTTTTCTCTAGCAAAAGAACTATACAACGCTTTGTGCCCTCTATATTTTTGATGTGTTGTTCTTGTGCAGACACTTCTGATGATCTGACCCTAGAACTCTTCACTGCTTGCCACAAGGGTAAATATGGATCTTGCTCTATTAGGATCCAAATATTACGGAGACATTCCTCATCTCTGTAGCATTCCTGCTGTGTGAACAGCCACAGAAATCCAGTTAGAAGTGAGTAGGCACTCTGAGCGAAAATAAGAAGGGTGATGACACATGGGTGCTGACAGTTAACGCTGCCATGTCTTAAGGGCTGACTACCCCTGCTGCCTACCTGGCTGGCCAACAAAAGATGCTGTCGAAGCACAGCCCGTGTATCTCTTCTCACACTACCACAGTCTGGACCTTGTCTTCATGGAGCTGCAATTATCTCCACTTGCATTTAGTGTGCCGGGGGGTCCAATCCCAAACTCAGCTGGAGCTCAGTGTGGCAGAAGGTGGGGTTTCAGCCCTCATCACCTCTTCAGCAGCTGTGGCTGGTTTTGATAGAGCTCAGAAGCTCAGGTGAAGCTTAGTTGGAGACTTTCATCTTGTGCTCAAGCCATCTCTTGGCCCCAAATTTTCTTCCTAAAGTAAAGCATGTCCTGGATTCACCCTACTTATGTTTGTTTAGGTACCTAAGTGAGAACCCTGTCATGCTCTGCTCTTCCCAAAGTCAGGGGAGAAAGACTTGGACCTCAGAAGGTGATTGCTGGGTGTCCTACTTGTTTCTCTCCTACAGCTACATGAGAACCTAAGGAGGTAATGATTTAACTTGGATGCTACAAGTACATAGATGAATCTGGGACAAGCATCCCTCACTTTGAATTTTCCTGTTGTGTTTTTTTAATGTTAAAGACTCTTATAGAAATGTAAAATGCAGGTGCCTTGGCTGGATTTTGACTCTTCACAGCTATCTCATACTGTACTGTTAACCACCTATAGGTTATTTTAAATAGCACTTTCTGCTCCTCTGTGTGTGTATTGGTACTGAAGGTGCTGAAACCCTTGCAAGAATCTGATATTGCCTGGTTTTAATACATTACTTAATCTGCTCAGGACTAAGCCAAGGCAGACTCATTCTTCAGGCAGTCTCCATTTTGATGTAGTATTTACTTTAAATGAAAGGCCGTGATCCTGTTCAAAGACGTGATTTCCCCCTCTCTCCCCTGCTGTCATTAGAGTTAGATAACAGGAAGAGACAGTAAGATAACTGCCACTTATTTGGATTTCACTGAAGCTTTCAGGCAGAAACAGGGACGCCAGCCAGAGCCAAATCAATTCATTTGAATGATTTGCTGATTATCTGTGTTAGTTATTCCCTGATTATCTTGCCTGGTGTCCAGGACTAACTTTGCCTTTAGGCTTGGGTTGCCTATTTATTCTAACCTATTATTTCTAGGGAGTATTCTGCATCATAAGTAGTGCTCCTCAGTCTGTTGAGACAAGAATAATTGGTGCTGGAAATGCTGAGAACTAGTATCTTAATAACTGATTGACAGAAAAAGGCTTGATAATATTGGCAAGGGGGAGGAATAATAACTTGTTACTGAAATAGGGCTAATAAACTGGCCTTTGATAGCTCCTTTCAAGACTATGGCTTGAATATTTGGACCACTGCTTTTCATGTCATAATTAATATTTAAATTATGGACATTCCAAGAGCTCCCAGCCAAGATACACTGAGCATAACCATAGAAGAATTTAGTCTAAAAGACCCCCTGGAGAGGAGGTGAACAGGCACAGACAGGCACAGATGTGGTGACCTGAACTCCAGCTGCAGGTATCCAGGTCCCAAGCTTCCAGTCCAGAGTTATTGGACCATGTTTTTTTCCCTTCCTTGTCTGGCAGCACGATGCTACCATAGTCACTGCTGCATCCCTCGCTGGGAGTTCACGTTCTCCATCCCAGCAGCTCTTAGACAAAAAAAAAGAGAATCAGTCCTGCTTATAACACTTGACTCAAGTGTAAGCTTTCCTTCCATAGAGGATTCTTGTCATGCAAGACATGAAACTAAAGCAACATTTAGAAAATTTGATGTAGTAATATTGAAGATACTGACTTTCAAGTACTGCGTGATGGAGCTAAAGTAGCAGATGGCTAATTCGGTCAGATGCTCAGCCTGACCTGGCCTTCTGCAACCAAAGAATCTGAAAAATTCTCCAAAATCCAAGCAAATGTACTTCGGGGCTGCTGGCAACAAAGACAAAATAAAGCCTCTGAATTTAATCTTTTTGCATTACCATTACCTTCCCGGTGAGGTGGGCCCCCAGCCAACAAACAGACTGTTTTCTAGCTTTTAATTAACCATGTGCATTTTAACAATATAATGTAGATAAACGCATACAGCTTTCTCCACAGTAGAAATTAATCACTTGATTCTATTCATTACCTTGCCTGGGTGACTCTATCTGCAGTAACTAAGGCAGTTAGCGCACAGTCTGAGCTAATGCAGAAGTGGGGAAATGGAGCTCTGACCAAAATGAGATGCTGTCATTCTGAATGATGCAGAAAGAAACCTCAATGACAAAGCGATACAGATGAAATCAAGCTATGTGTTTTGCAGCCAAACACACAAAACAAGAAACGAAAGCAACTCATGATGCTATCAGAATTACGGGCCAGTTTTCCCTCCCTCCCAGACTGGAGCAACTGGTGCAGCCTGTGGGGTGAGGCTCTGCGCTGAGGCAAGAACCGCGGCGGCCACAGGGCCAGGGCTCGCTCCTCACCTGGCCAGCCTTCTGTCCTCTCCTTCCTGACTCTGTGTGTGTGTGTACGGCTCTGCTTGTCAGTCCGGACAAACTGAGAAGTCTGAGGGACTGATAAACCAGCAATTACAGAGCAAAGTCAACAAGAAAAGACTACACTATGTTGGCTGGTGGGAGCGTTTGTTCAGAGAGGGGAGGGAGCTCCAAGAGGAGATACAACTTTCACAGCACAGATAACAGGTTTCCTCTTGACATCAGTCCCTGATTAAGTTGATCCAACCTACAATATCTGTAAAACCAGTCTTTTGGCTTGGCTAACAAATGTAGTCATCCTGAAGCCTTAAAATATGTCATTTCAGTTGTACGCTTTGCTGTAAACTTTGTGTATTAACATCAGGAGGATCAAATGTGATAAAAATGCCCAAAGAGGAATTCAGAAGTGCCAGAGTCAATGTTCAGCTTAAAAATTAATTCTTTAAACTTAGAGGAATTTATTGACATCTGTCTCTCTCATTAGGAGAGGAACATTAGAGCTGCTGTACTAAGACAGATCATTAACTGCAATACCTTCTTCCTGCCAGTGACCAGAACAGGCTGCTGAGGGGAACTGTGTCAGAAACACGCATAGATAAAGAAATCCTTTCCTGCCTTCATCAAACAGTGGTTGAAGGGCTTCCTGAGCCAAATACTGTGAGCAAGCTACTATGTTTTGTACTCATCAATGTACCTATCCTCCATTAATCTGTCTTCTCCTTTTCTGAACCCATTTGCACTTTTGGCATCCAGTGCTTCCCATGGCAACAAGTCCCACAGTTTAATTATGCCCTGTGTGAAAAAGTACTTCCTTTTGTTTGTTTTAAACCTGCTAAAACAGAATGACAGGATGCACAACAGAATTGCATGGGCAGACTTAAATGGGAAGATAATGTGGAACGACAATGGAAAATCAGTCTCAGTGTGGAGAACTGGAAACCAGCTTTGTTTTTGCTTTACTCTGGCCACCAGTACGGGTTAGTTAGTACTTCCTATTGTTCTTCTCCCTGTCATAAATAAGCCAATTTACCTGATTAGCATGAAGAGTTAGAAAACAACCTGAGCTCCCCACAAAATTGGGCAATGTTTGTTAGAAAAGTGAGGTCTGCCATTCTCCTTTTCTCTTAGGGTTAAAAAGATGTTATGATGCTGCCTGGGCAAGGAGGGCCTCTGAATTTGCATTTGAATTTGCTAGGTGATGTGACAGTTAAAAATGACAGCATAATTTGGGGCTCTCATGGAGACACACCAAAGGGAAAGAGCAAGCGAGCTTCTCTTCTTGGAACTGAAGTGAGGTAGCATCTGGAAAAGGTAAGCGCAGTTCTCTGCACCTCGTTACCAGGAAGACAAGCTGGAGGAAGTTCAGAGAAGAAAAGCCAACTGTGGCTATAAGAACTGGCTGATGAGAAAAAGTACAAATAGCTGACAGCGTCGTTCGCTAACCATCACTTAGGGAGTTAAGATGATATAGTAACTGTTAACTAATGTTTTAAGTGTAAACCTGCAGGAATGAGAGGAACTAGGTTAGTGTGGGACAAGAGAGTAGCATAAGTAATGACGAGCTTAGCAGAAAGAAAATGTAATAACAATATTTCACCATCCCTGGCCCTGCCCGATGTCTGGGTTTGACCTGGCAATTCCAGGTCTCAGCACATAATGTTTGCCAGGAGCAGAAGTTATGATTCTTTCGCTCAGTGGAGAGAAGTGTGGGCACAATGTCATCAGTGCTTGCCCGCACTGACGAGGGGCTTGAGCCACCTACTCCTGACCCAACATAAAGGCCTAACTGGTGCTGCTGCAGCCGTTGCTCTGCACGTCCCAAAACCAGACAGAAGCGCTGTTTGTGTCCCATTCACACTCCTGTCTGTGGCAATAGGTAGCAGGACCTTGACCACGGTTCAGATGTTCTCCAGAGAGCACAAATCCCTGGATCTAAGTTAGGGTGCAGGCAGATAGGGAACGACTAATCCCATCTCAGCTTTATTCATCAGTTTCACTGTACTCCTAAGAAGTTATTCATGTCCTGAAACCCACAAATAGGAAGACTGCTGTGTCCAAAGCCCATACATGAACTAAATATGAAGGAAACTGTAAAAAAAATGAAACTGCAGCATGGAATGAAAATGCAAGAAAACGAAAAGAGCAGGCGGAAAATGAAAGAGCATCAGATTGCCACAGATGTAACAGCAGCAGGGTTTTGAGGAGTGCATGCTGTGTGGCAAACCTTGCCAACGTGACTTCCTTCTGCTAGCTTCTCTGATTATACGGTTATCTGGAGCATCCTGACTCTTCAGGAATTTACTCTTCAGGTGACACAGACTGAGATTTTGACAGGTCATGGCACTCTCTACCAAACAAACTCATTTATCTATACAGCACACTTATTCTGGCTAACTGACTTTAACATACATTCTTATAGTTTAATATTTTACAGGTGTCAGATGTGTGCTATGAAGGCTACATAAAGAGCAAGGTCATGTCTCCCAGTAGACTCAGTCCTGATGTGAAATGTAACATAATTTGAAAAGTATAAACCCAATAGAAAAGCAGCTTAGGAAGATACAGAAATGAAGTAATGCAGTGAGTGCTTGGTTCAAGCACATCCTAAAATTAAATTGCTTACTTATCTTTAGAGGTAGACCATCCTGACTTGACTTTGTAATCATGGTCCAACTAAACCTGCCTTCACTTATGGTCGGATTTTCAGTACATCTGGGACTGCAGAAAAAGACCTTTTCTTCTGAAGCAATCTCCTAGAAGGTAACGCAATGGCAAAAGTCAGGCAAGGTCTGCTCAGTTCCCCCCAGGCTGTCAGATGTTCTTCAAAGAATAAATGTGAGCTACTTCAGCCTTCAGTTTATATTGATGAGATCATATTAATTAATTGGTTAGATTACGTTAATCAATCCTGAAACTTTCATTGGCATGAACTTTTAAAGAAAATTACTGAAACTGTATTTTTCTCTAAAGTCAGATTACACAAATTTAAAACACAACTGTAGAGAGGGCAGCATATAAACTTTTCTCTAGGAGGAAGTTGTATTTTCTCCAGTTAATTTCTAATACATATTGGTAATTTTATATGAGGAATCATTTTGGTCTATTATAAATCTGTAATTAGCGGGCCTCTCACACAATCTACAATGTCTCTGAAGTTTTTATCCTGGTGAGCAGCCTGCTTCTTGTGTCTCCTCCCTAGATGTTGTACATATCCTGTGAATCTGAACAGGTTTAAAAAATCCAGTGTTTGTCCACACGCTGATTGCATCTTTGGCTCTGCCTTGACATCCGAAGAACTGCATGGATTAGCATGTGACCCATACGCATAACATTTCCCATTGCTTGTCAGAAGAATGATCCCCACAAACTGCAGTGTCTGTTGCTGTTGGAGTCCCTGGAAGAGGACACATTTTTGAACCATGAGAACCTGCTTCCTGTGCTGGGCTAGGGGAGCAGCATGGGGAGCCCCAACACCAGTGCTCCTTCTTCAGGCGTTTCCTGCATGTGCCTGATCCAGCAGACGTGCACGTGAAAGCACGGAGTGTAGATCTGCCTCTGAACTACTCTGCTCTGAATTACAGCAGCTGAGCCAAACAGTGCGCAAGCATTTACAAGGATATAGCACTGAGCTCTGGGTTGAAGTCCTGCTGCCTCTTCTCAGCAACTACGTACCACCTGTCTGGCTGCGGAAGGTAGCATTCAGACACCTATTTGCATCTTTTTATAGCAATTTCGCTCTAAGGTTTTAAAGCAGTCACTTTATTTTAAACTATGGTAAGAGATCAAGATTTGGATTAGCCTCTGCATCGGGTTTGGCTCTGATGTCGTTTGAGTTCAAGGTAACATCTGGGCTATGGTTTAGACTCTGCAATACTAAAATTCCTGTGTCTGCACCTACGGTTTCAGGCCCCCGTACTGGTATGAGGTAAGATTATGAGGTGGCCAAACTAAGTCAGGATTGAGAAAGAGCAGCTGTTCTGAAAATTTAATCAAACCCAATCCTTAAAGTGTTAGGAAAGAACTGTAATGTTTTGAATACAGATTTTACATATATATACAGATTTTATATGGGTGCATTTATTTTCATGTCAAGCATGATTTACTTTTTGGTTTGCTTTTACTAGAAGTGTTATAATGAGTACAAGTCATGATGTGGATATTGCTGTCCCAGCATATACTGTCATCCCAGTTCCCATTTGGGAGTATATTTGGTATAAAGCACCTTGCCATCAGCCTGATTTCATGCCTATCGGGAGAGCTGGACTGTCAGCTGCACAAGCATTTCAAGAGTTTTCCATGACCAGCACTGACAGCACAGGCGGGCGAAGTGTAGAAACACAATACCTCAGTGAAGACAAATTTCCCCACCAGATTTCAGGGAAGAAAAATCAAAAACCCAGAAGGCTATGAAATAAACTCATAGGGCACAGTAAAGCATGCAGCTTTGAAAAAGCATTCCCCTTATTTCCAGACTCAAAAAGGACTTGGACAGTGACTTGCCTGATAGGTGACTATTGATGGAGTGGGTGAATTAAATGAGACATGGCAAAACCTCGGGATGGTTACCTACACCTTCCTCTGAGCCAGTGTGAGCTCACATCATTTCTGACAGCCAAAAGTGAATACAGAACTAATGCAAGGCTCTGTTTATTAAATTATGCATGCTTTCAGAACAGTAAAAATAAACTAGCTTGCTCCTATATCCCACACTTTGAATGGAAGCCATTACCCTCCACTTCAAGCGGGGAAAGCATCCTCGTTTTGCTTTATCTCCCAGATCACATGGGTTTCCTCTTCGCTCTGTGATAGCGTTATCAGGGGCCAAACCAGACCTGTAGGCAGAGCTGGGCATCTCTGAAGTCAGTCCTCTCCTATTCTGTGCATGTAGTGGAGCAAACTGTGCAAAGGCCAGGTTAGCTGTGTTTCCAGGGGATGTGGCATCCTCCTGAGTCCCCATCACAGAGCAGAAGTCCTCATCAGTAGGTGCCAAATACTCTCTGTGTAACTGAAAGTGCTGCTAGTACCCTGGGAGACTGAGATTTTGCCATTATCAGGAAAACATGCGGTATCATCAGAGCTAGCAGTAACTCTCCTGCCACCTCTGGTGTGAACTACCAGGGTATAACTGGCACAAGAAGGTCCTCTGGACTCAGACACTGGTGACTGGGTACTGTCTGCGGCTGATGCTGCCGCATTTCATCAGTTGATTCTGGGCTAAGCATTTTCCATTACAGGGAGACCTCAGCTCAGGGGCAGGAGTGAGAGGGGGAGATATCTGCCATAGAGAAAAAAATATTCTTCCCTTTATTTCTGATGTTTAACATTGTACTTCACAAGATACTGCCATGCACAACCATCAGGGCATATTCCGTCATTCAGTTATGAAAAAATGAATGCTTTGCCTATGAAAATCATCAGCTTCAGTGGACAAATCACACAACTTCTGATTCTGTCCTTAAGGCAATTCCTCCTTTAGCCTTTTCGTGCCAATTCTATCCAAGTATTTTGGCTGCTACCCATGGAAATGAAGCCTTTGAAGAGTTCCTACAACTGAGTGTCTAGCAATCTATTTTTCAGATGAGGACAGATTTCAGCTCCATCCTTCTAGCTCCACTGTTAAACAGCTATTAATAGGTAGATAGATTGTTATTGTCAGCTTCTATATTTGACTATTAACAGCAACTGAATGTGCGTATCAGCTCCAGATAAAACAATCCTACCTTGGGATTGATTTTATGATGCCAAAATGATAAAGTTTGCTAAAAAATGTAGAGTGAATGTGTAAGCTCTGGAAAACATTAACAAAAATAAGTAAGTAACACTCCCTGTTCATACCTAATTCCTACTGACATAAAATTTAGCTGTGTGTACTTTGGACCCGTTTGAACTGTTACAGCGAAAAATCTTGCTGCACAAGTCCTCTTTGAAACGTACAATGTTTTGTATTCTGATTACTCTGTTAAAAAAAAAGAGAAAAAGAAAAAGATGTTTTGTCATCACTAGAGTTTAGGCAGATTCTCCATTGTCTGGTATCTTGTTATAGTCATTTATATAAACACAGAGTGGGTGTACAGTAGCCAGCAGTCTGTGTTAGCAGCATTTTACATTCAGTTTGCACTTACGTAACTGATTGTGCAAGATGTGAGAGACAATCTAGCCCCTGGGAATTGTATGTATTTTGGGTGTAATCTTTATGTGTGTAGCCAACACATAAGAAAATAGAGAAGTTTTAACATGTTACAGTTGCCATCACCCCAAACAAATATAATTAACCAAGCAGCTTTCAGTTGCACTTAAAGGCAGGATCCAAGATGGCTCATGGTTTGTGGTGGCAGATACATAGGAAATATGAGCCTGTAAGGAACAATATATTGCTTTGTTTTTCATAACGTTGTTCACATTCTCATAATGCTCAGATAAGAAACTCTTCAGGCCAAGGAAGGGTTAGGAAAGTGCATTCCAAGAAAAACATCGAAGCCCATGTGGTTTTATAGGATGCTTCTTTGCAATTCAAAAGAATTGGTGAATTATGTCACACGTGAACTGAATGACATTTAAACTCTGGTTTAGAGAAGCTGGTATCATGGCAATCACTAGGATAGCCCAGTCCAGAAAGCAAATGGTATGAAGCTGTGTTTATAGTACGGGGCCATGTGTTCCTTCCTTTTACCACAGAGCCATTAATGTTGCATATCCCACTCTGCTAGTCAAGGTGTCTCAGAAGAGATATTAACTACATCGGAGGCTAAAGGAAATGGAGGCACCTTACCAGTGTGCTCCCCCGAGAGTCTGGAATGTGTTGGCTTGGAAATCCTTGACAAGACTCAAAAGCACCATTAAAGTTTTCCTGTGGCTTTTTTTTTTTTTACTTCTCAGAGCTGTTGACAGCATATGGGGAAAGGGCATTTGCTGGTGGCAGCACATGTCTCATATCCACAAATATCCAGTGCCAAAGAAAGAAAAGCTCTCAAACCATCAGAGAGCCGAGTCAGGCCCACTGGTGGCCTGAACATTTGCAAGGTGTCTGTGTCTTTGCAGAGGTTTGGAATCTTTATTTTGCTTGACTGTAAACCACAGCCCCACGTGGAAGAGCAAAGGGAAAACCAAAAAGGTAACCCCTGGCTGACTTTTTGCTGGACGCTTTCATCTCCCTAGTGGTGGGGGCACCGCAGGTTTTAAGAAAGGGAAGTCGAAACGTCAGTGAAAAAAAAGCTGGTTTTCTCTAATCCAACGCTCAGAAACAGCTGAACCAGTTTTGCTGAAACCTTAAACATACTCAGCATGAGGCAGATTCCCCTAGAACAGAATTTTTTCCACCTGGATGATTTAAATTTGGCAAAATCATAATCAGATGAATGTAGAGATGTAGGATGGAAAAATGATAAGCTCCTGCCAGCTCCGCTTAGAATAATAGTTCACATGTTGTCCACCCATTTTTAGACCAAGATTTGTCTTGTTCTGCTACATCTAGTAAATCCCTTTAAGATTGACCTGAATTAATGCTTATGATGGTCATAATTCATTTAGTAAATCAAATCATGATGGTGAGGAGGAGGAAGACATAGGAATATCTAACAGATGAGTTATCTGGAAGACAGCAGCACCGACTGACATCATCCCGCAATGCACAGTCCCTCTGTCTGGAGCAGTCTGGCTTCTACGGCGCTAGGAAAATGAGAGAGGTGAACTCCCTCCTATTTCCTCCTTGGAAGGTGTTCAAGGCTGTGGCCTCACCTCTCTTGGAAGAGTCTTGAAGTATTTTCAATAATAGGAAGGGGTGGAATGGCTGCGGGATGGATCCTCTTGGAAAGCGCCGTGTAGCATTTGGGGATGACGGTGCTGGTAGCCTCCTCTGGCTGTTAAAAGATGGACTTTGCTGAACCGCTCACTAGTTCTGTACAGCCAGACACAGTTATTTCAGCTAAGAGTGATTAATCTCTGGGGTAACTCTCCTGAAGTCTGCAGTGTCATGCAGGGTGCTATTCTGGGCAAAACTCCCACTTTTGAGAGCAGAAACTGAGCAGGTACCATGCCAAAAAAATACATTAATGGTAACAGAACCTGCAAGGCATAGAAATAGTTCTGTTCTTCGAGATTCATTTCACTTAGAACTATGAAGTAATTAATGCATTGCCAGATTAACCAGCCTAGGAATCAGAAATCTTCTGTGGGCCGTTTATCACAGATAAATGGGGAAGCAGTGGAAACACCACCTGCCATTTGTCGCTGGTTTGGAAATATTAATTTTCGCATTTTTTTAAGGTTTGGAGATTTTTGGGGGGTTTTGTTTGTTTGTTTGTTTGACTGTTTTTTTAAGTATTTTATTTTAATGCATCTGCTCCCTGCTGCCGTCCAGGTGTTTCACGTTAGTGCCGCTCCCGAACCCGGTGACACAAACATGCGGAAGGCAAGCGGCGCTGCCCCCCTGGCCACCCGCAGCCGGCGGCGGAGCGGGGTCCGCGGGGGCAGGAGGCTCCGGAGCCCACCGGAGCCCCACCGGAGCCCCACCGGAGCCCCACCGGAGCCCAGCGGAGCCCCAGGGCTACCCACACCCCCAGTAAGGGCTTCTCCCCGAGGCACCTGAGGGGCTCCATCCTTGGGGAAAGCTGCTCCAGGCGGGATGGGCACTGGAAGGGGAGGGCAAGAGGCTCAGGGCAGCCTTCGGGGGCCCCCGGGGAGCCTGTTGGACCCCGTCCCCGCCGGCCCCCGGTCTGAGAGGCGCTCGAAGAGGCGTATTTAATCCCCTTCTCCCCTCCCCGCCCGCCCCGTCGGGAGCGCGTCCCGGGGTCCCGGGTTTTTATTGCGATTTTCTTTCTTGCTTGAGCTCAGAACCCCTCGATGGCGGGGGATTTCTTGGAAAGTGAAGGGGAGGACAGGGCCCCGAAGTTATTACACGAAATAATGAGTTCTCCAGCCGATCCCTTCGAGCTGAGCTTGTGCCGGTGCGGGGATGCTCGCATCCCACCCGCCGCCCTCCAGAAATCCCCAGATTAGCAAGAAAACTTGGGGGTGTTTCAAGCGCATTCCAAGAAAATTAATGTGAACTTTTTTTTTCTTCTTCTTTTTTTTTTTTTTTAAATCGAGAAAAGAGAGAATTCTCTCTCTCTCCCGAGGTTTTTCAGGTAAATTAGAGCCCTTTCCAGAGGGAACCCGAAGAAATAATAGAACTATTAAAGCATTATTTTGGTTGCGTTGGTCTTGTGGTGTCTACAGCACCTTATTTTAAGTGCCCGTTAGGCTGTAAAATCCAGTCAAAACTGTATTAATCGCAGCAATATTGGTAATAATGGATTTTATCCGAAGCTGCATTATCTCCCGCAACAGAAACTACAAACAACATTCACGTTCCAAAAGAAAGGGAAAAGGTTTTATTTAATCCAGAAAATAATTAAAATCTCATGTATTTTTATGGGTTTTAGTATCCAGCAGAGTGAAAATATTGAAACTCCGAGCCCCCTTGCATTAAAAAGTCACAACTGTTCTATTTTATTAGTTCTGACTGTGTGAAAAAAATTATAAGGACAACATTGAAAAAATCCGGGTTTTAGAGCCCCGAATGGCCATAAAAACAATAAAATCAACTATAAAACCTGCACTAGTGATATTAAAAAATTATGTAGTTCAATAAATGTGACATTTCATGAATGCGGATTTAATAGTCTCCAACCCGTGGAAGGAGGAAGGCTGAGGTCTAACAATTGAATTTGAAAGGGGCGGTGCTGTGGAACTGCAAAATTAAGTGCTTCATTTTTCTTGTTAGGGATTATGCAGTGGTAGTGGAATGTAATAACTGTGCCATTAAAACTTCCTTTTAACAAGGCCTATTGCTGGTATAAAAGTCAGAAAAGAATAATCTCTTCCTCTATTTATTTGTTTTCCAATGATACAGAAAAACATGTTTTGTTTTTTTTTTCTTTTTGCTCAAACTTGTTCTCAGGATTTTGAATCGACAGCTTGTAAAATATTGTGGGGGCCCTTCATACCGCTGCCTTGTATCATGCACGTCGTTATTCCAGGGGGCAACGGGTCATCGGTTTACTGTACATGTATTAAATAAATCAAGCTGCAAATCCAACACTTCCAGATGAAAACATTAGCTAAACCCCTTGGAAAGAGCAATGCCTGGGAGACTGAGCACCGAGAGAAAAAATAATCAAAACTGTCAGCTCGCTTTACGTGTACCTGATATTTACAAGACACAAGACCACGCTTTAAAGGTGAGTTTTGGCATTTGTTAACAATGTAAAGGAAAAAGCCCCACAACCTCCCTATATTATTAAATATATATATATATTTCCATTTCACCAACACCCTTTCGTCTTATTCTGAGCCTCTTAGTTATTAACGTCCTCGTGGGTTTGAACTGGAGACCTTTTAATAAAAGAAAGTCGGTTAACCCCGCACCTGCTCTTCCTTCGCAGCTTTCCGTGCGCGGGGACGGCGAGGGGGACGGGGAACAGGGACAGGGGATGGAGATGGGGGATAGGGATGGGAACGGGGCACAGGGACGGGGGACAAGGACAGGGGATGGGGACGGGGCACAGGGACAAGGGATAGAAGTGAGGGATAGGGATGGGGACGGGGACGGGGCACAGGGACAGGGGATGGGGGTGCGGGATAGGGAGGGGGACGGGGCACAGGGACAGGGGATGGAGGTGCGGGATAGGGAGGGGGACGGGGCACAGGGACAGGGGATGGAGGTGCGGGATAGGGAGGGGGACGGGGCACAGGGACAGGGGATGGAGGTGCGGGATAGGGAGGGGGACGGGGCACAGGGACAGGGGATGGAGGTGCGGGATAGGGAGGGGGACGGGGCACAGGGACAGGGGATGGAGGTGCGGGATAGGGAGGGGGACGGGCGGCCGTCGGGGCTGCAGCCTCCGCTCCCGCGGCCGGGGAGAAGGCGGCTCCCGCTGCCGTCGGGGCGAGTCCCCGGGCGGGTGTCGGGGAGAGCGGAGCGGACGGCGGGGAACCCCCGGCGGGGGTGAACGAACGGCACCGGCGCTGCCGGGGCTGCCGGGGAGCGGGGCCGCCGCCCACCGCCCCTCGCCCCCCGCAGGCTCCCGGCGGCCGTCGGGGCGCGGAGCGGGAAACCGCCCCGCACGGCATCGCGCCCCGCCGGGTCTCGGAGCCCTTCGCGCCCCCTTCCCGGGCCGCGCAGCCAGGCGGCGCCCGCGGGGCCCTCGCCGAAGCGCGGGGAGCAGGGGGAGCCCCGGGAGGGGGCCGCGCACCCCCTCGTCCGCCTCCTCCGCCGCGGGGAAGCCCGAAGCGCGGGAGCCGCCGGGGGCAGCGCCGGGACCCCCGGCCGGGGCCGTCGGGGCGCGGGCCGCCCGGGCTCCCCGGGGCCGCGGCGGAGGCCGATCGGCGCCGCGGGGAGTTCGCTCGGGGGAGGGGGGAGAGGCGGGGGGAGCGCTCGCCGGCGGGGGGGGCGGTTTCCCCCTTCCCTGTCCGGGCTCATTGGCTGCACGGAGCCGCGGCAGGAAGGGGACAGCGACCACGCGGGCTCCGCCCCGCGCCGATAGAAACCTATCGAAGGGTAACCCGAGCCCAGAGAAACCCGCGGCGGCGGTGCCAGCAGCCGGGCAGCCGCCGCGGTCGGGGCCGGCTCCTGCGCGGGCGCGGCCGGCCGCTCGCCATGCAGTACCAGCCGCCGGGCGCCGCGCCGGCACCGCTGGGCGTCCCGCTGTACGCGCCCACGCCGCTGCTGCAGCCCGCGCACCCCACGCCCTTCTACATCGAGGACATCCTGGGCCGCGGCCCCCCCGCCGCCCCGGCCCCCCACTCCCTGCCCGCCCCGCCGACGCTGCCGTCGCCCAACTCCTCCTTCACCAGCCTGGTGCCCCCGTACCGGACCCCCGTCTACGAGCCGACCCCCGTCCACCCGGCCTTCTCCCACCACCTCGCCGCCACCTACGGCACCGGCGCCTACGCCGGGCCCCTCTACTCCTTCCCCCGCGCCGTCGGCGACTACGCGCACGCCCTGATCCGGCAGGACCCGCTGGGTAAGTCCCCCCCCCCCCCCCCCCCCGGCTCCGCGTCCCTCCCCGTCCCGCCGTCGGGGCTGGGGGGCAGCGGGGAGGGACCCGCGACGCGCCCCTCGTGCCCGTCTCCCTCCGGTCCCCGTCTGATTTCCAGTAAATTAAAGCCGCGCTCCGGCGCTGGCAGCGAGACCGCAGTGCGCGCCCGCGGTGACTCAGATTTGTTTTCCTTCAAGCGAGTGACTCTGACAGCGTCCTTAGTTAATGTCGCGTGTGGTTTTGGTGGGGAGCTTTAATTGTACCGGGAGATCGCGTGGCAGATCTCGGCTTTTTTCCTGCGGAGGACGCCAGAAACGGCCGGGAGGCTCCGCTCGCCGCGTCCCCCCGACGGGGCGGCCCGGGGGCGGCGGGGCCGGTGCGGGGCCGGTGCGGGGCCGGTGCGGGGCCGCGGCGTTCGCCCTTCGGGATTGCAAAACGGGACCTGACTCACCGCGCCGGTGCAGTGAAAAGAGGCTGACCCTTTCCGTTCATACAGGAAACCTTGAGCTCTCGATAGGAGTAAATCTGGTTTCAGAAGCTGTTAAGTGTTTTCCTGGCCGCCCGAAGCAGGCTCTTCCCCGGGAGTCGTGCACATTGCTGATTACTTTATCGACATCCTCAATACAGACAAATTCAGGAAACACTCGACTTCTGATAGCCGGGATCCGTTTTTCTGATATTGTTCATTTCCTCTGTGTGGGATGTGACTTTATGACAGCTAAAATAACCAGTCGCTTCCTATTTTTTGAGCCTGTTTTGCACCAGAATTACTAAAGCCTGACGCAAGCAAAATCTTGAAAAACAATGCAGCGAATTTCAAAGGGTGCAGGCAGCAAGACAGAAAGACAAACAGAGTGAGTCAGTGGCCCCGGCCGGAGGCTCCGGCCCCGGGACGAGCTGCCGCCGCTCCGCGGGGCTGAGCCCGGGGGCACCTGGAGCCCGGGGGCACCTGGAGGCGAGTCCCCGCCCGGGGGTCGCTGCTTGCCCCGAGGGGAGCGGGGGACACGCCGTGACCTCGTGTGGGCGCGTCCCCGTGTCCCCGCTCGGCGGCGCGGAGCGAGGCAGCCGGTGTCTTTGGGGCTGCCAGGGCAGAAGGAAGCAAAGGTCTATTTTTTTTTCTCCCCTCTCTCTCTCTTTTCTTTGCGAGATAGACCAACAGGAAACACATTGACGGAAATGTTGCCAAAGCCCGTAGAGTGGCTTTAACTGGTCTCTCTCTCCTCCGCGGGGGTGAAAAATCAGAGGCGGCGACTGGGAACCGGGGGAAACGAAGGCGCTGAGCGGGGCTCAGCGCTGACCCCGGCGCTGTGCTTCTCTTTGAAGGGAAGCCCCTGCTCTGGAGCCCCTTCATCCAGCGGCCGCTGCACAAGAGGAAAGGGGGGCAGGTCCGTTTCTCCAACGACCAGACCGTCGAGCTGGAGAAGAAGTTCGAGACGCAGAAATACCTCTCCCCGCCGGAGAGAAAGCGCCTGGCCAAGATGCTGCAGCTCAGCGAGAGGCAGGTGAGGCCGGAGAAGCGCCCCGTCCCCGAGCATCCCCGGGCGGCTGGGGGGGATGCGGCGGGGCGGCTCTTGCTCTGTGCCCCTGGCTCGGGTTTAGGGCTCCTGGCTCGGGGTTAGGGCCCCCTGGCTCGGGTTTAGGGCTCCTGGCTCGGGTTTAGGGCTCCTGGCTCGGGTTTAGGGCCCCCTGGCTCGGGTTTAGGGCTCCTGGCTCTTTCCGGCTCCCAGACTACCCCGTTCCTTCTCTCGTTGTCGTTGCTCAGGTCAAAACGTGGTTTCAGAATCGCAGAGCCAAATGGAGGCGTCTAAAGCAGGTACGGGGATGTTTCTGTTTCTATAGAACGAAGTATTTTAATTGTCTTATCTTATTGCCGTGCTCGCCTATTCCAGGTTGTATGCAGAAGTCATCTGAAAGGCTGTTTAACCTCTTCACCTTGATTAAAAAGACAAATAGTCATGCTGGCATCCATGAGGGCTCGTTCAGGCAGCACTAACGTTAAAAGCTCCTAATGTAGTTCCTATATCAGTTATGCCCGGCTTTCACACACTGCCTATTAAAACTCCACGCTAATTGTTTTGTAAACCCATATGTTGTTTAGCCAATTAACCTGGAGAAGATAAGTAATTGTCAGTAAATTACTTAAGCGGTTGTTTTGGAGAAGAGTGTTTAGTGGTCTTTTAACTCAACCTTTCTCAGTAGAAAATCGTCATTTATTCTGCAGACCTTGGGAGAGGCAGGTACAAAGGCCTCGTTTTTTTTGAAGACCCACATGGAAAATAGAGTAGCTTTTACTTTTCGTTTGCAAACAGTTAGAGCCTGTGAGACGGAGAGGTTGGAGTGGTTTCCCTTCTCTTAGAAATTGTGCTTCAGCAGATAAATCTTCTTCTCACAGCCCAGAGGGCCCAGTCCTGTCTGGCTCTGCCAGAGCAAGGCCGAGGCTCAAAGGTTTGTGAAGAATCCCCACATCGTGGCCCGAGTATGGGTGCCTGTTATACAGGTAAATCAGCCTTTGGTATAAAAATAATAAGAAAACTAATGACAGAGCCATGGTCTCCATGTATTCACTCTGTGACCTTCCGCTGGGTTTAACCCGTACTTGAGTTGATAGTTTAATGAACTCCCTTTGCTCTGGCCAGAGGTAGGCTGGGTCCCAGCGGTGCCTCTGAGCGGGGCCCAAGCTGCGCCGCAGTGTCCGGAGATCTCGGCCATTTTAAGTCATTTCCTCCTTTTCATTCAGTCGCATCCATTTCTCCGAGCCCACATGGTTATATCACGGGTACGTGTCTCTGCCTGCTTTCTTCTGCTTCCGAGTATCATTTCATGCCCCCTTAGGGGACTGGGCTCTCCAGAAGGCTGCCAGTGCAGGACTACTCCTGCCTTCAAATGGGCTTTTGTTTTGGTTTGTTTTTGGTTTAATGTTGAGGGTTTTAATATTGAGTTTTAGCTTAATTAGTAATTTTTTCCCATTCGCTTTTGGGCCGCTGATGGATTCAGCCTCCCGCCTTGTGCCATTGCGTGAGGAAGCTGTGTGTCAGTGTTTGTAGACTCATAATAAACATTTGCTTTGCTAAAGACAAAAGTTCAGAGGTTCCTGGGCTCTGGCAGCTCCTGACTTTTTTGAAGTGGCTGTGATAACCATCGCCAAGGAGCCTTATTCATGGCAGCAGCCCCTGTGGCTGCTGGGGAGTGGGATCAGAGCCCCTGTGTGCCCAGCCCTGGCCCACCTAAGCAGGTTTATGGGCAGGGTCCTCGGGGAGGTAGCGGAACACCTGCCTTTTACTCTAGGAAACCCGAGGTGGTTTTACCACCCAGCATAGCAGCAATTCCCAGGCCTCCTCGTGTTTCCATATAAAGCAGGCTTCTTTCATTGCAGGAGAACCCTCAGGCTGCCAAAAAAGAAGACGTGGAAGGTGCTGACAGTCACAGTGAGCAAAGGCCGGAGAGTTGCGCGACCCCCGAGCAGAAGGGTAAGGAGGTCTCCCTGGATGGCTCGCAGTACACCCCCTCGCCAGCCTCACAGGAAGACCTGGAATCAGACGTCTCCGACGACTCCGATCAAGAAGTGGACATTGAGGGTGATAAAGGCTATTATAACCCTACCCACTAACGGCCCCATGCAGAGAGTGGACCCTGACTTGGCTTGCACTTTACCAGGGGCTGGTTTGGAAGAACACTGTGCTACAGGAGAAAGCATTCACTGTTCCACTGAAAGAAAAAAAAACAACCAAAACACCAAATAGACTCGTTTTATAATAAGCAGAGAAAGAAAGATGTATTTTCCGCAAACAGTTCATTTTTGCCAGATCTCTAATTTGTTTAAAGGAACATGGTTTGTATTTAATTATTTGTAAGTTATATTTGTACATTAATCAACGTTCTAACTGGAATATAATACTGCAACCTGTCCTTACTCATGGAGGGGTGGTCCCGAATCAGCTGCTGATGGTGATCAGGCGAAACTCCTCTCTAGCTAGTGTGGAAGTGAGTACAGATTGCAGGTCTAAGCCCTCTGTATAACAAATGTAGTTTAAGTAGATTAATTTAAACACCCTAAGCAAGCAGAGAAACATACTCTGTGAAACAGGGAGGGATTTGACTGTCCCAACAAGTGCCTTATGCTCACACCCTTTTCCCTGCCGTGGTGCTCTCTGCTGAGACATCATTCATCGGGGAGAGTCTTTGGGCAGATTCATTTTTTTTCTTGTTTGAGATGACATGTGCCTTCTCAGATTTTTGAGGACTTTGCCCTACAATCTGGATGGTTCCATTTGCAGGGGAAAAAAAAACCACCCATATTTTTCTTCTTGAAAATCTCTAGTGCTGTTTTTTACAGTTTTTTGTATTTGAAACAAAAATGCAGGGAGTGATGGTGCCCTGCTGCCGGAGGGGCATCAGCTGGGGGGGCACAGCCGTGGGAAGAGAATGCCCCTTGTATACATATCTGCTTCTGTATATACTAGTTTTCTTTAGAAGTCTGGCGGTTTTATACCTCACGTTGTTCATATTTTGTACATATTTGTTCGATGTTAGAAGGGAAAAAAAAAAAAGCAAAACCTGGTATTTAATTTTTGACGGACTGGTCTGTGAAATAAAACTCAGCTCTGTATCACCTGCTGCTCTGGCCGCCCAGTAATTAGGAGAAAAGCTGAAACCTCCGCTGCTCGTCCAGCAGCATCCCAGGCGCGGAACGGGCTTTTCTCTCCTGGGCGCCCTCGCGTTGCAGGGATCTCGCGTGGTCTCATTGCTGCTTTTTTTTTCTTTTTTTTTTTTTTTTTTTTCTTTTCTTTTTTTCTTTTTTCCCCTGTTTTTCAGCCTGCCACCTCCGTCTCGGGTTTGCTCCCGCTCGGGAAAAGGCTTTGCGACGGGAGGAGGAGAGAAAGGTCCGTGCGAGCCCCGACTAGAAGCGCAGGCGCCGATCCCCGAATCGCCCCAAGCCCGGGGGGGTCCGGGCATCGACCCCAGCCGGGAGCCCCTGACCCGCCGGAGCCAGCAGTGCTTATTCATCGCCCCTTCTCCGAAACGCTGGCGGCGCGGGAAGGAGCCGGGATCCCGGGGGGAACGGGAAACGTGCCTCCCGGGGGAGCCCCGCACCCTCCGGGCTCTGCCGCCCCCCGACCCCGCGGGCAGGAACCGCCCCCCGGCGGCTGTTAGTGCCGGGAAAGGCTCTTGGGGAGCAGCAAATGACTTGGGGGGGGGGTGGAGAGGACCGTTAGGGCAACAGGTGAGTCGCGTCTGAGCGGGCGGACGCCGCTGAGTTTTCTGAGTAAGCGTCGGCTTGAGCTTCGGCTTTATTCGTTTAGAACTGCGCTCGGGAACGCGGCCCGAAGGCGCGGAGCGAAGCGGGAGGTTCCGTTGCCGCCTGTTGGCGGGGGCTGCGAGGAGAGGAGAAGCGCTCGGCCGAGCCCCCGGGGCAGGACGGGGCGAGCCTGGAGCCCCCCAACACCCCGCAGCGCCCGGGGCGGCCCGGGAACGGCGGCGGGCGCTGTTGCCCCGTCCTAGCGCCGGGAGGTCGCCCTCGGGGGCGGCGAGCGCGCGGCCGGGTCCGCGGGGAGAAGGGAATCTCCATCCTTCGCCTCTCCCGCTCTCTCAAGAGCTGCCGTCGAGGGTCTCACCCGGGCCCCGAGGGCGACAGGGACGGCTCGGAGCCGCGGGGGTGCCGGGAAGGGGCATCCCGGCCCTTTCCCTTCCGTTTTTCCCGCTCCCGTCTGTCCGACATCGGGGAGCGCGCAGCTGGCGTCGCCCCTTCAGGGCGTCTTCGCGCTCCGGCCGCGCTTTCCCGCGGGGACACGCGTGGGACGGAGCCGGGGAGGCTCTCCCGGCCCGACGGGGCGGCCCGGGGTCCCGGAGAAGCGGGGTCCCGGAGAAGCGGGCAGGGGATCCGTGCTCCCTGCGGGCGGGGAGCGCAGATGCAGCCGCCGGGCCGGGGATGCGGATTTCCAGGGCGTCGGGACAGGTGACGGCGGCGCCGTCACCCGCGCTGTGGAAATGCCCGTGCGGCATCTGCGGGAGACACGTGGGGGGATGCCCGGCGCAGGGGGCTTGCAACTTTAAGGTCCTTTAAATCCCTTCCAACCCGCAGCGTTCGATGATTCTGCGCCCGCGGCGCGGCGGGGAGCGGTTCTCCCTTCTAGGCAGGAGAAAAGCAGCCAAAGCGCTTTACACCGTTCGCTAAAGGCTGCGAGCCCCCGCCGAGCCGCTCTCCCTTCCCCGCTTTGTTTGCCCGGTGGCTACTTCATGCCGAACTAGCACGTACGACCTTTCCAGCACAACTCCCGTCTTGTTTTCGACTTCTTTTTTATCAGCCGATTCAACTTGAAAATGGTTATCATTTAGCAGAAAAACAAACAGCAAGCACATTTTTGTAAGCAAAACGTTAATGATTGGAAGAATTGCACCGATTTCGGGCTGACAGTGTGTGATTAATCCTCCGGGTCAGGTACTTATATTTTTAGTCGTTAGGTTCGTCGGCCTTTGCTTTGCAGACCCGTTTTCCAGCGGGTGGGATATCGACCGGCCGCCGCTGTACTTTGGCTCCAGGGGCAGGGACGCGCGTGGGCGCTGGGAGCATCCAGAGCTGCTGCGGGGCGGGGGGGGGAGGAAAGAGTCTGCAGGGTGTTGGCAATCCTGGACGCTTTAATTCTTGACGCCGAAACGGCCACAGCCTCTTTTATTGCACAATAATAGGAAATAATAACTTAGGGCTCCTAATAGTTTGTTTTCGCTGAAAAGAACCTTCCTCTGGTCCTACTGGAAGGTTTACAGCTCAGCTTAGAGGATGACAATAAATGATATTGGGCCCCAAAGGAATCTGTTGTTAGATGTCTTCTCAGAGGACAAAAAAATATATCTGAGTGGGTATTACTGCCTCTCAGCTAAGTATATCTATATAAAAGGTTGGATTTTAAAGATGTTATTTTAGCATGTGAAAATGTTCCAAGATCGACAGTGCTGGAAACCTGGAATAACTGTTGCCAACAGGTCCGAGCATGCTGGTCTGATTTGGATCAGCTTCTCATTAACATTTAATGGAGGTTCGGGTTTAACAAGGATGGAAGGATTTTTGTCCAGGTCTGTAGGTGACAACTGCTCACCGAAGAGCCTTTGTCAGCTGCGGAGTGATTGTCTTACTCCGAATCATGGATATTGTTGGCTGCAGACCTCACAAGCATGGGAGATTTGTTTTTTCCCTATCTATTCAAAACAGGAAATCAATGTGTATTTCTAAAACATTTCAGGTGGTGCAGGCCAAGGCCAAGAAAACTTTACACCGTCGTGAAAAAGCCCCAGCTTAAGTGACTCCATTTCACAGCTCCATTGTTTGAGAGCTATTGACAAATGACTGCTAAACCCAGGCAGTTGCAAGCAAGCCCATATGGTGTTATTTTGGTCACCTGGAGTTATACCAGCAAATTATTATTTGGTGAACTCTTTCAATTGAGTTGGTGACTTGTGAGTTTTCCCCTGGCTGTCATTTCCCCACCCATGTCATAAAGACATTATCTCTAATGCTACTAATTGAGATGTAGATTTTTTTTCCCTACCAGATTGATACCCACCCATGTCATTAAGCCTTATTAATAAATAGAACTAAGAGTCTTTTATTTTTTCCCTTATAAAAAGAGCCTGACATTAAACAGTCAGGGACGCTGGGCTCGTGTTTGTTCTTAAACAGTGACATTTCCCCTTCTTTATTTCTTTATTTTTTCTTTCCTGAAAGTATTGTTCAAGATGTCAAAGATGCTAGCACAATTCTGGGAAACAGTTACTGTAACTTGTTCACTCTCCAGTCATCTTGGCAGAATCAAAACAGTGTAAGGATATATATCAATGACTAAGAATTTATCTGATGACTTTGTAGAAGATGACAGTTACTACAAGGGCTATGTGTGCATGCTTGCAGGCTGGACATTTTCAAGTAGGTGTTTAAAGGAGCAGATTAGGTCGAGGGTTTTGTCTGAGTACATTTCAGTGAAAATGAAGTCAAAGTCAAACCCAATTGCTGTCTTGTGGCATTTAAGAAATGTGTTAGTGCTCACAGCTAAAACTACTAATGCTAAAGACACATCAAACCTTGCATTTGTGGTACAAGTTTTAGGCAAATCACTTGGGCTAAAACATTGAATGAACATAGAAAAGGAGCTGCCATCTCATTTCCCTTAGGGAAAGGGCCGTTTCTAGGAGACCTAATTCAATCAATCTTATTTAAGGACTAAACATCCCATCTGACAAACACATAGACCTCGATACCTTTAACATGAGTTTAGCAGGCTGAGTTACAGTCAGTCAGTCAGGAGCCCAGATGATGACCTGCTAAAACTGAGCAGAAGATGTTTTTAGTAGACTTTTAGTAGGTTTGCTTTTGAAAAAAGAGAGTCTGACTGAACTAAATCTACTGAAAGAAAAGATCTTTTTTCTCTTGTCTAGACAAGGCCTTCAGGGTTTCCCCATGTGTCAATCTGTGCCATTGCTTTGAAGACCGAAGTGGAGAAACTTATTGATTGTTTCCTATGCTGTAACTCTCCTTGGCTGTTGCAGTGGGACTTCCCACAGGCATGGCATGTCATTTTAAAAAGTGTTCTGTTGTCTAGACAGGTGTAGAACTTGTATTTTTAGAATGACTTAGAAAATACTTTCTAACACCTTTTAGTATTTGACTTGTCCTATCTATGCAAGGTTTTAAAATGTGTTAGTCAAGCTGTGTTAACTAATATCTTTAAAAACACAACATTTATCCTAGTCTAGACGTACTGGAAGGGAATACTTGTCCTCGGATACAACTACGTGAGGGTACAGCCACTTTAGAATGAGTCAGGACTGTCCACTACCATGCAATGGTATCTCAGTGACTTACTGCAGCTATCAGGATAAAGATCACAGGTTAAAAGGGGAAGAAGTAACTTTGCTTTATACACATCAGTTGTTCCACTTCCTTCTCTGTATAAGAAGGAACTCTCTTACCCAGCCAAAAACCTCCTAATCTAGCACACAGAGTCAGAGAGCAGCTCAGATCTGTTGTAGACTTAAGGTATAAAAAGACCCAGTTCTGCAAAAGGCTGGGCCAGTTGTTGAGGTTACTCTCCAGAGACCTGTCGTCCCAGTTGTCACCAGGCTCTTTTGGTTCTGCCAAGGGAGCCCTTTCCAAACCTACCTTAAGTGAAAACAGCCAAAGTTGGTGTAAGCAGTTTAAAGGATGTTAATACTTTAAAGCAAAGGGCTGTACGAGCTAGGTTCATTTTGGCTGAAGGGTATTGGAGCTCTGCTGACGCATCAAAGAAGGTTGTGGTAGTTGGGTGAGTTTAGTTGGTTGGTTCTGGGCTCCTTGGCTAGTAAAACATGAGATTGAATTTGGCTCTGAGCGTGTCAGTGCTGGTTAGCTGTGGGCAGGAACTGTGAGTGAGTTGCTCTGTTGGCTGAAATCAAATCAGGGTGGTGGGAACAGCCGAGGAGGTGCCGTGGTCTGCGTAGAAGAGGCTTCAGGGGCTCAGAGACAAAGAGAGTGGGGTGGAACAGTGGCTCTGCAGCCCTCGTGGGGTCCACCAGAGCAAACCAGGAATTTCTTCTGAAGTTTGTCAAACGACAAAAGCAAATATGCAAAATGATTGTTTTGGGTAAAGTGGAGGCACCACTCTGGCAGCAAGGACCAGACTTACCGTGGTAAGTTTTTGGGATAATCTAGTGGTTAGCACACCCTGCTAGGAGAGGGATGGAGTCTGCCCTGCTGAGCCAAGCCTGTTTCTCTGGCTTTGGCCCTGGAGGCTTATGTCACTGATATAGTGCCTGAGACAACCTTGTCTCCTTGGGGCAATAGCAGCTCTGGCCCCTGAGCATCTTGCTCTGAGCAAGGACTCTGATTTAATGGTTGGACTCGATTCAGTGGGTCCTTTCCAACCTAGTGATTCTATGATTCTATGATTTTATTCAGTGAGGCAGCAGTGACAGCAGCTCTGCCACCTAGATCTCACCTCTATGAGAGACAGGAGATACACAGCACTTCTCCAAAGTCACAGCCCTTTACGGTAACTCTTTGGGAAGCTACAGATTGAGCCCAAGCAGATCACTAGTCGTTTTTGAAAGTCTTGGTCAAAACTGCATGCAGGTAGTCTTCATGTTGTTCAGCATTTCCCATGTTGTGGTATGAGAAGACAATGCTGACACTGCAGTAGCTGAATAAAAGACACTCATTTTCTAACAGTGCTACTCTCACAATGAATATTGCTCATATTCAGCGCTGGTTTGCTCCACCAGCTACCTTCCCCCTTCCCCAAACCTTTGGGAGTGCTTGGGCAGCCAGGGCGTACTCACAGGAGTGCAGGTGGTGAATATCAGTGTATCTTTGAATACATTTATGCCTTAATTTAAAAACCCTTACACTGGAAAGTCACTAAGTTATTTGTTAACATCTCCACATTGCACTGTAGTTTCTCCTCATTCCTGAATCAATGCCTGATATTTTTGCTGTAACAAAGTACATGCTACCTGCAGATGGAAAGAAACATTTTTGCTGGAGAGGGAAATTATGCTACAGATGCTTACAGGTGACACACCACCAAAACTCCTCTGTATGTAACATGCAGTAGGATATGACTGCTCGATTTCAAAATCTTTTGCAAGATGGCAGAAGTTCCCTCTGCTTCAAGCAACAAATATCTTATACTAACAGTTGCGGCCAGGGAGAGCCGTTTATATTGATTTATTATCAACCACTCCAAAGTGAGATTGCTTTTTTGTAATGTAGACCTTGGAAGGGGTTTCCTGATGAAATTATTTTATGTTCCATTATTTATTTTTTCCAATATGATACTTTCGCCTCATAGGACTCTCCTGAACTATCAATAGTGTGGTTCATTAACATGACCTTTACAATCTTATTTCATATATATATGTATATATATATAAAAAAAATACATCTAGCACTGCCAACTGAAGCAAAGACTATTATATTTTAAAATATGGAGTATTAAGACATTTGTTATTTATCCTGACAAATGTAGGATAAATAATGCCATTAAAGAGCAAATGAATTAAGGCCTTATTTTTCCTTGGTTGCTTACGGAATCTGCATTACTACATACTTTCCATTATTTGCAAATTACACTGGACTGATTGAATAAATGCTTTAAAATGGGTTCTGAACACTGGTTTAGAAGCACAGAGGAAGTGGTTTCTTAGACAACTGCTACCCACATATTGATTTGATAACAGGAGGTGGAGGGGCGAAAATGATTATGTTGATGTACGGAGCTGTTGATTGTTTAATTGAAGGTAAAATTTTTAGCTTCACTAGTCAATTACCTGCTCTCATTAAGTTCTTAAAAATCACTAAAATACCATTCTGGCTGAAGCAGCTGCACTTTGCTACTGTATTGTCTAAAGCATTAGGAAAATCATTTGCTAATGGTGATTTACAAATGTAAACGTGATATTTTTAGCATCTGAATAAGCCTTCTCCATGTGAGAGGTCTTGGATGACTACTGTGCACCATGTACGTAAAGACATAGAAGGATGTGAAACGTGTTTTTTTGCTTTCTTAAATGAACTGTAAACTTCTAAATATTTTAAGGCTTTGTCTAAATATTCAAACCTTATCAAGAGAGTGGAAAGTGGAAGAAGAAAAATCACAATTTCTTGACATAAAAGCTGTTTCAAATACAAATGTAAGAAGTTGTTCAGTGCCTGGCACAAAACAGATGTTGTTTTAAGGATAAATGTAAATTAAGACAGCATTAGGCATCCCTGGGGAGGAAGAAACCCTGTGCTGTGAAGATGCCAACACGGCAGCACAAGGTAATGGTGTTCTGGAGGCTCCAGAGCAGCAAGGATGACTCGTCTTGTGCCTGGCATCCTTACTTTGGAAGCTGCTGGCAGGGCTTTGCACAGCACCTCCTAGATTTCACATGGCATAGTGCACATGGCAATGACATAAGCACTGCCTGCGACGTTTCATGTATTTCCAAACATCGCACGAACACATCCTTCTGGGTTAAGACAATTTCATTTTGCAGGATGACTATCCCAGTGATCAGTTGGTGGTTATACAGTAATGTGAGAAGCTCTTTCCGAAACCTTTGTGACAAGAATTCTGCTTCCTTGCATACTTTTGTTTGTTTGGTTTGGTTTCAGACTGGTTCATAGAAAGACAGCTGGGTTTCTTGCAGAAGGAGTCTGGGATGAGTTTCTTCATTCCTGCAAGTGATGTGACTTCAGTCACAAGAACTTGACGAACTCTCAAAAGGAGCTATACATGTTTCCTTCTCAGCACAAATAGGTAACAAGGTTATAAATCAAGTTCCAGAATGAGAGATAAAGAAGAATCACTCTTTTAATTGGTTGATATTAGTAGTTAAGAAATTGTTTAGAACCAGTTCAGTAGCACTGGGGGTTCCCATGTTTTGTGTTTATTCCCCCAAATGGCGGTTTCTGGTTCTGTGCCAATCTTTGAACCACTTACAGTCTCTTTGGTTTCAAAGATGATTATCAAAATATGAAGAAGGAACAGAAGCACATAGTGGTGATGAAGAAAGTTGTAAATACCCCAACCTTAGAGCGCATGCTTAGGAAATAGAACTATTATCTTCCAAGAGTTATCTATTTTATAAGTTCCCATACATAAGTAGCTCCCAAACTACCATTATGCCTGTTACTTAGGATTTTAGGTATCTGAATTGAAGTGTGACTTGCAAGACAAATGAAGCGACTGGTGTTTCGTACTGGGATTGTGTAAACTGGCAACTGGCTTCTGCACAAGGCAATGATATAAACTGTAGGATCAATCCCAAATTTTAGGGCATTCACAGGGAGTCTTCCTTAATGTTACAGTAGGTGCCAAAAGGTATTTTACATTGTAACACAAAAAGTGGCATGAAAAAGACAAAACCCACTTTTCGATAGGACAACATCAGCTTAGGTGTTTCAGGATGCAAAACCTCCCAGGGTCTAAGTTTTGGGGTGGGTTTATTTGTTTGTTTGTTTGTTTTCTTTCCAGTGTGTGTGGTTGGTTTTTTTATTTTTTTCTGATGGTTATTGTCTTTCTAGGGTGTTGGGAAGGGGATGTCTCTGTCCTGCACCACTCCATATTGCCATATTGACTGTGGAACTGGGCAGAAAGAGGAGGAGCTGTGTAGAGCTACTCCATGTCTCACTTGCGCTGTCAACAGCCAAGTCTGTTGTGCCAGTGATATTATGATCAACCTGTCTGTCCAAAATGGTACTGAAACCTCACTCAGGTTTTATTAGCACAAACCCTTTTTCAGAAGGGGTGGAGCCAGTATAACTTTGTCTGTGATTTGTTTACAGGAACAATTAAATTATTTTAAACAGTGATTCAAAGACATTTCTTTCTGACAGCTGCTGTCAGCAGTGGGTTGACTTCTTACTTGGTAAGAGGACCTGGAGGGCCATCCTGGTGGAAATCTGAGCCTGGAACCTCTCCTCTGAGCAGAGGGCTGTGTGATAGGAAGTCACGCAGAGAGAAGCTCTGGGAATAGCCAGCTCAGGAAAATGCCCAGAGCCAAGTATTTGCAGAATTGTTCTGAACTATCATTCTGCTTTAAGGTCTTTGTGGTTTTGAGATAAGAAACTGAGGAAACTGAATAAAAGCAACTACCCACCAAAAGAGTTGTATAAGGATATCGCTTCTGTATGTGATCTCCTCCCCCTTACAGAGCCGTGCAGTGGAGGAGGCAAACTCTGAAGGTGGTTGACTGGCTTTAAAGTTCATACTGTTTCTTAAATAACAAATATCTCCAAACCTGCATCCTGAAGGACACATGCTGATATATGTCTATACATTCACAGGAACCCTTTGCAGAATATAATGGTGGGGAAACCTGGATATAATTCTCTTGACTATAATAGGTATTTAATTCTGAAGTCCATTTTTTTAAACTCTCCTTAGTTTTATGGATTTTTTTTTTCCCTTCTGTGTTTACTTTCAGTGATTTTCAGTTCATTTCCAGAGTACGAAGAACAGTTTCTGCCACCATGAACTACACCAAATCCCACAGCTTGCATTTAGTGTTGATTCACATGGCAGACTTAGCTAGAAGTGTCAGCCTGGAGAGGTCTTTTTCCTAATCAATAAATCAATAAATTTCCTGAAATGAAGGTGGTAGGTAGCTACTTACATTGTGTGTTTCATTCCTTTTTCATTTCATTTCAGCTCACGCTGTCTTACATAGCACCAGATTTCATTTAAGCTTTTAAAATGTGTTCTCTAGAAAAGGAGCAATTACAGTATAGTGTATTTTGAAACTACAAGAGTTTGAAGTTGTAATATTTGACAGTAAAACACATTTCTTAAGTATTTGCCTTCCAAGAATCAGCGAAAGCTTACTGTTGGGAATATAATGCATGATGAATGACGATACTTCAATGATTGTAAGGATTTGTCTCATTCTGTTTCTATATATGAGTAGGTAATTAACTAGCTTATAAATATATACACATTTAAAAGTAGAATTTCCTCATGCCCATTAAGATCACTAATATATAATAGAAGTGTTTAATTTTATCTCAGCAGTAATCTTTTCTCTAATCAGTACATCTTATTCCCAAGATGATAATCTTTCTTACAAACCATTTCATATAATCACTCATAAATACTAAGGCTTTTAATAGTTGTATTGTTCGATGCTTATATTGCCTAGCTGACATTTACTGTGACTCTATTAATGTCCTGCTTTTAATTCCTAATGATACTAAAATTAAATTAGCTATGTGTTCTCTTACAACGTCTGTCTCCAGATCTAGAAGACTGTTTATACAAGCAATCAGGGAAGTTAGCTGTTCACTGGCAGGGCAAGTGTCTGCAAATAGTGTCTGCAATAACATATTAGCCACTGCAAATGGAGAAATATGAATTAAGCATATAGATTTTGCACTTGTTTCCCTTGTGCCTCCCCCTTTCCTTGGCATGTTTGCTAATACATTTGTAATGTCAGAAATGGCTCCAAATGTTGAGCATTAATTAGATGTGGGAACTGGAGCATAAAATAGCATCTACATTTTATCCTTTTTAATCAAGAGGAAATGCTGTAATGTTGGATTTAGATTTAATGCAAAACTAAATATTTAACTCAGTATATATTAGGTCAGTAGATTAGCTGGTATTTATCATGATTTTCAAAACTAGGGCTTTAATGCCTCATTTGACATGAGTTTGTCAGTCCCTGCAGAGAGCTGATAAACCGTCCATTTATGCCATTACAGCTGCCTCTTGGAGCACTTGCGCTGCTGTGGAGAGGGGTCAGTTGTCATTTCCTTAAAACTTTTGGGTTGGGTGATATTATAACAGGTTGATCTTTAAAATTAATTTGTCTGTATAACAGCAGATAAGTTCCAGACTATAAATCAGGTTTTGATGGTACAAAAATAGCTTAAATTGACCAAGTAGCCAAAAGTTATCTGAATACTGCACTCTTGCTGCCAAGGTAACTGAAAGCTGGAGTTAAAACTACTGCTGGACTTCCATTTCTTCCTTGACTTTTGGTTTCTTCTCTTTATGAATGTTTGGGGTTTTTTTGGTTGCTTTTTGGTTTGGTTTGTTTCATTCTTTTTTTTGTGAACAAGTACCAAGAAAAAAGATTTTCCACACAAAATGGAGAAGCTGAAACTACATGGTCTCTGTTGATCAGATAAGATGATTCCAGAGGATCCTGTAGCTCTAAAACCCTCCTCAGTTCTGTGCTGTTATCCAGATGGTGGTTTGGGAATGGGCAACACATTGCCCTGTACCCCAACTTTTACAGACAACTTGAATATGCCAGTGCCAAGCACCCTGGGCTCAGAAGGTCTGCATTTGGGATGTCATTAGTTCTACTGACTTCTATTGTATTACTTGCTCTTTCCATGAGAAGAGGTAATAAACTCAAAAGCCCTGCTATAGGTATATTTAAGACCATGAAAGCCACCTACATTGTCTGAAGTGATGTAGGCTCAGGTACAAAATGGGCACATCCTCAAGTTACACAAATGCTGCACTGCACTCCTCTAGTGAAGTCCAAATCATACCAAGTTGTGTTATAAATACAGGAAAACTGTTCACCATTAATTTCTAAATCCTCCTCTTCTTTCTTCTTTGCTTTAGAAGTGGATGCTGTATCACAGACCTACTGATGAGGCTGCAGCACTGCTGGGATAGCTGTGGCAACCCAAGGAGTTAAAAAAGAACTGGGAATTTCTATTTCTCCTGTGACACCTTTCACTTCACCAGGATCTGCTTACGGAGCTTACTAGTTTTATCAAAATTGGTAAAGTAGTAATAAAAAGGTAAGTGAAATCCCAGCAAGAAGAGCTGCTGTGACATCCAGTGCTTGGTCCCTAATCCATACTGGCAGGTGAATGGCTTCTTGCAGGACTGGCTGCAGCTCTGCTGGATAATTATTGAGTGAGTTGCACAACAGACTCTGTGTTCAGTGCAGTAACTCCATTAGAACTATGAAACATGTATCTGTTTGGGAAGTTTGGCATGTTTTTGTGATTATCTAAATGAAATGAATTGCAGGATTTAAAGTCAAACCTGAACTTTGTCCTGTCTCCAGAAGTGAAAGGACAATCAAGTCACTGACTTGGAAAGAGGATAACTCACTCTGCCCATTCTCTTTCCTTTTTATTTGGTTGATTCCATTGAAGCCAATATCAGCATCTGCATGAGTAAAACAACCATGTACCTTTGGTGACTGGCTTTTGGTAGGGAAAGTATGTGTGGAAAATCAGTTGCTCAGGAGATTGAAAACAACACTTTTTATTTTACAGGCATAAATGAATTTCCCTCCTCCCAAAAAAAGGCTAAAGGAAGAATAGTTCCAGCACTGACAGTTTGTATTCTATAGAGATGTTCAAAACCTGAGGATGCAATCTGTTTTAAGAACTTCAGTTGCAGCTTATCTCTGTGCCTGTCCTGTCCTGTCCTTACTGACAGCGTCCAGCCATCACTAGCCCAAGGGTGCAATAATCCTTCACTGCAACCAGTGGTGATTTCAGTGACCGGGATTTAACTTTCCCCTCTGCTTTGGGTAGAGCAGAAGGTGGGGAAATAAAGCAACTTCCCCAGCGAGACCCACTAGAAAGTGGGAGGAGAATCATACGTATTTGTGCCTGCCTGCAGTCCACCCACTCTTTCCTTCTCTGGGCCCACCCTTCCGTCCTCTGTGCTGTCCCCAGGGGCACAGAGGCTCTGCCCTAGCTGGATGTGGTGGCAGCAGTGGGAGGGTGGCATAGAGCCCTTCCTCCCTGCAGGGCCTGGGAGGAGGGGAAAAGATGCTGTGGGGAGAGCAGTCCTGCAGTGCTCCTCCAGCTACGAAAAGTAGTTATCTGTGCGTGTAAAAGTGCTAAAAGAAGCTTCCTTCCTACTTATGCCAACTCATGTGGTATGTATTTGACAAGTTTAGGTAGCTGCCTTCTTCCTATGCCCCACGTCTACCAACTGGAGCTACCAATTCTCTATTATAACTTGAGCTAGCGTAGAGATTAACATTCTCATCGAAACCTGCAGAGGTGGCATCAACCTCTGGGACCACTGGAACAGCACCTTTTGTTTGCTGACATGGCATGAAGGCAGCTCTTCTGTGCTCAGCAGCACTAGCCAGCAGAAGCCTCCAAGCTTGTGGGATCAGCACTTTATTCACATGAAAGACCTGAAGCCTTTGATTCAGTACTTGTGTCTTTCCAGGATGATGACACCAAAGCAAAGGTCTCTGTGATCTCACTGTCTCAGCAGCTTTCACATGTGAGCTTGGTACACAGAGTATCTCTGCTCTGGCATCTATTTACTTAGTGGTAAGGGAGCAAAGAGGCACAAACTTACCCGGGGTCGCACAACAGAGGTGTCACCAACTCATCGTAGTGCACTGTTTATTGCACAGAGTTTTAGAGTTTGTTTGCAGCCTCGGTTCTTGCTGTTGCGTGATAATCTGAGCTTTCATTAAAAACAAGTTCAAAGACCCTGTAACTGTGACATTGTCAAAGAAAAATTAGAAAATGTGCAGCTAAAGGATAAAATAACCGGAGTGCAAGTAAGAACCTATGTGATGTCTAGAACAAACATGCTTTTCTCAATTTTCTGACTTTTCTAAAGCCAGGGAACTCGTAGTTTTTCATTGTTAACAGAGATGGTGAAGATCATGCTTTGAAGTTCTCTAAGTTGCTGAAGATGCTTCTATTCACAGGCAAAGTTCTCAGGGTTGCCTTGGCCACAGCTTTAATGGGGCAATGGTGTGGGTGGAGGCACCCAAAAAAACCCATAAGTCAAGGACAGGAAGAAATGTCCTAACTCATCAGATTTGGTCTTCTCACAGGCATCATAGTCTTCTTATATAGATCACTGGAGGGGATGGGAGGAACTGTGTTGAAGTCACACAGCTTCTTTTTCCACTTGTTGTCCCCTTTCATTTCCCATACAGGCCCTGTTGCTGGCCTACTTGTTAGCTGATGGGTCAGCATGAGGGTTGGCCAGTGTATTTTTTATGTAACTGCCATTTAGGTGGGGTGAGTGCAGTACCAAACCCCAGACCTCTGAGTATGCACCCAACAGCGCAAAGCAGAAGCTCAAATACCCTGACAAGGATGAGATGTTTAGAAGAATTTGATGTTGACTTAACCTCATCCAGCGAGTTTGGAAAGAAAATGCTTCCCGGACTCAGTGGTGGATAAAGCCATCCTGGCCTGCTCCTGAAGAAGTGACTGTCGGTGATGCCTCATCTTTCTTATATCATAGCTCAGTCTTCCAGTCAGAAAATCAAAGGAAGCGACATGCTTAGATTAAGTTTATGAATTTAGATTAAGGTTCTAATCTCAGGCATACTCAGAAAGAGTAAAGAAGCAGTTATCAGGCTGTTTTACAGATTTAAATTTAAAAAACATTTCTGATTTGTTCAAACTTTAAAGCCAATCTGTTTAAAGCAGAAGACTTATTTTTACTTTACATTTCTATCTAAACACCAAGAGACAGTGCTCCCCATGCACCTCAGTTTTGTAAATGCTTTTTACCCAGGCAGCTGGAAAGACTGATAAAGAAGGCTGGATTATGTCCTTGTCATGTTAGGCTGAAATAAATTAAATAAAACACATGCATTTGTTTTGTTACGTGGTGAGATCTAGTATGGTCCTCCTATATAGCATAAAGTATCTCAAAACCGTGGAGATTGAAATCTACAGGTTTAATTTCTGCTGTCTTTAATCTTTTAAATCTCAGATGATGGTAATTCAGACCTAGAATTAGGGTGAATAACTATGCAAGGTTTGCAGAGTGATGGGAATTATGATCTTTGTACTTGAAATTTGTCATGTCTGCTATAAGATGCCAAAGACTTCCCTTAAACTTCCCAGCCACAGCAGAAATAACTGTTCTACAAAAGTGAATAAATTAAGATGAATTTTAAAGACTACATGCGTATATTTAAGTGCTGGTAAAGGACTGAGCGTGTTTTGTTTCTATTCGAGACTCAATCCTGTCTAAATGTGTTGGTAACTATGTTGAACACTGGCTTGGGAGGGGAAATGCTGTGATTTTTAACCCATTATGTAATATCAGAACTGCTAATTTTGTATTTATTTAAAATTAGAGAGGCATAATGATAATGCTTGGCAATAACATGTGCAAGGTTACAACCATGTACCCTAGAAAATAGAATTGCTAAATATACAGTGGAGGTGAACTATGAACATCTAATAATCGCTTCATGCTCCAGCACAGAAAAAGTAAAAGCTAGGCTTGATAAAGTTACAAACCCTGTGATTTCTTAGAAATCATGGTCTGAATTCTGCCTCAGGAAATGACAAGCCTATTACTTACCTACCATGAACAAAAATAAGAAACACCTGTTGCCTCTTTGTTCTTACTTAGTTTACTTCCTCTGGTCCAGTTTCCTCCTTTGCTTTCCTACTGGAGATCTGGGAGGAGCAGCAGCGGGGTCATTCTTGTCTTTCAGCATTTCTGAGGGAAGAAATAGGTAAGTGTATGCAGTTGTAAGAGGCTGTTTCACCTTGCTTAGTTTTTATTAATTGTTTTGTTCTTGCTCTCACCCTTAATTATCCAACACAGAAGATCAGTGCTGGAGGGTGGTCGTTTACATGGACTTTTAGTCTCACCCGATATGGCCATTTTTGTGTTCCCAAGTTATCACCGTCTCTTACAAGAGTGTAAAGTATAATCTACTGGGGAAATGGAACAGGTTTGGTTTTTTTTTAATAATCTTGCTGCGAGAGATATGCTTCAGGTGTTTCTTTTTATGCAAGAGTGAAGCAAAAGCATGCGGATTCTTTATAATTTTGGGGGCAGGAGAATCAAAGCCCTGTGTCTTCAGTTCTGTGACTGAATGTGTTTCAGCTGATGACATATTGGCTTCTTCTCTTGAAAAATCTGTTCAAGGTCATGAAATAAAAAGAGGAAAGTTCTGTCCACTGCTCATCATATTTTTTGTAATGCAATTCAACATCAAATCTAGAATGAGTAATGCTTCCTGTTATGATAAAACTGGCTTAAGAAAAATGGAGCTAACACATATCTGTTTGTCCTTTCTATCTGGAAAAAATCTGCCTGATTTGGCCGCTTTTCATTTTTCAAAGGGAGCATTCACATCCTAGTAGTTTTTTTAATGGGCATTTAGAAGTCACTATAATTGTGTAAAACTATATATCCTCCAGGCAACAAGAACAAAAGCGTCTATATGTGCTAAATATTGTTTCATTCAGGAAGTTATTCTTATGTGTATGTTTCCACAACTGTTATCAGTAGAATTGAAGGGTTGCAGCAATATCCACAAGTTGTCTAATTTCCTCCCTGCACTATCAAAGATTGAAACAACAAAGATGAAAATGTTGGGGGAAATGCCTGCAACTATGACAAAAATTGCTTTCCAGAAAAGATTTAAGGAAGTTGCCTTTAATACGTTGTTTATGGTATGGAGGAGTCACTCACCCCTGCCAGAAAGAATTTGGTTGAGTTGGATCTTCTAAGCATTCCCCAAGTCTGGCCTTGGGATACTTTTCAGTGGGTCACGTTCTTCTCTTGGTCATGGTAATGAAAGCGCAAAGCCCCTCCATTGTTTCTAGGTTGTTTATTTTGAATTTGTACTAATGCATCTGAAGTAAAGCTGTAGCAAATATCTGTAAAAATTCCAGTTCAACTAACGTGGGAATGTTCAGAGAATAAAATTACTTAGGAAATTACCACTCTTACGGTGTTTATTTTACGTGTTGTTTTATAAAGGTACATGATTAATATAGGCTTTTAAAATTACTATTATTGTGACTTTTCTGTGCTTGCTAATGCCTGTGTCTGTGGTATATGCAGTGGGAAGCTTAAAGAGAGCAGCTGCTAAACCCTGTGGCACTGATGAATTATTGGAACCTACATTTCCAGCTCCTGTTCCCGTCTGGGAAGCACTCTCCAACATATGTCACTTCCAATGGAAATGCATGCTCAGTGAATGGTTTTGACATCATTCAGCTCCCTTTAATGGCCTTATTTTGTCTAAATGCCATATTCTAGTTTCATGCACATTCTGGTATAAGAACTGAGAGGAAGCAGTTGGCATGGCAGCTGCTTGGAAAAGGCTATCTGGCATTAAAATTGGACATCCAGGTGCTTCCTTCCTTAGTTAGGACCTCTAGACTGGTGTTCCCCCGGAGTCTGAGAAGTGATGAACAACTGAACTGTCTGCCCAGGCCACAGGTTAATGTTCTCCAAAAAACTTTTTTTCTCCACGCTTGTCACCATTCCTGCTCCAGGGCTTCTGCTGAGGCAGAACATGAATGACTGTGGAAATGCGTGTCCACCACAAGCCTCTATGAATGATCTGAACACAGAGCCCCTGAAGCACTGCTTCACCGGATCCCCTTGGTCTGTCAGGCAGCAGTGTCCCTGTTCTCTGTGACTGCCACTGCTGTGGTTCACAGAATCACAGAATAACCAGGTTGGAAGAAACCCACCGGGTCATCGAGTCCAACCATTCCTATCACACACTAACCCATGCCCCTCAGCACCTCGTCCACCCGTGCCTTAAACACCTCCAGGGATGGTGAATCAACCACCTCCCTGGGCAGCCTCTGCCAGTGCCCAATGACCCTTGCCGTGAAAAATCTTTTCCTGATGTCCAGCCTAGATCTCCCCTGGTGGAGCTTGTGGCCATTCCCTCTTGTCCTGTCCCCTGTCACTGGGGAGAAGAGCCCAGCTCCCTCCTCTCCACAACCTCCTTTCAGGTAGTTGTAGAGAGCAATGAGGTCTCCCCTCAGCCTCCTCTTCTCCAGGCTAAACACCCCCAGCTCTCTCAGCCGCTCCTCATAAGGCCTGTTCTCCAGCCCCTTCACCAGCTTTGTTGCTCTTCTCTGGACTCGCTCCAGAGCCTCAACATCCTCCTTGTGGTGAGGGGCCCAGAACTGAACACAGGATTCGAGGTGCGGTCTCACCAGTGCCGAGTACAGAGGGAGAATAACCTCCCTGGACCTGCTGGTCATGCCGTTTCAGATACAAGCCAAGATGCCATTGGCCTTCTTGGCCACCTGGGCCACTGCTGGCTCATGTTCAGTCGCTGTCAACCAACACCTCCAGGTCCCTCTCCTCCAGGCAGCTTTCTAGACAGACTTCTCCTAGTCTGTAGCACTGCACAGGGTTGTTGTGCCCCAAGTGCAGAACCCAGCATTTGGCCTTGTTAAACCTCATTATTAAACCTCAGTGTTGTCCTTGTAGCCAAAATAGCTGATTCTGATGAGTCTGTTGATCTCCTGACTCATGAAAATGGCTCCTCTATTACTTTTTAAAAACGCTCCTGAGGAGGACAAAAAGAAAACAAGCCTTTGCATAGATCCGCTAGGCAATTGGTGAGACCAGATACCTTAGATACGTTGAGGCAGGCAGTAGCGTTGGCGTTGGAGAAGGACTGCAAAGGGTAAATGCCAGAGAAATTAAGTCTGCCCCCAGTGTTAGGAGAAGGAGCTGGGTTACACTTCTTTTAGATGCTTCAGTTCTACCCAAGTCCTTCTTGTATATCACCAAAGTCCAGAGGAGTGAAACGTGGCTTATTTGGAGCTTGGTGACGAAAGAGTTTGGACTTTTTTTAGAATTAAGTGTACGTTATAAATAGCTGGATTGCTCACTGGGAATTTTGGAGAGTTTATAACAGAATTTAGTATAATCTAGGTTAAGATGACTCTGAAAGAAAAAAAACACTTATAAGCACCATTATTATAATTAAAAGAGATGTCAGAAGTCAGTACACACCAAATCTTACTTGGTGGACCCAGCTGCTTTGTGCTGACCTGCTTCGTACTGAATCAGCTCTTGGTACGTCTCTGATGCAGCCTCAAAGGCCCATGCTTACTGCAGTCTACATGGTTCCAAGGGCAGAGGCATCTTGTTCACTTGTGGTTTTATAGCCTTCACTACAACAAGATAAAAATACTTAACGGCCAACTAGTAAATACCTTTTGAACAGGTGAGATATGAATATCCATTACTCCACAATGTGTGCTGTCATTCATCTCAATACAAAGTGATGTAAAGGGATGTCAGAAGTGTAGGGTCAGAAACTATGCTAAATTGGGTGTTAATCTGATTTTTACTACTCTATATAGTGAAGAAAAGCTTTGCTTCCTCTGTGAGGTTCAAGAGAATGTGGGAGGCTGCAATATATTTTTGCATTGCTTCATACAGGCACTGAAGTAATGACAAAGCTATTCCTACTCTTATACAATATGTGTTTTTAAAATGGAATAAAATAAAATACCATGTCCTCCTTGAATCGCATTATAGTTGCTTTATTTTCCCCTATCTGGGAGTGGTATAACTTAACAGTGGGCTCATGGGGCTGCACCCTGGGAGTGCTGGTCCTGTGTGCTCTGCTCTCCTCTGCCTGTGCAGCCGAGCAAGCGCTGGTGTGGCTATGCAGCTGCTCATTTGCCTAACTCACTAGCAAATACTCAGGGGGCATTTCTTAATTTTCTGCATGTTGGTCACAATTGATTTATTAATTAACATAGTGGTGGGAATCAAGGATCAGTGGTTTTGTTTTTCAGTCTGTCTTCTACTAACTTGCTTTTTACTTCAGGTAAACACTGCAAGCTCTGTCCGCATCCTCATTCCTGTAAAAAAAGAGTGATAATACTTACCAAGAAGCTGTTTGAGAGCTTTACTGAGCTCTTTAGCATCCTCAGCAGGAGGCAGCATGGAAGCATATAGCCAATGTACTGTTTCAAAACAACTCTTTTTAAAATAATTGCACAAACCTCCTGCTACCCCTGCTGTAGCTCATGGTGCCCTCCTGATGTTTCCAACATTGCTTTAAGAAGTTGCCGCCAAAAGCGTTTTTCTGGCTCTTCTCTTCCCAGTCGCTGTTCCCATACGCTTTGTGTAAACTCATGCTAGTGAAAACTAATCACTTTATTTGTATTTTTTCAAGTTAATTTTCAGCAGAAGTTCCCTGATTTAACAGGCCACATAGTTTCATGACTGCTCATGCTCCGAGAAGAGACACAGTAAGATCATGCATTTGAGTAGGGGCAGTTGCAGCATGCATTTAAATTGGCTTAAAATTTTGGGAAACACAAATTTCAGCAAAGCTTCTCCAGGCGGGTAATGGTCAGTAACCTCAGCAAGCCCTTTGAGGCACGTAACCTCACAATGTTTCAGTTAACCGTGCATCTTAACCATGTACAGATAAAAATTTGATGCTACAGGTTAACTGAAATTCAGTGACCGACCGTATTCAGGAAACAATGATTTATAGAAATCATATAGTTGACCTTTTCCTGGCTATCTGGCTAGAAGTAATGGATGGGAAGCATGTCTAGTTTGTGCTCTGACAGAATCATCTTTGTGTCCCTGCCTGAGCTGTGGCATTCCAGGGGAAGAGTGGAGCTTGGTATCTCAGCCCCGTGCTCTACATAAGCTTGTTAAAAAGCTACAACTTAGCTGAGGTTTTCTGTAATCCCCAGGTGAACTGGAAGATAAATGGGATATATAAGTTTGTGAAAGCTGTGGAGTTAAGGAACTTTCTGGGATAGTGACAGACTTCACTTAACACCTCGGAGACATAGTAAAGTAAGTCAAACAGAGTACCAAGAATGTCTCACATAGTTTTCTCTTCTGTTGAAGACCCCACTCAGAGATAACAGGGTAACATAAGCTAAGTACTTGAGTCAGCATTCCTGGCTGCTAAAATAAAAATCTAGTAATAGTGCCCATTACACAACGTGATATTTCCATTATTAAAAAATGGAGAAAAGCATTTAATTGTCTTTTTTATTACTGAAGTATCTTATGCTTTCAGATTTTTTTTTTTTTTTTTATCTAAATACTGTTTGTCCATTCCTGCAGGGACATATATAACAATCTGCATCATAAAGTAACATGCCATTAAACGTACATAAATTTGGAGAAAACTTTTTAATGCTAGGAGGTTTCAGAAAATGTAATTCATGTAATGGTTTTAATAAGCAAGTGTGCTAATCCAAATAAGACGTTAATGAACACTCCCTAGTAAAGTAAGAGTGTGCTAAGAGGTTTTTTGATCCAAATTAATTGTGTATCCTTTAGGTGCCTACTTGTGTGATACTTGCTATCTTTTGTTCAGCATAGATCTAGCTGCAGTAGTGGGGGATGGAAAGAAATGATTTTGCATCTGATTAAAAAAACCTGAGATGCTCTTCCCCCTCAAATGGTTCCTAGGTAGTAATGGCTTTTTTTTCGTAGTCAAGTGTATCCATTACTGTACATAAGGAACAGCCTAAAGACATTGTTGAGGGGTTAACCTTCTGTGACAAGACTAATGTGGTGCTTGACTAAGAGTTGATTTACTTCAGGTTCTCTTCAGGCTTCAAAAAAAATATGTAAAAGGTACTAGAAAATTTCTCTTAAAGCAACAGTTGGTAGTTTACACTGAACTTTAAAGAACTTGCACTCAACTGATTAATGTCCAGAGAATCTCAGAATTTTTCAAGTAAGCATTTAAAACAAACCCCACCTCTGCTTTTGCTTTGCCAAAAGTAATGTTATTGAAATCGCTGCTTGGGGACTGTAGACAAATACATCCATTTGGAGTATGTTTTTCCACTGTACTGAGTAGTTCTCTAAAACCACTGGAATTACATGCTCCCAGATGTGTAGCTTACTTTCAAGGAAAAAATTTCAAAATTTATCTTTTACGTTGTGGTTTTCAAGAGATCCCACCATGTCTCCCAAAGTATGTGAATCTTACTCAAACTAATTTTTTTAATATTTCACTCCCTTTTCTGTACATATCTGATAGGAAGAAAGCAAACCCAACTCCAAGTTAATCTTAGAATGACCTTTGGAAAAATGTAAGACGCTCCTGTTTCTTACGTATGATGTAATAAGGCTGGGGTTTAGTCCTGAATGAAGATACTGGAGAACCAGATTGTATCAGTTGTTCACATTAGTCTTCTACTTTCTTCATGGTTTACTTTCTCATTGAGGAAATAGCGTCTTCCCTGGGAGCTTCAAACGGAAAGTGCTCTGGTGAAAAAAGTACATTGAATCCTACAAGTGGTTTTTTGTACAGGTAAAACTTCATGGAGAGATGAACCACTAGAGTAACTGATAATATTTAAAAAAAAAAAAAACCAACTCGTACACAAGGCACAGGCTTTCTGGCTTTTAAAAAAGCTGCTTATTCAGCTAAAAGATTTGGGGCTGCGGCTTAATTAGCTGTTCAGAATTGCACACTTTGCATAATCACTATTTGACTACCCTCTGAAAAAAAGGAACTTCAGCCTATTCATTATTCAACTAAAACGATCTAAAAGGCGAATCATAGTTTCCAATTTCTTTTCATTGCACTGAAGTTTTGAGCTATCTTATTCTTCAGGGAAAGACACTGGCTCCTGCCTGATCAGTTGCTATTTCAGTCTTGTGCATAGCCTTTTCATTCAAGTAGAATTTCCTATAGATGGAAGGCAATATATTCTGAGGTACAGAGATGTGAATAGTTTATTTGACTTGGGTATGATGAAAATAGTGACTGCTCTGTAGTGTTAAATCTAAAAATCAAACCCCAAACTGACAAATCTTGGCTATGAAAAGCTCATCCATAGTCATGTATGAGATTTTCCCATGTATACGTGTGTTTATGTACATAAAAACTTCTTTAAAATGTTTTGTACTTTTCACAGTAGGATCTAAGCATGCTTGTCAAATTTTTATTCTGTCATATTAGAATAGAATACAATTTTTTTCCAAAACTTTAAAAATGCATAATTAACTGATGGTATGACTGGATCCAGTAGCGGGAACTGGGCCCAATTGCCCTCTGCTTTGCTTTTGCTTGTGTTTAGGGCACCGGCGCTGCCTGAAGACTTGGGCTTTGGGGGCACATGTGTGGTATTGGTGTGCAAGCACTTCCAGGTGCTCATAAAGTCTGCAGCTATAGTCCTGAATTCCTGTTTTGGCTGTTGTCTATAGATATTGATGAAAAGCTCCTTTCATGACAAAGGCAGGAAGCTTTTAACATGAAAACGGTCAAACTGTTGTCACAATTCAAAAGCAAATATGAGGCCTGGATAAAAGCATAATATAAACATTCCCAGGAGAGCTTCTTGAGACTTGTTATGTGGAGCAAAGTTGGCACAGTGTCACATTTGCAGGACTGAAAATCAAACTTCTTTTTGTTGTTGTTTTTTTTACAATGTTTAAGTGACATCTTATTTGTTTTAAGAATCAGTTGCTGACGCACAAGGCTTCTCTGTCCACTGGTTCACATCAGATGAGCACTCTTTCTGCAGTCACAAATATCTGTTCAGCAGAGTTGTTTCGGCAATTGAAAAATCAATAATTCATTCATAGCCAAGATAAAGAGCTCAAACCCGTTACGAGATTACCACCACAGTGAAGAGTTTCAATTGTATTCATACTGAAAGAGAAGGAGACTGAGAGTGTTTGCTACTTATAGCTTGGTCTACTACCCATTTTTGGTTTTTTTCCTAAGGTGCCTATCGCTAGGCTATCTAAGTAACAATAAACTAGTCACTCAAGTGTTATACTAAATATTGCTTTCAAGATAACTTAGTATAATGAAAACAAAACTTGTTTTGACGATGATAAAAATGTTTGTTCAATAATTTCTACCATAATTCCCAAGTGAACAAGCAGCTCATGAGTTCATGAAGAAAATGTTATTCAATAGCATCTCACACCTCAAAAATACAAATTGCTCTCTAACTGATTACACAAATTTATCTAAAAGAGGAATCCCTCTAGAGGAGGAAATGTACAAGAGCTCAGAATAAAATTAGTAAATATATAAGGTTAAAGGGAAAGTAATCAATTTTGAATTAGATTACAAATGAGCAAGTCTCCGTATTTGCAATATGATGGAAATAGGACAAAATTGACAAGCATTTGTGTATTTTATCATTTGTTTAAGAGCTTTTTACCCATTGTTGCCACTGTGGCAGTTACTCTCTCTTAATTCATAAGAAGCCTGTAATAATCCATAGCATTTGTTTCTTTGCTGGAGTGTACAGCTAGGAGGCTATCAGAAAAATAATCAGCTCCTGGAATGACGAATCTATTGAGTTTATTAAGGAACACAGTTTTAGGCCTGGTATTTTTCTGCAGCCTGAGACTCTGACTACATAGTTGTCAGCAATCACTGGGCTGTGTTTCTATTTACAATTTCTTCAGAGTCAAATCTGATTCTTCTCCTTCCTGCCTGACACACAGATTGCTGCAGCTGCTCCCCTGTTGGTGTGGCTGTACTCTAACTCAGCCTCCTGAAATGATCCAATTAAAAATACTGCTGAGAAGCTTTTTGGCCAGATTTCGATTGTGTGGGTTTGGGGTTTTTTTTGTTTAGTCTTTATGTGTTTGTTTTGTTTAAAATACAGTGCTATTTCACAGACAGAACACGCCATATAGCTCTGGCTTGGTTTTCTTGGGCTCAGTACAGTTGTGCTAATGGTGTCTGAAATGCTGCTCTGACTATAGCTCAGTGCAAGGCTTGAGGTAAGGTTTAGGTTCAGCCAGCTATGTGCAAGGGCTGAAAAGAACCAAAAGAAATGCCGACACTAGAGCTCTTTCTGTGTCAAGAAACACCGTACAGGGCAAATCTCTGGGAGTATTACCACAGAGTCATCACATGAATTCAATCAGCCATTATGTTTCCTCTATTACTTCATAAGCTTGCAAGAGAAGCAGAAGTTTAAAACTCTTCAAGGATGAGTAGCACTTGATTCCTTTTTACTATACTGTATTACATCAGTAATATACAGGATATACTGCAATTAATGTCTCTCCTGACTCTTTACAGAGGCAGAGCTTATCACCCTGCTGGCCCCCAGTGTATAAAAAGAAATGTAAAGAACAGGCAAAAGTTAAGAGGCACCTTCTCTATATCAGAACAGCCTGTAATGTCCTGAGGCTGGATCCCTTCTGGTATCTCTAAAGGGGGATTCAATGCTGAGGTTTATTCTTGGGCACCACACCATGAAGTTAGAGTAGATGTGTGTATAGTAGGTGAGCTGTCGTAGAAGTACCTGTGGAATCTCTTCCCAGCTTCAGTGATTTGCCTGTGCATCTGACAATGAATAAGTCTTATCTTGCAAGAGTTACTCCCTGTCTCCCCAACTGGTGAACATTTTACCATGAATTCTTGATATTTTGCTTTAGAAATTGCATGCTTTGGACTGTTAAGTTCCATGGATTTTGATTTGCTGTTCTAGTCTGTTTGTATATGAAGAAATACTTCCATATTTCAAATATTTTCTAAATTGTAATTAAAAAATTATTGTTCATGTTAAGTACTCACACTTGAAGCTCAGTTCCCATACTACTTCCAGTGTGAGGGAAACTTGGCTGCACAAACATTCATGAAGTGAACTCAAAATAATTATATTAAATTTCTTGGAATCTGAAGTGATGTTAGTGCAAAATCAAGGGGAAACTCCACTAGAAGGAATTAATTATGTTTCCTATAGTTTTTTTTCCCCCCTCACTGGAGACAATCTGGCCTTAGTCTTTAAACAATTCCTCCTTATTCCTCCATTTGATTAGACTTTTTAGTTTTGCTTTCTTGAACTTTCTTTAAAGTGGAAGTAAAAATATTAGCTGGGAGGTTTCTGAGTTGCAGGGCTCTTGCTGCAGGACAGGAGCCTTTGGGAGAACACGGATCTGGAGAGCTAAGAATTAAGTGTAGTTCCTCAAAGACTCATTTCAGAAATGCATGAGTAGAACTGCTCTGCAGTGCACTGAATCTTAGTCACTTGTGCTTAGGCTTTTGCAATTGCCACGTGAAAAAGAAAGGGTTATTTATTAAGAGCAGAACAGTTCCCTTTTAGTTCTGTAGCAATCATGTCTCTTTTTTTCCAGTCCATGGAAAGTGTTATCTCAGGCGGCTTTGTGCAGGAAGTTCTGTTTATCACTTCCTCACAGTTGCAGTTTGTCTAGGACTTAAATATATGATATCAGATTGCATCAAAATGTGCGCCTTTGTGTGCTTAACTCATCAAAGGAGTGGACCCTCAGGACTTGATATCACTTCACTGCATATGCAGTCATGTAGCAAAACAAAGTCTATCTAAACAGGACAGAACTATTTCTGTTGTTAGTGTAGCTAGGCTAGCAGAATTGGTGTAGTGTCAGGTATCTGCACTGTTTCACTTCTTGTTTTTAAATTTATCACTTTTTTAAAAAGTGACACAGTTTGCCTGTTTTTACTATGTAAACTACAATGACAACCAAAATATTACTTGTACAGTAAAAAAAAAAAAACAACAAAAACCGAAAACAAAACACAAAAACCCCAAACCCGGCTGGGATTCACTTGGTGTGCACGGCTGCATTAAAAAAAATACTCTAAAATTTTGAGTCCATATGTTTTCAGCTGAATGTCATTCCAGCAAATCTGCAATGATAGATGGTTATATAGGCAACTGTGTCAAATAAGCTTAACGAGACCATAACGAATAAGGACAGCAATTACTGTAAGAGGTTGGCTACAGCTTATGAACCTGCACTCCCACCTTTGTGGTCACGTTTCTATTTTCTGTACCCCTGATGAAGGAGTTCCCTCCACGGTATAGCAGGCTGCATTGCCAGATGTTGTCCTTTCTGGGCAGCCACAGGAAGCCTATTCAAACTGTGTAGCAATACTTCTGCTCTAAGCAACAGCTCCTCTCCACTCACTCTGGGTTTTAATACTACCCTCTCCCACACCCTTTGCCGTATCTTACTTAACTGTATTGGCCCTTTTACTCCACACAAGTTGGTTTTGTGTTAGCTGATAAGTGTGCTGCCGTTGCAGTGTCTGATACCCGCCTGCCAGTCCATGAGGCTGCAGCTTTAGGGCCATTTCTGCTCCTTCCCACATGCTTCTGGTGTGTTTTAACCACATGATAGATACAAAACTGAGAATATGAAGTTAAGCTGCTATCTACCCTCAGATCCATGATGTAACGTGCTCTTTGTTTACTAAAATATGCTAGTACTATAAGAAGGGAAAAAAGTTTAAATTACTCAGCAGTAAAATGCAAAGTAAAAGTCCATTCTCTCTTGATGTCTCTTTTACTTGTGAAAAAAATTGTTGGTAATAGAACACAAACAGAAACTGGTTGAGGGTAGGTGTTGGGGTTTTTTTCTCCTTTTTCTCATTATTTTAACTGCTATATGGGCTGATGAACCCCATGATTAGGAGATTACTCCAAATCTCATCAAACAATGGCTTGGGGAAGTGCGTGGCTTTAGCAGACCCACCCTGCCTGAAGGAAGGGACCCCAGAGCCCAAACCTGTAGGGATGACTTGAGGTGCTGGCAGACCTTTTCCTGCCAGTCCTTGACAGGGAGCTGGGAAATAATCCAGTTTCCTAATTCCACTGTTTTTCACTCTGCCTTGCTATGCCAAGGAAACCATGAGAGGCATTTTATTGTGTTTTCCTGCCTTCGGTTGCTGCCTCCCACCACTTTTTCCGCAGGAGGTGTGGTGTGGGCCTTAGCTCCACTCCATGGAGCTAAAGAAAACTTTGAAGAGTGTAGGACATGATGCTCTGTGCTGCACTTTTGAGCATTGTTAGTCCTTTGTGGGGAACAAACTCTCACTGCTGGCTGGAAAACAGGAAAGCGCTAAAACCAAGGATTTTTTTAAAAGCAACTGAGCTTTCCTCCCCTTCTCTCCCAGTCTGATTATGTAGCAAAAGTGGAAGTCAAGATTCCACCTCAAAAAGTCTTATGTAGCTTCAAAGCGGTTTTAGTTTGAAAATAGCAATTATTTGCAGGAGGCAAATGCATGGAGTTACTTTGTGAAGAATTCTTCCATTTTCACTGTGAGGAAAAGACCTCTGCTTTTGTTAGTCGGTATGGACAATCAGTGCTGTGAATCAAGTTTACAGGTCTTAAGCAGCTATACAGCTTTTTGTGTACATTTCACAGTGAAAACTGGAAGTTTTGTGTAGTTCTGCTTTGTGCAACCTCACACCACCCTAAAAATGCAGTCTACAACTTAACTGCTCCTTTTTAGGGGGGTGGGGGGATAACAAGGGTTTGGTGGTTACTACCTCCATTATGTTTATCTCTTCTTGATGCTTATAGTTATAAGTGCTGCTGTTGTCTATATTGATTAATACAATATATGTTATTGTTATTCGTAAAGTCTTAAATATTCAAGTAGGTGATGGGACCCTTTGTGTCACTGGACATATCTAGATGGTCCACCTCTCCTGATGGTCTGTGGCTTGTGGACTCCAGTGGGCATGAAAGGTCTTACCAGCTGAATTACTAGATTCACTTTTCTAATTGAGGTTCTACTTTTAAATAGAATTCCTTCTGGTTTGTGTTTTGATTTTGTTACTTTGGTTTGTTTTTCTTTGGTTTTAATTCAGGGTCCTTATGTCTCTGCTCGAGAAAGCACGTAAGATGGTGTCAGCTTTAAAGTTTTGGTTAAATCCAGCCAAGGTCAATCAGGATGAAGAAGAACTAGCTAAATGATTCTTGGTTTGGAGCTGCTGTAAGACTCCAGGGATGCTAATACATGTTAATTTAAACGTCTTATCACCACACTAGCAAAACTGTTCACACATTTTCGAGATACACCACAGGATTTAGGCTGTTGTCCTAATTGCTATTGTTCAGGCTGCTAGCTACTATATTTACCACAAGCAGTTTTCATCTTGTTGGGAGCCTGGTGCTAAACTGAAAAACAGCACCTATCTTAGTGATTTATTGTCTTCTGGAAGCTGAAGCAATTACACTGTAGTGTGCAGACAAGCTTCTATACACTGTGTGTAAATTTTTGGCTGTGGTAATGGTAGGTAAAACTAGCTCTAGTGCACCATGTGCCTGATCAGAAATGTGGGACTCTGTGACATAAAAGCATTGCACTCAGTCTTTCTAATCTTCTTTTTTTTTTTTTAAAAAAAGGTTAAACATAGCCGATTAACCAAGATGTAGGTGTTCATGGTTTTCATGCCTGACAGGGAGGTTATTCTCCCTCTGTACTCGGCATTGGTGAGACCACTCCCTGAATCCTGTGTTCAGTTCTAGCCCCTCACCACAAGAAGGATGTTGAGGCTCTGGAGCGAGTCCAGAGAAGAGCAACGAAGCTGGTGAAGGGGCTGGAGAACAGGCCTTGTGAGGAGCAGCTGAGAGAGCTGGGGGTGTTTAGCCTGGAGAAGAGGAGGCTGAGGGGAGACCTCATTGCTCTCTACAGCTACCTGAAAGGAGGTTGTGGAGAGGAGGGAGCTGGGCTCTTCTGCCAAGTGACAGGGGACAGGATGAGAGGGAATGGCCTCAAGCTCCACCAGGGGAGATTTAGGATGGACAATAGGAAAAAATTTTCACGGCAAGGGTCATAGGGCACTGGCAGAGGCTGCCCAGGGAGGTGGTTGATTCACCTTCCCTGGAGGTGTTTAAGGCACGGGTTGACAAGGTGCTGAGGGGCATGGTTTAATGTTTGATAGGAATGGTTGGACTTGATGATCCAGTGGGTCTCTTCCAACCTGGTTATTCTATGATTCTATGAATTTATCCTGCACGATAGTCTAACAGTGGATCCACAACCTCAGTTTGTGTTTATTTTGTGTCTGTTACTCTGTTAAAGATGGGTTTGTCTTTCCCATAGAAGTTTTAGCTGCTCAGAAGACCACGACATTTGTGCAGTCATAGTGGTACCAGTCTGGAAAAAATCTCTAGGCAAGCAAGAGCAAAGGAGAGAGGCCCTTCTTCCTCCCAGTCCAAAAGGAATAGCTCTCTTAATGTGTGACCAATTTTTCCTCATTTCATGTGGCTTGGTGGTAGGTTAGCTTTGCTGTGCCAGCTCTCTGCTGCAGAAAAACACCGTCCCACTTCTTTCTCTGTGCCATAGTTTTCTGCTCCTTTTCTTGCACCAGGAGCAGTGGTTGTCTGACCTGTCAGTCAGCAAGTTGAGAGAATGCCAAAACAGAAGAAAATTTGTTTTCTCCTATTCTCATTCCTTGATCCAGTCTGGGGAGAGAAGTCAGGAAACTTGTATTGTGGGCAGCAGATTCAACTTTTTGGACAGCAATTCTCCATGAGATTATGTTCAGCAGTAAGTTAAGATTGAACCTTAGATGTCTGACTTTTAAATTACTTTAATCTCATTTGTATTTTTAGGTACAGTTATTAACCTGCTTTAGAAAGGAAATTTAGACCACAAGTATAGACGTTTGTTTAGAGATTGATTTGCTTTGAAAAAACATCCTAAGATCTGTCCACAACTTAAACCAAATTTGAGGTTGCAATAAAAACTTTGGTTACACTTGTATTTGTTTCATTTTTCACTCTCTTCTCCACTTCCTTCTTTTGCTGGAATACTTCCAGACCCATCAGAACCTGGAAGTACCAGAAATAAAACAGAGGCACCCATTTTTGCAAAGCATGGGTCATCTTGTGCTGAAGGTCCTGGGCTGGGATTTAAGAGATCTAATTTTCTGCTTTGCCACTTATTTGCAGTTTATCGTTGGGTAAGTTATTTAGTACCATTAGTCTCCACTTCAGTGTCCCGTCTGTGAAAAAGCTGATATCTCCTTACCTAAAAGCACAGCGAGTTAATCTGTGGTTCTGTGATGTTCCTGTGCTGTGGTGATTTGCCAGCACAGGGAGGCTTTTTTAGAACAACAAAATGCTGTTGTGTTTAAGGAAACGCTACATTTGTTTTGGTTTCCCAGGTAATTGTTTTAGTTTGCTTTAACCTGCTAGAGAACAGGCTGTTTGTTTGTTTGTGGGGTTTTTTGGGGTGGGGGGGTAACATGTTATCCCAATCCTAAGCAGCTCTCTGTGTCTGTTGTGGCAGTGTTGCTCCCAGTCAGCTAACCTGGAGTGGGATGTGCTAGACAGCCCATCTTCAGTGGGAGTCTTAGAAGAAGTTACTGAAGATGTACTGTTTTCAGTGAGATGTTCATAAAATGTTAAGACCTGAAGGTCAGTGAATCTTGAGGAACAAGCTAGTCATGCTTTTTGCCAGCAGTGTGACTTACTGGGCGGTGCATGTACATACGTATGTCTGGCTCTCTATTTGAGCAGGGAAAGAAGAATTTGACCCTAAGCTCTGAGTTCCTGGCTCTACAGGTCAACTTAGCATCTCACATACTCAGCTTCTGATGACTCACACTGATTCTTCTGCACATACAGAACTGTATTCCCAGATGCACAAGAGGATGGTGCATTTGAAAGATGGAACATAGATGACTTTATCTGAAGGGTAGCCACAGGTCTAATCAGACTTGGCTCCAGCCAACGATCTGAAGGCTATGCTTGCTAGGCTGGGGAATGGTTTTAATTTAAACTTGCCAGTTTTAATGAAGGATTTTTGCTCTAGAGATACTTTATTTACAAAAATTAGTAGAAATAAGTGTAGCACAGCCAGGTGTTGATGAGGATTCTTCAATGCTACATGAATCCTCAGCTATTACATTAAGACCACATCAAGTCCCATGCTCCTTCATCAGTCAAAAGATACTAGGAGGCAATGATGTAGTTTATCGTATCATTAGAGATAGTAGGTAAGAATAACAAATTATTAATGCATTACCTAATTTTTTGACATAGCATTTTGAATATGCTGTAAAATTTAATGAGTTAAATTTTTGAAGGAGCTAAGTAAGTACAGAAAATGAAATATTTAATCCTGGATCTGGCAAACGTGCCATTAGTTGGAAATGGAAATCATAAAAATAGAACTGTTTGCAGCAAACTACTTGGCAAAATACATTGCAAAAGAAATTACAAGTAATTGGATTCCCAGGAAAACACTCATCACAGCTGCCTCAGCAGCTGTCAGGTGCCACTGCAAAAAAGACAAGTATTAAAGCATGTAAAAGCTGGAAACTGGAATTGTTGCTGGCTGCTTCGGAAGTACTAAGAAATCCAGACGCTGAGCAAATTGGAATAAGTTGATATAGCTTCCAGTATCTGGCATATTTCCTTTTCTTGGATTAATGTTTGCCAAAGGCAGGTATGGTTATTGGCTACTGTGGTGGTGTGACATTGTATATAATTGACACAACTTTCAAAAACATGTAGGCTGTTATTGGGTATGACTGGATGTGTTGTCATTTAGGCACAGTTTTCTGAACAGTTGTGTTGGATTAACAAAGTAGTTGATAAGTTTCTAAGTTCAGATTCAGTATTGGATATAAATTGGCTTTAAAGAGTTCAAATTTAGTTGCAAGTTTTAAAGAGCTTGACAGCAGTCTTTATCAGAGTAAGTTCACATCTTTTAAGTTCTTAAGTTTAATTTAGATAGGCCAGTTCTGTTTTAAAGGACAGATAGAAAGGAGGATACCTATGTCTCTATGGTTCTGTAGAACCTGATTTATTAAAATGTGGTGGGTTATGCTAAATAAGAGCTTCTGTGGGTGACATACAGATGTTCTTCACACCAATCATTGTTTCAAAATCTTCTTGTAAAGCTGTCTTGAGGGACTAGGAGTGGATGTTGGTATATTTTTGAGGATTTTTCTCATGTTGGAATATATTTCTCTATATTCAGCTTGTGAGCAGGGTGCTTCTGAGTCTATAAATCCAGAACACTGCTAAACACTCCTTCCTTTAGAGCCTGCCTAGACTTCTGGAAATTGAGAGTGTCTAGTGATCTCTTGCTTCTGAGCACTTTAAGAACTAGGGGCTGAGCGTATGGGTATAGGCCTTGGTTAACCACATAAATACCATAGGGAGAGGCAACTCATGATCATCAGCTCTGAATTCTAGTCAACGAGTGATTGACTCTTAGATTAACCAGTAAGTGCAATGAGGAATATCTGATCAGTTCTGCTGTACTGTGCTATTAGCAGAAGGTAAATATAAGTGCGCCAGCCAGAATGATGTAATTGTCTTTTGCCATACTTAATTATATTCAGTATAGGACTTCTATTTTCCCTCCAGCTATGAGATACCAGCTGTATCCCCTTGCACAACTGTGCTCAAGTATGACATCAAAATAATCTAATTAAAATATGTCCATGGGTTACCTGCAAGAGACTTAAGCAGAGTGGAATAGTTCTGGTGTTTTATAAAAGACGTCACCTTTATGTACATACTCTAGCCTGTTTGCCAGACTCCACTGCCTTCTAACCTGTAGAGAGTTGAACATCTTCAGTTTTAATGACAGGTGCTTTAATGCATTTGAAAGCATATATAAGCTTTCATTTTTTGAGCTTGTGATTCAGGTTTTCCTACGCTGCTTTAAGATAGGGGAGGAAGAATTATAAAAGCTCCATCTGCAGAAAGAATGATTTAATGAACCTTGAAAAACGTGGGATCTGTTGATATGACTTCATTGTTGCATGAATTGTTGCTAGGACATCAGGCATCGTAAAACTAGGTAGAACAACTTCCAATTTTTTTTAGGAATTGTTGTATAAAAAATCTGGTTAAAATAGGTGAAGAATGGTATTTGATACCAGTTGTATTATTAATGCAATCAGAATGTTTTATCTGGAAATTATTTCTGTATTTGAAGGAAGGGCAACAGTAATTCACTGATTTTCAGAAATGTTGCTACCTTCTTTTGGCAGAAAAATCACTGTTACAGTCCAATATAATCGGGGTTCTCGCAAGGGGGCACAGAAGAAAAGGAGAGGAGAAAGATGACATTTCTGCTTTCCTAATCCAGCATTTCTGAATTTGATAAAATGCTTCCATGTTGCCCTCCTAAGACATTTAAAAACTAACATTAACAAGAATTAGCTAGAACAGACCAGTGGCCTAGAAATGTGAATTCAAATGTCTCAAAACCTGTAAGTCAGAATAAGTGAGAACTAGGTGAGAACATTTTCCAACAGGAGCAACAGAGGATGAAAATGTTTCTTTGTATTTGGTGCCCTAATAACACTGATGAACTTGCATGTTAACTTTTGGAAATATCAGATGCGAGAAAGCACACTTGTAAGGAACCAAGAAGTCATTTGGCAGCTTCCTGGCAGTCACATAAAATCAGAGAGCATTACGTCATTGCTCCACGTGATAGAAATCAGAAGTAACCAGAAGTTCATTTTTTCATTTGGAAAAACCAAGAATTTGTTCTTACATGCAAAACGTAAACTTCTAGGAAGAGACTCAGCAGGATATCTCTGTTGCTGAGTCCTTCATCCTTGGAAAATCACACAATTCCCAATCCAGCCCCAAGGCACCCTCTGCTCTGTCTGCAGCGATGTGTCATGGGTACCACCTTGGAGGTTTGGCTTCTCCACCAAATGAGGAGGGGGCTTTGCTTTCTCTGCTCCTTCCCTTTCCTACCCCTGCCTCACAGGCAGGCCTCACTAGTGAAGGGGGTGGATTTGGGGGCAAATATTGTTTTTTTTCTTTTTTTTTCCCCTCCAGCATGGCTGGGCTCTGCAATGCTTTTGACGGAGGAGAGCTGGGTTACTTTTTGCTGGGACCATGGGAAAGTTCTTGACTCAGTAGGATATTTAGAGCCAGGGTCTGTAAGGGTGCATCCTCAGTGAATCCTACACACTTCACCCATCAGGAAATGGTGGCTGTTGGTGGATTTCTGACTTTCTGACCCTTTGAAAATTCATACTTGTGGTCGCACTGCTATTCCAGGTGCAAGGTAGATCACAGACCCCTATGGGCTCCCTGGCTGCGTTGACATGGATGAACATCAAGACAGAGCTCAGGTCTGTGATGTCTGTTTTGTTTCACTGGCAGTTGTCACCTCTAACAACCAGCTTCCCTCACTGAATCGCCCGGGCATGTCTCGGGGCATGGCAGAGGCCAGCACTTGGTTCCCAGTGGTCAGAAAGAATGAGGCCATAGTGTTATACAGCAGGAGATGGTCTAGGTGTGTGGATGGGAGCTGTGCCATTTGCCTGCAGGGCCACAGAAAAGGTCCTAACCCCCATCAGTTTCCCAGAGCAGCCTCTGATGCCTTACAGCAATAGAAGTCAGCTGTACCCCAACAGTGAGGGGAGCCACAGATGCAAAAGTAGAGTTCCATAATTCACAAATGTTAAACCAGCAGCATGTGTATCTCCCCCTTAAACGTGTACCTACCTCAATGGAAAGCTGAATGCCCAGGTATGCTATGTTCATCCTGCAAACAGTGCTGCAATGACCCCTGTAGCTAAGGAAGGAGAACTGAAAGGCTCTGTAAAAACCTGCTCCTGAGACTGCCTCAAAGATATTGACTCCCTATGGAACAGAGCTTTAAAAAACAATAAGCAGCTGTGTGTTGTACTCAGCTATTTAAAGTGACCTTAAAATGCTTGCTATCTTGCAGACAATAGGAATTACAAAGTAACAGGCAAGGAACCTGGGTCCCTTATTTTTCTGAAAGTTTTGCAGTTGCTTTGTTCTGACAAAGTAAATCTGTATGTGAATCATGAGCTTGCTTTAACTCTGCTTGAAAGGGCTCATCCTAAAACTGAGAGGAAATCCTGTTTCTAGCTCTCTGGTAAGGTTTGCTGTGCATCAGTTCAGTTGCAAAGAAAGCTATGGAGTTTATGAAACTTATTTTTTAAAAAACAGAATGTTTAAATGACTTTCTTAAATGCTAAACTGGCTGACTTTTAACTATCTACTTAGTGGCCAAGTGACTTTTTTCCTTTTTTTTTTTTTTTTTTTTAATAATTCCATTGATGCTGAAGTATTTTAAGCAGTATTGGTTAATGTCTTATTTATATTAGATCATTAAGCAGTAATTTCCCTTCCTCTACCACCTCTTCACCTCATGCTTTATATTTACTGAGAACAGTAGGTAACAAGGCAAGCCTGGCATATAACCAAAAAGGGTTTTTAGCTAGTGATTCATTAGTGTGTATAAAAATAGCTAACCTTGCTTAAAGGCACTTCTTCACAAACAAAAAGGGGTTCAATTACCATATCTCATTTAAAGTGAAGATTAAACATCCTTACCAGGACAGTGCACTAATCCCATGAATCCTATTTATGTCGAAATGTAGTGCTATTGGCAATAAACAGCAATTTGAGAAGTCATAACCCAAGAAAATAATTGTCAAGTGAATTTAGAGCTCCCTATAAATTAGCTCTTCGTGACTTCGCCAGTAGTGTTCAACAACAGAGTTAAATATTTGTATTAGGTGCTCCTGCCTTTAACAGACTAATTAAAAAGATGGAATTCTTTGATTCTATCTCAAATCATTTTAGTTCCCATCTCTCTCAGGCAAAGTCAGCTCTATAAATTGAGCTAAATGTATTTTTTCCTGAATAGAGACTTTACAGAGTAGCAATAAATTCAAGCACTGGCAAAGTAAATGCAGCTGAAGTACCCTTAATGATGCTATTGTGTAGTTGTTATGGTTATAATCCCATTACACAGGCCTTTACCTTGAAGGCTATAAATTCTTTGAGAAATTATTCTAATGGGAAAAGGCACTACTTAAAGCATTGTGTCTAAATATGACCAAAAAGGGGATGATTTAAGTTGGAAGTCACAAGTCACACAATCTAAAGTAATAATGGAGGGAAGATTAATTTTTTTCCTGTCATGCAGACCTCCTGAATTTGTTTTTCCTAAGTAACCACACTACAAAGCTGTCCTTGGGGGTAATTCTTGTTAGTTGCATCACAGATATGCCTGGAACTTGCCCTTAAGGATCAGGACCCTATTCTGTTCTACACCTGCAAACTTAGAAGACAGCACCTGAATCAAGAACTGTCAATTTAAAAACCTGACCCACAGCCCAGTGAAGTCAATGGGAGACTTTCCATTGATTTTAATGATTTGGTTCGGGAGCTAAGTAAGTATTTCTAAGACAAAAATCAATATTGTCCCACAGTGGTAATGTTTTCATGTGCTTCTATTGATCCTTTTGTCATAGATTACAGGATACCTTGGCACTGTCAACATGGGAGGTTTTAACAAATTTATTTGATTTATTAACACCATTTGCTTAACATCTGCAGTAGCGAGTATTTATCAAAAGTCAGCAAACAAAAGTTCAGCAGAAGGATCACCCAAAAAAATGCCTTGTTGCACAATGTGAGTTGAAGTTCAAAATAAACAGGTTTTCCTTAAAACCAGTTTATGTTAGAGCCCTAGACGGTGTGCTGTGTATAAGCTGGGTTTTCAGAAACCTTTTTTAATCAACTCTACCATCAGGTCTAAGAAAAACTCTTACCTTTCCTGGAGCATCTTAACTTACCTCCTTATGTGACAGAATATTGCTGTGACAGAATGGTTGTAAAATTATGCTAAAATTCTCTAATTAAATCCTCTAATTAAATTTAAATTGTCTAAGTAAATTGAATTTACTTAGTCTGACTGTTACGCTTTATGATTTAATAATCCATCTTCTTCTAAATAATTACAGTAAATGTTCTATTTCAGAAATACACTGCAATGCATTGCTGTGTTTGTAGCATCTGACTTACAAACAGAAGTCCTGGACAATATTTACGATGTGATTTGTTCAGTTGACAGCCCTGTCATTTTAGCTTTGCAACTTTATAAACCAGCTAAAACCCCTCAGTCACTTCTTGACAATGATTCTTTGGAGTCTAGGCCTCTAACTCAACTTGATTTTTTGTACAGTTATTTGAAAAATAAATAGTTCATCAATTAAACAATGATATAGTAGTAGTCTGGTGTACAGCTTTCCTACTATGTGACCATAATCTACTATTTTAGTACACCAAGCTCCTCCACAAGATATTACTTCTTAGTTTAGTAACAGTTACCAGAAAAATTCCCAAATTTGAAATCTCCCTTTGAAAAGATCTTTTTTTCCTGCAAGGATGTTTGAAACCTTTCAGAATTTTCCCAAGCCAAAACCAAAACTACAAGTTACACCTGACACAATCTAGGTTGGGTTACATTCATTCACGTTTTCCAAACCAATCTAAAATATAATTTGCTAATTGAATTATTAATAATTTATCACATAACCTGTTGCAGTATGAATATCTCTAACAGTTCAATCAATCATTAAAAAAAAAAGTGGACACCATGTAAATCTTATCAGGATCAGGAAAATAATGGGACTTTTGTTTACAAGGTGTCGATTGGTTTTAGAAGCTTTGATAATGACTCCAGACAGTCAATATATACAGAGACTTTTACATTGCCAATAGGAGCCAAACTAAACTATCTAATCTTTTTAAAATGACAGACAACACAATGAACTCTAAACTTAATCCCCTCCTAACTTTAAGGAGCAGTTTAGTGCTTAAAGTACTATTCAAACTCAACCTCTACATTTAAAAAAAAAAAAAAAATCATTAAGCCTCAGATTTAAATACACAGGGAAATTCTGAGGCTGGCTTTTCTTCCTATTGTGCCTGAGCAGTGGTCTGTGATGGACTCCAGGTCTGGGGGGTAGTGCGTCTTGGGCAAGGAAAACGACTGTGTGTCTTTTGAAGGCGACTCTGTAGTCAAAGCATCCAAAAAAAAAATCTGAAGCCTTAGTTTCTTCGTGTCTTTGTTGAGCAAATTTTCCTCTAAGGTTTTGAAGAAGAGATGAGGAATACTGCTAAACATTGCATTTCAGGTGACAGAATTTATACTGCTGCGTTCATAAGCTCTGAAAATGACCTGGCCTTTAAGAGGAAAAGGGAACTGTAAATGTAAAGCTTATATTAGACTGAGAGATGGGGGAGAAGGGTGGCAATGGCAAACATACAAGTTTCTTGTGGGACAGCATCTCCAGATGTAAGAAGATTTATCACAGGAGGCATGTTTTTCCTTTACTAGAGATCTATGAAGCAAGCCAAGACTTGTTTTAGAAACTGACACCCACCACAGTTAAACATTGCTCTAATGCCTGTTAATAGAAAGGAGAGATATATATTTGTTTTTGTAACTATCCAAGATATATAAATACAAAGATATATGAGCATATAAGATACATAAAATTACCTTTTATTTAACTTTGACAATTTTTTAAACAAATAAGAGGACTTTGTCCACTTTATTTCATGGCACCCCTCCTTGGCAATAGTATACTTCCATAGTTGCCTAATTAGTACTTCCTGAGTCAGAGAAAAGCTGTATGCTTTATAATGAAAAAAAAAAAGAAAGATCTTGGATCAGAACCCTGCCAGGTGCTGTGCTGAATGAAAATCCACAAATGCTAACTTATCTGGACTCTATTTTTTTTTCCTTCTTTAAATTTCTTTTAAAACTGTATTAGTCGTTCTAATAGATTGCCTCCTAAATCTGCTCCCATCTTGTTACTATGCATTTAGGGACAAGAACTGCAGAAATAATGGGAAAATCTGTGTTTAAGAGCTGCACAACTGGTATCCAGTTACAGCAGAACCTACAAGTGCCTATGAAATATACTGCAGCATCTTTTACTCTTCTGGGCTCCTTAGTACATGCTCTCTCTTGTGTCCTCTTTTCTCCTCCAAGTGTTCCCAAATGCATTGTGCTTGGGCAGTGCCATCGCAGATCAAGTTATAACTAAGGGTAGTTATAGGTGTTTGAATTTTTTTGTCTGTTTGTACCAGTGGTAGGAATGAAATAGTTTAAGAGAGTCAAATGGCCCCTGCTGGCATTGTGGACAAAGCATCCTTGACATGGGCCAGTGGGCACAGGACTTGTGGGCTCACTGCATTCGCAGTTGTGGACTAGCTATAATGCAGTGTATATAATGCAAACCCACCAGCCCCTCTTCACCCTGTCAGAGGAATAAGGACCCTCTGGCTTGGCTCACTGTGCTGCTGTAGTAACTGTCTCGCTTCTAGTCCCAAGGTGCCACCATGATGTGTGCCCTGGTGGGTTTGAGGCTGGCTTGGTGACATCTGCGTCCTGGGGTGCTGGATCTGTCCTGTTGTGTTGGGTCTTCTTTATGGTGTTTCAGTTTCAATTTTTGAAGCATCAAGCTTCCCTATTGCCTGTCACAGCCTCCCTACGTGATGTATGGCCCCAGAGAGGCTCAGCTTCAAGGTCGTAAGGATCCTGGTCTCCTGAATGGAAAGCAAGTACTCCTTTTGGGAGTAAATCTCAGCTGTGCTATAGTGAGTGAGCTTCCTAACAAGAGGGTAGATAAGGGCACAGAAAAGAATAGCAGTTACTGTATATTTAATTCCCAACTGTGCAGCAATTTCACGAGGAATACTTACCAGCTTTCCAATTTTTTAATTGATCAGACCCTTCCTGTACTTTGCCAGGCTGCATGCGTATTTATAGCCACGTAACACTAAACCAGGTCTGCCTTGTTTTCGTGATTTATAGGTTTTTTTCTTAAACAGGAAAGCATCCATTATCAAATGTTGTGAGAACAATACACTAACTAGAGGTTATTTTATATGAAAATATTGTTGATTGTTCCTCCTCTAGAAATCTCCCTTGGCAGCTCACTTCCTGCCAAATGAATCAGCAAAAGCTGCTCGTGGAAGTTGTTAATATATAATACAATCATCTAGTACCGTACTTGCTCCTTATCTATAATGTCCTTTTGTGATCAATGATTCACATCACCTTGTGATTACAGTCTCTGAGCACAAACAGTTTCTTAATATAAATTAATGGCCTTGGAATTTCTAAATAAACATTCCCTTTTGTTTAGTATCATTTCCTATTTTCTTACCAAAACAGAGTCTTATTGTAACTGTTCAGTTTTCAGTGGAAAAAGTGTTTGCGGATTGGAATGTTCTCAAAAAACAAGTGGAACCAGAGCTATTAGTGTTGATTTACAAGGTCTAACCTGCTATGTTAATTGAAGATAGCTAGGAACTATTACCAAAAAGCAGCCAGTGTTGTGTGACACTGTAAGTAATAGTTCCTGTATTCATTTACTGGAAAAAATATTTTCTCTTGAAGTATAGTACTATTTGGCAATGGGATTTTTTTGATCTTTCACAGTAATACAACCCATGTTATCTAAGCAGGAGATATTGTCAAGACACTTCCTTAAAATTTTTTTTGTTGTTAACACTACTAAATAGTTAGGCATGGGCTCTTAAGCAAAATTAATTCTGAAGGTTTCCTCTGGCCACGTCTGACTAGTAGGATAATTAAAATAACAACCATCAGGCGGGGGTAAGCTAATGTTAATTATCCTGTCTTGCGAACTTCAGTGAAGCACGAGTGGAGAATGTAGCAGAAGCAGAAGCCTGACCTGCAGAGAACTGGTACAAAAAGCTGTCTGATAATATTCCTTTTTTTAAGGCAGAGTTATTATTTATTTCACTTAAGTCAATTAGGTGGAATTCTAACTAAACTGAAATAAGAGCCTGAGAGACCAAAAATATCTGTGGAGACATTTAGTTTAATTAATTGTGAGCTAAAATGATCCAAGCTTATATTCAGACAAGGGATTTTTTTTCCCTCAAATCATTAACAAAATATAGGCCATGATAAAATGATCAACCTTTTGAGTGGGTTGTTCATGACCGTTTCAATTAAAGCTGTTTAGTTTGTAGTGAGAGTGGGCTCAGAACAGGCATGGTGTCTGTCATTTGCTGTGATCCACCTGACAGCAACTTGCCAAGCTGGGGTCACTTGGTCATTGCCAGTCAATGTCCATCGTGCATTCTTCCTAACCTCAAAAGCAGTTTTGATTTCTGCCTTGCTTATACCCCGAACTAGAACACCGAGTGGATCTCTCAGGAATGTTCTTCTGGGTTTTGTAAGGAATTGAAACACTGTGGTTGTATAAAACTAGATGTTCTTAATGTGGGGAGAAAAAAAGCCCTCCTGGTCATGACAAACAATGTTCTCCAGGGAGGTGTCTGTAATACAGCCTGACACTGCCTACAAGGACACAAACCCCTCAGGCTCCTGGGGCACATTTTTAACTCAGGGGTTTAATCATTCCTTAAAAGCACTTGTAAGCAGAGAACTAATTTTTTGGGTTTTTACACATTAGTATTTTATTCCGGAGAATGATGAGGAAGCTACTTTATAAGCTGTTATTCGATGTTATTAAGCAGTGTCTCCATCAAATCTGAAATTCAAATGCTGTGTTAAAATAAAGTAGAGGCATTTATTTAGTCTGATGTGTTAATTACTTTTTTGCATATTCCCAGAGCTGGGGCTGGGCACTGTTTAATGGTCTGGATGTTGCAGTGAAAATGAAACAGTACTTGTTCCTCAAAGGCACTGAACTTTATATGAACACATATGATGAGAGCGATTCCCCTCTTATTCTCGCTGCTGTCAGACAAAAGTGCCTCTGTTCAGCCAGAAGTCTCAATGGCTTTATTGACTTTTACAAAGATAACATCAGCACCAGCTGAGGATCTCTCCTGATATTTTTAGGCACTTGAAAGAAGTCAATGAAATGTCAGAAGCAGTTAGTGATGTGCTACCCTCCTAATGGGAGAGATATCTGTTATTTTGAGCAATTTACTATAAAAATAATGGTTGTAAGTGTGCACTAGAATGTTATATCCTCAGTCTTTACTTCAAAATTGTTATAGGCATTGTTATAGGCACTGTCTGAGTCTTAAATACAGTGTAATTAAAACAGAAAGCAATGCATTTACAGATTTTGACTAAAACTCACTTAAACACTCTGAAAAAGACATTACCCTGATGGTATGCAATATCTTGGTAGCATGGAGTGATCGGGAAAGTCAGCAGCCTTAAAGGAGTACATTTTATCAGATGCTTGCTAAAGAGATGTTTTAGTAGCAATGTACTGTAGAGAGACAGTAGAAATTCAATTCTAGAAAAGTAGTATTTTTGGTTGTAGAAGTGCTCTGAGTGCTAAAACAATTTTTAACACATTCTCATTGGCTTACTGTGTGTATATAATACCAGACAATAAGTGTTACTTTTAAATAGAGATAACAGTTTTATATGCAATAACCTAAAACATACCCTTATTGTAATGAAGTGCATTTGGGACAATTAAAAATCATATTCATTTGCAGCAAATGGCTGTGAATCATACACAGGGGCCTTCTACCTAATCTGGGAAGGTTATCTTATAGTTTCTAAAGGTTAATTTTAAATTTATTAATGTGCCCAAGATGTATTTAATCTAAAACCCTCCAGTAATTATAAAGATAAAAGCACAAGAAGTAGGTAACCACCATACCGTTTATTAAGATTATTTTAAAACTCTGAATTCATGCATGATTTCATGGTTTCATCTCAAAAATGAAAACTTCCAGGAATAATTTTTTTCTTTTTGTGTATATTGAATGAAGATGTTTACAAGGGTACCAGAGGCCACTTTTTATATAGAAAAGATTGCTGTCTTCTATGTGTTGCTGTCAGCTCATGCCAAAACTCTACTCCATTCAGCCCAGCCTGTGTTGTACGGAGTTTATTACTGAATTTTCTGTTCCTGCATAGCTACTCTTGCTATATTTCCTTGGGCAAAGGTTCCTGATTCCTGCTGGCATAGCCTTGAGCACTATATTAGTTTGAGCATCTCATTCCAAACTTGCAAGGGTGTATTTGTGGAAAATCATTTTGTTATGATGAAATGGGTCAGGCTGAGCTTGGTGTAGCTATACTGCTCATGGAGAGGTACAGGTATGTGTGTGTGGGTGATTAGAGGTATTCAAGGGGCTAGAAAAAGGAGCAAGAAATGAGTTAAGAGTTCCCGTCTTTCTCCTGGTAAATCTTCTACTCATCAAGGAGCTCAGGTAGCTGTTCAGGATAGAAATTAAATAAAACACTTTAAAATGCCTCTGCACCAAGGCAAAAGATGGCAGTGGTAATTCTAGCAGCTACTTTTCTGTCTGTCCCTTCCAAGAACCATTTGACAGGGGTGTTGCCACCACGTTTCATCTAAAAGTCAGGCACAAATGGGTCAGGCGCAAGGTAATTGGGAGCAGCAAGTGCTCCTAGTTTCTAGGGAGAAAGAGCTAGTTTGCAAGGGTCCAGTCTGTGGATGAGCCCAGGAAAAAAGGCAGCATCAGAGGAGGAGATGCCAGAGAAATGACTAATGCCATTGTTGTCCTTGTGGAGGATGTAAAGAGGAGACATCCAGGCAGTGACCAATGAAGTAATTTGTTATGGATGGCATTGCATGTGAAAATTATCTATAGTAATTCCATTTGAGGGTAGACATTCTCCCCCTTCCCTCTTTTCCATGAATCATTCAAAATGGTTTCCAGTCTGGCTGGGAAAGAAAATTAAACAAACCTGTGCTGCTGCTGCTGCTAATCTTGCACTGGTAATTTAGAAGAAAAAGCACACTGGAATTACACACCCAGCAAAGATGACTCTACTGCAGTATATGCTACTCTTTTTGTGATTGTCATGTGAGTAAAACGTATTTTTAAAGCCTTAATGGAGGCTGGCTAGATTCAAACCAGCAGTTCTTGGCCCTCTGGAAATCCATTGTGGTTGGGGAATAGTAGGAATTAGAGGAGGAAAAGGAGAAAGGACGTGGCAAAAGTGGTTTTGCTGTATGTAAGGCCCTGTGTCCTGCTTCACAATCTTGTTCAAATTTGCCTTCATTTCACCTCATATTCTGTACAGAGTTGTGAACCACTTTTAGACCTTTGGCAAGAAAGAGGTGTTTTGGCATATTTTTTCAATGGACAATCTCAGGATGATTGGAAAATTGTCAGCAGCTGTCTTTACTGCTCACAGGCCCTGAGGTTTCTGGCAATGAAATACGTCCTTCACAGAAACGATGAGAATTTACGCACAGAAAATATCTTCCTTTATTTCATGGACTTCTAGCAGATGCGTACTTTCTTATGCTTCTTGACCTGGTTGAATTGCAACTAGTACAAGTAAGATACTTCATAAATGATAATTCCAACTCTCCCTTTCAACATGGGGAGAATTAAATATTTAGGACTGTCATTGCTGATAGTCTGTTTAGCTGCAGCCTCTGAGCATGTTGTGAAGTGAGGATATACTTTTCTGCCAGAAGTTGATGAATGTATCAGCTTGTGTCATGTCACAGTACTGAATTTGTCCTTTTGTCTTCTTGCAACACAACTTTATTTCCTTGGACAAGGCAGTAGACTTTGGGCATGTCTAATCGTCACTGGGATTATTGAAGAGGTGTGGAAGAGCAGAAGACAGAAATGGAGAGGAGGAGCACAGGCTGGATGGACATGGGGAAGAATCAGGACCTCCTGCAGCAGAAAGGGCTTTTGGCAGCTATTAATGGACCCCTGCCCATAGATCTGAGTCCAGCTACAGATCCACCGCTATACATTAGATCCTTCTCCATGTTTAAGTTTTGCACAGGTTCAGCTCAGGCAGAAACCACTCCAGAAAGCCAAGCACTGGGGCCTGGTGTGATTTGATCTAACCCTGTACTGAGAACCAAGGTACCTCAACACCCACTTCCACAACTGAACAGATGTAACATCTGCCCGTTTATTTGTCAGTCATCTTTGTATTTATTTATTTCTTTTTACATGGTTTTGCTTTGTTGTTAAACTTATTTCTTTCAAGGCAGCTGTGATACCTACAACATTTGTAAACAGTTGCAGAGTACTGTTTATTTTCGCTGGTTTATACCTGAAGCATATTTCTGTGTGAGTTTTTGGGAAGAAAGGAAGAAAGAATTGTACCCAAGGTACCAAACCCTCTTAAAATTGCATAAAAACATTCACAAAAGCACTCTGTGTAAAGCTCCCATTGCTATGTCCTATTTTTTTGCAAGCCACGGTGTTTGGTGTAGATGTCCAGAGTGTCTCTGATTTAACTGCCACAGTGGCAGCAGATGTACTTTCTTATATTACTTGAATAAGCTTAAACATCAGCTTATGCAGTATAATAACTTTTGCAGTTTACTTTTACAGTATCACCTCATAACTGATAAATTAATCTGGTGCCTGTTTAGATAAGAATGAGTAGTTCTGCTATCCTTTCATCTGCATTCGTGTGACATCCAGTGGCTGGATAGGTCAATCACAGGCTCCTATTCCTTGCAAAAGGTGTAAAAGTGGCTCACGACTCTGTTTACAAGACAAAAGCGGGAATTAATCCTAAACGACTAATTACTTAATTTTGGTTTAAAAATAAACAGTTGATTAAAACAGCTTGTCCAAAGGAAGTCGTTACAGATATGTACATGTACAACTCATGCAGCCTTCAGAGCTCTTTCCCACTGCTACCGCAACTCATCCCCTTTTTCGTTCCCGTCGGGCACAGGGTAGTGAATAGTGTATTGTTCTAGATAGAAATGAATAGCTTCTGTTTTCCTGCATTTAGCTGCTGACTCCACCACATCTGTAAAGACTCTCACCAGTTTTGTCAAAAGCAGTACTGAGATTTGAGTGAAGTTTTAATTAAAACGTTTGAAATAACAAAAAATATCAAAATACAGTAAGTCTGACTCTGTTGCATAACATTGAATTAGGCTTCTAAAAAGTTGTTTAAATGGGAAGACCTAGAGTCTTGTGTTTGAAATAACTGCCTGAAATTAAAATAATTGGTGGCAGTTGTGCAAAGTATTTTCTTTGCCATCATCATAATCACAATGACTTGACAGTAGCACTGCTCTCAGCATCTGTAGGAGTTTATCGATGTCCTTTCCTTCCAGTATTCACAGAGGTAATGAATTAGTAACCAGTTTATTTATTGCATGTTCAAATAAAAATCACAGTTCTCCTAGAACCTTTTTTTGCACTGTTATTATAAATAGCGTCTATTAATGCTGAAAAGGAAGAACACAAGAACATAAATGTTTATCTGTTTTTCCAGTCTGCTTTATGAGCTCCATAACCCTGCTTAATAAATACAGCTAATTTCTTATGTATGCAGGCTTTTTACACAGCAAAATGAAAAAGGCATTTTTTAAAATAATATTTTTAATCTCATACAACTTAACAGAGAACTTGAGCATTGATATCTCTTGTCTGAGATGACCTTAAAATTGTGCTTTCAAACTGACTAGATTTCAGGCTTAACATTTATTGCTGGTGAACTATTAAAAGGATGTAGAAATATTTTCTTTGCCAGTAAATTTCCTGTTAAATAAATAAGACACACACGCAAAAAGACTGTGCAGGCCTGGGTACTGCATACAAGGCAAATGTTACCAGCAGAGACAGGAAAACAGCAGCTGTGCACCATTCTTGGACACAAAGTCCTCAGGAGTCACGAGGTTAGCGCAGGATCTGTTTTTTCATGCCTGGTTTTGCTGACTACAGAGTCACTTAGTCAACGATAATAATCAGAATAAAAGTCCTCTCTTGAAGTTAGACTAGTTTCATGCTAATCTATGGCAAACAAAGGCAAGTCAAATCTGTCAGAATTGTATACAGAAGAAAACAAAGATCAGATATATGAAAATGCCCTTGCTGAGATCCAGTCCTTTCAGCTGCCTCTTGGAAGCACCTTAAGGTATGCATCGTTTAGATAATATTATATTGTTCATGATGGATTTGCTCCATTCTGTAGCTGCTCTTTGAGTCAGCCGAATATATTAGAAAATTTGTTTTCCTGACCCTGAAATCTACCAGAAGATTAGTTTAATTTCAATGTGATTATCCCTAAATGAAAAAATACAAACCAAGGTCACCTACCCAGCTCTTTCACCAGGACAACGCTGTCTGTCACTGAAGGCTGGCTGCTGATTCTCTGTGAAGGAAGAAATTACTCTTAAACATGAAAACAAGCAGAAAAGTGCTCTTTTGTGTAGCAGTGTTTTTAGTTATAGTTTTAAGAATTAATTGGTTATTCTTAGATTTTTATAAAGGCAACCTCTTTTTTGATCAGAAAGAAATGAGTACATAAGGTTTCACTCTTGATATTCCTAAATATCTGACTATTTTAATATTTTTTCATTTGCAGCTTATGGCACCTTTTAATGGTAAAAGTGCAACTGAAAAAATTTCCTCTGCATATTCATGCCTAGAAAAAAGTAATACATTAAAGATTATAATGTTATGTGCCTAAGTATACTGTCAGTATCTGTAGAAGAGTTTTAAAAATAGCCTGCCTGGCACTGTAGGCATCAGATTGCAGTGACTATCAGGCTAAAGAAAGAAAATGTAATTTACCCTAAAAAATGTATGTGTCAATCTACAACTTCAGTAATTTGGTGATGGGGGAAAAAAGGGAATGTGGGAGGATTGTTACTGCATTTGAGTGATTTCTTGACGGAAATACTACTGCAGCAGTAGCCTGTAGGATTTTTCCTGTTTTCTTTCATGCACTTTGTAGGCATTTATCTACATCTGGAACAGTCCTTGTTGATTCATCTGAATCAACACTGAATGTGATAAACCCACAAGCATCGACAAGATATGCAGAGTCTTTGGTTCATTTGCTCATTAACCAGCTTCCAGGTGCAGTTGCACAAGGGCAGGAGAGATGATAAGTTTGATTACAGTAACTGGAAGGATGCCAAACACAATTGTAACTGGCTGGTGTCTGGAATTGGATGTATTTGCAGTTCTAAACTGCTGTCAGTTCCCCACTGCAGAAGCACACATTGCCCTGGAGCTTCACACTCCAGGCCTACTTCTTTATGCTGGCTTCCCACTTTTGTGTAGTTAACTTTGCCCAGAAGGCAGGTGTATCCTGCCTCCTAAGCATGCAAAACCTGAGAAATAACTTATCTTTGGCCACAAACCACCAAGTGTATAATTTAAGTAGAAAATGGTCTATTCCTTCTTCATTGGAAAGGCAGTTTTGCTCAACCTGTCCTGGAGGGCACTAACAAACAGCATGCCAGTTCCTAGAGAAGTGCAGCCAGTCAATGCACAAAAAGGTGCACTTTTTGGCTGTTCTGTTTTTACTCCAGTACCCAAGTTCCTGTCACCTGAAGAAAGGAAGGAAGGAAGGAAGGAAACTAGTTGGTGACTTGACTTTAACGCAGAAACCCCTGCAAGCTTTCTGTGTCAGGGGTCGGTGCTGCTGGCATCAGCAGTTAAAAGCAAACCAAACCACATAAATTAATTAAAACAGACCACCCCAAGAAATTAAGCAGGACTGCACCAAAGCAAATGGTTGGGTCCCCACAGTGCAGCTGTGAGAAGGGCATCCTGGGGTGCCCAGGCTTGGAGGGCCTTTTGCTTGCACCAGTGTGCTGAGCCAGGGATGGGATGAGAGGGAATGGCCTCAAGCCATGCCAGGGAATGTTCTGACTGCACAGTAGGAAAAATTTCTTCACTGTAAGGGTTCATAGAGTCAGAGAACCACCAGGTTGGAAAAGACCTCTGAGATAGGTGCTGGAGGGAAAAGGGTCGTCATCTTGGAACTGAGCTGCTGCTTCCCTGGCCAGAGAGAATCTGACCTGGGGGTGTTTGTTGACAGCCGACTGAACATGAGCCAGCAGTGTGCCCAGGTGGCCAAGAAGGCCAGTGGCATCTTGGCTTGTATCAAATGGCGTGACCAGCAGGTCCAGGGAGGTTATTCTCCCTCTGTACTCAGCACGAGTGAGACTGCACAACGAATCCTGTGTTCAGTTCTGGGCCCCTCACCACAAGAAGGATGTTGAGGCTCTGGAGCGAGTCCAGAGAAGAGCAACGAAGCTGGTGAAGGGGCTGGAGAACAGGCCTTATGAGGAGCGGCTGAGAGAGCTGGGGGTGTTTAGCCTGGAGAAGAGGAGGCTGAGAGGAGACCTCATTGCTCTCTATAACTACCTGAAAGGAGGTTGTAGAGAGGAGGGAGCTGGCCTCTTCTGCCAAGTGACAGGGGACAGGATGAGAGGGAATGGCCTCAAGCTCCACCAGGGGAGATTTAGGCTGGACATCAGGAAAAAAATTTTCACAGCAAGGGTCATTGGGCACTGGCAGAGGCTGCCCAGGGAGGTGGTTGAGTCTCATTCCCTGGAGATGTTTAAGGCAGGGGTGGACGAGGTGCTGAGGGGCATGGTTTAGTGTTTGATAGGAATGGTTGGACTTGATGATCCAGTAGGTCCTTTCCAACTATGATTCTATGAATCGTAAAATAGTTTGGGTTGGAAGAGACCTTAAAGATCATCTAGTTCCAATGCCCCTGCCACAGGCAGGGACACCTCCCACGAGACCACATTGCCCAAGGCTCCATCCAACCTGGCCTTGAACCCTTCCAGGGATGGGGCAGACACAGCTTCCCTGGGCAACCTGTGCCCGTGCCTCACCACTCTCAAAGTGAATAATTTCCTCCCCATGTCTAGTCTGAACCTGTCCCTCGTCCTGGGAGAAGAGACCAACCCCACCCCTCCACAACCCCCTTTCGGGCGGGTCTCTGCGGGGCGGGGCGGCCGCGGGCAGGTGGCGCGGGGCGGGGCGGTCCCGCGGCTCGGTCCCACCCGGCCGTCGCCTCGCCCGCCGGGCGCCGCCCCCCAAGATGGCGGAGAGCCTGCCCGAGCACGACCGCATCCTGCAGGAGATCGAGAGCACCGACACGGCCTGCGTGGGGCCCACGCTGAGGTGAGCGGCCCCCCCGAGGGGCCGGGCCGGGCGCTGTCGCGGGGTCCGGAATCGCCGCCCGCGGGGAGCGTGACAGCGCCCGGTACGGGCTGAGACGTCGCGAAATGACCTTCCCCGCCCGCCCCCCTTTCCTCCGGTTCGACGCGCTGCCGGGTGGCGTAGCCTGCGCGTCCGAGGGAAGGGGAGGCTCGGTCGTTGCTGCTGGAAAAGCGTCGGCGCCTTCCGCTTGAGCAGGGCCTGGCGGGGAGAACTGCGGGTGGGGAAGGTGCTGGGGGAAGCGGGTCTTTCATCTCGGGGCTGAGCTGGTGTTTCCCTGGCCACGGGATCGTAGAGTCGCCTCGCCTGGCGCCGCCTGAGGCTGTTTCCCCTTGTCATGGAATCGTAGAATAGTTTGGGTTGAAGGGACATTATAGATCATCCGGTTCCAACCCGCCTGCGATGGGCAGGGACACCTCCCACTAGCTCAGGCTGCTCAAGGCTCCATCCAGCCTGGCCCTGAACACTTCCAGGGATGGGGCAGCCACTGCTTCCCTGAGCATCCTGGGCTAGTGCCTCATAGTGAAGAGAATCGTCCTTACATCTAGTCTAAATCTTCCCCTCTCCAGTTTATACCCATTTCAGATGTCTGAAAGGAGTGGAAAAAGCATGGGCACCTGCCAAACCGGAGAGAGCGGATTGTGAAGTAGCGTGTTATCTCTTTGGGAAGATGCAGAAAGCCTGTGTGCAGGGAACTGGAAAAGGCGGTTTGTGCAGCCGGCTGCCTCGGGGTGGTGAGCACAGCCCTGCTGGCTTCTCCTGGAGAGGGAGTGATGCCTGCTGGAGAGCGTGGGCAGGGCTGGGAGAGGGCAAGGGCAGGGTACGCAGGTGGTGAACCTGATGGGGGAGACCTGATGGAAGAAAAATGTACATCACATGTGAAACGGGTAATTTTGCACTTTGTGTTGTATGATTTTGTGGTTAGCTGTGTATGCCTGTAGTGGGTCCTGCGGCGCTGAGGGCTGTGTGGGAGGTGGCAGTCTGGGCTTTTGTGCGAGGCTGGGGCTCATCAGTCCTCAAAGAGCCCAAATGGAGGGGTGGTGCAGAGATGATGCAAGGTCGGCTTTGGGTTCAACTTGGTCTTTGAGGCCAGCTCAGGGTGAACTGTGCTCTAATTTCACCTTGTGTTCATTGAACACAACCGGTATTGTGAATACAGTGTGGTGCTGTTGAAGTTGAGCATCATGAAGAGCTTCACTTGCAAGACTTTGTGAGCTCAGGTTGAGTGAAAGCAGCTGAGATGCTTTCACACTTGAGCTGTCTCTAGAGACAGCGTAACTGTGTTTCAGCTAACAAGCCTGGGCAGGTTGGAACTGATGTCTGCAAAAAACAGGCTAAACCAAAAAACTCAGCAACAAAATATTAAATATAATTGCAGTTTTGCAACCATCTCCAGTATGGAGCTTTTATAAGAGGAAGCTATGTAAGGGCATACAGAGAACCGGTGGAAGATGCATGTTTGGGAACCACAGGTGTGGGTGGGGGAGGGATATAAAAGGAGGAGGGAACAATATGAATCTCTTACATTTAAAACGTGTCAAAGTTTTAATAAATATAAATATTTAATTTCTTCATTTCTTTACATGTTCTTGCCCTTTCTTTTTCTATTTGTATCTTATCTGTCTTGCCTATATTGTTATCTTACTGACTTTTCAGAGGGGCGTTTTGCATTGCTGACTTGAAGAAGTGCACTGTTGGTCTGATTTAACCTATAGTGTTCATTTGCAAATCAAAGAAATTAGGCAAAGAAGGGTTACACCTGTCTGAGTGTTTTGAAAGGACTCTAGCCAACATCACAGAAATACGGTGCTACTTTATAAGAACAGAAATTTTTAAGATGAGAACTGTAGCTATCTATCCAGGCACACCTAGTAAAACTTCTGAATCAATGTGTAAAAGGGAAAAACTTAAAATCCTACATCTAATTTTAAAATCTATTCCACTGAACAGAAGTATGAACATAAAATGGGACATGATTTTCTACACAAGATATGGGGTTTATTTGCTAAGCAATATAAATCAAAGAAATGAGTTGAGTAATTCCATGCGCAGTTTCATGAGGCTACAATATAAGGTGATCCATTGATTTCCAGTCATGGAAGCCATTGATACCAATTCACGTAATGACTGAAATGACATTCATTTCATTACGTGCAATGGAACATTTTTGTAACCTGTGGTCTGTAATGCTGGGAGACTGTATCATTGTGAGATGAAATGAAGTACCGATCTACATACTTAAGTAGCAGAACAGAAGAAGGGGCTTGAGGTTAGCAGTTCAGATAAGTAGTATGAGGTAATACTAAATGCTGAAGATTGTAGGATATGCAAGATCTGACTTATCCTTAATTGTTCATATAAAGATCTCAGTATTTTCCTAATGCATCCATGCTTCACAAAGGAAGTATATTTTTTTTGTGGGCCCTACATAGATTCCATGGAAACACGTTTCTGCTCTTGTTTTTCTTCAGGGTTTTGTTTGCCAGTTTCGTGTAGCTGTCCCTGCCAGAGTGCTGCTTCCTACCCTACTAGAACAGCGGCAGCACTTGTGCTTATGATATAAGAGTTAATAGCATATTAGATCTATAATGGTTTTGTGTGTAATTTACAGGTAAGGAGCAACATACAGAGTTGTGATTTTCTAGTGCTGAGAGCCACCCATCTATAGGAATGCTGAAAGCAGGTCTTTTATAGGACGAATCAAGGCACAGCTAATATGAATATTTAGGAGAGTAAGTTAGCTCATAAAGATTTCTGTGCACCTCAAGAAATATCAAATACAATCTCTTCATGTTATCAAATTAATTTTCTTTTCAAATCTTAAGTGGATTAATTTACTAATTTTAAAAATGCTGGTATTTACCTTGCATCTCTAAATTTAGTGACACTCGCTGAGTTATTATAAGTGAGACTTAAATCAACTGTATAATGTGCCTTTCATTAAATAGGCAGGCTGTGTTTATGGCATGCCAGGATTAATTTTTTTTTCAGCAGACTGAAACTTTTATCAGCATCTTTCTAGCCTTTATGGCTACCTAAGCAAGATTAATGACAACACCTGTTAAAGGCTTGTCACTCTCACCTTTTTATATAGCATGTTAATATTTTATAATTCATATCATATACAGACTGTTGGGCTTTGCAAAACCAGAGAGAGTTGTCCGCACATTTGTCGTGCTTATAAAGGAAAAAGGAAAAAGAAAAAAGGCAACACAAAAGAAAGGCAATTCCCATGTACCTCTCCAAACAAAAACCAAATATATTACAAAGTTAATAACAAAAAACCATTCAGGCCCTGGCTGAACTCCATATAAATACATATTAACAAAATGTTGAGTCAGTTTTTAAGAGTTTTCAAACTTCTTGAATACTCTGCTGAATGCACCAATGTAACTAATAAGGTAAATTCTATTCAGAATAAAATAATTGACTTTATCTGCTGGTTAGATAGTTTTATGTTGGTTGAAGTAGGTCAAAGTGGAGCTCAAAAGCGTAGAAGTGTGTTTCTGCCAATGTCCTGATATGTTATACTTAGGAGTATCTTTGAGCTTGTGGTAATGTGTAATATTTAAAAGTCCTTTTTAAAAAATACATTAATTAACTCTTAAACTACAGCTTGATGATGTGCTGTGTAAGCGTATGGTAGAATTTTTCTAAATGCTTCATCTCCTGAGATTTGTATCACTGAGTTTGCTGTAGTCTATGACCACCATTCACAGATGGTCAGGAGTATCTCCATGCCGACAAACAGTTGACTAAACAACTAATACAAAAGTAAAATAAAATTAAAAAATTATGGAGACATCAGCGATGGCAGTTTTGTAGCTAAGGTGCATTTGATAAGGGGAGTGCTGTGTCTGTGGATGTATCTGTAAGTGGAATGTGTTCTGTGGCTTTGACTCAGTTGCAGCTCAGAAGTGCACCTCGGAAGTCAGTGTAAAAATGCTTTTAGCCAACTTCTCCGTTTTTCTGCTCCTGAAATCTGTCATCACCAAGCTGTCAGCTGGTAGGTGTTAGAGTATCTTCTCATTTTCTGTAAGTTGTGCTGGCCGTGAAACTTCTTTGCAGTTATTAGACAGCCTCCTGGGAAGACATTTCACTGGTATGTTATCTCTGGCTACAGGCAGTACATGGACAAGAGCTGTTGGGTTGATGCATTTCTGTCTGATGCTGCAGTATGCTGCAGTGACCTTCCACTGACCTAGGGCTACATTGCACTGGTTAGAGGCAACTCTGAGCCACCCTGCTGCAAAGCAAAATCATTTCTGCATGATGCGGCTTTTTCCTCATTTAGGTTGAACAGAGTTGGTAGGTGGGATGTAGGTTCGTTGTGAGCCTCATAAATGAGTATGGGTGAAAGGTTAGAAGCAGTTGATAACTCTTCAATCCTGAATGTCTGTCCTTATACTGCAGAAAAGCTAAAGGTAAAAGCATACTTCAGTAAAGCATCATTTGAGGAATAAGTTGAGGAAGCAAAGGTAGCAATAGTGGTCCAAGGAAGACTGTTTTGTCTTTCCTGATCAAGGTTTCTAAGAAAAGTCAGAGATAGAATTAAGGACTTAAAGTCTAATTCTGCTGCTTTTACTGAGTTGTGATACACTTTGCAAGTGCATGTGCTTTACGCAGACTGGGAGCCATAATTTGTATTTTGGAGATACACCTGTATCCATTGTGGGGCCTGTCCCCTGTATCCATTGAGGGGGTCTGTCCAAAGCCAAGTGAACAAGATGCCTAGAATATCCTTTGGAGTATGACAGCATGTTCTGAAACCTCAAAGTAACTTGTTTTACCAAAAGCATATGCTACATCTATTAGCAGGCATGATTTAGTTACATCATTCTGTATCTTTAACAGAACAGTTAGTAATCAGTAGCATAGGCAGTATGAATGACTTCTCTGGGTGTGGGAAGAGAGTACAGCACGGTCATATTTCAGCTGGGAAGTACTTTTTCTGAATACTTTCCAGTGGGCTGTTGGGATTTGTGGTATGGTTATCCAATGACAGTGTAGTTGCCTTTATTTTTGCCCTGTAGTCTTAGTTGTCTGGTATGATTATCTGAAGGCATTTTTTCTATTTTCTCATTGTTTTAGTTTCTGAGCCAGCAGTTTGCATTTTTGTCTATGGCTTAGTCTTGTTTTAAATACAGACCAAACATAAAAGGACTCTGAGATCATCAAACAGTGTCTTGAATCAGAACCAAAATGGCTTGATCATGTATTTCAATTTCAAATTGAATGCTGTTTTACAATATTATAAGCTGGTTTTAGGGTTTGAAAATCAGTAGTCTGTATCTTAATTGATTATATATCAGTTTACCTTTATTGTAGTAGCTAACTCCTGCTTTGCAAGTGGGTTGCTACGAAGTGAGGAGAATAGCCTGCTTGCTGAGAGCAGTGTATCCTGAAAAGCTGGTGGCTGGCTTGTAGTGTCAGTCACAGGGTTTGTCACTTGGTGCAGGATTTGTTCATATTCTGAGTGTTTTAAGTTGTAAGGGAATGATTAGATAAAGCAACTGTCTGTGTGAGTAGGTCCTTCACCATGCCTATAGCTGTGAAGGAGAAATATTCTTCTATCAGTAGTCCATTCCTCAGAGTCAAAACAGTGTAAGAAAAGCTTGTACTGTAGACTGATTATTCTGGCATTTATATGTTTAGTGGCAGATGTGCAGTTCTGATTTCTCAGTAAGCTACCCTGATATTTCAGGCAGATTTGCCATTGGTGGCAAAATATATTTTAGAAGAAGCTAAGGATTAACTTCCATTGCTGAAAGTTTCAACATAATACTGTATCTACTTTTTATAAGGCCTGAAACTGTTTGTGGGTAATCATATCTGCATTTTTCTGTTGTGCAAAAAATCTTTAGGTTGAATTGTGATAGTTTGTCATGAAATGTGTGTCTGAAATCAGGTTGTCTTGATCTTTTAAAATGTTTCTGCATCAGCTTCTGACTCAGTTCTTGCAGTATTTTCCAAATGGGCAACTGCCAAATAAATCTTTAACATGACTTGTAACCTATGTGAAGAATACTTCTGAAATAGCTCTCTCAGATTTCACAAGCATTACCAAAGAGCTTGAAATTGTTCCCATGTTTAGAAAACGTATTTCAAAATACAGTAAAGCTTTTAAAATAGAGAGATGGTGTGCTGAGAGATCCAGAATAAGTCACCTTGATGCAGTTTGTATCACTGTGTCTCATTGAGATTTATCCTTCCTGTCATATGAACGGCTTATTCACTGTTACATCAGTGAAATTCAGGAAAGCTAATTGTTATTTGTGTAATTTCTTCATCGACTTATTCCTCTAGCTGATTTTATTTAGTGTCTGCTGACCCAGATTTTGGACCCACCATATACATAGCAAATGCATAATTTTACATCCTTCACAAATGCCAGTCACATTCGTGCAGGTTTTTGAGGAAAGCCAAGAGTATACACTGTACTCCAGCTTTCTGTGTGTGCTACTGAACCGTTGCTCTGAGACTTTGCAGTTTCCTCAGTACGGATATCTACCTGAAGAGCATTAGCATAATTAAATTAAATATAAGCCTGTTTGTGACCTGTAAGTGCTGGAGCATTTGCGCCTACAAGGCTGAAATTACAGCAAATGCAGTTAAGCAAGTTTTATCATGTGCCATCTTATGGATTATACTCCTAAAATGAGCTCATGAAGGTCTATGAGGATTGATATTTATTAAATAATGCTTCTAAGAGAATGCCAGGAATGAGTTCGCAAATAGGAAACTATTTCTGTGGGTTGTAGTAAACTATTAAATAATAACTCATTCAAAAACATCAACCTAGTTTTGCATCAGCATCAAGTAATCACGTTAGATTTTATCTTACTGAAGGACTTGCTGTGGCTAGTTATGAAATTTAGCTGTTGCCAGTCTTTCTGGCTGTTATCTGATGGTGGATGAAATGCCCAAACCTAAACCCTGTCACCACACAGTTTGGTAAAACAATGACGACATGTTCAATTTGATGTTCAGCTTAAGGTATGCTCAACAACGCGTCTCTTCCTCGTCTTGTCTTTGCCTGTTAAGGAATTATTTGTATGCCTGACAACCTGTGTCCTGTGCAGGAAGGAGTTAACAGTCTCTCCTGGAGCCTGGCTGAAGCCCTTCCTGTACCTTAGCCTTTGCCAGTAATACCAAACTAGTTGGGAACTTAATCACTGACAGAGGAATTAAGAAGGAAAGAAGCACTTTTTAGAGTGTGTCAGCCCTGATGGAAAAACTTGAGGTCTGGTGGGACCTAAAAGCTATCTTTGAATAATTCTGCGCCAGCGACCTGCAGACAGAGCTGGGACTTTATGTATATAGATTTTTTCTTATATATATGAGTGGGATTTTCACTATGTCTCAGAGAAAGTAATTTGCTTGCAAAACTTGCAATTCTTCATGAATCAGAGTAATACAAAATGAATAGTGCATACAAGTAGTGTTTGTGCCTAGGGGATACTTTTGAGACATTTCAATGTAAAAAAGAATTGTTTAAACTTTCAAATATCACATACTTCAATTTTAATACCCTGTACTCTCCTTTAAGTCACAGGCACTTAGGTGTTTCTGTTGGTAGTGGCTCTCACTGAGCCTTTCACCGTTCACACAAGGATCTCTGCTCCGTTGATTACAGGAAGGCAGCCTTTTCTTCTGAGTTTTGGTTTTAGTTCATTTCAGTGTAGAAGGAACATAGTTGATACACTGTATGTTCGTTCTGTTTTATTTCATAAACTTAGGAAACTGTAGTCAGGTAGCCAATGTAGAGTTTCTGGGGCATCACCTTTCCCTAAAGCAGGAACAGATTTTCTGCCACTTAGTAAGTTTATCCAGCAGGCAGAGGACTGGAGTGAGGTAACAGAGTAGTAGAAGCAAGTTGCTTCAACACTGTTAGTTGCCTCCTAGCAGAGAGAAACACCATGAGTTACTTTTAGTTGGGACTTTTGTATTAAAACCAGACTTTTTTTCAAGTAATCTTTGAGTTTCTAAAGTGATCCTGAGAAACGTGCAGGCGCAAAAGATAGGTAGTACAGGCTGTTGATTTTCATGAGAAAAATACACGATGTTTTTCTACATACAGGATATATGAGCTCACAGAGTTAACAAAAATTAATAATAATAAATTATTTGAAAATATAAGCTTTGATTTTATGTTTGTGGAAGAATGTGACATGTCTAAGAATTACCTCATTTGAATAGAATACATTCTTAATCCAACTACTTTTGAAATTTTAGTTACTGGATATTTTATTTAATCTGGAACTTCTTGATTTCTAAAGTATTTACATCTGTGTATTGGTGGTATTCAAAGCCTTTTTGAAGTAACTAACTTAGACATTTGTGACATTAAATGTTCTGTTCTATTTTGATGTCTTGTGGAGGTTCCACAGAAACAATTGGTATGTACTTATCTTGAAGATTATGTCCGAAGTGCCCCAGATAAAGAAGACAAATTAGCTGTAGGTTGTAATAGATTGCCAGTTATTTCTGGGACATGTATAACAGAAATCTGATCAAATCTTTAAAAACTTAAAAGCTCACATTTTCATTGAGAAGAATTAATTGCTCCTAAAAATGGAACAATTTATATTACACTCTTTGGAAACAATAAGGGAAGATATGAATATTCCTATATGGACTTTAGCTTCTTGTTCTATTTTCTATGAAATAACATAGTTTCTGACTACGTCCACTGTATCCATTTGGGTGTATGAAACAGATGGCCAAACTCGCATTTAGTCATGTGGCGATAGCTACCATAGAAGTGAGTGAAACTGGAATTTTCTTTGTCTGTTTTATTACAGCACAAAATCAGAAAAATAAAAATAGTAGTGCAGCATTTGTTTTTTGGTTTCTTGCTTCATACATCAGTAAGTCGCACAAAGGCTTAGCAGGAAGAGGCATCTCCTTGGTCAGCAGTGTAAAAACAGGAAGGAGGAAGTCTATGGCAAATCTGGGTTTACTGATTATCAGTTCATGTTTCGCTGCAGAGGATGTCCATTAACAGCCATCAGCGTGATCCATTGCTTATCCAGCATGAACAATGACTGCTCTAGTGCTGCCACTACAGAATATGGACCGTGCTTATAGGAAGTAATGTTAACTAACAAACTGTACTCGGCCCTTTCCTGCTCATAGAAACAGGATATTATTAGTGAGAACAATTCACAGAAATTGCACATCCAGGAAAACCAAGCAAGTAACACATAACAGCTAAACTAAGATTAATAAAATCTTTTCTCTGATTAGGCCATAGCTTGAGTTCTGCATTGTTCTGGCATGTAATATAATCTTTTAAATAGAGCAGTGAGATGTAATTATGAACAAGGATGGCAGAACTGGACCCTGCGTAGTGCCTGACATAGAAAGACTGCTTAGATTTTAAGAAATGTGCTTATTACCATAACTTCAGTTGAATTACAGGAAACACCTGGACATTATTTTATAAAGCTTTTTAGGGTGCATGCAGCAACCTATATAAAATTACTCCATGGAAAAGTCCCTACGAAGTTTGCAGTTTGTGTAAACAGAAAATATCTTTGTGTATTGTAGGACAAAGGAAGTTTCTGCAATGTTTCCTGTGAAATTGGAGCTTAAGTGGAGTGTGTGATGCAATATTGAGGGCAAGGATGCCATGGTTATAGTCATAATGACAGGTCTGGTTTAAGGGCAGAATCTTAATTTGCCTGGCCAGTGTTTTGTGCAACTTTATTTAATGTTTGGGTTTTTGTTGTTTGTTTTGGTTTTGTTTGTTTGTTTGTTTTTATCAAGTGGGAAATGGAGGGAGAGGACAAACATCTACTGGGCCACTTCTTGCTCTTGCAGTGTGTGTATGGGAGCTAGAGGAGAGCACCTGTAGCCTCAGAACAAAATTAGCTGTGGTAACAAGATATATTTTCTATAAACATGATTTTTAATAAGCAGAGTTTCTTCATTTGGGAGTTGGTTTATTTCCATGTGTGTTTTGTTTTAATTATTACTTTGAAAAAGGGAATATGAATTTTATGCTCAAGTTTCTTTTTTTTGTAACTTGGTTTAACTGATCAGAGTGATAAGTTAAAAAATTATTTTTTTTCCCTGTAATGCTAAATCTGAAATTCTACAGAAGAATCTTTATCTCTTGCATCCCTTGCAGTTCAGAAATTGTGTAGTCAGGCTTGTGTTCCATGCCAGACCTGAACAACTGTTGTGCATATAGGTGTAATTCCCATTATCATCACAGCATTCATGGAGATGTAACTGATTGGCACTTACTAAGTGGTTATCAGTACCATGTAAGGAATGTGTGTGTACAGTGTTTAATTGCTACATATGTCTTGTGTAATCAGGAAATAAAAGACATTGTGGCAATGTAGGCAGGGGTGTGGAACCTGCAATTCTTCCTAGAAACGGGAGAGAACAGGGTGGGTTGGGAGTGTGTGAAAATGGTGGAAAACGATAAGTCATTAGTGAGGAGCTATGTTGTCCTGTAAAAAGATTGTTGTTTTTTTCTCTTTTTTTTCTGACATCTATTTTTTAAAATAGATGATCTCTTTTAAGTGTCTTTGCTGCTGTTAGAACCTTTTATGATCCATGATTACTAGGAAGAGAATTGTTCACTCTCTTGATGCTTCATAAGCTCAGGGATGTTTCTCCAGAACGTGGATTGCAATTAAAAATTGAATCATTGTCCATGAAAAAAAAAACCCTAAACACAAAATCAGTTCCCAAACCCTTCCAGGAACAGTAGATCTTCTGAAACCCAAAACGGATTTGTTAAGTATTTTTTATTCTTTACCTGATAGACCATTTTAATGATGATTTTTAATTGACAGGATTGTTTATCACAAACCAGGAATTCATAATCTCCTGCAACATTATTTTCTTATGAGAGTATGGAGCTTTTATTTTTAGTAAAATAAACTCTTCATGTTCATTTTTGTCTGAAGCCTAGGTACCACAACAATTCTGCTTACCATTAAAAAGTTACAGGTATTGCCATAAATATAAGAGATATAATTACTTTAGTTCACATTCTGTTTCCTGTTGCAATTCACTTTTCCATACTAAATTCTGATGAAGTAGATTACAGTGGAAGTTGTGTTCAAGTTTCTGATTATTCTCGTCTTCTAGAGGGAAGATGGCATAGATATGATGGTGGGGATGAGGATAGAAAAAGCAAATTTAGGGTGAACTGTTAATTTTTTTAGGCTCCTCTCCTTTGACACTAGTCTGTATACATGTCCTTTGCTTGCCTTTCCAGTAGTCTGGTCAATGTATTACATTAATTTCTGGGCTCATGATTTTCTTTTTGGCCTGTAACTTTGTATTTCCATCCCCCTTAGTGAAATGCTGATCCTCTTTTAATCCCATTTGCTCTCAGGCATTTATGGTATGTATCTTGGCTGTGTGCACAGAAATGATAGCAGAAATGTACTTTTGAAGCTGTACTGTTACCATTTCTGAAGAGATAGAGCTATGCTAATGACTTAAAGTGATAATGCATGTGTATGGAGTTGCCATTATATAATGTATCATATCATTTGAGGATAACTGATTTGAAAATTATTATTTTGTGAAGGGTCAGGTGGAGTTGATGGCAGGTTAAGCTTTATGGTTGACTGAAGCTTAGCTTTCTGGAGATTAGCGTCAATGTCTGGTATTTTTGTGCATAGAATGGTGCCCTCTGGTGCTTCAAAAGATTTTTACATATAATCATAAAAAAATTGTCAATAGGACCTACTAAGTACATATTTTTCATGTTGTGTTTTAGTTTTGAAAATAAAGTTGTTCTGTTTGGTTTTTTTTTTTATAAAGTAACATTGTTTGATTTTCTTCAATTGGAAAATGTTGCATGTCTGAAAATTCTCCTTCACTTTGCATTGAGACCTGAATTAAAATCTGTTTATGCTTGTCTTTCTCCCTTTAGCCCAGCGGGTAGGAATAGATTGAGGTAAAAATATCCTTATTTCAGTAACATTGTGCCAATGACATCTTTCTCCTAAATTAGTTTAAGCAGTCTCTGACTATTCCCAGTTCATTTTTCCTTCTTCCGAGTACTTTCTGCAGTCTTACATTTACCTTGTGTTATGGCATTAATATGACTCATTACCCAGTTGTTGGGATGAGTCAGGAAATAAAAGTCTGTCTATATACAGAGTTCTGGGAAATATGGACAAATAACCTGGTGCCCTGCTTGTCCCATCAGTTAGGGTGATTTGCAGTACTGATGTCTAACTAGTCACTAAAGTTAATGTTCTCTCATTCCAGATTGTAAATTAGGATGTATATTGTGGGAGGTTGGGGGTTTTTTTGGTGCCAAAATCAAATACAAACTTCTGTCTCCAACATCAGCAATTTTTCTCCTCTTCCCCCCCCCCCCCCCCCCCATGGAAGACTCATGCTGAGAAAAAGCTTGATTTCAGAGTTTTGTAATGTAAATCACTGCTAGCAGTCTATAAGTTCCTACAGCTGTATACATTACAGGTTGAAAGCAGCTGTAATACAACTGATCATGTCTTTTGGTTGTGTTCAGTTCAAATTTGTGCTGTGTTACAGACCACTGGCATCCACTTCAGGGGCCCCTAAAGCTGGAAAAAAAAAAAAAAGCTTCCTTGAGGTTCTTCATTCAGAAGTGTATAAATGTAAAACAAAATTTGAAAGAACTATGTTTTACACATGTAAAATTTCTCTTGGTAACCTGTGCATGTTTGACCTTGGTTTGCTGGAGTATGTGAAGCAACTTAAAGTGGGAGAGGTTTTGAGGGTAGACATAATTGCTTGTAATGGTCATCTTCTGAGGAAATGCATCTGGAAGGGTTGCTTCTTCCTCACTCTCTTCCTAACAGAACTAAGAGCATGTCTTGTAAATTCCATTAATTTTGTCTTGTAATTTAAAATAATTAGCTGTAGGGTGCTTTCAAGATTCAGTGTCTCTCTCCAAGATATTGCAATATTGTGATTTGTCTGCCTGATAGTTTAACTTTGAAAAGTGCAGAATTGCTGTCAGGATTGTTTGCAGTGCCATAATCTGTCAAAATGTACACCTTTAGATAGTTATTCAAAGGCAGTGATTACATTTTTTAGCTAAGTGCAGGTAGATTTTGAAATGCATGCACAGAAAATAAGCTTCGGTATTGGAAATAAACAATTCTGTACTGTGTTGATATCCCGTAATAGGTAAATCAGGCATGCAAAGCCTTAGTTGTGTTTGAAGTTCTGAGAAAAAGCCTAATTTCTGTCTGTGGCCAGAGATGGTGTGGTTTTCTTGGGTACACTTATGCTTTAAAGAAGACCAGTGCTTTAGGTCAGGTTTACTTGCCCCTGTAAGTAGCGTGTATGTAGTGTCCTATGGATACAGCATCTTTAGACAGTTAGTAAATATGTTTAATCACTCTTCTTACTTATCACCTAGATCAGGAAGTTATGATACAAAGTGTGGATTTATTTTATATACTGTGATGATTTATTTCTTTAAAGGTGAGTAGCTGTGTCTTAGGAATTTTGACACCAGTGTCCTGAAGAGGGTTGAGTTGTTACTGTTCCCACAAGATGGAGCTGTCTACATATGTAATTAATATGGAAGCTATACTCCTAGTGAACCTTGAGGGGGCCCGTCAAAATGCTGTCATAATAACACAATGATCTGTTATCTAGTATTTCTTCAGAAAACAGTATAATGTAGAACATAAAATAATAACTCTTATTTTAATAAGGTAGGTTAAGGCAGTGTATGGAACATACACAGTATTGATTCCCCCCACCCCCACTTTTAAACACTTATTCCTTGTGTGTTTGATTTTGAGTTAAATACCTTGATAACACCCCTGAGAATTATCAATCAGTACTTTATTTGTTATCATAAAACTAAAATATAAGTAATTTTAATACTGAGAAAAAAAATACTGATTTTTATAACAGAGAATACTGTATCACCTACACTACATCCTATGTACTTTCAGAATTTCTGACTATGTTATCTGGAATTGTTTGATGACATTTTAAAGAGAGATCTCCTGATTGTAAGTAATTTCTGTTTCTCAGCATTTTGACAGCAATAAAAATCAATAAAAAGGTATCAAGACAGCCATGCTCAAATGCAGCTACTAGATACCCCAAAATCATCACACAATAAAAGTCCCAAAATACAGTGCGTTGTTACCACTGAAGAAAGTTTGGTAGTGCAAACTCAAGTATGGAGTTCCTCTTGCACCATCTTGTATCTCATTTTAGGTATATTTGGTCTATTGTGTTTTGCTACTGTTTTCACTTACAGTTATGTTACACAACTTGCAGTTATTAGTACACAGTGATTGACACAAGTCTTGTATCTTTGTGATAATGATGCTTCTTTCTCCCTTCCCTTTGACAACACTGGAAGGAGACCTAAACTCAGAGACTCTTTCCACCCTGAAATGACAAGCTCAAGGAAGCAGTAATACATTGAATGCTTTTTCTTTTTTTTTTGCTTTAGCATCCACTGTGCTGTAGGTGCTGTAGCTTGTACTGTGTATTTTGGAGCACTACAACATTAGTTATGGGACCTTTTTTCTTGTCCCTTCCCTGCTTCTTTAGACCTAACAGTGATATGGTCTATGTGCTTCCCCCTGTGTCTTCAGATGCAGGACGTTAGGTTGCCTAATGAGAGCTCGCTCAATGCTGACTGTGTGTTTTGCACCTTTCTTTCCTCTCAGACCAGGTTGCTCCAGCCAGCACCAGGCTCTGTGTGCAGGTGTTTCCCATGGGCAGGTTTGGGTCACTCATGATCTTTCACCACAGACCTTTAAACATCGGTTGTCCTGGGCAGCCTTGAGGGGCGCCTTTCTGGCAGTCTGATGGGAACCTCTGGCAGTCTGACTGTCACACATTTGCAGCTTCCAGCAGTTATTTCAAACTGCAGTGGTGGAAAGGATGAGGGGTGTGGTTTTCCCTTTGCGAACTACTACATGGGTCAACAACCGTGGCTTTTACCCTGGTGTGCTTTGGAGGAAGAAGCTTGCCTTTTAGTACCTTAGCCTTATTTTCCTATAAATCATAAGCAAATGAGGGATATTCAAGGAATATTTTATTGAATAGATTTTTCTCTGGGAAAATACCTATAATGAGCAGGCTTTTGGGAGCTGCCTTTCTTCCTTTGGTGTGTAGGACAGTTTACTATTTCTCTGATTTCAGTTGCTTCTCTGAGTATATTGTCCAAGGTCAAAAGGAACTCAAAAAGGATGAAGAATCTAGTTAGAAGAGTCTTTTCAATCTCTTCTATATTCTTTTCTTCCTTGAAGGATCACGTTTTTGTTAGATAGTCATCTAGAAGTTTGAATGAGTGATAATAATGCCAAATCTTGGCAGAGCGCAGCTGCCTGGTTACAAAGATGATCTTGAAGTGTATGGGAAGTCAGACTTCTCTGAGAAGAGTGGGAGGGACGTACTTTCTCTCTACTCAGGAGTTTTAGAGGCTTTGACTCAGCGTTGCCTGGGTCTTGACCTTAAGACTGTACTTCTGGAACATCATACTTCCCCCTCCCATCTTAAGATTTTTTAATTTTTTTTTTTCTAAAAGTTTTAAAGCAACTTATTTTTATGGATTTCTAGAGAAAACTTTGCAATTATGAAAGGAAATTTGAGGCTAAAAAAGGGCAATTTAAAGATGTTCAGTCTCCTGATATTTTTAAGTGCTTGTAGTTTGCTGTACAAACACATTTGTATATATGTGATTATATCATCCTTGCATTGCTGTTCTCATTCTATCTGAAAAGCTGCTTCAAAAGTTATCTGTCTTTGCTTTTCTTGTTATTTGAAGTTACTGATTAAATTTTGGGACTGCCTTTGCCTTACGTTTCCTGGGAGACCTCATAACTTTGATTTCCAGCACAGTTCTCCATAATAACCTCTTCCTCTGCTAAGTCTAAAGCTTTAAGTTGCCTCCATCTCCTTTGCTACCTCTCACACTTGGGAGTTTTTCCAAGCTTTTTCTGACAGAGCTTAACAAACTACACCAGTAATTTCTCCTAGAGTCATGTTTCCTGCTTGAGCTTTTCAGTGTATGATTCAAACAATTAGTAAAGTGAAACAAAAGACTGATTTAGCCTTTCCTGAAAGTTAGATCCCATTGAGGTAGCAGCCTTAGGCGTATGCGTGTCGTGGGGATTGCCATCCGCCAGGGGTCCGGCTGCTGCTACACAGCGCTCCTGTCTTTCTGGCTGGAAGCATCCAACCTTGATTTAGTTGGATAACTCTGATGTTAGGAATACCAGAAAAGCAAATTTGTATGTTTGCACTTCTTTATATTTAGCGAAGAGTGGAATTTGAAGGAGAAAAGCAATCCGTGCTATTTGAGGTGTCCAGAGAAACTGATTCTTTTGTACCCGTATTTGAGCATTAAGGCATAAATAACAGACCAGTGAGGCTCAGGTCAACCATGATGTAACTAGTTAAGCACCTGGATTAATGCCATAAGGGCTGGATTCAGTTGTCAGTTTTGTGCCATCTCTCTTTTAATGCTGGTTTTGGTGGAGTGGCTCACAAATGGTGCCACCATAACATCTTGTTTATGTGCTTTTATTTTCTTTTTAAGAGAGAGATTTCAATAAAGATACTTACATGCTATTTTTAACTGGGAGGGAAAGTGAACTTTCATTTTCTTATTTGTATTTAACAGGTCTGTATATGATGACCAACCAAATGCACATCAGAGGTTTATGGAAAAACTAGATGCCTGCATACGTAACCATGACAGGGAGATAGAAAAGATGTGCAATTTTCACCATCAGGGCTTTGTGGATGCTATTACAGAACTCCTTAAAGTTAGGGCTGATGCAGAGAAATTAAAGGTAAGGAACTAGTTTTTCCAAGTTTCATATATCATTGTGTTTGAGTTTAAAAGAAGGAACTTGACTCTTTTACTGAAGAATAAGAATTTAGTGATTATCACATACACTCTGTTTACAAGAATTTTGTAGAAGTGGATTATTTAGGATTTGTGATTATAGCTGTGTTGCCTGATCCAGTAATTTACATTTACAAAGCTGAATATTTCATTAGCTCTAATTCTGATTTTTTTAAAATCTGTTTTCAGAAAATGTTACCAAAATTATCTTGCCCTTTTTAAAGGTTTTCTCAGAAGCTAAATAGCGAAAATGGTAAACCCAATATTTCTTATGTAGATCTTTCTCTAATCATGCATTTATAAGTGAGAACATAGAAAAAATAAAATATTTATTAGAAAAACTACTGCAGTTATGCATGAAAAATAAATTTTCTTTAGTCTGTAATGAGTAGGAGAGTAGGTGGAGTTAATAGTTTTCATTAGAAATGAGAACGAAGATTTACTCCCAGATCGAAGTGCAGAATAGTGAATTATGAGATCCGTCCCTTTTAGCTCTCTTTACACTTTTGAGAGCAAAATAATGCACGCCAGACAGAATGAGCATAGTTCATCAGAGGTTATGATTAGAAGAGCATTATATAAAGGATATTCAGATAACAAGAGACCAAATACAGCGTCAATGAGGTCATTGAGCATCTTTGTTCAGAAATTAATGAGATTTTTAATAAACTAGAATGTGCTTCCTTATTATGATGACCTAATGAGTCACTTACTATGTGGGAAAATCTGAGGTCGAGCTTTGCCTGCACCTGCAGCATTAAAATGTTGCTGTGGTTTGGAGATTTCCACGTTTGATGTTAATCAACCACCCAGTGTTTGCATTCAGCAAAGTATGAATGTTTAATTACCATAAAATGCAATCACCATTTCTTACAGACAATGAATGGCCCATAGAGCTCATTGAGGTTATCAAAAAGGGACCAGTGGTCAATTGGGTCAATGATTTGAATTGTTTGACAGACCTACAGAAACAAGGAAAGTTCAAAAATCCCAAGTAAATTTGAGAAGTTTGCCACAGAATCTGTTAGAAAGAACTGTCATAAGTAATTGAAGTTAACAAAAGCCCTTTGCGATCAAAAGTTCAAGTTCAAGCTGTAGAGTTAATTTGAATTTGCATTTCTTTGTTCTAAGTTTCTCATGAAGCATGATCTGATTACAAGGGTGAGCAGTCACATCAGGGCAATATATGCATATTTGTCTAACAAAGGTGAAATTATTTTTAAGGTCCAAGTTACTGATACCAACCGAAGGCTTCAGGATGCTGGGAAAGAGGTGAGAAAATGGTGCTCCCTATAGGGACATTATGAATATGAATATTTGTAGCAAATTAAACTTACTTGCATAATTTAATTGTGATTTTTTTTTTTTTTAAATCTCTAAGGTAATAGCCCAAACAGAGGAAATAATCCGATGTAGAGTTCAGCAACGGAATATTACAACAGTTGTGGAAAAACTACAGTTGTGTCTTCCAGGTTAGTCACTTACAGCTCAATATGATGGTAGATTAAATAAAGTAAGTAGCAAGAGCCAAAATACAAAATAATTATATTTTTTAAGTTAGGGTCCTGTAACGTCAAGTTTAACAGCAGAATTAGTGGATTTTAAACAGATGTCCACATGTAGATTCCATGTCTTTTACATTTGACATAGTGCAATTATGCCGCTTTGTGAAAAGACAGTGAGCTAGATATAAACAATGCAAACAATGTAACTACATGCAGCTGTGAATGATGTGATTTTTTAATATGATAAATAATGGGTTTGTGGCTGAAGAGGGTGGGGTTTTACTCTTTGAATTCTATGCAAAATACTAATGATTCTGTTTCAGTGTTGTACTTTTAGCTCTGTATCAATACAGGCTTTTTTTTTTAAGGAAATATAAGGGCTCTAAATTACCTCAGAAAGGTAATATTGTAGGATTGCACACACCTCTATAAGGATTTTTTCCTGTTCGTGGCATTGACGTAAAACAGATTTGAGAAACTTTCTTTGTAAAGTTTTGTTGTTGATTTGTTACGAGTACAGTAGGTGGTACTGTTGCCATGTAATGGAGACAGCTCATAGACTGGTAATAGGGATGAAGTTATGTAGTAAGTGGATGAATATACTTGAGGGAGATATATATATATACTTGTCTAGTGCTTTGTTTAATCATAATTCTTTTTCATTTAAAAGCTGTTTTAAGAGTTCAGTTCTTTAGCTGCCTTCTAGATTTTTTTTTTGCTATTTTTATCACATTTATGTTGCAATAGGAATTCAATAATGTAAATTTAGAAGAACCTTTTCTATGATTTATTTTGTCCTTTACAATATATATTTTCCTCTTTTATTAACTAAAGCCACAATAAGACCAATGGGTTAATCTGCTTGTTTTTTTGCAGTACTGGAAATGTACAGCAAACTAAAAGAACAGATGAATGTAAAAAGGTGAGTGAGCTTACTAATGAGTAAAATACAGCTTTTGTCAATAGAATATCGAACTCTAATGTAGATGAGTAAATAGTCTCTAAACTACAAGTTCTGCTGCTTGGTACCTAAAGTTTTCTTAATACCTTGTCTGTGTTTCAGGCATGGCACTGCAAGTGAATAAATGTTGTATTAAATATAAGAGCTTCTAGGAGCTTATTGATTTTCAGAAAAATAATGTTTACTTATATAAGCATGACATGCAGTGAAATTCTGATTGCAAAATATGAACTAGAATGTATTTTTTTCAATACTTAAGACAACTTACGAAGCAAGATCCATATGGAGTAAAGATCTTTGCAGAGTCTATTAACAGCTGATTAATCTATCATGTTATATTTAAATCAAATTCATAATTCAAGAAGAAAGGTTATTTAACTCCATATACCTTTTTTCAGACCTATTTAGTATCTCTGCTAATCTTTTGTGTACATGGGACTATGAGAATGAAATGTAGAAAATGTGTTGGGTTTCTTTTCCCCCTCTGTGACAAACTGAAAAAAATTTAAAACTGTAACTAAAAATAAACTTCTAGAATAGTGATTTCTAACTAGTACCTGATCGGTTGCTCCTTCCTGTGCTGTCTTCACTTTCCATCGTCTGAGAGCGCCACTCAGTGCTGCTGTAACTCCGGTATTCCCAGTTCTTGCTCTTTGGCAGCTTGGATGCCCCTGCCCCCCTGTAGCTGTCACCCTGTCCCTTTGGGGTGACTGCTGCTGCCTTGCACCTCATGCACATCTACCCCAGGAATTCTTCTGCTGACATTTTCTTCTTCCTGATTTCTACAGCATCATTTCCACCATCGTGCCTGCCTGCTTTTCATACAGCCTCAATCATGCTGGTTGCTCTGTCTTCCTTTGCTGGATTCCCAATCATTGTCATTACCTCTTTGTGTGCTTGGCATCACTGCAGCGAGCTCCTGCAAACAAGTCTGTCTGGATCTAACTGTTTACATTTGGGACTAGCTATGTGTAGTCAAGTGTCTACAGGGCTACTCTGTGATCTAGATTTACTTTTGGACTCTCTGGATTTCTGGATAGCAAACACCTCTTGCCGTACCGCTGGACATCTGAAAATCCTCAACAGTGGCCATTGTGTCTGAGCAAATTGGCTCTTAAACCTCTGTGCAGACATGTCCAAAATGTCAGATCTACTGTACACATCAAATCAATCAGCACTGCAGCAAATCTGGCGGGTCTTCGACAGTGGTGTCCGAGCTACACGATACTTGTGCTGCCTGGGAGGTCTGCAGAAATGTAAGAACTAGGAGAATAATCTAGTAGTTATGGCACTATGCCATCTCTTATTACAATCAAAACTTGCTAGATGGGAGCTAGTGTGGTAGATCTTGTTGCTTGACTGCTGTACACTTTCCTCTGAACAGAACACTGTTTTGACATCTGCTTAAGAGTAGGTAGCCACGTGTTGTTGCAGTGCTCTTGGAGCAGCTCAACAAAAGATGTTAACAGTCTGATGCCCTTGCTGCTTTGGTCAGAAAACAGACTGCAGGTTGTGCTGTCTGAATGGTGCTGCTTCTTCAAGGTAGTCTGTAGTGTGTGCTGTGCTTCACATGTTGAAAAAGTGGAAACGGTGGGGTCTAGGCCTGCATTCTGCCATTCTCTTGCTCTGTCACACAAGACAAGCAGTATCCCAGTTTTAGAATTGCAAGGGAAGTTATAATTCCTAATGTCGTCTCACTTAGGTGAGATAAAATTGCAGATGGCTTTTAGCATTTTAACTCCATTTTTGTGAGTAGTTTTGTAGAGTCCACTGATGGTTGATGTGCTTTCTGAGAAATTATCAGTACTCTTCAAATCTAAATGTAAATTTCTATATATTTAAGAGATTCAGATCTGATAGTTTTTCTGTAGAAGGAGTTGCCAGACAGGAAGCCTTAAGTCAAAGGACAATATACTGAATTAAGGGGTTTGGACATGTCATTGTCGTACCATAAAAAGATCTAAGAGAGAGGAGAGATGCCAGAGCTTTGATCTACCATGCCTTGAAATCACATGGAGTGCAGAAGGTTTAGACTCTGCTGCAGGCTACGTCTCCAGCTCATGTCTCTTTCATTAGCCATGCTACAGTTACGGCTTTGCCTGTGACTGACAATTCCCTGTAATACAGCCTAGAGGTGGCTATCCCCGGAACCTGCAGGTAATTCAGATGGTAATTTCCTTGTCCCTCAGAAGGCAACACATCCAAAGAGTGAGTCTGTCCTGGCCTTTATGACTAAATGATTAAGCAATAGCAAGACATCCATAGCATCAGTGCAAAGACCTGATGGCTGATGTATGCAGGTACAAGGAATTTCTAAACTGGCCTTCTTGAGTTGTGCTGTGAAGCGGTCCTGAAAGCATCAGAGAGGGGAGCATTCACGATCCCTGTCTTAGCTAAACAATGAGGAATGTTTATTTTTGGCAAAGATAATTTTTCTCATAAACCTTCACTGAGGTTTGTTAGTGCAGCAAAGCTTTTGTTGTTCTTTTTAAAAAAGACTTATTTTCTTTTGACTTAATCTGTTTGCAACCTTTTAAAATATTTTCATTGTTACATTGTCTTACAGTCTTCCACTATGAATTTCTAATGTTTAAAGGAAGGGAAGAAGAATATATATTCTATATTTTTGGGGGACAGTTGTTTTGGGATAAAGGTTGGAATTCCATTTCCTCATCTCCATGGCAGACAGTTTTTTAGGTAATGCAGGATTTTGGGTCTGGAATATGTAATGGTTTATGCAGATGGAATGGAGGTTTACTGGGTAGCCCAAAAAGCCATCTGTTGATAGCAACTTTTGATCCCTACGAACATGGGCTACATTTGAACCGATGACCTAGGGGTGAAACGCTCTGTATCCTATTTATCTGTCTCCTGAGCCATACATAACACAAAGTGACAAGAAGTGTAGTTGGGAGAGGAAGTAACTGCGGAATCTGCTCCAAACAGACAGGATTGGCCTGAAAGAGTTATGGAGGTTTTAAAGTCTTTGCTGAGGCAGCACTGGGAAGATGTGTAGTTTCTCCACTGCTCTCCAAAACACTTGGTGGGGGCTATGCATTTAGACTGAACTACCTAGGTCTTTAATTTTAAGTCAGAGATAAGATCACCACACATTGTATACGGCTATGTTATTATGATCTGTGTGTTTGGATTTCGATGTGTGTCTGTGGAGAAAGTTCCAAACTGCTTCAAGAGATTGTGGTCTAATTGGGAATTGTTAGAACTGGTGGTTTTGCAAGTCTTCCACAATGAGTATTACAAGAAAAACCCCAAACCCACCATACAATGAAAAGGAAATAAACTGTTAAGTTTGTTGCCAAATCTTCTTGAATCTACTGTGAGAAGGACTAAACAAAGAGTATGATGTTTCAGAATGAGCTTTTTGACCTGGAAGACTTGGATTTGCTTTCTGACCTCACTATAAGCTTTCTTCTGAACTGTGGGAAAGACAGAGTTGATTAGTTATTTAGGTTACTAAATCTCACTGAGACAGTCATGCAGCCTTTCTCTGTATAAACCCTCCAATCTTTCAAGTAAGCTTTAAGACATAAAGGATGCAAATGGGAAAACTTCAACATTTATATAATTTGGTTCTACCCATGTTTGTATGGAAAGATATCAAAACAGTTAAAAACAATGGAGATTTGATTTTGATTTTCTGCATTGTTTTGGAACCATGTCATGAGGAAGCACTAGATTTTACTAACTGTGAATCAATACTTCCCAGAGGTACCATGTAACTGGATAAATCCACCTCATCAAAATATGTTTGATACCGAACTGTCAGCTGCTTACTTTCTCACTGTTCTCACAACCCTATTTGTTTGATAATTAAAAAAAATATATTTATTTTAAAAAAATCTCCTGCGACATCATTAACAATGAAAGAGGTATTCCACAGATCTTGGTCTTTTCACACAGCAATTCTTTAATCTGATTTTCAGAGACACTGAGCTCTTAACTCTCTTTACAGGGGTTTCAGAGCTAGTACTGCCTTGATATTGGTTTGTGCTCCTTTCAGGCAACTGACAAAATTGATATGCTGCGGAAGTTTAAATATTAGGTTTAGAATTATTAAGACAACTAGATTTAAAACCAAACAAATAAATTAATTGTTGTTCCTATGGTGAAAGGTTTTTCCATTGCAATTTCAACAGATAATCTTCAAGATCTCTGTGAATGTGACTTTTCCCACAGTTTTACTGAAAAATTCCAATGAACTTCCATATATTTGTTTGGTAGAGTAGAGGAAGTTTTTCATATTTACTCAGTGAAAATGCAGTAAGCAGGAATATAGAATATTCTATAAAATATAGAATTTGAGGGAAGCACAGAAGTTGGAGAACTTTGTAAATTAAGTTTTTTTCCTTAATTAAAATAAAAGAAGAATTTTTAGCTGATCTCTCCTCTTGTTTTTTCAGCAGCACGTTTTGGGACATAACTATACGTTTCTTTACACAAAAGGCTTTTGAAAAAATGTGTTGTTCTCCATAAAATTCACAGCCTTCGAGTTTATCTTGCTCCTGTTCTGTGTAGCTTCTTGGCTGCTCTAGTTTAACTTGATGTGGCTTTTTAAGTAAGTTATGTTTTTTTTTGTAACTGCCTCCAAATGATGCTCAGCTGAGAAAAATCTTGAAAGTTCTGACTGTCACTTGAAACATAAGTTAATACTTTGTGTACACTATAGTAATGGTCACTTTGTTTTCATTTTGGATTTTTTGTGTTGAAGTTTCGAATTCTGATACAGACCCAATTACTCTGTGGCTGTGACTTGGACATTTTGTAAAATGCCAGCTCAATTATAGAATAAAACGATACAAAACACTAATACCAATCTTCTGTGTGTGTGTTGTTTTTGTTTGGTTTGTTTTTTTCCAGTCATGCTTCTTCCTGATTTTAGAAGTTTCCATTTTTATAGTTTGGTGATGTTAGTAAAATCCATCTTATGGTTTTCTGGTTCTAATGACAAGATGGTTCGGTTTTGGACAGTTTTATTATGTGACTTCTATTTGTGTTTCAAACTTCCGTCTTACATTATAAATTTTGCATTGGGGAACATATTTTTACAGGATTAGCTCAGAAGACTAGACAGAGGACTGCTATATTTATATGAAAAAAATAACATTGAAGATCCTTCTTTAACTCATTTGTAGTCAAATGGGCATGTTCACCTTATATGGTCGACAACATGATGGGAACTAATAATATTGTTAAAATCTTCAGCATTGAGCTAAATCTGTGGAATTTTTAAAACAATATACAAATATATAATGCCATGAAATCGTATGCAAAACTTTTTAGTTTAAATCCTGACCTGCAGATGACCTTCAAATTAATAAGAATTCAGTGCTTTATTAGAACAGATGTTAAAAGGGCAAGGTCTCAAGCTCCATATATATATAATTAGTAAGGGACTCTAGAATGGATTTAAAGTGGATTATGTAAATTCAGATCTTGGAGACAGCAGTCAAAAACCTTCCAGATGAACTAACAGTGTTCTGATAAGCTGATCTGTATAATTTAAATAAAAACCTTTTCTACTATTTGGATGCTATTATGGTTTTATTCCCCAGAAGTCTCACCATGTGGCACTCTTGGTCATTTACTATTTAAAAAACACAAAACCCACACACATAAAACCCCCAGACCCCTTGTTATATGCAACATTCCCATCGCCTAATGTATATTTTATATAAACCAAGTATATAATAAACAAAAGCTCCTAATTTACACTTGAAACCTCTTTATTTGCAGTCTCCTGAAAGCGGTTGTGTTCTGGAATAAAAGAGAAGACTTTTCCCATCCTTCAGCTATGCTGAATTGTTGGCTTAGAAATGCCTTGATTAAGAAAATTCAAAACAATGTGCTTATTTCAGAGTGGAACAAGAGGTTATTACTGAAGTATTAATAATTTATTATTACTTTTGTACAGAAAAGGAGCCAGCAGCTTTAACTGAATTTCATTTTGAACTATATCTACTCTATCCAGAAGCAAAAGAACTGGAAAGGACACTTTTTCAGGTTTTCTTGAACATTTGAAGGGACTTGGCTTATATTCAGCTTTTCCCTTTCAAAATGATGTAGCAATTTTCCAGTACTGATTATGTTGGACTTTCAGGAAGAAAAAGGAGCTAAAGTTAAAATACAGAAAGCTAAAAATGGACTAAGGCTGTATTTGTGGAAAGGAAGGATTGGAACTAACAACAAGTGAAATCAAGTCTGATTTTAGTTTTTCTACTTTTCCCATTCAAGACCAAGCTAGAAGGCATCAGTTTACCTTTTCTGTTCTAATAGGTCAAACTAAATGCATTTTTAACAACACTGTCTGGGCTGAGTGGCTGGTAAGAATACTGCTTAAAGGAAAATTATTGTCACATCTACAACTAATTGCTGTCCAATTCATGTTTAACCCGTTTCCTGTACCTTGCCTTAAAAAGTTATTGACATCGCAGTTTTGTTGATTATGGCGTTTCTGTTTATTGCCTTATTATTTTTGATGCCTATCTCAGTATTGGGCCACTTCTGTTTTGCTTCATCTTTTCAATAAAGTAAAAATTACCACAAATATTCTGTCTTAGGAGCCTGTGTGACATTTGAAAACTAAATAGGGAAGAGTATTGACTTTAGGAACAAGCATGTAAGAGCCTGACTCAGCTCTGATTTGCCTCCTTGTGGCATTCATGTCTCCACTAAGAGCATGAAAATAAATTTCCCTAAATTAAAATTTCCTCCTTATATGTTTTACGAAGTCAGCTGAAAGTATCAACATTTTACTTATATGCTACAGGCCTGAAACTGATAAGTGGTTTTAGGAAATAAATGGGGACCCCACAGCCCTTGTAATCTACTGAGATTGAAGATAGATGAATAATTGTAGTAATAGATAGATTTGATGTCTCAGCATTTGGTAGCTTTCAGTTGTCAAAATTGTTTGAGTTTTTCTTGAATTTTTTTATTTAGTTTGCAGTTAAGTTGAGTATTTCTTTAAACTCGTCCTTTATGTGAAGTTTCACAACATAGTTGTGAATGTACTGCATGACATCTGTGTAGCATATGGACATGAGAGGGAGTGTGTCTTTGTATTGTGTTTTTTTTCCCCCTCTTAGGTCATATCTTCCATATTTCTGCTACAAATAGTCTGTAGGCTAACAGAAAGAATAGAGTAAATTATGGAAACTTGGTTGTTGGTTTGTGGGTTTTCTTTTGTAAACTCTTAATGCTTGTTTAACGTAGTTATTTTCTTGGTGGGGTATACTGTATTTTGTCAGAAGAGTAAATAGTTCAGCAGTTTACAGTGAAATGTTGTATGCTGCTGGAAAAAATATTCCTCAAGATAAGCATATGCATGTCTGTTCCAGCTCAGAACGGTGGAAAGAGAGTGAGTGTGGATGTTGGTATACATTCACATGTACTAAAAGAAGGCAGATACATACAGGCACAGTTTTCCAAGTTTTTTTTCATTATTTGGTGCATATACTGCCATGTTGGGTTACTAGCAGTTTGTGCTTTCAGAAAGAACTACTAATGAAAAACCCTAATAAATTTAATCTAGAAGGGGAGATAATTGTTATGACTTAAATGTCTCCCTTTTGCAGGCTGCTCCATGTGGCATAGGACTGCTGATCAGAACAACTACTACCACAGGAGCCTACTTAAAATTTTGACTTGACTGAGTTGCTTTGACAGTTCACTGTTTTTTCAAAAATAAAGCCTTATATGGATGACCTTTCATTTCTTACCTTTTCTAAAAGCTGAGTAATTTCATTAGATGGAGATTGTTTGCATCATGATATTGCTAGATTTGATGAAAGTATTTCATTAAAATTTTATAAGAAGCTACATAATTTGATTTTAATCTCTTTGTAGATACTATTCTGCTTTAAAAACAATGGAACAACTAGAAAATCTGTATCTTCCTAGAGTAAGTCAATACCGGTTTTGCCAGATAATGATAGAAAATCTTCCAAAACTGCGTGAAGAAATAAAAGAAATATCCATGTCAGATCTCAAGGATTTCTTAGAGAGTATTCGAAAGCATTCTGACAGAATTGGGGAAACTGCCATGAAGCAGGTAAGCTGACCTAACAGGATGTCTTCTGTCTGGTTGTCTACTGAAAATGTCAGTGTTGAGTCTTCGGTTAGCGGAAAAGTTTTGTCTAAGGATTACAGCCAGCACATAGACCTTTGAGTAAAGATGGAGAGCTGTGAAGAACATGCTTACACCTTGGCTAATTTCTTCTCCTGAACATGAAGCTGTCAGTTCTAATGGTCCCTTGGCTAACGCAGGAAGCAGCAGTGTGACAACTCAGTAGCATCAAACTTCCTCTTACAGATTTTTATCTGTGTCCTAGAGAAGTAGGTTTCCTTCCTGGGAAGGGAAAGAGAAATGCTGTGTATGTCGAATTGCACAAAATTATGAAATACTAGTCAACTGCTAGACAGTCTGCAATTCAGCAGCTACTACAGAAAGACAAAAAGCAGCCTATCTGGCCAGCCAGCAAGGGTAAGACTATAAAATGTTGAGATAACAGCCTGGTTCTTAAGTGAGAGCCAGGAGACTGGCCCTCACCTGTTCCATCACAAAATAATCCGTGGTTTCAAAGCACTGGTACTGGGCAAGCTTTAAAGCAGTTCATGCTTTTAAAATTTGGTTGGAGAACAAGTAAATTTGCCATTTGACTTTTTGTTGGGTTGGTATTTTGTCATTTAAGGTTCTTGTAAGAGGCAGCATTGATGATTATAAATGAAATTTAATTGCAAAATTATACTGTACTACCTTGTTGTATTTCTTCCAGTAGTAAGGACAATATAGTGCATTTGGCATCTACAGGTGATTGCTCACTAAGGCTGAACTGAAGACAGCAGACAAACAACTGGAAGCTCTGATATAACTGCTCTTCATTTACATATTGATTCTCTGTTTGCAGTTTGATCAGGAAAATTACAGGTTACTTTTTTTTTTCTGCCTCTTAAATGGCATTCTGGAGATTAGGAAAAAATTATGCTGAAATTATCTTTTGAATTCATTTATCATCTGAGAACTATTTGGGACAAAATCATCTCTGTAGGCTGAGAGCACACATCTTGAAATTATACTGATGTGTTTTCAATTGCACCAGATAGTTTTCATGTCATAGTGTATACTCATCAGTGATGAAATTTGCATTACATCCCTCTTTCCTTGTACTACTTTTCAAACAGGCACAGCAGCAGAAAACTTTTAGTACTGCTCTTCAGAAGCAGAATAATCTAAACTATGGTTGGAATACGCATTTAGGTAGAAGCAGAATTTTGGAAACCAAGAATGAAATTACGTTGAAGCGAACGTTTGAAGATGATGATGAACATGAAGAAGAGGTAGCGTTATACTAAATCAGTATGTTGTATTTAAAGTGAGTTTTGTAGGTTTATTGAACAAAACTTGAAATACACTGTTTGTAGATGGCCAGTGTTAGTGAGGAAGAACTAGAGAAGACTTTCAAGGGACACCATTCCAGATCAGCATTTTAGGAGGGAAAAATAGTGCCAAAATATTAATTGTATTAATGCTAGCTTTATCATCATGTTTGGGGATATTCAGTTGGATAGAACTTGTAATTATTCTGCGTTGAGGACTTCAGCTTGTATTAGAACTGTTTCAGCTGTTAAATACTCAGTATTCATAAATTTAATAAACCAGCAAGTATTGAGAACTTTGGTGCTCTGAAAACATAGTGAAAGTAGTTTGTTCTTGTAGTGCAAATAAAATCTAGAACTGTAGTACAAATAGACGGGAAGGCTAAGCAAATAATTTATTCTCTTGTGATAATACCCATCCAATTTTGGGCCCTTATGAAGAGGACGAGTTCTGTTGGTGATGTATCACACTTTCTAGATTATATGCTTTTTATACTTTATATACTTCTCTTTTTCCTTTCCTTCTTCAGGTTTTAACTGCACAAGATCTTGTAGACTTTTCTCCAGTCTATAGGTGTTTGCACATCTACTCTGTTTTGGTATGTATTAAGGTGACGTCATAAAGGTATTTTACTTTTTGAGGCCAAGTCAATGTAGTACAGATGCCAAATGGACAGATGATTTCTACTGTATGGTCATTATAATAAGATGGGTAGAATGTCACTTGAATTCCTCACAATTTAATCATTAGGCACAGAGGGTATTGTGTTTTTGAGGGCTGTGATTGGACAAACATTGAAACCCTCAGTCATTGTGTTTACCAATTCCAAAGAGAATAAACAAATATTAAATAAATATCTTGGGGGCTAGGGGAGTGGAGATGGGAGACAGTAGACAGAGTTTGTGCAAAGCTAATGCATGTGGTGTTCAGATGCATAATGTATTCACAGAAACCTTTTTGTAGCTTAACTTTACAATGCATTTATTTTCTTGAATAACCTAGAGAAAAATTTTAGAAGACACTGTTTCAGTTATGGAGTGGCAGGTAATATGCCCTGTCTATAAGTATTAATATAATCTGAAAGTTGAAGTTTAAAAGCATAAATATTGCTTAAAATGCATAATATTGTTTGACAAAATGTAGGCACATGAGCAAACCCCTTATTTATAGTATATTCTGTAGACTCTGTGAAAAAGAGAATTTCTGCATATTTCATGCATGCAAAACTTTCCAGGGGTCGTCTGCATATTTGTATGTGGAATTAATGCAAAATATATGCCCTTGTTTAAAAGAAGTCTACCCTTAATTTAAGAAACATCTTTTTCTTACTGAGACAATGTTGAACTACTTTTGTCACATTTTAGGGTGATGGAGAAATATTTGAAAATTATTACAGGAAACAAAGAAGGAAACAAGCAAGATTAGTTCTGCAGCCACAGTCAAGCATGGTAACCGATACATTTGGTTTTTGCATTGATTTGAGTTGTACCTAGTACTTTGTGGCATTTTTATTCATAAACTTGTTTTCTTTTTCACTGAAAGCATGAAACGGTAGAAGGCTATAGAAGATACTTCAGTCAAATTGTAGGGTAAGTTTTCTAAACAGACATTTATTTCAGTTTTACTATACTGATCATTAATTCACTCTCTGTTCTCCCATTGTCTGAATACATTCTTCTGGAAGATTCAGTTTCTGTACATATCATGCGAGTGGTTGTTGCTGGATCTGAGTGGGGAAGAGCATCCAGTTCCTACCAGTATGGTGCCCCACAAGGACCCTGCAGCAGCCTGGGCTGCAGCTGGCATGAAAGAAACTTCTTGCATTTTGACTTCATGCTGGGCAAAGCAAAACTCTAAACCTACCAAAGTGTCACTGCTTGACTGGGGAAGGGTTTGACTATGCCTGTGTGTGAAAGGATAGAATTTGCTGTACTATTACAAAACAACTTAATAATTTAGCGCTATTTTGTTTTAGTTTCTTTGTAGTAGAAGACCACATTTTGCATGTAACCCAAGGATTGGTAACTAGAACATATACTGATGAACTATGGAACATGGCCCTTTCCAAGATAATTGCTGTTCTTAGAACGCATTCAGTAAGTGAGAAGTCTTGTCAGTTTAAATTCTCTTTCTTCAGAGCTCTGTATATTTAAGCTGGGATAGGAACAAAGTGAAAAATTACACCTCTCATGTTTTCTTTTTCTTGTGATTAAAAATTGCTCAGATTTGGGAGAGAGCCTGCCAGGCTTTTGTTTTTCCAACAGTATCAGGCTGTGATGCGCAGCCATGGGCTATTTGCATAATCCTTCACTGATTTACAACTCACTGGGTCTTCCAAACCTTCTCTTAGTCCAGCAGTTTAGAATATGCAGAGTTAATCTGCTGTTATTATTGCAATCCTTCCTCATTAGTCTCAACTGACCTCTTCATTAGATCAGATTGAATAGTTCAGCACTGAAAGCACCACCAGGAAATAGTTCCTAATTATCATTCCAAATGCTGTGTTTCCAAAATAAACTCCACCAGCAAAACCCTTGGAGCTATCTTTTCAATGCTATAGTAGTAATATGTTTGTGTTGAAGTAGAAGTAGCAGAAAAATCTTCACAGGTGTTAGAATGTAATTCTGTATTGGCTGAGTATTTTATTACTTTCGAAGTGTGTCTCCTAAAGTTATGTTTGTACTTTAGCTCCTATGATGGTGAATAGCTGCGTGCTATTTCTTATTCCTTTGTGCAAACCAATGGAATACCATTGTTCACTCAGACTGACTCGTAGTAAATTGCTTCAGTCTTTACTATTGATGTAATTTTTGCTATTGGAATGCATAAGAGTTTTATCTTTCTCTTCTTAAGGTTTGCTAGAAGCGGTTCCTTTATACAATGTTATTTTAGTTTTTATTACTCTTGATCTTTAATTTGATAAGTATTTTACATTTCATATAAACTGAGGAAAAATGGGGAAGAGTTCAGACTGCCATTATAGTTTCAGCAAAGGACCTTTACTAATCAGTTATAAATGAGATGTTCTAATATTTTAAATTCTTGTAGAGATATGGAATAAATTGAGATATATTCAAGCATTTTTTAAGCTAAATACTTTGCAAGTTAATCGGCACCTATATAAGAATATGTTAATTAAGGAGTGAAAGTACTGTAATCTCTAGAGAACACTTCAGTGCTTGTCATGAAGTTAATCGCTGTTTCTTCTCAAAACGCATAACTCCCATAAAAATCAATTTTATCACAGTCTCTAATAACATCCTGCCACAGACTAATCTTTAAATAAGTGTAGGTTGTCTTAGGAGGTATTGTAAACCAAACTCTTACTTTATTAAAATATGCTAAGAGCAAAAATTAGAGAAAGGTGAAAAAGGCATAAATAGTCTCTAACCAATACTATGTTCTCATACAGCTTTAAATAATTTTAATGTAAATATTTTTTATTTTATCCAGTATTGCAAATAATGACTCTGATGTGAAAGTTTTAGTTGTATGGTACCACACCTCTGAAAATAAAACTTCAGTCATTTAGTGAATAACTTAATGTCTTGACTTCTTACCATCAAACCTGTAATATGAACTTTTTTAGAAAGAATTTTATAGTGTATTCCTCACACAGCTGGGAAACCGCCTGAGGTGGCACTGTTAGCACTAGCTAGACCCAGGCATTGTGTTAAAAAGCAAGTTCTGTGGAAACCTTTCTGAAGTTGATTTAACAGAGCATTTTAATGTGTGCTTACATTCCACAGAAATAATTTGCTAATTTTGAATCTTGGTACAATATACTGAACCTTGTATTTTAGTTTACTTTTTCTGAGATTTTGTACTACTGATAGTTCATATAAAAATTTAGAAGGTACTTTTATGTAGCTGGACTAATTGAAGACAAGCACGTCTAAGTTGCTTTTACTAAGGCAGTCAGTCAGGTGAAGGGATGAGGCTGCGGAATTTAACCTTCTGTGCTAATATTCTTTGAAAACATGTGTCTCATATTTTAAATACTTTTAACAAAAACAGAATTTCTCACTTTCAGTCATACTGCAGTGATCCTGACCTTGTTCTGGAACTGAAGAATCTCATTGTAGTATTTGCTGATACTTTGCAGGTACGTATTATATTAGTAATTTAACTGAAATTCCTAGTGTCACATTCTTCCTCTGAGCGATTAAGTGCAATACTGTAGATTGCCCTGATGTTATGTATACAAATCAAGAGCAAAGTTGCACAATAATATTTAAAAAATATGTGTATTTCTTGCTTGGTCCTCTTTTCCATACTTAATGTATGCATCCTGGGCTATCCAAGTAGCATCCAGTTGTTCATATCTATGCAAAACTAATGTTAATGTTATAATTCATGTACATTTTTGTCTTTTGTAAATGCTTTACTTCTGATCTTAAGTAAGAATAGCATTGCAGTTATCATTAGCTTTCCAGTCATTGGCAAGTATTCGATCAATGTTTAACAGATTGATGGAAAAGATTAGTTGTATGCATAAATAGAAAGTTAAAATGTTATAGAGAAATAAGACAAATTTCTGCTTGAAAACTGAAAGCACAGTGTGAAGTATTTATTAAGGATTTTATATAAAATCTTTTAATTGTTGTGGTGTGTTAAAGTACTATAATTTGTTTTATAGAAGTGACAATATTGAATAATAAATCTCATGTCAGAATCCTGAAGTGTTGTGATAGGAATTGAGTGTGTTCTGGAATTATTGATTCCCCTCATTTTTATACCTTAGGGTTATGGTTTTCCTGTGAATCGACTATTTGATCTCTTATTTGAGATTAGAGACCAGTATAATGAAACACTTCTTAAAAAGTGGTCTGGATTGTTCAGGTTAGTATTTAAAAATAATTGTATTTGTATTGTATCTATAGGGTTTTTTTCTTACTTAAAGTTTTACTTTGATAGAGTCGTAATTCTGAAAGAATTTATTAGCTCAGAATTGTGTATGAATCGGTATGCACTAAGGCATTCATCACATGTCACTATTCAGGAGACAAGTCATTGAGTGTTTGTGCAGTTAATGGAGACAAAGAAAGTCTCCAAAGAGATATTATTTGAGAGATACGCAGGAGAGAGACAACTATTTTTCTTCATAAGGAACCTAATCACTCCAGGCTGTTGCAGTAGGGCATTAGGTTCCTAATTTAGCTTGTCTTAATGTTTAGATTTAACTGATAGGTGTATCTCCCTGGTAGACAATTACACTGCCAATATATCTTCGTGTTTTTTTTAATGCAGGTTTAATGCACTTGTTCCTTGGAATCATTTGATTGAGTCAATTGTAAACCCAGGAACAGGGCAGCTTGGGACTGTACTCCCAAGGCTGTTTGCATATAGAATGTGATATCTAAATGTTGTTTACCACAATAAGAGTTACATTGTATTGCAGAAAACCTTAAAATTAAATTGACCAATTAAGTCTAGTGTCTAAGGTTCTCATGCTTTCTAGGTTCCTAGTATAGTTGGCTGGATAGCAGAAAAATCCAGAGGGTACTTAAGTAAAGTTGTGGTTACATCCCCAGTTGAAGTAACCTGAACCATCTCCACTGACTATAGGTAGCTGTGGTACCCAAGTGTGACAATGAATGTCTGCTTTATTGTAGGCAAAGTGTGGGCTACCATAATTAGCAAATATCTTATTACAGTTTATTCTGCAGTTGAGTGGTTGATCTAAAGTTCCTTTGCTGTATTATGCTTTGAGTCATACCTATTAAAATGCTTTCAGCTATTTTTTCTTGTCTGTGATGAGACATGGTAAGAAGAGTTAGCATATACAATTTGCTTTTAAATTTGTCTGAAAATAGTACAGATGTCTGAAATTATAATGATTGCAGTTCATAATTTTTTGAAGCTGCACACTTTAGTGTGTGGTAGTAAAATTCATATCTATTTACATGTTTCAACACTGGAAAATAATTAAATTACACGTCCTAAATTTTTTTTACCTTACTAAATCACCAGGGATATTTTTGAAGCGGACAACTACAGCCCTATTCCTGTAGCAAATGAGGAGGAATACAAAATAGTTGTAAGCAAATTTCCTTTTCAGGATTCAGAACTTGATAAGGTAAGGAATAGTTTGTTATTAAAGTTTCCAGAATCCAGTGGTGGGCCAGTGATGATTTTTGTAGTTTGAAAGTAATTTAAATTTGAAAAGCTAGGTAGATTAAGAGGCTAAATCACCTTCTTTGTGTGTAATTACCCAGTCATAAATAAATATGAAAATTAAAGCTTTAGTAATTTGCTCTGATGTTTGAAGGATTAATTAAACCCATTGTTTTGTAAACAAATTAATAAAACACTTTAATTGATACAGTCTTTATGTAATTATAAAACAATCTGTCTTCAATTAGTTAACTTAAATTTTGTTGCAACTCATTGCGTTTAGTAACACAGTATACTGTATGCTGTAGTATTGCAAAAATATGTGTGAACCAAGGATCTGTTAGCAGCAGCAACTTTTAGTTTCACTTTTTAAATTGACTATTTGTGTTTAAACATATGCAGCAAAATAAACATGAAGGGACTGTAAATAATTCTGCTGTACTAGCATTCCAGTAGGATAAGCTTTCACAGCCTCAGCCATTCTTTCACTACAATTCCTTTTGTGGAACGGTGATTACTATGTTCTGCTATTCAAATATGGTTTTGGCTAGTACCCATGAAGAAATAACAGGCCCTCGATGGAATCTATAGAAAGGAGCTAAATCTGAGAACCAAATGACGGTGGGAGTGATATTGTGGAGGGAAGTTCCTTTAAACATGATCCATCGGTACAGATACCTGAAAAAGTAAAAAAGTACTCTAATTCTATGATTCAGGAGGGATTTATTGGGCAAATGTAACAGCTGCGTCATTTATACATCGTTACAGTAAAGATGAAAAACTAAAGGTGAGTTTTGTGCTCATTTTTAATTAGACTCCATAGTGCTTGCTGGATGCTTTCCTCCATCAACTTTATTTACTTAGCCATTATAATACTAAAATAGGATAAACGGAATGGAAATCCCTTATGGTGTTAGAAGTATACCACACCCTGGATACTATTTAGCATGACTAGTTTTGCTAATAGATCACAGAGACTTTTAATTTGCACTAAATTTTATTGCCAACCTCTCTCGATCTGTCTGATGTATCAGCATATGTGTAGGCATGTGTAGTTACATAGATGTATGATTAATACAAAGCTTTGGCTCTTATTTCACCAGAAGGGAAATATATGCTTTCTGCTGAACGATTTTCATTTTGGCTTATGACAAGAGGGATTTCTATAATATTTTGTAGGGAGCAGCACTTTACATTTGTGGATGTTGTATGGGCAGAATCTCACTGATGCCTAGTGTTTAGCCTGATGAGCTCGAGAGTAAAGCTAGGAATCCAGTTGGATTCTGCTCCCACTGTCATTGACAGGCTGTGTGGTGCTGATAAGTCACTTCACATCTCTCTGTCCCTGTTAATTCATCTATAAAGGAGGAATAACGTTTTCTACACATCTCTTGAAAAGAGCTTGGAAACTTGTACGTAAAGCGGAAGGACATCGTTAGAAATAGGGCAGTCTAAGTGTTTATTTTCTTGTGTCCTAGCAATTTTTAAGCTGTTTAGTTGACTTCAACCAAATATAGCAAAGAGGCAAAAGTCTTAAAGATCACTGAGTTCATGTAAGTTTTGTCAATCAGGCAGTGAGATATAGGAGAAAGAATCCTTAAATATCATTGCAGAAGGAAAGACTGCAGTGTTACGTTATGTGTTACCAGGCAGCAGGGTATCTACATGGAGGGGAAACTTCATAAATGCTCCAACATCACTTTTACTGGTTGCTGTTTATAATCTCATCTGCTTCACCTCTCTGTTGTTGCCTCAGGTTGAAAGGCAGTGGGACATCCTATTAGGTGGGTTATTTTAGTCTGCATTTTGATGTTTAAAGAAAAAAAAAACCCCAAAACCAACAACTGAAAATAGATGTTTAAGTTCAGGCTAGTTGCTGAAGGAGGCTGTGTAGCTGATAGAGAGGAACAGACACCCTAGAGGGCTAATTCCATTTGATGCATCTCTGATGCCTTTTACAGATTAAGGGGGATTTCACCTTTGAAAATGTCCGTTTGTCTTAACTTAAAGGGAGACAAATATGAGTGAGTGCTTCACTTTTAACTGTAGATTAGGATGAATCACCCTCACAGTTTACAGGTAAGTTTATCATAGGAGTTGTTTACAGCACACCAGGCAGAATTATAACCATAACCTATGAGGTATTTAACATAGCAAATTCAGTCTGAATGGACAAAGGAGCCTTCTCTGCACTCTGCTGTTTAGGTTGAATCTGCCAAGCTATCATTGATTATATCATCTCATTTTACTCCCTTTCTATATTCAGAAGTGAATCAATTAGCTCATGTATCATTTTGGGGTTTTTTTTGCTGCCTGCCCTAATAATTAGACTGAAAATTTTCTGTCCTCCTATATTTGCCTGTATTGGATGAAGAGTGGCTTCTTGTAGATCATTGAATATATGAAGGTTGAAACTCAAGCCCTGCTGACAGATTATTGTGATAATCTGAAATAGTTGTATGTAGCAGCACTTGATATATCTGTAAAAAATGAATTGCTTAAATCAGATGAACCCATATTTAAAGTAAGTTCTGTTGTTAAAGTAAATGCTTTTTATTGCTGTTGAATGACACAAAAACCTGGCATTTACTCCATATATTTTTCACACCACCTAATCTTTAATAAAGAGGTACAATTAGGGAAATCTCAAATTAATCTGTTTTGTCTTGTTTTTCTAATACACAAATATTGAGCTGCTGTTGATTATTTGTTTAAGAGAAATTAAATTCTCCAAGGATTATACCAGTTGCTAATTATTTTTCTCATTCATTTTTCATAGAGTAAACAAAAAATCAAGTGTTTTGCAGATTTTAAAAATTATGTATTCAGTGCAGAAATGTCTATTTGGTACATGTAGATTTTATTCGAATGTATTTATTTTTGTCCTCCCAAATACAATATCAGCTTTAAAATTGAAGTGAGAAGCATGATTTTATTCTTACAGACTACTAGTGTTTCCCACGTTAATCCAAATTGTTGAAAATAATTCAAACTGCTTTGTTTTTTGTGAGCCACTGAGAGAAAGTAAATATACATGCCTAACCATTCTCAAGATACTTTTAAAACCCCAGATGTACTGAACTTCTCAAACCTTTTTTTTCTTTTTCACTGCTTTTTTGGCAAAAAAGGATTGCATTTTTGAACCTCTCATCCAATTTACAACTATATTGTACATTCAGATTAAAAATGGTTTGAGACTTCGTTTCTATTGTGTATTTGTAAATTTATTTTTTCAGAGGGTTCTTAAATTACATAGTCTCCAAACTTTATTGTAATTTTAATAAGTGATGAGTTCTATTATTTTGCTTCTAGGCTATTTTGACAAAGGTGGAAGTCAGCCTAACACAGACTGCTGTATATATTTGGTGTAAAACAGAAAAGCTTAACTTAGATTAAAATATTGTTAGTGTTAAGTGGCTTTCTAATTGTTCCATTTAATACCAATCTCTCCTTAGAATCAGTTTCAAGTGTAAGATAGTATTATCTTTTTTTAACAGCAATCTTTTCCAAAGAAGCTTCCAATGTCTCAGTCAGTGCCTCAGATTTATATCCAGGTTAAGGAATTTATTTATGCAAGCCTTAAGTTTTCAGAATCACTTCACCGCAGGTAAGTTTAAAGTATCTGCAATGTGACTGTAAGGTGACTTATAACTTCCAGGTCACCTAAAAATGTAAATTAAATTGAAAATATATTTTCTTGTGTACTTGCTGGCTTTGCTTGTTTCATAGTTTATATATAATTTACACATTTCTATTTTCATTCTATTTAATTAATGATTACAAATCCTATTACATATATTTTGTGAATTTATACATTATTAGTGAGGGCAGCTAGGTATTGTAAGCAGTCTAAAACATTGCTGGAGTTTTTAAACAGTACCACTGGTTTGAGTAATCTAGAGATTTTATTTATTTAAGAAAGCGTATAAGATTGGAAAAATGTATTTTGACACTGACCATTTCAGAAATAATTGAGTAACATCCCTCATTACTTCAAATTTATTCCCTTCTCTGTGCTTTGACAAAATGTGCTATCTGAAAGCTGATTCCCTCCTCCCTCCCACCTTTTTTGAATGGAAAACATCAGAGTTTTCCCATTTCCTTTCCTCCTATGGCTTTCAAAAGCTTAGTTTTAATCACATAAATTAACATTCATAGATCTGAAATCTGGAAGTTATTTGTGGCCAGTCACACACTTCTCCACCGTTAAAGATATAAATAGCTCGCTTTCACACATTCTTAATTGTTACTGTTTATAATTTACACGTACTAATGAGCGTGTGTTGACCTTCTTAGTAACTCATTAAAACCCACGAGTTACTCTTTCTGAACTGCTGTGTCAATAAACATGTCCAAAATCTAAAAACAACAGGTTTTGCTGCAGTGTTGAAATTCGGTTAATGGATAATTTGGTAAGTGAAAGATGTTCAGTGTGCTAGATCACAGAAACTTGGAGCAATTAGAAATTAAATGCACATAGGGATTTGTTATCGTGACATGTTCCCTTTGCAGAGAAAATTAATAGCATTATTACTGCCAAACTATTGTCATGTACAGCATAATTGTAAAAATAAACATTTTTTTCAGCTCAACAGAAATAGATGACATGCTCAGAAAATCTACAAATTTACTGCTTACGAGAACTCTAAGTAGTTGTTTACAGAACCTAATTAAAAAACCTCATATAGGTTTAACAGAGGTAAGTTTTAAAACACATACTCAAAACTGTGTTTTTAAAGACAATTAGCGCTAAAATTATTTTAAGTTTAGATATATATGTGGTATTAAGATCTCGGCACTGGTAAGGGAGATGGCAATGAAAAAGTTCTATCTCCAGTGTGATAAACAGAGTTTTGCAAGAAATGGGCCAAAGACTTTGGCCAAAGGCTTCTTTGGTTGCATACAGAGCATGGTTCATGTGTTTCCTCCTGTGTAGCAATTAGTAGCACATTGATGAGTTTCTTTTTCTTCCTTTTTTTAAGAAAAGGAGTGAAGGAAGAAAGTGTGAAGTTTCAGATTAAGCCTACCAGATCAAGAAATATAAAATCTGAAGTTCACTCTAACACATTAAACATTTTCTATAGTAGTTGCAATTCTAATATTTTAGTGGTTTTGTGCATGTAGTTTCTTCGCTGAGGCTCTTGGTTTAATTTGTTTATTGGACCAAATAAGACAGTGAATCAGTCTGAACATTCACTGCAGGTACATACAGTGTCAGGAGACAGCAGGTACCTGCTCAAATGTGCTGAGAGGACTTAAGCTGTTGTTGGAGCACGGATATGTCACATTGGATGTTGTGCTGAAGCTGCAAGAACCTCTTGTATAGATGAAATCAAGATGATGAGGAAGAGGAAGGAGCTTAATAAATTATATATAGCCATGGTAGCAAGACAAGCCATAACTGTTCTCTGAGACACTATTTTCTGTGTTCTTGAAGTTGGTGCAGGAATATTTTCAAGGATGTGAAAGTAAATTCACTAGTGTTTTTTGAGGTGTTTCATTATCAAATCAATATGCTTTATGAGAAAAATGTTACAAAGAGAAAGCATTTTATGAAGCATTATAGCAGTGTATACTACAGCAGGCAATATGCAGAATTAAGATGTAATGTACTGATATTTCTGGTATTACGCATTAGTTACGTTGTCCAATTTGTGAACTGAATGGGAATGCAGGCCTTGCCTATAAGAACATCTGTATCATGTATAAGCAGGTCATTATCGAATGAAGGAAGTAGTTGACCAGGTTTTTTTTAAATTCCCTAACTTCAGTTTGCATCATTCAGCAGACAGTTTTGTGGGGAAAAAAAATCCAAATGTTATACCAGTAATTTTTAAAAAATTATTTCTGTGTTACAATTTAATTATTTGCTTCTGGCAATACATTTTCCTTTTTTTCCCCTTTTTAATTTCAAAATACCAGTTGGATTTATTTCACTGAGTATATGTCTGCAATCCTCCTTTTTAAAATGGCATCATTTGCATGTGAACTTTAGTATTTCTCCTTAGTGGTATTTGAAAGCAAACTTGCAAAGTAACAGTTAATAGCTAGTAACCTCAAATCCCGTAGTTAATTTCTAGTAGCCTTGTTCCTGAGATAAGTAACTGTTTACAAACTGAAATGACAATGTGTGATACAAAAGACTTTTACGAGAATTTTTTTCTCTTGTAGCTTGTTCAAATCATCATAAACACAACACACCTGGAACAAGCCTGTAAATACCTTGAGGATTTTATATCTAACATTACAAATATTTCGCAAGTGACTGTTCACACTGCAAGACTTTATGGACTTTCTACATTTAAGGTATGGGATATGTCATCCGTTATACAACTATGTCTGAAAAGTTCTATTAAAATCACTATAAATGAAGCATTTTAAAACAAAAGAGGGTGAGGGCAAAGCTGCACATTTGCTCATTTTTTACTCTAAACCAATTCTGAACTATTAATTCAATACATTGTGCAGATAAACACTGGTTTTATGTTATTGATGTGATCTGAAATATGTCAGTAGAGGAGAAGAATCAATATTCTCTTTCAAATCCATCTTCTAGTAAATTATGAAATTACAAGCTCAGCTTAACTGCACCAGAATCTTGCAACAGATTAAGCGCCAGTTTGTGTAACATTCCCCTTTCTGAATGTAATTCAGGAAAACAGCTAGTTTAATCTAAAATGTTTGTGTTATTTATTTGTTTTTAATCTACAATATAAATATTTTGTGGTATATTTTCAAATTGCCTATCTTAGTAATATAACAGCACTATTAATGTGCTACGAAGCATAAATTATTCAGTTTCCTTTTCAGAATTCGTATTTTATTTAGGTGTCCTTTAAATTTCTATACGCAGTAATAATTGTTAAAATGATTACTGGTAACTTGCCTGTTTCTAATGTACGGCATCTTCTTATCTGCACAAACCATTTTCTCTGACATTTTTTAGAAATGGCAGAGGTATTTAATCTTATATCTCAAAAAATTAAAGTAAATCATCAGTAATGTATACTCAGTATAGACAACTGTAATTTCAACAGCTAGCATGGCAATGTTTGTAAGCCAGATATAAAATAATTCTAAAATAAAAAGATGTTGCAGTTTTCTTTCTGTCTATGGCTCCTCCTCTCATTAACTGATGAAGGTCTCCTAGTTTTTCATGTATTTGTCTATACAAAAATGATGAAGAATTTTGAAAAGGGGAAACTAAAGCAATAATACCAAGTGACTTGTATACGATGTCCTTGGCAGAGCAAAAACCATACACTCATCGAGGTATTCATATTGCTCAAAAGACCTTGGTCCTTTTCCAGATGTAAGGCAGACGTGGTATTAAGGAGAAATCTGCACACATGAATGAAATTGCTGAAGACAATTTACACACATAATGTTAGGTAACTCAAGATGATGGAGATTTATCCCTAAAATAAATTAGTCAAAATTTTAATCCTTGCTCAGGCTGTTTCATGTCATAATGACCCTAGTAAGCTCTAAGGCGTGATCCCAGCAGCTGGACTAGTTATACCGAGTGCAAAGGTGCTTTGGTCTCAGGCCGGTGAACGGCCCTACACCAGAAACCCTCCTGCATGGTGGCCCTGGGGACAGGTGTAGACATGCTTAGAGATCCTTCATGCTCTGGTGGTGATTGAGCGCCAGGCACTTCTTCAAGCACCGTATAGTTGTGTACATCAAAGAACTGTGTTTTGGTATTCATATGCATGGCATTCATATACATAGAATATGGTAGAAACAGTTTTCATCCATCGAGTCTGGCCAAATAGCTTTGCTTTTACTTGTTTGTAATAGAAGCAAATATATGTATTTGGAGGTGGTTTGGAGTTCTCTTTCTAAAGAAAACATACTGACAGAAGAATAATCTTGTGTAGGTTTCCATGGGCCATTAAATCAGCCAGTACGTTGTATTCTTAGTCACTTGGGGCTTCTACACAGATATTTTTGAAAGAGAAATAGAACCATACAAAAAGTCATCAGGGATTCCAAAGCAGCTGCAACTTGAACTGTAGATATTTGGGGTTTTTTAGCATACACTGCAACAAAGGAGAGTGATTTCTTGTATTTATGGGATAAAGAGGACTAATCCTATTGAGAGTAGTTCTGTTTTCTCTGTTTGATTTTTTTCTCTTAATGCATTATGTAGTCTATCCTATTATAATATCCCCTCTGGCATAGATGTTAAAAGATGGGTGAAGTGGAATACGGCATCATCGTTGCAAGACACTTCACATTTCCAGTTGATTGCCAGCAATTTTCCTGTTAGCTGTCATTTGTTTTGCTAAGGATTTAATGAACAGGGCAGGACAGAAAGGTTCTAGCCTAGCAGTTGTAGTTAGGTTACCATTGTCCTATCAGTAGTTTTACTGATTCTGCCCTGTTCTTGGGATCTAGGCTGCCTAGCTTGTGTGTTGTGTACATATAGTGCATGTGTGCCTTTAAATTTGCATATCTATACATATTTTCATGTAAGGTCAGTCAATATCTTTTTATTGTTCAAATGAAACTCTTAATGCATGATTTCACTAAGAGGTAAGATGGCTTTAATAAACACAGTTGAAAGTTTGCATAATATTTTGTGCAGATTGTTTATGCTGTAAGTTATGTTTAACTATCCTATAAACCACCTAGGTTCTATAGGAGAAAATCACAGAATATTATAACTGTGTTTAGTCAGCTTAGTATCTATGTACCTTGGAAAAACACAGAATAAATGCTGGCAAGCACGTCAAATTTTTTTTAATGGTTTCTCTCCTGTCTTTTTCACTGGAGAACTTGTCAGCGCAACGTTCTCCACTTATAGCAGAAAATTCTTTTCTTGTTAATCCTTCTTCCCCCCCACCCCATTTTAATGAAAAACTGCTTGCAGTTCCCCAACTGGGCCCTCCCAGAGTTTGGTATGTTCTACTTTTATTAAATTCATCTCCTGGTGACAAATCATATCACCCCCATTCTTTCTGAGGCGTCAAAAATCTCCTTTGATTAGCAGCATCGATCACATTTACATTCCATGAGATGATCTTATAAGTACATCTAGATTGTATTTTTTTAATAGAAGCCTTAAGATCTATTAATGGCTACTATTTTAGAGGGCTGTTTTTCTTATTTTTTATGTAAGATCTCATATTAAGATGTCCTTCAAAGTCTCCAAGCATTGTTTAACCTGGCTTTTTTAAGAAGACCCACCACTACTTGTTTCTTTTTATCATATTGAAAAATTGTGTCACTTTTGATATTTATAGCCACGTTTTCCAGCTTTGAATGACCATTCTTTTTCTTTGTTTAAATCAGAAGTCACACTAAGCATAAATAGATATATTTGCAGATCTAGTTGGTAGGGGTTTTTGAGCCTAGAGTCTCAGCATAAAACAGTGAAATGTTGGAGAGCCAGATACGCAGCATCCCATCCTGTGCAGGACTTCAGGACATCTTCTGGAAGAAAAGATATTTAACAAATGCCCATCATTTGCCCTTTTCCCTTTATAGCAGGGGAAAATCTAGTAAGCAATTCTGTCACTGCATCAGAAGAAGAGATGGGAGTTAATTTATCTGCCTCTAGGAGCCATCCCAAATCTTAGTATTCCAAACTTGCTCTTTCTTGGCTTGTGCATGAGATTCATGGTGCTTCTCCTCAGAAGTAACTTCTGGATTTGAAATCCAGTTATTCAGCTGTTCCCAGTTTTCTCAAGGAACAGAGCAACACTCTTTTCTTAAAGTACTGGCAGTGCACCTCTCCAATTTTAAACCAATAACCAAACCAAAATAAAAGGTAGCCAAAAACCGGCTTCCAAAACAAAAACTGAAGGACTAATCTTGCCACTGCCAGTAAATTATCTTAACTGGTAAAGATGACACAACCACTCCATAAATGTCTTAGATTTTAAACAAAAAAAAACCCCACCCAAACAAAAGATCCAAGCAATTACTGTAAACCTAATCGGATATATTTGCAAGTTGTGTCATTACAGATTGTTGAAACTGAGGTCTCATTATTAGTTAGAAACTTTAAATATAGACTCGACTTTAATTGAAGCTTTTATAGCCATAGCCATCTCAAAATTGTGGTTGTCAGCATATTCCTTTATTTGACATGTTAACAGATTGCAGGGTTCTTGTGTGTTGGATTGGGAGAGCTGTTCAGTGGAGGCTTTTACAAGTTGGTTTGGCAGTAAAAATGCTATTTTTAAGGAAACATACTTTGATATTTATACATGGCAGGACCACAAGCATTCTTCCTTCTGAATTGCCTTGTGGCCCGAGGCCTGACTGAAAACTGACTTTGACACACTCAATGCGATGTCACCCTTAATCTCAGATAATCTTTTTTTTTTCCCCGTTTTTCTTTTTTCCTTTTTATTTACAGCTTTCAGTCTCCCAGAGGAAGCTAGCAGTGGGAATTTCACCCACTTGTATGTTGCTTCAGTATAGCCAGCCTGTTTTTACTCTCTAAAACCCTTCAGCTGACCAGTTCACTTCAAATGTCTTGATTTATTTCTCAAGATCAATGAAGAAAGCTTCATGTTGAGCCAGAATTAGAACACAGAATTTATTGAGCATCTTTAAACTCCAAACTGGCAAAGGTGCATCTTTCTAGCAAAATACGCCTTATCAGGCATCTGGACACAGATGCCATTGCATCTGTGAGGATGTCCCCTAAACAAATAAGACAGATAGCATTGTAAACGCACTTCACAGTAAATGCTAGACCTTACCTCTGTACTGTTCTGAAAAGTAGAATCCAGGTGGTAGCAGAACAAAAAGTTGGAGGGGGAGGAAGTAGTGGAGTGCTCTGAATTCACGGTGTGCAATGATCAGGGTATTTAAAGGAGGGTGAAAATGGGCAAATATTCTTCAGATGTGCAGCTTAAGATATTAATTACATAAAAATCATGTAATTACTGGATCTCTAGCCATAACAGATAAAATAATTAGGTTCTTTTATTATTTTATTTTATTATCTTTGTAAAAGAGGGCAAATAAACTTTGTGTTGGGGTTAATAAATTTGTGAGGCTGAATTAAAGGTGACTCTTGTGAAGAGGGTAAAGCAATTTGATTTGTCTCCAAGAACTTAGATTATTCTGTAGGCATATTCTGTTATAAACATTCTTATAGTATACATTATGGTAGTATTTTAAAAACCACAGCCTCCAACTTACTCTAAGAGTTAAAATATTGATTTAAATAAAATAATTTTTGAATCTAAGAAAAAGAGAAAGCTTCCATTTTGCTGAATACACTTTCATCTGCATTCTAATAATATTTTAGAATTCTAACAATCACACATGATTATTTTTCAGGATGCAAGGCATGCTGCAGAAGGAGAAATATACACAAAACTTAACCAAAAAATAGATGAATTTATTCAGATTGCTGATTATGATTGGACAATGTCTGAATCAGATGGAAGAGCAAGTGGATATTTAATGGACCTTATTAACTTCTTAAGAAGCACGTTTCAAGTTTTTACTCATTTACCTGTAAGTGTTCAAAATTAAGTTTAATTTCAAACTATTGGAGCATTATCTTATTTTAAAATACTAAGATTTTGAAGACAGATGTGATTTGGAATTGTGCACATGCTGGCAGATGTATTGTTAAATTTTTTTCATTACAGATATATTTTCAGATGCGTTTTAGTATGTTGATGATGCTTACTCATAGTAATATAATCCTTTTAGAAAATAGTATTATGGTTAGCAGTTAATTTATAAATACTGTAAAGAATTCATGCAGTTTTCTATAGCATTAGATGGCCTTTTTAATTAACCATGTTTGTTCTGTGTACATGTCCATTAGTTCAGACAACAGTGCAAATCTTGCATTTGTGCATAAGATTATGGAGGTCTTGGATTCTCCAAGGTTGTTTTCAGTTAAATCGTTTGGATCATAACAAGACATTTGATTCTGGTTAACTGAGCTTCAGTCAAAATGAATGCTTGTTTATAGTGAAATATATCCTGTGTTATTTTGACCCAGCTAAAAGGGTACTATTAACCCATTGTATGTACTAATTGTTACATTCTGTTGTCTGATTTTCCCCTGTTTTAAGGAAAAACAAGACTATTTCTAGTTTCCTTTATCATCATAATAGTTTAAGATTATAGATTTATAGATCTGTAGTAGCTTTAATAAACCTTTGAAGCTACATCTGCTTTTCGTCAGCTTGTCCTTGGTTGCTACTGTCATGCTGATGTCCGAGTGCTTTACCCACATGCAATGCCTATAGACATCGAGTCCTCGTATGTGTATGAATGTTTTGAGGCTCCAGACTGGAAATAAAGATAATTTCTTTACTTACACAGCAAGGTGTTGAAGTTGCTGGCATAGTGGGCTTACCTGGTCTTCCAAATTACATGTGAAGAGTCTGTGATTTTTCAGTCTCCTTTTTTATTATTGACTCAAAGACAGAACCCACTGAAAATGTATTGTGCAATATTGATGTGATGTGTGAGGCATTTACTTCTGTGCCAAGTCAGTTGAGCTTTTTTTGATAAAGAATAGCAAGTGTGTTGGGTAGTTAAGTGCATTGTAACTTCCTATACAAAGCGATATGAACAAACAGCACTGCTCCTCATTTGTCATGTGCGCATGGCAGTGAAGGGATGATGTGCAGCTTCTAGAGGAGGGTGTACAGCAGTCTGTCATGAATGTATGTTGTGATTTTGCTGTTCGGAAATGAGCCACAGACAGAAGAAAAAGTAATGTGTTAAGAGGGATGGAAAGAAGCAGCTGTGGTATTAGGACTGGAAAAGCGTGAACGGAATAGAAATGTTTGCCTGGACACACAAGTCAGCCTTTGGAGAAAGCTAGTTCCTATAGGGAGGTTATTCTGTAATTTCAAAATCTGGTCAGCTAACAGGCAGGATGTAGAACTATATGGACAACTAGTCCGGTCTGGCAAGAGGGTTCTTGTGACTTTTGACTTATCCTGTGTATCAGGCCTTATTATGGCCAGTTGTAGAAACAGTCCTATGAATGTTGAGCATGAGATGTGGAGATTACATGAAAATGTATAAATAGCTTGTCATATTAAGTTATTTTCATTAAGAGAAAATTTACAGTAAAATAATTTTCAAAGATAAGGCTAGAACCAGGTTCTAAAACTCAATAAAATAGTTTAGCAGTCCAAAGCATTTACAGAGATAGATTCTCATATACCATAATTAGGATCTGGAATATAGTTTTAGTGTTTATTTTCATTGATGTCCTTGTGTAATTTCCTAATAATGTTTGTGCGGCTAATTTTTGTATGGCTGGCAGAAACTGCTCAAAAGGGTTTCTCAGAACCTTTTGTGTAATTAGAAATCAAAGAACAAAAGTTCTATCTGCTGCCCATAATTCTAGTATGGAAAAGTGCAGACAAGTAGAGGAGTCTCTTTTCTTTCTCCCTTAGGGTATCCAATCATGTTAGAGGGTGTTGAGCTAGGGCTAGGGGCACTGACTGACCACATTGTTTCTTCATAGTCTCATTCAAGGGTGACTGACTTTCTCTTTGATTGTTTCAAACTCTGGTCTTCTTGTCATAGTGCTATAATATGTTCTTTAACAATTTGTCATTGAATTTGTTAGGTTCCTGTTGTTATAGTCCTGTTTTATTTTAGCAGTATGTGTAAGCTGTGTAAATGCACAGAGATGTGTCTCTCTTTGTGCTTCCATGTGGGACTGTACTCAAGTATTTCTGCATGAGTGTGGACATGGCTTGTAAAAAATACAACTTATGTTTCTTGTCTGTATTATGCAATTTGCATTATTTTTATTGGAACATTCGAGCTCTGAATCAGGTAGACCATGATCTCAGTTTTACTGAACCTGCACACTTCATGGCACAACTTACTTGGAGTCCAATACCTCTATTGAATCACTGGAAATGCTTTGCGTCTGTGAAGCTTTGATTTTTCTCTTAAGTTTTATATCTTGGTTTACTCATCTGTGTTTATTTACTGTATTTAATAAGCAGTTTTGGAAAAGAAAATAGCTTTATTCTACCCACTAGCTATATTATCATTACATTTATTTTAAAATTTATCAGTGGGTTGTGTTACATTTAGATTCCTACTCTCCTGAGCCATTCTAAGTCTTCCTCGAACAAAGTATGTTAATGATGTACGTTAATGCCTCTGTAAGCCAAGATGGTAAACATGGCATTTATTTTTTAACCTAAGTACTTTGGAATATATTCTTTCTTAAAATAAAAACTTTCTGGAAAGGCATGTCAAAAGACACTCTGTCTTTTTAAGTTTGCTACTTCAATATTTTGACATACAGTTCCTTATCACAGGACAACATTTTATTGCCAAATTAGTGGTGTTGTATAATATGTCAGTTCCAGGTTTAAAAAAAAAAATAATTTAAGGACTTTATTAGCCATGATTGTTCTTTTTGGAAGCTTTTCCTTACCTTTTATTGCTACCAATTCTTTATCCTTTTTTTTTTTTTTTGATGTTGACAGTACATCTTAATTTTTTTTGTTTTGATTGCCTTACTGGTTTCCTTCTCAGAATAACAACAATGACCATGCAGCTATGTCGGTAAGTAGATGCAAGATGAAGAAAAAGCATGTGAACTGAAAAACTATGAACTGCCTGCAGGCTTATTGCTTCAATTTTAATCATTTAATAAAAAGACCCTTCTGTTTTGCTGATGACTTGCTGCGTACCTTGTGTGGTTGCATGCAGGAATCAGGTTAATGACTAACACTGGGCTTTCATACACTGGGACAGCCAGAGCCCTAAAAACCTTGCAGAAGGTTGGTGGGGTGTGTCTTGCATCCCAAATGAGATAATTTAGAGGCGACTACGAGACCTTTTGGAAGAGAGGTCAGGTATCAAAATGCAGCTGTGAGGCATGCATTCAGAATAAGGGTAGAGTGATAAAGCAGAATGAAGAGTCAGTGAAAGTTCCAACGTTTCTCTGCTGCATCTGCCTGGGGTCAAGGGAATGTCTGCTGAATTTTTATCTTTTTTTTTTCTTTCTTTTTTTTTTTTTTTTAAGAAGGTGATGGATTTCATTTAAGAATTCTTCCAAGCCCTGATTATTTTCAGGTCATGGATTTTTGTATGAGAATTTCCATTATAACGACAGTGTCAAAATTAATACTATTCTGTTCAGAGTGGCTTCTGAGTACTGAATTCCTGAACTTAGTTTTACTAATTTTTTTCTAATAATATGGTTGAATCTTGCTCACTTAAGCAGTGTACAGCAGCAAATGTACTTTGCTGTTCACTGTTTTAAGTGAACGAATATGTAAGGCACTTAGACTACACGGTGTGAGTATAACCTCAGTTGTTGCTGCAATCTGGAAAGTAGCTGACTGAGTAGTAGCTCTGTGGATCTGAAGAAAGGATCTAGGAAGCAGTCTTCCAAGATGTGAGGAGCCTAGAGCACATGAGTTACAAATGGAGATTTAGGGAGGTGGGTTACTTAGTCTTGTCAAAGAAAAGGCTGGGGAGAGATCAAGTGGCAGCTGACAACCTCTTGAAGAACAGATAAAAAGGTGATGGAACTAAACTTTTCTTGGTTGGACCATCAAATTCACAAGTGGCTATGGTCACAGGTAGAAGCTTTGGAGGTGAAGCTTTGATATTAAAGAAAAACTTTGCATGAAGAGAGTGATACATTGTTGGGCAAAGTTAATTAGAGTGGCTGTTGAATTCCCATTCTTGATTGTCTTGAAGGCTTAGTCAGAAAAAAGGATGATAGACCTGAACTGATGTTAACAATAGTCCTACTCCAAGTAGGAGATTGGACTAGATGTGATGCTGGTGGTTCGTTCCAGTGAACATTTCTATGATTTCAGTACTTAGCCTTAACGTTGGACTGTCAACCTAATAGGTGTTGTGAACACTACAAATATTGAATATTTCATGTAGAAGTCCTTCCTGTTAATGTAGAATAGGAGTCCGTGTGCTGGTTATGCCATGACCAAGCGCTTGCTGAATTTCAGAGACTGTGTTGCTTTTGAAGGTTATAATATGAGTCATGAAGTTGTTAATGGTTCTGTTTTCTAAAGGCACAAGAATTTATTCTTTTGAGATTATCTTTGTTTTCAGGTTATTTACATCCTGTTTTAAGGTCATTTTGCAGTTTATAGTGTTGTTAGGTGCTTTGAATTAAAAAGCAATTCAGAATTTCATTATACATCTGTTAATCTCATGAAATCATCTGCACGATCAAAATGTTATTAGGGACCTGCATTTTTTAGTTTATATTTTAAACAGTTAAAGAAAAAAAACCCTTCTATTTTCAGATCAGGTATTTTGAAACAATAGAGAGTATATACATAAGTGTTTTGAAATTTAAAATTAGCTGAAGTTTTGTTCTAGGTATGTGCTTTGTTGGTCCAAAGTTAGTATTGGGCAACTCTTTGGAAAAGAATGGCTATTGAGAAGTAACAGTTACAAATTACTTTCAGGTAGATAATTTTTATTATTTCAATAAACTTCGGGGCAGAGACTGGAAAAAAACCCTGATTCTTAAAAATTCCATTACTGTTTTTTAGTAAACTTGTATTTTATCAATAGTTCAAAAGTTGGATTTTAGTCCTGATGCTAAGTAATATCATGCTTTAGTTATAATGACTGACAAAATCTGTATATTTTGTTTCTTTGCATTTTCAGAATGTTTTTCATTATGTCATTTCAAATTGTTAAATTAATTCTTCAGCTTAACTGCTTGGGTGCAATAGATAAGTTTTGTCATTTCCTTTTATGCTGAGGATGGCAGTTTGTGTTATTTTATTGTTTCTGTGATTGGCAGCAAAAGCCTAATTTCACAGCTTGCAGTGAGGGTGAAGGGGTGGTGGATTTCTGCAGCTATATTCAAAACGTGTCAATCAACAGCCTCCACAGGCTGCTTAGAGAATGGGTAAATTCTTACCGATTTCTCCACATGCTACTTCATGCTGTCTTTGATTGGCGCAGCCTGGCAGGGAGGATGGATGAATCTATCGCTGGCTGGTTAATTGTGTTGCTGGTCTCAGCCTGACATCAGGTCTTTGACTCCTAAGCGACTCAATACAAAACAAATTAGCAGATTGTAGTCATATTTCTCATTCTATATGCTTTGACTTTGTTGAATGCAGTCCATAAATCATATTGACTGACACCATAGTGAATGATGAAAGCTGCTTTTGAGACAGCTAGCATGGGCCTTAGAAAGCCGCAATACGTAGGTGCTGTGGAGAGATGCATGTGGCTGACCCTCTGGGAATTTCCTAGGAGCCAAATGTCTCTTTGCTACAATTGTTCTTAGGATAAAAGCTTTGGGTCCTATAAAAAGGATTTAATATGTCAGCAGATTCTCTTTACAAGCTCCTTTGAAATATAAGAAGTTTGTCGAAGGGTTTTCTCTTTTTACAAACTTGTATTTCAGCAAAATGTGAAGGCTGGGTGAAAAACCAGTTGCCTTTAATACTATTAGCAGGTGTTTTTGCTTACAAAATAGGATCCTTGTCTCCTAAACTTTACATTGGTTGAGTGGAAGAATAGGCTTTGTAGACAGCAACAATTAGCATAAGCACAGCAGAGATAATAGTACGGTCTGCAAATGAGGGGCAGCCAAAGCCAGTGTGAGAAGCCTGCTGAATCTCTGCATGCTATTGAATATAGGTATTTAATTTCTACATACAGTAACCATGGCCACCCCCCCTCTTAAAAAATAACAATAGTAATTTTAAAACCCCAAACAGACAAATAATAAACATTAAGAATGTTTTGAAACTAACTGCGATTTGTTTAATACTGAAAGAGAAATATGTTATTGCTATGTTCACAAGTGCTTAAATCTCCTCTTCAAAAGCACTATGAAGAAATGGCAAGGAATTTATTAATTGATGGATGGTGGAAATTTGGAGATAAACTTTTAACTAGATCTCGTTTGTCAAACAGAAATTTCATTCTTTTCTGAATATCATGCATCCAACATATTTTGATCTGGGAAGCACCGAATTTTGAAGAGGATAACAGTAAAGTTTGCATTTCTCTTGATTAAAATTCCACATTTTGATTTGTATACATAGCTTTGTTTTTTCTCTAGATTTAAGAAAGTCGAGTGATAATATATTAAGTATAAATTGTGTATCGTTAACTGCTGTTATTTGTTCATGTGTCATGTGAACAATAAGCCTGTAGTTCAAGTTACATAGTTGGAAATAGTATAAATGCTAGGGTGTTTCCATTTTATGAAATTTTAAAATAAGCATTACACGTTTAAAATCCAAGTGGCTTTTACCGTGTCATTTCTGTATCATAACCATTATCTTGTGCTCCAGTACTATTTGCCAGATTACAACTAACTACAGGTGCTTCTTAGAAATATAAAATTCTGTCTTTCATTTAGAATAATAGAGGAGTACACATTGTTTGCACATAAAATAAATTGAATGTTAATTTTTTTCTTGACAGCCTATTAATCTGGTTGAATTTTTATTACATTATAGTGACAGCGTAAATAGGACGTGGAGCTGATTTGATGGAGCAGTATGTTAAACAGAGATGCACTAGTTGTTCCATTAAATCAAAATGACATTCCCATTAAGTATTTAAAGCCTACTACACTGTAATTAGATGAACTGTGGCCCACTGATTCCCCTTCTCACCTCATTTTTTCCTTCTTTTTTCCCCCTTCTTTTCCTCTTCTCTTTTTTTTTCCATTCATATTCATATTGCTCTGCTTGGGGAATAGAGTTGTGTGTCTCCCAGTGTGATTACCATTGGGTTTGGGAGACTTCTAAGCATGCTGTTCTTACAGTGTCTCTTATGTTCCTCGTTGTCAGTTCATCTGTTTGGTCAAAAATGTTATTTGATTTTCTGAGATTTTCAATTAAGAAACTAACATCTCATTTTAGATATAAAGCTCCTAACAGTTCAAGGTGTCGTAATGCTAAAGAGGTATTATCAAAAGCCATTTAGTGTTTCAGTGTGACGTGTGGAGAGTGAACACTTTTCATTCTATTGTCTATACTTTAACTACATTTTAATAAATAATACATTTTTAAAATACAAAATATTTAGGGCTGTATTTGCTTTCTGTTACATGTATGTGTGAAACTTCAATGATATAAGGAAGTTATCTTATTAAGAACAAGATCTAGCTTTTCCAGTGTTGAAGCAGGACTTGCCAAACATTTTGGAATACTGGTCTGCTGTCTTTCCTTACCAATTTTCACTGCTTATATGAGTTTCCATGGGCCAGTAGTGAATTGATCAACCTGAATTTCTAGAAAACAACTGGGAAACCATTGCTTCAGAGGATAGGTGTATTCAGTTTACAGATGGGTATAAGTATAAGGTAGCTCCAGTAGGTGTATTACGTAGCTATGATTTCTGTGAGCATGTTATTAGTTACCTTTGTTTAAATATGTATTATAGCATAGACATCAGCTGAGAAGCGTGGTTTAAGTATGTTAAACTACAGAGATTCATATTTGAAAGCCAAGATCACTCTGCCCTAAAAGATTGCAGTGATATGAACAGAATGGTGCCATCTGATCAATTATCTGATCTTAATTGGTTTTTGTAATACTAAGACAGAATTTCCATATCTTTCAAATTTTCTGTAGTAGATTTTTAATAGTTTATCAAATTAATGTCTGATTTTGTGCTTTAGTCTCATGTTTGGAAGATTGTCTCAATTACACATACATCATAAAGAGAAATGTTACTAGACTGTGATTGGGAAAATTATTTCCATTTTGTACAGTAGAGGGCTACATTTCATTTTCTAGGTAGTTGATTACTGACAGCACTGCTTTATTAAGCACCTGAAAAGATGATGGATAAGCATGAATATTTTATATAATTTAGCTTTGAGATGGAGTTCAAGCAATTGAAGAACCAGCTGTTATGAGAAATGCTCCAACTGAAAGCAGTGGATTTGCTTTATGTAAAGTTTGGGAGTTTTTTTACTATGGTTAAAAATATGCAACATGTTGATTTTCTTTCCATTCTTACTTTTATTCTGCTTGGGTAAAAAAAAACCCTAAGATAAATCCACAGAACTGTTCATGTGCTTCAGCAACTTATAATTTTGGAAATGTCCTTGTATTCAAGACTGTTGGATTTCTGGAAGAAATATCAATAATTGCTTTAACATACATTTAATTTGGTTCCCCGATTGATTTAATAGAAACAAAGCTAACTGGTCAAAAAAGTAGCATTTAGTGTGATCTTTCTTCTTCTAATCTAAATCTTACATCATTAAGACTTTGAGAGTATGTTAAAATCAATTCTGATAATAGTGGCATATAATTAGTTTCTGTATTAAAACCTGTTGCTCTTTCTACTAGGGAAAAGTGGCCCAGACAGCTTGCATGTCAGCCTGCCAGCATCTTTCAACATCCCTAATGCAGATGCTACTGGACAGTGAATTAAAACAAATAAGCATGGGAGCAATTCAGCAGTTTAATTTAGATGTGATACAATGTGAATGTAAGTAGATGTTCCAGGATTAATATATATATGTCTTAACATTGAAAAAGTGTTCTTTAACATAAGCCATATAATGATCTTTTTTTCCAAAGTCTACTGAAGCTTTGTCTTTATTAAAAAAAAAAATACAGTACAGCTTTTGTAAAAGTATTTATGGGAATATTAACATTTATGGGAATATCTTTATGAAACTTTTTTTAAACTCAAGTATTTAATTGAAATGTACATCTGCTGTTACTCTTAATAGAATTGTAGTTGCTCTACCCAGTAAAAAGACTTGTGTTCTAGTACAAAATTTCGCAAAACCACTACATAAATATTGTGCTTTTATAGTTGAGGGAAAAAAGATCAAATGTCTGTGAAATTTTAATTTTCCCTCTTGAGTTTATTTATTATGATACAAATTCAAAATGTGCTGTTACATGGGGTTTCCTCCTTGCTGGAATTACTACGGCCTTACTTGCTATGCAGAATAGCAGTACTCATTCAGTAAACATCAGGTGGTGTTTTATTCTCACTGTTTAAAATATGGATCAGACTTGTTTTATAAAACTGATTCAATCCAGTGCTGGAGACACTGTTTTGCATGGAGTAAGATGTAAAGGAAGTTCCTTCTGTAACATCACACTATCAGTAGATTTTAGGCCTGGTTTTATAGCTGATGACTGTACACAGTGAAAAAGCTCACTAGGATTTTTTTTAATGCATATTTTTAGATTCTTATGCTCTTTTTCTCCATAGTATCTTTCCTTTTATATGTTTGAAGCACAGTTCTCAATTATTTTGGTGACATTTTGTAAAATGGGGTATTTCTGGAAGTTGTATCCTGAGGTTTTTTGTTTGGACACATAAAAAAATTGATGACTTCTCAATCAGCAGCTACCTATGGGAATCTGGAAATTTTGATTTCGAGCAATTTGGTTTCAACCCTTTTGGCAAACTGTTCTTGTGAGACTCCAGGGACAGAGTTAAGGGGCACTTCTGGCATTTTAACCATAGGTTTGTCTTTATTTCTCCTGCCTTATTTGTTACATTCCAGCTGAACTCTGTAACAGGTAGAGCAGGCACCTTTCTGACAGTCTTTCATTACATGGCCTTAAGGCCTTTCAGTGCGTGGAGTGAACTGATAGGATTATCGGGGTCCAATTGAAAAAAATACTTGTGATCATGACATTAAAATTTGTCTCATTGATTGTACAAGTTGGCCAGGTGATGGTTTGACCCCTTTTCTACTTTTAGTATGCTTCATGTTGCTAACTTAAAAGTGTCCTTTACAGGCAGATGGGCAGGGGTGTCTGCATTTTCATTGTTTCCTAGATGTAAAAAAAGATCTCAGATGAGAAACCCAGAAATTCCGTAGTGTTCGTAACATTGCCATTATAATCTGAATTAGTGCATCCTGTATACAGTCATCTGCCTCTGAACCAATATTGTAACAGCAAAGAAAGCTTGCCCACTGCCATATTACTGTTTCTAATATTTGAAATATCATCTGTGAACAGTGCAGTGCTTCACTACTCTGTGTAGATTAATGAATTCACTGTTTCACTCAGGGATTTCTAGCAGTCGAGAGGATATAATGCCTGCATTGCAGGTGACTTTCACAATATGAACAGTATACTCAAAGCAAAGTAATGAGAAGTCCCAATTAGTCCGGCTGTCGTCTGGTGTCTGGGTTGTTTTTAGACATTTTTCTTCTCAGCATTTGCCCTGTTATGTACTGTGTAATGTCTGTTATCGCTCTTTTTACCATCTTTGGTTGCTGCACAGTCCAAATCAGTGATGAGATTTTAGCAGAATTTTATTTAATCTAACAGGATATATTTTCATTGTTTTAAAATATAACCTTAAGACAACATGTTTTCTTGTATGTAACTGTTGTACTAGCCATATCGTGTGGACAGGACATGGGAAACTTTGGGCCAGAATGGGAAAGTTTAAGAAAACTGCTAACTTAAAGACTGAATGTACCATGGTGTAACTTCTAGCATGAGCTGTTACAGACGTGAATAGAATAAACTTTGATTCTTCTTTTCTGCAAAGCTGTTCAAGTATGTTAACAAAAAATCCTTTGAGTGTGTTAAATATAATTATGGACGCTTGTCAAAATAGTATGTTGCAACAAATGACATCTTACAGTCTTGGAATAAGGGACTGGCACAAGATTCTGCTCAAAGACTGCTTTGCTTTTCTAGTTTCATTAATAAGGTCCATCACAGGCACATTCCAGGCCTGTGATTAATGTTCCTCCTCATCACCGTCCCCCAGCTTTATTCTTGGACACTTTGGGATTAATGGATATAGCAGTGACATTTCAGTTACTGTTTAAAGTGTGCAAAAAATTCACAGTCGTTGGGTAGTTTTCTACTGTATTGTATACATGGTTTTGACATTTTACTGATAAACACAGTGGAGTATACTTGGGTGTATTTTGAACTGAGCAGATATGTGAGATGTCGAATGTTATGAATGTCTGAAGGTGTATTTGTAAAAATTCTTGGGAATATTGTAGATATTTATTCTGACTTTTAACATTACATTTTTATTCTTTTTATTTTTATTCCTCATTTTTAGTCTCCTCCTCTTCCTGGAGGAGAGCTAAATAAAAGGAGGAAAATGTGATTACTTGTCAGATTTTTTTTTTCATTAAAAACAATCAGCAGTCCAGCAAACAACCCAGCTGTCTCTTAGTGAGCAACAATCTGTTGAAGTTAGTAAATACTTAAGTTCTTAGTCACAGAAAATAGGTGGAATGGTAAGTGGTCTTCCAAGAAAGAAAGGCAGGAATGACATCTTCTGGTGAAGTACCTAACTTTAAGAAGCAGAGCAGAAAATTTGGAAGCATTTGAAGCAGGTGGTCTTCTCTGATGCTTTGTAAATAACATTCCAAAGCTCTTCAGATTTGTTTCACTGTGTCCTGTTCCAATTGAAGTATTTCTCTATTCTCTCTACATATTTCTAACTTAGAGTAGTGTTTTATCTCTGTATTTTACCCCATTCTTTCTCAATGGTGATCTTCCACTGGGATGATTAAGATTCTTGCAACAATATTCAGAAAAATAAAATGTTCTAGGTCCCATTGAATGAAACCCAACTAAGAATCTGTTGCTAGCACGTTGCATTTCAGTGTCCTGAGAAGTTGGGGAGCGGTAGCATTTGCTACCATTTCTTGAAGAGGAAAATCAAATGTGGGTTACTCTATCTCACTTTATGCGAAGCAAGGTGTATATATAATAGGAAATTAGGTTTAGAGATGCTACCCAGATCTAGATACCTCACATCAGCATTTTATTAAGGAATTAGAACTTATAAGAAATTCTAATTGCTGGGAAGTGTTCCCAGTAATTTTTATGACTTGTGTTTTAACATAGCTGAATTGTGAGATGGGGTTAATTGTCAGAATGAGGCATGATTGAATACTTTTTCACTCACACATGAATCCATGTAAGGATGAAGAGGTTTTGGGTCCTGCCTATAAATTAGCATGTGTTAGCAGAGAATTAGCACAAAGCACTTTCCCAACTGGCCCTACACAGGAATTCCTGCCAGTCCCTTCTTTTTTGCCTACTGTGTGGAGAGTTGCAGTAGCTGCTCCAAGAGCAGCAGAGATTTTGACCCAGTTGCTCTCTGTTGAGCGTACACAAAGGTGATCTCCAGGTGGGCATGCCAGTAGCTGAGGAACCCAAATCTGTTTTTCCTTGAAAAGGCACAGTATTCTCTTCTGGAGGCCCCTCACTTTGCCTGCATCCTCTTCCTTCTGGGAAGCCAGGTTAACTTAGCTCACTTGAGACTGTCCTTCATCTGGCAGTCACATATGGCAGCACAGGAGTGAGGGGAAGCAGGGAAATCTTGCCAGTGCTGGGGGCAGGGCTAGGGGCTGCTGCCCAGGCAGCTGGCAGCTCCCTCAGCGAGGCTCCCTCCAGGCATGTTTGAACAGCTGGAGCATCCAGCAGGGCTGCAAAGTGGCTGACCACTGCTGTGATAGTCACCTGATTCTCCCTTCTCCTTTAGAAATACATTTGTAGCTTTGCAGTTCTGCCTTTTTTGAATTGATGCTGTGAGACCCAATTAACATTGTCCTAATTTAGCTTTCGATCCAAAGTCTGGACTCTGATTTTTAATTTCTGCCAGTGAGTAGCAAAACTGTTTGTCAGGAATTAGGTACTGAATTCCCAAACCAACAGGGAAGCAGAACCAGATGACTAAAATATAGGAGTTAGAGAGAATAAAATGAAGAGACCTGTTAATAAATCTAGAAGATCACAGAAATTCAGTACAATTTATAGTTAATGATGTCTTAAATTCCATTTTGGCAGACACGTCCTTTTTCTTAAAATTAACACATATGTGCATCAATTCCCATATATCCTGTATACAAAACATGATTATAACATCAAAGCAAAGTATTCAAGAGAAAATGGACTGAAGGGCTTTTTACAATATTTAAATTTGCCATTCTTATGCATGTGTTACCTCTCAGCCTGTTTTGGGTTTATTATATACTTTTTCATTGGATCCTATCTCCTGTAAATTCCCAAACTGGCTATTGTAGAAAGTACATTGAGATTGTACGTATATTATGGACACACATTGTGCCAAAGCTGCTGTTCTGTTTACACAGAAAAGGTCATTATCAGCAAAGTGCAGGAAAAGAAGATGTTAACAAAACCCTTGTCAATACTAGATTCAGATAATGCATATTTTTAGCTTATTTTCCCCAAACCATTGGAGTTTCTGATCCAGACTACCGAGCAGCCAGTTGTTTGCTGTGTGACAGTTTAATGGAGATCTTTGCATTTCATTCTCATGTATTATAGAATTCCTGAATGTTCTTATGAATGTTAAAATGAACAACCAGCCAGCCCCCTACCCATCCAAATCCTCTTTAAGCCTAGAATGAATGTAGGGGGTGAGTATTTTAAAAGAGATATATATGACAATGTTTCATTACAATCTGGAAAAGGACCCTTAGGACAAAGACATTAAGAATGTTAATCCTGTTCTTATAATATCTTCCTAAAATGCTGTGCAGGAGAAAGTATTTAATTAGCTTTGTAAAATTGTTAGCAAAACTTAAAAGCCCTGAGCCAAGGGCAGGAGGGGGAACTGGCTGACCGTTACCATAAGTAGATTATCTTTTTGCCCTTTGAACTCATGAAATTGTAATAATGAAACAAATTCTACTGTAGTCACGTGTCAGAAATGACCCAACTGTGAGAATAAATGCTTGTGCTGTAATGAGTGACCCTGGTGGTATAAATGCATCCATAATCTGAAATTAAAGAGAACAAAATAATTAAGTTTGGTACCTTGTGTGCAATGGTAGTAGGTACTGTGTAGAGAAACTAAATCATACTGCATTACTTAATGCATTAGGGTAAATTCCAAGCCATGTTAGCCTGGTGAGTTGCAGAAAGGATGCAAACATTTGCCCTGTGGCAAACAAAAGTATCCCATTATAGGAAAGTACCTCCCAAAATATAGCCCATAGCTAACTGAAAAAATTTGCTGCTGGTGGTACTTTTCAGTTACATTCACTTTTCAGTTCTGTAACTGTTCCTTTGCCTTATGAGCTCCCTCCTTCCAATGCTACCCTTGTGGAGGGACTACAGAAGCTCAGATTTGGGTCGGGGAAGCTGGTATCAGCATACTGTGTATGAATGGAAAGTTATACAGGATCAGACAAAGATGGGCCTTATTTTTCGTGAATCGTGCAGCTTGTCCTTCCTTGTTCAGGGGAAGTAGAAAAGACCCCTTCTGACCATCACGCTTATCCTTCTTATTTAGGGTGCTGCTATAGCTTGCAACCCATGTGTCTGTTTAGCTGTTTGCTGTGAGGCACTGCTAAGAATTCCCTGAAATGGAATGGTATTCTTGTTTTGAACAGTGTCTTTGACTGACCACAGGGCCAGCATCATAGGCCTGTCTGTCCTTGAAGAAAGGGTGGACTCAGTGGCCATGAATACGTGCAGAAGACAGCAATGGAAACACCCAATTCTTTAGCCGTGGGTGTTCAGAAAGGTGCTTCTGTAGGCCTGGAGATCTTTTGTTCCTCCGCAGGCTGGTGGTTGCACAGTTAGTTTTCTCTTTGCTGCTTTTAAAGAGCAAAGTTTGCTTAGTAGCAAACTCTCTTGTTAAAATACTGAGTTTGGGATATGCTTTTTTCTACTATTTTTTACCTTTTTTTCTTTTACTTAGGAGCATCTTTGTGGTAAATTGAAACTCTCTGAAAACTCCCCTAGAAAGTTGATGTTACTTGTAAAGTAGGAAAACCAGACAATTTAAAATTCAGACTTGAATACAGTAATCAGTGAGTGTTTGCCAATATTTGTATATGATGTTACATTGTTCTCCTCAGGGCATTTGATTCACATTTTTATGCCTTTAGTTAGTGAAGAATCAAGCAATATTTGAGTTTAATTCATTCTCCTATTACATGATTGTCCTTAAAATTTTTCGCACTACTGTAATACAAGCAATAAATTCTGCCTTTATTCATAAAGCCGATACTCTGATACTATATTCATCTATTACTAAGCTGTTCCTGGATATTCTGAGATGGTTTTAGTAACTTCATGTACCACTTAAGTAAGAATCTTTATAGGGAACGTAACAGAAGTGAAAATAATAATAATTTTCAGGCTTGTGAATAGTCTGTCTGAATTCATTAGTCTGCTTTACGTTGAAACCATACATTCAGAAGTAAAAAATTGAGCCCATTATTTTACCATCCTGTTAGCTGCGACACAAGTGTCTTTCTGGATGTTATTTTCACTGGGTGATCCAAATTTTATAACTACTCATTAAAAAAAATTCGATGAAGTATTTAATGTTATTTTCCAATGTTAGTAGGAGTCCATGTGGCATAGTACAGTTAAGCACTGGATCTGGAAATGTTTTGGATACGTGTTGTTTTTCCTCTACCATTACATGACCTGTTTCTCAAACTTGGAAAAACATGTTACCTTTCAGTGCCTCAGGTGACATCTCACTAAAACTGTTACAGTAATACCTGCTTTGTTTTGTTAAGAGCTCTAACTGAAGAGCATAAGAAAAACTTTGTTAGACACATCACAAGAGTTCGAGTGGGGCTGTGAGTGTGTCTCTGTTGATTGTTAACATGTGTCTGGGACAAGAAGGACAAAAGTATATTTATTTTTAGGTTTGGCAGTTATTAATAATTTCCTAAGTTAAACAAATAGCTGACTTTTGTTCATTACCCTAAATGTTACCTTTTTTTTTTGTATTTTGAATATAGTTTTGCCTTCCAATTTTGACAGCTTATTTTTGGGTTCAAAAAGTGCTGAAGTTCATTATCAGTAAGCTGGCTAAAAGGCTGTGAACAGGCATTTCAGCTCTGCTCTGGCTGTGGCACGTAGAGCTTTCCACCTGTCATCTGCGCATTAAACTATCTCCCACCTTAGTGTTTGTCTTTTATTGCTGTTTGGTCAGAGGTGGGGGTTTTATAGAGCAGATGCTCTTAAGGAAAGCAGATGTTTGAAAATATGTTGACAGCCATGGAATTGGTATTATTTTGAAATTCTTCAGTAATCATTGACCTCAGGCCAAAAAATGTTGTTGGCTTCTATGGTTGTAGCATTGCTACTGGGTTAGAGGTTTAAGCAAAATTCCTCATAATACCCCTAAATGTGTTATTCTTTGGTGTTATTGGAAAAATGATGGGAAAGTTGTTGTGGGTTTGTTCATTTTTAATGACTGTGAATTATTAGTTTAATGTATTTCTGTCAAACTTGTTTTGTTTTAATATTAGATAGGTTTTATATTGCATAGAGCTTGATTTCTGTTAGATTTTTTGAGCATCTACATCTGTAATATTTTTAACCTTTTTTCGCAGTGTTTGCTAGTTCTGAGCCTGTGCCAGGATTCCAGGGAGACACCCTGCAGTTAGCTTTCATCGACCTCAGACAAGTAAGACACTACTTGTTGTTTTTTATCCTACTAATTTCCCCTTTTGACCAATGCTGAGGTTATTAAATTCAAGAACCTTTCATGTTTTTGCATTCCCACGTAATTAGTTTTGAAAAGCCGTTATTTGAAGTGTTATTAGTGGCCCTATTCCCTCTAATTTAGCGTAAAACTGTTTCTCCAATGTGTTGTTAGGGGGCACTGTGCTACTGATGGTACTCTTAACATGCTTATGAGGTTGAATTTTGGTCCTGACAGTTTTGTAAAGATCCTGTGACACCTTCTCGCAAGAGTGTGTGTGTTACCCTGGTATGTGCTGGCCCGAATCCATTCTGAGCAATGGTTTTTGTCTACAAAGCTACTCCCCAGAAAGCAGAGTCGAGTGTGGTATTATTTAGCATTTCCTTTCCTTAATTAGGTACATAGAATTCTTGTAAACTCTTAGAAAGCAGCTTTATTTTGACTGACTGATCTTTATTCTATATCAATTTTATATCTATTTTAAATGCTTTAATATCGGAAGCATTTTCCACAGTTCTTGCCAAAACAAAGGTTTTACCAGACCGAAAACTACTTATCTTAATTTCATGTAGTTATTTCTATTCCTTGCTCTCTGTAAGTTCCAACACTGTGTCCACCCATAGCAAATAATTTTCAAAAACTTTTCATGCTTTTGTTGTGATTTATTTCACATTATGATTTATTATTCCACAAAATCACAAGTGTGTTATTTAAATAGTGAAATGAATCATTAGCTTCACATGGGGGGGTTAGCTTTTTGCAGATGTTGGTGATACTTTTCAGCACCTGTCAAAGCAATCAGAAAAGAAGAGAAATGTAGAAAGAATTCTGTGCCAAATTATCCATGTAGTGAGACTATTTTGATTTCAATAATTTAGTAGGTTTTTCACAGCAAGATAATGAAAAGGCCTTTCAGAAGGGAAAATTCCGGAGGCAAAAGTATTCCAGTTTCTCCAAAGAGTTAGAAAGGGCGTAATTAAAGTGTATTTTTAAATACAAAAGTTAAAAGGTAGCATTGCCTGTTACATTCTCACAATAATACAACAATGGTATCTACAGTGGGATAACTGTGAACTACGTGAAGACGATATAGGATTGTGGCCATAAGATTTGTTAATGTGATACGTGTACATTAGGAGTTGAGAATTCAGTATGTGAAGATGTGCTGTGACAGACTTCAAATACCACAAGTCTTGCCTTGACTAGCAGCCTTCCTCTTTTGAATTCTTCTTTATTCTCATGTTATTATCAACGTTAGATGTGATTCGACGTCTCCCAATTTGTACCAAGTCGGTTTAGTTGAAAGGAAAGGATACTGAGAGATTTTGGCACTGTTTCTGTCATCAACTAAAGCGGTATAAATCCTTGCAGAGCCTACGTTTGTTTCAGAGGAAATTGTGTTTTCCAGCTCTACAGTAGGGCAGAGTGTGTACAAGCTTGCTACGGGAAATAAATAATAGTTTTGGATGTTTTAAGCAGCAGCTGTGGAGCACGTCACGTAAATAGGGACATGCTTATGATAGCTCTCATTTTATGTTAGCAACTTATATCTAGAATTCTCCTGATGCAAGTACCACTTTATATAGAGGATGCTCTTATGCTAAAGGAATCTAATCTATTTCAGGTACTTAATAAACACCAAAAGTCTGGGCAGCTCTCTGTTGGGTAGCAACTGAAGCTTGTAGATTTAGAATAGTTCTAGTGTATTTGTTTTGATTTGGTTTTTATTATATTTTTTACTACATGCCTTACCAAAAGGTATTGCAAGCACACGTTAAAAACATTTACCAGGTATTTGCAGTGTTTTGCCTCTCTTCCTCATTTGTGATCGATTTCTATCTTAATAGGGTGGATGACAGTTCTTTTCAAGGATACTTAGAAAGGCAACAGAGCCTTTTTCAGAAAGTTCTTATAAAAGGTCATGCTTCTGGTTTTTGGTTTGAATTTGATACTTTTTCATGAATTGCAGGATATGAAAGATAAGGAAGTAGGTCCAGTGGTCAGGTTTTACCTGCCCACCCGGACTGTGCCCTGAGGTCAAACTCCTGATATTGGCTGTTAGGTACAGAGGAGCTGATGACAGGTAGAGGCTAATACAAGGGGGAAAGCTTGAACCGTATCAAAGCTAAAATGCAGGAGATTTGGGACTCCGTGAGAGACTGTAGCTAAAAGATGGATCAGCAGGATTGCCCTCTTCTTAAAAAGCAGCTGACCCACAAGGGAAAAGACTTTATCGTCCTGCCAATCACATGGTTGCTAATGGAAGCCAGTTATCTCAACAACAGCTTACTCACTCCCTGTTGTAGTAGGGGAGTGTGTAAGATTAATGAGGATTGGGCAGTAGGATATTGTAGCACACTTTACTAAAGAAGTAAAGTCACTTAGAAGGAGCCAGCTTGGAGGACAGAGGGGAAGAGTTACACTTGGATGATTGCTGTGGGGGGAAGAGCAGCTCTGAACAGAGCTGTCATAGCTATTTTCATCCTAAGAGTTCCTAATCCTTTTTTTTTTTCCTGAAGGCAATGTGTGGATGGCATGTTTATCCACAGCAAGCCCACTTTCCTTCTTCCTTCCACGGACATAAAAGACCAAACAGAAAGAGAAATAGTTGGCATGAGGAGCTGTGTCTAAGAAGGGAACAGAAGTTAGTAGCAGGAAGCTCTAAGAGGCCAGGGATCATGAAGGGGCCAGGCACTTACCAGTGTCCCCTTTGATGAGCCATCTCTTTATCCTTATACTATCACCTCCTATGCTCATACTTAAAATGCTCCTTAAAGATCTTAGTAATCTGTAGAAACCCTAGTCAATATAGATTTTTGTGCTCTTCCCATAACCATTGTATCTCAGCATCTTACAGAGGTGACTTGGTGTAGTTTACTAATCATGCAAAATTGTTCTCTATTCCGTTTTCTTCTGCCAGGTGGGAGGCTTTTATATACATAGATGACTTTCTGATATTTACGTTTTGACTGTGCTCTGCTATATATGTTTGGCACACAAGACAGAAAATAACTGGGCGGGGGGCACAATTTCAGAAGATTTTAAAAGCTCATCTGTCATATGGAGTAACCTAAACAAGTGAATGCAGGATAATTTCATGTTTGGACAGTCTTTTCTATGTGTGAGTAGTTACTTCATAGAATTGTTAAGGTTGGAAAAGACCTCTAAGATCATTAAGTCCAACTGTCAGCCAAACACCACCATGACTTCTAAATCATTTCCTGAAGTGCCACATCTACACATTTTTTAAACACCTCCAGGGGTGGAGACTCTGCCACTTCTCTGGGCATCTTGTTTCAGTGCTTCACCACTCTTAACTTAAAATGGAAGTGTCATTTTACTTGCTTCATACTGACTGATAGTGAACGAACGTAGTCAAAAATGTACTTGGCTTTTGCAACAGTAGAAATCTTTGCATCTATGGCAGCCAATGGACTGTTCTTCAAAGGGATCTGTACCTATTTAGTTTGATCCCTGGACTGGTAAGAGGAGATTGTGCTTCAGGCCCAGGAAGATGGGCAGTGGCTGTAAAACTGTAGAATAACACACAGTATTTTCTTAGAGAGATACCTGAAGGTTACTTCAGGGAGCACATTAATGTACAGTTCCCCATCATGAGGATCATCTAGAAACTTGCAGCTCCTATAGCAGCGAACAGCTGCTAAGCAAATTGGGATAGAATTGTGGTTCTGTACAGCTGTAGTAATTGTGTCATGCCGCATAGACTAAGACAAGCAATATGAGTTAAAGTCATACCTACGTGCACCCTTTTGCCCCACTTTCTTAAAGCAACTGAGGGAAAGGCCAACTCAGCAAGACAGTTGTCCAAGTGGCAAGTACGGCTTTAAGGAGCCTGGTCTCTGGCATGTTGTGAAGGTGACACAGCTCTCCTGCAACACACATCACACTGAAGATAATCTCTGGATAGTTAGCCTGAATAAATAGTGCAGTGGCCCAAAGTGTGGTGGAATGAACTTTGGGGATTTTGCTACTGATTCAGATCCTAGGTCAATTGGAATTAACCTTCAAAAGTAAACAGGTCTTAGTTAGTCCTACTTGAATTAGTCTTTGAGGAAGCTCAGCCTCTGACATGAATTAGTTTTGCCCTGGTTATGATCTGTTCTTTAGTGCCTAAAGACTAGGGTTACAGTTCTGGAATGTGAAGCAGTTTCTTAGATGTCCTGAGTACTTAAATACTGTGAGAAAAGGCTTGAATCCTACAATTTGTGCATTTTTCTTCGGGAGCCAGTGTAGTGTGTAGTGGACAGGAATAATAACCTTGTGGTAGCCCAAGAGGTTAATAGTTTGTACTAGGGCAAATTTCCTGATTGATAACCAGCTGGGTGGTAACAAATGCCTATTCTTGGAATCAGTTCATTGCCTGCCAAGTTATAAGCTAAGCCGCAGATGCAGCTTGGCTTGTTTTCACTATAACATTTGCAAGTTGTTTCTAGTGTTTGTTTCTTCCACGGGCACTAATTCAGTTCCAACAGGCCTTCTTCCTCAGCTGTCTGAACTCAGGCAAGTACTCAGCTGGATGATTGGGGCATTTCCTTATTTTACTAGGGGTGAGGAGAACTGTGTCTCATCTGTGTCCTTTTGGCACTTAATTACGTATTGTTAATATCCTGCAGTTGTTGTCAGTGCACGTCCTGCAGCAGGAGCAGCCATCTCAAGTGAGCATAATCATATGATGTTGGTAACCCCCAAGTTAAGCAGCCACCATAGCAGTACCTTCACCCACATGGTAAGATAGAGTTTACAGTCTGAGAGTGATGTGCCCCAGTCTGTGAGACCAAGGACTGTGAACGACAAGGTCCATAAATTCTGCATGGGTATGGGAGAAAATTCTCAAAGATTTTCAGCAAATTCTGTTAATATTTTGCTAAAATTAGAGATAAATTAGATATAAAGTCATAATGCAATCAGTGTGATTATTAAACAGTATAATTTACCATAGAAACATCAGAAGATACATTTTTGTCAGACTTTTGTTTATGATGTGTGTAAATAAGCATGTAGATAAGCACCTTTATGAGCTCAGTTTATTGTGAATGAACAATATATACTTCTAAAAATTGATACTTGATATTTGTTAATGCATTTTCTTCTGATTCCAAAGCATAATGGAAATTACACGGATAGTTTCCTGGGTTGCTTCTTCTTTTACTTTGTAATGCATTTTCTGGTGTATTGTTGGTGAGAAATATTGCTCACTTCCTAAACTGTAGTGTTACATGCAACAGGTGTAAATATATTTGATGGAGAAATTTCTAACTAGTACTTAATACAGTCCTCCTCTTTCTTCCTCTTCTCAGTCATCACTGTGAGATGATACTGTCCTGTTAAACTCAGAACTAACTCATTGTAGGTAGGAACTGTGTCACAGATCACTAGGCTTCAATCCCAGCCACAGGATTGTCTGCCACTGAAGGCAGGCTGACACCTCAGTCTTCCCCACTGTTTGTTTGTAGTGTTTAATTTGAATTCATTTCCTGTGGTAGTAACTGCATTTCAGCTCTGGCTTGTCTCCAGTTCCCCAAACGTAAAGCTTACTGAAGCTCTCACCATCTGTGTTCCCTGTGGAGAACACTCTTGAGCCCTTTAGGAGACCTCCAAGAATAAGTTGGAGCTTGTTGCCAAACCTATCCACTGTGACTCTTGGAGGCTGAGGGCTTCAAAGATGTGCTGCGGATTCCTTCACGAGCTGCCAGCCACACATTGCCTATGCTTTGAAATGAGTAGGGTACACCTACCCCTGGCCTCTACTCTGCAGAAGAGTCTTGACCTGAAAAAACATCGGGATTTTCCAAGAGGGAGAAATCCCTAACAGTATGTTTAGGAGTAAGTCTTAAAAACTTCAGAGTTTAAAGATAAAAGTAAGCCTCTCTTTCATAAGGCAACAGACTGAAATTTTAATTAGCAAGTAGTACAGAGTATTTCATCTTTCACTTCCTGAGGGAAATGGTTGTTGAGACTTTCATCTTCACAGAGACTCTTTCACAATGCTTACTGATCCCTTTCCCCACCCTATGCACTCCCCAGCTTCTCTGAACAAGCAGAGAAGCACATTACATCTGTAACATGAAGCCCAGCCTCAGGGTGTTATGTAATGGGATTTGTGCTTCTCTAGTTTTCAGTGCAATGCTGCTTATTCAGCTAAAGAGAGGAGCTCAGATTTCAGACAGCAAGAAAACAGGAGGTGCACCTCTTTGGATTTCGGACCATAGATCTCGCTCTGCTGAGGAAGGAAGCAACACTCTTGCTGGCCTTCCCCTTCTCCATAAACTGCCTCCGTGCTGAAACAGAAAGAGGGCTTAAGGCACACTGTGGGCCGAACAGGGACACTTCAAGGCTCAATATCTCATGTATTCATATCATACTGGTAGCATGCATATGCATAGCTGATCCGAGTATGACTGCATGCTAAATGTGTGTTACCTGACTTGCAGGGGATGGACAATATCTTTTCAGAATACAGTATTCTTACAAGTAAATGGAAATTCTTCATATGAACATTACAATTTGTTTGTAAGCCCTTATATTCCCCAGTAGAATCTCTAGCTTTTGATTTCTCCTTTTCAGCTAGGTTCTCTGAAGCCTGTAGGTAATCACAGTAGTCTCAGATCACAAGTTGTGTGCAGAGATATTTGTAAGGAAGATCTCGATCAGTGCTCTGTACAGAGAAACAAGTCAGCTCATTACTTGGATGGGATTTATAACTGCCAGCTGGTAAGAATTAGGAAGCTTTGGAAACAAATGCACAGAAATTAGCATCGGGGGGTCAAAAACAAGCATGGCTTTGGATCCACTATCTTGATAAGGATTTGCAGAATAAAAGCAGGATGGCAAGTCAGTCATTTCCTACCATTGGATATTCCTACGCTGTTACAAGAAGTAAGAGCACACATGCTAGGTATTGGGTGCATGTGTGTTCTTTGGGATGTTAAATCATTTATCAAATTCAATGCAAAACAGATTGTATCCAGTTCAATATCTGAATTCCTCTTTTTCAGCAGAGAAGTGCAAATAACACATCGATAGTTTGCCAAGCTTTTGCTCTAGATCTCGGCTTACTGACAACGAGGGGGCGTACCTGAAAACAGGTTTTAAAAATTTGGTGTACAGAGGCTGTTACTTTACTTCAGTAGCCCTATCAATACTTAATTAAATAAAACAATGTACATTTGACCATGTAACTACAAGATACACTACTCCATCTATGGCAAAACTGTACCCATTTCTTCAGAGGAAATTATACTAGCTTGTGCACTAAAGGCTATGATGAAAGGTATAATGTTTAAGCTGAATGTCATCTCCTAAGTGACAGTAAAGAACACTGTAGGAACCTAAACCATGGAAGTTACCAAAAATAAGAAAATAATTTTCTTGTTTCTTTAAGCTAGTTCATTTAAGGATGTAGTTCTAATGGTTCTTGGGTCCAGTCCTGTTTAATGTCTTTATCAACGACCTGGATGAAGGCATTGAGTCCTCGCTTAGCAAGTTTGCAGATGACACCAAGCTGGGTGGAAGTGTCGATCTGCTGGAGGGTCGGGAGGCTCTGCAAAGGGACCTGAACAGGCTGGACTGCTGGGCTGAGACCAACGGCATGAGGTTTAACAAGGCCAAATGCCGGGTCCTGCACTTGGGGCACAACAACCCTAAGCAGAGGTACAAACCAGGAGAAACCTGGCTGGAAAGCTGCCAAGAGGAGAAGGACCTGGGGGTGCTGGTTGACAACCGACTGAACATGAGCCAGCAGTGTGCCCAGGTGGCCAAGAAGGCCAATGGCATCCTGGCTTGGATCAGGAACGGCACGACCAGTAGGTCCAGGGAGGTTATTCTCCCTCTGTACTCTGCACTGGTGAGACCGCACCTCGAGTACTGTGTTCAGCTCTGGGCCCCTCACCACAAGAAGGATGTTGAGGCTCTGGAGCGAGTCCAGAGAAGAGCAACAAAGCTGGTGAAGGGGCTGGAGAACAAATCTTATGAGGAGCGGCTGAGAGAGCTGGGGTTTGTTCAGCCTGGAGAAGAGGAGGCTGAGGGGAGACCTTATTACTCTCTACAACTACCTGAAGGGAGGTTGTGGAGAGGAGGGAGCTGGCCTCTTCTCCCAAGTGACAGGGGACAGGACGAGAGGGAATGGCCTCAAGCTCCGCCAGGGGAGATTTAGGCTTGAGATTAGGAAAAAGTTCTTCACGGAGAGGGTGGTTAGGCATTGGAACAGTCTGCCAAGGGAGGTGGTTGAGTCACTGTCCCTGGAGGTGTTTAAGGTTAGGGTGGATGAGGTACTTAGGAGCATGATTTAGGGATTGGTGGGAATGGTTGGACTCGACGATCCAGTGGGTCTCTTCCAACCTGGGTATTCTGTGATTCTGTGATTCACTTGCTGAACCAGATATACACAAGAATTAGGTGGGCTGACAAGAAAGCTGTACTGTGTTATTAAAAAATGACAGAATTTGTGAAGCCCTGGCTCAGCTTTACTTAGAGACCTGCACATAACAGCCTTTGCAAAAGAACATAAGCCTTAATTGAACCAAACTGGGGGAAGTTGTTAGTGTTAAGTGAATTTATAGGTGTGGGAACTTAGACAGGAAATGGCATTTATTGAATCTCATTTGTCACGTGCAGGTGAAACTCTTGACTACTTAACACAGTGCAGGGAAGTTCCAGCTTCTAAATAGTACCATCATAAAAGTTACTAAAAGTTTCACTGGAAATGTTAATCAAAAAAGGCAAAACCTGCTGTCAAGACTATTTAGATGGACATATCCAAGTCCCTATCTAAATACTACCACCTGTCACGTTTAATCAGCTTTCAGCTCTTCTTAGTCACCAGTGCTTTCACAAGACAAGGTTTAGAAATAGTTAATCAATTCATTCAAAAATCTGCAGAGCTGTTGTTACGGTTGAAAACATATCTCTGGAAAGCCCTTCTGTTCAAGAAGGCTCATCACATAGTTACAGAGGAATTCCCTGTAAGATCACAACCTGAATGTCACTGAAATTCCATCCTTGGTAGCTGAAGTGCGTATCTCTACTACACCTTGTCCACAATGCCAGACCCCAAAGGCTTCAGTTTTCTTTGATGAGGTACTAAATTTCTTCAGTAACTGGCATGTTGCATGCCTGGGAAACTGTTTATAAAGCAGTCACTTCCAAGGATATTATGAGAAAGCACAAACTAAGCTCTGTCTGGAGAAGGTTTCTGTTCTTTTGCAGAAGGATCTGTCAGTAGAAAGGTTTCAGGAGGCTTACTTTCAGATAATTTCTTAATTAACAAATCTCTTACCTGAATTAGAAGTAATTATGTACCTATTATATTTCTGTATTCCTGCTTACCCTTTCTTGAGTTACTGATACACATCCCATTCAGTCAAAGTTATTCACTGGAGTGAAGTTTCTCTGTAATAGTTTCCTTTTGCTAGCAATTTTGCTCTTCATCTGATCTTCACATTTATCTTTGTCACATAAGAAATGATGTAAATGCAAGGAAGCAAGATTTGTGTGTGTGACTTTCCTCAAGTTTGTGAATACATTATATCAAGCTGTTGTCTCCCTGCTGACAGCCAGTTGCTGCAGGATCTCTACTATTGTGTCTGGGCCCTCTGTAGCCCTGAGCTGATGGATGGAGTTCAGTTTTGGAGCCCCCAACTCCACAGGACTTCCTCTGAATCCCGTGGGTGGTATGTGGTTCCTATGAGTAATGAATGAGCATTGTTAATTGAACAACACAAGAGAAGAAAATAATTGTTTTCCTTCAAGTTATTTGTATTCTTTTAACATCTATGAGTCCTCGTCACCCATCGGGGAGTCATGGGGCTGGTAGCTGCATTAGCTTATTCAATAATTTCTGCTCCCAGATTGCTTACGTCCTCCAGCCTTAGCTACACTGGTAGTACACTGGTACGTAGTATATATTGGGCAGCTCTGCTAACACCTGAACCCTACAGATTTACCTTCAGTATTTTTTTCAGTTGCATCAATCAACATACTTGGATTCCATTCCTTCTTTAAATTATCTGTCTGTCACAGAGAGCAGGAACAATATCCCATGTTTTCCCCTTTTTTAGTTTCTTCTGTGAAAAGAAAGGCAGGTCATTTCTTCTTTGGAAGTTGCTATAGGGCCAATGTAAAATTCAGGAGAATCAAAGGAGCCCTTTACAACAAGAAATCAAGGATTGCTCTCTGCTTCAGAACACCGCGAAGAAGAATGTACATAGGCATAGTATGACAGCGAATTGAATAAGTGAAATGTGGTTAATGAATATTTATTCATTTGGATGATAATGTTTTAGAACAAAAGATCAAATCTTCAAAAGGGTTTGTGCAATATATACTATAAAGTACACTGATCTTCAGCTGCGGGTTTTAGCACTGCAGAAATAAGAATTAAAAAATATTATTCTGACTCTCTGACTGCCTCCAATCAGTCAGTAAAACCTGGTATACTAAAAACTTTATTTTCTTTCTGTTAGTACAAAGATACTAATAGGAGGCAAAAGAAACTACTGTTGTGTAAATAACTAGTTTCTGATTGAAGTGAACTGATTATACTATAGGTGATTTGACTGTACCAACTCTTCTTAGGCACATTTTTATATTGTACTGGCTTAAATGTTAACATTTATGTCTTTTATGGGTGTTTCTGGTTTGTCATCTTAGAAGTTGCATTGTTTTAAAGAATGTTGAAATAACAAGTAAAATTTATGTACAAATTTTGCATGTTTTAGGACCTAAAGAAAAACTCTTGAAGGGAACTTTTCCCTAGAGCTTTAGTAGCAAAGGAGGAGCATAATTTAGGAAAACACATAATTATAGAGAGAGTGATGGTGAGAGAAAAAATAATGAAAAAATGTCAAAATATGAGTAAAGTAGTAGATGATGGAGGAAAAAAAAGACGATGAAGAAAAGAAAGAGGAAAAAGTCAATTCCTGTCTATAAATGCACTTTATTGTCTTTATCCTTTTCTTTCTGTGTTTATCATTTTCTATGGTTTATGCTGAGACCCATTAAGAACCTTTTTTTTAAACATTAAAAGTCTGAAGAGATGTTTTTACCCAAAGGAAAGAAAAGACTTTCAGTGCACAGTTAATGGTGTATAAAGTCCATGAAGCCATCAGGTTGCCTTATTCCCAGGAGAACACAAGCTTTCCCCGTTTCAGTTGCATGCCTCCAGCGAATTGTTCGAGGAGGACACACAATTAGCCTGCACTCTGGAAGAGTGCACGGTGTAACATGATGCAATTAAATCAGAAAAGAGTTTTCATCTTTTGACCCTGTGTCAAACATGTCAGGTAAGTAGCTTACCTGAGATCTGCAGGAGAACATAGGTATCCATTATTTTCCTATAGAAAGGAACATGCAGAAGACACACATACTCACAAAATACTATTTGAAAAGCTTATTTTCAAAGTAACAAAGTGCTGAGCCAGCCTTTCTAAGTGGCACAACTCAGTGCATTCTGATTCTCCTTCCTTTTTGCCAGTCTAAAGTTTAAATAAAAATACCTACTCTTGCTTAGGATCCATTAAAAGTGGCTCTTTCATTTTAAGCACAAACAGGCTATTGAGTCTCATGGAAATATAGATTTGATAATATCATTGAAATGCACATCCGAGTGGTAGTTTTGAGAATGGTAATATAGTTCAATATAGTTCCTAAGTCTTGCAGCTCTTGATGTAGAGGATAGTTTAAAAGGTTCACAGTGAAAGAAAATAACGTTGAATAATTCCTAGACAGAATACATGGAGTGGGAGGAACTTGAGTAACTGGTAGATGGAAAAGGCACAGGCAGAAAACTCAAATGATAGTGTAAAACAGTCCCTATGGCTTAATTAAATAAAACAAATAATGTGATTTAAACTTCTTTGAGTTAAAATTACTCTAATAAGGGTGTTAATTACTAGAGGATTAACACTGCTTCCATGTGATAATAGATGTGGTCAGTCAATAAAGGGTGAGAATAATGTTCGTTTAAGAAGCAAAAGAATCTAGCACAGGATTACTTGCCAGAAAGGGATAACATTTCAAAGTGGCAAATAAAATCAGGGGAAGAGGTTTACGAGTTGCAAGAGGAATTAGAAGCTGAGTTGTGCTATACTTACTCAGCAATAGAATCTATGTGTATTGGGACCTATTGGAGCTGAGATATGAAGTCTAATTATTACAAATTACATATTACGTAGTTTGGATTTTTTTTCTCTCTTCTGGAGCAATTATGAAAATAATTTCTCAGATTAAACATTTTAAGAAAATACAATCTGAGAAGTGATGAGAAAGGGCATATTGTAAGCAAAAAGATCACACTGTAAGGAGAATAATTTCTTGAAGATGTGATTCTTAGAGAAGTGGACTATTGACATTAAGCAGAAAGGGTTTTTCCTAAAAAGTTTGCAAACATAGCAGCAGGAGAAGAAAGAACTTTTGCAAAAAGCCAACAAAAATAAATTCTGAGTTATGGTTTCTTATTACTGAAGCTTACTGGACGCAGAAGCCTTTGCTAAAGCAAGTTATCTAGACATGAAAAACATAGTGGAATTTTATACAGGCTCTATTATTTGCTAAAATGTTTTTAAAGTCACTTGACAGATATAAATGTGGGCGTAAACTTCTTGTAGTAGCTGAAAAAGAAACTGAAGGTTGTCCAGGAAAGAATATGAAACTTTTGTCTAGTGATTTTGGCTTTGCTTTTAACTTGTCTATATTTACATTCCTGAGCTACTGATTGTGGAATTCCTTGTCCAGTGGTTCCCAGATCTAGTATAGCTTTCCCTAAGGGATGTAACTTCATCTGCTATGAAGGGTGGTTCTGCAGCCATACCCTGAGTGCACTGCTTTGGAAGAAATAACTGTTTGTTTACAGTAAACTCATGATGAGCACATCTCACTTATAAGTGCTTGCCTTATGGATTGCATTGGATTTTTGTTTCACGGGATGCAAATAAAATGGTGCTGGTTTCTGGCCTGTTATGTCTTAGATTTTAGTGACTTTCCACATATTCTAATTCAGCACCCAAGATCAGCTGAGATGCTTTATTGAACAGTTTCTATATCTATATCTGCTTCCAGCAGAGGTTTTTCAGAGAGATGCCGTATGTATAAAATGCTGAGAGCTTTGGTGGCCACCTAACATAAGAATCCAGAGCACTGAGACTCTGAGATTTTTTATTTTAGACCTACATCTTTTTGAGAACAATACAAATCTGAAAAATAAACCAAAAGAAACCAACAAGTTATATATGAAAAAATAATTACACTGTTGTGTTGAAACTATTTTCCCCTACTTGTGAATTCCCCTACCAATTTCCCCTACTAGCAGGCTGTGGAACCCCTGGTTACCTCAGTGGGGACGTGTTTCATAGGTGCACACCAGAGATCCCCAACCTCTGTGGAGATCAAATACTGCAAAATCAAGAAGTGCTCATAAACCTTACAGACCTGATGTATATCCTCCTGCTCGGTTGTAAGGCTCAGTCTCTGTAACAGTTTAATTTCAGTGTTTTTCCTAGATGTAATTTTCTCTGTTGTTTTAGTTCAAGTCAGAATATGACAAGAAATAACTGGAAAGCTAGGAGAAGGAAATATCCCATTCTACTACTGAATTTTCCTGTGGCCAGGCTGGCAGCTTGCTGGGTCAGTTCTGTGAGCTGCAGCTGCACACAAACAGCTGAAGGCTTTGCCTCCTCTGTGAGCACAAGGTTGATGCTATGGAGCTGTGTCATGCTTGCTTGTCTTCCCGTAGGCATGAGTTTATATTTGCATGTCAGGGCCATGTATTTGAAACTCCTTCCTTCAAACCTAGAAGTAATCAGACTGAAATTTAAACTTGGGAGTTGTAATTATACTTGGGCAGACCACTACTGTTGTTTAGTTCTAGGGTACCGCAGCCTGACTTTATAGATTAGGTGTGCATGCATACAAGGACAAGTTTGGATTAGTTCAAAACAACATTTGTCAGAGAATGACTTTTCATTGTATAGTATAGATATTGACCTCTGGTGAGACTGCAGGCATCTGGTTACTCACATGGATGCTACTAAATAGTAAATATGACAGAAAAGACAAGAGTGTTCAATTCCAGAACACGATATGGGAGTTGTTGTTTTGTGTTTAAATTTTATTCCACTTACACGAAGTTAGATGTTTTTTAAGTAATTCCTACCTTCTCTAAAACAGTTCATTTTAACAATGGATCTTAAAAATTTTTAATACACCTTTTTTAGTGAAACACCTCCAACAGATTTGTACAGGAAGATTGAGACAAATGCTACCATTTTAATCCCCACAAGAAGTATATTAAGGTACTGTGCCACATCACATGCCATTTATGGTGTTATTTCATAGACAAGGAACTACTTAAAAGCAAATCTGTCAATAAATCTTACACATTTGAAAGAGATTTGTATAGAAAATGTAAGTTTAGTAATCAGACCTCTAAAAATCACCTCTTTAGTTAAAAATGTCTTGGGTAAATTTTACTGTTTAAAGCAACTTGAGAATCTCTGTTTAAAAAAGGGGAAAAAAAAAGAGAAGCCAAATGAAAATGACAGCATAAGATTAACTGGCTGTATTAAATGCCTTATAATTTTAAAAGCTCAAATAGTATTTTCAAAGTCTTGTTCGGGTCAGAGGTGGATGCCCTGTTTGGGGGGGGCTGCACTTGTCACCCTTGCGTGCTGTTTGAGCATGTTGCCTCTGCCTCAGAAGCTCAAAAACAAAAAAAAATTATGAGTGACCTGACCATTGCATAATACTTATTTTTTAATCCACACAAATTTTACCATTGACATAGTTTTATGCTTTGTCTAATGGGACTTCGTGTACCGGCTGACGGGCTTGACAGGAGCAATTTGGCCCGAACCCGTGCCCTCTGGAGCCTGACTGTCTGCCAGGCTCCTGCTTTTCAAACTCTTCCCTGTTCCTAGGCTCAAAAGATGGTTCTTTTACTACTAGTCCAGCTTGTTCTTTAGTGATGATGAAGAATACACTTCATAATAAACATTTGCACTGTAATTAAACAAATCTTCTTTGAAGAGGTATTCCTTGTTGCTTTATTGTGTATTGCTGAGGGCCCAGCTATTTGCATTTGCTTCAGTGACTAATTTTTATTGGCTTTCTTCAGATGTTACATTTTGGGCTGCTTGAAGTTTTAATGGTAGTTGTAAAAATTATATGTTGTGAGTGTTTTTCTGGTTATAGTAACAACAACAAGCTTGTTCATGTGACTTCAACAGCAAGCGTTTTATTATGTAGGCTGGCCTAAGTTCACTTGAAGTGCCAGTCAGTAAAAAAATGTATTTGGGCTTGCTTGTGAATATAACGTGATCAGACATATCCCAGAGTGTACCTTATGGTCCAGATTTTAGGAAAGAATTCCACCGTTTCAGAGAATTTTGGTTATAAAGGACTTAATTGAACACAAGTAACTTTTAAAGTTTTTTCTTAGCATAACAATTCCCAGTGGTTCAGCTGTCTTAACCTCTTAGTTTATATATTATACACCTAAAAATGTGTTAAAGATTGTATCCCAACATTCACGATAGTGACAGATATGGTCTTCACTTATACATTTGAAACAGATGGAAGCATTTAAATATAAAACTGTTTCATTTTCGTGAACACTTAAATGTCCCCAATGCACAATTTTTAAATGCATAGTGAAAAAAAAAAGTGTGTATATTATGGAACGGCTTAAATATTGAAAGACACTGCCTTTCTAACACAAACTATCCTTCCTTTGAAAATCCAGGGCTCAGTTTTCAAAGCATTGCCTAGGAATTTAGCCTGCGACCCCCATTGACACTAATGGGAATTGCATAGCTAAGTCCCCATAACATCACTTTGAAAATGCATTTGTTATACCAATCCAGAAAAAGAGTAGCATAAACTAGAGGGAGGCATTCACAGATCAAGAGATCAATTTACGCTTTGAAATAAAAGACCAGTGTGTGTTGTTCCAGTTATGTGATCAGTAGTGGGGGATTTTAAAATTCACCACGTTCACTAAATAAGTCACCAGGAGTAAATAAAAAAAAAATATTTTGGCAAGTGGCAGGCAGACTTGCTAACCAGGCTAACAAGGTATTTGTCAGCAGTAACGAATGCCGACTGATTAAGTGGTAATTGCATTTGACTAGTGCTGTGTCATTCTACAGTTAGTGAACTCTCTTTTTTTTCCTTCTAAGCTAGACTTAAATATCTGTGTTTTAAATACTCCTGTAGTTTCTTTGTGTCCAGGAAATGTTTAGAGTGAACAAGACTGGTCTTTGTGCGGTTCTGATTCTGGTCCCTCACATTTTAGTTCCAATCTAGTAAGTGCTTTCATGGTGTGCATGCTTTAATAAACAAGGGAAATCACATTTGGTGAACTACTGGGGGTGTTATCTTCATGTTCATGCAGGTGTTTTTTTGTTTATTCGTTAGAAATAAGTTTTTACATGTGTAACATAGAATCATGCATACTTGTGCATGAAACATAAGCAGAGACTAAAAACAAAATGTTGTTGTATAGCTGTGTTACTGCAGTGCCGATGAGTTCCAGTCATGGACCATGGCCCCATTATGCTGGGCAGAGTACAAATAAGTGTTTTAACAAAAGGAAGGCAGCGTTGCTTTAGAGTTCACAAACCGATGAGATTATAGCTCCACTGAGAGGTTAACGTTATGTCAGAAATTATGAAACAACAATGATTCTGGTTGACAGGCTTCCTCTTGGGTCATCAAGCCCATTTATTCTCCTGAATAAAAGGTGTATATTGGTACAGCGTGAGCTTCTTGGGGTGGGAAATGTTGAGAGCTGGGACATTTGTGAGCAGCTTTTGTGAGCTTGCTAAGTTTAAAAATTAAAAAGTCCCCTTAATCTTTGAAGCTTTTTAACTCCAAACCCCAATACAAATAGTAATAATTGAAATAATAATATATTTGCTATTCCTTTATCTTAATGACTTAATGATACATAGCTAACAACAATCAGGGGGCTTTTTTCTAGATCAAAAGCCGTGCATCCTGAAGGAAGAAATTACAATGTTATTTCTGTGTTCTCTCTTAAGAAAAGATTGAACATAACTTGCAGTTGAATATGCTTGGCACAGTTCATTTCCCAGAAGAGATCACCAGTATCCAAGGCTTTGGGATTTTTTTAATTAAGGAGGTCAAAATCCATTATATCTAAATTTCAAAGAATATACCAATTAGCTGTACTCTGCGATGCCCAGCAGGTGGCTTTTATACTATTAAAGGGAGATTGTTTCCATCTCTGAGCAAAGCAAAAACAAACCAAAGGGAAATATAGAATATTTTGCTGTTCACAGTGCAAACCACATGCTGTGTAAATTATCGGTGAAAACTGTATGTGAGAGACTGTTCAGTCACACCACTTCAAGGAAAAATTATATATTTTTACACTGATCCTCATGAGGATTTTGATGGTAACGTCGAAATCTGTTTAGATTACTGATTAGCTGAGAAGATTAGACAGCTCGCTGTTTCCTAAAAAGAAGGGTTTAGCATTCTCTTGTTTAAAAGAAAAAAATGCTCAATTAAGTAGATTAATGAATTTGCTAGAAGTAAAATTAGAAAAAGCTGAGCGTTCTGGAATGTTGCAAGATGCAAAAAACTTTCCAATTTGCACTTTTCAATTAATCTAAACTTCCCCGATTTTTACCTACTTAAAGGAATGTTTGTGACCTTTTGACCCTTTTGTTATCCCTGGCTCAGAAAAGCCTTTATTCTGTAAGGCTTAGGTATAAAAAAAAAATAAAAAGAGCGTTAATGGCATAACAGTCCTTTCTGATCACCCTGTGTAAGATGTTTATGCAAAGTGTCAATAGAAGCAATTGGCCTAACAGTGTGACAACCTGCTTTGCTTGGAAATGGGCTAATCTCCTGTTTGGGTTATCCAGAGGTCAGGTAAGGATTTCTTTTTTTGCACTCCCCTAGTGCCTGGGTACATAACCTGCAAACACTACGGGGCAGAAATTAGAAGCAACTGAGCCCACAAAGCTGCTTTTTGCCCCTTTATTTCTTTTTTCGTTTTCCCCCGCATCTTGCCCTTTTTGCTCTTCCTTTTTCTCTGCCTCCTTTTAATTTTTCACTCCCTGGGCCCATCCCAGGGAGGCTGCTTTTGGGTAACGCATAGCGGTGACAGAGACTCTACCCATATCATTATCTCTTGCTTCACTTCGTTGTTTTTGTGGTTTTTTTTTTTTTCCCCAAACGGGCGTCATCCCACTCTTTTTTTGAAGTTCACGTGGAAACCTACTTTACCTCTGTTTTGCGGCTGCCCATGTTGCCCTGTCACAGCAGGCTGGAGCTCAATAAGCGCTCAGGCAAGCATAGCGGGCTGGCCATGGGCATTGGCGGCCTGCACGCTGTGAACTCCTGCCTCACTGAATCAGCTTCTGTCTGTTTTTATAACTGCCTTTTTTTTTTTTTTTCTTTCCCCTGTTAATTATGCCCGAAGGCTGTGGAAAGACAGCATTTATCTGTTTCAACAGACTAAGCAGCAAGTGTTCTGACATGTTTATCAGGCAAATTGTACCTGACAAAAGGTAATTACACATGCAATCAAGTGCAGAAGTAACCGGGCGATTAGGGGTTAATAAACTGTTTAGCATAAGAAAAGTGCAGCTTGTGGGCCAGGACAGTGGGCCAGAAGTACATAACTGACAGTGATACATCAAATTACTTTTCTTTTGATGGAATATTGGGGTTTGCAGATAGGTAAGCGGGGTACTAAGTGTACAACTCATTTTTCTTCCCAGCCCCCCAATCAGGAGTGCCTAGTTGTAAAATCGAAGCTATTTACTGACATTCTTATCCTTTAAAGGAGGTGACGGCACTATTGCAACTTGTACTAAGATACCTTGACAATTTAAAATTACATATTTCTAGTATATCTAACACGCTCAGTATTGTCTAATAGATGCTCCTTCTGTGACGCCCTTCTGTTGACTTTGTGGATAGCTAGTTCCCAAAGTTGTGTTCTCTTCCAAGATTATTCCTGACAGTTGCCCAAAAGTAAAAAGCAAAGGGCATCTGTATGATATTTGAGGATGTGACAAGAGGTTGAAACAGCATTGAAAGGGCCGGATGGTCGATTCCAGCAGTTCCCAGTGCACAGAATTCTCACATAATTACACATAAGATGGCCTAAATACAGGACTGGATGAGCTGCTCCAGACTTTAGGTAATAAAAGACAAAGCTTTACTGAGCAATGATTTCCATTAATTTATAGCCAAACATGGCCATATCGCCTCGATATTGGGAAAGAGCAGTTCTGAACTTGAAGAATAAATAAGTACCCTATTTGAAACCATAATTCCATCCCTAAAATCTTAAGAATTACCCCCCATGGCATCAGTATTGATGTTTTGTGTTAAACATACCTTTTAGCTATCAAGGTCTTAAAGTAGGACCTCTTTTAACTGCTAAAATAGTTTAGTATTATTTACAATAAGATTGTTCTGTTTAAAATAAAAGTCTTCTAAATAAAAGGAGCAGTGCTATCTGTATAATGTAAGAAGTGACTACAGCCTTTTATGTAAGCATATATAAACATTTTTCCCACGTGGTATTTATTTTGAGCAGAATGAGCTTGTGTTAGATACATAAAAGGGGTTTAGAAAATACATAGACAGGAAAAAAATCTAGCAAATCAATGTGTTGTAGGATATCATTCAAAATGTAATGTAGAACAGCCCCAAAGGCATCAAGTTATCTATAGTGATAGAAAAATATGTGCCTGATAATGCAGTTTGAGAGGTTAACACTGTTTCATATACAGTAAAAGGATCATACTGATCTCTGTTCATCAACCCTGATGGTGCCAAGGGATAAAGGATCTTCTTTTATCACACCTTTATAAGAGGTGAATCCTCTAAATAAGGCAGAAATTTATACCCTATCTGTCCTGTGAGTGTAAATAAATGGACAGTCTATTGAACACTCCACCTGACGTACTGTAATAGAAAGGATAAAACTTTTTTCATAGGATCATCATAGAATGACCAGGTTGGAAGAGACCCACTGGATCATCGAGTCCAACCATTCCTATCAAACACTAAACCGTGCCCCTTAGCACCTCGTCCACCCCTGCCTTAAACACCTCCAGGGAAGGTGAATCAACCACCTCCCTGGGCAGCCTGTTCCAGTGCCCAATGACCCTTTCCGTGAAAAATTTTTTCCTAATGTCCAGCCTAAATCTCTCCTGGCGGAGATTGTGGCCATTTTTTTCCTATGTTACTTCCTTTTTTTTGGTAAGGATTCATGCACACAGATAGAGACACTTCTCTGCAAACTCTTTCGTTAATTATGCCTAATCAGAAAGGCTCGAAGATCTGTTCCTTTGCTCCTTTGGAAACATACTCCACTTCATTACAGAATTTTCAGGTATGGTGTTGCCTGCCTTATTTGTCTCAGTTGTTATGGGATAAGGAGGATACAACAGTGCCATTGTTCTTGCATAGCAGAGTACGTACATTATTAGGTTCTTTACAGTGTTTCAGCCACGTTGATGAGCTGGTTCTGACAGAGCACCCTCGGTGGCTCCTTACTTGGGGCTGAGCTGCTGACCAACAGCACTTGGTCTGCACTGCCTCCAGACTCTGGAGAGTAGTGGGAGAGATTGCTGTTCTGTTCAGTGTGAAGTTGGTCCTGTACATCTTAGCCTTGGAAAGGTGTATGTGCAAAATAAACATTTTTCCTATGATGAGTCTAAGGCAAGCAATGTGCATTCTAAAGATGTCACAGCCAGCAGCGTCAGTGTGATGTACTGCACTGTGTGGATTTTGATTGATTTTTGAGGCAGGAAAATATTTGTTGACAGGAGTTATTCTGTGCGTGTACTTTTCTTAATACAGTGCATGTCAGTGTGGACCATTCCTTGCTAGACAATACATCTCATTTTCTGTTATTGTTTTGGTAATAGCAACAGTTTTAGTGGATAAAATATTACTAGGGAAATGTTGCTGTAATTTGGCCTTTAGTAGGTTGATTCTAGTTACCACTGTCATAGAACCAGCAAATTCTCCTGTACTTCATGCTTCACAACTGAGAAGGCTTGGGGTGAGCTCACCTGAAGTTAAATCCCCTGAATGTTTTGGGGGTTTTTAATCGTAGCTGATACTCTTTTTGGCAAAATTAACACTTTAACAATTAGACTTGCCCGTCATGCAATTTTTCTTTTTCCACATTAGCAGTAATGACAGTATTCAAAACTGCAAAGATTTAGAGCCTTCTTTTATTTCAGTGGAACTTAACATATCCCACACATTACATCTCTCTAGTATGAGTCACGACAGCATGTCAAGCCAAATCCACAAATTGTTTTCTTTTATCTTCATCTTGAGTACCGTGTAACATTACCAAAGGCTGTTCCCTCTCCCTGTGGTTTTGCACACACCTAGTCCCTGTCACATTATAAAATCACTTTAATATGCATCTATTGTGATTGAAAATACAGAAAAATATAGGGAAAATTTAGGGTTTTTTTCTCCATTGAACAGTTGGCCAAGTTTTCACGATGAATTTCATGTAGCTATCTGTTTGCATGAATTAAAAAAAGACTTTTTGAATATTTTTGTTCTGCTCCTGTTTTCAATAATTTATGTATAAATTTCAAGATAACTTTATCCTTTACTAAAATAAAAATCATCTGTCAAAGATTAGGTAGGCCAATGTTTATTACTAGTTTTGTCTTTCCAAGGGTATGTTCAAATCATGTGAAGTAGCCCAAATATTTTTCTGCTTCTTTGAATGGATGGGCTGTCTTCCAGATCATATGCTTGCAGCCAGGACACTCATTTTGAGGAGGAGGAATTCAAGTGCTCTATTTAAATAAGGCACATATTTTTGTAGCAAAAGGCAGTGTACATCAGAAAGAATACAGGAGTGGAAGTTGAAGCAGTCTGTAGGGTCAATGCCATTGCAGCACGGCTACAGGAGTAAGGGTGAATTTGGGGCTGTGCTCCAGGGAAGCTTTGTATGAGTGGGCTGAAGTTCTTTCCCATACACATGTGATGGTCCTGGTACCAGCAGCTCATTTCTGCTAGACTGTCCTTGCTGCCAGTGGCTGCTCGCCAGCCTGCTCCCCTCGCAAAGTGCCTGAATTGACTGTACATCTGCCAAGTCAGATGCAGGTGATCTGAATGACCAGGACACAGATCCGAAGAGCTGCACACCAGGCAGCTCTTGCCCACCCACAGTGTACAGTACATGCTGTCAAAGCCCATTATGTACAGCAGTGCCACAATGCAGAACTGCAGCTGTAAGGGGAACAAAATGCACAATGCATAATTGTGCACAGCAGCAGTTCGGTCTCCAGCAGTGTCTGCAGCTTGGTTGAATTTAGTCCAGTAGCAGGACACATTTGTCAGTGCAGCCCCTGAACACATGTGCAGAAGGAGGGAGGGGCGGCATGTGTCATTTAATTGCATGTCCCTGGACCTTCGTGTTACGTTGCTGCATGTTAGGACAGCTGCTTTAATTTAGGAGATTTAATAGCATGAGGCTGGTTGTATGCAGCTCTTTGACCAAGCGTGGAGCAGGGAAAGGGCTCTGGGTGCGTCCCCCTTGCCAATAGTGTCTCTCAGGGTGGTCACTCTTCAGAGCCAGAATATGTTTCATGTTATCTTGGGACATGTTTTACCTGGTCTTGAAAAGTAAAGACTCAATGGTCTGTTTAGATCCCTCCAAGCCTACTTGTGTTTGGTCAGGTGACAAATGAGGTGTAATCTTCCACCGTAGCCATCACTGTCACTGAGATGTCCCAGAGCTATGACACAGTTAGGCAGTTGATTCAAGCACTGGAAGTATGGTGTGAAAATCACTCATGTCATGTTGGCAGGAATGTTTCTTTGAATTTGCCGGCACTGTAATTGTATTGGTCATCAATGGCTTTGGACTGCACAATCCTGAATTCCAGTGTTACGGTTGGGATAAGAAATTAAATCCTCCGCCTTTGTTTTACTGAACACAACTGCTATAGGAGTGTCGGTATAGTCCTTTCTTAAGCACCATTTCCTATGTGGATCCCATGACAAGTGGCATTGTAATTAGTAATATTTTTTTAATACATTCTTTTCACTCTCTGTAAGGCAGAGGGCAGATGAAGTCTCCAGATTATATAGTTTGAGTTCCTGTGACTCCCAGTCTGTGTTGTACATCTGCCTGTCCTATCCACTCTTTTGATTGTTCTTTTGAATGTACTATGCAGCCTCTCTGATGACTGCGTGCTACTGACTGTTGTAGTGCAAGTAGTAAGAAAAGATGAGTAGCATGCAGCAGCAACTGGGGCTGTGGGTTTCACAAATGTCACTAATTCCTGAGTTATCCAGAGCCTTCCCAGAAGACTGGAGACATGTTCTCTTCTCTCCAGTTCAGTAGAATTGATTGTGCCCGTTCTGAGAAAGAGCTTTGTGAGAAAGAACTATTTGCACTTAACCTTGATATCTTGGATATGTAGTCAGCAGTGAATGAAATAGGCCAATGTAAAATCTAGATGTTACTGAGCTTTGTAATGATCCCTGGAGGACTTTGGAACCACAGAGAAGTAACTGTGCCTGAGGTCCATTAGAAAGTCAGGAAATATTACTGCATATTCATAAGTGTCTATGCTACAAATATGGAAGGAGTAATTATTACAAAATAATTTATTTAAATTAGACATTCCATTTGAAAATAACACATGAAAGGGGTTAAGTAGAAAAAATTGCCGGGAAAAAGCATATGAACTTGAAGCTGTGAAGACATGGTGTATGCTTTTATTTTGTGATTAAGTTGGTGTGATAATTTGGGGGATTACTGGAGATGTGTGACATTTTATTAGACTGAGAGGTTTGAGTACGGCAAGGCTCGGAGGTGCAGCCCTGCTCTTAGCGTATCTTGAGAAGGCAGGGGAGTGGGTGCCTGCTGCAGCCGTGCCTATGGGAGCCAGGGCGCTTGCTGGTGTGCCCCGGTCTGGCTCAGCAGAAGCAAATGTTTAAAGTGAAAAGGGTTCTTTATTTAAATAGCAAAATGGTACAACCTATAATAGTCAATTATGTTTCCTAAAGTGTTTGTTTTTACAGAAAGTCCAGTTCCATCCCACCTTTCCCAGCCTTACTGGTGTAGCGAGGTCTGCAGGCAGTCAGGGGCTCTAGGTTACAATGAGGACGCAGCATAACAGAGCAGCCAGAGGCACTGCAAGCCAGGGGAAAGTGTTTCTCAGGGTTCCCCATGCTCATTTTAACAGAAGATTTGGCTAACAGCGGGCAGCCCACATTAGCCTTCTGCAGCAGGATGAGGCCAGGCGTCAGTGGCGGGGGGAGGCTGGGGCACCACGCCATTGACGTCAGCGGGAGCGGGGCCGCCAGGTAGCCGTGGGAAAGGCTGTGCCGGGCTGTGCTGCCTGTGCCCTGGCCCCGGGCAGCCTGGGCAGGGCGCCCAGTGGTGCCTGGCCCGCACCCGTGATGGCAGATGGGGAATTAGGCTCTGTGGGCTGCGCGGGTACTGGCTGCCGGAGTTAGGCATCGCGCCTTCCTGCAGAAACAGGCTGTTCTGAGATCTGTGAGTCAGAGGCCTAACTCAAAACTGTGGCCAGATGCGAAGCTGTGCTCGGAGGCTTTTTGTTGTCCCATTTAAGTGTTTGGGGTTAGTTTGGGCCAGAAGTGTGCCATGGGCTTGGGACTAAATCACGGGGATCAGTCACCATGGAGAGTGCAGTAGGGGTTGTTTAATTCACTTAATTGAGACTACCTGAACCTCTGGTTTAAAATACTGTGAACAGCCACAGACACGAGTGTCCCCTTTGCACCCCCCATGGTAAAGCAAGGGGTGAAGCCATTATCATCGCCCTCATGGGCCAAACGCGCACAGCCACCCCTGGCCCATGGAGGGAAGCAGGAAGAGTTGGAGGGAGAAATGGGCAGGTGAGGGACTCAGGGCAGCAGCTGTGACAGGGCTGCGGGCTCCAGGCAGGAGCTGCAGCAGGACTGTGGGCTCCAGGCAGGAGTTGCAGCAGGAGCTGCGGGCTCCAGGCAGGGCTCCAGGCTCTAGGCAGGAGCTGCAGCAGGGCTGCAGGTTCCAGGCAGATGCTGCAGCAGGAGCCGCGGGCTCCGGGCAGGAGCTGCAGACTCCAGGCAGGGCTGCGAGCTCCGGGCAGGGCTCTGGGCTCCAGGCAGGAGCTGCGGCAGGACTGCAGGCTCCCGGCTGGGTACCTCTGCCTGCAGAGTCCCTCGGAACTCCCTCACCCCCTTGCTCCCCCACAGCTCCTGGACCTGTTCATGGTGTGGGACTGGTCCACCTACCTGGCAGACTACGGGCAGGCCACCTCCAAATACCTGCGGGTCAGTCCGGGCACGGCCCTCACGCTCCTGGAGAAGTAAGTGCGGGTGGTGCCGGAGGGTCCCGAGCGGCCGGCAGCATCCCGAGCTGCTGCCTTAGGGAGGGGGGAAAGCGGCGGTGGAGCCGGGGAGGGCATCACACTGCGTTTAGAAACCTCATTGACACACCGGGACTTAAAGGCGCTTTCTAACGGTGTTTTCTCTTCTCTTCTGCCTGCGGCGAATACCTGTTTTGCAGAGTTCACAGAGGGTATGTATCGCCTGCGTTGTAACCAAGTATTATTGCTTCAATTTATATTATTTCCTGAATTTCATTTTTAAATCCATTGATCTGGGAGATCAGCGCTAATGGTACTAGGTAATTTGACAGTGAATGAAACATGCCCATTTGCCGAATCTGAATCTACCGTGGAGGCAGATGACACTGACGGGTTTTGTGGTTTGCATCTCTCCTAGCGCAATTGGTAGGGGCGGCTTGTGCCCAAGTGCTCTTTGCTTAATACTTGCTGGCAATGTGTGAAGTAATACGTGTTAAAACGACTTCCTCATTGCAGAAGGTTAATTTAAGAACACGGAGATAACAGGTTTTGTAATTTTTCTGTTATTATCAGAAAGATCAAAAGAGGAATGAAAGTAAACCTATTTAAATAGTCAGGTTTTTACTTTTCAAGTTATGTTTCTAAGGCGTCTGTATCGTTTGTTTTTTTATTTCTCCAGAATGAAAGATTCTAGCAAAAAGAACAACATTTTTGCTCAGTTCAGGAAGAATGATCGTGACAAGCAGAAGCTAATAGAGACTGTAGTAAAGCAGCTTAGGAGTTTAGTGAATGGTATGTCCCAGCACACATAGGCCTGTTGAATCGACGGTATCTCATCATGTCAAGAGGTATTTCTTAGCCATTATTTCTACTAAGTAAACAAGTGATATCAGTTAGGACAGTCGTTCAACTGAGTAAAGGAAAAATGCAGTCGGTGGCTTGTACATGGAGTCTTCAGCAAACAATTCTTTGTACGTATTTTTAATGGATCGAATACTATTTTGTATATTGTAATCAAATGGTGAAAAATGAGACTGTACAATAAAAACGAGCTCAGTCGTATTGTACATGGAACAGCTGAACTGTAAATATGTTATTTAAATATCTGCAAGACATGGTGTCCAAAATTTTGCTCTATGTAGGAATTACTTGAGAAATGATCCTTTACTTGTTGTTTTCTGGATGAATCCTAATTTTATGGGTTTTTTTAAGCATTGAGATACTTGCATCTCAGATGCACCCGTCGTTTTCCTGTGTTAAATGTATATTAGCCTTAAAGTGATTGGACATAATTTTGTATACCAGATTTTGTAGTCTGGAGGTATAAAAAAAATCTTTTGATTTTTAGTACCTTTGAAAACTACCTGATAACTAGACTTGATATTTATTTAGCATTAGTACTTGTAGGCTTTATTCTCCAGAAGGGTTTAATTTTGAGGTTGTGAATGTAAATAACCATTTGAGTTCTTTATCATGTGACATTTTTGTTTTGTTTTGGTTTTGTTCCTCAGGGTTACTATTTCTAACTGTACTTTTGTAAGATCCTGGGTTCTTTTCCCCATGTCACTGTAAGGAATAGATTTGCCACTTGGTTTTGTGCTGCCTCTGTCAGTATGCGCTTTCCATAGCCAGACCCGTCCCAGCAGTTTGCCTTTCACCCCACCGCTGGTCTCTTTGCACTGTCCCCTCCTGGCTCTTTTAGACACAATGAGAATGTCTAACAAATACAAACCAAACGGAACGTGTAAAAAAATAATGTACATTTTTGCTGTATTTTTAAGTTATTGACAGTCTAAATACAGTAATACGAACCTCACCTGTGTTCCCGTTTGATTTCACGCACTGGAAGGCACCTTGGAGCTCGGGTGCCGCGGGGGGGGGGGGACCAGCAGGGCTGGCTGGGGGGGGCGGAGCGGGGCGCCGGGTCCCCAGCCTGGGCAGGGGGGCGCCCCGTGCCCCTCGCTCGCAGCTCCGGCGCTCCCGCTCCAATCACCACACTTGGCTGCGCTGCTTAAATATGCAGCGGAGACGTCATCTCCGAAGGTGGTTGGGGCGTAAGTGGCCAATATCTATATAAACGTGGCTGAGGGGCGAACCGGCAGCGGGAGGTGAGTGGGGCCGGGCGGCAGCCGCAGCCCAGAGGATGCTGGGGCTGCCCTGGCCCGCGGCGGCGGCGCTGGCCGCCTTGGTGCTGCTGGGCGTCCTGTGCCGGCACCTGTGGGCGCTGCGCTGGAGCCTCAGCCGGGACCGCAGCAGCGCCCTGCCGCTGCCCGAGGGCTCCATGGGCTGGCCCTTCTTCGGGGAGACCCTGCACTGGCTGCTCCAGGTGAGGTGCGGGGGGACAGGGCGAGCGGGGTAGGTGCCATCGGAAGCCACACGCTGACCTGCGGCTCGTCCCCAGGGCTCCCACTTCCACAGCTCCCGGCGGAAGAAGTACGGGAATGTGTTCAAGACTCACCTCCTGGGCCGGCCGGTGGTGCGGGTGACAGGCGCTGACAACATCCGCAAGATCCTGCTGGGTGAGCACACACTGGTCAGCACGCAGTGGCCCCAGAGCACCCAGATTATCTTGGGCTCCCACACACTGCTCGGCTCTGTCGGTGACCTGCATCGCCAGCGCCGCAAGGTGAGCCTCACAGCCATCCTGAAAGAATGCGCAGCTCAGGCAGTACCTCCTGCCCGGGCCCAGGCCTTGGTGCTACCCAGGACCCCCATGCTTTAACCACCTGCCTCTGTTCCCCTCCTTCTCCTCCTAGATCCTGGCCAGAGTGTTCAGTCATGCTGCCCTGGAGAGCTACCTGCCACGGATCCAGAAGGTTGTGAACTGGGAGCTGCGGGGCTGGTGCATGGAGCCGGGCTCTGTCGCCGTTTATTCTTCTGCTAAAACCTTAACTTTCCGCATTGCAGCTCAGATTCTGCTGGGGCTCCGTCTGGAGGAAAAACAGTTCAAGGACCTGGCCAAAACCTTTGAACAGCTGGTGGAGAACCTCTTCTCCTTGCCCCTCAACATACCCTTCAGTGGGCTGCGCAAGGTATTGCCACCTGCTCTGCACCCTCTGCCTGGGGGCAGGGTCCGAAACCCCAGCGGTACAGACCCCCTTTCTCCAGGTCCACCAAGGAGCACTTCTGGTGAGCCAGGACACATGGTGGCACCTGCTGCTAGGTCCAGGGGCTTGGTGTCTTACCCGCCTCAGGTGTCTCCTCTTCTCTCTGCACTTCTTACCTGCTCCTGGTTGGCTCCAGCTCACTGTACGGCACAGAGCTTCTCTTCTTCCTTACCCCGTATGTTGCTTATTGGCTTTGGTTAGTCCATCATGTCTGGTCCTGTCCCATCTCATCCTGCCTGGACTTGTATCAGCGCATGGGTGAGGGGTTTGTGGGCATGAGCATAAAGGCAGGTGGACACAGCACACCTCAGGTTTGGTCCCTTGTCCCGCATCAGCAGAGAGACAGCAAGGGGTCCTGGAGGGGAACATGGTAGAGGGACAGTCTCTTCTGCCTCTAGTTCTTCCCTGCTGCCCTGCTTCTCCTTGCCTCCCCAGTTTCTGCTCTAGGTATTGGTCCTGTGTCCCACCTCTCCTGTCCGATTTCAGTCTGCATCCCTTCTTCTGCCTTTGGGTTACCCAACCTCACCACCGCTCAAATCTTCTACCACTTTTAGCCATGTCCTGCACAATGTCTTATTTCCACTGTGAGCTCTGCCACACCAGATCACCTTACTTCAGCCAGTCCTAGTTCTCCAGCTTTCCTGCTGCTCTTATCCACCAATTCAAAGCTCATTTTGCCCTTGTCTATTTCCTTTTACAGGTTGCCACCAGTTTGAGCTTTAAGCCCCCATCCCTCCCTTCTCTTATGTGTGCTGCAACCTGTCTGGCTCCACACCAACCTTTTCAACTTACATTTAGGTCCCTTTTTCTTTTCCCTTGCTCCCTGCCTTGTTTCCTTTTTCCAGTTGTTCCCACATCAAATCTCAGACTTTGTATCTTCTTCCTGCTATCTGGTCATGGCCATTTTTCACCCCAAATCTCTGCTCCTTCTGGCTTTTGCAGGAGGCATCCTGGTACAGAAGCACATACTTTTGTGACTCCATCCATCCCACTTGGCAAAGAGATGGCTGATCACTTGACTTGCAGAGATCTTACTCAAATGTTTTGCTGCACCCGAGTGAAACGCAACTGGAGATGAGCTGGGTGTGATTAATGTATTTTTATTTACTATACCCTGGTAAAGCCACTCATTTTTTCTTGTGTCAGATCTGCCCAGCTGCTTGGACTCAGTAACTAAGTCATGGTTTCTTGTCCTTTTGGACAAGCTTCTTTTGGACCCGATGTGACCGTGGGTTTGTTCAGTGCAGATGCCTCTGGTCTCTGTATCGTGCGTTTACTCCTGTCGCTTCCTCTTAGAATATTTCTTAGGACTTGCTGTATTTGATTCACAACAGCAAGGCAACAGAATTTGCAGCAGTTCCTCCAAAATTGCTGCCGTTTGCAAGGCTCTGGAGCTGGGCAACAGATTAAGTAGTTCTTGCTGTTACAGATCCTGGGATTAAGGATTGCCACATTTGGGGTCCTCTGGTCTCTCTGGAGAAGGGGGCAGTTCCTAAGGCTCTCCTGAACTCTGCCTCCTGCAGGGAATCAAAGCACGGAACATGCTACATGAGTTTATGGAGAATGCTATACGGGAAAAACTGCAGGGAAACAACCCAAAAGATCACAATGATGCCCTGGATTTCATAATAAATAGTGCTAAGGAGCACGGCAAAGAATTCACCATGCAGGAGCTAAAGGTAAGGAGAACGCCACCCTTGCAATATCCCTTCCGACTCAGTGGCTGTTTGAGAGGAGGGTTGTGTGTGGACCTGCCACCAGCCGCTGGCCTCTGCCTTCCTCTTACCAGTGCTGAAGACACAGGCTAGAAAGCCTGGACTTGGCATGCTCATATGCTCTTGTAGAATTGTGTCTCTGCATTGGAAGAGAGCTGGTAATTAAAAAGGAAGCACATGCCTCTTTTACCTTTTCTCTTCACGGCTACCAGGCTTCAGCCTGACTTAGAAGCCTGGTAGGATTATGTGGCTGTGCCAAGGGTCTGGATGTCTGTGTTCCCTCGATAACCTCAAAAATAATATCTTGGGAATATTTAGAGCTAGTAATGTGCTCCTCAAACATCCTCCAGCATCTGGCATAGCATGGTGTGTAGATCATCATTTCACTGTATTCCTTGGGGCTGTGAGACCAGGAATCTCTGAGACGATATATCAAAATGGGTCCAAGGATCGAATGAGATATTCCGGGTTGTTTCCTATCACCTCATCATTAATTAGATCATCTAGCTTGTGGATTGCTATGATACATCGCTCTGGTTTAGGGAGGAACTCAATTGTCTTTACTGAGCCAATGTGAAGAGTGTTTTGCCAAAGATCTTGGGGAGAAAATTGGCATTAGTACTGTATTATTCCTAGCTCCAGGTCACTTGGTGTCAGTGAATGACAGACAATATACTGCATTTATATAACAAGTTTTGAAGTAGTTTTTCATGAGTATAGCAGATGAATAGAGTATAAAGGTATTTGAACATAGTTTAATAGTATTGAACAGGCATAGTTTTACCATTTATTTAGGTGTTTATTCAAAGACTAATGTTTTATAAATAATGTTTTTGTGAAAGTGTAATCCCTAAATCTAAAATATTTGAAAAACTTTATAGTGACTGTTAGATAAATTATATATATTCCTAAAAAATGTAATTATAATTATATTATTTATTCTAATAGGATGCTTTTTATAAAAAAATTATTTTTAAAGAGTAATTGCCTGTGATTCAAACTGTGATTAAGATTGATTAATCTGTTAGTATTCACATGGTTATTACACATGAATAATCACATGAGGTCTCATCATATCTCTGGTTCTGACCACAAGTGGAATAAGGAGATATTAAACAGACCACAGAGCAACATGGCAGTGACTTGAGTCACCTGATTCCAGTGACAGTACACACATATGCTGTCCTTGACTTTTACAGTTAGAATGTATCTACCTTATTTGTATTTAAAAAAATAACTTGCAAACTGAACAGCCTGTGGTTGCAATTATGGCAATATTCTCCACTCTAATAAAACAGTAGTAGAGCTCTCATCCAGTGACATGGTGTAATTGGATAAAAAGTTGAAAGCTGTCTCAGAGTCCTGGATATATCCTGGACTTTGAGAGGCACTCCAAACACTGGCACACAATTGTTACTGATTTGGGGTTTTGTTCAAATTATTTTTAAGGGCTGTCTTCCCAGAAGTTTCCCTAAACACACAGTGATTTGCACTGCTGGTGTGAACTCAGCAGGACACTGGAAACAGAAAGGTCATTAAAAAGATATCACTTTGCCAAAGCTACTGGTTTAGAACATTTAAAACCTTGGAAGGATTAAACACCCCCCAACCCGATCCTACAGTGCTGTCACCAGCTGGCTGGGTGGAACCCCAACACCACTGGTCCTGCCTCCCCAGATGAGAGTCAGGATACAGCGCAGGGACAACTCTGGTGAAGCTGTGGGAAGGTGCTGCTCCCCAGCCAGCGGTTATGTTGGCCTTGTAAATGCAGGGAGGGAAAGCCAGCAGCTCAGTGTCACATCTTATATAGCAGCACTGTCAGAGGTTGATGCAGGGAGTCATAAGGGCTGTTATTTCAAATTGCAGAGCCTACCCTAAATTCCTTGTGTGTTATTGAAACATCTCTGGTTTTAATTGCAAGTGGTGGAACTGAGAGATTTTTCAGCTGCGTCTGCTACCTTGTGAATGTGAAAATTCCTGCTCATGCCTGCAGGAGGTGTGATAGGGGTCGACAGGGATCTGTTATTTCAGAGGTTTTGTTTCAGCTGAAAGATGCCCTTGAGAGCTGCACTTTGGCAAAAGCCTATAGTCCAGCCAATATATGGCACTGGGGATGGTAGCAAAAAATAATCCTTGTTACATTACCCTTGACCTAACCAGACTTGGCTTCAGGTACCTTCAGGCTTCAAGTGTCCCTCCCTGTGATTTTGGCTTCACCTCTCCCGAAACCGGTTGTGTCAGAACAATTTAAAATCCAAACATATAGCTGTGTGAAAGGAAACTGCTCATTTTCCCTGGGTTTTTTCGCTCCACTTTGCCCCTGGGCTGGAGTGATTAGTGCTCAGTAGTGCCAGCCGGGTCCCAGTCCCTCCTAGGGTGGCGATTACTGGTGCTTCTCGGTCCAGCTTCTCCCGTGGCTTTTGGGTCGAGCCTCTGGCCTCAGCGGTCCCAGCCTGGTGCTATGGAGCCTCTGGCACCTTCAGATGGTGCTGTAAGTCTGAGGCTTACGTTGGCTCTCAGAGACACGACATACTGTGACCCAGCTCTGGGCAACCCTTAACTTTTGGAAAACAATTTCCAATAATTGATCACAGGGTGCTGCAAACAGCCCGCAGCAGCCTGGCATGCGCTGTGCCGTATAGGCAGGCCCAGAAAAACTGGGAGGCTGTGTGGGGTTCCGTGAGCCGGGACGAGGCACTTACTACGCATTTGACTGTGTTGTGGTTCATCTGAGCTAGTTAACCTCCTAACTCATTATGGACACATCTGCTACAGCGCTATCAGGAACGCTGCTGTACTTCAGTATGTAAAGCTTGAAAAGTGAGCAAATCCTTTGCCTGGTGCGTGCATCCCTCCAGGAGAGCTCGCTGCCAGCTACCGCACCTCCTGGGCTGACCTGCTGAAGCAGAGAGGTCTTTCTGCTTTTGACTCTGTTGGCTTGAGTGTGCTCCCAGACAGGCAAATGGTTGATAATAACTGGAGATGGATCAAATGCAAACCATTTTAGCTGCCAGTGCATCTAGAATTTATGCATAAACACACTGCCTCATAACCACTGGCTGGGCAGGAAGATAAAAGCTGTGTGCAAAGGGGAATTAGCTGATGCAGGTAAAAAGTGTAATGTTTGAAATGCACTTCACTCAGTATGTTAAAATGCATGCTAAAATGCTTCTTTAAAATTTCTAAATCTTGGGAGGAAAGCTAAGAAGAGTTGGATTGGAGGTGATGTGCACTCATCTCAATTGTGTTTCTGCATCAGTCACTTGGCAAATTGATGTCCAATTCATACAGAAATGGAAGAACAAGAGTATCTTGTTTTGGTCTGCCAGCCCAGGGTAGGTGCAGGTTTGTGGAGACCAAGGGGGAGGGGTCAGGGCCTTCTGCACAGGGACAAAACCTGCAAAAGGTGAGAAGAGTCTGAATCACCTGTTTAAATGTCAGCAGTTTAAAATTGCATTCAAACTTCTCACCTTCTTTCCTCTGCCAGGAGTCAGCGATTGAGCTCATATTTGCTGCTTTTTTCACCACGGCTAGTGCCAGCACCTCTCTGATCCTCCTGCTACTGCAGCACCCCTCAGTGATTGAAAAAATAAGGCAGGAACTGATGTCCCACGAGCTGTATGAGCGGCGTGAGCACTGCCCTGAGGGACCCTGCCCGGACACCCTGACTTCCCAGAGCAGGGACACTGAGAAGCCACTTTACCCCATGGCTAAAGACGCTCACAAGAAACAGAGACAGCCCTCAGGTCCAACGGAGGAAACTTCTTCCCAGCTCTGTGCCCCACCAGAGCCCACCCTCCCCCAGAGCAGTCCCTGCGCGGGGCCCCAGCTGTGGGTGCAATCAGGGGAGAGCTGCCCCCCGGACATCAGCTTGGAGAAGCTGAACCATCTGCGCTACCTGGACTGTGTGATTAAGGAGGTGCTGCGAGTGCTGCCCCCTGTCTCTGGAGGCTACAGAACGGCACTGCAGACTTTTGAGCTGGATGTAAGTGCCTCAGGTACCGTCAGGCTGCTAGGGAGCTGCTGCCTGCCACTGCCCCTCAGCACCCTGTGTCCAACACAGTGGTGGTTCCTGGCAGTGTAGCTCAGGGGAGGTGGCATCCAGCAGCCTCTGTGAGCCCTAGCTAGGCTGGGGAGAGAAGTAGCTGCAGAGCAGATGGGCAATGTGGTGGGGCTGTCCCCGGGACCCTCTGCTCACCTTCCACTAAGTACAGCCAGCTACACAGGCACGTAATGCTCCTCTCCTCCCCTCTTCTCTCCAACAGGGCTACCAGATCCCCAAAGGCTGGAGTGTCATGTACAGCATCCGTGACACACATGAGACGGCCACCATCTACCAGAGCCCCCCTAGCAGCTTCGACCCCGACCGCTTCAGCGCCACCCGGACGGAGGCCGTGGGCCGCTTCCACTACATCCCCTTCGGCGGAGGGGCACGGGGCTGCATTGGCAAGGAGCTCGCGCAGGCCATTCTCAAGCTGCTGGCCATCGAGCTGGTCAGCACAGCCCGCTGGGAGCTGGCAACCCCTGGCTACCCTGCCATGCAGACCGTGCCGATCGTGCACCCCATCAATGATGGGCTGCAACTCTACTTCCACCCCTTGCAGCCCAGCCGCTGCAGCGAGGCCTGAGCCAGGGTCGTGCTGCCCGCTCCGCTCTGGCATCGATGCCCTTCCATGGCTGCGGGAGCCGTGTCTCTGCTGCCTCAGGCTAGGTATGGCACTGGGTCACTGCAGAGCCAAACCTCAAAGATACTTTTTGTGGTTTTCCCCCTCCTGGTGTACAAGCCATTATGGAGGGTCCTGACCCTGAGCACTGGGGTGAGCCTCAGCCCAGTCTGGGGGTAAAAGCCATTGAAGCTGCTGGCAGGGAGCATCCTCCATGGGGCTGCAGCCAGCCCCAGCCCCACACACATCCCCAGTCCCCGGGGATGGGGAGCAAAATGCCCAGTCACAGAGCTAAAGCTCCCAGAGCTTTTCTGTCCCAGGGTTATCTCCTGTGGGTATATTATAGGCAAGGGAGCACCCCGCACACCATACAGCTTTTAAGCGATGTAAAAAGAGGAAAGATCCACAGCATTACGTTAACTAGAATAACAGAGCGCAAAGTGGTTTTTATTGTAAATATTTAATCTGACTCCTGCACCTCCCATTAGAGCCAGCTCAGAGTGTGTCTCATTCACCAGTAGTAATAGCTGTGTACGTTGTGGCTGAGCGCTGCGCTGCTGCCGGGGGTCTGCCACGAAGCCCCTCTCCAGAGTGCGCGCCTCCTGACTGAGGAGGTGGACTGAAGCAGGGAAGGGGCCTTTGGGGAATAAACATTTAGAAAACCAGCATTTCTGAATATGTCTGATTTATGCTGAGAAGTCTCTTCCTGATGATGCTGTTCTCTTTGCAGATGGGGCATTTGCAGGGTGACACGGTGGCTGGCTGGAGAGAGTGACTGTGTCACCTCCTGCAGCTTGTCTCTGCTAGGGCAAGTGCCAGGACAGCAGCTCTGTGGGTCCATCCATGGGGTGATACTTGGGGCTAAGCCTGGGTGTTGAGGGCACCCTATTAGGTGGTTTTTGAGTACCACCTACCTCACTGAGACCTGGGTATTTCTCTCCTATATAAAATGAAGTGAGTCCTGTTGCTTGCACTGAGAACAGAGCTGAGCCCAAGTCCTTGCTCCACTGCAATCTGTTATTCAGCTCCTTTCTATGTCACCTCTGCTCCCCACTGTCACTCATCCTGTGTGGAAGCAACGAGGGAAATCATCTGGGTTGTCCCTTGAGTGAATCCTGGGCCTGGAGGCTCTGTGTGAAGGACAGCATCAATTTGACCTGTGAGCGCAGAAATGTGCCACGAGGAATAGTCCCTTTGGGAAGGCTCTGGGGAGAGCCCCTGTCCCCTGAACCTCTGTCCTCCTTCTGCACCAGGCTAAAACTGACCAGCCCTGGCCAATCCCCCTTGCAGGTCCATGCTGGGGCTCTGTGCAGGGTATGTGCTGCTGTTAGCAGTCAAGAGAGCTGTGGAGTGAGCACAACACTACCCGGGGCAGAAACGCAGCTCCTGAATGTGCCGGGTCAAATCTGGAAGAGGTTGAACTGCAGGGCTGAGTTAAGTGCTGTTGGCAGGTCGACCCTATAGTGAACCAGAGCCTCTGCCCCTCCTGACCTTGTCCTGAAAGGTGAATCTGGCTATCAGAGGTGAACTCAGTAGGTGGTGGCTGCAAGTGACAATGACTAATTTTAATTAGCAGGAGCCGCTGGCTGGCTGTGACTGGCAGGCGATGTGGGCTCAGGAGCCACTGGGTGGCTGTGACCCGTGGGCGATGCAGGCTCAGGAGCCACTGGCTGGCTGTGACCTGTGGGTGATGCGGGCTCAGGAGCTTCTGGCTGGCTGTGACCTGTGGGTGATGCGGGCTCAGGAGCTGCTGGCTGGCTGTGACCTGTGGGCGATGCAGGCTCAGGAGCTGCTGGCTGGCTGTGACCTGTGGGTGATGCGGGCTCAGGAGCTGCTGGCTGGCTGTGACCTGTGGGTGATGCGGGCTCAGGAGCTGCTGGCTGGCTGTGACCTGTGGGTGATGCGGGCTCAGGAGCTTCTGGCTGGCTGTGACCTGTGGGTGATGCGGGCTCAGGAGCTGCTGGCTGGCTGTGACCTGTGGGTGATGCGGGCTCAGGAGCTGCTGGCTGGCTGTGACCTGTGGGTGACGTGGGCTCAGGAGCTGCTGGCTGTGACCCGCGGGCGATATGGGCTCCCACCGTGGGCAGGGCTGGACGTGCAGCGCCCAGCACCAGGTGCGGGACAGCCAGGGCTCCTCCAGCAGCGCACTTAAATATTACCCCGAGGGCTGATGAGCCCCGCAGCCACCCGCTGAAAAGCGTTGCGTAAATCTAGTTGTTAAAAAAGAAATAAAAGACTCAAAACGGATTTTGTTTGTAGATAAACATGAGCATTTCCAAATGAAGTGTAATAATTGTTACTTGTAATGAAAGTTTGTTCATATTAGGCTGTTAATTTCTTGACCCCCTTCCAAGATGTTTTTAATTATCCCTTTCACTCTTTACCATTTGATTCTTTTCGAGCCGATGGCTGCCGAATACACAGCTGGGGAGATAATAAAGCCTTCCTGTGGCAATTATCGGTGCTCAGGCCACCGTATCTCGTTATTTTGATAGACAGTGAACTTGGCGCGGTTGCCGGCCGGGTTCACGCAGATGTCACGGTCCGTGTTGTAGGTCACACGCGGGTCAGCGGCGGGTCAGGGCGCGGCCGCCGCACCCCGAGGGCGGGGAGGCACCGGGGGCACCGGGGGGCACCGGGGGGCACCGAGAGGCACTGGGAGGCACCGGGGGGCACCGGGGGCCGCGGAGGTGGGCGGCCCCGCTCCCGCCGGGCATCCCCACGGGAGGAGAGGGTCCCGCGCGGTGCGCCGGTCGTCACAGAAAAAAGTAATAATTCAAAGCGACGTATCTCCCCTCCCTCTCCCTGCACAAACACACGCGCGACTTCCAGCGTTTATTGAGTTCGTTTGGGAGCGAGGAAGGAAAAGCACCACGGAGGGAAAAGGAAAGGGAAAAAGGGGGTAAAAGCGAGCGGGATGGTTTGGGGCAGCAGCCGAGCCCCGGGCCGCTGCCCTCGCCCCGACGGCGCCGGGAGCCGCGGGCAGCGGAGCGGGCGCGGCGGGGCGGGTGTTTCCTTTCGGCGCTCACCTCCCTTTCCCTCGGTGACCCGCGCTTGAACCCGCACCGGGAGGCCGCCCCGGGACTCGGCTGCCCGCGGCTCCTTCCCCCGCGGCCGCGCAGAAACGCGAGCCGGGCCCCTGCGAGGTGAAGCCGAGGGCGGCGGCGGCTCTGCCCGCCCCGCCGCCCCCCCGGGCAGAGGGAGCCCCGGCCGGGCCCGCTCCCGGAGCGGTGTCGCTGGGCGCCCCCGGGGACTCGGGGCGGCCGGCAGCACCTTTTCCCGTGCGGCGGGCGGGACGCGCCGGGCGGAGCAAATAGTTAAAGATTTCGGGGGGAGGAGCCGCGCCGCGAGCCGCAATTAAAGATGAACTTTGGGTGAACTAATTTATCGGACCAAGGTAGGGTGGGCAGCGACCTGGAGAGGGTATAAAAAGGCGGCCCGCGGCGAGCCCGGCCCGCGCGGTCGGAGCTCCGGGGCCGGTCGCGCTCCCCCAGCCATGGGCTTCTCTGCCCTGGTCGCCAGCGCCCTGTGCACCTTCCTGCTGCCCCTGCTGCTCTTTCTGGCCGCCGTCAAGCTCTGGGACCTGTACTGCGCGAGCGGCCGCGACCCCAGCTGCCCGCTCCCTCTGCCCCCGGGCACCATGGGGCTCCCCTTCTTCGGGGAGACGCTGCAGATGGTGCTGCAGGTAAGGGAGGCGACGGCGAGGCGCCCCGGCCCCTCCTCTGGCCGCGGGGGAGCCGCCGAGCGCCCGCAAGCAGGTGGGAGAGAGCCGCCCTCCCCTCCCGCTCCTCTCCTGCGCCGCTAAATCTCGCTCTCTCCCCCGCCTCGTCCCGCTGCAGAGGCGGAAATTCCTGCAGATGAAGCGTAGGAAATACGGCTTCATCTACAAGACTCACCTCTTCGGGCGCCCCACGGTGCGGGTGATGGGCGCCGAGAACGTGCGGCACGTCCTGCTGGGCGAGCACCGGCTGGTGTCGGTGCAGTGGCCCGCGTCGGTGCGGACCATCCTGGGCTCGGGCTGCCTCTCCAACCTCCACAACGCGCAGCACAAGCACCGCAAGAAGGTACCGAGCGGACCCGACGGCGGGCGGGGAGCGGGCGGCAGCGCCGGGCGCGGCGGCTGAGCCCGTGTCCCCTTCCTCCTCCTCCTCCCCGTCCCCCCGGGCAGGTGATCATGCGAGCCTTCTCCCGGGACGCGCTGCAGCACTACGTGCCCGTCATCCAGGAGGAGGTGAGCGCCTGCCTGGGCCGCTGGCTCGGCGCCGCCGGGCCCTGCCTCCTGGTCTACCCCGAGGTGAAGCGCCTCATGTTCCGCATCGCCATGAGGATCCTGCTGGGCTTCCAGCCCCGCCAGGCCAGCCCCGACGGCGAGCGGCAGCTGGTGGAGGCTTTCGAGGAGATGATCCGCAACCTCTTCTCCCTCCCCATCGACGTGCCCTTCAGCGGGCTCTACCGGGTAAGGCTCCCGGTGGCCGGGGCGGCGGGAACCGGCCGGGAGGGGCGGCCGAAGGGCCGGGGTCTCACCTTGTTCTCTCTCCCTGCTGCCCGGCCAGGGCTTGCGGGCGCGAAACTTCATCCACGCCAAGATCGAGGAGAACATCCGTGCCAAGATGGCCTGCAAGGAGCCCGAGGGCGGCTACAAGGATGCGCTGCAGCTGCTGATGGAGCACACGCAGGCCAACGGGGAGCAGCTCAACATGCAGGTGAGGTTCCCTTTCCCCCAGCCCCTCCGTCAGCAGGGCACTTATCTTCCGGGGCCACAAGGAGAGGGCAGGAGGCTCAGCCCCCTCTCCCAGCGCAATAAACCGGCTTGTGTAGCTCGCTGGGGTGCGGGAGCCACAACCAGGCTGTGCGATGGGAAACACGGGACTGGGACCATGTCCCCAGGAAGCATAAGTGCCACCCCAATCTTGGCCCTGGGCATCTGCTCCAGCCTGGGAGCGATGCCCGGTGATGTGATGGTGGAGTGAGTCCGGTGCTATATTGAAGACCTGGTTTGTGTTATTCCATCCTGTACTTCAGGAGCTGAAGGAGTCTGCCACAGAGCTGCTGTTTGGGGGCCATGAAACCACTGCTAGTGCTGCCACGTCCCTGATTGCCTTCCTCGGGCTCCACCACGATGTCCTGCAGAAAGTGAGGAAAGAGCTGCAGGTGAAGGTGAGTGTTTACCCTGGAGCCGTTTCATGGGAGCAGGCATTGGGAAAGTACCTCTAGGAGAGGTGTTCCAGACAGGGCTCCCCTTGACCCAGGTGGTGCCTCTGTTTTAGGGGGTGGCAGGAAAACAGCACTTAGCTGAGGGGCAGCTGCTTTGAGGTGCTGGGAGCCCTGGCTGCCCGCTCCCTGGGAAGTCACGGCAGCATCTTCCTTTCTAGGGATTACTGTGCGGTCCCAGCCAAGAGAAGCAGCTAGACATGGAGGTCTTGGAGCAGCTGAAGTACACTGGCTGTGTCATCAAAGAGACCCTCAGGCTGAGCCCTCCTGTTCCTGGAGGATTTCGAGTTGCACTCAAGACCCTTGAGCTAAACGTAAGCGGGGCTTGGGCTCCACTCCTCAGTGCTGCTGCACAGGACTGGAGTGTTCACGTAGCCTTTCTGCCGTAGAGTGACCTGGAGGAAGCCAGGAGGGGAGGTGGGATGCACTGACGCATCCTGTAGTGACACATAGCAAGATGCTTCATGTCCCTTCTCTTCTTTTGACAGGGTTACCAGATCCCTAAAGGTTGGAATGTTATTTACAGTATCTGTGATACCCACGATGTGGCAGATCTCTTTACCGACAAGGATGAATTCAACCCGGATCGCTTCATGTCTCCATCTCCAGAGGATTCCTCTAGGTTCAGTTTCATTCCTTTTGGTGGGGGCTTGAGGAGCTGCGTAGGCAAAGAGTTTGCAAAAGTCCTTCTAAAAATATTTACAGTGGAGTTGGCTCGGAGCTGTGACTGGCAGCTGCTGAATGGACCTCCTACAATGAAGACTGGCCCTATAGTGTACCCTGTGGACAATCTGCCTACCAAATTTGTAGGTTTCAGCGGCCAAATCTGAGAGCTCAATGCTTGTCTCTGGCTGGATTTCTACATAGCATCTATTATGTACATAGTGACTTTTTATAGTAACAAAGGCCTTTAAATATTTAAACCTGTAAATGTACAATAGTTATTTATGATCTCTAAATATTTTAAAAGGCTATGATATTTTTCCTCCAAGCACTACAATTATGGGTCTCTGATTCATAATTAGATAATGTTATTTCTATAGAAATAAGTTTTCCCCTATTTAAAAATCTTACTCCAAGTTGGCCAGCTAAGCAGTTGAAGGCAATTCATGATGGTGTATGTATTAAGAAATATTCTTAAAGGAATTTGAAACAATGGTAACTAGCTGCTCATCCAAATTACCTAAAATGGTTATTGTTTGAGAATGTTTTCAGTATTATTTGTCTAGATCTTATGTTTAATGTGTGAATTTTAAGTTTGATAATAAAGTTTATTTTTTATGATCCTCTGTATGTGTGTATGCTAGAGAAAGTAGCTTAACCCCGGTGACTCTAAAGGATGTAACATCAGATCTGCTTTTGTGAACAAGCTATTCGCTATTTCTATGCCTCCCCTACCTCCCACCCCCAATGTAGTTATCACGTGTGAAAAGTAATTTGTAAGTTTTGGCCTGTAAGTGGCAAGAGCAAAATCCACTCGCTGAAAACGCATGGAGTGACAGCACATGCTGCAGGTCTATCAAGCACATAATCTTGAGACATAGTAAATAAGAAAGTAAAGGGAAGCAGAAGAATAATGTGTAATGAGTTACATATTTTTCTCTGTAGCTAGAGAAAATGGATTGAAGGAGGGGAAAAAAAATTCCAAAAAGGTCCTCTCCCATATTAGTGCTGACCTGTGTAAACAGACTACTGGATCTTGTTTGGTGATGGGTCTGCTGACTATGAATCTTTACTCATGAAGGTGTCTCTTATCAGCTGGTAGAGCAAATAAAATCTGCTGTGATTTCTTTTTAAAATGCAACAGCTCTGACTCGGTCAGAGATAGAGCATGCATTTGGTTTAGGAACTTCTTTCCCAGAATTCAGCAAAGTGAAAAACTAAAAGGCAGGCGCTAATGTGAATTGATTAAGAGGGAATCTACTGTTGAGATGCAATTCCCTGGGGCTGTGTAAGCAGGGCAGATAAAATGCCCTAGGCATGACCCCTGTTTTGGCCTAACCATAAAGTTTTTTCACTTCCCCCCCATTACTGCACCTATTAGTCTTCCGTCAAAAGTCAAACAACATCAGCTGGTTCTATAAACATCTACAAAGTAAACCAGTGTAATTCAGTGTCATGAACACTTATAGCACCATATAGACTAATTTAATTGATTTTGCTTGCTTCTGGAAGACAATTGCTTTTTGTTATGTTCTCCAAAGGTAAAAATCGAGGACAAGTTAAGTTCCTCAAATTCACTGCAGGTGTTTAAGAGCATCTATGAGGTTTTGGATTTTTTTAAAGTGTTTCTATAATGCCTTCAATGTGGTTTCAGCTAGTATTTTAAATGTATAATATAAGACCTTAGGCACAACCTGTGTATAAAAATGAGTGCAACTATCAAGACTTTTTCATACTGATTTTTTAAACAGTTTTAAAATGCAGAAGATATTCTTTTTAGATTGTGCCTGCATCTTCTTGGCAATGTTTAATATCTTCAATAATTTTTACTATGCAAAATTCCATTACCGTTACATTTTTCAGAGATTTGATGAGTAATTTCAGTTTAAGAGCCCTTTATCACCAATATAGCAGTGGAAAACTGCAAACCCTGATCCCAGTTTGGAGGTGATCCTGAAGGCTGGAGAACAGCAAGACTCTTGTCTTGGTATTCCTTGTTAACGTTTTCCTCCTTAACATTCTGCAACTCCAAATAGATGCTGATATTCTTTATATGTTCTGTTTATTTTTAATTGAAATATTTTCTATGTGGAAATATTTTCTAATGCTTTGCATGTTCTTCACATTATTTTAGTTTATATTTTGTTTTTATAAAGAATGGGAATCTAAATGCTGTCTGGGGAATATAGGGAATATAAACACTCTTTCACAGCCTAAGTCTAAGTTCATATATGTATTTCTCTGTTTCCTTTTTATTTTTGAGTCAGAGTTTTAAAGCATTTATGTTTGGAGAAAAAAAAAATCATATACCTAATTTGATTCTGTCTGGACATCTGAGGGCACATCCTCAGCTGTTGTAAATCATGACAACATAACGTATGTTAGGCACTGCCCCTGTATCATTTATCTCTGCAGTTAAATGGTCTGTCACAGCTGTGTAATTTAGGCATCCTGGAGTTAGCTTTAAACAAGCTGTCCCCAGAAATGGTAGCAGTGTAGCTGCAGTAATGTGGGTTAATTGCTAAAATATTTGCCCAACTTCTTGAGCAGGTTTTACAACCTATGCTAATCTCCTTTATACAGCTGTATCTCGGCAGCTTAGATGCTGGCTACAGACCCGGTTCAGGTGAGCTCTGGTATGATTACGTAGCTTTGCCTGTTCGGCAGTGCCCGGCGGTGGGTACACGCTGAGGCTGTGGCTTCTACTTTAGGGCTGACCGGTCCCTGCACTCCCAGCTCCTACTCTTCTTGTGTTGGATCCAGGAACTGATGTTGCTGACCTGGCTGAACCTCATTGTTTTTCAGCCAGACACACCTTGGTCCAGCTCGCTGCGTGAACCGTGGTTTGTGCTGGGGCGCTGCAGTGGAAAGGGAGGAGGCAGGAAGAAGAAGCTGCTCCTTCAATCTAACCACTGTTGACAGGTAGTTCCTACAGCAATGCTCTGATTTTGGCTTTTTAAGTGTTACTGTGCGTTACTCTATGTGACTGCTGCTCCAAGTCAAAACACATTCAAGGGCCATGTTTGGTGGGGAGCACTCACTCCTTTCTTATCATTGGGCCTTCTGGGGGGATTTCATATTCCTGATCTTAGTTAATCTGTCGCTTGAAAGGAAAGTCTTTGACTATGCCTCTCGTAAAAAAAACCGCATATGGTTCAGAGGTGCTATGCTTTGGTCAGTCCTGGAGTGAAAAGCCATGATTTATATGTAACATGTTGGTTCTTTTCTGGGGGTGAGGTGGGTAACTGGAACCCACACTTCTCCTAAACCCATATGAATAATAACTCCTGCAGCATACCCAGTGCTTAGAATTTCTGAAATATCTATGCAGTGTTAAATGTGTTGTTCCTAACAACATGCAGTTATACCCATTCTTGAATAGAAATGACATCAAAGAATGACATTGGTATAAATGCACATTGAGGAATGCTACCTAATAAATCAGTTCCTGATTGAAAGACAATAGTATTCCCAGATAAAGTCAGTACAGGTGATAATGACTCTTGAAAATGGTTATATGAGTAGGAAAAAAAAGTGCAAATGATTGCTGAAGACTGGGAATAAAAGAATATTGCTTGATTAAAAATAACTTGATCAGTTTATTTGTTTTGTCCTAGTGAAAGCAGGAGGTGTTACTTTCAGCAATTGATCGGGGAGAGGATTTTTTCTTTTCTTTCATAAAAGCACCTATTGAAGGAACAGTGTAATTTGAAGCCTTGTATATTTAATGTTTTCCACTTACCTTTCTGACATTTTACTTTGTCTTGCATCTTTACTACGAGAGGTTTTTCCTATCCCTTGCAAGATGAAAGGCTTACAAAAAGTTGCTGTTCTTTCAACTCTATTTCAATCAATTGTATGTTTTCTTATTTTATTGTGGTCAGTTATTTAGTATAACCTTTGGAGAGGTACCAAGAGAAACACGTAATAATATGTAAAATATTCCACCCTTGACTTTCAAGTGGTACTTTCCTAAGTGCTATAGGAAATTTTGAAAACTGTTTTTACAATCTGCATCTAGTAATCTTTGAGAACAGAACACTGCTGTGTTTTGTTAATTCTATGCATCAGCAGAGGTGTACAGGGTGGATGCTGATAAAAGAATATGCCCCTGTCATTTAAAACTAATTTGCATAATATTAAACCCTGAGATCCATCTCTTTCTTTTTTTGTTAAGCACTAGAATTAATTTTGTGAGGTATAAATTCTCAAAATTTGCTGTCTCAAAAGACCTGCAGTACTTAGGTTCTCTGAAAATCCAACTGCTTTTGACTTAGTCCTGAGTACATATTAAGTAGCTCAAGAGCAGGCAACCCATTGCAGAATTTCTTTACCTCCAAATCATGACATACCATCTTTCCTAGAACAATCTAACAGGATCACATGCAAGCCTATAGGATCCTCTACAAGGCTGTGTCTCTGTTGAACATTCACAAAATAAAAGAAAATTCAATCTGTTGGCTTTTGGCAATGTTTTTGAAATTATGAAAGGAGTCACAAATCTTGTGTTTGGGACATACTGCTTGGTAGGGGTATGTTCCAGCCCCAAATTTGTTACTTCATTTATGGCTTAAAGGTAGTGTTACATGTAGTTGTCTTCTCTATTATAACAGAGTGGGTGGGTTTCGAGCACATTTGTTAATCCAGATAGTTTTGTTTGCCAGGTGGTTTGTATTGTAAATTCTCTGTCAAGTTATACATCCAGCATGCAATGCAAAACATATACAGATTAGCAGCAAAGACTCAAGAAGTTGCAACCATTAGAGTGATAGATTAGGAGAAAGGAAACATAACTGGCAGCAAGTTTAGAGAAGGCTCATTACTAGACTCGCTTGCTTCACTTGTTTAATAATGTCTTATGAAAAATGTTATAGGAGAAGTTCAATGAATAATGCAGCCTTCATTAAGTTATGTAACTTCATGGGTGGGTTAGAAATAAAATATTTAACAAATCTATTTACATCCAAAGAGTAAGATCAGCAGAGACAGCTTTTAAAGATTCTCAGATTAAAATATTTTTAAAAGGGGACAGATGAGAAGTTTGGTAGTAGGACATACTAGTGCTGTTTTAATAGGTGTTTACAGCTCGCCATGCAGTTGCAACATGGGCAGGGTGACATATTAAGTATTCTCAGTTACTTAAAGTGTTCTTTTTTCCTTTATCAGCAGTCCCAACAATGCTGTTTCCCTTGTGTGTGCTGTTAGCGCCCTAGAAACACACGCAGAACTTCTGTGATTTGTAAGGCTGGAAGGATCATTTTAGCAAAAGTGACTTATAACATCCTTGTTTGCCAGGTCACACACAATCATTCATACACTGGTTGATTTCAAGGCATTTTTTCCCCCCAGTTTATGACCATTTCGGAAAGGCTAAGTCACCATAGGTTAAATTTATACTGCCATACAGGATAACTGCCACAACATGAGAAAATTATAAACCAAGGACTAAATCAGCTGTTGACAACATGCTTTCCTACCACACCCAAATGCCGACTTTTCTTATGCCTCCCCCAGAACAAATCCTTGGATTTGGGCGTCACAGCTTACCTAGAAGGTCAAAGATTGTTGGAGGCTGTTTTCAAGCAAACGGGGAAATAAATTCCAGAGCTGAGGGCCCCTCACAAGCCCAGAGATAAAATTTACCAAAAGGCAGTTTCATTTTCTCTCTTTTGTATAGGATGCAGGTTAGTAATTTTCTGAGGTGGTTGGAAGCTGAGATCATCAGTGTGAAGATGGAGATCTGTGTCCTGAACAAGGGTCTAAGTACGACTGACACGGCTTAAGAAGGAGCTGTGTGCAGGCACACATCTACCAAGACTGTGTTAAGTCATTTTTGTTACTGCTGCTTTAAATGGAGTAGCTTCCTCCAGTAATTACTATTTTAAGGGCTTTTTTCTGCTTTAGCTGTATAGGGTCAACGTTGATTTAATATCTCAGTGTCTGAGAAATGTACTCCTTTTCTGTGTAAAATGTCAACAGAACAAACATCTTTTCAGGATTAGATCTGAATTTGCAGTGAATTGATGGCAAGTCTCCATTTTCTTGGCTCGTTGACTAATTGGCTCAAGGAGGTGAGAGGCTGTGGTATGCTTTGCCCAGTAGCCTTTATTTCATATCTTGGCCCCTTTGAATTAACAACCTACCTGTGTCCTTTGGGCAAGGAAGGAGGTGACTGGATAGTATGTTGCTAGCTATAGTAGTGTGTGAATTGGGTTGGGGTTTTTTGCTCTTACCTACAAGTCTACATCATATATCTACTCATAAAACACCCTGCTTCTCTCCAAAACTTTCCTTTGAAGCCTAGGGACCACAGAGTAATTGGAAACCACTTCCTGGCCTGGCAATAGCCACTTCTTTTGTGAATTGTCCTTAACTTTGACAAGAACGGAAGGAGATAGGGTGGGAACAAAGGGGAGCCACCAACGAAGCCAACAGCCCTGGCTGTACAACACATAGATAATTTTCACCTTAGTGTCATCTTTCCTCTTGTCCTGACTTCTCTCACTCTCGGTATTGCTATATCAAACATGTGCTATTTTTGTTAATGATGCTGCCTACAGCACCGTTGCAAGCTAGCGCATGCATTATAAATCTAGCAGTTAAAGTTCATTAATCTTATCAACAGATTGCTTGAAGTAACGGCGTGTCATGACCTTTTTGCTCATTCTATGAAATGAAATGTCTCAGATTTTAGACATTTCTGAGGGAACCTTTCACAAACTGTGACTGAGAGAGTGCTGATCACTGATTGCCAGTATTTCTAGAAAAACATTCCAACCATGGGGACATGCACAGAAAAGTACATATTTACAGAGACAAGTTACATGCCTGCAAAGTGGAAGCATCCACGTTTCATGGAATGATCTTATTGTTCTCCTGCTTTGCATACTGTCAGTACTTTTTTCTTTAATCAACAGTTTACAGACATACTTATTATTGAAGTATTTAGAAAGAGAGAGAGGAAGTGGGTTGAGCATGCTGATGAGGAAAAATGAGAATCCTTAAGCAGTCAAAGGTACTACTTGTTTATTTTGGCGGCTCCTTGGTGATTGCTCTTTTCACCTTTTATTAACCTGCCAATGGATTAGTCCTCGTAAACTAAAGAGAAGAGACCAGTGCACAACCCGCTGCCCCAGAGATAAGGTCACAAAGAGGGGACGTGTCCCGGGTACAACCTCGGAGAAGAAATAGAAGTCTGAAGGCATTTACACTAGGCTGCCATTGCGCTTTACTAGCGCTACTGTGATTTACCGTATCAGTTCAACTGCTGACACCTTTATGTCCCTCCCTCCTATCCCAGCAGGCCACAGAGACACAGTCCATGATAGATGCTGGTGAACTTTTCCTCTGATCACCTTCTGAAGAACTTTCCCATAATCTATTGTTTTCTATCACAGTGGAAAACAAAACAAGGGGTTTTTTTGACTTTCAGTTACCAGCTATTTTGCCCTAACTTTAAAGCAATGTACTGAATTTATTACATCAGTGTGAAAGAAGTTTTAAACTCTTGTCTCTTTATCTTACTCCCTGAACTTAACATGGTCCAGAGTAAATCAACGTAATTGCTGTTAGACCTACATTGTGCAGGAATGTTTTATATTCCATGTTGTCAGTTATTTAGAACAGTTAATTGAAATTGCAAACATAAAAAGAGGAAAGCTGCAGTTAAGAAATTAACTTTTTTTGGTTCCTGTGGCCTCTGTATGAATTATATAAAGAGATAACATTAATGTAAGAACAGAAGTGACTGGAATATCTAAAAGAAAAAATACAGTTGTGGATTCAAGGCAAGTGTTTCTTTTAATTGACCATATAAAAATTTAAGAACTCATTCTGGATTTAGAGAAGCAGCTGAACTAGCATTCTTCTCCATAACTCCAAAATGTTGCATTTGCTTCTAAATAAATAAATGCCATGGGCTGCACCTGGTTTTCTCTCATCAAAATTCAGCACCAGTATTACAGCATGAAGGGGAAAAGAAAGTCACAGCAATGTTTAGAAGGGGCTTATTGAAGAGAATGAACTTGGATGAGAAAAGGGAGAAACTGTGCTGCAAACTCTCTCCTGCAAAGGCTTTTCCTCTGAGTACACCCACAGCTAATTCCCTTGCTTCTGCAGCCTGTGGAAAGGGTGAGCAGAAGTGCATATACAAGCAAGCTGGTCCCATATGCAGAAGCATCAGTATGGTTATAATAGGGAGTTGAGGAGTGGATGGAGCAGGAGGGAGATATCCAGGAAAATCACCTTCTAGTAATGTTCTGATTGCAGTGTTGATCAGCTTAAACCTTTCAGCAAAACTACGTTTGGGGAGGTCTGCAATCAAAATGTTCCCAAACATGCTTTCAGTGTCTTCCCCAAGGCTCTCTGACCTCTCTGGGTTGTGACAATACAGCGATGCAATAATATCCTGGTTTATGTATATTGATGGCAATGAACATTTTCTGTTAAAACAGAATTTTCGTTACAATGGCTTGCGAGTGCACACTTTTAGTGTCAGTCTATCTTTTATGCCAAAAGCTCCTACTCTGTAGTTTGATTATGAATGTGGGACAGTGGCGAGTTTAAGAAAGGCACAGGGTGAGAAAAGGTCCGGTGTGAGAGATCTGGGCAGAATGCAACACTCCACCTCAGCTTCCACAAAACTGGGCAGGCCTCACAGCTGGTCTTACTAAACCAGAGACCTCTCAACATGCCCCGCTGCCATCATGTGTCCTGGCCCTGCCCTCTGGGTTGCAAAATAGGTGCCATTACTATGATATAACCACTGACAGCTGCTTCCCTGTGAACCCTCCGTGTTAGAAGAGAGTGTGAGGATCAATATATTTTGCAGGACTCACCCCTAACGCAGCTCAGCCAGCCCAGCAAGCAGCTGTCCAGTACTGGAGGGGTTTCTCTCCTCTTGCCCCACTGCTCAGAGTTTCATAAGTCCAGCAGCCTTGCTTCAAGAAAGATAATACCTGAAAGGAGGTTGTGGAGAGGAGGGAGCTGGCCTCCTCTGCCAAGTGACAGGGGACAGGACAAGAGGGAATGGCCACAAGCTCTGCCAGGGGAGGTTTCGGCTGAACATTAGGAAAAAACTTTTCACAGAAAGGGTCATTGGGCACTGGAACAGGCTGCCCAGGGAGGTGGTTGATTCACCTTCCCTGGAGGTATTTAAAAGATGGGTGTATGTGCTCAGGGACATGGTTTAGTGGTTGATTGGAATGGTTGGACTCAATGATCCTGGGGTTCTTTTCCAACCTAGTGTTTCTGTGGTACAGCTTTGTGTGTCCCATCCAGCTGCTGCTACTTGTTTGCCTCTTCCCCAAAAGCTCAAGGAAGTACAAGGATTTTGGAAGAAGAAGGATTTCAGAAGAAGAATGATTTCAGAAGAAGTTTCTGGATCAGATGTGCTGTCCTTGTAGCCAAAACAGAAGCACAGGGGTCGGATCCAGCTTGGGGCAAGGTCAGGGTGGCTGCCCTCCTGCCTACTCAATTTCCTTGGGCTGAGAAGACATAGGTATACCAAGAAAGTAATGACTGGGGAGAGCAGGAACCTAGCCCTTTTCTGGCTGGCTCTGCTGAACATTTGCACATGTTGCAGCTCCTGTAGGCAGAGCTGGCAAAGTTGCCAGGGCCACCTTCCTGTTAATTTCCTCCTTTCACGTCCTCCTTTGAGCTCCTGTGTGTCCCTGATCCCTAATATCTGCCCCTGCTCCTTGGTTTTCTTTCCCTCCTGCAGATCACTAGACAGAGGTTAAATGTGGTTTCATGCCTTCTCATGCTCCCTGCGCTTCTGTCCTCCAGGCTTTCCCTTTCCCCTCATCTTCCACAGCAGTGTTCAGGGTGGCCCCAGCTCCTCACCACCTATCAGTAGACTCCCATGGCTGCCATATGAAATTCCTTCCCCAGTCTCCCAGCCGTAGTGAAGACAGCCTCTCCTGTCTTTATTTGTCTGGGAAATAGCTCATTTAACTGGGACAGGGAGGATGGGCAGGGATAAAAAAGGGCCATTGTTATGCTGAAAGCAGTTAATGGGTGCCACCAGACACTTGTGTGATCCACAGATCATAGTAGAAGTCCCGTAAGCTGTACTGGTGCTGCCCAGGGCACAAGGGTTTGCTGCTTCTTCCTTCCCTGTTTTCTGATTTTCCTTTGGTGGAAGAAGAGTCTGGCACTGGTCTACACCATTTTTTGGCACTTTCTAATGGATTGCATGAGATAGCTGAAGCACACTGAAACAGTGAGTCAAAACACTACACAGGCAGAAAGATTCTTGAATTGAGAAAAGGCCTTTCAAAATGTCATCAAAAAACCCAAGACTTTGCCCTTTTGGAGAGGGGTTTGGAGAGTTGGGTAGGACCCGTCCTGTGTGGGAAGGACTGACAGCTGTAGCTGCAGACAGGGCTCCGTGTCTTCTTGGAGTCAGCTGTGAACTGGGTGGCTGTGTGGAGGAGCATGGGATTTGGTAAGTTGGGCCCTTGCTTTCTTGTGAGTGTTTAATGTGCCATGAGAAAAAAAAAAATCTATGCTTTTTCGAGAAGAAAACTTATGCTGGGCCTTCAGCAGATGTGTCTGTCAGACGCATTCTCTCAGTGTCCTTATTGGATTAAAGAAGTTTTCCTTTGTGTTTCTGTAGAAATTTGCTTTAACTCTGCATTGGCCTGGAGCTTTTACAGTTAATTGGCAAAACCACTGTCAAATAATTTACAAGCCTGACTAATAACTTAACTCAGGCTTTTACACCAAAAATCGTTCACTGTCATATTTCCTCCCACTTTTCAGGGGGCTGCCTGTGGAAGCAATGTGAATTGCTGCTCACTTTTTCAGTTCTGCTGTCTGTCTGAAGACTCAGAAATTTCTTAATTTTTCATCCTTTCTCATTTTTTGTTTTCTCTCTCCCTCACCCACTATCTGGATCACAAATGCTGACCTGAATTATTAATGCTCCACAAGTAATAAGTCTCTTGGAGTTTTCCTTGTGACCAGGAAAGTGGAAGATGAGTAAGATTTTGCTGGTCAGAAATTGCATGTTACTGATTCACAGAAACAAATCCAGGTGGCTGGTGGGTTATCTGTAAATATGCTGTAGTGAGCCACTAGTGGCATCTAAGGGGAGGATAATGTGTCAGAGTTTGCTTGCAGGTACACCTTCTAGGTTGGGATGGAAGGTGGAAGGTGACTGTTTCCGTATTCCCTGAGAGGTACAGGGAAGGTACTTGAAAGAAATCTGGTAACAAACAGGGTGGCTGGCATATGGTGTCGTTCACCTATACGTCACATCCAGCGCAACTCAGCAGTGGCTGAAGTTGTTAATATATCATTGTCCTTTAATAGTCTATGAAAATGAACTTTTGATCCCAGTCCTGCTTTAAGTAAACAGATGACCCCATCAAGCAACACCATTCCATTTGGGAGCTCAGGAGAGGCTACAGCTAGCAGTAAAAGATCTGCCATTCGCAGGCATTGCTAGTCAGCTGCGAACTTTTGTCCAGAGGATGGTGGTCGTGAAAGGACACAGGAGGGACAATCAGGCCTTAACAATTTCTGATAGATTTTTGTTTAACTCTAGTTCCTTCTGTCACAAGGAGTTTTGGAAATTAAGAATATTATCCATGAATAAGCCCAGGAGGCAGAAGAGGTTTGCAACCCTGTCAGTCTTCCCTAGAGGTTGCCTGTGCAGTGGCAGGAGAGAGTTTACATGTGGTACAACTGTCCTCTTACCCTGCTGAGAGGACTGTAGTGGCAGCACAACCCTCTGCTGCTTTTAGCTGGAGTGATGCTGAGGAATGACGGTTAGCACACGTGCAGGCTTTGGCCCTGTTGATCTGGACTTGGTGATAAAGCGAGTAAGTGTTTCTACCAGAATGAGCACACAGATTGAACTCCTACATTTCATTGCTAGAACCAAAGAAATGTATTGCAACACGCTGCACTTAAGGAATGCCACCGCCCACTTCTAATTTGATCCTAAAAATGTTTTTTCATGAACAAAAAAATTACCATCTATAAACCTTTTTTACTGATTACACTTTTATTTGCTAAGCTCGATCATTAGTTTAAGGTTAAGGACTGCCTTATACCATAAAGCTGGACAACCTTTTTGCTGGGGGGAGGGAAGGGTGCTGCACAGCCTTTCACCTTCCAGCTTTACAAGCAAAGCCAAACTCCTGGGCAATCACTGTGCGAAACACTTTTTCCCTCCCCCTCTTCCAGTGATGGCTGCAAACAAAGGTCTTTAGGGTTGGCTACCCCAGACTTCAAGACTTTTAAGGGTCTTAACTTGACTGAGATCAAAGGTTTCTCCTTAAAGAGTTTATCACTCAGACAAATACTCTGCAGTTAGCATTTCAAACTGGGTTTACAAGTCAAATAATTTAGCAATTTCTTCTAACCATGTGGCCTTATGCAGCAGCTGCTGGATGCCAATTATCGCACCACTTTGACACGGAGTGCAGCACTATCTATTGACAAATGTGTAGGCCCTTTTCACCATTCTTTGCCACAGAGAAAAAGGGTTTCCACATATTTTGAGTAGGTCCCAGACTGCTCAGCTGGGGCCTGAGTTCCCTTCCTGGAATTGATGATTCCTTAGTTGTCACCTTCAGTATGGTTCTTCATGTCTCTCTGCCCCTGCAGAAAATGCTTTTCTCCTTTGAAAGCACAGCTATGAAGACATATAGCTGGATGGTGGACATTTAGGAGGGTGCTGGCCTCTTCTCCCAAGTGACAGGGGACAGGACAAGAGGGAATGGCCTCAAGCTCTGCCAGGGGAGGTTTCGGCTGAACATTAGGAAAAAACTTTTCACAGAAAGGGTCACTGGGCACTGGCAGAGGCTGCCCAGGGAGGTGGTTGAGTCACCTTCCCTGGAGGTGTTTAAGGCACAGGTGGATGAGGTGCTAAGGGACATGGTTTAGTGTTTGATAGGAATGGTTGGACTCGATGATCTGGTGGGTCTTTTCCGACCTGGTGATTCTGTGATTCTATGATTATCATCATTGGTGTACTATGCCGTTCTATGACTATGATGATGTCTTAAACATCGTTCAGATGTCTCTCTCTTGACTTGTTCAAGCTTGTTATCAGAATGGCCTGGCACTAGGAAGAAGAGAATGCCTGTTGTGCTGGTGTCTACAGACCAAGATGGTGCTCAAAATGCTGTTGTAGGCAAGCATGTACCAACAGCTCTTTCGTGTTAGCTGCTTGAGTCCAGAGCTCTGTTTATTTTCTGTGCTAGATTTTCACCTGTTACATTCCATGTAGGTTTTCTTGCTCTGCTGCTAACTTTGAACATCTTCCAGAAGTGCATTGAGCAATGATCCTAGCACCCATCTTCAATTCATGTATTTTTTTCATCTCCTCAGGCAGAGAAACTAAATCATTATCTTGTTTTGGTGAAGGTGCAACTTTTGTTTGTTAGTCTTTTACATTTTCATTCGCAAAAAAAAAAAAAAAAGGCACAAACCAGAACTCTGCTTACACATATTTTATGTCAATTTGAATGTAAAATTATGGTAGCAATATCAGTTGTTGATTAAATTGTGATAAGAGTAATAGATGAGATTCATTAAGGGAAGGTGCTTAGGCTTATGCAAACTGTCAACTTATTGTAAGGAGAGCTGCATAAGAAGTGTTACATATCCCTACTTTCCACCCCATGGAGGGAGGCTCTGCTCTGCCTGCTAACTGTAGAGGCACAGGATCTGACTTTGGTTAATTCCAGAACAGAAGCATTTTACGGTAGCAGAAAGTGATCATCAGGTCAGGTTTTTCAGACAAAAGGCTGAATGTTTTCTCACAGCTTCTGTGCAACTAGTAATAAACAGTATTTGGGCAACGTTATCAATAATAGTTTAGCTGGCTATTTGTTTTCAAGTGAAAGTGCAAATGAGGTAGGCAAAACTATCAGCATGTCATGGGTAATTTGTGGCTTATACTCTTTCCAGATGAACACTATGATTGCTATGCATCAGTTATGACATAGACTGATATGTTCAGGGTTATGGGTGACTGACCATTCAATAGAAGAATGCCGATACTAAACAAATGGTGTGTTCTACGTGCACTGTAAGCATATGAGAGATTGGTTCACATTTGCTTTTCATTTATGACAGGTTTTTTTTTGTTTGGGTTTTTATTAGGTAAAAATAGTTTTATATAATGATGATATGTGCTCAACATCCCAATAACAGTGCTAAGTTCATAGGAAGCTTTTCTGATCATCAGACTCTTCCCTATCATACTATCTCACAGAGAAGATGGTTATGTTACCTGAAAGTGTATGGCTTTTATTTCCCAGGTTGAGAGTTTCTACAAGAAACCAACATTGTTAATCCAAACAGGCTGGCTGTGTGAAAATTGTGGGCTGAGGAACACAGATAATGTTGTACTTTTCTGCACATTGGCCTGTCCTTGGCCAGTGTCCACCATGCAGAAAGTTTTTGCAGAGCAAGTTGAAGCTAAGGAGGTAACTGTCACTTCAAAAGCTGGGAAATTAATTTCTGGAGGGCTTTCACATCCAGTGTACTTTCAGGAACAGCCTCTGGAGATCATAGTGAAATCAAAATCTTGCCTAATTCTACTGAGGAAAACTGGCACCCCATTGTTCAATGGTTGAATCCTTCAGGAGTACGTAACATTGAGGCAAAAGCAGTAACAGCTACTGTGTTCACACCATGTAACATGCTACAGCTGAAAGTCACAGTACCTGATCCAACTGCCTATATGAAAAAAGCTGGAAAAACAGAAATGTGAAGAACTCCAAATTCTGATATATTCAGGTACTGGCTGAATTACCATAAAGAGATATATGTTGGTATATAGAAGACTAGGGAATAAAAATTTTATTTCTGATGGGTCTCAATTTTAGGTGGACATTCAGAAGTGAATCTTAATTGAGCTCTCGTCAGTATTTGTAGCTTGCTGCTTTATTCTTACCTTTTTTGCTGAATTAAACCCACGTCTATCAAAACAATAAAACAAAACAATCTCTGTTACCGATTTTATTCTAAGTAAATTATATGATAAGAAATTGCTAAGACGCTCAAATGAAGTTAATTTGTAATGGATAAAGATATGATTTCAAGTTGGCATTGTCTAATACCAGGACAATACAATGTTAGGTACAAAAGCAAGGAATATGGCAGAGAACCTCATTTGAGCTGATAGTGAAATTCCACTTGAATTTGAAAATCTGAGTGTATCTAGTGAAAGATTCTTGCAGAACTTCTCTAGCAACCCAGTGTTTACCCAGGAGCCCTGTCAAAGAGCCTATCCTTGGGTTTTTTTTAATTATTTAGAGTTTTATCATAGCATCTAGGAAACTGAAGCACGGACTAGGAATCTAAAAAAATATTTTCTGTTCTTTCTTTGTGCTCAGTAATCTATGGATCTAGAGAGCCCTAGATGCATTGCTTTTCTACTAGATATGTTCAGGATATCATCTGAAAGAGGGAAAATAGCAATGGTGTCTACTTTTCACCTAATTGCCTACTAATGAAAGTTGCAATCCAAGACTTAGGAAACGTAAGTTGTACCTTGGCTGGGTGACAGGCTTTTTTCCCCCTTTGTGGGAAAGCATTCCTAACCACAGAGCCTCCAGCAGCATGGTGGAGTCCTCAGCTCTGGAGGAGAAATTTCACACAAGTATGCCAGACCAAGATAAGTATTCACTGGTCTGGCCAGGAAGCAGGATTCTAACAAGGGAGGTGAGGTGTTTGTCTGAAAGTGAGTGGCTTGGCCTCACCTTTTGTGAAGCTGTACATCTATTGGAAAGAGCTTGATTAGGCTGAGCATGAGTTTGATGTTGTCATTAGGCTGCTGTGGTGGTGAGAGGGCTAGGCAAGCGTGGAGTTGATGTGTTCTTCTCTATCTGTCTTTCATGCTGCCACCTGTGACTTTAGCACTAGATAACAAACGTCGAACCTTTCTAATGATGAGGGAGTTTGATTTTTTTTAGAGAGTATTTCAAATTATGAAACTAAGCTCCTAGTTACACTATAATTCCAACAGTTCACGGTAGTTCAAACTGACAAGAAAGAATGAGGCAAGAAGCAGCAACCCTGGCTTACTGCAGAAATGCTCAGATTTCTTAAATGGACTGTTACTATTTTTCTGCTTGAACATGAACCTTGTCCCCTTTATTATTTCTACCTGTAAAGAGAAAATGAGTAAAAGATATTCATAGACCTGAACTTTTATGAGTGATTTATCGAGTAGCAGGAGAATTTGGAATATGAGGGTTAAATCTGGAAAACAGCTGCGTTGTGGACTGAATCAATGCAAAATCTAAATTCCTTTTCTTTCATACCTTATCGGTTTGTTCATATTATTTCAGTGTAGTAAATGGGGATCCAATTTTGCATTCCTTACTCAAATGCACAATTAATGTAAAAGAATCACCTTATTTGAAAAGGTGTTATGATAGGTCTGAGTTAAAACAACAGGACTAACAATTACAGACTAATAACTCCTTAGCATAATATCATCATGCACCACAAAAACTAGAAAATAAAATAGTCATGCTGACTGTAAAAAAATAAAATCTTTCTATGCTTCACCACATCCTAAGGCATGTTTTCTTTTGGATGTAACAATATACTGAACTTTCAATACAACCAGGCCAACATCTTTATATAATATATTCCTTCCATTATTATTGCTTGGTGAAATATTTTGTGCCAAATTTAGTGTCTGCTGATACAAGTGGTGGGAGGAAGTGGGGAGAGAAAGAGTTGTTGTGTCTAGATTTTAATTTTGAGAGAAACTATATTAATATATCAATACTTGCAGGTGTTATTTTATAGATAACTTTATTTTGGCAACAATGAGGTAATTTTTATATCAGTCCTCACATTTTTTATCATAAGCAATACATGTTATCGTACTGGACTAGAAAATACCTTCTTTGACACTGCTGTTGCAGGTAACTACTGTCTGGTCACAAAACCCATTCTCAAAATGCATCAGACTTTGTCTTAAAAAGATAATTATTTTGTTTCCGCTGTTCTTAATGAAAAGCTCTTCTTGAACATTACTTTTCTAATAGTTAAAACTTGCTTTGATAACCAGAAAAAAAAATTGTGCAGGACTAGGTTGTATCTATTTATACTTGCACTAATTTGATTTTCAAATTAAATAAGATTTTGAGTATTTATTTCTTCTTTTGTTCATAAAGAACCATCCTAGCAGGCTTCGTTCTATTGCACCACATGAACCTTTTCATTCTCTTCTCCAGGATCCTGTCAGTGCAGCAATTCTTCTCTTTGATCATTCAGTTTTGAACAAAGATTAATTTAAAATGCAGGCTCATGTGAACAATATTCCAGATGAGGTTTGAACAACACCTTCTCCAGTGTTATGAATATTTTACTATTTCCACTGGAAATGCCTTGTCTCATATATTCCAGGTTCAGTTTTGGCTTTTCTCAGTCACATCATGTTTGTGACTCAGTCTTTCCATGATCAGGTAATACCTCCTGATCTTTTTTTCCTTCATTTATTTCCAGCTGATGAGCCCTTAGTCTAATTTAAATTCCCATTATTAGTTGCTAAATATAGACTTGTACTTTATACGTTACTTTTCATCCCACTTTTGCTACTGCAGTCTTCTGGAGCATCTGTTTCTCTTGTGTGTTGTTCTGATTGTCCTCTTGTGGATAGCACCCCTCTCCAGCTTCTTGTCATCTTACGAAATGAGATGGTCACAAAACTGATCATTGAGAAATTACACTAGTAATTTATCCTCTAAGCACCTCTGACCAAATATTCTGCCTTTCAGCACCTTCCCCCCTAGTAAAATTCTCAACTACCTCACAGGTCTCTCAACTCCTACCTTCTCTACATTAACTAACAAACACTTAGGAAGCACAGCATCAAGTGCTCCACTGCAGGCATTTTCTGTGCCCAGAAATCCTGTTATTTTCTCAAAACAAACCATCACAAAATGTCCCAACCACTCTGATATATTTACTTTGAATTCACACTGGTAGAGATTAGCTTCATGTGTTAGTTCTGTATGATGTCCTTCAAAACAATCATTAACTTGTTGTCGAGAAAAATAGAATATGTTTGCATTTATAATGTGGATGATGGTATTGTTAACAGGTGCAGCTTTGTGGTACATCTGTGCAATACTCAATGACTAATCCCTCCCATAACAGAGGGGACAGAATGCAGTAGCAGGACATAGCAGAATTGAAATTATGAAAAAAGCTTTCAAAGCTGATGAAAATATTCTCATGATTACAGTTGTGCAAAATATCATATTTTTATTTATTTACTGATTAAATCTTTGTAATGGTGACCTGGCATAGTTTATCTGTCCTAACAGAAAAAGACGCTTCAAGAAATAATAATATTCTCCTAATTGCATAGCAATTATGTCTATACTAATGCCTTCATATATACACTAATAACTTCACTCCTCCATCATTTTATGATTTTACATTCTTTTGAGATCTAGGTAATTTTGAAGCACAATGGAACTTAGAAATTTAAAGAGGAATTTTCTTTTTTTCAGCTATGGAGAAAGTTTTCAAAAAAACTTCAAGAAGTTTTAATGGTTGAACTCTCGTAAAATACCTTCTGTAATTTGTACATTGGGCATTCTTTTAATAACATAAAAGGTTTAGAATCCTTCAGATAGAGACCCCTAATACCTGTTTGTTCCTATATCTTTTTTAATCCATGACTTACTGATATTCTGGAAAACGGAGAAAGTATGTGGTTCACACTCATATTTGGTTAGATGACAAATATGTCCAGTAACAGACCAAAATATTTTCTTTATGAAATGGAAAGAAGCCATGAAAAGTAGGTTTTCATCCTCAAAGAAAGATAACTTCTTAATAACTTCTGAAATCCAGCTAAAGATTATAAGAGGATAAACAGTTCTGCAGTTGACTTTAGACTTAGACACCTGGTTTTAAACGACAGAACCACCTGTGCTGCGTTAAACACGAGAGGAAGGAAGTACAGTATACAAGGTAAAAGTACAGGGCGAGGCAATGTTATGTATCCCTTAGGTCAAACAAGAGGCTGTTTGTAAATGACCCTTCTGAGGCAGACGCATGACTTCCTAAGATTGGAGCATTCTACAAAGGGATGCATAAACAGCAGTTGTTCACAGCAAGGGTTATACTATATGGCTATTAGAGTGAATAGGAGCAACTCACTTATTGCCAATGACAGGAAATAAGGTCAAGCAAAGATAACAGGTCTTTGAATTAGAGGTTTTCAAAATATTAGTCTTTGGCCTTCAGTATGGAGTTGAATGTGTGGTTTTCTTTAACATGTCCTACTTCTAAAACTCTGAGACATTTGAAACCAAGCGTATGAAATGGCAATCATGAGGTTTTATACCTGCCTCGCTTCAGAAGGTGGTACAATTCATAAATAGTCAATCTGAATGCAAATAAATAAAAAATACAACTGAGGGCTTTGGGGGATGCTCCCTCTAAAAGGGAGAAGAAATCATAAACTATACCAATGCTGTAATAGCACTGCTAAATGTCTGTTTTACTTGAGAAAATAAGTATTTGTATAACAGCACGTTGTTTACTACTAATTTTTAATAATTCTGTGGTACAGGAATAGTTCTCATTATCCATAATCCTTTAGTGGATTAACTACATAATCCATTTGCAGAGTCACCAAAGCCTCAGCTTTCTTCTTTGGCGTTTGAGAAAGGAAAATTGATCTTTTCCTGTTACGTATTGCTGAATGTGCCTCATAAGCTATCATCCAAAGGCAGTCATTACCATGTTTAAGAATGTAGGCATATAAAATCAGAATTTGTGGGGGAAATAGTTCTGCAGAGATTTATGCAAGTTCAATCTGAGCTCCTGTCCTCTTACATCATCTCTTCAAATCTTAGAATTTATTTTTCCCTATAAGTCATTCAAAAATGTAAAGCAATTAGTTCTGTGATAGGTATATGAAATTAAATCACAGGGATAAACTTAGAATAACTTAAACTCTTACATATACATACCAGGTTCAGTAATCAAGTAAATGAATTTATATAAACTTCCTCCATAATGGGGTGAATTCAATAGAGTGAATTCAAAATTAGTGGAGCTGTCAGCAAGGCTGAGGATATGTGCAAAAGACGGAAAAAAAAATGTATACACTGCTTTGTAGCCCTCTTAGTAAGCTAATAGTTTCCATTAATTTCATATTAATATTTTGTAGTAAAAAGCAGAAATTAAAAAATAATTAAATACCACATAATTTCTTACAACAGATATAGAGCTGTACTGTAGTTTCTCTCTACTGTGTACATATTTTCAGTAGGTACATAATTTATTTTGCACATACATCATTATTTCAATGAAACACAAATCGCTGATGGCTAAATAATTTCTGACTATTTAGTAAATTCATGTAGCACAAACAGATAGAATACATATTTCATTCCAGTGTTTGTGTACACATTTGTGTTTCAAATCAAATGCATAAGGAACAATAGGTAAAGTAATTTTTTTAGAAGAGAATAGAAAGTTTTGTCTTCCGTAAGGGTTAAAAACTGTTGATGGTCATTAATGTGTGTTAGGTGGGCTAGAATAAAAGATTAAACATCCTTTCCTATTATCCCTTAATCATAAGCAATTTCCTTGAAGCAGAGTTTCATGCCTTTCATAAGGAAGTCAAAATGACTCATCCAAGTAGATCAGCTTCAAGACAAGGGACAAAAAAGTTCACAGGTTTGTGTTCCTTTTGTAATGCTGCAGCTTCTTCTTTAAAACAACAGAAAGCATGTTTTTATTTGAGGTTTCACATATAAGTGAAAAAAATTGGCTCCTTTTATATTTTGTGCTTTGTGCAGCAATAGAATGCTAGTGATGTTAACTATATAGATAAATATCATTATTAAATGAGCAAAGTATTTGTTTCTGGTAAAAATGTGATGTTTAGGAAGAAGAAATCTGAAATATTAAAATATATTAACAATAAAAAATTATACAGCTTACAGAGTGATCTGTAATCTATAATGAGATCTGTAGTAAGGGACAAATGCTAGAAATAATTATATTCCAGCTACCTTTTAAAGACTGATGGTTTGGAACCATGGTAATACAAGGCTATGTAGTTAAAACTATTTTTCTCACTACTGTACATCTCTCTAAGTGGTGGGAAACAAAAGAAGGCAGCAACCCTCATCAGCTATATTGCATCAAAAATCTAATTCAAACCTTACTTTTAGACTGACTGCACAAGAAGGAGAGATTCTTCCTAAAACATAGATACTATTCAGATCCAATTGCTTCACAAAACTAAAGATAACATCTGCCTGCTGTCAAAATTTCTTCCAATTAATTTTTTACATATTCCAGTGCATGGCTTTGGGAGGATAGAAGAGGAAAAAGGAAAAAGAAACACCCCACATATTATATACTTTGAAGCTAGCCAAATACAAGTAGATCAAGATTCAGCTTTAATTGTCCTATACTCTTCTCATTTGAGCCATGTAAGTGACGTGATATTTATTAAAGGCTACAGAAAGGCAGTGGTGTGTTGGATGTGGTCTTGAACAGTTCTTACTGTTCAGTCAGTCTCATGTAATTTCTTTAGAGCTTCAAGTGCTCTTAACAGAAACACAGGATGATAGGGGTTGGGAATGACCTCTGGAGATCATCTACTCCAGCCCCCTAACAGTACATTCACATCAGTCTAGGTGTGCTAGAGGAGGAAAACTACTCTTTATCTGGAATTTCGCAAAATTTCGCTGTAATTGCCTTTAAAGTTTTGAATCTACTCGCTCAGCAGCTGCTATTCAACAGTCAAGTTATGTTAAGATATGACCAAGGATCAGCCATCAACAAGGCACGTGCATCGAAATATGTAGTAGTAATCAGGATTGGCTACATTGCTTCTCCTGGTATTGCTTCTGCACAGGAAAGCTGTTTCATATCCCTGTTTCTTTACAGACATCTCCAAGTCTCCAACTCCTTTTGGCCTCATTGAAGCAGTGGGACAGGGAAAGAAATAATTTCGTTTTCCAATTCAACTTCTGGCTTTTCTCACAAATGTTATTTATTGATTATTTTTGACAATCCTTGTGGCGTTTAGAATAATGTTAGAAATAATATGTCCTCTCTCTCTTTTCCCCAATTCTAATTTTGCTGATTTGAATAAACTATACCTGGAGTTTTCCCTCAAACAGTGTGCAGAGTAGCACCAACTTTACAATGTTTCTAGCTCTTTGTGTTTTGATGTACATGAAAGACTGACTCACATTGGTCTTTTCTTCTACTCTTCATTAACTTTAGAGATTGCGTATTTCTACCAAATATTCTGTCAGCTCCCTGAAGTAAATCTCTAAGTAGTATTTGGTTTTCCTTTTTCCTTGGGTCTTTAAATTTTATTTAAAAACATTTAAGAATGGGTGCTAAATTTTCTCGTATTTGTCTCTTGAGCTATTCCTTATTCTTCAAAAGATTTTGCCTAGACTACGCCGATTCTGTTATTCATGCACTCTTTCATTCATGCACAAAGGTTGGCATTTTTTGAGGGTTTGGATGATTTTCTGGTAACAGTCTAAAGTTGAATTTTTGTACAGGCTCTTGGGAGATTTGCATCTTTTCCATGTTTGCCATCTGTACCTGAAGAAAATGCATTAATTCAGTCAATACGGCTGTGCCTCTGTGCCGTGACTATGCAGAGCTGAATAATTCTTTTGCAATTTCCACTCAGAAACTACTAAGAAGCTTCCTGAACAGCACTGGAGATGTATTTGAGAATTGGTCGGTCCTATGTGTGGTCACTGTGAGTGTAATACCTCAGTACTACAGTTCCAATGCATTTTCTTTGCATTTTTCTTAATGAGGAAATTGTTATTATTCCCATTTCACATATGGCTCAGTATGCTTCAGTTCATAACTTTGTCAGTCTTCTGGCTAATGACGTACTTCTACACTGGTTTTCAACTCTTTAGCTCGTCTTAACTACTGGAGTTTTATTGTGATCACAGTGCTTTGTGTATGGTTTCTAACTCAACCTTTTAAAGAAAACTCTTCAAAGACATAGGATTCTACAGGCTCTGAAATTCCTGAGGTTCTGGCTAAAAAATGCTTATGAATTGTACAAACTTGAGTATGAATTTTCTACTTTTTGGTATTTTCTACTTATGCAGGTGCAGAAGTTTTTTTCCTCTTACTTTACATGTATAGACTTTCTCTGTCTATAGTAGCAACATCCAAACCCATTATTATTGTATCTGCTGAGTGTTTCCGACACTTACCCTGAGAGGGACACATATGTTAGTAATAATATCTCCAGCTGCTGCTAAATAAATCATAATGCCATCTTAAAAACATTGACAAAATAGAACCAGATTCCATATTGAAAGCTGGCCAATCTTTCATATGAATGTATTTCACAGAAATTCCTGGGCACCTGTTATAAGACTTAGTCTTCACTTTTAATTAAAAGATATCCGTAAGTATTTTTATTAATACCCAAAGCACATGTGGTGATCTCTTTTTATCTTTTGTTTCTTTTCTGTGCAGTGTACAATCATCTGCCAAGCATTGTATTGCATGCAAGGTTTGTGGTTTGAGGGTCATGTTGAAATGCGGAACCTGAAAGATGAACAAATAGATGTACAAGTCTGAAACTATATTTGTGTATACAATATATAAAATGCTATTCTTGAATTTTGAGCTGTCCTCTAGAAATGAAAACACAATCCTGAAATCATTTCCTGCTGGAGAAGCATGAGTATATTAGAGAAAGTGTTACACACATTTTACTAGTAAGGAATGAAAACATACACGAGATGAGATTTTTAAATAACTCAACAATTCGTCCATATTTTTTGCATAAAGTTACCTAACTGAAATAAAATTCCTCAACTTCGAATGCTGCTGTGTTATTTTTCTGGTTTCCTGTGCTGTGGTGAGTGGATAGTGTTACTACGTATGTCTTTCTTGTAATTATTTTTTTTGTTGTTGTGCTTTGTGTTCTTCTAGCCCATATTACCTGACTTTTGTTTTCTCTGAGGCAAACTGCACAGTTTCAAAATTTATCACCAGCCTAGAGCACTGGTATTTACTGGGAGAGTTCACCATGTCCCTCCAGTATTTGGATTTCATGGGGACCAAGAAAAATTTTCTAATAGTATCCTTCAGAAATATGACACGGACAATTTTTCCCTGTGTATCTGTAAGCTCTGCAGACCACAATTTGCTTTCAGCACAGGTTTTCAGGAGTATGTCTTCTGCTCCTGCTATATACTTCGGAACACTGCTTTCATGTTGTTTTAGCCTAATACCATAACACCAGAGCAATGGTAGATGTCTTAGGAAGGTGAAAAGAGTGAGAATCTTAGAGTGCACAGACTATGGAAAGAAGCATATGTATTGCAAAGTTTTTGAACCTTTCAACTCAGGGCTCCTTAAGAGAAAGAATTTGGAAGCTGAAATCTAGAAGTAAATGTTTAATGCAGCTAAAAACCTTCATAGCCTTCACATGCAAGAAAACCAGTCTAAATCACAAGGAGATTACCTAAACCGTGGGCTATTCTGTACAGTGGGAGAAGTAAGGGGGGAGTGTGTTTGTATTTGTGTTCAGAGGCAACCAATGCCATTAACCTACCATTTTCAGTGCAGAAGGCTGCTGTCGGGATGAAATTCTGTCATGTCAGAGCTCTTAAGAGGGGGAATGTAAATTAGAGAATCAGTGCAGCACCACTGAATGTTGACCTATTTTTTTATTTCTTGAAGGTGGCTGAACCACAAGGGTATTCAGAAAACTTATTCATCAGGATCTCCTAAGAAATAGATGAGATTTGATTGGACAACATAATCTGGTGGAAATTAGCATGTATTTGTATAAATTTTGGTAGCAGCCAACAATCAGCTGTAACTAGTATGAGTGCTAGTATGAAGTCATTCCAACATATAATATCATACGTGTGCACAAGCAAGAAATATCATCAAGAACCTCACATCAGAGGTGGTGTACCACATATCTATTAATTTAAGCTCTGTAGAAAAGACTGTCAGACCAGGAGTTCCTGTGTGCCTTTTGTTTAACTTGCTGTATTTCTTGCATAACACCTTGAAGAAACTGTTAAAACACTATTCACCTTTATGCAAAGAGAATGCCTGAAATTGTGCCAAGTTCAAGGTAAGCATGGTTTACAGACCATTCCTGTGCCCACAGGGCAAGCAAATCTCCCAAGGGCATAGGAAGGGTGTAGTCTAGTTTGGAATGACTTCATATGACGAAGGATGTAATCACTGAATACTAGAATGCAAAGCATTTTGGATAACAAACAACTTACAGGCTTCTTTCACTCTAGTTTTAATATATGCAAAGCAATGACAGGTTGTGGTTTTTAAGTTTCTTCCTCTGAGCTTGTACTTTAAGCCATCTTGCTTGGTGAATATTGCATAGGTCACCATCCACATTTTAGAAGCATATTCTGTTCATTAGTATCTTTTCTTCCACTAAAGTACTCAACAAACAACAGTTTAATTGTGAACTCATTTAAAATGCATTGATAGCATAACATAAGATGAATCTAGAGTTAAAATTTAATGGATAAGTCACTGAGACTATCAAAACTGTTCCATAGGATAAATATAAAAGGGGAGTAAAACTGTCTGGGGTATTGTCATACACAAAGTACGCAAAACATCTCATCTGCTTTCTGGCATTAACCCAGCTGAGACCTAGCTACCATGTAAAAAACAGATTAAACTAACATCCATCAAGGTGAAAGATAATTATTGCTTGTGTCAGACAACACCTGTTTTTGCAGCATTCCTCAACTGAGTTAAACTAGAGACATGCTAGAGCTTTCCACTGAATTTTACATTTGACAGTTGCCTGAAGCAATTGCGTCTGTGAAACACCTTCACCTCTTCCTTTGTTTACTTTTTGAGTAGACTAAAAATGTTAAACAGAAAATTCTAACATTAAGCAGAAAATACAGAAATTAAATATTTTAAGTCAACTATGGACATTTATTGAAATATGATAGTCTTTTGTGAAGTCTACATACAGATCTGTTGAAAACATTCATTTGAGAATGAATTCTGCTTACGTTATTGAAGCTGAGTAATCCCATTTGCTTCAATGGAAGTTCATGAAAGTTGTAGTCCCTAAGTAATGCCATAATGTCCTCTTGCTATCTTTAAGCAACCCTGCAAGATATTCATCCTACTGTGCAAAGTAATCTGTATCACAGGCACAAATTTCACAACGAAGTCCTGCTTCTGTTGTGCCACGACAGCTTAGAGCCCATGGATCGATGTGTGTTCCAGAAAAAGCAATGATACACATGCATCCTATAGCCTTTACAGGTCAGTTCATAGAAAGATTTGGACTCTTCCCTGGTTTGTTTTGCCGTTTTGTGAGATGGAGGAGAAAGTTTGATTTTTGTGATTGTAAGATCAACAGAAGTCTTTTGAAATAGAACTTATTTTTCCTCTAGATAGAAAAAGAATATAGAAACCTCTTTGTCATCAACTGCTCTGTGAGGTACTTGATCAGGTTAAATACTAGAACGTCCAATCCAGAGTTCATTTATGTCAGAAAGGGTCTTTTAATCAGTTGAAGTGAACTTTGGATGATACCTGATTGAAAGGCAAGATGGATGATTATGCTAAACAGTAGCCCCTAAATTAATTTGATTGAAGGTGTTGCTTTAGAAAAGATAAGGAAGAACAAGGTTTGGTAGACTACAAACTGCACATTGAACCAAGAGGGAAGAAAACTGGGAAGTAAGTAATGGAGCAATAATCATCCCATTAAAAGCAAAACCGCAAGCACATGGTAAGCTCTGGTAAGCTGTGTTCAAAAGGGAAAGAAAAGCCCTCTGCAAAAAGGGTGCTTCCCAAGAGAGAAACACAGAGGTCCAGGAAAAAGAATGAGATGAGGTCACAGATGTGATGTTTATTGGGGCAATAGATCCAGCAGCAGCACAGCATGCCTCTTGCAAAGGAAGGCAGCAGTTAACAGTGACTAGTACTAGCTGGTTTTAATGACACACTACTTCTAAAGACTGCATGCAGATTTGAAAACAAAAATGATGAGATGGAGAGATGCGAAACAGATAAACTATATAAGCCAAAGGCCTTAATGGTAAAGGTACTGCCACAAATACTGCAGGGGAAGCAGTTGCATTACTATAGACAAAAGATGTAAGACTGTCTTGTGGGAAATCTTTGCTGAATGATCAGACAGAGGAACTACCTTATCTGTTTTATCTAAGAGCATGTCAGGGCAGTATGGTTGCAGCAAGGGCAGTGCTGACACCGCCCACAAATAGAGGGTATGAAGGGACTGCAATGTTAACCTTTTCCACTGAAAACTCATTTGGAGGGCAGACCTCGGTCAGCAGAGTATGTAACCACACTCCTGAGAGAATTAAGAGTGGTGAACAGAACAAAATCAATGGAGGAGACCACAGACTGGCTAAAGTAAAACTTAGTTGCATATATTGATCTCCAAGTTCTTGTTAAGATTGTAATACACAGCAGTTTTAGGTACTGACAGAGGAAGGACAGCTGCTGACAAACATGCATGAACATTTAATAAAAAGGATGCTCTGTCAGAATCATAGTCTTATAAGAAATGACAGAATGACCAATGTATGTACACTTCACAACACTTCAGCAACATCACCGCATTAATTTCCAGAAACTACAGAACAATGGATAGAGACTGAAATATAATCTCACAGTACAGTAACCAGAGCTAGGAGTTAAGAATATGCAAGCACTAAGAGTGTGTCTGTGGAAAGTGTTTTGGAGACGATGCCTCAATAGAGGATGAGGTCAGTGGAGAAAGCTGTCAATTATTTCAGCTGGAAACCTACATTGCTGGGAGCTGCATTAACAATACAGCTGGTACTGATTACATAAAAGCACTACAGGAAATACCAGAAACAGAAGATAAAAAATGTATGAAAAATACATCTTCATACTTATATCGATAATGTGGAAGGTCTTAGTACCTTTGTTTACATTTCTCTTAATGTACTGATCCTGCATTTTTGAATAACGGGCTTAGAGCATGATTCATTTACACTGAGCCAAACTAAAGAAAAGGTGTAATCAGTGATTAGAGAAATGCAATGAGATCAATGGGAGGAACCAACTAATTGGCTTCCTTAAGATGTTTTTCAGAGCTTTATTTTTCAGACAAATCTCAGTACAGACGTAACATATATTCTCTCAAATCCTAGCCATAAAACCCCACATTTTTATAGTTATGAAACATAATAGTCTTTGCCTTGGAGTTTATAGACTAGAACTAGTTGAGTGCTAAGTCTATATTTCTACCTGTGTTAACATTTTATCCTCTAATATTGTCCAAAATGGTTCAAAACTGGCAGAGAAAAATCAAATGTCCAGGGGAACATCCAAGTGAGGAACAAATCATTCTGATTAGCTGCCAAACAGGAGATGATGATAGCTGGTGTCTGGTGCAAGGAACTGGCCCACAGGCCATGTGCATCAGCTTGTGTCCCATGTAATAAACCTCCACCCATTTGTCTGCATGACACCAAAAATTTGAGTGTTGACCATGGCACTACATTTATCTTATAGATTTTTTTCTGATCCATGACCTCCAGATACCTACACAGATAAAGCCTCCTTCGAAAAATCTCACCCACTCATATCTCAGCTTCTAACACATCTTTTTGCCTGGTTTTAACAAATATAGTTTTCTCCATTCATTTCTGTTCAAAAAGATGGCTAAAAAAATTTTTTCCTAGACTGTTATTTCACTTATCTCTCCCTCACAATTACTCTCTCCGTAGTCTAACTCAGTGCAAGTGAATAGTCTTTTCTTTTAAGGAGTTTCATAGCTTATATGAGCTTCTCATTCAGCATCTAAAGGTTGACTCCTATTTTTAATCTGTTAATGATGCCAGTGTCTATTTTCCACATGTAACATTTTCAGAATAGTATCACAGTACTTTCATCCATGTATCTGGCAGAAGCTTCATCAAGAACTTCTTTAGAAGTGCAACCTATTTATCTTCATTGCTCTTAGATACAATGCATACAAAAAATTGTCAACCTCAGGCTGCTGGAGTCCTGAGATTCCTGCTCCTCAAGCTGATAAGAATTGCTCTGATGTAGTAGAACTCCACTGTAATTTGTTCTTTTTTATTTAACAGGGACAGGGACTTAGGGACTTCTTTTGTTTTGTGTTTATGCAACACTGCTAAGACGTGCAGTGATGCCAACAAAAGAATAAATAATAATACTGTGTACAAAATTATGTCTCCCACAGGCCAAAGTTATTTGCTGATACCCTTTAGCTTATGAAATAGCGACATACAACAGCCCCTAAAGAGCAGACTTAACTTTTGCATGATCTACTGTGTATCTTGAATTGCCTAGTAGACATAACCTTCCTTCAGCACCAAGCAGGGGGATTCTGTGTGATTAAAGATGTGGTATCTAAACACAGCCTTTTAAAAAGCTTGTGGCCTTTGCTGCTTGATTCCAAGCACCATACTCTGCATATTCACAGGTATTTGCTACTTTGCTTCTCCTAACTCCAGAATTAATAACACTGGCCTCAGACAATATGAGTGGTACTGTTTGCTTCAAAACTTTCCCCCTCCAAATCTCTTAAAAATGCATGCATCAAACATAGCAGTCTAACTAGCCATTTTAGGAGCTGTTTTGATTGATGCTTCTGTAATAGGTTGCCAGTACAAGTCCTACAACAAATTAGAAAGAAATAGGAGAGCAGGGGCACACACAGGGTGTACAGAGCAAGGGTCAACTTCCTAAATCTGACAGAAAATTCAGTGTTCCAGTTGGGGAATAGGCTTGATATACTGTTCTGAACTTCTCAGAAGAAAGACAAGGGGATCTGAAGGATTAGACACATATGGGTCATCCACACCTGTCAGTGTGAAGGTGACAGTAGCCTCAGGGGGGCTGGCAACAAAATCTTTCCTATCCATTGTCATTCCAGATGCCAGAGGTAACTTTCTCCCTAGGTCACCACATGGATGCCAACAGCCACTCCTCCTCCACCTTTGGTTTAGGCAAATCCCAGCCCACAGCATTTTCACAGAGGAGCAGGAAACAGCAAAATTACTCCGGGATATCAAGGATAAAGAAATTCTCCTTCTTGTGTTGCAGAAGGCTGGACTGGAAAGCAAAGCCCAGCAAGGCTAATTTACTTAGCATGGTGCTTAGCTGCTAAGAAACTAAGGGTTAATTTGTGATGGTCCAGCCTTGTTGCAGGGTCCACCTTGCACCTTGGATTCAGATTTAGCTGGGTTTGTGGTTCTTGACAGGGGGAATTCATCAGCTGGGGGGAGGAATGGAGAAACACAACTTTATCCCTTGAAAAGTTCAGAAGATTAATTCCTAGAGCATTACAGGTGTGAATTTAGACACTTCATGGGCAATGCATAGAACCAATCAGGCAATGATTGGGATGATTAATTTTCATATCTCTGATAACAATATAAGTATTGTTGGGCTTGTTTAGCCTAGAGAAAAGAAGGCTCCAGGGAGACCTTATAGCAGCCTTCCAGTACTGAAAAGGAACCTGTAGGAAAGACACTTTACGGGGGAGTACAGAGATAGAATGAGGGCTTATGGTTTTAAGCTGAAAGAGGGGAGATTCAAATTAGATATTAGGAAGAAATTTTTTACTCTGAAGGTGGTGAGGCACTGGAACAGGTTGCCCAGAGAAGTCATGGATGGCCCATTCCTGGAGGTGTTCAAGGCTTTGAGCCACTGCACAAAGGTGGCTCTACCTGTGGCAGAAGGGTTGGGACTGCATGATATTTAATGTCCCTTTCAACCCAAATCGTTCTATGACGCTGTTTTACTCAGCACTGGTGAGACCGCACCTCGAATCCTGTGTTCAGTTCTGGGCCCCTCACCCCAAGAAGGATGTTGAGGCTCTGGAGCGAGTCCAGAGAAGAGCAACAAAGCTGGTGAAGGGGCTGGAGAACAAATCTTATGAGGAGCAGCTGAGAGAGCTGGGGGTGTTTAGCCTGGAGAAGAGGAGGCTGAGGGGAGACCTCACTAGGCTCTACAACTACCTGAAAGGAGGTTGTGGAGAGGAGGGAGCTGGGCTCTTCTCCCAAGTGACAGGAGAGAGGACAAGAGGGAATGGCCTCAAGCTCCACCAGGGGAGATTTAGGCTGGACATTAGGAAAAAATTTTTCACAGAAAGAGTCATTGGGCACTGGCAGAGGCTGCCCAGGGAGGTGGTTGATTCACCATCCCTGGAGGTGTTTAAGGCACGGGTGGATGAGGCACTGAGGGGCATGGGTTAGTGTGTGATAGGAATGGTTGGACTCGATGATCCGGTGGGTCTCTTCCAAGCTGGTTATTCTATGATTCTATTGGTGCGCATAAAATGCTATTGCTTTAGATCCTGTCCCTACCCCGAGTTTCAGTCGGGTGTTGCCCATCGAACGGTGACCCAGGGAGCCGCCGCCAGCTGCCGCGCTTACTTCAGGACATCGCAGAGCGCAGCCTGGTCCTGAAACTGAAAATACGCGGTTTTAAAATCAACCTCAGCCACCACTGATGGGTCCCCCCCGGCCGAAAGGGAGGGCTGGACTCGACCTGCGGGTGCCGCAGCTCTGCCGCGGGGAGGAGCCGCCTCCCTCCCCGGCCGAACCCAGGCGGGTTTAGCGCCTTTGGCGGGGCGGCGGGGCTGTTAATGGCGGCACAAGGCTCCCCTTGGTCCGGCCGGCGGGAGCTGAGCGCGTCTCCAGCTGCCTGCGGGTGCCAGCTGAAGCTCTTCCTCACGGCTGTTTAACTTGTTAATTGGGTGATGGAGAGCGGGGCAGAGCTCGCTGCGCGCACACCTGAGCGGGACCCGGGGATGCGCGGCTCCAAACCCCCGGTGGTCGGTGCTCCTTTCTGTTCCTCAGGAGGGTGGGATCGGCGTCCCCTTCCCTCCTGCCTGCGGAACGTTGTCGGCTTGGGGGAACGGGGAAAGGAGCAGCTGCCTTGGGGGTAAACCTTGCCAGCAAACCAAGTGGAAGGGTTGGAAATAGAGCTCTGTAAGTCGACCTTGGTGTAAAACGGTGAATTTGGAAAAGAGAGTTAGTAATAAAATGTCTTTAAATTGCTTTAGGAATTTTCTGATTCCCAAATCTGCCTTCCTGATGCAGTTCAGCTGAATAACAGCATATATATACACACACACATACATATATATATATATATATATATATAAAACTTTATTAGTAAGCCCCATCACAGAGGTGACATTAGCTGTAAAATTGTCAGTGTTGATTGCAGCTGCTCTCTTCCAGTAACCTCTAGGCTGGTTGTTTACGTTCCTTCAGATGGAAGGAAGTAGCGAGCGACTCCAGCCTCGCAGGCTGGTGAAATGCAGGTTTGCGTGTGGCATGATCATTTTCACTGGGAATTTACAGGGGACCGAGCAGCTGTAGGGTTTTATCACTCACCTGTTGATAGTCTTAAGGCTCATTTGAACCCGGTGCCGTGTGCAGCCGGCACCGCTAACGTGGTCAGAAATCTTTGTCATTCACATGCGTTAGTGAGTTATGAAACTGATTGTGAACTTGAAGCACACGACATCTTGCAGGGTCTTAAAAGTAATTTTAAAAGCCTCAAAATGTTTTCTCAGTTCTGGTGGTTGATAGGTCTGAAATTGATAAAGCGTGAATTGGCAGTGCTGTGGGATTGTTACTAGCATTCAGGAAGGGTCATAGCAGTCATTTGCACACAGGCTGAGATCTAGCATGAGCACAAGAATCTTAAATGTGCTTTGCTTTCCCATTTTTTTTTAAGGACTTTTTCTGGTTTATGTCAGGAACGTGGGTGACAACCTTTTTCCTTTTGGAAAAAGATTTCAACATCTCCATAATGAAGAAAATCTAGCCCGAAAATAAAACTAAAATAGCGGTGCAGGGAGCCAAGTGAATTCATGTGTGCTGACTGGTTTTTGTGTGGTTTTTTTTTTTTTTTTAACTAACTTTATCTGTGAACTCCCAGCCCCGGAGCCTATTTGAAATAAGATAGGAAGCTTCGGTCTTGTCACAAATGCAGCTACAACTTGTCCTGGGGAAGCCTTCGTAATGGGGTCAGGTAAAGTTCAATGAACTACCAAACCAGCACTATTTCAGAAATGCTAAGGTGCTTTTTCCACTGATCTCTCCACTCTCCCTGCCTGTTATTAAACTGGTAGTTTTTACAACATCAATAAAGAACTTTCCTACCCAATTGCCCCAGACAAAGGCCTGAAAGCTAGGTTTAAACTATGAAAACTTTGTGTTAGGTTCATTTAGATTGTTTTGCTGTGTCAAATACTCACTTGAGTTCAAAAGTTCAGATGAACCATGAACTTTGTCATTTCACAGCAGGCAGTTCTACAAATATAATCCGAAAGTGAAAAAACATGCGATATTTAAGGTGCATTTGTTGTTCTGTGTAGAATATACTTGGAGTTTGCATTTGCAAAGTTCTGCTTGACTTAAAGAGATTTTTAACTATTTAAAAGATGGAAAAACTAAACACAATTAAGCCAAATAATTCCTTGATCCCTGACCTTTTAGGCTTTCAAACCAACACATATTCAGTGACTAATCATTACTGCACAAACTAAACCCAGCTAATCTTCTTAATAAATTGTGAAGTCTTGTATGTCTCATGGTTTCAGTGATGGCTTTTCTCCTAGTCTGGAACACTGCAGAATATCAAAACAAATAGGTCATGGCTTTTTGTATTTGTTTAAGGTTTGAATCTATGTCATCTCATGAGATACTCTAGAGTTGAGCAGGTTTTACAAGCGTATGTGAAGTGTAAGACTGTTAGGAATGAAAAATCAGTCAATGCAATTTTCACCTACTTGTTAGATAATAAAAATGTGTGGGTGAAAACAGTTTGCACAAAATTATTTTTGAATGTGGAAACTTACCAGAAACTGAAGAGCCTGTAGAAAAATCAGCTTCTTTTCCATGAAAAGGAATTCCTTATGCCTACTTTTTTCTTCCTACTAGTAGGTCTGGAGATTCAATCTAGCAGGAAGAACCAGTATTTCTTTTTCAGACTTAAATTTGGAATCAGAAATAATTACTGATTTAAGACTGTTGCCTTGGCTGTTCATAAATTTTAATTCAGGGTTGCCCAGAAATGCTACATCTGTTTTTAAAAAAGCAACAAACCCAAAATGTCTTTATCAGAAATACATATTTTTAGTATCACATATATTTTCTGATTTTTTAAATTAGAAAAAGTTGGAATTTTTAAAGTTTTTCTTTATGCTGGGACCTTGTTGGGGAGGCTTATATGATTAAAACACTCTCAAAACTTCTTATTTAAGGAAAACATAAAATAATTACATATTTTTGTTACAATTGCTGCATTTGGTCTGTATAAGGCACCTGCTCTTTGCAGGAGGAGTAACTTAATTTTTGGAAATAATTCATTGCTATTCTTGTATTACTCAGCAAAGAAGAGATACAAACATAAGGAAGAAACTAGCAATCATGTTCTTTGTGAACAACAAAGAGAGGAGAATGAGGAAATGTTAGATTTGGTGGATATCTGCAAGTGAACAAAATCTGTTCTGCTAAGCCCATAGTTGTAATTGAGATTGTGATGGAGCCTGTGATGTGAGTTGTGACCGCTTTTGAGGTCACTACCCTATCTCCTCTGTCTTTCTGAAGGCTTGTGTGTGCTAAATGGAAAAAATGCACATTGTAAGATATAGTGCATTGCATGTGATGTCCGAGAGCTGTGAATGTTTGTTATCTTGAGCAGTTCTGCTGCTGTACCTTAACCAAGTGCACCTATTCCAGGAGTTGGTGATACTTAACTATGCGACTAGATCTGCTGCATCAAGCATGAGCTTTCTTCCAGCTTTCAGGCTGCTGTGGGAAGAAGCTGGGGAAGCGAAAGTAGAATTTCCAGAATACAAGCAGTGCATTTCAGTGGTAATAGCTTCCTACTGGTGCTGGCAGGACACATCATATACCACATCAGTGATCTGCAGCATGAGCTACAGACCTTCTCTGGGGGTTTGTATTATCTAATTTATAAATCTACATGTAAGTCTTTCCTTAGTCCCTTTACATTGGGTACAAAATCACAGAGCATTGCAACAGGCTTTCAGAATTCTAGATCTAGGTGAGGAAGGCTGTTTACTGAGACCTTTTCTGCCCTCTCATCCAGGAAAGCTTCTGGGCAACCTCCCATAACATAGGCAGCAAGTGACCTTGGGTACTGTGATGCAGCCTAGCACTGGAGAGGGCACAGAGATGGGTTTAAGCCAACTGAGCAATAAATCCCTTCTCTAACAGCTTCATGGGAATCCATATAGAGGTACAATATGTGCATAATCTTCCTGAAGAGCCATATAAGCTGTGGGCTGAAGATAATTTCAGGCATGGTGGTTGTTGTTTAGTTTGTTTTTGCAAGGTACAGTTTAGTCCAGAGTTTTGTGTAAATTTCTCACTGAGCACAGCATTAACTAATGCTGCAGTGACACTTCATCATTTCCAGTTATTTATGCTGGTATAGCTAATGAAGAACTAGGAAGGATAGGTTATTTTTCTCCTATTCTGAACATGGTCAGTTGTTTTAAACATAATTTTCTTCTTCCATTTGGGAACATGAGTTTTACTGAAGAATATTCTACTGAAACCAGGCTGCAGCACTAATGTTTACGTAGTATGGTACTTTTAATTTTATTGTCTGTTTAATCACCTTTAGTGAGGCAATAGAAGAGCAGTTTTCTTTTCTTATACATATCTCTTGCACAAATAGGTGTTCAGGGTCTAATTCACTGTGGCAGGTCCTAACATCCTCTTTTTATAATCAGTTCTCCTAAAGGTATAGTAATTGCTATACAATGCATTTAATGCATTTTAGAGCTTAGAAAAAATCGATAATAACCAAGTGAGTCTCACTTTTTTGTTAGATGTTCTTCCCAGAATTCATCTAAGTTCTGTGTAGGAACAAATAGCAAAAAATTGTAGGTGCTGAGATTCAGGGCTGAAGTTAAGTAAAAAAGGTCAAACTCATCTCCTACCAAGTCATAAATTAGACTGTATTATTCTCTCATAAGCTGGAATGTATTCATCTCTCATATTGTTTTGACTGAAGTAGAATAATATTGATGATAAATACAATCCATTTTTCCATTCAGGGTGATGCTAACTGGAGTGATCAGATTATTTATTGAAAGGAAATAACTCCAGGATGGGGCAAGACAGGCATAGGTGTTGTATTGCTTCTGAAAACTTGAACTACTAGGCCTTTATAATTTATGTATTATTATTTGTTGTTTGTTACAACAAATTATTTAACAAAGATGACAAATCTGCTATGTTTGTTATTTATTATAATTTTATAAATAATTTTATTTATATTACTTATGTTGATATACTGACATTGTATAAGCAGAGAAAAAAAGCACATTGCCTTCTTCAAGAATGCTGAAGTTCTGATTTTTGTTGATTTAAGCACCTAAAATAGTGACAGGTTTTTCTAAGGTTCTTGAGACTTAAACTTGGAGACTTGACTTGGAAACCTGAAACACAAAAAGTTATTTCTGGTATTAACCTCTTGCATGTCTATTTGCACATATTTGTAGAGGAGAATTGTCAGTGGTATTTTGGCCTTTTGGCTCTGCTTGCAAGGTAAGTAAGATTGAAAAATCATTAAAATGATTTCAGAAACATTCTGTTTAGACTTGACATAAAAACATTTAAAATATTTTTGGATGACAGCGGTGGAAATTTTGTACATTTTTTCCAAAGGCTGAACCATTACTAATTCAGTGTTTCCTGATCTTATCCACACAACGCAGTAGAGGCTTTGAACTTCTTTTTCAAATAGTATACCTTAAGAGTAAATACTACAGTCCTATGTTTTTACTTCATAAATATGTCATTAGTTTGGTTAATGAATAGATGTGCCAGTCTTCTGGGGAGTGACACAGAATTTAAACTGAAGCCACTTAAAGTCAGGGCTGAACAACAGAAAAGCTGAGACTGGTACTGAGACTACAGAGAAAGGGTTTGTGTGCTAGTGTATGGATTTACTGTGTTAACAGAAAGCACACCAAAAGCGTAAGAGCCTGGTCATCTGACTGCTCAGAAGTCTGAAAATAATTTAGTAGTATTGGTGTGTTCCCAGAAGGGAACATGGACGTGGTAAATTCAGCCCTAGCTCAAAATCAGTGTGGTCAAGTCTTGCATTGGTTTGTGCAAAAAAATGGTAGCAGCAGTAGTTGCAGTTTTGCTCTTGGTCTGAAGGGGCCTTGAGATGTTTCTTCCAGCGACTGGCCCAGGTGTTTGTGTCTGTAACTGCCTTAACCAGGAGTGTTTAAATACATAGCAGCTTGCTTGGTAATGGCAAAGAAACAGATGATGAAAACAATGGTAAGATAATAAATTAAAATGTTCAACTTCAATAATTCCAATAAGAAGTTTGTCTTGGTTTTTGTCTACATTGGGATTCTTAGGTGTTTTCTTTGACATCCTGCTAAGGATACTGTCAGGAGAGAGCTTTGCTTCGCTCCTACAGAACAATCCCAACTTTCCTGTCAAAGGAGAGTCACTGACAGCAGGCTAACTTAATTAATGCAGCTTCATGTTTCATATCCTCCTCTTCATCAGATCAGGTACCCAGCCAAGTTGTGGTTAGTGGGTCTCATTCTTTCTATTGTTTGCATACTGCAAGACTGCAGTTTACCTGAGCTGTCAGCCACTTGCTTAGCTGTCGCCCTCTCTTTCCCTAGCCTTCTTTAAACTACGTTTACTGTAACTGTTAAAAGCATTTTTTTAACTTTAGCTTTCTCCTGGCCAGATGAAAGTGAGGCTTAATGGCTCATAAAAAAAATCTATGCTACTGATGTTTTTCACCACAGTTCTTGGGAAGTTGTACTGGTGTAGGGAGCTGTCAGAGTGCATTTCTGTACCCTTGTGGACCTCCCCAAGGCCACATGGTGAAGTGGCACTCTTCACTGCTTTCTGTGTTTCCACCTTGGTGTGCCCTAAGTGCTGCTGGCTTGTCCTGTGTTCTGGGAGGTTATTCACCCTGGTAAAAACTCCAGATAATTAACTAATTCACTGTAGTGACAGTGCTGATGTGTATCAGGGCATCCCCTGCTGCAGGTTTTGGATGTGGACAGTTCCTTAAACTCAAGTTCTGTGTATGTTTGCTTTTTTTAATGTTTCAAACAAGCTTTACTAACCTCTAAAATTGAGTTCTCAGCTGGTGAGTCTATAAGTGTGTGGACATCCTGGAGATCAAGATCTACTCTGAGTTCACCGGATGCTGTACTTGTTTCTTTTGTCGTTTGGATTCTGTGTGCTTCCAAAAGGTATTAATTCTTTAAAACTCATACATTTTACTAGTAGCCTTGTTTATTCGCCTTCATATGAACCTCATGCAAATACCAATAAGGAATGACACTGCAGCTTCAACTGTTCTGTTGGCATAGGAAATGTGCTTTTTTTTCCCACCAAAACCACTGTAGTTTACAGGAACGGGTTTCTGTCATGAAGATGTGCTGAAAACACACTTCAGGAGAGGCTGAACAGAGGAAATGTCATCTTTATCCTGCTTTTTCTGTGGGAGCTGGTTAGCTTCTCACACGGATGTGCTTGGAGCAATCTTGTTTGAATGCTGGTGGGCTAGTGTGTGGTCCAGGATAGGGGAGGTACCTGGCCTCAAGATTAATCTTCCATATGGAAAGAAAGCATAGAGCTTTCTATCTCTGCCTTCCATAATGATGTATTTATGCAGCAGAGTAGCAGAAAGATCCATGATCTTTTTTGGATGAACAACCTTTTGATCTGCTGGAAAACATGCAAGTCAAAGTTCCGGCTGCACTGTTTCCTAGGGAATATCACATCTCCTTGTACTGGTATATCTGTGATGTGAGGGTTTTAGCAGAATTGTAGAAGGTCACAATTTTTCAGATGATCCAGTATTTAGAGCAGTGCAGTATTGTTAAAGTTAGGAGTAGCCTACTGAAATTTAGTGAAAAGACTGGATTCCTGGGATGGCTGTTTAGAGAAGTGCAAGAGAGGAGAAGGAAAAGGTAAAACCAAGAGTTGATGAGAAATTGTTTGGGCTGAAAGGATGGATTCATCATATCTGTCAGTGGCATTTTCAAATAACGGTCCACCTTTTAGATGTTCTTGCATCTGTGATCTCTGCTTTGAAAAAACTCCACTTGCATTCTTTCATCTTACAGCTGGAATACTGAATAAGCGACCTTTTCTGACTCTGACACATTGTTGTCTCTGACCTCCTCAAATCATGGTTTCACCTTTGTTGCTGCCAGATGCCTGACTACCTTCCATCTCCCATTTCTCTGCACCTCAAAAACTGTCCTTCATTCCTAGCTGAGTCTTTCCTGTTGGTCTGTCACAGAACTACTTTTCTCACCATTTGCCTCTCAGATCATTATAATTGACAGGCATTTACATTTTATTCCACTTCAGGAAAGCAGCTTCCATATGGAAAACACATTTTATTTGATGTTTGATTTAGCCAGAAGCTGATCTGAGTCATAATAACTGTTTTTCATTCAGGGTTTCTGCTTTTCTTTCTGCATTTTCCAGCTGGACTGTTGGAGGCATAGGAGGTCAAGTGACTTGTCCCAGACTATGAGTCCGTGCTGTGAATTTGGACTAGGACCCAGTATCCTGAAGGCTCCCAGTCTTTTTTCTCTGACCAGCACTAGATCATGCAGCACCTCTGAAAGCTTGGCTCTATGGAAAAATACACACTAAGAACTCTGAGTTTGAATCTTTAATTCCCAGAATGTAGTTATTGAGCCTTGTTCAGATTATAATAAAAACATGTTTTTTTAAGTAAATAAACCATGTAACAACTTTCTGAGTTTAGGCTTCGTCTCTTTCTCTGCCCGGCTAAGTAGTGGCAAAATGTTTTTTATCAGCAGCTAATGCGGGAAGCGAAACATGAAGGGGAGGATATCTGGAAATGTTTGGCCTAACTGTGGCCATGTTTTCACATGTTTTGGGCAGTCTGACTCCTTTTGTAGCTGCGTGCAATTGCATTTGTGTGCCTCTTCCAGTTAACTTGAGCATACCACTGTTTATAACTTGAGATTCAAACCCTCCTTATTATCTATGGTATATACTGAGTTTTCTCAAATGTGCCTTCTGCAGCTCTTAGGCTTCAGAGGTCTTGGTTTAGGACATTTTGTTTTCAGAGCCGCTCCACAAGCTGATAGGGGTAACCCTGCAGGAAGTTGGTACAAGAGTTTCTGCCAAGCTTGGGACTCCAATCTGAGTGGATATCTGATATATCAGGGAAAAATGTTGCTTATGCTTTAAAGGATTTTGGCTATTATTGGCTGGTTGTTTTTTAAAGAAAAAAAATACAAAAATTACTTGTTTGTGTACAATATCAATGTATTTCCAGAGGATGCATTTTCATTGGGTTGATCCTACAGGGATTTCTGTCACAGGTTTTGCACTGACAGTACCTGTAGCTTGTTGTCTACTCAGTGGAGAAGTAATTTGCAGACATGAACTCTCTTGCTGAGGTCTGATCGAATCTTTTTTTGTTTTCTTTCCTCTATTTTCTTTTTACTCACTGGCTCCTCCTCCTAGTCTCCAAATGCAATATAAAGGTCTCCCCCAGCCAAGTCTTAAGTCCTTGTTCTCAGGCATTATCCTGCTAGGCATTATCAACTGAATATATTGATGGGGAAAAGTTATTCTCATTTCAGGGAGCAGTGATACCATTGCATCAAAGCTCTCCTGAAGACTTTCCCAGGGCAGAGAAGAGGAATAGTAATGTTCAGATTAATTGGTTCGAGAGTCACAAAATTATAGACTGTTGAAAGGAGAATTTTATAATGCAAAATATTGGATAACCTTAACTTTTGCTTGATCAGCTGTGACTAGAATGAAGCTGACAATGGTACGTTGGTTTGGCAAGAGCCACTGTTACATTATCAATACGGCTGTCAAGCTGAGTTCTGAAGAAAACAAAACTTGACTTATAGACTGAACAGTTTTTGCTAGGTACCACCACTCAAACTTTGTATTTCCTATTTTCTTTTTAAGAACATACAGCCCCTGGTTGGTGCCTCCTCATAGGTGACTGGGGCTAAAGGGACTTTTAATGTTAGAGTACTGGTAAATCTATCATCAGTGCTTTTGAATTGCATATCTGTATTGCTATAAACTGATGATAACAGCACTCCTGATGATACATTATGTACTCCTTTGCCAGATATTTAAAGTACAGAAGCTCATCTCATTTTGAAAGTGCCTAAGTGTGATGATGTCATACTGCTTTTGGTTAGCAAAGCAGATTACCAGAGTTTGACTGGCTCTTGTGTCACATCTTTTTGACGATCTTCAGAATTTATAATACAGTATTGATGTTCATTTCTCTTTAGACTCTTGTAGGGGAATCTAGCTGTAGCGAGTCTGAGACCACTCCACCATACATGCAAATTAACCAGCTTACTAGGTTTCAATTTCAATTAGAATATAAATTTGAGTAGTTTTGTAAGCCTGTATATAGAGGGAACTATGGGTGGAATTCTCACTGTTGCTTCCCTCAAAGTATTGACTAAAGAGGTTTTGCTCCAATATAATTTAAGGTTGCATTGCAAAAATGGGCATGAGTGAAATGGCATTCACATGCCATAAGATTCCAAGGGAAATATTAGCAATTCTTATAAGTTGTCCTGTGCTTTGAAATTCAACCCTCATGGAAATTCATATTCTCATGAAAATTTCAACCAACTCCTAGCAGAGTAGAACCGGAGCAAATCTGTCTGGTTTTGATTGTAACTGTTGCTGTTTCATTTTCGGACAACTTAAAGGAGTCTTACTCACATAGCTGAAGCTAATTTTTTTTCTGAAATGTTAGGTGATTTGGGACACTACAGTTGAGGTTCTGATTATAACTCTTCTGTAACTGCCTTCACCTAATCATGTGCACACGTAACTTTTAAAACTCATTTTGTTTATCATTTTACTGATATTCACAAACTTGCATTCAGTGGAGGCTGTGGTGGAGGAGAGGGTGATTGTTCAGTTTGTTTGTTTAGTTCAAGCTTGAATTTGAACTCTGGAGGTAGGATTTTCCAAAGGTATTTTTGAGATGTAGACAGTTGTGAAATGGGGAACATCTGGTTCAACATTGTTAATCTCTGTTTGGAGAATGCCAGTTTGTTATTACTCACACTTCATTGTGAAAAGAAAATAGTTTGTTTTCTAACACGGTCTGTTGTTTTTCTGCTTTTGAAACTGTCCTGAGATAATGGGACAGAAACAGCATGCATTTTGTAAATACAATGAATGTGTTATGTAAGCAATGGGTTTTGTTGTTGTCGGGTTTTTTTTGTTTGGTTGGTTTTTTGTTTTTGTTTTTTTCAGCTCTGCAACTGGGAAACCGGGAGTTTCAGTGCTAGCTCAGTCTGGAAAGATGAGCTACTCTAAATAGCAAATTACCATTCTGCTTCATTGTGAGGCTACAGTATGCAAACTTGCAGTGTAAACTGTTGCATTCAAATGAGAGAAAATGAGGGCTACGGAGGGTTGCCTGGTTTTTCACCTGCTGCAGTGAACTTCTGACTTCACAGAATTTGTATAAAGCCTAGAAAACCATTGAAGTTTAACAGCTACCAGTCTTTCATCAAATAATTTGTAACCACCAGTGCTCGGAATACAAGTTGTTCCCTTGGGTTTCATATGTGCAACACAAGAATGTAATTTTACTTTCACTCTTTCCCATTTTGCTTTTGCTCCTATTTAATAAAAATTACCAAACACTTCATAAGGTCTGCTTTGCAATGTGCCTTGCAATGTACTTTGCCAGCCTCCCATAACTGTAGCCAATAAGGAGATTGGAAACATTTGCTTTTTTTCCTTTCTTTTATTTTTATTTCGTCTTGGAACAGCCCTTTATATTGCCAATAACATTTGACATTGACATTTCTTCCTTCTTCCACAGTACTCTACAAAATTGGAAAATGATCATTTTGTTCATGATACAGAAGTTAACTAATATAAAGTACATTTCAGCAAAATTCCCATTAGAGACTGCTCCTACCTTTTGAATTTCTACTGCCCGATCTATTTGTTCCCAAAACTGTGCTCTTGAGGTTAATTGCTGGCCATAGTTTTCATCAAAGGCTCTGCCACATTATTGCAGGAGGGTAGTAGTGTGAAAAGAAAGGAAAAGCCATAACAGTCACTTTATTTATTAGTAGGTTTACTTTTACTGAGGTCACCACTGAGCATTTTTCTGTAAGGACAATCCTTTGGAGGATTTGAGTAAAAGCAAACAGCTTCCTCAAATTGTGTTACTTACAATAACTGGAAAGTTAAATTCAGCAAGTTCTGGTGGTATTTTGCTTGGGGGAGGGGAAGGGTACCTGTATATCTAAGATTCCCTCTGAAGTGGGGGAAAAACCTGTGGGAAATCTGTTTTATCTTTATTGAATTATCTTTTTAATCAGTTATGACATGGTGCACCAAGAATGGCTATTTCCCTCTTCCCACCCCCTCCAATGAATTCTTCAACAAGTAGCAAATTATTTAAGATAAATGCCTACTGCTGTAGACAGCTGCCAGAATGGAAGTGAAAATAAACTGGTGAAAGGAAACTGCCCAGTTCATGGAAAGGGCAGCAACGATATAGTGCAGCAAGTCCATGACACTTCTGGATACACATGCTGAAAGACTTACCCTGGCTGGCCTGCTACAAATCTCCCAGTAATTCATTAAGGGGAAACGCTCCTTGCAACATTTCACTCCTATTTTAACACCCTTTGTCTTTACCTTCCATACTCAGTGAGTTCATTCCTATGTCAAGTGAGCCTCAGTGAAACCAGTTTTTCATTCCTGATAGAGCATACTGTTTTGCTCAAGTAATATTAGATGGATGCTTTTACTCTAAGTATTTTAACAGTCTGTGGTATTTTTTTCAAGGATTGGGGTCAAAAGAAGGATATGATTGTTGTGATCTAATAAATAATATAGAATAAAGTAGTGTGACTAGAGACTGAAACAGGGGTGAATGTTGTCATGTTTTGCTGTAACTTTAGGAGAGCACATTGAAGAAATGGCCATCCTCTAAATATAGTGCAGTCATCTGTATATTAAGATGGAAATACAGAAATGTATCCTGGTTGTTCTAATCTGCTTCAAATCCTTGACATTACAGAATTAATTTATATCTTTATCACAGGGGCCAATTTCCTATAACTGTCTAGGGAGGAATCCCATTAACTTCACTTTGAATTTTTCTGAATGCTGACTATGAGATTTGACCTGTTTAAACAAAGAAGCTTAGCACTTATTTCAGCTAGTATTTAGTTACATCAAGTCTCTCTATTCCTCCTTATGTAACTTGACAACCCTAAAGAAAGTTGTAACTGAGTCCTGCTTTAGTAATTTTGTATTTCTAAAACAGATCATAGTGATGCCACAATACTTGCTTTTACACAATAGTTACTGAAATATGTTGGCAGAAGGCTGGGTCTGGATAACCTGAATATATCCACAGAAGAAAAACTGTCATCTATTGATCAGAGTTTACCATTTTATGAGATTAGGCAGGTTGGGAGGATAAAGTATGGCAATACCAGTACTCCTGGTATACTTTCTTTTTAACCGTAATGACTGCATAATTGTGTTCTGGCAGTAGCTGCTATATCTAGACCTGATTTGATTTTCTAAACAGCAGTGCAGATCCTTGAGCATTGTTGATGGAGAATGGTTCTATCAAGCATGCAATTCAAAAAGCAGACTTTTTTACGTTAGCGTGTCTCTGGCTACAGATTCCAGATTTCTTAAAGTATTGTTGTTATTTCCCAGTCTATAAAATGGCTCATCATTGATGGCATTCTGTGCGGCCTCTGGATTTCATTCATAAACCTCCACAGCCTGATGGGATTTCCATGGCTGAGATACATTCCATTGTGCATATGCACATATAAATATGCGTGCATGCTGCAGCCTTATCTATGATGGAAACTCCTCTTTAGTGGAGATACATTTAAATGAAACATCATCTGACTGAAAAATGTTTATATTGTGCCAAGAATAGGCTGCATGTTCAGTAAGAAAGCTAATCTCTATAGTACTTGGAAGGTTTATTGCCTGCGTCTTGTTTGTTTGCTTGTTTTTAAATTGTTTTCTAATAGTATTAATCAGTGTGACTGAAGGCACCAAAATCTAGGCTGCTGTAACTCCTGTTAACTCTCCTGTGGGTTTCAGCTTGGAAGTTCAGTGAGCTGGTGTTTCCTTGGTTTAACACAAAAGGTAGTTGGATTTGCTAATTGTAACTAGGATGGAAACATCCAATGTTATAAAGCAAAGAAGGCAAACCCTGTCCTCAAATGTTTTTTTTTTCCCTCACTGCATTAAGTTTGAGACTTTCACACCTATTTCTTCAACTTTGTAAGTGATAAAAAAATCTTGTGTTTGTATTTGGGTTTATGTTTGCTGTTCATTTCTTAAAAATCTGAGGAATATGTATTGGGCATAATATGGCAGTGCCATGCTTGACATTCTTTCTTATTATGCACATAGAACTTTAATGAAGTTTCCTTTTCACCATTGCATTTTAGCATAGCTGTCTAAATACAGTTTGATGCGCTATGGTTAGTTTAAAAAAAATATCCCTGCTGTGTCAGGTACTTGAATCTCCTGCTTGATATCTTATCATGTGCTTTGAGAGCAGAATACAGTGCTGCTGTCTGAATTCCAGGATCAGAGTTCACAGCATAGGGTCCCTTTGCACCATTTTGGAACCTGGAGTTTCTCCTGTGTTTTATTCTAGTTACTTGTAACAGCCTTCTGTCACTTTATATTGCTATCCCACTCACAGTATTCCCCTTTTTTAGTCAGCTTGCATTCTGTTTTCTTCCGGCTTACTTGCTTTGTCTCCCTGCACGATTCCTTATCTGTGATTGTAAATTGCATCATCAAAATAACAGATCTTTACCTCAGCACTATCTTAGCAAAACCAGACCTCCAGAGGAATGCTAAATCAAAGTACGATTAGTATAAAAAACGAATGATAATGAAAGTAGAACAAAAGACAGTAGCAAGCTTAGTAGCTACAAGAGAAAAGAAGTATGAGCGATGAGTCTTAATACTGCTTTGAGTTAATGTGATGGATATACTATTAGCTAATGACTTGCTATTACAAACATCTCATAAAGCAAAGTGATGCCACCTGGTAAAGCAGTAGATTCACTGTTTTTTATAACTCTAAAGTTAGTTCTGTTAAATAGTGAATTGTGAATAGTAACTAATTGCAGAGGCGGTTTCCTTCGTCAGATGAACTGTATTAACAGGACTCATTACAAGCACGTGAAGATTTAACCTAGCTCAGAAACAGACTCATTGAAGATGGAAATAAAGCCAACTGTACTTCACAGTATTGTTAGAACTTGACTGCTATATGTGAACTGAACGTCTTAGCCTGGTTTTGCTGCCTAGAAGCAGTGATCTGAAGTACTGGTGGCATGCTTATAAGGAAGCAGCAAAACATAAAATGTGATTAATTTGTTGTCAGAGTTCATAGAAGGTTGGGGCCTGTGACACCCACTGCTGTCACCTTTTATCTTGAATTTATTTCTTGATTGGAACACAGAGGTTTGTAATACTGCTGGAGATGTGACAGAGTGGTTTGTCAGCCAGGTTGTGAAAGAGAATTTCAAAGGCTTAAGTAATACATGTGCCAAAATGTTATCAAGGAGTCTGGCACATAGTATGCTTCTGCCAGAGGTAATATTTTCTCTTATTTCACTGAGAAACCTTACAAATGATGGCTACTCTGTTTCATATTGCAAAGTAGGCCTGTCCAATAATAACTTTAGTTAGTGCTTGCTTCTCTCTGGTTTGGTTTATAATTGTTTATGTATGACTTCTTCAGGCGTTGACTAGCTTTGTAGAGCTCACTAATGTAGAGTGGTTAATAATGTCCATTAAATAAACACATGTTTGTTGGCAGTTAGGAGCTTGTTTTGGTCTCTATTTCTTATCTGCTGTCTTTTTTTTGCTGTCAGGATTTGTTCTATACCTTGGCTGGTACAATGCACTACCATATTTTGTTTTCACATTTTAAATTTAATTCGCATTCTGTTACTGCTTGTTGATTGTAAGTCTAACTTCCTAAACAGATATTTAACCAGCGGTGATTGTTATAGTTGTGCTGATCTGGTAATTTGTGTGTAATGGTTTTCAGATAAGAGAAGCTGAAAAACATGGCATACACGTTTACATACTGTTTGCTCTATACTAAAAGAAAAGCTTACTTTTGGAACCTTCTTTTGTATAAGCTGCAGACTTCTAAGTGCTCCATTACAAATAATCATAGAATGATTTGGGTTGGAAGGGACCTTAAAGATCATCCAGTTCCAACCCCGCTGCCACGGGCAGGGACACCTCCCACCAAACCAGGCTGCTCAAGGTCCCATCCAACTGGGTCTTGGACACCTCCAGTGCTGGGGCAGCCACAGGTTCCCTGAGCAACCTGTGCCAGTGCCTCACCACCCTCATCGTGAAGAAATTCTAATCTAAATCTTCCCCCTTCCAATTTAAAGCCACTCCTCCTTGTCCTATCACTACATGCCCTCGTAAAAAAGTCCCTTCCCAGCTTGCTTGTAACCCCTTCAGGTACTGAAAGGTCACTATAAGGTCTCCCTGGAGCCTTCTCTTCTCCACGGTGAACAACCCCAGCTCTCTCAGCTTGTCCTCATGGCCGAGGTGCTCCAGCTCTCTGATCATTTTCATGGCCTCCTCTTGACCCATTCCAACAGTTTCATATCCTTCTTATGTTGTGGATTCCAGAACAGGAATGGATCTTTCCATTAAAATCCAGGAATTAATTTGAAGCGTGGAGCAGATGAATGTACTTAGAGAGGCTTCCAAAGCTTGAATCAGGAAAACATTTCTAAGTTGTGTAATTTCCTATTGATTTCTTACTGTTGGTTTTGTTGTTCTTTTTTTTCTCTCTGTTTGCCTTTGAGACAAAAAGGAGCAGTGTGAAACTAGATTTGCACTTCAGGTACTCTGCTTGTCCAGAACTGGACAAGACCAGCAGGTTCAGAGCAGCTGCCTTCTCTTCCACTTCCTCCTTTTCTGTCTCCCTCGTAAGGTTCTATTCTGGAACTGTAGGCTGAGTTAGCTATAGGATCAGTCTTTCTTCATGGAAAAAAAGGACACATAATGCATATGCTCACCTGTAAGCTGGTATTTGTTTCTTATCCAAGTTGTGCTATTAGAGAAGGCAGACAGAGATCTTCTAGGAAAAAAATTTAAGAGCTCTTTTAATCAAGTCTGGGTAGCACTGCATAGCATAGGACAAAATTTTATGGGGGATATTTCAGAAAAACACCATTGGTTGTAGGAGATAATTTGCTCTTAAAGGTGTTGTTTTTTTGGTTTGTGCCAGAGCATTCATTTTTTGAAACAATTAGTAACTTTGAGTAACTAGAAATGATTTTGAGAACATTAGCTTCAGAAAAAGGGTCTGTACCTTACTGAAACAATATTAAATACTTTTGTGTGTTCAAGGCTGACAAAATAAAGCATCTCTAATTCTTAAACTCTTCTGGTAGGTGAAGTAATAGATTAGAAACTTCTGTTTGTTAAATCACTATTTGCACATAAGGGTTATTTAGTAGTTTGAGCAGGGCAAATGTATGCAAGCAAATCTTACTTAAGTTAAAAACAATAATCCCAAATTTTAAATGAAAGGACACATACAGACTGTTAGGGGGTGGAGTGTTTGCCTTACGAAGGTATCTTAATTTGGTATAGCAAGAAAGGAAAGAAAATCTATGATGCATAGTACAAACATGAAGGGCATTGTGAGTAGCATTGCTTTGCTAGTTGTGTTTCAGCATCAGTATATTATTCTTAATTTAGGAAGCATCAAAAATAGAAAAATGCAAGACTAGGAAAAATAATAATATAAGCACACCTAAAGAAAAGAAGCATGAAAAGAAGCAATGTTGTGAGTTAGAAATGTCAGGATTCCATAAGACTTCTGCTCCATCAAAAATTAAGGAAGAAAAAAGTTTCAAATATGGGAATTGCATTAATCCAGTTACCTCAAGTGTGTGCTCCAAGATTTGGCAAGAATTCTTGCTCAGATAGGACTTGGCAAGATTGCTTTCATCGTGCTGTTTTTCCTTTGCAGTGTATTATGCCGTTGGATGTATGATAGGAAGTGTGTCCTGCCATTCTGTGACATTTTAAAAATGGCCAATTCAACAAAGAATCTGAGGTTAGTGTACCCTGGCCAATGGGTTACTTTTTAATCTGGTGAAGAAGTGAATTACAGCAAGCGTTAGGGAGGAAGAAGGACATGTGGAGAGCAGCAGGTTTCAGAAATGTAGGTTTCTAAGTGTTTGAAAGCCCTGGAGATACATAGCATGAATAAAATAACTTTGCAGAACAGTGTATGCTGTAGTGCATAGCTGCATATTTTCTGAATTAGGTCAAATAAAATGCTGTGAATTAGCTCATCCCTACCTCAGCCACTTCAGAAAGAAGCCAAGAACCTGTTGGAGTTATCAGAAGAGTAACAGCTCAACCGTGACTGAAGGTGCAGCCCAATAATCGTGCGCCCTTTCATATGTTTAATGTTCTCATTCCTTTCTTCCTGGGATTCTCTCTCAATCAGCTAGTTCGCCTATGAAAAGCTGAGTATTTCCCAAGAGCTGAAGAAAGCGTTTACCTCTAAATTCAGGACATTGGCCTATTTAGAATTGGGTTTGGGTTTTTGAATTCCTTGAGACGATTTTCCTTCAGGTGAGTTGGAAGTTGTCATAACTTTGTCTTCTAAGTAAAATAAAACTCTCAAGGCACTGGATTTGGAGTTGCCTTGATATCACCATGCTAAAATACATTACAGAGAAACCAACCCCAAACCCATTAAATTTGTATAAAACTTTAGTATGTGAGATCACTGCTAACAATATACTTGATGATGGCTACTTGCTTAAGAAGAAAGAGAAATAGGAATTAAAGTGAATTGCAAAGCAGTTGGGTACATTTAAATGAATACTTGTAAGTGGGAGAGCCAGGTGTAAGTGGGTGTGCTGGTATTGGGAAGTAAAATCTTATTTAAAAGCACTGGTGGAAACCAAGAACCTTGCTGCATCAGTAAAATAGTGCTAGAAAAATGTGTGCATATGGCTGACTAATGAAATGAGTCGGCTAAAGTAAAAGCAGCAGGTTCTCTTCATCTTTTCAGTTGCTGAAAGTAAGGAGCTGGTCCACTGAACAGAGTTGCACAAGTATGGAATAGCTTGGAGAAGTCCAAGCTGAATTGAAGTCACAGTAGTAGGAGCAGAGAGGGTAAAGTTTTCTGTAAAGATTGAGAAGGAGAACTGGTAAAGTTCTCTTCAGGACAACTGTGAGTGGGGGCAATGACTTCATCCTGTTTCTGTCCAGCAAAGTGATTTCTGTGTTGCTATAGGGATGTATTTGGTGTCTGGGTGATCTTAAATATTGCACAGTAATTCTAAACACCTCAAGTGTACTCCCAGTTTTGGACTTCTGAAGCATCAGGTGGTGCTGGCTGATGGCCAGCAGCCTCATCTTTGTCATCAGTGACTTCTGGAGTGGATCTGAATGCCAGATATAGGTCTGTTGACAATTATACTTCTATGCCTTGCCCCTTGTTAGATGCCTTTCTATATTCAGTGCTGCACTTCCCATTGGGACTTCATTATAAGAACACAAATACTACTGGCATGCAGAGGATCCCTGCGCTTGATTTGGAGTGAGTAGACTGACGGCAAGAAGGCAGTGTTGACTGTAGCTTATGAGAGTGGGGTGACTTAGGCACTGCGGAGCACGGAGAGCCTTGGGAGCAGAACACTCCTGTCTCAAAGTGAGAAAAAGAAAACAGGCTGGTGCTGAGAGTCTCACAGCAATGACAGTTACATGTTTTTTCTCCCTTTCTTGGACACAGCTGGATATTTTAAAGTATAAAAGAAGGAAATATATAGATAAAGAAGGAGTTCAGAAGTCTGTCTAAAGTTTTTGGCTGAAAATTTGAGTTACTACTGTATTGGGTATCTGCTATACCATCTCACTACCTTCAAGGAAGGCCATGCAGTGGGGAAAAGGAGTATTCATTTATTCCTGGGGAAGAAAAGTGAAAAACTCCAGCTTCGTGCTTAGCCATAAGCATAAGCAACAAATCGGTTTGTCTGCTGCTCAAGGGAGAAACCCTGTTACAACCACCAAAGTACATAAGACCTTTATTGGAATGTAAGTAAAGTGAAAAGATGGCAGTCTTGCCTCAGAGAACATTCTGAGATGGGCATCCTCTCCATGTACAAACAGCGAAGCTGAGCTCATAGAAGTTTTGGGACTGACTGTAGAGACCTTAACACGGGATGGTCAGTGCTGAAATAGGAAATTATTTGAGAATGAGCTTCAGGGAGCTGCCATGGGGATTACTCGGATGATTAAAAATCACAATGAACAAATGTGTCCCACAAAGATTTACCTAGTATCATATGACAACTTAATGGCTGTGCCAGGAGTACAGCCCAGGTCTCTTGGCTTCCAGTCCAGTGACTTATGCATTGCCAAATGCAATCAGGCTGATTAACAAAAAAGTAGGAACCCATAATATGCTTGAGATGACAAATGCCAAAAGGGTTGTTAAATTCACCTCTTAAAACCATTCAACTTACAAGTGCTTTAACATATCTTAGTTGGACAAATGAGCAAAAGAGAACAAATGTAAAATTCCTAATTTATCTTCTTTTATTTAGTTAGTTCTGTAATTTAGGAAATTAGTCCTGCTCATTTAGAAAACATTTGCAAATTACGGTTTAAAAAAAAAACCACAAACAACCAATCCCTCTTTTTTCTGTTGAGATCTCAGTTAATTGTAAGAAATTTTATGTCCCACTGATTTTAGCAATGTCTCGGGGGGTTGGATGTTTTCCTCTTGTAGTTTGTTGGCATTTCCAGATATTTTTGGTACTCTTTTCAGAGGGCATACCTGATTTACTGTGTCCCTTTTAACTTGAGATACAAAGTTTTAGAAGTTCAATAATAGTTTTTCTTGCTATGAAAAATGAAGTTCCTAATGAAAAAGGCTTTTATATGATGATTGATAGGTCTACTGTATCTCTAGGTTTAAAATTCACTTTGTTCATTTTTTGTAAAGTAGAATAGTGTCAATATTACATTCTATTCAGACAAGTCCACTATAGGCACTCAGATGTCAAAATGTTTCAAAAACATACAAAAAAATAAAGAAATGAATAGAAGCTTCCTTGTTCCTTAAATTATTACTGTGTTACCCTGAACTGTAAGTGAACCCTTTTTGCTTATAAAAGAAGCAGCTGTTCATGCGATTGAAACCATGGTTCATTACAAGCTGACCTCAAATTCAGGAGTAAAACTTCCTCTATTTTACTACAACTATTCAGACGTGGACTAGAGATAAACAATAATCAAAATCAGGATGAAACTTGACTGGGAAACCCTCTATACTCTTTGGCAGAATTATAGCAGCTCTTGGATCACCAAGAGTGATATAATGTTAAATGACCCTAAAACATTCCCTTCTCAAATGCAGCAGGTCTGTGCTGCCAACTCTGTAGCAAACAAAGGCTGATTGTAATGACTCCTTAAACATAAGAGTATAGAAACGTTAATTATCACATTTTTTTCACATGAAACATTTCCAGAGAGTCAAGATGAAAATGGTATATTGATTTTACACTTCTTTTTTGGTAAATCATGTGATTATAGCAGGTTTTTCACTGTGTGCATCCTATTTGAGTTTCATATTTTTCCTAAGTGGTTTTGCTTTTTAGCTAATTCTGCAATTATATTGCATGTAAAACTAACAAAAGTAAGCTAATATGGCACTACTCCATTTTGGCTGAAGATGTATGTCTAGCATAATGTCATACCATTAAAAAACGTAAGCTAAATTAATGCTCATTACTAGCCAACTCTTTTATAAATGAAGTAGGGCAGTGACATAGTGCCTTGGATGTATGTTTCTCTCTTTTGGTCTATTGTGTTTATCCCTCTTCTGTAGCTCCCTTGTTTGTTGTTGTCCAATTTTGAGACACAGCAATCCTTTCTAATGTTATTCATGACCCATATAATGAGACTTAGGGATAAGATCTCTTACTCTTTACTGGCGTGCTATACCGAGTGCCTAAGATTTGATGGTCACGTATAAATAGCAGATTCTTTGTGAATATGAGTATGTTTGCCATGATACATTTAATTACATTGGGGCAACAAACTTTGAGGCAGACTGAAATACAATATGCGTGATGTAGAAGCAATATTAATGTTATTTGCTCAGTAAACTGGAATTCCTCCCCATACTATAACTGTGTTAAGACGATTTTATTTCTCATTCTGACCTAACTTTCTTATGGGTATGTTAAGAACTTGATAATGGGAATGTATCTCTGGGCTTTTTAAATGCTTTATGGAGGTGTCTTAAGGAATTGCTGGGGGAGAGGGAAAAAAAAAAGAAAAAAGCTGTTCTGCTATGCTTAGAAATCTACTGGCTGGAGATGTGTAATACTGTTTTAAGATAAGCTGATACTGTCTTCCATTGATGGATAGTTTTCCTCGTGCCTTATTCACCCATTGAAGCACTTGTGGTGTTTGACTTTCATTAATCTGGATAAAATATGTTGCTCTCCTTCACCCACACTTCTGAGTGGTCTTTCTGCTAAATATGAAATTTGTTTAAACTGTCAAATCCTTGAATGTTAAGAAAGCAAAATGCATTTATGTTAAAGTGTCATTTTGAGGGAGGATAATTGAAAAGCTAAAACTGTAGTTTTCTCAGAAGTGCTTTCTATAATTTATTGTATTTTCTTTTCTCATAATGTGTAAGACGCTTCCAGTGTCTTATTCAGTAGAATTTCATGTCATCTTTGTCCAGGTCTACCCCCTGCCCTTCTTCAAAAAAGCCAGGAGGAGACCACCTAACTTTCACATCACAGTTCTAGTAATTCCACTGTTTAGTTTTACCTCAACACCCTTCAACTGCATTACTTTCCTCATGCCTGCTTGACAGAGGATCAAGCAGCCTTACCTGGTGTCACATATTGAAGAGATCAGAATCCCATTAAAGTGGACTTTGTTCTTTCTGTTTTTTTCTCCTTAAGGTATTGCCTTACTGGTGCAAACTCAGCCATAGTCTACGCGGAGAAGAAAGAGGAAAAGGAGGCGGTGAGACTGGGCATTTGCTTAGCTGTGACTGTACTGTGTGAGATGGAGTCAAGCTTAACACGGACTATAAATGTCTATTGCAAAATATGACTGCTCTTCTCTCTGCCTAGAGTCTTAGGGATGAATTTTTCATACATTGCAGGTATCCTCTTTTCAGTTGGTGTTTACATGGCTTGTTTTCATTTAGCTGCTGGACTATCGTTGATTATAGTTGTGCTCCTTTCTTGTGTTAAAGGTCTTTACTCATTTGGATCTTTCTTCTCTGCTTTTAAACTTCTCATTTCTCTGCTTTCAAGACAGACTTTCTGGTTTTGTTTCCTCTCTGGTCACAGTCCTACTGATTATCCATTGCATGTTTTCTGTAAGACTGATAGTATTTTAGAATTAATCTTTTAAATTATTATTAAGTGGTATTATGGTTGTTAGCTGAACATTAGGAAAAACTTTTTCACAGAAAGGGTCATCGGGCAGTGGCAGAGGCTGCCCAGGGAGGCAGTTGAGGTGTTTAAGGCACGGGTGGATGAGGTGTTAAGGGGCATGGTTTAGTGTTTGATAGGAATGGTTGGACTCGATGATCCGGTGGGTCTCTTCCAACCTGGTTATTCTATGATTCTGTATGTCTACCTTGAGTGTAATACGGGATCCTATATATCATGTCTGATATTTGGACCCAGCTGTGTTCTTTTTGAAGTGATAGTCTGCAAGTACATTTACACTGCGAGTGTGCAGTGCTGTTGGTCTTGACACGGATGAATTTTTTGCTTTCACACAGAAGGTTTGTGTTCATGCTCTCCTGTCCTTCACGTTCAGTGGAAGTTGAGTATGTCTAGCACAATTTCGCTTCCTCTCAACTGCCTGGGGTATGAAGCATTCTACTGAAGAATTCTCCCTCATTTAGAGACAATGCTCTGCTTTCTGGGTAGATGCATTTCTTGCCCAGAAGGTCATTATCTTCTTCTCATGTATACTGAGTTCTGTGGGTTTCAGCAGCATCATACCTGATTCTTAGCCCTGCTACAGGGAACACTGCTCCATGCTGTCCATACACAGCAATGATCAGGCTCCTCTGGCCACCAATATAAAAAGAGTTATGGATACTCAATTTCAGCCTCATGCCTCCTTGTTAATCCCCACAGAAATGTGTCCATTGGATCCACTGCAGCTGCTTCATTCATGTGTCTTTCATCTCAGTTTCTGGCTGAGGAACTCCTGCAGAAGAAAAAGAGGGAAGGCTGATGAAGGCTTAGTGACCTCTGTCTACCAGTTAAGGAGAAAGCCGATTTGGCTATTTCTTCATGGTCCATTAGCTGTGAGGGCAGTACTTCTGCTTAATGAATCTTTTATGGTTCAAGGCGATATTGCATGGTTTATTATATCCTCTTGTCACCTCACTATGAAATGAGTCAGCAAAGTGTATCAGCTTTCCACTGGAGAGACTGGTTTCTTTTTTTTATATCTGCTCAGCTAGAAGTGTCTAAGCAATCTCACTGTTAAGGTAGGGACTCAGATTGCTCACATGCTTTTGATAAGTGGGCATCTCTCTTGGTACTGATTTTATCAGATAATTAGCAGACCATTTTGATATTCATTGAGGTCAAGGTCACCACTGCTTTCCAAATCTCTAATTCACTGAATCCAGGGATGACTTGGTGGTGTATCAGAAAGCTCCATCTAGTTACAGAATCTCTCTCGGGCTGTTCTGAACAGAGTAAGTCTTAGGTGTACCAGTCTTGTATTTTCTATTTATTATTTTTGCTTCTCCAGGAAGAGCTGAAACTTATCAGTTTTTGGAGGTACCTTTCAACAATGTTGAAAGACCGAGAAATTACTGTTAAGATGTATTGGGACAATGGAAGACATTTATAAATTTATTAGAAATCACTTCTGCTCCTCAATCCTCCTGGAACCATGTTGTTTCCAAGAAAGGGAACAAAGGATGTATTCTCTGTGGAGCTGTAAGGAGAGCAGAAGAATGAATAGAATTGTCCAGCAGAATCTGTGTATTTATCCCTGTAAATGCTCTGAAATGTTTGATGATCTAAGTGATGAGGAATATTGTTGCGCCTCTTGTAGCTGAGTGTAGGGTTCAGAATGCTCCAAAGCCAAAAGGAGCACCTGGTAGGAGTACCGCCACCGGCTGAACCCACGTTTCCATTGCTTACAGCATCCTGGATTCTCCTGTGGGTTTCCTTGTCTGTCCAGGTTGACCGTAAACTCTTCAGGTGACTATGTGATGGCACTGATGGAGACAGTCTACTACCTTCTGCCTCCTTCTTCAGTCTGAGATTAATTTCATAGATAAAAGGATCTGTGTCATTTTAACCATTTTTCAGTGATTTGGGTTAAAGATGAAATGTCAGATGTAACTTTTAATTTCCTGCCTATTTCATTTTAGGCCAGGTCTTTTGGCATTATCTAATCAGCATGATATTTTAATGAAGCTATTGACAGGTGACTCTTGCTTCAGCATGTTTTAGAACCACACAGAATGTCTGCAGTAAAAAAAAAAATTGTGCAAAACTGAGAAGTACGAGGAAAAAAGTAGACTTTCCCCCTCCTTATTCATGAAAAACAACAAAACCTGGTTATTTTAACATAGCTTAGAATGGACTTTTTAAAAGACAAAGGTAATTGTGTTTGGAAGATGATCTTTAGATATGGCTCATGCAGAAAATAGTTTAAAATGTGAGGGACAGTATGAATTTAAGGGACTTCTTAATATTTTGAGACTTTGAGAAGTGGTAAACATAGGAAGCTATCCACAGCCATCTGTTAATAGTAATATACATATATATATGTACCAAACCCCAATACTGGGAAAAAGCCTATGGAGAATTTTAAAAGCTGCTTTCAAAGCTAGCTGTGGAGTATGTTGTTTGATATCATTCATACCCTCTCTTTTAGGGAACTTGGATGTCCCTGTGATCGTATTGGATTGACTCAGGAAAACATAAAGGGGTCTAAATATCTCCATGGGAGGTTGTCTGTTGCCTAATGCAGAGGCTGCTCATTTTGTAATGTAATTACATTCTTTTTTAAAGACAGTCAGAACAAAACCATCCTTCCATGACAAAACTAAAACCTCAGATGCCTTAAATGTATTAGCCTTTCAGTGCTGCCCTTGTTGTGATACTACATCATCTGCCACATGCTACACTGATTCTCTTGAAGTATTTGTTTATTTCTGTAGTGTCTGAAAGTTTATGCTATTGGTGTTAAAAGCACACAAGAAGGTAGCACTGTGCCTAAAGATCTTACAAGTAAAACAGATGGGATACAAAGGGAGGAGGGCATTTTTATTTATTTCTACTTGACCTTTTTTTAAATTTTGTTTTGCCTATTCTGCTGCTTTATGTAGCTACTTTATTTTCTAGCTGCTTTCTGGAGCTACTGGTTATTCTCTTTAATTGCAGATACATGCCGTATCCCTTGTGTATCCCTTTCTTAATCTATCATGCAACTTTTATGAGTTTTTTCATTTTGTTTTACGTTTCTTCTGTTTTTACACTTGTGAACAAAAATTTCTTTCAGCTGTAAAATGTAATTAGTTTGCATTCTGCTTCAAACTGGTGGTCCCAGGCCTATTGGGGAATGTCTCTCAAGCACTTAGGCTCTTGTTAAAAATGCTGGTTAGTCTGCTCTTGGTCCTGCTATGCCAAAGCCAGTGGGTACTTCCATTGTGATCATGAAAGTTGTGCCTAAAGCAAGAATGAAAATTGAGCTGTCCTTCCACCTCCTGGTCTACTCTGTGCTTGCTAGCCACGAGGTATTACAGCATGGAGCCTCTTTCACTTGGTTGCAAGAACACTAATGGTGCAACCTACACATGCGTGTCCTGTAACACAAACACAGCCTGTTGCTCCCAGTATCAGGATGCTGTTGTACCTAAGAAGGAAAGGATGATGGAGTCTCCTCCATGGTTACAGGGAAGCTAAAGAAGAATGCAGACACTAGTTTTTACAATTAAAACATCTTAATGGGGCAGATTATTTGCAGAGGAGAATATAAGATAAGTTGTTCTATTCTTGTTATTTTTGCTGCCATTTTCCTCCATAAGTATCAAACTAACAAAATTTTAAAAATCAGTGTAGTATATGAAGAAATACTGATAGCTGGACTCAAGGCTAACTGTCACTGCAGTGTTCTTCTGTTGCTACTTATGGTTTATGTCACAATATCACTGAATGAACTCTTAAAAAAGAAACTTTTTTTTTCATTGTCCCCATTTCATAAAAATCACAGTATTCTGAAAAACATCAAACTGTTAATGAAGTGATCATTAATACTTTCAGAACAATTTACTAAATGAGTGTGGCTGGGAAAGTTGTATTTCAGCCCCAAGTTCAAGATCTGTGAACTGGCTTAAATCCAAAGGCTTTGACATAGTTTTTGTTACTGCACTCATGTTGCCTTTTGGTTTTATTTGGTTTGGGGGTTTTTATGTTTATTTTAATCACTTATTTTCTGTAGTAAAAAACAGACTATGCAGCAGAGGGAGCATTGTGAGTGGAAATTACATGCAAAAAGGTTTGGAACTCAAAAATCCTTAAGGAAACCCCAACTTCTCAACATTTTAAATCAAAGAAGAGATTTATCAGCTATTCTACTTTACCGGCAGCGGGACGACTTTGATACGAGTCAAAACTTCTGGCTCAAAGCTCAGAACAGCAGACTTTCAACTACCTAAAGATGCAAGTTTTGCCTTGTGATTGATCCGTGGCAGAAATCATAGTTTAAGCCCTTCTTGCTTTCCTGAGACATCAAGAGATGATGCTGGCTTTCCTCCAGCTGTGGCAATATTCCAGGGAAAGATGGCATAGCTAAGCCAGTCAGCTGCCTAAAAATGGCTATATTAGAAAGGAAGAAAGAGGGAGGATAGAGAATGTTTTCTCCATGAAAAAAAAATTAATATAGATTTTTTTGGTAGATTTATTCTGACTTACCCCTAAAATATGCCTCAACAGTTTTTCCATTGGATCCCTAGCTTATCATCCTGCCACTGGAGGAGACTGAAGAAAAATCTGGCTTTAAAGAAAAAGAAAAAAAAAAGAAAAATGAAGTCCTCTATTTAAGAAACTAACCAACCAAACAAAATGCTAAAAAAAAATCCTCCAAAACCCAGAAATAAAAACTCATCTCAAGCTAAAACAAAAATACCCACACTAAAAATTAAACCAACCGATTTAGTTAATGAGTATCATCAAAATTTTATTCACTCTGAAAGACACTCTGAAAGCTGAGCTGGGTGAAAATAGCAACAGTTTACAAATTGGTGATTTGGAGACATTTGAAATTCAGCATCATTTAGTGCCAGTTGTGAAGTAATCGTTCTGTTAAAGCAGGAGATGAGATGAAAGAATAAGAAATTATTTGACAGGTGGTTGAATTAAAACATCTCACTGAAGTGTGCCCTATTTTCCTGCACTGTGCATCCCTAGGCTAACAACTTCCATGCAGCTGATGCATTGTCCTGTACGGCTTCACTGCAGTTTGTGACTGTCTCTTCTCATTGCACATAGAAACATAATTTCCATGGAGTTACAACAGTTCCTTGGATCACAATGACGATTTGAATTCTGTTTTCCTTCCCTGATATAGCTACATATTTCTAATGATTTGGCACTGTCTATGTGCTTGGCACTGTAAGTGCTTGTTTTCTAATTTATTTTCACAAAATTTCAGTAGGTCCAGGTTTCTTCAGTGCACTTCTGGAATTAAGGATACAAACGCATTAAATCTTTCTCTAATGAAGGACCTCCAAAGAAATTGTATTCAGAGGTAGTTCTCTCTGCTTTGCTAAGATTAATGAATTTCAGTGCTCGAAAGGCCAAGTCTGTGTTCACCACAAGCAGGAAACACACAGGTGGGTGCCTTTGTCAGACAGGAAAACAGAGTCTGGTGAAAATAGCTTTGGTATGTGTGGTCACCAGGTCAGCTGTAGTATGTTATAGTGAAGCTTGAATGGATAAGTGACAACTGTAATGTGTGTGTGCATAGTTTGTTTTCCAGATACTCTTAGCATCTCTGGTTTATGCAGAGGCCCATTATTGTAGTCACACGTGGAATACTCTTCCCTCACCCTCCCATGCCTCATACTGTCAGCATTCTTTGGGAGGGAGCTGTGAGGTTGAATATGTGAAAAGACTTAGATTTGGTGGCATCTGGGACCACTTTATTTTCTTTGGGTTTTTTTGTTTGACTGGAGGTTTCTTTTGCCATTTCTCTTTGGACTTTTGATCCTGAAGTGATTTGGTAAAGGTTTAGCCTCTGAAACATTTTGTTTCTCCTGGCACATCCTAAAAATCACCAGTCTTTGAAAAAATAATTCTAACCAGAACTAAAAGGTCCCCCATAAGCTGACAGAAGAATCTGGAAATGTATTGGTTGCATGCCTTATGATAACAGCAGTGACAAAGAATTAATACTCTGGCAAGTACAGTGCAGGATTTTAAAATAAAACCAAATATTTAGAAAAAAACAAAGTAAGCACCACATTTACACAAGATAATAATTGGGTAAAATTAACAACAGTCCTTGAGGGCTAGAATTCCACATTGAGTGGGCTAAACATCAGTTTTGATGTAATTCTCTTCCCACAGGGGAGGCTTCAGAGGGTGAATTTCAGAAACACCTGCCCTTATTTCTTCTCACTTGGTCAGGTGTAGGCTGTTCCATGTGCTGATTACTTTGGCTTTGATTTTGTGTCATCTAATTCAATGTATATACTTCATAGGGAAGAGAGGCTTCTAATGATAGGATCTGCCTGCTGTCCAACATGAAAGCACCTACACCTTTTATTGGATTCATCCTGAATTTTCGTATACACTCCTGGTCATCTAGAAGCCTTGTGTATTTGAGATGGAGCCTGGCCAGCAACTTCAAGACTCTTTAGGAAACGATGGATGAGCGAGAGGTCAGCAAACAATACAGCAGCATAAGCTTTTGTTTCTTGGGAAACCAAGCTAAACCCCTGAATTTGGACAGTGTTTTGGTATCTGCTCAAACATGTATCTTAGAAGGTACTTGAAAACACTATTACTTTCTGGGTTTTTTTTTTTTTCTTGCTGCATTTGTCTGGGTTTTTTTGCTGCCTCATATTAGGTAGTACAGAAATACTCAAATTTAATGAGTTTAATGTACCTTGCAAATCTCTCAATCCATCTTTTCAACCAGTGGATGTAGAAAAATTATAAAAGTCATGTCAAAGCATAGAGCCTTGAATGCTTAGTCAGGTGGTACTAGATTCTGTGACTTCTTTTGTCCCATTTAACCCCAATACCAAGCTCACTCAATAGGACAGAAGAAACAGTCCATGGAATGAACCATCAGCTTAAAAATGGCAAGAGAGTGTTACCTCTCCCTGCCTTTCCCATTAGTGTCTGAATGCTCCCTCTTGCACCTCCAGTTTGTGTTTTAGTAGAGATTCCTACTCCTATTGCATTAAGGCCTTGTTTAGCATCAGGCAATGTTAGTGTCACTGAAGTTGGTGCATCTGCACAGTGAGGCATAACTTAGCACAAAGATAAAGCTCTGATCTCGAGAGCAGGATACGAGCAATGCTTATGAGGGACTGTACATTCTCAACACAGTTTATTATTTGAGTATGGCACTGATTTGACTATAGCAGTGGAGAGGTTTTGTTTTTTAAAATGCTCTTTCAGGCAGTAGCTGTGTAAAAGTTACATTGAAATCTCAGAGAAAGGTTTTGGTTTTTTTTTTTTTTTTCCTAGAAGATTAAACCTTGGGCCAGAATTTAATAAATCTGGCTCCTCTGCTCCCCTGACCTGTTTGATGACAGTGAGCAAATCATTTTATCACCCTGTGCCTGATGGTTACCTAGCTAAGCCTGTTCATATGCACTGAAGCTAGGTATTTTTTACACACCAGAGCCAAGAGTAAGAGTGTTTCGTTAGAATATGAGATGGTTTAGTCTGATGTGACATTTATCTTCACTCATCAGAAGTGCAATCAGTGGGGAGTTACCCAGATCTTTGTTCATGAAGATAAACGTCAAATGATATCTATCTACATTCTTCTATGGTGTCTATCACCATGGTATCTGAATGCCTTCCAAAGCAATAATGTACACAAATTAGACCTCAGCCAGTCAGCAAATTATCATCATAAAGATGTCACTGACAATTTTCTGGCAGTGGCTGTTTGGATCGAATCTTTCCTGTTTCCTTTCATTCGGTAACAGACAGCGAGAGATAAGCTTGTTTAATTATTGGGAGGGAAGGGTGGAGGGGATTAAAAAGATAGACTCGAACAGTATGATGGAATACTGAATTCATAATAAATTCTTTCTTTCACCTTCCTTCTAGTTCCCTTTTCTGCCCAGGAGGCTAAAGACATGTTCTCTCTTCTAAAGTCAGTCTAGGAGTAAGCACTGCCAACAAGGCCAGGTGTAATTTAAAAATATTTATGCATTGTCAGTTCTGGAATTAATCTTTCTTAATTGAATTGACACGAACTCATGTCTGCAGGTAATGTAAACTGTCAAACATTCTGCCAGTGACAGCATGTTGGTCAGGGTGGTGAAGCTAATGAGAAATCTAAATTGTGATGGAATATCTCAGTGTTGGCTTTGGAGCCTGGTGTTTATAAATGCATTAGTAACATCACATTAACTACAGGCTACAAACTCTGGAGCTCAGAAAGGCTAATTATTTGTCTGCAGTTTCTGAAAGAACTGGAGATGAGATATTTGTACCTCAGAAACATTTTAGTAGTATATTTGCTGCAGTGAAATTTCTTTTCCTTGAAATGCATATAATGGAATTTTTAAACATAATATATTTCATTTGATAAACAGTGCTTTTATAGTCTGGAGATAGTGTTTTAAAATACACATATCAAAGCATTAATCAGTGCTGTCTAGGAGGGTCTTACCCATTTCCACTGACAGCTAGATCAAGTCTGCAGTTACCTGTTAGTACAGCACTTATCACTGTCTGATAATGCTTTCCTTCCCTTCCCCTCATGGAAAAACAAAATTACTTCTAGCTTTTTAAAATCCAGAGAGTGCAGGGAACACACTGTGTATGTAACAGGAATTGTGGATAATGCTTCTGTTGGAGGAGCAAAATTAGCAGAGGAGACTTTGCTTGCCATAGACAAATGTTCGTGAGGATTTCCCAGGATCTTCCATGCTTGGTGAAGCATCATGTGCTCTGCGTGATGTGCTCAAGGGTGAGGCTGTATACAGTTTTTACTGAGAGGAGGTACGAGCTGATTCACAGTCTGAATGATCTGTCCTAATGAGTACTTGCTTATGAGCCCTCCTAAATACTAATGAGTATCAAAGTGGTTTCTGTGCTGATTTAGAGTTCAGACCCTCTTTACTATGTGCAGGCTGAACTCAGTGGAGATTTATCATGCATAATGCAGGATGCTGATTAGGTTTTAAACAGTACAGTTTTTATCTTGAGGTAGGTGGACCATAAAAGAAGACCCGACTGATAAGAATAGGTCCAGTGAACCAGACCAAAGGGACTGCTCTGAGGTAGAGCTCTGGGGACTAGAAGCTAAAATGTTTGAATATCAGTCTGATATTCGGACAGTCTGCCTGTGGGTTCGAGTGCGAGTCAAAACCCAAAGGATCCCAAGAGTCCCTTCTGGCCTTTTCACGAGTAGGATTCTGAATTGATAAGAAGTCCCTTTCCAAACTCACAGGTGTCCTCCTAGGAGAATGAAATAACATAGTTCACCCCTTTTAATTCTTTTGTTACAAACTTTTTTCAAGGGACAAGATAATCCATAGTAAAAGTAGGTCTCCTGTAATTTCACTGGCTTTGGTTTGGTTTAGAATGAATTATTTTCTGAATAATTGGTCATGATAATTCAAGGCCAGGTTGGATGGGGCTTTAGCAGCCTGATCCAGTGGAAGGTGCCTCTGCACGTGGCAGGGGAGTTGGAATTAGATGATCTTTAAATTCCCTTCCAACACAAACATAAGATTCTATGAATCTGAGGTAAGTTCACAATTCAGGTGTTTATAATTTTTGAGAGGTATTACACAAGAACATTGACCTAGCATATGCTTCCTTGTTACAAAGACGACCCTTCCAGTTATCACATTGAAGTGCAGAGAACTGAAGGAAGAATTTCTCTAAGTCAACTAAACCAACTACACTTTGAAGTAACCTTACTTGCTATAAGATGGGAAAAGGGAGGTAGTATAGTAAAGGTAATATTTACTAATCACTTCAAAATGTGGTTAATAATTTATTTACCTACTGTGGCAGTTCTTTCCGGGGATGGTTTATATAATGGAAGCACAGGATTGTCTGACACATTTTGAGGAAATGCTGATTAAGTTTAGCCATGCAGCTCTTTCTACTCTGCAGGTATGTATCATGCTATCACCGTTACTCTTTGCATCTTATACACCAGAATTGTTGCTCGAAGACTGTGTTGGGAAGTGAAGATTGTCAGAGTAATGTGTGGCTGAAGAGCTGCAAGGGAGCTCAGCCTGCTGTCAGAAAACACTATCAGGAGGGACCCTGGTCAAGGTCCGTTCTGTTTCTCTCCTTGTGATTCTTGGTATCATTAGGAATCCATTGCTTATGAGTGTTCTTTTGTTACATCACAGGCTGATGGTTGTTGTTAGATAAACTCCTTCTCTCCCTCAAATCCTCCCCAAACCCTACATCCTTCCTTGAGCTGCTTAGTCATTCTATGTCCTATGCCAAATAATTTATTTTAATGGGGTAATTCTGAGTTATGAGCTCTGAGTAATGCGATCCAGTTGAAGATGTCCCTGCTGATGGCAGGAGAGGTTGGACTAAATGGCCTTTAAAAGATTCTTTCCCACCCAAACTATTCTATGATAGCAGTCCACAGAAGTTGTCATGTTCATAGCATAACATTATTCTCATCAGATCACTACAGTGGGTTTTTTCCTCCAGGAACATAAATAATAATTGTTTTTCCTAATACATCTTCTTACAGTGTTACAAAGAATGAAAACTCTATAAAGCCACATTATTACAAGGCAGTGGCTCATACGGCACATACTGCTAATTTGTGTCTCCTATTATTTTGATTCCTTCCCTGTTACTCCTTCTCTTCCCTATTTAATACTAACAAAGATTAATGACACTTACAAATAGCTTATAGGAAAAATGCTGACCTGATAACGACTACAGTTCACCAAGATCTCTGCAGCTGATGTCTTCGTGTCAGCACTTGGCTTTCACATTAGAGTTCATTCTATGATGTTGTGTCTGCCAGCTATTTCCATATGTTTTTTCACTATTGTCTTATGTCTGGAATAGTACAGGACGTGTTAAAGCAGGCCAGTTTATTATATTTTGACTAGTGTTTCATCTTATTCTCCTAAGGTCTAGGTGATCTTCTTGTTAAAATTATGGTAACCTATATTAATGCTTGTGAGTGATAGCGTGGGTCAGATCTTTTATATACATTCCACTGAAAATTTTTAATTCTGCCTTAATCCTGGACATACATATGAACAATGAGAAAAGAATAATAATAGTAAAAAAAAAAGAAAAGGACTAGGACTTAAATGGATAGCTAACTCTTCTGGCCTTGCCTCTGTGAATTAATAGAAACAGTCTGTCCCTTGTGCAAGTCTGGGAGTAGCTTATTTGGATGGAGCTACCACTAGAGAGATCATTTCCAATTCAGCGTAAAATGTAATTACTTCACTATACATAAAAGAACACATAAGCTCATTGAGCTCGACTTCTCAGTTTAGGTGTTGTGAGTTTGTCTGTACTGCAAAGGTAGGACCGAGTTGGAGACTGGCCGAATTGGAGACTTTTTCCCATGTGCTCCAAAAGGGACAAAGAACAGATCAATTGTTAGAACTGATGCTTATATCAGAACTCTCCCATGATCTGGCAGACCGACCTGTCTTTTGCTGTGCAAGATGGGTTTGGGTTTCCAACCCATTTTTTTCCCCCTACTTATTGCCCTGAGAGCACAAGTTTGTTTTCAGGGTCTTTTGCTTGTTTGGGAGTAGGGGATGTAAGGTTCTCTTTCATTGTTTTGAGGGATTTTCATTCCATTTTCCTTTAATTTGCTCCTCCCTGTTAATCGCATGAGAGAAGCCTAGAGTGTTAAGTGAACAGATAATTCTAGGTCCATATATATGAGCAGGAAGAATTCAGATTTGCATGAAAATGGGTATTCCTCAGGTTAGATCTTTACATTTGGAAATAAGCTCTTTTCAGGTCTATTTTTCTTCCATTGTTATGTGTTTTATTTAACTGAATGGTGGATGTTTGGGGAGGGACAGAGGTTTGTTTGACTATTCAGACTCATTGGCAGGGTTTAGGTTGGCACAGCGTGAGGCAGAGCAAGATGAGTGCAGGCATATTTTTCTAATTAAAAACACACGCACATATACTTGTGCAGTTGAAGTAAAAATAAATGCTTTCTCAGAGCTGATTGCTTCTACTATTCTATATTTTGTGTGTGTTTCCAAACTCACAGCACAGTGGGATCATCCCATTGTGTTACAGGATTCTTTTAAGGCAAGAAGCAGAACAAAAAGCTGAAATAGGTGCCCAGTAACAGAGCCCTTCTGTGGTAACACCAGATGATCTCGCCAGGTGTTCTGGTTCCTTTCTTTCTTGCAGAAATACTTGTCTCAGCTGCGTTTTCTTCTTTCTTAGTATTCTAGCAGTACCAGTTACACATTTGTAGGGCGTGTACAGCGCCGGCTTTTGCAGGAGGGCAGGTGGGTTATGTGGTAGAACATGTATCGTGGGCTAGATGGATCTGATGGGACAGGATTAGTTTTAAATGTTTAATTGGCTGCGTCCTACACCAAAGTGGGAACTCCTCAGCTTTGAAACAAGCCCCCTGCAGTGGATCTCTGCCCAGCAAGGCATTGTCAGGGGTCCTGAGCAGGAGTGCTGGAGGCTCTGAAGTCCAGGGTCTGCTCCTTGCACCTGAGAAGGGGAGGGAGTAAGGCTGAAGGGAAGGTGCTGGCTGACTGTGCCACCAGTGCTCAGCCAGAGAGCTGTCTGAACAAGTGTTACCTATGTTAAAGAAAACAGAGGCTTCAGGTAGCCAGGAGTAAAAGCAGAGCAGATTAATATAAAAAATACTTCTGCAAAGTTTCTCCCCTTGAAAGCAGGGTGCTGTGGTTTGAGTGTCAAGAAATCTGGAATTTTTCTGCAGAAGCCTAATGATTTTCTTCTCCAAGACAGTGATGTCTAACGTCTAATGTTGTGATACTAACTGGAATTTTCATTGTTTTAGCATAAGCTGGTATCTGTCTTTTACATTTAGTGGAAATGTTGGGCTTCTTAAAGGATTCTTTATTTCAACTGGTAAGTTGTCATGTTTGCAATGTCTATCCCCATTTTTGGTATGTGGACAAGTGGCTAAGAAGTTTTTTTGTTTTTATTTATTTTTTATTATTATATTTATTTTCCTTATTATATTGCAGTCCACGTTGTACTCATGTAAGCAAATAAATTCTTCTGAAGCTCATTCCTGTGTAGCTGATGTATTCTTGCCTCTCTAAGTCTGCTTGCAATCCTGAAACAGTCTTGAGGCAAAGGAACTTGCTGAAGACTCAGTTTGCAAATATTTTGTTTGATGACTACATCAGCTTAAGATGTTCTTCTCAAGGCTATAAGCCATGATTTCTTTCAACATAGCATGGTATTATGGTTTGAAATAAATAAGAGAATATTCCCACAATAAAAAAGAATTAGAAAAGGTGTAGGAATAGGTTGGTGGTGTTTCCTTTTGTCCTAAGTCTGGTTTCCTTAGTCAAGGGCATGATAGCAAATAGGAATATATATCTAAAGTTAGTAATGCCACCCGTGCCAATGCATTGTGAAGCCAATGGTGACTCCGAAGCTAGTTCGTTAGAATTAGAGATCACTTTGTGGTATTTTATCAAATAACCTGAGTAGTAAGAAGTGTGCACTCAAGCCTAGAAAACCTGGGAATTCTGCAAGGAAGTGCATCTCTCAGAGCTGTGAGTATAAAGTCCTGCTCCTGGTTGCACAGCACTGTCTGTGAGAGGAATACCGTTCTAGGGATTCCTTCCTTTAACCCTTTTTAATTTTTTTGCCTTTCAGTTTGTAGGTTTTGAAGGGGAAGAAGGAGTCTTGATGTGTGCACATGCATGGTTTTAATACAGTCCATGAAGAAAGGCATCTGATTTATATGTTCTCTACCTCTCTGTAGCTTACTTTAGATACTTGTTATAATCTTGTTATTCTGTCACTTTCCAGGCTAGTGCTGACCTCTTAAGCTTTTCTTGTACAGGAGCCCTTTTCCTACCAGCTTGCTTTGGATTACTTTCACTGTCCGCATTTGACTCTCCATTCATTAATAATGTGCCTTTTTTTTTGAGACCTGTAGCAAAATCAAATACAAAGTTTGAACAAAAGATTATTATGATTGATACAGCACTAACATATTCTGGCTTATTAATTGTTCTTTGTACCCTGCTTGATGATGTCTTTACCTTTATTAGTTTTCCTAACTGCTCTTTCATATTGAGCTGATCTCAATGGCAGAGCCAGCAGAGGACAGAGCTGTGGAAAGAGGTCCTGATGGGAGTTCTGGTGCTTAGGTGCAAACCTGTAACTGTTCCATTACTGCGTAACGACAGTTGCACTTAAGGTTTATATAAACTCTCTAGTCACTCCTAGTTCTGCACCTCTTCCTTTCTGTCTTCTTACAGCTGGGCAGCTTGGCACCTAACCTTCATTGTGAACAGAAGTTTCAATTTCTCCAAAGGTGTGGGCTGAAGGTGGTAGCCAGAATACCCAAATTTTCTTTTAGGAGATGGTGCTGATCATTCTTCTGTTGTACTACCATAACTGCTTAACAGTGAGAGGAATTACACAGGAGACTGGAAGTGTAGGTGCAGTTAATTTCTTTGCCTGAAACGTTTAAACCAAAATTTGCTGCCTGGTTGAGCATGCGGTTACTGATGCAATGTTAGAGGGAACACTTTCCAGCATGGTGGGTGTGGTAGTGACACAGAAGGGAATGGAAGGGAGGTGGTTTGTGCACATCCCATGGTGTAAGGCACGCTGTTGGGCTTGTGTAAGACGGTGCTGTAGGGTTATTATCTCTCACTGACCTCTCTAGGTAGCTGTCCTAACAGAATTCAGCAAGCCTCTCTCCCTTCTGTGCTGGCACTGTGGATCCCTTTGAGGTGGCTGGCAGTCCTACTGCTCCTTTCAGGCTGTCTGTGTGCCTTCTGCTGTGTGCTGAATGCCCCGGTGCTTTTTGCCACTAGTCCTGACATCTTGTAGATCTGGGAAAGGAACAGAACTGCCTTGGAGTCATTCATAAGCAATTACAATGCATTCAGGATTTTCTGGTGGCTTCAGGGAAGTATGTTTTTTCCCTGCGGTGTTCCTCATCTTGCACTTGTCAATGGATTTCATCTCTTAGACACAGCAAAGGCTGCAAAGGAGACAAACTTTCGCGAAGGGTAGCTTTGTGGTCAGAGCATGGTCAGACTCAGCAGACATGATGTGTATTCCCATTTATTTTCTCCATATGAATTCTTCAAGAACTTCCTCATTTTCCTTCTTTAGAGAACTCTCTAATTCAGGTCCCTGTCTGTATACCTGATGCACACAACCCTGAGCAACAGAAGGTCCTGTGCTAAAAGGTGAGTGCTGTTGACGAGCTGAGCTGGCATTGGCACAAGATTCAGCCCTGAATCCTGCCATCTCGCTCTTTGGTACCGCTTTCAAGTTGCTAGATACTTTGGCATCTAGTGGCACGGAGTGGAAATTCTGCTTATATAACAGCATTGAAGCCTGTGGGGACTAGACTTGAGTCACTTTCTCTTCGAGTGTAATAGGCAGGTCCCAAAGACACTTACAGCTATGTTTCCCAAATACACTTAGAAGCAGTGGACTTTGATGGGACTGTGCTTTCCCTTAACTATTAAATATATCTTGTTGTTCATCTCCATATATGAGATGCATTTAGGACAGGAATGAAACAGAAGTGCTTGGAAGGACTTCGTGAACACTTGAGACTTGGGATGTCATCTTGTGGTTGTTCAAAGAAATGCAAGAACAGTGTGTAGGTGTCAATGAGTTTACTGCTGCTTTATTTTACACTGAGCTGGTTTACATGCAAATTTTTCTTCTTGTGCCACATGATGATTCTTTCTTATACAACTGTCTGCTTCTAAAGTACAGGACAGTAGCTGTTAACCTCTTTACAGCCCATTCCAGTAGTCAGGGTTTGGGGTGACTATGACAAGCAATCAAAGACACATCCCTGAGTGTATCGAGTCTGGCTGCTGTTGTTTGAACCTACATGATGTCAGAGACAGGATGATGCTGTCTTACTGCCACCAAATGACATACCACTGTTATTTAGCTATTTTTGTTAAAAGCATTTTCTGTTTAGTTTTAGCCTTTCCCTGGCTGTTTCAGCATGTTACCATCTCGTGTTTGAACGACAGACAGGTGCAGAGGAGATACCCTCATCAAACATTTTATTTTCTGAAAACAGAGAAGTCATTTTAGACTCAGATAATCTGGGGTCTAACTGGGGACTGTGTGCTGAGGATTTAATGACAGAAGTGCAGCTGAACTGGTTCCATCGGCTCACAGGCCAAAGTATTTGTCAGCTTATCAATTTAAGCAAAGGAAACCCGTAGGAGGAAGAATTCCTGGAGTTAAGTAATTTCGTGTTATAGGGAAGAGTGTTATCAGGTACATATACACTCTAGCCTTTTTTTTTTCTGAGCCTCATAGCATGTTTGCTGGAAACTGGAGCAGTACAGAGCTGTCCTGGCCAGTGACCATCCCAGTAGTCAGCGTAGAGCACAAGCAGCATAAAGTTGTTTCCTACACAGGGCTAAATCCTTGCTAACTGTTTGAACTAGGCAAAAAGCTATTGTATGTTGGAGTCATGCACAGCAGCTGCACCACAGATTGCAGATTTCACTAGCATTGTATGCAAATATTAATGATCACGTTTTCTTTCTTGCGAATGTGTGTTTTCTTTTGTTTGTTACTGGAACAGGCTGAGAGACGGAATGGCTTCTCAGACTTTTCAGGTATGTGTTTAATAGCATTGCCTAATGGTAGTGAAACTATCAAGCCTATGCATGCTTGGACAAAAAGGCATCTGGAAGCGGGTGAACTCAACTCAGAAGGGCAGTACCTGCCACTCTTCAAATGCTGGGTGAACAGGCCTGCTCAGATCTCTACTCCGTTTCATAATTGTTTTCTGGGGAATGCTCTTTCAAGTTAAAAGCTTTCTAATTACAACACTTACAAGCAACACACTTTCTTGTCTTACAGGGAGAATATGGCTGCTGTGATTTTTACTGTCCGTCAGATTTATGGCATTGATTGAGGCAAACTTCAATAGCGGGTGATCAAACATTAGCTCATGCAAATTGTCAGTTATTTCTGGAGTGCTGTTTCATCATTAGTGAAGGGACAATCCATCTGATTAGTTCCAGCTCTGAGCTCTCGTTCATAGGTCAAGATGCTTGAGAGTCCAAAAAATAAGTGCGTTGTTATCTTTTTGACAGGGTGACGGTTGCTTGCGCCACTCTAGCCAATGGGACTTCACATTCTGGAAATTATTTTATGTGATACCTTTACCTTGTTCAACAGAATTAAGTCAGTATAATTTACTTACTTTGCCTGACAAGTACATGCTTATTTTACAGTATGGTGTTATAAGAAAGTGTTAAGTGTACCACAAAACACAGTGACAAAAATTTCTTGAGACTAATTCATTCTTGCAGTTGTTTTTGTCATGTTTTAAAGACAGCTGAAGTCTTAAATCCAGTCAAGAGTGCAACAGTCATGGAAAATGCTGATTTCAGGTTCTGTGACTTCCTAGATTTCAAGCACCAGAGAATGTAGAGAGAGACGTGTCTGCTTTGGCCCTCTATCAAAGTGAGGTGGAATCCCAGTCTATAACCTGATTTTCAGTGCAGATTATATTTTACTGTGCCTGGGGAGAGGAGACTGAGGCTAAATTAAATACTTCCCATATGCAGATAAGATTTCAAACAAGGGTTGAATCTGTGTTGTGTATCCTTTTCTGTTCTAACTCAAGATCATCTGTAAATATAAGGAGTATAGTGAAACTATTCCACAAATTGCATTTATTAATTTTGTAATTAACGAAGGAATTCATTACAACTTTGTGCAGAAGTACTTCCTTGTTCTTCACTGTAAAGATAAAAATAAAATACTTTAAACTCCAGATTTGTGACATTACGCCCTCTGACAGATGCTACACAATACCTAATGCAGTGTTGTTTTGCAACAGATAGAGAAAACTGGAAACTTGTATTTTACTTGTGGATAAGTTTATTTAAACATTTGCAAATTAGTAAACAGTAAATTATTTCTTTCTATGCACATGCATTTGTTGTTAATATACATAGCATTGTCAAGTCTACAGTACAGTAATTAAGAATTTTAAGCAGCATGATGCTGAAGAATTTTCTAGAAACAATGTCCGACCCTTCTTTGATTGCACTGTGAGGTTTCTTTGATATACTTAATTATAAGTAGTGCTTGTTTTTCGTTAAGTTAAAAAGCAACAGTTTCAAAGTGTGCTCAATAGAAAGGAATTCTCAAAAGGAAATATCCATTAAAAAACAGAGATAGAAATAGCAGGCAGCCTCCTGAGTGATTTTTATGAAAAGTCTAGTTTAAAAGCAAGGAAGTCAGAACTTTACCATGTGTAGTTACTACTGAAGTAGAAAAATGTGCATGGAACATGAGGGGGGTTTATCCTTTGTTTTTTAAAAAACCCTGTCATGACCCTTTGAACCTTGGCTAACCTTGGTTAAATTCTTACTTATCTATTTTACAGTTCCAAATACTAGCAGATAAAAAGGATGGAGAGCCTTGCTGAATTTGGTCCACAGCTTGAGGCAAAACTTCTTAACTATTTAAAAAGTTGAGGTTAAAAAAAAATCTCTTCTTTAAATTGGTTTCACAATCTTCATTGACAAATAGTTCTGTTAGGGAAGAGGAAAGAAACATTTCAGGTAAAAAGTTGCACACAAAATACTTCAGTGTAGTTTTGTAAAAGACATTTGAGAGATTAAAATGGATCAGAAGGTATCCAGGGTATGGTAATTTCAGTTAAAATACAGTAAAATGAGCAAAATATTTCAGATTAAAGTAGATTGAAATCCAGACTCTAGACTATCTATTAACTATTTTTAATTGTGTAGGTTATTAACATTTCTAAAGCACTCATTTGTTGCATCTTTAGTTAATTGGTAGTTTTAACATATATTTTTATTGTTTCTCAATAAAATTCAGTTGAAATTGTTTAGCTATAAGGATATAATAGCTATCTCCCTGCTAAATTTGAGTTGGTAGGATCTCCTGAGTAAGGAGAGTATCCTGTTTATTAATCATATATAAGCTACCTTCAAACCACAGCCGAAGAACAGTAACATTTAAAAATTCTTACCGGCAATGAATAGAGGAGTACTGCCACAAACAAGAATAAAACCAGCAAGATGATAAGGCCTATAAAGAGCCACTTAAACCTGCGCCACACAATAAATTTCATTGTCTTGCAGGGATTTGTAAACCAAAGGAAGGAAGTATCTGGTCGGCTGCATTTTGAAAGAAACAAATATTACTCATACTATAAAAACAAGGAATACTTAAGAGTGAGAGTATAATGCACTAAAATACTGGTTCAGAGGGTGAAGAAAACACAGATAGTTTTGTAATGTAAGATAGCAGTTTTAGTAAACATGTGCTATTAATACTGAAACCACCTTGCAAGCCTTATGCTTGCAGAAGGAAACAAGACTGACTTCTATAAATAAAACTTTGCAAAGGATAATTGATGCCTCATAGATCCTTTACTGTATGCAGATTTTGTCAGGAACATCATAGTAGCTAGATATTATATGCTTCTCAAGCTAGTGAGAGAAAATATCATACTTTGGTAGATCTAGTTTGGGGTTCATGTTGGGTTCGTCTCTCCCTTTGCCAGCTGGCCTTTCCTCAGCTTCTTTTTCATTGACAACTTCCAACGTCATTTCAACTTTACCCTTCAGAAAACACGTGGCAAGAGACAGGCATCTTATTAAAACAGCACTAGTAGTACTTCTTTGGTAAACACAAAGCAGAGTTTGGGATCAGCTCAGTGTGTACGTCTGTGTTTTCCATTTCCTTCTCAATATATACTTATTTCTGCATTATGAAAATGTCACAAAACAGCATCGGACAATGAAAAACAGAAAAATAATACAGTATGTAAAATGGTTCTGCTAGTTCATTTGTAGTTCTAAGTTATACACTTTTTTTTTCCAATTTAGCAAAACAAAACCAGTTCTTTTCTTTCAAGTGCAAAACAAACACAATTCTTCTTTTCTTTCAAGAACAATCCAAAGACTACATCTTTCCCAAATGAATAAGCATCTCATTTTTTATGTTGCTGGGGCTGACAAATATTTCAGACTATTTTTCCCCATTTATTAAATTCCAGTAATAAAGTTTAGAGGTAAAAACATAGAACAGGTTGAAATGCTTCAGGTATTCTGATTGTCCTCAGAATTATGAAGCTAGTCTGCGTTCTTGGTATATGTATCATATTTGCTGTGTACAAAAATACTTCAGATTTAAACCTTTTCCCTTAGTGTTTAATTTAGGACATCTTGTGTTTCTCTTAAGCAGTAACATGATAAATTAATTCACAGAATAACTCTATTGTCTACTTCGGCAAGACAACATGACTCAATCTGCTGCAAGTATTAGAGGGTTCAGAAGTAAATTCAAGTATTAAACTCACTTTGAAACACAAAATTGTTGATGGAGAAGAATTCCTGAACTTGTGCATGGAATGTTCCATTTATTCCTCCTCTGTCTATCCACTGAAAGCTAACAGCTAAGTGTGCAACTCTTTGCAGTATTTCTTTATAACTTGAAAAGCAAGGTGAGCATGTTTCAAGTACTTTTTAAAGAAGTAATAATCATACCGCTAAAATACGGGAGCCATCCTTTTCGACATAACATGGCCACCATCCTTTCATGGATTTCTGTTCAAAGAGAGAGGTGGTCCTGGGAGCCTTCTGGGAACTGTCTGCCTTGTATTCTGGAATCATGTCTAAATTGCACTTCTCTGGAACTTTTGCGGGAATGATTGTTTTATGTAAATCAAGTTCCACAAAGCCTAGCAAATGGATAAAAAAAAAATAAACACTGCATGATACAACCAACAATACAGAACAGTGGTTTAACATCAACCTTTCCTATCTGTAAACATGTTCTACAGGAAAAACAATCAACATACACAGTACATTCTTGTTTGTCTAAGAATGTTGTGAGACAGGAAAGTGGGATGCATCAGGCTGTGTTTAAGCCCATCTTGCTGGTGTAGAAAGGGCTAGCATTGATAAATTTGACTTAGCATGCTCTCTTCACCCTTTTATAATGCAAGATCACTTGATTTTTAAGAGGTTGGGTTTTTTTTCTGCGCACACCTAAACAGAAGGTAACCAAATACAGCAGTGTAATTCTAATGTAATTTCTGATAATTAAATGTACGATTTAGGTAACTTTACTAATGGTTATAAATCAATTATTTGTTTTCAGGTTTTGAGGCTTATATGGTTTATATGTAAGCTGAAGACTTTGGAATTGCCAATACAGGGCACAGAATCTTCTGCAGAGCAGTATCTCTATATGAGATTAACAATGGTGCGAAGAAGAATTAATAGTGATGTGGATTGCTTAACCTAAATTACAGCCTTATGTCAACACTCCTACTTAAAACTGAAGTACTCTGGTTTTAAGTAGTTTTACTTAAAAAAAGAAGTAAGGTAAGTTTTCGTTTACATTATGATTTTCACTTTGTGACAAGGCTTACCTGAATGAAAAGCATCTTGATTTACCTGCAAGTAAGCCTTTACTGAGTGAATAATCATAGTACAGTGACACTGCACTATGTGGGAAAGCAGGAGTGTATTTGCATACTTAGTGGCTCACTTTGTAAACACAATCCTTATGCGGTAATTTAAAATTGTTTGGTTTTATCTCTTACTTTTAGACAACAATAATTCTTTTCTTAAAAGTCTTACCCAGATAGTCATCCAAGGAGAACTTGTCATTATCCCATATTTGAATGATCAGTTTGGGTGGGATTCTGAATTCTGTCTTGTCAAGACTCCAAAAATGTTCCTAAAATTTTAAAAAACAAAACCCAAGCACCTTTTTAAGTCACTTATGAAAATTCAAAGCTGTGGTCTGTTAGTACTTGTGAATTCTTAGGTTGGTGGAAGTATTAAGGATCTAATCTTGCCCCTGCTGAGAGGACACTGCTGTTGATGCCAGCGTGTGCAAAATCCAACCTTCACAACGGCAGTCTGAGAAAAGCATGCAGAACTGAGCCAAACTATCTCCTTCAACATGTAGCTACAAAATTACCAGACTAATTACAATTTGTATTCTAAATATTGAAATCTTTAGAAATACTTACCTTTTTAGAAACTACACAGAGTTGCTCTGCTGGGAGATAGTCAAAAGGAAAAACAAATCTCCAGTTAAAGTTCCCTTCACCATCCAATGATCGGTAGTGAACATCTGTTTTCTGCTTATTTTCTTCATTACCAGGCATCCATCTGAAAATGTGATGAGAGAAATGTGTCTGCTGTTTGCAGTGGGACTACAGTGGTACTTGTTTGTACTGTAACTGTGTCATTAAGTGACTACAAACAAGCTGTAAGAGTTGCTCACAGAGGACTGCAGAATCTTTCACATGCTTTCTCAGTTTAGTTCCAAATTGGCACTGTAGATAGGAACACCTGAACTGAATTTCTGGTCTTCTAAAATCAGTACTGTATCAGTGGTGAGTTGTTAGTAATTTTCTTTATTTTTCAGGAGAAATTAGACCAATAGCCTAGTAGTATATTTCTATGATTTCTATTGAATTTTTTATATTAAGACTAGGAAACGTACAAATGTAAGTATCCAGGTTATGCAGCAACAAAGCTAACACACTATCTTTTCAGTTGCTTCTCAACTCAACAGATGAACTTCTGGGATCCTTCACTGCATGTGAACTGGTCATGCTTTATCTAATAGTACGTCTGTATTTTCTGATGTTAGCACTATTTCAGAGGCTGTGGCGTGCCTTGACTTGGCTGAACTTCTTTAGAAACCATGGTCTGGGCATTTGCAGAACATGCTGAATGTCATTCATTTCTAAGTGTTACATGACAGAGTGCTCCTACCCTTTCACATAAATGTCACTCATTTCTTCTCCCGTGATGCTCTTTTCATCCATAAGGACATCTTTGGTGTTCCAGACAATCACCCGCAAGATATACCTAAGAAAGAAGATGTTTGGGGAAAGAGAGTTGAATTGCCTTTGTCAGGGCTGCCAGATGGTGTGCAGTATAAGCAGATACTCACTTCTTGGCTTTTCGGGGAGTGATGTTGAAGGGAGGGCCTGGAGGTCCTAAGCTTTTGGGGAAAACATCGACCCACATCTGGAGCTTTCCCTGTAGCAGTGGAGAAGATAGATAAGGGATTGTTTGTTGCATAGGGGTTTGTCATGCTAATTCCATGGAACTGCCTATTGACAGGCTTAGTACTAATTTTAGTTATAGAACAGTGCTCACACAGGTTACCCATGTCAGAACTTCTACGGACTTCAGGTAGGAGGAAACCAAATCTCTCATGTTATTTAAGCTTCTTCAACTGAACGATGCCAATGGTAGGAATGCTAATTCCTGGTGAATTCAGTGCAAGTTAGGTGCCTACGTAGTTCTCACTCTGTAGGTCCCAGTTTCTGTTCTGTCTGAGGTGATATTAAGTTATACACGTGGCTGATAGTTTGCAGCTGGTAGCTTACCCAATGTAGATGTTCAGTCCCTTTAAACAGAGTTTGAAGTAAGGCAACCACTGGAGATTTTAAGCTGCATTTCAAATGCAAGCCCCTTTATTTTTGCAGATAAGTTTGCCAGTTGCTGGAGAAACTTTCTTAGAAAAACAACCACTGTTGAGCTAGTAAAGGCTAAAAAACAAATGTTAGCTTTTCTTCCTCTCTAACAGAGAAATACAATATAAGACTTTTGTGCTTAAACTAGCATCTCTGGACCTCGTAGAGAAATGACAAATTTGGTCTCATTTGTTGAATGTAGTTATTACAAGAAACTCTTGTGCCAGGCTGTCTCCTGGTTATTTCAGTTACAAAATAATAAATTTTTCCCAATTTCTACTTTGTCAGCTCTTACGTTATTTGGGGGTCTTAATGGCACAATACAACTGCATTTTGTTGTTTCTAGAAAACTTGCTTTACCAGTCAAGTAACACTTATTTGCAGTAGCCCTACTTCCCCTGGGTGATTCCACTCTATTGACAACATGATATAAATGCAGGAACACTCCCATTTCTGCATTCAAGAATCCAGAAGTAAACCAGTTCAAAATACCTGGGAGATGTTGGGCTGAAAGGTGCTATATAAGGTCCTTGTCTCCACATGTTCAGGTACCAAACCCTGGGTTCTGAGGATATAAAGAGCTAGCCGCTCTTCACCTGGACCAAGATGCTGATGCAAAATTTTGTTAGCTTCTGAAATAAAGTAAATGGGCAAAGAAGAGGGGCTCATGAACCAGAATTTGCATTTGAACTTTTCTAAACATTTTAAATTAGATATTTAAAATTGAGCAGAAAGCTATGTTCAATGTTAAAAAAAATCAAAGATTTTTTTTACTATTCCATAAATAGCTGAAAAGTTTTATATTTGTATCCATATGAATTAAAGACAGAAATATAAAATAAGTGAATATGCTCACCAGCTTCCTCCAAAGTATAGTCTTGTCCTCCATAGTTGATCTTTTTACCATTCTCAGAGAGAATAGGAGGAGCATAGCCTTTAAACCTGGCTACATTTTGCAGTAACTGGGTTGGTTTCAGTTGATCACGCCAGGTATTCACCCCTGAGCTTTTAGGAAAGAAAACACATCCTAAAATTATTCACCATTCAGAGCAATTACACACCATGTAAAGTGTATTTATTAAATTAATTCAGAAAGGGCAGCACTGTAACTGCCTAGTTTGAGGCCACTTGAGTTTGATACAGTGGCATAATTTTGTACCAGCGCAATTACCTTCCAAGACCAAGTGGGTTTTTTTGTTTATATATCAAAAAAATTTATGCTAACAGATACTTATATGTTTATTTCCGTAAGTAAGACAGAAAATTCTATAAAGGTAATATCAAAAAAGTTTGACATCATGGCTTTCAGTCAAGGTTCTTCTGAAAACTTTGCAGCTTAACGTGGAATTCAGATGGTAAGACTCAGCGCAATAAAGACCCATGAGAAGCCATAACATTGTTTTTTTAACCATATAATTAAGATAAAGGAAGCCCAAGTTTCTTTTAGAGACCGAGTACTAGACTGTACAGATAAAAATTTTCAATAGACAAAATGACTTACATGCAGTACTGCTGTGGGATGCCACAGTGAGATCCGTAACGAGAGAGGAATCTGTTCTCAAGATCAATTATAGTTTCGCCCACTTTTTCATCACGGGTCAATGTGTCATAGTCATAGACTGAAATTTTCAGATCCTTTTCTTGAGGCAAGAAACAGCTGAGTTCATACATTCTAAACATAAAAATATCTGGTTAGTGCCATTGCTCTTTTGAGCAATACTTTCCATTTTTTAAAACTGAATCCTTTCACTTTTTAGTTTATTTTTTAAGGAAAAGTCTTTACAAGATATTGAAGGGAAGTTTCCATTGCTGAGGTATCTAACAGTAGTTATTGCTCTTGCTCCAATTTCTGTTTGCACTCTCCATAATACCGTTTGTACTCGTATGGATATTACAACCTTCCTTTCTGCATCATGCATTACTTAGGTGTTTTCTGTGCAGCAGCTTGAGTTGGGACTGATAAGGAAACTAGTGTGGCTGTGCCAGACACCGTAAAAAGGATGCTTGTTTGATCCATTGTTTATGATTAGAAATATTTATTTTTTTTACCACATACAAACATAATTGAAGCCTTAAAATAAATCGGCCAAAGGTTTAGCTTCTATGACTAGAAGGGATTATTCTGTCATCTCTGTGTCCTACATAAAATAGACTGTAGAGTTTTCTCAAATTAATTCGCTGAATTTACTTTCAAGATATGCAGCCTCGTGTTTTCCACTGCTGCCAAATCCATTACCTTTAAGGTAAAGTATTCCATGATTAATTATTCTGTACATCTTTTTGTTTGTTTTATTTTTACTTTTAAACTTTGACTTCCAGAATCACTCTGGAAAAACCTGGAATTTTGAAGGTACTTTGTACCTGTAATCAAGTCTTTTTGCTGTCTATTTCTTTGAATAATATGAACAATTGAAATCCTGTAGCACATCATTGCAAAGTATGCCTTCCAAACTCTTTGTAATCATTCTAGTCCTCCTTCCCTAACTTCCTAATTTATCAAAATCCTCCTTTAACTCTGGACACCAAACTAGAATTTCATTAGTAATTATAAATATTATGTAATCTCTCCATTCTTGATTAGTATTTTCCTATTAATTTATTTCAAAGATGTTATTACTCTTTGAAGAAAATACCAGTGTACTGGGAACACATGTGAAGCTGATTACTCATTGTGACATCCAAGTAGTTTTCAGATTTAAAACTTTTCCATATTCTATAAGCATATTTTGTTATTCTTGCATGCATGACACAGGGCAGTTTTAAGATTTATATGTTGTTTGACTTCGAGCACATGATACAGAAAATCTATAGACTAGCCAAACACCTTTGTGTACGTTGACTGCCATATGCAACTTTATTCACAAGGAACTGTCAGCATAGAATAAAGCACTGGATATTTAAATAAAATGGAAACAAGAAACACTAGGAAAACATTCTAAAATAAAATAAAATGAAAATACAGAACAGTTTGTTACCTGCCAAAAATTGGGTTGAGTGTATTAGGAACATAATTATCTCTGTCTTCAATTACTTTTTTACTTAAGGATATTTTTATATAAGGATCGCACTATATAAAATAAGAAAAAAATGTTAAGAAATAGTTAGCAAGAATAACATATTCTACAGCTACATTAGCTCACAGATGTTCCAAAAGCAAAAAGCCTTACCAGCCCATTATTATCCTGGGGTTGAAGCTGCAAAGCTCGAATAATATAAATTCGCACAATACACTCCTGAGGCCCACTGTCTGGTAGCTCACGGAACTGGCGAGGAGGAGGTGGAATAGAGGGATCATCTGGTAATGCATAGATTTTAAAGGATCCCTAAAAAATAATATAAAGATTCAGTAAAGGTACATGTAGAAAAGTCACTCTGTTATGTTTGTTTTTTCTTATTTATCCTAAACTTACACAGTCTGTTTTCTATAGGAATAGCAAATACATAGCCTGATCCACTGTCACTTTGAAGCCTTTTATTTTACTTCAGTGGATTTTGGATAAGACTTACTACAAAGGCAAGATTTCAACTCAATTTCTCAATTTGCTCCAGCTGAGCACATAAACTCATATTTGTTTCCCTCTCCAAAAGCTTCAGTTAACATCTGGATTTTTTGAGGTTTTGGTTTAGGATTTTAATTGTGTATTTTTACATACCATATTAACATTGTTTTAAACTTTAAAAATCATAGAGAGACTCATAGAAACAATACAAAATACGTTTTCCAAATTCATTCTAAAAATATACTTTGCTCAGAATATCCGCAGGTGAAACTTCAGCCCTATTCAGGAGGTTATCTGGGAAAGTTTTATTCCACAGATACCATGGAAGGTCTCATTAACAGGAATTTTTAAATTAGCATGTATCCTATTTACTGGGAGCAATGTGTAGCTGTACCTTCCTTGAAAAAGAAGGGCCTGTAGCTAACTAGTTACAAGCATCTGTTCCCCCTGTCAACACATGCATCCATATTTAAGGTGAAATGTTTGCATGTGGACTTAATTAAATGGTACCTACTTACATAGAAAATATTGCATCTAGCATTTGGTTGTTGCCCGTTATTTAAAATTTACCTTGAATTCCCCAACTACTGATGGATCATTACTGTCCTCAGATCTGCCTCTGTATAGTTTAAATGTATCACAGAAGTCTGTTAAGCTATTAAATTCAGGCACTTTTTCCAATTCACAGTCGTACACCTTAAATAAAGAAAAGAAAAATTAGAAAAGTGCAGTTTAGAAATTATCATACATACCAGCTCCACCATAGTGGCATTGTAAAGTGTATTCTATGGTTGATGGAATATGATAAGCACCAAAGCATTTGAAAATATTTTAATTTTACATCAAAGTGGAAGTAAATGCAAGGTTTGGAGAATGTGCCATCAAACTTCATTTAGATCTTGTTTAAAACAGAGTAAATAGCATTTCACAAGCTCATTTTTACTTTCTTCATTAGGTGTATTAAATGAGAAATGAAAGTGGCCTGGCTTCAACTTTTAACCAACAGACAGTAAAAGTACTGACCCTCTGTGTTCAAACTTCCTCAATGTGTATGTTTACTTAGGGTACGCCTGGCAGCCAAGGAAGTCAAGAATAAAATTCCATTTGACTGAAGGTTTGACTGAATTCTTAATACATCTTTTTGTACATGTAGTTGAGTAGAAAAGAAGCAAAGATGTCTTCTTAAAATCTTCATTTCTTAAAATCTTCATTTCACCACATCAATTAGTAGTGGACCTTTACAGGAGATCCTGTACAGCTGAATTTTGAAGAGCACTTAAAAAAACAAAGGGCACAACTCTCACCAGGTTTTGGGCCTATAAACATTGAGAGACATTAATTTTATTTTATCCTGAACAATACCTTTAAAGTGTCATAGCCTTTTTTAATATACTGTCCACATTTTTCGTGTTCTCCTATAGAAGCATAAAATTTGCTCCACCAGTCAACGATTTCTTCCTCCTTCAAGAAAAGCAAATTAAACAAATCTTTTATTGGGAGATAAAGCCTCTTTTATATCATGCTGCACAGCAAAAACAATAAAAAATCAAGCATACTAAAAGACAGTATACCCTAAAAGTTATTATTAACTAAGTAATATTAAAGGTTCATCTGAAAGAGAATTACAATATAAATATTAGGACATAAAAGATGGAATTTCTCTTAACTTAGGTTGAGTTATCTAGTGTATAATCCAGCTATGTTGCTAGTCAACAGCCAACCATGTCCAAGCAAGTAATTAGTTACTGGTATCTAGCTATGTATGTCAAAGGACTGATTTCTGAAGGTGTGTGTATTTCTCTCCTCCACCTTCTGGCAGTGCAGCACAGTGCAGCCACCTGCGTTCTAGATTATTTAAGCCAGAGGTAGTGAATATACGCTTAGCTGGCACAGTCACTGTTTCAGCTGTTAAAAAAACCCACCATCACACCTGGTATTCATTACAGGAATTTCATGACTGTAAAAACTACAGTGAACATGTTGAAAACTTTTTCCTGAGGGATAAATGTGCTAGTTTGCTATTCAGAATTCCCATTTATTTCAAAACCGTTGCCATATAATAACACCAGGACCGACGTAACTGCTTTATGAACACATCGTTCCATTAAAACCAATGGAGGTTGTCTGTATACGGACAGAACTTCACAGCTGGAGATCTACCCCAACGTTTAACAAATGCAGTTGAAAAGGAGAAGCAGTGAGACAGTATTTCTGTGGGTTTTATTAATATTTGTATTTATTTAAGTCTGATAATTGCTTTGCTCAACAGAGTGCTATTTTCTATATTTATCCATAGGGACTGCATAATAAAATAATTTGCCCCATATTTCAGTTGGTAGAGGATAGTATTGATTTGCTACAAAAAATAGTGTTTATTCATTGTGTAAATTACAAAAAAAAATCTTTACGATTCTTTGGATGTACAGAGGCTCTTAAAGTATTATACAAATCATTAAGTGCAAGGGTTTTTTTAATATCTAGGGGTTATTATTAAGTGCAAGGGTTTTTTTAATATCTAGGGGTTATTATTTCAGTCTTGCATATGTTTCCTAAATTTACCATTTTACAATTGATTGTAGGTTTTATGTCAAACACTTTCAGAGATTACTGTTCTCATCCACACGCTTAAAATGCTAACTTAGGAGGCAGTTTTGATTTTCAATTGGAGATTACATTTACAAGAAAGCAATGTGTAGATTTTTGAAAGTGGTATACTTTACCTTTTCCGTAAGCTGCTCGTGAGGTTCAATTCATAAGAAAAGAGCAAAATAAAAACAATGGTAAGGATATGATTTGTAGTATTTTATACAGTTAAAACAGGTTTTAAATGTTTATGGGTTTGTGTATAGTATGCATGTAAGTAAGTTCCTAACATCAATAATTTATAGTTTTGAAGAACATTCAGACATTATGTGCCTATCTTTTTTTGTTGCTGTCTGTGTATTCTAGATATTAAACTGGAGCATGTATCTAAAAATCTTTAAAAGGAAGTTTTCAGGACTGTAAGAAATTATCCTGTGCTTTGTTCTTCACAAAGCAAAACTATCAGAAACTTTATTTTCTTATTATATCATGACAGTGTTACACACTGCTCTGCTATTTATTGACTGCTGCAGCAGCATCATTCCCTGCCCTCAGCTGTGGTCACAGGGAGTACAGGATCTAATTTACTTCAGGTGAAAAACGTTTTTAAGAGCACTTAAAAACTGCATCTGTTCCAGAGATTTTTTTTTCTAAACAGATTCTTCTCTTTTCACATACATAAAATTCAAGTGATTATTTCCCCCTTTTTGAATATTTTAATATTGCTTTATAAAGCAATTTGCTGATGCTCAACAGCCTTTTCCCTTTTCCTTCTGCTACTGTTTTGGTTTTTTTTAATTGTTTACGGGATGTGCATTTTCACAAGTCTGAAAATGAATTATAAAATACAGTAACAGCAAGCATATATGTCTACAGATTCATCTGTGTAAGTGGAATAATGGTCTGCACAATCCAAAATGCTTCACCTGTTAATCACAGATACTGTAATTATGACCGAAGAGCCCATTAAAAGCAAGCATCATGTATCCCATTGGGAAACCATGATTAGCCAGTGTGATTTGCCATTTTGTTTATGTATTACACCTCATGTTTTAATTTAAAGGCATCATCCCTACTTTTTTGTGCAAAGCAGAAGAAATATGCAAAACATTTTATGAATACAAGCCAACTGCATCAATAGGTCAGGACATCACTCTGGTATATCATACTCATTACTCCCATTTCTAAGTAACTATCTTGCTGGCATGTTCAGGTCTACTGTATTTTATTCTTGTCTAGCTTTATATCAGAAATACAGCATATTTTTTCAGATTTGTACAGAACTGTTAGGTTTTCTGAAGGCAATTGGAGTGAGATTTATTCTCAGAAACCATATAATTAGTGATTTGCAAAACTTACTGGCAGAATTCATGAGGTAATTTTGAATATTTTGCCATGTTTAAATTTGACTTTATTAAAACTTTGGTTTGTAATGTTGACAACATGAAGAGCAGCTTGCAAAATTATGGGATAATAAATTAAACTTCCAATTTAAAGCCTTGTCACAAAATCTATTGTGTAGAACTGAATCTTTCATCAAAGCAAAAGCCGGAAGAGTTTAAATTAGTGGCTTTTGCTTTGTGATTTGTTGTTTTTTTGACATACCTTCAAATGTCCCTTCAAATAATGCAGTTGGTAGCTTTGGGAAGAGGAGGATAAGAAAAAAAAATAAACAAAACCTCAAGATCTACTATAAAAATTCCCAAAGCAAATAACGAGTCTTCAATATTAGGATGTTATTGTTTCTAAAACTGGTAAGCAGGCTATGCTCAGAGAATGCCAAAACACAGAATAAAATACTGTATAATAAATTTGAGATTTTGGAGTGAAATATTCACATGGTAAAGATTATTTATTAGTCACTGTCCTCTTTTTTTTTTTTTAACATACCTTGTGACTTCACTGTAGATTGCTATACATGAAGTTTTAGAGACACTAACACTGAATTTTTGAAATTTCAGAGAGACAGTGGCTCTCTACATAAGTCAGACTTAGAATTTTATGTATTGTAGATTTACTTTATTCTCCAGAACACAGAATTTTAAACAAAGTTTATATGCTAATAGTGTTGTTAAATAATACCTGTTGATTTTTATGCTTTTAGTACATAGATGCCAAACAAGCTGACACACAAAAAAGGTTCTTAATAGTTCATTCATATTGTACACACGTAGTAAGACTCTCGAAAGGAGGATACCTTAATATTTTTAAGTAATCATACTAGACTTATGAGCATCATCTCCTCCAAAATCTCTCTGTGGAATAATTGCCAAGAGAAGCCTCATGGCCGCATCACATTAACATTCTTCCCCCATCCGATCCCATTTACTCGGTACATACATACATGCACTGTTGTTGGAGAAGCCATTTTGCTGAGTGCTGTTGACATACTGCTTAAACACTGGAAATTGGAATGTAATTGATGAAATTTTGGCATTGTGTGTCCTCAGGGTGTTTGTACATCACTTAACGCTTTCCACAGTTGTACTCATTTCAATTTGAATTGTTTTGAATATTCTTTCCTCTCTCATACAGATGCTATCACTGTATCTAGTGTTATCATATATGGCTTAGGTGATTTCAAACTTTAAAAGAAATTGGGTTTCACCTTATGCAGCATTTAAAATTCTCCCTCTTATAGTTGAAATCATCTACACAAGTTCAATCAATTTTGCCAGTGATTTCAGCATGTTAAGTTTTCTTTATTTTTTAAATATCTTTTCTACGTTTTTTAAAGAAAATAAAAATTCTCTGTACCAGCTATAAAGCATTTATATTACAATGGAAGGCCTAATTCACATAAAAGTTAGAGGCTGTTCTAAATGACATATTAAAGGCAATTTACATGTATAATGAAGGTAAATACAAGAACACAGTCTACAAATTAGAGTCTGAATATCATGACACTGAAATACAGAAGAGGAAATGAAGGACAATGCACCCAATAACATACTGAAATAGCAGTGAGAGTTCAAAAGTTTAAATTTAGTTAGCATTTACTTCAGGACCTCGGTAACAAAATAAAAAAGTCTGCATTTTTAAAAAAAAAACAAAGTTGTGGATTAAGAGCCTGCAAAATTACTCTATAAAAGCATAACTTTTGTGCTTCTTTTAGAATAATGGGCCATCAGAAATTTATGAAACACCTTCTAGGTAAGGAGAACGTCTTGCAGTCCTGAAATAACTGAAAAATTTTCCTTGAAAATGTACTGTCTGGAATTTTTCTTCCCTCCTGTTTCAATTCAAGAGTAAAAGTCTGCAAGCTGAATTATTTGTTACCTGGAAAGTAAAATTGTATTGTAGTGGTCCTGACAGAATCAGAGCAGTAGAGAGATTCACAAGGCACAACAGAAAAGGAAAGAAAAGAAGTGTTAGTGCAGAAAAAAATTGTTTCAGTGGTTTTCAGTCTCATGGTAAGAGAAGCAAAGCCACAACTATGATAAAACGAACGGCTGAAGGTCTGTGTTACTACAGCTTTGATTCTGTACCCATCAAAGCATACACCTACTTGTAGCTCCTCTATTTAGAACCATCTGTGCAAGATCAGGCTGCACTAAAGCATCACCAATAACAACTGGATAATGTCCTATCATATCTGTCTTTTAGTAGCTATTGGACAAGTGCATTCATTATTAAGCTTCTAGGTGAACATTACCATGCACAAAAAGCTATAATTTGATGTTTACTATATGATAACAGAAGTTAAAATATTTCCTTTGCTTTCCTGTCACAAAGTAACTTCATTCCATCTGGCTTTCCAGAAGGCTGCATATGTTTCTGGCCATTTTGCTCTCTAGATAGTTTCTCAGAAATCACAGATCTGAAGAAGAAAGTCAAGCATCAAATTTCACAGATTACCTGAGCTGCTAGCAGTGGCTGTGTGTCTTCCATTTCTATTATCGTATCCCGGCAAGGTGCAGCAGACAGTAGACTAACTGTAAACCAAAGATTTTATTAAGGCAACATCGTGAAGGAAAAAATATCTTATCAAACTTATTAATCAGATTTGAGACCTAAACAGTTAGATGTAAGATAATTAATTGGCTGAATGTTTGATCCTCTAAAAGCAATGACTTGCCTTTTTTGCTAAAAATAGATAATATATTTTTGTGTAGGATACACAAACTTTTCTCAAATATACAGAATTAAAAAAAAAGAGTAAAACTTTGAAAAATTGTAGAGGAAAACGTTAGCATTCTGTTCAGAGCATTCTTGCTGGAATGCTGGATCATTACGTTGGTACTTTGTGCAGGGGTAATCTGCATGTGGTTAAATTGCAAGCTGATACTAAAGAGGAACTTCAGGGAGCCATCACACTAAGTCTGAGAGTGAATTTGCCTTTGCACTGTGTCCTCTTATGCTCCACAGTATATTGCACTAATTAATAATCTGAGTTAGACAATTTTTTCTTTCAGATCACATTATGTCCAAATAAGGACAAAACACAAGACAGTTACTCATCTCTACAGTATGCAGAGTAAACACTGAAGAAATTATTCTAGCATCTCATAAGAAAAAAGAATTTTTCATTTTCCAGCTGTTTACCTTTCATTTGTGGTGCGATGTCTTCTTTAGTAGTGTAGGGGTCACAGCGAAAGCTTTCCAGTAAATCAATAGTACACTGTCCCACGATGGGCTTCCGTCCAAAAGGTCTGTGGTCTACTACTTTAATGACAAGAGAGGGAGTGTATAACTCCTCTTTTGGCAAAAGCTAAAAATGAAAGGTTAAAATTTGTTTATTCTGCAAACAGAAGGAAAATTAAGAATAAACATTTTCCCCTCCTCTGCTAAATTAAAGCTGTTAATTAATTTATTTATTATTGCACTACTCTGTTCTCTGGCTGCAGGGGAATGAAAATTTCTAACCTTATATTGTGATTCAATAGAAATCAGTAAAAATAATTTTAATTGCCCCAAATCTTGAATTTCTTGACTCTTGCAGAGTTCCCATCTTAGCAGTAGGAAAGCAGCCACACATCTATGTCTTTTCAAATAAATATATATACACTGCACTGGATTGTGCATATAAAATCATATAATATATCAATGACTGTAGAGATCTTTATCGGAATTTTCAGGCTCAGTAAACTGTTTAATTTAAAAAGGGATATGCAAGCTCTTCTGTTCATTCTCGCATAACAAATCCTTGACCTTTAAAAGAATGGGATAATTGATTTTTCTACAGATAGTTGATATATAGTGTTTTGCAACGTACAACTTCCATGAAGAGAACAGAAGATGGAAAATTTGGTGTCTTTTTGAGGTTTTTGATCACCACAGATTCCACCATTTGACCCCCACATTCCACAATGAGGCTTGGAGACATAACAGGTGCCAGTTGGTAGTTTTTCATGTTCCGCAACCCCCAAACCAGGATCTGTAAAATAAAATCCAACATAAGCAAAAGCAGAAGAGATATCAACATACTTAATATGATACTCGAAGTATTTTCAATAATAAAATGCAACTGACAAAACATTTCAAGATGTTTTTACAGGAAAGTTAAAGGAAAAAAAACGAAACTCATAAACACTTAAAGAAAAATATCCCCTACTACGGAATATTTTTTTTTTTCTTGAAGCAAATACACAAACTTACTGTCTACAGGATGAGATGACTGCAATTGTGTTCAGTTATTTCAAGACTAAATCATACCTCAACAGCAGTGAGCTGAACTACTGGTCTGATTCCTTGAGGCACCATATAAAGCTTTGGTGCTCTTTGTGATGGAAGAATTGGAAGGTTAGCACCACCCTATGAGACACAAATATGAGTATTAGTTTCTCTCTTCTTCCTTAAATGAAAAACCTTGTAAATATTAAGGCAATTTTTCACATTATGACTCACTGTGAATGGACATATGATATATCATATTATATATACACGTACAAAAACATATGAGGGATATACCTTGTCCCTCAAAATAAGTTCTGCAGCAAAAAGTATGTCTCCACTAGCTTTGCCATTATTTATTACAGGATACCAGAGCAGTTTTGGTGCGATGTCCTCTTCGGGGATTAACTTGACCATGGGGGAACAAACACTTCTTCCAAGGAATTCATCTTTACCCTGCAACAAAAAATAGCACTCCTAGCCATTAATGTTATTCTCAATTAATATAAATTAAAAAATGATCAGGGTAAAAAGCATCCACCTACCACTTGGTCACTGTCAAAAAGTTCAATAACAACCTTAGGTGGGTTTTGGGCTACTGTCTGTGGGCTCCCATAGATCTCAATTTCATTAAATATGAGAGTTTGGTCCCATGTAGGGTTTAGAGTTGAATGAATTATCTCAGTTGTTTTGCTTTGATGGAGGAAAGAAACATGAGCATACGGATCTGAAATACCATACAAAGATTAAAAGCATAGTTATAGACAAACAAAACCTCAGTAAGCCATAAGGCACACAAGCACAATTTTTATCGAAGTTATTTTCTTCTGTCATTATTAGTTCTACATGCCACTGTATATAAAACAAAAGCCCCCACATACACATAATTTACACTTAATGGAGCAAATTCCATTCGATTACTAAACAGCTTCCTTTATATAGTCTAATGATTAACAGAGTAATAAATGAACATGGTAAAAAATCTTGCAAATCAGAAGGAAAACATGAAAGCTAAAATGAAACACTGGCTATGTCTCCATTGATATACCACTGTACAGCCTCATAAATAATATAAAGAAATAATTCTAATTCTGATCAATTGCCAAACAACAAATTCTCCCAGGCTATATTGCTCAGATCAAGCTTTGGTTTCAAACATGCTTATTTATAGCAACCTTCTCTTGAAAAACAGCTGAATGATTAAAGTGATCTTAGGCTCAGTGTTTGGCAGGTCATTAAATCATCAAGAGCTCTGTAGAAGGTATCCGATGATGGTCATTAACATTTCCTGTACAAATTGCAACTACTAAGGACTAGAGGCTATTTTAAAGGTTATCTTTAGGTCAGTTTAAACATAGGTAAACATCTGGATAGGTCAGAGTTTTACAAAATTTGGCTGACTTCAAACTAGATTTAAAGGAAAACAGAATGACATGTACTAGTTTATGTATGACCTCTTCTGAGGTACCCATCTTGAATTCTACATATGCAAATTAGAGGCATTTATTACTGTTTCTTTGTATTGCTTTTAAGTGCTGCATATTGAACTAAAACCAAATGTACAGGCAGCTGTACCAATAAAACCCTCATTACAGAAAACAGCACTAAAATATCTATAGATCTATATCTTCTGTAAGAAATTAACAAATGCATTACACTTACTTAATTATTAATTAAAACAGGGAGAAAACAGCTGAAATTGGAAGTTCTAAGCTGCCCATTTAATCTTTATTTTTGTCTGAACTTATTTAAAGGAAGTGTAAAGTCACAGTCCTACAGAATCTAATTTCAATTTCCTTCTGACTTCCCAGTAGAATTTTAGTTCTGATTAGCTAAATTAAACACTTGAAAACCAGAGTATTGAATTAGCATGACTACAAAGATGCCAAATGGATACAACACTGTTCAAATTCCTAAGAGCTGGAAGTAAAAAGGCAACAGATACACTTGTATCAACAAACAAAACCCATGCTTATTGGTAAGGAACAGTGTAGTTTTTTTACAAGTTCTTCTCAGTAATGAATTAATATAAAATATTGAACACCAAGAGGTCCTTGGTGATGTAACAGCCGCCTAGCTTTCTTCATACTTGTTTTTGTGCAAGCTTCCTGCAGGACAACTTCGGTATTGTTTGTAGCCTTGTTTAGAAGGAAAAGCTAAGAGATAAGGAAAGAGTCGGTCACAGGAATTTCAGATCTCGCTTGAATACCCATTCCCTCACTGAAAACTCACTGGCAGAAGAAGGTACTGCACATTCGGAGCACGTCATTTTTGGCACCTTCTGGGGCAGTACTAACCAAATCTGGATTATACATAATGAAGCTGAGACTTCCTTTATGGTGTAGTTTCAGTAGCTGGGACCTATGCACAGATCTTAAGCATTTAAAATACTAAATTAAGTACTAGTTCATTGCAAAAGTGAGTTTTCAGCACCGATAGCAGTATTTTCCATACCTGAAAAACTGTCTTTATCTAAAGCCATGAGATTTCTTGCTTGGTAAATATAACAGCGAAGATGGTAAGTGTAAACTCCTGTATAAAATAGACAAAAAAAGGTCAAGTGCATTATACAAGCTTCTTTTCTGTAAAGAAGATATTTTGAGTTTATAAAAATACCTTACACATTTTAACTCATGCACAAGCATTGTAATAGCATTTTGCTTTTCTAGTGACAAGTATACTAATACTAGTGAGCCAGCACCTGAGAACATTTGTTCCCACTAAAACCCACTAATACTATTTGGGCTTTTTTTTTTTTTTTTTTGTGCCCCACAGCAGGATCATCTAAAATGGTTCTATTGAAAATAATATTCCTATTTGAAGTGGTGTGAAAATATAGCTTCTCTTAAGAGAATCAAGAACTGGGCATTCCTATGCTTAATTTAAGTATTTTCTACTAGACTTGCAGAGACCTCGGAGTTTCATATTTTTAGCTACTAGCTCTAGAAAATTATTCCAATTGAAACTCTTCCTCTTCGGCCAAAAGCTTAAAACAAGTAAATAATAAAAAAAAATCACTGCAGGCAAGGTGGAATAGCTTAAAAAGGAGATGTGAGAGCAGCCCAAACCCAGGCCAGCATGTGGCTAAGTTACTGCAGCTTTTATTTAAATTATGTCAGCTCTAACTCTTTCAGCCTTGGAAAAATCTGTGTCACTTATAGCCTCAATGAGCTAAAACCTGTGAACACTGGCAGGAAAAGGTGGCATTTTCCTCATGTTGTGATCATTATTTAAAAGAAATGGCAATAACCTTCCACAGCTTCTGAAGATCAAGGGAGCCATTCCCAGCATCCACATCAAGTTCTGTAGAGCCCAAATAAGGACAAGTGCTCCCATCACAGATCCTCAAAAAGAATTTTGAGTCTTGTGAGTGGATGGGATTGCCTTATTAACTGACACTTGTGAATCCAACTGTAGTGCTTCCAAGGCATTTAAAGCCTTTAAAGGTTGTCAAAGTCACAGCTTTGTTCAATTTGCCAACTCAGGTACATGGTATTACTGCTTTGTCTGGTCCAGGCATCTGTCTGACCTTGCACTGAGCTGGTTATGTGAGCCAAACAAGTAAGAAATTAACTGTACATACATTATCTCTGCTGGCTTAACTCCTTGCGCTGTTATGGAGGGACCCTAATGCACAAACACATCATTTAAAGCAGCCTAAAATTCAGGTGCTGCAATAGTTAATTCTAAAATTACTGTCCATATAGGTCTTAGAAACGCCTGCATGACAGTCGAATAAAATATTGAAATGACTAACTGTGATTTTTCTTTTAGTGGCCTAAATGGGACCCAATCAAGGATCAGAGAGTAATTATAACTGGAGGTGTATATAAACCTAGATGTAAACCACAAAGAATTACAATTCTGTTTGAAACCAGGGAGGAACAGACATGATTTGTAAGAAATAAATTGTTAAAGAACATACTGTCAAAGTAGCAGGAAACGATTGGCGTGTTGGCACCAAACACCTTTGTAGCCGACTCCTTGGTTTTGTCTGAACTCTTGCCTTCTCCGTCATCCACACTGGTGTCTGCCCCCTGAAGTTACATAATAAAAAAAAAGGTACTGTGTATTTACAAGCATAGTAGGAGACTGATAAAAGTGGACTGTGCGTGTAAACATAGGTGTACGAGTCTCTCCTCCAGGACAAGGAGAAATTTACTCCTCTCCGATACTTCGCTATCCCTTCTTGGATCTGGCTGTTTATACAAGCAAATATTAATCAGGGGCAGCTATTTCAGTGCCTGTTCTCTTTTGTGCTGATGTTAATACATCTAAATCATGCATATGAAAAGGCTGAGATACCTTTCCACTTTACTTACAGAATGCCCGTCTGAAATTTGGCCTTTTGCTCTAAATCTCATGTAATTTAATTATAAAAATAATTTGAAGAATAAAGTAATAAACATGTTATGCAAGAGTCTTCACTCCAATTTCAATGGTCCCTGTCAGATTTTAAACAATTTAAACAATATAAACTATATTAGATCCTCAGTTATGCATCAGTCTAACAATTCAAGGACTAAAATAGCTAATATACTCAATTGTTTATTTACTGTAAATTAACAGATTGAGCTTTTAAAGTGTTTTTTCATACTATTTCCCTTACCAAAGCACCTTCAAGTTTAAAGATAGCAGCTGCTCCATGTGTCTCTGAGGGACCCATTTTTCGTCTCCATCTTCTTCGACGGAAAGTATCAGAACTGCGTTGTTTCCAGTGAAATTTCCAGCCAATCAAGGAAGCATATTCCCATCCCTCTTGATCTTCATATGATGACATTCCCTGGAATACACAAAACCTTGTTATCCACAGTGTTTTATAAATGTAATGAAGAAATAAGCACTTGCTGTGGTAGACGTAATAATCCCCTCATAAACCAAAGCCAGAACCAACAATTTACAAACAGACAAAGAAAAGGAATATAATGAAAACATACGATGTTGTTCCAGATTTTTTTTTGTTTGATATTATTTTTTTTTCTTTATTCAGGACATGAGTAATCTTGTGTGTGTAAACATTTTTTTAGAAAAGAAACTCAAACTGTTAAAATGCGCAAGTTTCTGACTGCATCTCTCTTCTGCTTACCCTTCCTGCTGTTACTGCTTGAGCTGGATCCCTTCTACGTTTCCGCACCAGTCTTCGTCGTCGGTGTGTATGGTACATTTTCTCTGCAGCAACCCATGACTTTGGTTTAGTGTCTGGAGGAATAGTAATTCCATATTCCCATCCTATAACAGAATTCATTAGTTGGTATTTTTCCAGAAACACAAGAAAGTTACAAAGGAAAAAAGCAAAGTTATTGTTTCTACAGAGAGGACGAAGCTTGTCACGCAAGACTGCTGGATACTGCAGACCCTAAATGCCTAATAGCTAGGGGACAAGTGATGACAATTTACAATGATGCTATGCTATATGTGACAATAAGAATCTCAACATTAAAACACCCACAATACATTTTAAGTTCTTTTCTTTGCATTCTTGTTTTTCCAAATGTTAGGTGTTTTGATATCACATTTTTGTACTTCATCACAGGGAAAACTCACCCTTAACTTTTGATAACAGTGGAATGTCCCACTCTTGCAAGTCCAGCAGCTTGGCTTTGAAAGGAACACCAACTATTTGAACTCGGATCATAAAACTTGAAGAACTGGTAAACCTGTTACTGTATTTTGGTTCTACATAGTATAATCCACTTGTCAGGTATCCAGTTGCATACTGTTAAGATATCCTGATTGGTCTTGCATGGCTCCTTTCCCACACAAATTCAATGCAGTTGTTATGCTCTTGACAATACAGGAATCCTCCACGCTCTTGTGCAGCGTGTGACCAATACAAACAGGTTTCTGAATTTCTCTGGTCCTCAGACCTCCTGGTTCACCTCTTAGCATCACTTGGTGACTTGTTCCTTGGCTAAAGGCTCCCAGTTAAATTACCAAATGACAGATCCGAAGCTAGCTTTGCCACATACTCTTGGTACAATAACAGCGGCTTCACATCTCAACTTAAGCTTCTTGTTTCTCTAAAACTACCCAAATTACTGCTACTAGTTCAGATCTTACAGGCCTGATCCTAATCACTGGACTGCATTAAAACTAGGCTCGGGGAAAAATATTTTGGAAATTTACTCCAGACAAGGATGGGTTCTGTTTCCGAGGACATCATTTATGTATACAGATCTCCCAACTGGAACCTGTCATGCTAGTAAATTGTTACTTGCATTAGCCTTCTTCTTTTTTTTTTTTTTTTTTTAACTTTTCAAAGCTTTTGGTTCAATATTGTCATCTGCTGCAGTCAAGATCATTGTACAGATCAATGTTTCTTAGATATACTGGTCCTTTTCGATCTAAGAAAGGCTTGATGAGAACAGTGAGTTTGATGGAACAATGATTAAAATGGAAACAGAAGCAGATGCAGACAGTGAACACTTTCTTAATGTCATTTTTTTTTTCTGACTCCTTAAGCAATTATTACCCCAAAATTTCCTTGACATTTTCCCATAGGGCAACCACTATCATACTCAGGACATTGCTACAGTCTTGACGTGTCCCCTCCTTCACTATAGACTATAACAGATTATCCAAATAATCAGCAGATAAACAATAATCTTACCATGCTCATCCACTGCTCGATTCAAATCAGATTTCCAAGCATCGTCTTCCCACATCCATCCAAGAGGACATGTGAACTCACGAGGTTGTGGTGCTTTTTCTCCATTCTTTTATGTAGGGAAAACATAATAGTTCTGTGCTTTAATAGATGAAATACACTGTGTAGCAAATTCTAGAGCTCCTTCATTTAAAGCTTCACTTGTCCAGTGAAAAATAAAGTCTTACCACATCTGTGTAACTCTCTTCAGCTGCCTTCCATTCCCCTCCAGGATAGCGATTCTCATTTTCATATACTTCATCAGTAAACTCAGTATGACCAGCATCAGCTTCAGTCAACAAACTGCAAGTCCAAAGTAAATATAATACTAACCCTAATGTATTTTAGTTAGCTACAGAGAATATAGAGAAATAATGCAGAGAATGTGCACATATCCTGGAACTCTGGACTGTCCATCCTTGTGAAGATGCTTAGGAGAGCACAATGTAGGACTCATATGTATAAGGGCCAATTATTTCTTTAGAATGTCTTCCTAAAACTAAAGCAACTCCAGCAGCAGTAAGCAACAGGAGGAATATTACCCATAAGAATGACTGACTAGGAGGAACGTTCTAGCCACTGTATTATTCAGGATCTGCTTTCAACACTTCTTCTTGGAAAAAGAAAAAATATCATATATTTAAGTGTATGAAAAACCCAGAATGCACAACAGTTACAGGCGCTTCAAATTTTTATATACCTAGCTATTGAATAACATTTGGCAATGTACTTAAATTTTTTTCCCATTTATGCTGTTGACAAGGCAAGTAATCAGTTGGCTAATATTTGTCTAACCTGCAAGTAAAAGAAAATCAGAACATTAAAGCAGACAAAATAGCCTTGATTTCCACTTGTGATTAACTATGATTCAGAAAGAATGAAAGTATGTTCTAAAATGCCATCTGCTGGTCAAATAACGCAATGCAGTTTATTTTCCAATAAAACCAGATGCAAGGCATAAACATGATTATGCATTTTAACTGTAGGGTTTTTTCCATTATCTGATAAAATATCTCCATGTCTATTACCGGTTTTCTTCATGTCAAATTATTCATTGAAAAAAACCCTATTGCTGTGCTAGAAAATCCATTTAAAATTCCCTTTTCAGACAAGAAAACAGAGAGGATCTTTTACTCTATGCCCTGAGACTAAACTCCTTTATTCCTGCCTGCGTAAAACTAAAAAATCTGACCTTCTTTCAGGATCAACCATCCATTCTCCTTCCCACTCCCAGCCCTTTGGGGGTAGAAAGTATTCTCTTTTCAGTTTGATTTTTCCTGTGACATCGGAAAACTTGTGGCGACCAACAAGTCCTGAGGTACCCCACTTTCCAAAAAGAAGAGCCTGATTTTCATACTGTTTAAGAAGAAAGAAAAAAATCAATACTTTAGGAATAATAAAAGCATTTAGGATAGAAAACTAAAATCTGCTATAACTGAAATATTCTGCTGTGTGTTTCCTTTATCTGACATAAAGTTCTCCCTTCCAATATTGCTCTGCAATGTCATTATAATTTATGCCCTTCGTTTTCTTCTGTGCTGCCTGGTAAACAATGATTCCACTGCTAAACTAAACTATCTTCTCAATGTAATGTCTCTCTACAAATATAGCCAAGCTTCTTCCAAATTAAAGCTGTGTTAAATAAAATTCCATTACATTGTTCAAACAAATTTCTTCTGTTCCCTAAATGCATGATCCTCTCATTCTTTTCCATCTCAAATCTCCTCCTGTTGAGAATCTCTGCTTTCATAACATGTAAAACTGAATTACAGTCTTATCATGGAAGCTACCAGTCTTGATTCTGATGACAGTTCAGCTTATATAATATATTTCCCTTTATGCTGATAGGATTTAAGTAGTATATGATGGTCCTGAGTTTTCTGCTATTATTCCTGTAAAATTTTATATTCAGTAGCCTTTTAAACTCTATATTTAAATAATGGCTTTGAATATCCATTGACTATTTGAAGTGACTTACTACAGCCCTATTAAATATTTATGCATACGAGCAGTAGTGATGCAAGCCTCTGTAAAAACACCTTCTTTAATTAGCTATTATACTGATACTGGATTACATGCATCATTAGGTGATGGGGCATCTAAAAGACACCTGCTGCTTACTATTATCATTCAAAATGTCTGTTTATGCTGCAGACTGTTTCAAGCATTTTTACTCCAAATCTTTTAACCCTTACCACTGAAATGTTGTCATAGTATAGCCTTTTGTCAGAAAAATCTACTGGGCTTGACCACTTTTCCTTGTGACAGTAAATCTACTGCTACAACAAGCAAAAGCACTTTTATCCAACTACCATTTGTAGAAGTGAAGAAGCAATTAAAATGAAAGGAGTATTCACATGCCAAAAATATAATGGTCTAGATCCCAATCTTAATGACATTGATACAAATCTAAAATAAATTTATTTGAAAGCACTGGAGTTAACCAGATTTTTACCTGATTAACCAGCTGTGGTAGGCCCAATGGACTTCATCATTAATTGCCTTGAATAGGGTCTATTTGTTTCAGTATAATAAATATAACTCTCCCTTTCTGCCTGGCATGCAATAAATACATTCAAAAGAGCTCCAGTTTAATTGAATTCCTAACATTCACATCCAAGTATAAAGTAAGAATGCAATGCTTGACATACCATTTCTGCAAAAACACTGAATGTTCCCTCTGCAAAGCAATTAAACTTCTTTTCAACAGCACTGAGTCCGAGCCAAATGTTAATTCGCAACTCCACAGGCATTTTGACATCTTTCGTTTTGTCCTGTGGGTACTGGCACATGAACAGAAAAAGTTATTCTTTATTATGCTATGCAGGTACTGTATGTTTCAGTAAAATACATACAATAACATAGAGATATGAGTAATAATACACAATTTATCTCTTCCTGTACTGCATTTCCTCAAGCTAGTAACAAATAGTTCAGGAAGGAAACATTCTTTAAATGTTACCTGCCCAGGGCACATAAAAACCAAACACAGTAACAGTACTATCATCCCTGCTCCTGTACATTCTCTTCCAAGATTCATACAATAGTTAGTTTCTAATTATCACAATAACCTGGAACTTCAGCATTGAGGTTAGTGTTTCTAAACAGGAGACTCTAGAAATGCAGAGTCAGAATGGTTCACTAAATGTAGATGCAACACATCCTAACATGCATCCTAAGGACGCCTGCACAAAACCATGAAGACATTGGCTTGACTGCATTGAATCAGGAATATACCTTCTAACACACTGACAAACTATAAATGCTATTGTTCTACAATCGGATTGCCTTTCTTCTGGTTACATTTATTGCAATTAAAGCCAATATGAACTTTCAAATGGAGAAGGGCATTCCTGTTCAACAGTAAGACTCAATGCACAAACACATAACGGGGAACTTCTGGGTGTAGATATGCTCTATACTACTTGCAGAAATCCATCCAACACTTTGAATAGGTTTTTGGAACCACTCTGACTTACACCAATTATTCCCTCTGAAAGTCTCCATTCACCCCAAACCACTAACCCCTGTAACACTTCAAAAGTCTTATCTCAATTTTGAGCTCTTTCAGAAAGGCCTCAGAGTTAGGGGCTGGTGTTCGGTTCCAACTGGCTTATGATGAATTTCACATTATGATTTCTGTGGTATTTTGAAGAAGCTATATACAGCTGGCTTTTAATTTGTCCTGAGTTTTGATACTTCACTGTTCATAGCTTCTTTGCATGTTTCGTGTTCATGTCTGAGGGTATCAAAGCTTAGGCAGTTAATTATTTTTTAGGGGAGGTGGGAATAAAGTACCTTTAAGAAGATTGTTTGGGTCTTTCCACAATATTTACCAGATGATTCGGGGCTTGTTGTGGAATACAACACTTGGTGTGCAGGAACACGAGCATAAGCCAGTCTTTTCTCCCCTCGGATCATCCATATGATTACATCAGGGATACTATTTTGTGGCTGTGCATAATTTGTGACAAAAAGAAAATGAAAACCAGTAATTAATAGAATGTTAAACCAACCTGATGTTTAGACAACAGAAATATAGATTAGGATTTATTCAAATAATTTATGACTTAGAAACAATAATTAACAGAAATTTATTATTAGTAGAAGAATTTTTTTACTTTGCAATACATAGTTCTGAAACTATCATTAAAAATACCATTGAGATTGTTGGAAAGCAAGTAAGTTTTATTAAAAAAACCCAGTTCCTTGCTTTTGCAATTTTTTCTAGAGACTTTTGTATCTCAGTTCTGTTATGGTAACTCTATTGACTGATCCCAAATGCTAATACTTTAGACCAACCTGCTGTATTTTTAAGTGCTTGTAATGCTTCCCCATTAACAGCAGATCATCGTAAACCTTTTAGCAGATGGCAGAAAGCACCTACTATATTTTTGCAGCTTTGTGCACACTTTAGTTTACTAGCTGCAAGTCTGCCAAATTAACTGCGCTCTTTTTAAAATCAGTAACTTTTCAAAATCAAAGCAACAATGAAAAAAAAAAACTTTTCTACAGTGTTGTGAAAACCAATTATGAGATAACCAAGATCAAAACTTAAGATGTTGCAGAAAACTTAAAAACCACAGAAGAGACAGGTTTAACTCTGTTAGAAGTTGACTGCTACGGCTAACAGGCTGCAGAAGTACAACATATAGCCTGCAGTCCCTGAACCAGCAATGTGACTTGCAATTGTGGAAGAAAGGTAAGGACAAAATACTGTCAACTTTAAACAGAATAGAGTCCATTCTAAAAATCACAGAATGATTATTTCCCAAAACACATTCTCAGTGAAGACAGCTAACACATTAGAACAATATATTTAATTAAATCCTAGTTACAGAGGGGAGGATGTTTAATTTCACAGCATCTAAAATTATTATTCTAAGGAGAGGGGTTATTGGCTGGTGAACATCACACCAGTTTGTGCTAGACAGCTATTTCTAAACTAACTGATTCACTGGTATTATGTAGTACTAACCTCTTCACTTAGTTGCAGTAATTTATCCAACCAATCCTCAATTTCTGTCAGAGTGGCTTTCACATCAGTAGCTTCATTTCTCATCCTTGCTGACGCTTCTCTGATCTGTTTGAGAGACCTGAGGCGCAGTTTTTCTATCTGAGTGTCAAGGACTGTAACATTAGATTTGCCTTCTATGTGGGGAAATGGTTTACTGAAAAGAGAAGATATATTATAGTTAATAATGTAAGTGGGTTTTATTTAGTCACACACTAAATGTGGACATTGATACAGTAGCAACAGTTTGAGTGCTATTACTTCCAGTGATTGCAAACCACTGGAATAGTGATATAGCATCTATTTCTGCAAAGATTTTCACCTGACAAAGTGTTTACAGTAAGCAAGGGAAATGCTGTGCTTACATAATAAACACCAGCATAGAACAGCTCAAGGTATATGGTGTAATGTAATTGCTGTTAACCAAACCATGCAAAATCCATTTTCCTGTATCTCCAAATTAGAAAATTATTGTCTCAGAATGCAAATCTCAAAGATTAAATCAGTGCCCTCAGATTAGGTCCCTTTCTTTCACTGGAAAATGTGAATGCTCAGAAATTCAAGATACAAATATGACTTGTGTCGTTAATTGGAGTTATTTAAACCTCTGGCAAGAATTCAGAAAGGAATCTGTGACACAAAACTTCTGAGTCACCAGAGAGCAGAGTAATGGTTCAGTGGAACCAAGAAATCCTAGAACATCACAAGAAAAATCAGCCTTTTTGAGCTGGTGCGGGTTCAAGGAAGAGGCAGCTTTTCAAAGACAGTAACTATATCCCTTTAACAGAGTTCACTAAGAGGTCCTTAATGTGGTACTCAAGAAATTTCTAAAAACACTGCCAAGTTTGAAAAGACTGACTCTTTTCTGACATATTTTTAATGACAAGCCATGCACTTCTAACGGATTTGACTCTGCAAAACCTTGACACTGACTATTGTGCCTTTCACTATAGTTAGTCCCACTAGTCTGAATGCAAGTGCTGCCTGCCCTGGGTACAAATATTTATACATGAATCAAATGTACCAGATCAGAACTTTGAGAAAGTCACCTCATTTTAAATTTAAATAGTGCACTGAAAACTCCCTCAAACTCCTAACTCAATTAAACTTCAGCATAGCAAGGAAAATTATTGTTTGAACTCCACACAGGGAATTCTCTCTTTGACACAGGTTTCATGAGTTTGCTGAAAGAAACTATAAAGAGCATTGTATCCTTTGAAGAACAGGAAGCTCATTTGACTGATGTATCTAGGTGCTACCACTTCCTTCACAGAGTGATAAGGTATTTTATAAAATAATGGATTGAATTAATAACAGTGCAGATGTGTGTCAGAAGAATGGGCTGACAGAACTGATCTAAAACATGAAGCTCCTACACTCGCTAGATGGCTCCATGTCACAATCGTTTGCCCTTCATACTTTGCTTTCCTAATGTATGTCAATTCTCTCTGCTTTCTTTCAGATCACTGCAGGTATTCTATGAAGTTACTAGCTTATATTTTGACATAAGCTTTCTGTGATATAATTCTTTGCTAGTATATATCCACCACTTGCTTTTTCCTCAGGCACTTTCAAATTGTTTCTACAGCTTAATGAATTTATTCTCTCATTTTGTATTCTGTTATTTCTTCTAATGGATAATAACTGTTCTCACATTTTCCCTTTCCTTTTCCTGTGTTGTTTCATCACCCACTTGTTTAATATTTTTCAAGCATCTCCCCCCACCTCAATGTCTCCTATTAATGTCGCTTTCTCATACAATTCCTTCCTCTCTATTTAGAACCATTTCTCCTTTGAAACTCTCAGTGTTGACTCCTACTCCCCTCTCTGAACATGCACACACACAGAGACATATTGAATAAAGGCTTGTGCCAAAACCTAATCCTTACGGCCTTTAAGCCCTAAATAGATTTTACATTTTTTTATTCTGGGTTTATCAGTAAATCACAGAATTTCTTCCTTTAGTCTGAAAAATAACACTGAAACACGAGTACACAAAAGGTACATGACGAATTCCAAAGAAGGCAAGATGGTAGAAAGGCAGCAGAGATCCAGAATTTCACATTTTCAGAACATTTCTGACCTAGATTTTTTGAAGAGATGCTGTTTTATTATTGTCGGTGACTAAGATAGAGGAGAATTACAGAACCAGATGGATGACTTCATTAGCAATATCCATGCTGTTTTACTGCTTTCAGAGCCTTCTGGAATTCCAGTTCTCAGGACAGCTCATAGGGATAATCAGTTTTATAGTCCTTACAATTTGTTCTCTGACTTAGTAAAGGCAATAACAAAGATTCTGAGCAGGTCCAGAATGATAACATAAGAGATAAAAAAGATACTTTTACCTTAAATCTTCTGTAAGTTCATCAATCAGCTTCAACCATATCTCAGCTAATCGGTTTTCAGAAATTTTAGCCTGCATTCCTGATTTTAAGGTGGCTAAGTTGGATTGCTGGGGAATTTAAAAGAAAAGGATTCACGCTTATAAACTTCCATTGTGGTTTATGATCAATATGAGTTTCAAGACCAAACCCTAAATCAAAAAAGACTCAGATGTTCAAACATGATTCATATTTAACAGGACTATTCCTATGTTCTTTCTCACTGTATTTCAGAATACATGCTACTACACCTACATTCCAAAGCAAGTCACAGTTCCAGAGGCCTAAAATGCCTCTAACCAACACCAAGGACACTTCCTTCCTGTGGGAATTCCCTGCAGATTCAAGCAGGAGCATGTCGAGCCTCACCACAAGACAGACCTATGATTAGCAGCGCCATTTGTTTCCTCAGCTATGTTTAATTTTGCATAGGAAAAAAGGAGGGGAAAGTGTCAGAAAATTGTTTCATATTTTGCTCAAAATGTCACTTTTTGATTATACCTCTAAATTAAAACCAGTGAAAATTAAAAGCATACCAGCAAAAGAAAGATCTTAAGAGTCTTACCAGTCTTTCAGCCATGTTTAGGATTACATTCACCGGGTCTAATCTATGACTTATGTCCTCCCAAAAGGAAGTCAGTGTTACAACTGGCTTTGTGTTTGCCCATGGCAAGTAGTAATAGTAATTACCTGGTGTGAAACATTTGGATGTTAGAGTTAAAATTCATGGCAGGAATACATACTATGCACTGCACAAGTTGCAATATTTATTTCATTTATGTACTACAACTCATTAAGAGCATACAAACTAGTCCAAACTTGTCAAAGGATTTGTATTTATCAGCCACTGTAGCACCTGTTGGACGTTAAACTTTTACTTCAAATTGTTTCAAAATCCAATGGATTTTTTCTTCGAGATGTTTCAATATATTATCTGCTAACATGTTCATTATTCTTTCTCATAACTTACTTATGTAGATACCACATTAATATAAGCGCATCTCCAATAAAATATTCAAATAATTATTTTCCAGAGTAAATCTGATTACTTAATTCAATACACAGAAAAATAGTACTCCTACTCTTTGCAGTTAACAAGAAGTTATAGCCGAAATACATTTTCCCGTGATCTAGCTAGGTTGTTTTCTTCTAGGCTGACAGACACTTGGTTTAAAAACAAGGTTTTGTTTTATTCTAAACCAAAATGTTCAAAGGGTATTTTCCCTACTTAATTCCTAGTTTTTAGATACCTGTAAAATAATGAGATTTTTCTCTTGCTGATTTTCTTGTGCACATCTAGTACGTGGTCAAAAGATTTCACTGAATTCTGTGAACATTTCTTTAATAAACTCAGTAGGCTTTGCAGCATGTATTCCATAAGTGCAACTTCATCTTAAAAGCTGCAAGAGTGACAAGTTCTTTTCTGTCACTTTTTCAGTAAGCTTTTAGTGCAGTTAGGGCTGTCATTCCAAAGCTCTAAAAGAGCACCTCGAAAAGAGAATTTTACATGGCTTCATCCCCATACCAGGAATAATCTTACCATCAAAAACTGCACGGCTGTATTGAGTTGTTGATGCCAAAGGTTTACAGGTGGTATCAAACTTGTTGCCATAGTTGCCAATGCTAACTTCAAACTGGATAGGCTCACCAGTGTCTTGCAGCATGGTAGCAGAATGAAACACAGCAGCCAAGGAGAACTTTCGTCTACGCTGGTATTTCTAGAAGAATATTTTTAGTTGTATTTCAATATTTGTAAAACAGGACTCAAAATAATAGAAAATAATAGCAGTTTTTAAATGGAACAACCAAAAAGATGTATGTATAATAAATTACTATATTTGAGATTAAAATGTTTTAAATTAATATTTCATTTTACAAGAGTATGACATTTTTGTAGTCACATCATCAATAAACAACTCTCTTAATTCTGAGATTCAACTGAAATCATATTGTTTCAATTGTTTCAATTTAGTAAGATAGAATCATTCTCTAAAAATAAACAGCCAAGGCACATCACCATTACCAGCACTGAAAATAAAACAAGGATTTACCTCAACAACCAGTAAGTCATCATTAGGAATCACATCTAACTTGTTATAAACAGGTTTGCTTTCCAGCATCGTAGACAGTTCAACCAGAATTCTCCCTCTATAAGCAACTCCTTCTCCCTGTAACATAATCACGCATTGAAACTAATTTTTTTTCTCCTAAAGTAGCAAATTCTTCCTTTAGCCGTCCACGATTCTGGCTTCACTGAAGTGTTCTCAAAACTTCTGCAGAAGCATGAATGTACATACTTGAACAAATGAAATTAGGCAGTTGTCTTTACCTCATGCTAGGACTGAAAAATATGCATTGATGAAAACAAAATAAATACAAATGCTTGCAGAGATGTAGATAGTGAAAACCGTCAAAAACAGCTGCTCTTTCATACACAGCTTCCAAACAAAACCAGCTAAGAATGGAAAATACTATTATACTTCCTTGTTAATCATGAATATAAAATATTATTCAAAAAGAAACAGAAAAGGGAGTGTAATGTGAAAAAATAGATTAAAATGAATTCACTAATTGATTAAAAGCAATTGGCATTAATCCTTTTAATGTAAACAATGAGTAAAGAAACTGACCTTTCCGAAGTTTAATTCATCATATGGATCTGGGAATCCAGTGTATTCTCTTGGACTTCCGTAAAAGTTTAGGTAACAAGGCCCAAATGTTGGTAAAAAGCCAATTTCAGTTTCTCCAGCATTTGCTGACAGAAAAACATTACCGGTATATCTCTGTTAATTATCATTCAGAGCCAGAAAAACAATTAGCATTAGTATCAAACCAAACAGAACAAATGTTAGATATTAGTTAGGTATTAGTTATTAGCAAAGCAAGAACACTTCATTCTCTGGGTTTACTATATGAACTTGAAGTAATTATACCAGTGACTGTAGTTGTTCCTAACCTCCTCCTTCATTGTACATTACTAACTAGATACTACCTCATGCACCCCACCGAATAAACAGAACTTCCACCCCACTCCAAATATCAGGTTTTCATTTATATGAAAGAGTAATACACTCTCATATTCACAGAAAACATGTTTTCTAGAAATAAATGAAACTGTAAAGCAATAGTTTAATTGCAATCATTTAAATGCACACACCATTGTTCTAGCTGAACAGCTACAAAAAGGATGCACCCATGCACACCATAGTGGGAAAAACTCCTACTATACAGCTGTTAAGTACTACTATTCTAATGTTAAGTAAAATTTTTCTGTGGTTATACTTCAGGGTAAAACACAGACTACTGCAAAGTCTAATCAGAACTGCTACAGGGAGTCGTTTCTCACAAAATCCCTTTTCAGTAAGCTAAAAATCATACAAGATTGAAAGTCTGCAAATTCAGTTAATCTTGATGACAATAAACTCTAATTTGTGTGTTATTCTTATTCCATAACTAAGATGCTGAAATTTCCTAATGTCTTGATCTATCTCAAAAAATGAATTAATATGGATTGAGATATTTTTGTCAGTTTCAATAGCTAAACTAGGAAACTGCACACTAAAACTACTGTTTATTTTCACATATTTGAGATACGTAAGAACTTGAAAAGCTATTTCCATTGTTAACACTTACTGTTATAACTTTTATTTTTGACTAATGTTCTGCTTTTTAGCAGAAAAATATATATAGGGAAGCTTCAGTTACTGTGGCTCTAGGGTTTCCATTTGTGCCTTGCCAGTTTATTAGATGAATGAGATTCTAAAAAGCTTCTTTTAGAACTCATTAAAATTTATACTCAAGGGAGTTAATTATTATTTCAGTAACAATCAAACATAACTCAAGGCCACCGATGGAGAAATTTTATAAGTAGTGCAGGAGAACTGAACAAGGTAAGCAACATGCACAAAAACCCTGCGTAGTTTTCAGTGAACAGGAAAGACTATATATTCCTCTCCTCCTTGTATTCTAGTCTTGGTCTTGGAAGAAATGATTGTGGTATAAAAAAGATAAGAATTGAGTTCTAAATGTTGCACAGATACCACCTAAGAGTGATCTGCAGCAGAAGGAAAGATGGGTCCATAACGAGAAAGGATGGCTGAAGGCAAGAAAGTGAAATTAAAGGCTTACAACTTGTATGACTTTGCCATTGTGACTACTGAGTGACACAAAGTAAAAATGAATGTCATGTCTTGATGTAATTTCCTGTCAAGACAAAGTCACATAAAACCTGCAAAATATAAAATAAAGATCTGTAGTTTTTTGTTTTGTGCTTGTGTACTTTCATATCCTTACATCTGAATTGGAAACAGATCAAAATTTGAATGAAAAAGAATTCAGATTCTTGTTGGAATACTTTCATTTTTTAAATACTCTGCCACTGAACTGCTCACATCAGTTCTCAATATGACTAGATTTAAGCTACAGATCTGTGTTGAATTAGTACATTCACTACTTACTGATGCTAATAAATTAAATGGAATATAAATTTAAAAACAAACAAAAAATCCCTCTCAAACCTGGAATAAAAGCAATATTTTTTGTATTTTTCACATTTAAAATTCAATTGGTTACGTTTAGAAGGCTGGTGATAGCATATTACAGAAAATGATTAAAAAAATTATTTCAGCCTTTAACATAATATTACTTTTTAAAGTAAGAAAGATACTGCATGAAGTATTTGTGCAGATGAATGTTTCTCACACTTCAACTGCACACCATTTGCTTTATTTCCTGCTATATAAATATTTACCACAAAGTCTTTAAAAACTGGATGTCAGTCCAGACAATTACATAAAAAGCTGTCTAATTATTTTAGGCAGTTATTTACTACTGCAAGGCTTTGCAGCTGCAAATAAAGCTGCAATCTCATAGCTAAATTAAAAATAGCAAGGCATTGTTAGAGTAAGCACTTATTAATTGAAGCAACTGCATGCTCAACTGTAAAACGCAGCTTGAAGCACTAGCAAACAGAAATGTTTTCAAACCAGTTCCAGTGCCAAAACTGTTTTATACTATTACTTATGTTTGATGCTCTTTAATCATAACAATGAAGTCTTTTAGGTAAGTAACTACTTAGAAATATTTTTTAAGATGATGGGTTTTCTTAGGCAATATTTCTCAGTTTGGGCAATGGAAAGAAAAATCAGTAACAGACGAAGATATAAACCTTCATATGATGAAGCCCCTGCTCCCGAAGATGAAAATTCTATATTATGAAAAGAGAAGAAATTACATGACAACTGACAATAGCATTTTAAAAACAAATACATCACAAAGCAATTGGTTTTAAAATAAAGTTGAAGGCCTGAGGAAAAATAAAGTTCATATGGGCCAGAATTTGTCTTCCTGACTAAAATACAATGGTTTTATTCTTCCTGTACAAATTCCAAAGGGGAAAAAAACCCCACATAGCTGACAAAATTAGTTGTTTTGATGCTCCTGTTTCAGCTCCCCACAAAATAGGGTTTTTAAAAATAATTTTAAAATCTTAAGAACAGTTAGGAAAACTGTTACATTTCAGACCCCAAGGGAAGATAATCTGTGACTTTACATGGAAATAGCCATTCCAGCATCTATCTCAGTAGAGAGAGAATCCAAATAAGATTTTCTCAGTTACTTAAGTGCCTTGGTTTGAAGTACAAATGAGCTGTGACTCAGCAGCGTTCAAGTTACAAATTTCCGTGGGTAGAAGTAGTGATCTCTCAAGAGCTCAGATCCACTGATTTTCCATTCCTTTTTTCTCTTTTGCTTTTGGTTGTGTGTGGAATACATGGAAGGAATGTTTGCACAAAGTTTTACATCAACAGCAGTACTTCTAAGAGGACCAGGTTATAAGCTTGATGTTATGTGACTGAAAATACAGTTCCAGCTGTTACGATAAATACTTGGCTCAAGTCACTACAGGACTGGAGCCACTAATTTTTTTTTTAAAGTCCTGACAGAGCAACCAACTTAAGGTCAAACTGGTCTGTTTCAGACAAGTACATATCATATAGATTTCATAAACATGACAGAAAAAACAGTAATTTAGGTCCTTATTGTGGCAATGGCGAAAATGGGTTTGAGCCAGTGTCCTTCAACCTAGTGTACATAGTCAGATAAATAAATGTTAAGCCTGTTCAGCCATGAACTTTACAATTCTGTATGGACATCTAATAAGCCATACTATCATTATTAAAAAGATAAAAAGTTTTTTTGGCAAATTAACACAGAATCATTGTCATGGAGCTAGCTCAATTGTATGAAAGATCTTGCAATAAAAAGACGAGGAGATTATAGATCACAAAGAATAACTGATAATCACAATACTATAATAGCACATAAATGTGACAGGATTTTAAAAAATATTTCCCAAAATCTTGGCACGAGGTATTGTTCAACTGGGTTAATGTTAGGAACTTCATATCCTGCCTAACTAATTTTTTTCTTGCAGTTAACCGGTTTTATTTTCTACTTTTTATGAAATTACATATCCTGTATGTTATCTATACTGATTGAAGATAATCTCGTTGCCACAGAATTGAGGAATAACAGGAAGATATCCTTTAACACTGATCTTTGCTGTTCCTCATAACACAAGAGAAGACTTCAAATTACATCTGCTCAATCAATTACCTTCTACTTCTCCTCCAGAAGAAGCAATTTTTGAGAGACTTAAATATGTTGTCCCTACTACATCATTTTTTGTAAGACGATCCCTACAAAATGAGAAACAGAAAGATTTTATTTAAATATAATGCTGGTCATTCTACACACAAGCAAGCTACCGGTGACTAAATGCACTCCAAGATAGCATATAAACATTTTATATCACCAGGAATGCTTTAATATTACAAACACAGATGGTAACAGCTAGTTAGAGAAATGGGCTGTATGATGAAGAACTCACCTGACTTTTATACTATCACCTAAATAGTGAGTGCTCAATGCTCACTGTACACAAAATTAACAATACTGCCATGTTACACTAATGAGGTCTCTTGTAAAGAAATCATAAAGGAAGATACTGAAACACTTGCTTAAATAGATGTATAGAACCAGACTTTTTCTAGTACTTTGATTAAAAGTCATAACTCACCAGTCAACAACTGCAAGTTTTATCTTCTCACACATTGAGGGAAACTGAAAAAAAAAAGCAATTAAAATATAATAACCCATTGCTTATTTCAATGTTGATGCCCTGAGATTTGAAAGGATGGCTGTTTTCTACAGAAACACGAAAAATAAACTGACCTTGACTTGAAGATAAATAATTTTATTCCACTCTGGATTAGCATTTTTCTCAATTATATTTGTGCAAACCTGCAAAAAATGAAAACAACTATACAGTACATCAAAGATATAACAGAATAAAAAGTATATACTAGGTATGATTTACAACAAATCATATTCTGTTCAGTAAGAAGTAAAGGAGTAGTTAATGATAAATCCTGAGTAGTTTATGCTGCAATGAGCCATCAGTTTTCAACTGATCTGTATATGCAACCTAATTTACTACTGGAGGGAAGAGAAAATTTTGAAACAGTGTTTAAACCTGAGACTCTAATTAGCCTACATGAAGAAAGCTTGTTTACAGGAACTACAATTTAATGTGCTTTCACACGAGTACTGATCTCTTTTATCACAGCAAAGAAACAAGATGAAGGAATGACTTGATTCCAGCTTGCTTTATGCATATTTCAGAGGAGATGAAGAATATATTCTATGGAAGAGCTTATGTTATTTGATAGCCAGGTCTCCCAACCATCCTAGACATAGCGGGGCATTGCAACTTGACTATATAACATAATAAAGGACTGACATTTTTCTTCTTAAAAAAAAGAAAAAAGATTGGCTAGCAATGAATATAGATTGTGCAATTGTGCTTCAGATCCAATCTGGTATTCGAAGGAACGCATTCATAATAAAATGTACTAATGCTATTAACCTGTCCAGAAAGATCTATATCATCAGTTACTAAAAGCAATCAGGAACAATTGGTAGGCAAGCAACCTGGCATGCATCAGTTCCTACCATTTAGTCATACATTCCTTTTATTAGTCATCAGTTTTACACCCATTCTACAGTACCTTGTAGCCTGTCCTCATTTTATGAAGTGAACTTTAGGGCTAATGCTTTTTCATTTCCATAATTACACTAAACTTAAAAATTTATATTGGCATATGAAATCTCTCTGAATTACAATCAGAATTCAAAGATTCAGTTATTTACTAAATTACCTTTTTCCCAGCAAAAGAAACTTCTACAAATGGATCTACCAGGTTTTTCTTGTCTGCTTCTCCTCCAAATATTTCCTTGACAGTCTGTGCAAAAGCATCATCCACTGGAGAGGTGTCAAAAGAGAAACTAAGGTTCATGCTTTTAAAAATTATTTTATTTATTCAGCCTAAATAAGAAATCACTTATAGCAATCCCACCAAAATCAACCACCTTACAGATCTAGGTAGGGTAAGGTCTAATCTAATAAACAAAATGCTGAACAGTGTCACTGGCAAAAATGGGGAATTTAGGCTGAGGATTAATTTCAAGAATATACATTTTTGAAACATTATAAAGAGTGCTGAAGTGTTCCTGAATTCAGAGGCATAGGTGTATTTGAAAAACATTATATATGCACCTGTAGACACTGCCATTTGTTGTCACAGGTATAGGTAAGAAATTTTGCTAAGACGATATAAAAAGTCACCTATATTCTATCAGAAGACATGTGGCATATAATGAGAGAAATAGTCTTTGTCTCAGCAATATGGAGTTGACACAAGTAAAATCTCACTGAACAAATAAAAGTCAAACTGCTTAAAAGCTCCCCTGCCCCCCAATGCTGTTTATTTAAGCTTATGGTGTTCAACTTCTAGCATGCAACTTTCTGGGAAATGGCCAGTGCCAGTTTCTTGTTTCCTGGGACCACTCAGGAGCAGGTTGCTAGCAATACAGACTGACTTGGCCGTCACGGCAGTGCCTGACTGATTTCAGCATTTCTGTGTCCTCTCCCCCACTGCAAAATAGCTGCAGCTTTGAGCACCTATGAAGAAGTAATGGATTGCTGGGAAGAGGAAGGTGCAGGGCTCCATCAGCAGTACTACTTATCTACCAGGATCCAAATGGCTTGCAGAGAACCAGCTGTCTGGTAACTCCTCAAAGGTGGGCAGTTTTGGATCCCACATGAAGCTGACACACACACTATATACCTGAGCTAGACATGCACACAACATCCCGCTTGTCTGCAGATCAAATGCACTTGACTGTTACTTGGAAGTACTTCTGCAGCTGGAGAAAGGCTAATGAAGATGATCCTTTCCCATTTCCCACTACCAGAAGCTGCGTGGCCTGCTCAGCAACAGAGAAACATTACTAATCTAATGTCTAATATATTAAATTATCCATTTCAAGAATTAAGGAGGATTGCTGAGCATTACCAAAGAACATGAAATGGGCTACTTAAGTCATCACAGAACTACCGGCTCAAGTAACAATGTAAAACACAAGATGTTTTGTGTTCAAGCAGTGTTTCTGAACAGCTAACAAATATTTCTAATGATCATCAAACACACCTATTGACAAGTAGTAAGAAGCTACATACTTTGTGGAATGTCTTCTGCTCTGTAGATTTTGAGAAGGAAAGTGACCCATCGAAGAGCAATTCCAGCAGGTAATAACAGATTGCTCTCCACATCATCACTTTCATTATCTCGTTCCCTTTTTTCAACCTGTTGGGAGATATAGTGGTACACAGTATCTGCTATATAAGAAATACAGTGCAATGTACCGAATCAAAGTGATTAGTTAAACTGGTGCCCAAAGTACTCTTCAGAGGACCGTTGTCAGTTTCATTATAAAGAATAAGATTTTATCAGATTATCAAGCTACAAAAATTAATTCTACCTAAACTATTTCACTTACACTTTTATCTCCAAATTACTGAATTGCAGGGGTTCATTATAATCACACTTTAAAAATAATCATCATCATCAGACGATGGTGATTTTGGCAATTGTACAATGCAAACTTCATTAATATGTTGCTCAGCCTCATTAGCTATGCTAAGGGGAATTACATATTAGCTTGCATAAAAGACCAGCCTAAGTCATCTCTGCTTCCAGGATGTGATTAAGTATCTACAAATGGTAGATCAACACACCCAGGACTGGTCCACAGGTTGCTTGATTGGACAAGATAACAAAATAAGCTTTGAGTTAGCCACTTAGTATTAGATGCCCTTGGAACAACTTCTAAATCTCATCTTACTTTTAAATACTACTCACAGAGTGAATTATACAGTGAATTATATCATAAATGATGAGGAGACATTAATAAATATCTGTACGGTAAAGGGGGGAAGAAAAACTTTGATCTGAAACTTACTGGTGGCTCATCTCCAGTTCCTAGAACAAACATGCTGACTTTCATATAGCCTTTAGCTCCTGAATTCGTATCTTCAGGATCATTTAGCAAAAGCCATTTTCTCATGACTGCATGGCCTAAAATAAAACAACCACCACAACCAATATCGTTTAAAAAATGGCAGAAGTCATAAAATCAAAGCCAACAGTTACAAAAGCATGCTTTATCCTAAACCTAATTATTACATCATTAATACTGTTGCAATTTATTCTGTCCTAGATGGGTCTCAACAGTGCCATTCAAAACAAGAAATCTAGTGATGTTAAAATGTTTTGGCATGGTAATTCACGGATATAATTATCAAACATTTTTGCATTATTTACCATGTTTTAGGTCTTTGATATCAAAACTAATATCCAAATTTGGATGTATACTTCGTCTTGAAACCACTGAAGGGAATTATATATTGTTGGATCTTTTTAAGTTAATACTTAAAGCTGCAATCTCAAACAACTTTCCATTATCTCTCTTCTTTCACTTTCGGATTTTAATGAAATGTTCCAACTTCAGTTTCAGGCTAGGAAAGAAGCTCTGAAGTAACTGTTACTTACCAGGCTCATCATAAACATAGCCGATGTCAATCTGAAATAAAGATCAAAGGCATTACCTCTGAAGAAATACCAAATGAGAAAAATGCTAGGGCACCTCCCCTCAAGGTTTTAATGAGTACTACTATACTGTTTACTTGTCGCAAATGAAAGTTTACATAGCATATTCTTGGGAGGAGAAAGAGAAAATGCCTTACATTGAAAAAGATGGGATATTGAACAGATACAGCAGCTCAGCAGAAAATGCAAGAAAAGATGTATCAGAACTAACGGTTCTAGTTACTTTCTTCTTTCTTCAGATCCCCAGCCAGCTTACTGCTTCCTGAATTCCCTGTGTTTCCCCATTATTTTAGGTTCTGATACGCTTTTCAGAATTCTTTTGTTTCTATTTTCTGCTCAACAGCTCATGCTTCAGTTCCAGAAATGAAGTTTGTTTCTTTAAGGAATAATTTCTTTTTTTTCTTTTACAAAGATTATAGGCAATTTTCCCGCTCACTGTGCCAAATCTGGACAAGATTGCACATATACCATGACAGTATTTCCAACATGTTCAGGAAGGCAAGTTTGTTTGCTCATAGCAATTGAGGCTAGTATTCCTGGCTTAAAGGGTGATTTTCCAGAGAGAAACCTCTTGGGGTTTTCTTCTGGAATGTATATGTGCAGGAACAGAAAGCAGCTGAATGACATGCTGACACATGTCTTAGTGAAAGATCAGTCCTCCACAGAGCAATATATGACTTTCTGAATCACTAAAAATTACACAGATGAGTGAGCAACAAAAGGACCCAGCTTTGTGGCAGAAACAGCTCCATTTATAAAAGAGTACTCTTCTACACTTGTATGATTTTCTGAAGACATGGCCTAGAGACCTACTGAATTTATATAGTTAAAAATAAGCAAACAGAAAATAGCAGCCAACACTGCTACTGTAAATGTTATAATAGGGGATCCCAGTAGTCACTACTATTGTTATGTTAATGCTTTGTCTATATTGGTTTAGGAATACCTTCAACAGGCAGATGTCTACCTCCCAACACTGACTGTAACAAATACAAATAAAGACAATCTCACCAATATCATCAGAACCACAGAAATTACTTGAAGTAAAAGACTCTTCCACCATCTCTTACTTAACAAAATTCTGACCAAAAGAACACTTTTCCTCATCACTTGAGAATGTGTGTAATCTTTATGCCACCATGCACATCATTGTTCTGCCTATTAGCTACCTAATAAAATTATCTCTTCAAACCCTAACTCATACCAAATAATCTCCAATACCTTTTGAGAAAAAAAAAAAGTACTTTTTGGTAAAAATTTTTTTCTCTTGGATGCAAATTAGAGAATTTGGTATATAGACCATACAATTTTCTTTAACAATAATTTTCTATTTAAATATGAAAACTGTTTACTGTTTACTTTGAGCAAATGGTCTCTAGCGTGAGAAGCAAGACATCATCAGGAAATTCTTTGGCTCCATTCTAAAGCAGTATGAATTTAAACATTTAACACATGTACTTAAAAAGCTTCTTGCTTTTTATGTAATTCAGTCAAGATATGGAAGTTTTTTCATACTCACCTTAAATTCTCCCATTAGACAGTCTGCTCGTAGTGAATAAGAATCATACACCTAAAAAGACAGGCAATAATGAAACAGGAATGTTCCTAAACATCATAGCGAAAAGGCTGGACAATGCTATATGTACCCAGCAGGCTTTTGAGCATGCATCATTTTTTCTTACCCGAATGCTAACTGTTTCATCAAGCAACTCTAAAGGAGTCATGTGGACATTGTAGAAAAATATCTGTTAAAGTAAAAACAAACAAAAAACTGCCTCAAAATGACAAACACATTAATTCTCTGAACAGAAAATGCAAACCCCTCATTTTAAGAGACTTGTGAAGCATGCCACCTACAGTATTTTGCCCTGCCTTCTTGCTGGACATATTATATGATAATTCAATGCAGAATAAAAAACTAAATTTAGAAAAATAAACTTAGTACAAAATAGACAAAAGATAGTTGCAACTTCCATTTGAATGAAAGCAGTAGGCACAGTAGTGCTGTAAACTTTAACTTTCAGCACTGCCCTTACTCCTTGCTCTGCAGTTCACAATCTTCTTAGGAGATCAACTTCAGGAATTATAAAGGTTGTTCATTCTCTGGGACATTCAATCTTGGTCAGCCATCTCTGTTGCAGCTGTCAAAAAGGCCTTGTTTAGGTAGGTTGTGTAGTGATTGTAATGATTTGCAGTTTTGAAATTCAAGACCACAGTAATAAAGGTGATAGTTGGACAGCATGAAGGCAAATATACTATTTATTAGCTTTTTTGTTTTATTAATAGTATATGTCTCACCAAGTTTGATCTTTGAACCCAGTTACACTCCAGTCAATACTTTATCCAACAAAAGGGAAAGGTGCATAAACAAGCTCCCTCCCATTCCATTTTTAGCCTGGTCTGAATGTTGAGACTGACCAGGAACCGATTCAATACAATGTGCAACTGGCTTTCTCCCTTCCTTGTTTTTTTACCATTTGTTCATAAATCTTGACTGCTACCTACAACTCAGGTCAAGTCTCAAAGTTTTAGAACTTCCTTGGTTTTGCACGCATGTGTTAAACGTGCCTGCCACCCAGTTCCAGGATCTTCTGAGTTTTCCACACATGTCCAAGGAGTAAGAGTTATTCCTCAACATTCTCTCTATCAAGCTTCAGCTTTTCAACACTAGTCTTTCAGGCATGGGATTGTTCTTTGTGTGTGTCTTATGTAGTGTTGAATTTTCTCCTGTATTTCAGTGTGTTTGTTGTACAGATCCCTATCTGGACAAAGAAATCTATACAGTGTGTATGTGCACAATGATTCCTAGGTATCTTTCCTGTGATTTTATAACCTGCACACAACAATTCAAATACATTATTAAGTTACATGGCCAACAGTATCAAAGAAGATGTTCCACGCATCTCAGCCGAAATTTGGCTTCCATCTAGATAGCTTTATCTGCTAAGACTGCCAGCAAGAAAGATGTGTTTAGTGATGTGAATACATAAAGAAAGGGACTGGGAACTGCAAAATACATATTAGCCATAACAACCCTTAAATATTAGCAAATTCTTATTCATTGATCATAATGAAAGCTGTAATAACTATCTGTCTACATTTGATAGCATCAACATTTCAGCTACAGTGTTCTTAATGCCACTTACTTCATCAAAATATGGGTTGTTTCCTCTTTTGATTCTTGTTCGGTGTGTCTGGCCACAAACATGAACTTTGACTACCGGTTTTATGTTATTTCCAGGCAACTGACGACCTTCAATGACTCTAACACGAATCTGGAAAAAAAAATTTCAGTATTTGTATTAATTCATTCCCTATATTGCCTATCATCCTGGTGGCAACAATTTCTTACTATACCACCACATAAAAGTCAGCCAACACCTGAAGTAGGTAGCGGATATGGACTGGTCAGGCTTTTCAAACTTAATTATGATAGCAAGTATAATTTTACATTAATTTTACAAGAGAAGTTGGGGATAATTATTTCAGTAAAAATTTTTTACTTGCTTTTATTACTTATTTTTGAAGTTGTGATTGCAGTTTGATATCTATATAACTATACAGTAAATAAGGTTCATCTAGATTAAAAATTCAACATCTCTGTAATAGGCATATTTGAAGAATACTGTTGAAATACAGGCTTTTAAATTAAGAGGTTAATTGTCTCTATGGTGCATTAGATTTATGCTCACACTACGTGAAAGGAGACATGTGATGCCAGGCAGAAAAAGGGAAAACACAGCATTTAATATATCTATTACCTGGAAATCTTGAGGTTTGTTAGAAAGGATTCTGCGTGTTTTCTTTCCTTTGGTGATGCGTTTAGCTAGCTGGGCTTCCTTCATGCTACTTGGAACTGTTGGTGTGAAAACACCAACTGGACCATCCACACCATCCTCATAACCTCCATCATCTTCTCCATCTCATACAGTAAAAAAAAAAGTGCAATTAATAAACAAATAGCACAGTCTGATGTTAAAGTTACAGGAGTAAGAGTCTGATAGTAAAAATTTCCACTAAAATTTTATTATTATCTCATTTCAATATTTTTTTTGGTAACCACATGCTTCCAACTCCTTTTGAAATCTCATCATTTTAGCTTGCTTAAGAACAAATTTATATCCTATCTAGACTAACTGTAGATTTGTCCCACTTCAGGATGCAGAGCATCTAATACAATTCCCACACATGCTTTTGAAACAATCAACTGAAATTTTAGCAAAGTATAGTTCAGCTGTAATTGTCACCAGAGTAGCTGACAATACACCAGAAGTGATTAATTTTATTCTAGTTAAAGCTGTTTCCAAGCAGCAAGACTAGGCTGTAGCACAGCATTGGTTTGGACTTCAGAATCATATTAACATGAAAACATTCAGGGTCTGTGACCGAAAATAAAAATCTGAATAGTTTGCCACAGCATTTAAATGTGGAATAAGTTAAAGTTTCTTTGTAAGCCTCTTTGACAGTTCTGAAATCAAAATACCTCAGTGGAAGACTGACTGTTCGACAACCACATGACATTACAATATTGGATCATACAGTGAAATTCCAGTATTGCAAAACAGGATCTCTAAATATCTACATCACGGAAGTGTGTCCGCCCCTTGTGCTTCCAGCTTCTTTTCTTAACTGCAGGACACTAACTATGGTAAAGTCTACAGGAAAGTCAAGCTATATCTCTGATGGTTAGTATTAACAGAATATTTAACTTTATGAATTAGATTTCCAACACAAGGTGATGATCACTGCATAATCAAGTCCTCAGTGATCCTTGCAAATGAGATATAAAACCATAGAGATTGACATACCGTGTGTTTTATAACCGGAAGACCCCACCTCCCTAACATCTCTCAAAATCCATCTGCCTGGGTGGATCCACGAGACTTCTTTATTACACACCCTTACTTAGCACTTACTTTTTAATTTCTGAAACTGAGCTGCAGCAATCTCAGCTGGGCAGGTGGTTTTATTTCATGGGAAACAGAGACTTACAATAATTAACTAAGGCGTGTTTGATAATTTGCACTGGAACAATTTTCATGCACTCACTAGCTAAAAACCTGCCGTGTTTTATTTTACCTGTACTACCTTATAGGTCAGATATATTTTTAAAAAGCTATCAAAATAATCTTATGTAAGTTACTTCACACATCTAGCCTTCAAGTCCACATTTCAATAAAATTATTTTGAAGTGCAGTGATTTAACACACAGCTTTTTTATTTCCATTACCTATCCTTCTGCAACCCAAGTACACCTCTCACTGAAGTCAGTGGAATCAACATTTCTTCCCAGAACACTTCTCATTTCACTTTTTTTGTTCTTATACTATGATCTAGCAGCAGATTATGGTCAAACTGATTTACTTCTCCTCAAACATATAATACATTTATTTCTTTCTGCACAAACATAGCCTGGATATTAGGGTAATTATTTGCTTGTCAACTGCAAAAATCTCTTGTTACTTCACAGATATTTTAAGACCCTGAAAAAACAGATGATCTCAAAGGTACTCTAAGCAAAAGCCTGGTTCAAATGATATAGAGACCAAAGAACATTCCCTACTGATCACAATACTTCATAGGCTAGTCAAATATCGAGCCTAATGTAAGATACAACAGTCTCTTTCAAAACTTACGTATCTACAGGAAAAGAAAAAGTATAATTATTTAAGATAATCTTTTCACAAAGCTCTCTGCCATTGAGAGTAACAATATATTTTTCAAAAAATGTGACTTCTCTGCTTTTTTTTTGTTCACCCTAGCATTACAGCAGATAACTGCTGTTTCTTTGAGCATTCAAAACCTTTTGTTTCCTAATGAAACACCATTCTGAAAAGACTTCTAAGCAACATAATTCTTCTGTAATCTGATTCCACTGGAGAAAATTATGCTAAAAAACATTTTATGTCAGGAAAGGCCAATTTTCTTCCTAGCTGTAGTTCTGAATCATCCTTAATTTATCTAAAATCACTCTCTGGCAGTCTTGACATGCTTGCTTCTAGTTACTTTTGTTTCTGATAACCAACACTGTTGAATCACTTTCTTGCGTTATCTTAAATACCTCCATGATCTACTAACAATAATCTTTCTGAGGAAAGACTGAAATACCTTCTTGTGTATTGGTCCCTCCTGGATCATTTGGATTTGCAGGTCCAGCTGGAGGCTCATATCCTACTACCAAATCAATTGTTGCCTACAGAGAAATACACTGGTTTTTTATGTAACACAAAATTCACAACAATTGATTTAAAGCAGTAAGGTTTTCTAACACCATACATGAACAGTTAACTATTCATAGTCACAACACAGTTCATAATAAAATTTCAGCTATCGGTAAAGTAATAAACTGTTCTTAAGCAATATACACAAACAATAAAAATTATGTGATTTGCAGCTAATATAATAGGCTCTAAAGTAATATCTAACAAATGGAATCACTGTGGTTTTATTTAGAAAAATCTGTCACAATACAAGTATGTAAGATATTCTACAAATGTTGATTTATTTAGCTCCACAATATTCATGGCGGACTAGGTGACATCCTAAATTTGCAGATGGAAAAACAAAAGAAAGAAATAAAACTCTCTGATCAACAACATAACAAGTTTGAACCATAAGTAAACTGTCCTATCTGGCTCTTCTAATTGCTTCTTCATACCTCCATCCTGGAAGAAAAACACTATGTCATTCTCCATTCTAATTATAGGATTGTCTTTTTTTGTGCTCCAGTGCTGTTTGGGATTATTGAACAAATCATTATTATTCCTAGTTGCCACAGTGACAGTGGAAGTCAGCAAAAAAAGCCCAACCTTGTGACCAACTAACCATGATACTAAACTATATCAGATGAGATACTGGAATTACCCTTAAAACTTCTTACTATTAAGTGTACTGGAATGCAATATGAAGTGCTTTAACAGCTGGACTGTACAAACACAGTAAGATCGCAGTTGTAGAAACTACTTTATTAATAACTAAGTTAATAAGTTAATAATTCTGTTAAATTTAAACTTGTGCCAAACCAAGTTAAGCAAGTTCTTGTGTCACTTTCTTAAGGGAGCTGGCAGTGAACGTGTGCATACATAATTATGTGCCTTTTAGAACCAGTGCTATTACACAGGTAGAACTTACAAAGAATACTGCAAAAAAGTGCATAAGGGAACTCCATCTGGCACTAAGGAAAGTGGTCTTTTTCAACATCACGCTGATCTCCAGGTATACTCTGTGGCCCATAATATTTGTAACACACATATATAAATACATAATACTTACACAGAACACAGTTTAGCTAAATGAAAGGACACTCAGATGGTATAGACATAATTATATCTTGCTACAAACTTCCTCTGTCTGGAGCTTTTACTATAAAATTCCAAGCATTTAATTTATAAAGTAAAAATAACTTGAAAATATTTTTGTTTCACTGTTAGCCCTGTTGCTGGAGCATTTTGGTCAAGAATACAGTAAAATAAGGAAATGTAAGGCACTCACTCCAGTTTCTTGTCCCCTTTCATTTAGTAGAGGTATGAGTTTGAAGGGAAAAGATCTGCTTTGGTTACCTACAAGATCCTTAAGTGCTATGGATGCACTGCCAATTAATCTGAAATGAAGTAAAATTGATTATTAGAATGCAAGTATATATTAAACAGAAGTTCCCTTTTGTCTTTTGCAAGCATCTGTTAGTTGACCAAATAACTCCAGCCAAGACTCGAAAACCCAAGAAACAACAATAGATCTTTGCAAATGTTATCTAGTGATTGTGTACTGCACTTAAATGTGCTGAAGTTCCTTACAGAAGAGACAGCTTTAACCTAAAAAAGTTAAAAACTAAATTTAAATAAATATTATATTTTTGAAAATAATCCTCTGTATAACTTTAAACAGCCATGTCACTTGTTACAGCCAATGAATTCTCACTGGTAAACTAAAGGATGTAACACTTCATTCTCTATATAGTTTTGCAAATTGTCAGACGAGAAGTAATGTCTAAAGGCTAGAAGTGACAGCTGCTGTACCACACACAGACACAGAGAGACACATACACATCTCTAACAAAAACAATTAAATAGAACAAATGCAATCAATGTGCTTACTAGAGGCTTCACAAAATTAACCTTCTTGTCAATACTCAACATTTTGGAACAGGTTCATCTCCTTGCCTCGGCATTCTCAGGATGTTTTGCTATGGCTCTAGTGAGGCCTCCCAAGGGAGCTGCCCAGGAGATCTGACATTATGTGGTAGAATCTTCTGAGCTACTTCTACCTACTTTGGGACTGCATGTATCACCCACACCCATCCTCTTACAAGAAGTGAAACCTGCATTTACTTTTAACCTGTGACACTTCTTTTAAGCAGAGTTTCTAACAGTTTGGCACTGGTTTTATGATATCTGGTACTGTATTTCATTCCCGTACTATGTAATAACAGTTTACTCTTACACTGAAGAGGATTATTGGAATAACTGAGATTTTTTACAAATAAAAAACCCCAAGATAATTTCACTCTGTAAATATTGCAAAGAACATGGTTCACAAAGAAAATACCAGCTTTGCTGCCAAAGTGGAAAGTAAAAAAACTCTATAGGTGGAGAAGTTAACTGAGGTCCCATTGAATTGATTTCAATGTTTTCTCATGGAGAAGCTAGGGATGCAAGGGCATTTTTTGAGATGAATAAAAAGCATTGTTATAGCTACTCTTTGGTGCTGTGTCATGAGAATATAATTTACTTTTTACAAAGTACATTAGGATAGGTAAGCATAAAACATTAATTTCCTGCAAATATACATTCCAAATACTATACATTCCAACTTTTGTTTAGTTGTACATGAAAAATAACTACATTTTCTGTTTTAATGACCTGTCTGAATTACTTTGGTGCTGTCACCTCCTTAGTCAACTTTGCTTTCTCAGTGCACTTCACTCCTCCAATCTTGATAGATCTGACTTGCTATTCAAACCTTTCTTCTTCCCTCGAAAATGCCAGAGCATAGTAGTACTCCAGCTATGCTTCACATATTCATCAAATACAGGTGATGAGCTAGAAAAGCAGTTTAAGATCAAGCCATGCTGCATAGAAAATGCATTAAGATATTCTAGCATTTAACATGACCATAGCTGAAATTTTGATGCCATTTCTAACACCTGATTCTCCTCCCTTTGTGGAACAGACATCTGGATTCTGTATTGTACTCTTGCTCCACTGTCCTTTAAGAAGCTATGGAAATACAGCTAGTTATTTTGGTGAGCATTAGACTAACCTTACATACATTTTCACTTCTTAGAAATGGTTGCACAGAGCTGGACGTTAGCTGAAACATTGACTCTGTGCATTTCTCAACTTCAGGGATCTTAAGAAGCAGTTTATCCTGTTATGCAATGAGAATTGCTTTCAACCCACAAGATAAACCTAGATTTGGAACATTTGATACGCATACAGTGGTCGTCTTTATCTCTCCAACTGTCTCGTCACTAAACAGAAATGTCTACCTAGCTCAGGAAACAAGTCTTTCTCAAACAGGAACAGCCTTTATTTTTTTCCCCTGTGGCTTAAACAATCCAAAATTTGGCAGTAAATAGAAGTCAAATAAGTCTGACATTACACACCGAAAATAATCTCTCCCTCTATATCTGACCACACATTTTTCTGTTGAAAGGGCAGGTGTCATGCAGACATACAAGGATAATATTCAAGAGTCAAAGAAAAGCAGAAAGGTTTGTTCCATAATAGCTGCAAATCCCAAAGCAGTTAAGAGAGAAAAATATTGGGTAGCTTAATACATTTTTCTCTTTATTACATAACCTTCTGACATGCTAACAGCTTGTTAAATAAAGCAAATATATATAAAGCAGATATAAGCAAATGGGAAACTGTTCCTTCAGCTGGAAGTAAAAAAAATACTTGAATTTCATTTACACAGTTGGATACATAAAGAAACCAACTTCTTGTCACTCTTTTTCCTTCAATGAAAAATTAATCCACAAAATCTTTCAATTCCAAATATTCTTAATCTCCCAAAATCCTTCAACTGTGACTATGCCTTCCTACTTGAGAAAAAATAGAGAGAAACACATAGTTTGAGGTATCACAGAAGGGAAAAACCCAAGAAGTTCACACAAAATCAGCTAGGCCAAATCTAGTTCTAAAGAAAGGCAGAGAAAATTTTTTCCCATGTACATTTGCGGAAAAATTTTTGTGGACTTGCTATTTTGATTTGATACAAGATGTTGTGATTTACATTAACTCCAAGAAAAACTTGTTCAAAAGTCACCCAGTCTCAAATAATGTGGATGACTGTTTCAGCAACCACACCCTCTTATCTGGTGACATTAACTCAAGAACAGTTGTTCAACTATACTGCGTTTGAAATTTTCCAGTGTAAATTTCCATTTCTACATCCTCATCTGTCTTGTGCAAACTATAACTGTGCAAACAATTGAATAGATAGTAATTGTTTTAAAAATTCTGTTCACCCTCATAGGACTGAAGAGAGTTTCAGTTGCATAGATTACTTGTTTGCTAATAATTGCCTCTGAAGTGCTTTATCTCCCCCTTCTTTAACAGGCCAAGCAATAATCGTCTCCAGTCTTTTTCAACTCTAGCAAGAGTGAGAAATCTGATATTCAGCATTCTGGTTTACCATTGAATAAGACACCAAAGATAAATGCAAAGTTCATATATTCAATATACACCATCAGCCTATTTCTAAGGTTTAGCCAAATCTTATGCTTTAAGCAGCTGGTCTTTCACCTTCCCCAAAGTGGTCCCGTTCACTGCGCTTGGGATGTTTGACCCTTCCCTTAGCAGAACCATAGACCAGAAGAGGTTGGAAGTGACCACTCCAGATCACCTAGTCCAACCTTTTTGCTCAAGCATAGTCAACTAGAATAGACTGCCCAGGACAATGTCTAGTCTGGTTTTGATCACACAGCTACTAAAAAGCTGAAGTAATGTTTTCAAAAGTAACAAGGAATGCCTCAAGGTCATTCCTAGGTCTCATGTTTGTACAGGTCTTGGAGAAAGCCTTTTTCCTAAGATGCTTCTCTCAGTTCTCACATCTTTGGGCTAATTCAGGTACAACCAAACCAGATGGCAGAAGCTGTTTGTGTGCCACCACATCTATTATGAGTTCATTGCTGTTTAATGCTTTGCTGCAAGGTCCGCTATTGTACTTGCTTCTGATATTTAACTAGATCACCAGTTCTCTGCATGACTACCGCGAAGTTGCTGTGCTCCTCCGAAGACCTTTTACCTTCGAGCAGGATTGCAAGCAATCTCCCTCTGAAATCAAGACTTTCAGGGTGACAAGGAGTCATTTCCTTCCAGCACAGCTGAGAAGAGTTTCTGTCACCTTTTCAACCTCAAAGGACATTGCTCTTTACTTGAGCTATTTCAGCTTTCTTCCTCTTGTCTAGGCAGACAAGATTTGGCTGCTTAATTCCAGATCTCACTGCTCTCTTGATACCATCATGTGGGATAGTTTCTACTTTCAGAATAGCTCAATACATCCTCAGACTTTTTGTTCATCAGCTGTTTTGGCAGTCGTATGAGTACTGCTTCCTAACTCTGCTGAAACACCTTTTTGGCCATCCCTAAGACATTTATATATATAGTGCCCAGTCAGCCAGGTCTCTTAAACTTTTCCAGCTTTGCAAAAGTAAAGCAAAAAATCTGTCCCACCACAAGCAGTTTAAACATTCTGGTTTACCACTGAATAAGACACCAAAGATGAATGCAAAGTCCATATTTAGAAACAGATTTTAAACCACTTGAAATATATCTTTTTAGTACTGGGACCGTGATACCAGCCCTAGTAATCAAAGGGAAATACTTTATCAGCATGAAATCAAGGAACTACTGATGACCAACTATCAAACAGAGTGTTGCACTTGTGCCAAAGCTAATTAATCCGTTAGGACTGTGGTTAGCACTTCCTGTTAGCTGCCCAAATAACCAAGAGAAGTGAAACTTCACACCCATGCCTTGATCAGGAAATGCTGACTCACAGTACCAACCATTTTATTACTCCTGTTCTGTTTGAAGATAGCAATTTATACTAAACTCTTTAGCCTATCACCTCCTCCAGCTGCTTACATGCTACTTCTACTGGAAACACAGTGATTTTAAGCCCCTGAGAGTCAAGCATTTAAATGCTTTTGACTTATTTTTAGGGGTTTATTTTGGCAGAGGTTTATACTGATTATTTTCATCAGCAAACCTGATCCCATGCTACAGTTGTAATTGCCACACAGCCTCTCTTACTCAGTGTCTATGTTCCATTATAGATGCTATGCTACAAGACCCAATACCCACTGTTATTCATGCTGTGTTTTAAAATTTTTATTAAGATCAAACCAAATATTTTTATATTCTTCAGTTATTTGATGATACTCTTTGCAAGAACAATATTTAAAAAAAAAACAAAAACAAAACACCAGAACATCAATACTATTTTGTACAAGGCAGAAACTCCCAAAAATCTTAACCAGGCTGGATCTTGCATACAATAAATGCGAGGAAAACCTGCAACTATGCACAGCCACACTGACATGGAAAAGAATCCACGCAAAAGGGTACAACTGTAGGAGGAATCAAATTATGGAATTTATTTAACTCTGGAAAATACTTAAACGCAATTAATTTGCTGCACTGTTCATTTGTGGCTGCATTTTTCTGCTTGAGAATAGGGTGTGCCATAGCTGTTTTTCTTCTGTGTCGCTAGGTTACTAACTACGCAAAGAACACAAGGAAACACATAATCCCAACTCTCAAATAGAATGAAAATCACTTCATTCAGACACGACCTTAACTTCCTGTTAACAATTTTTTTTCTTTACTTTAGGGAGACAGATGAAGCTACTGGAGTTTCTCTGTTTAACTGCATATATATTTGTGTTCTGAGAGTTTAAAATCTTTCTACAAGCAGTATTAGACACAATAGAAAACAGATGTGTTCTCTTTTCAAATATCTTTATGCTGGAACATCTTGCTAAACATGGACCATATGAACACTCTCTAGGTTATTCCTGTGATGGTCTGCATACATGTCAGTGTATTTATTTATCTTTTCCACTGACAGGGTCTTTTTACCATGAAGAGCACAAAGCAGTAAATTCTATCTCCAGGGAAAAAGAAGTGGAAAAATATTCAAATGTTTTTCAGGCTTGATTTCAGAAACATGCCAAAGCAATGAGTAAAGTATTCTGGCACAGCCTAAAACCAGAATAACATCCACTGTGCTCCTCCCTCCTGTGTCAGTACAAAAAAGGGCTGGATGAACCGCTATGTAAGTTTCTAGGAGCTGTAACAAATCTTGCAATATACTGCAATCTTCTTCTGTGTCCTTGTAGAGGGGAGTGTGGGTTCTGTAGTCACTTCTTAGGTACAGCAATGGACCATGCACCCAGAACTACAGGAGTAACACACCATGGAATAGCAAATTGCGTATTGGCTAGAATCTTTGTGAATGAGCAGCCAGAGAGAGGGTGTTGGATTGAGAAACACATTGTTCTGCTTTGAGCTTACACTGCAGCCAAGAACGGTGCCAAAACTTTATAGCAGAAGTTGCCTCTGCCTTGAAAATAACAATAGCAATCCCCACTACTTATTGAAAGATTATTGATTTAGACTCAAATCATGCTTAGCTTATACACTGGTTACACTTCCCAAGTTAATGGGCCTACTCCTTGATTATGTCAAAAGCAATATGGTGAACGCAGGGTTTCAGAAATAATGGACCTTTACCTCTGAAAGACTTCAGTTCAGTTAACCCCCTACAACTTACATGTAAAAATCAATACAAAATTGTCCAGCCCTCACACTCCCTCCCCTTTTTAAACTGTCATTACAATAGCTCTTAGTAGTAAGGAACTTAGGTAGGCATTGTACTCCCTGTTTCCAGTCCTGAAAGGAGTGTCATTTGCGCTCTTCCACTGAGCATCCTTCTGGAATGCTGCAGCATTGCAGACATGTACCTAACTATAGACTTTTTCCTAAATATTTAAAAAGGATACTGTGAAAGAATGACAAAACTATAATGTGGTAGTCCTACATCTCTCTCAAACTCAGTAAATAGAATCAGTAACTCTGCAGAAACACAAGTTACGCAAACATGGAAGTAGTATGTGGAAAACTTATTCCACCTTCCCTCTTTCATATGCATCTTTGTCTAAATGTAAATGTTCATGAATACCAAATCTCTTCTTCTGTTACAATGTTTTGTGTCTTTAAAAGAAATCCAAGATGACATTTCCTATTATCTTGTTACAGTCAGGAAGCCTACTCATGTTTTTCCACTTCTCACCCCCTTATCCTGTCTCCCTGCCAACAGCCCTTCCAAACACACCACAAACTGAAAATATGCAGAGGTTTTGAGGATTTATTTTCAAAGATCATTACTCTGAAGGTGTTGGTCTTTCTTTGATATGGACTGCATACATTTTTGCACAGCACTATACATGGAAATCACTTTCCCAAACAATTTTACTGGTTTACTTTTTAAATTGTATACAAAATAAGTGGTGCACAACTTCCAGTACATAAACCCAAGCAAAACAAACAGGCATTTTACAAGCTAGGAGGGAAACACTACAAATATGAGTCCAGATAATACTACAAATAAAGTTTGGAAAAACCCCAAACCCACATGTCTGCTTAACTTTGAGTTCATGTGCAGCCTAAAACATTTTAGGGGATTCAGATAAACATGTACCTTTATTTTCTGATGCACTGTAAAACCCATTACAAAATTCTGATTACTGGCAAGCTTTCCTATATCAAGTTCTGCGATTTCTGGGATTTCCCTGAAGTCTAAGGCATGCAATAAATTCCTGCTTTACTGATCTACAGGAATCTCAAGAATGAGAGATCCGAGGGCATCAGCTTGACTCACAGTGATTTTATGACAGAGCTGTTGGAGTATTGTAAAAGCCTGAATTCACATATTGGGAGGGGGCAGAAAGTAGGAAAGAAAAGCTTATAGTGGAAGTGGACTACTATTAATAAATACGAACATATGGCTAGCTCAGTCCCATAAAATATGCAAATTTTCCACAAAAAAAAAAAAGTGATAGCATGTTCCCTTTGAAAATGACAACAGCCAACAGTACTTGGCATTGACAGACAAGAGAGTGTGAGAGTACAAAAAACAGACAAACAGATCCTTGTTTAAAATCTAGGACTTTACACAAAGAAGCAGAGAACTGGCGTCTCATTTTTGATAAGCTGTTCCTTTTTTCTGCACAGATTTTAAAAAACATGTCTTAGTCACGCTTGTCCAAATGTATATATTTACTCTTTTAGACAAAAATCCTATGATTTAAGCGCAGATAAGGATAAGATCTTAACCACTATGGGACAGCTAAAGATTAAACAGACTGATGAAGCTTTATCTTGTTATGCACATTAAGAAAGAACCCTTAGACTTTGCCAGAGATTTCAGTACAAGCATATTTCAACAAAAAATAATACACTCTATCCCTACTGTAGATTAGCTAAAAGAAAAGCTTTCTGATTAGCTTGTCACCACCCAAGACCTTACCCTTTTCCTGCAATTGATTTTAGAGTCCAGGTTTATTTCTCTATCAAAAGTCATTTAAAAATGGCACGCAGAACATAAGAGGTTGCTAAGAATTTCAACTAGTAATTTGATTTCATTAAAATGATCAGCATTCCCTGCTTTAAGGTATCCTGTACATCTCCAATTCTGATATTACATTACAGCCTAAATCCTACAAAACTCAGTTGCTTTTTTTTCCAAAAAAACCAGCACTCTACCACTGTATGTTCAGAAACACATAAAACTTTTCAGTCTTCATTATGTATTTGTTTCAGCATAAATGCAGCAGGAACTTTGAAGTCCAGGTCAAAATGACCAAAACTACCCTCGAGCTTTAATGAAGTATATATATATGTTATGCTTTTTAACAGAACACAAATTAATTGAATTGTAGTGTTCCCATATGTTCCGGTTTAATTTTTCAGGGCAATCATTTTTTTTCCATTGGCCACAGTCACAATGTCCTATCAACTCAAGTAATAGGAACAAATCTATTCTTAGTAAAAAAAAGTCTGAAAAACAGAAAGAGTACTCTTAGAAGTTAGTTGAAGGTGAACAAGCCACCTAAATTATTTATAAGTTTACTTAATACATATTCTCATTCTGTAAAATTATGAACCTCAAAAAAAGTGTTTAAATTCCAACATGGCCACCTGACAGCATTTCAGTACCCTAAAATTTTTTATCATGTTATCTCCTTTGATATAAAGATAGAAGCCTCAATTCAAGGTGGCTTTCTCAGTTTCAACAGCATGATTAAATTAAAAAAAAAGAAAAAAAATCATCAACTGCGCATATTTCCTGCAGTAATTACTTAATGTGTAGAAAAAAGTAGATATATTTTTCACTTTTTAGTTGAACACTATTTGTGTTTTGTGTGATAATCTTCCAGGCTGATATAGCTACTGTTTGTTTATGTTCAATTCTCTAAAACTAATATTAAAATTTGATTTTGTCAAAATTTAAGCATTTTTAAGAGTAGGATTCAAGCCTACTGACATGCACTAACAGCACTAAACAACGCAGAAACGGTGCGGGAGGGCAAGACCCTTAAATTCCTGCATGTTAGCAGCATGATGAAATTGGATATTTCTGTCTGCTGTAGACCTAAACTCTAAATCCTCTGCTGATAGTAGGAGTCTCTGCCATTCTTTTCCAAGAAATAAATAACAGAAAAGGCAATTCTTAGTGGATTCCCCACTCCATTTTTGTAACAGTCCAGAGTCCTCCCCCGAGGGTCAGGAAGCTAGATATTCATTTTCTTCTGCTGCTAAGGTTATCCAATTTACTTTTCACAGAAGGCTCTCTTAATATCAAACTACAAATTTGCTTTAAAAAGCCCTCAACAAAACAATATTAAAAACCAGAACAGCCAAAGAAAAAATCCTCAATCCATTTGTGAACAATGGTTTAAAAATGTAACCAGAAGAGGGCATAACAGCAGCACTGCCCATCTTCCATCTACGCAAGGAGCCTGGGGCTCCTTGGCCAACAACTGGAGACAGACTTTTTTTCCCTACTCAGTGTGAGAGGATTTACTCTCACATCTGACACTGAAAAAGAGTTCTGCAAGATGATCTTAGGGAAGTTACTTTTGTTTTCAAGTTTCATCTTTGTAATGACTGAGAACTCATGATACATTGGGCCAGGAAGAGTACAGTACGAATGTGACATTTCATAGACCCCACTAACTAAGAACAACACCCCCCTCAAAAAAAAAAAAACAAACCCAAAACAAAACCAAACCCCCATAGATTCCATTCCCAAAACAATTTATATTTTATCCAACATATTTACCCTGATGACTAAGTCATTCTCCCAGGCAATGAGTCTAGCACTTCAATGCCTTCAGACAAGACAGGAAATTGAATTAAGGCTTCAGCTCTTCCTAGGCAAGACTCAAATAATCAATATAAAATATAATCTCCCAGGGAGATTTTTAAAGACGGTTAAGAGCCTTAACTGCATATTGTAACTTCTGGTGGTTTGTGCTAGCTATGGTATAAGAATGCCAATTAAGAGTTCTTCAAAACTAAGTTCTGGACATTTATTACGTATAACAGTCTTTGGTACTGCCCTGCACCATTCTGTAAGACAACAACTTACACCAGGTATTTCTGGTGGCATAAACCTAGTTACACAAGGACCTTTATTACAACTAAGCACCAACCAAAATAAGGTAGCTGTGGTTTTCAAATGACAATAGGTGAAAGGATCTAAACTCTACCCAAATTCTGCCCTAAATGCCTAAAATGTTCTTTGAATTTAGCTTCAATATGTCTAAAATTAGTGAGAAAAAGCTGACACTTTGCTTCAGAGTAATAATCCAACTGGCGAGGGATAGAAAGCTTATAGGCTATATGTAGCTATTACATCAGAAACCGTCTAATCGCATCCATCATTTCTCTCCAGCAACTATGAGTTCCATTTTCCCCTCTAGGCTTCAGTATTGAAAGTTGTGTTTAATACTGGAAAAAGAAATGGAACATACTTGTTCTGTCCAATTGTTTCAAAATCCTTCACAATAATTGTCAGGGAAGACGAATTATCCAGAGCAATTCCTTTCAAGTCAAATTCAAGAATCTGAACAAAAAAAAAAATGGAACAAAATTATAATTTCAAATTATGTGTAAATTAATTAAGAGCAGAGTAGTGTATACAACAAAATTATTCAGAAAGGAAGTCTGCATTTAGTGAAACACAGACCAGACCAGCTTACATTTGCAAACCCTAAGTTAATACTCTGGTATATGCTCATAGCACATTTTTTATTTGCTAGTTAGAAGTAATAGCAATGGAAGAAGAACTAAACTGTTTGATACTGTGCCATAACCTATTCTACAGTTCTGCTTCCTCATACTAATGTGTGTATTTTCTTAGAATTTGTAAGATCTGATAGTATTCCCCGGCAATACTGGTTGAAGTTAGTTGCTGTTGAACTTAGACAAATATTTGCATGTTCCTTTTCTTTGTATTTCTAATTATAAAATGTAAGAATAACTTCTGGTTGTGAAAACACAACAATAAGAAAACATTTTCCACACAAAAGACATTACTGAAAATGCAAAATAGGACCAGTCCTACAAATAAATCATGAAGAACTTCAATATATGATTTATCCTAATTCTGTAGGGCTTTTTTCCTAATATAATTTATATAATAAAGGATCCAATTATGTTTCCATATATGTGGCTAAGCAATGTTTGAATATCATTTGGTCCAAAGTAGGAGGGAACAAAGCAAGCTATCAACTCATTCCATCTAATTTTACATAAAATCAGTACTTAATGAACTGTAGTACATGGTGCAGGATGAACTCATTCACCTAAATTTAACACCTTGAAAGAACACTGGTTCCTGTTTCTGATATTCACAACTGTAGCAACTGACTTACCAATTTTACAAGAATTTTGTGTTTAGAAAAAACAAGAATTGATTACAAAAAAAAATTACCTCATTCCAAATAGGATTAAGTTCACTGTCAATTTTCTTTGTTTTCTTTTTTTCATCTGCAAATGCAAACAAAGCGTGATGATCTGTTTTTGCTAAGGCACTACACAAATATCACAATTTTTCCCTTCACTTTTCAAAAGTAAATTTGACCTTTAAACCAAATGTTCCAATTCTTTTTGCCTCTTCCAGCAGCTGCAATTTTTTTACAATCAAAAAGTCCCTTGGGCAATTTTAGTAGTTGAAGCTTTTAATTCTGTTTTGTTTAAGCATAGCTACATGTATTCCCCAAATGCAAAAATAATGTTTAGGTTTCTCAACCTTTTATGACCCTTTATTGCAACTTCAGTAATGATGAAAGAAGACTGACTTGAGCCATCAAACCAAACAGTAACCTCAAAGTGATAAACTTCACTTGTAAAGAAAATGCGTTACACATTTACCGTAACAGAATTACAAAATACTTATAAAAGTGTTTAGCTCTGAAATAAAATCACTTGGCAAAAAAACCAATCTTAAGATACGCTTCCAGTGTTAGTGCTTTCTGCTTTAAAGGAGCAAATATTAGCAGAAATACACAGGCATAGAAAAGGAAATGCAGTCTTGCCTGAAAAAATGTTTCCTGATGTTATGCAGATTGCTTTATTGATGTTCACTGTAGCCTGAAAATTACATGATTTCCATATGTCATAGTAAAATTTGCATTTGGTCAACCTACAAATCATGAGTTGTGGGGTAAATTATATAAAGTGTGGCACTTGAATTCAAATCCCTTCTCCTGAGAGTAATAATACAACTCCAGTGTTGCAAAGGCCCTTTGCAGATCCCCCTCGCCTATTAAACAGGGAAACAAAATTCTGTTCAGGTTCAAAGCAAGCAACATGCCTTGACTTTATTTTTACTTTTTAGTCGCAGTATATTTATATTGGTGATAACAAACAAGTGGATTTAAGTACAGTTAGTAAACTAACTGCATTATATCTATAAAATGCTCAGCAATCACAAGGCGGCTACTTCAGACACGCTCCTTGTATTTAAGTAGTACAGTAAAGGTAACAGCATTTTCATTATCTGCAATTTATGGCTATATTTTGCCAGGAAAATGTTGCAAAGATCTGGAAAGCAAAAGTAAAGATGTGCCACATGGACAAGCTCCAATATCCACTACTCAAGCAGCTGACTCTGGTAGTACTTTTTATTGGATGAGAGTGGGATGTACTGAAAGGAAAAAAGTCAGCTCATACTGCAAATTGTGAGAAATGACTCACATTTATGTAACAGGAATTGTCTACAATTTATACAGGATATTGACTCACATTGTACCACAAAGGAAAGAACATTCATAACATACCATGCTGTGAACTTGCATTTTGTGGAACAAAGAAGTAATTAACATGCTAATAAGTGAAATTCAACTTTATGTTATCTAATAGGAGACAAAGCCTTTGCAAGACTAAATATCCCAGAATATCGAGGGTCTGACACAGGTACTCCAAGGCCCCGTACAAACAGGAGCTGGGAGTCAGGGAAAATATGTTCTCTGGGCTGGTGAAAAAAGGAACCGCTGCACCACTTTGTAACGGAGCTAGTGAATCACAGACCTGATTCTGATGGAATTAATAGATAAAAGTCCTATGATCCCCATCTAAGCTCAAATGTAACCCTGTAAAGTAAGCAAAGCCCTGGCTTGAGTAACAGTCAAGACAGTTCTTGATAAGGACTAAAATCTTCCACTCTGGACTATTCATTCTCAAAAACAAGAGTAAAATTTATGATTCCACGAACAATATGCATATTTGAGATTATGCTAACAAAAAAGCTTTTTGTGTGTTTCACATTTGTGTGAAAGTTGGTTAAAAAACACTGGGAAACACAGCCTACATTGGGTTTTAGTTGTAATTTTAGTCAGTTTGAGTGTAGCATTCGCCTTCACTCTGCATGTATTTTTCATGTATTTTCTTCACTTTGCAAACAGTTTAAAAAACAGACACACAAATAAACCCTGTGTGCATTAAAAGAATGAGTAAAAGTGTAATAAAGTCAGTAAAGAGCTTTCTTCTTCCCACCAAAAGAGGGGAAGAGGGACTGCCCATATATTCCAGGAACTCATGTAAGAGCTCAGGCTGCCTTCCTTTACTGGTAATGAATCCATCTATAGTAACCTAGACTGTAAACCATAGCAGGATAAACAGCAAGATAGGGCCAGTCATCATTTTTAGTTTTGCCCTATGAGGAAATAAGAGTAAGAAATTATAATGGATACAGATACAACACTATATACTTGTTTCTTTAATGAAAGTACTGTAGAAGAAATCATTAGATAGAGGCATTACGCTAACACATTTAATATTCTCAATTGGAAATGAATGTAGCAAGAACGTGGTCAATGAGATGAACGTGTTAAAAATATTCATTCCAGATGAGCTGTTTAAATAAGAACTGTTCCATCATTAGAAAATCAATTACAACACTGAAAAACAACCAATGCTTACTTCTTACATTTTTTTCTCCTATTATAACTAGCATTTTTATCAATATCATCAGGTGGGGAATAGCAGAAGCTAACACTGTCTTTTAGAACAGCCTTAAGTCTAAGATTTAAGAGAGAATCACATTTCATTTCACTAAAAATGAGGATTGCATGGTGGCAACAACTGCAGGAACAAACAGGCAGACCTCAAAACCCCAGGAAATTACAGCCAGGTAATTCAATTGTCTGCAAAACATAAAGTATAAATTTAGTGAATAATTACATTCCAGTATTCTTTTTCACACACTGAAATTATAAATTAACACAACTATGAACTAATACAGGCCTGCTGGAAATCTCTTAGATTAAGCACAAATGGAAAAAGAAATCTTACTCAAGTTGGCCCTATCAAACTGAGTGCCATTTCACATCAGTTTTCAATGCACCAAGCTGAAAGAGGCAGTCAAAAGGAATGATCAAAGCACTAAAAGTCCTAGTATCGACTACACATACAAGCAATTGTTTTTTACAATGTTTACACTCAAAGAGAAGAATCTAACACATTTTTCTCCAGCTTGGTATATTTGACAATCAAGAAGAATTTTACTGGTTTATCATTACCACTCTGCCACTTCAGCAAAGGGCAACAGTTTTTCATATTAATTTGACTAAGAATTTGTTTCACATAGAACAACTTGGAATTATGCAGTAACAGCAGCCAGTTCCAGACAGCAGTACTTGTTTACTCTCAGGGTGTAGTTCTCTTTGAAGAGTGAGTTGTTCTTATAGCAAACGTTAAGTTCCATACCAGGGTACTGAACATAAACATGTATTAAAAAGTCAGATACTTGCACAAATCCTCTCCACTATAAAGAAGATATCATAACAGAAACAGCTGCCTATTTCCTCTTAATATGTACTGTATATGTACTCTTACATGCCACTCTATTAATTATACTGACTGTGTGGTCTATAACTAGCTTAGTTGAACAATTTGACAATATCTGTTCTATACGTAGGTGAAATTATACTAACATATGTGTGTTAACCTATGAAGTGTTTGCAGAGTCACTTACATAGTAGTAGTTGCAGGATTGTGGCCTTTCCATTTCACAGCACAGCCATAAAGGTCTAATTCTGAATCATAGAATCATGGAATCACAGAATAACCAGGTTGGAAGAGACCCACCAGATCATCGAGCCCAACCTTTCCTATCAAATTCCTATGACACTGAGATACTGTGTGTTTTCATTGAAGTCTTTAAATGACTGAACCTGACATCTGCAAAGGCTACATAAGTTAAAGAAAAGCTAACAAACAAAACATTGTTTAATGAAATGTCAACTTCCATAGCAGTTTTCTTTCAAATGAGAGCTGTTCTCTAGGAGTTCTCCAAGAACACTCCAGAGCCAAACAAGAACATAAACATGCATTGCACAGCTCCAGCCAAAGTCCTGGAAATGCTTGAGTTTTTCCCAGTCTGGCTAAATGAACTCCCAATTAGGTTTCTCACGTCCCCAGGAGATAAGAGTGGGCATGGACTGCTGTTCCAAGATTGCTGCCCTCTGACATAATGCCTTCCCAAAATTAAGCCCAGTTTCACATCTCTACATACTAATAGAATGAGAGGGGAATGGACTCTATATAAAACCCATTTATAAACATAAACAGACAGAAGTTCAACCTATTTCTGATATGATCCTTTCACCCTTGAACCTGGCAACCACATACTCCACATACAAATTAAAGCACAGCTGCTCAGTAGCTGGCAAAAGCCTGATGGTTTTTGGCCCCCTTGAATCACTCTGGACAGAAAGCAAAAAATATCAGACTGTTGGTATGTTGTAAAATCATATAAAAAGATGAGGCAGTATGATGACAAATATCCTACTAAAAACGTGTCATATATATGAATGAGTGTTTAAGACAATGGTCAAGCACGTTTCTGAACATTAAAATTCCCAGCTATTGCACAAAGAATAAATAAAACCTCATTCCCTTCACATCTGTTGTTCAATTCCTGTATTTGGATAACTGAAGGACAGAGAAGCAAATCCAGTAATGCAAAAGGAAAAAAAAATCTTTAATTTATATTTACAAGGTAAAACTTAATTACATTAGAGCACACAATCGGAACAAAAGATTGCAAGGAGGAATTAAACAGATACTTAAGGCACAAAGAAGCAATGATATAAACCAACTCTGGAATATTAAACTGTAGGAACAGAATTAATACAGAAAGGCAAAACTGTAACACAAAAGCAAAGAGAAATACAAGGAAATTGACAACAGAATATGAGCAGTACCAGGAACAAATGGAACAAACCACAGAAATTACTGTACTCCAGTAACAGCACTTTTCAGGGCAAATAAAATCATATTTTAAGAATTAGGAAGTTCCAAAAGCTACTGAGACAAGCTCAGCCACTTGCCCCAACACAGAAGGGGTCAAAATAAAATAAAAAAAGGAGGAAAAAAAAGGAAACTGAATGATATCACATTTTTCTGATGCTGCAATAAAGTGTCTGAAAAGTTTGTATTTTGGAAGTTAAGATGCTGGAGGTGCACTGCCTTGTCCTTCTCCAGCTTCCTGCAAAGTCATGATTTCTGAAGGCAACAAATCCCTGCAATGATATTTCATACTTTAGGAAATATTTCCATTTCAGAGCACAGTTAGGAAACCAAGTCATCAGGAATTAAGATGAATATTTGTCACAATTAAGTATAATGTATTATGCGATCCAAACTTGCTTGGAGGTTTCTGCACTTTAGAGATAAACCAATAGTTGAAATCAAGTTCCTTCAGTCTAGCAAAACAAGAAAGTTATGGTAACAGGTAAAATATACTGGAAAAGACAATTAACTTTACATATAAATGCTAATTTTACACAATATTTTCTCCTCCCATATGTATCTGACGAGCAATGGAAGTGCACAATGTTTTCCTTCTTAAATCTTTATTTTAAATTAAATAATCCCAACAGGCAAATTTTTAAAGTACAATTCAGTTTGTAAAAAAACAATCCAAGACACTTTCAGTAATAGCAGTACTGTTTGGTAATGTTGGTAATAACAACAATAAACTAGTCACAATAAAAACTGATGTATACTGAGCAGTGGCTGTTTAAAGTAATCAAAACTGAGGAATATTCTTACCAGATGGAAAACAACAAAGTGATCTTCCATACTTGAATTAAAAGTGGAATTATCCATGCAGTTAGATATAGGTTTTTAAAGCAAAGGACTAAGCCCTTAGGAAAGCTTGTTAACTATGGATCTTAAACAGAAGCACTGCTGGACAGAAAAGACCAACACACTCTACCCAGTTCAAACTTCATTCAGATAACTCATCTCTCTAATTACAAAGTCTTCCCTAAAGTTACATTGCATGTAACTTCAGGAAAACGTGTTTTCACAGATTATAAAATATTTTTCACGGGGCACTGTTATTCAGAAAACCTCCTCCCCGAGTATATTTATGACAGTTTTCCTTACCTTTAAAAATAACAGAAACAATAGGATCTGGTTTTCCAAATTTGGTTTTAGGGATATTGGTAGCAGACTCCACAATCACCCGAAGCATTGTTTCCAGTCTTGACTAAATGTCTGTTGTTACCAAAGAAATTCTAGGAAGTCTTAAGTTTCAAACTCCTTGAGTCTGGACTGAAATGCTAGCAGGAAGAGGAGGCAGGGAATTGCTGGTTTAAAGTAAAGATGGGCTATGGGAGGAGGACCTATGACGGACTCGCTACGGGTGACTATGAAAAAAAAAAGGGACCTGTAAACTGACACCAAGTTCTGTGCTGCACGCGAATAGCTCTTGCTAGTGAAATCCAGTAACAGAAAGGGCGCAGCATGAGAACGATTGCAGGAGGTTTTTGTAGTTTTCATTCTGAAGCTGCATGAAACGTCTCATTTAAGTAACCAAGGCAAGAATAAGCACAAGCTACATGAACACTAAGCACAACTCCAGCACTCAAGATACATCACATTTGCCTCTTGCTATACCAAGGTACTAAATTTCACATAGCGTATTTGTTTTTTTGTTTTTCCTCTTGATTTTTGTAACCCCATTGTTTGTAAATAGCTTTAGCTCACCAGCCACACCAGTTTATAATCACCAAATACCTACAGTCTTCAAAAATAGTTTAAGTGCTCCCCCTCCAGTTGTGCTCTGGAAAAACATTTTACAGAGAGTAAATACTACAGACTACACACTTTAACTGAATTTAGTACATTTCTTGAGAAATTACTAAAGTATACATGCATGAATAAATAAAGAAGTAAATACACGCAAAAATGTGAGAAGACTCGCTGTTATTAGGTAAAACGTTATGTAAATATTTTGTCTTAACACAAACACATGCAGTAGAGCGCTAAAATAACATTAGGTCAAACATGGTAAGCAAAAGGAATTCCTTGCTCCAAGTCACCCCCTGTTCAGCTTTACAGCAGCTTTCCCTCAGCTGCAGACCAGATGTAAAAAAAACACAAGTGGCATGTAGCACCACTGCCAAGTCTGTACAGATGAGAAGGGAAGCCAGCAAGATGGAAAAAATGAGTCATATGTGGATAGGGTCCAGGATAGTTTTTATACGGCCACACAAGATCTACCCTAGGTTACCACTTTTGAAGCCAAGATAGACTTTGCTTCCTCTCTAAAATTATTAGGTTTGGGGTAGCTGAAGAAGACTATTTCTGGGGAAGAAAGAGTAATCTAAACCCAACATGTTCAGGAAGGAACATGCAAGACACAGTACTGAGCAGACCCAGACGACTTGGCTGAAGCATCACGCTTGCCCATCCCAGCCCCAAAGAGGGCTCAGCAGGCACAGGGCCACTGGCCCAGCCCAGACTCTCAGCCCCAGAGAGCTGCAAAGTCCAGGAAAAAGCAGCGGGGGTGGGAGGGAGGCCCCATGTTATTGGCCAGACAAGTCACGTGGTCTCCCACCAGCCAATGGGGAGCCTCCTCCCAGAAGGGCCCCTCAACGCCCCAGCCCCGCCCACACGACTCACCCCGCCCCCTCGAGCCAGCGTTCTCCCAGGCCTTTTCTGACCCCTCGGAGACGCCGTAGTGGCGAGGCGGCTTGGGCGGAAGTGACGATGCTAGAGCCGCGGGATTCAAACTCCCGGAAGCGCAGCAGGTCCTGCAGCTGCTGCTGCCGGGTAGGGTCCCCCCTTCCCCCGCCGAGACTCGGCTATCTCCTGCCGGTCCCTCCGCTCCCCGAGTCCGGCCAAGGGACGCCCCTCCGGCCCCTCCGCTCTCCGAGCCTCGCTAAAACTGCGTTGGAAGCCACGTCCTGCCTGGTGAAAGCGGTCGCCGCTCGTACCGCTGGCGTTTGAGAGAAACTTGAAGATGAACGCCAAGGCCGCCAAAGGGATAATCATTGGGAAGTGGGGCTTAAAGTCAGGTGGCGCTAGAGCTGAGGGTGATCTCGAGAAGCAAAAGCAGGAGGACGCGGCGCTGAGAAAGCCCACGGAGGAAGCCGTGAAGGGGAAAAGCGGAACGGCTGATGGGGAGCGGAGCGGGCTCCGAGAGGTGAGGGAGGCGGTGCTGGAACCGACCTCTGAGGTGGCCAAGTGGTGCCCGGCCAGCGCTAGGCGGGGGTGCCCGACGCTGTAAGCAGCCTGCCAGGATTTTATCTTAAAACTTAACTTGCTGCGATGTAGCTGCCATTCTAGTTTGACTTTTTTGTTATTAAATATTATTTAAAGATGTGTGAACTAATAAAAACACAATCATTGGACGTGGCTGCTCAATACAAAGTCTTGAGGACAGAGGTGCCAATTAGTCCATTAAGACCTGTCTTTATATAGCTGTTTGGAACAGCTGATCCCAGAGAATTATTTTGAGCATTTCCTGCAGAGAACTTTGTGTTTGCAAACAGTTGCCTCAGAACATGTCAAACATTGCTGAATATTAACTTGAACTGTATTCTCAAGCTCCCAATTGGCAACAGGTAAATAAAACTGTAATCTCTTCACCAGATTATTCTTCCATTACAACCAAAACCCAGAAACTAAGATGCTGCAATTTCTGTGCCTTATAGTTCATTCAAGGGAAACCTGCGGTCGCAGAGAAAGAAGTTCAAGACTTGGTATGTGACCAAGTCAGGTATTGTTAGGCTTCCAAGAAGGACTGGGATCTATATTCACATGAAAAACTGATGACCTACTAAGTCTGTGAAATTCACTTCTTTGCATTTCTGACTTGTTTCATCTACTTCAGACTGGTTTTACTATCACTTGAAATATTTTAGATGATTGCTGTACTATTGTCTCTTTTGAGTAAGAAGTAATATTCTCAGTCAATTAAAGGCTAAGAAAAAGCCTTTTAAAGTAAGTGTCTTCAAAAACTGTTGTAAACTTGCTAATGCATTTGTTGCATAGACTGTCACTTACTGATTTGTGTCACTTTTTTTATTCTGTCTCATTTAGAAAATACTTACCCTCGAAAAAGAAAAACATAACCATCATCTTGGAGAAAAGGACAAGGAAATCCAAAACCTGAAAGACAAGCTTAGATCCAAAATGAAGAATAATGAAATCTCTTCACTACGAAGTCAACTAGAAGAAAAAACGAAGGAAGCAGAAAAGAGAGAACAGCTACTTCGTTCTCTATCAGAAGAAATTAACAGGTTAAAATGTAGTTTATCCTCTGTTACTGAAAAATGTTCTGAGCTGGAAAGCAGAGCCAGTGCTTCTCAAGCATCCCAGGTAAGCACCGAACAAACATTGTATTTGCAAATTCCAAGTCTAGATTTGGAATTTGTGCCCACTAAGCACCACTAAATACTATAAAATAGGACAGATTTTTAATCAACTTACAAGTTGCATTGTATGCAGAAATATTCTTGTATGAAGGGAGATGCTATCCACATTGAATAGTAAATGAAGAACAGTCGAGGAGCAAAACTTCAGGCAGTGCAGCTGGGAAGGGAATTCTCTAATGCTGCACAGCTTTTCCCCATGCAGGTGGTATGAATGCTGATAACTCATGTCACGAGCCACTGTTGCTTAACCAAATATTATGCCCTTCTTGTGTTTGCATGCCCAGTGATTAAACAGACTGAGAAGGTAGGAGACATGGGGCATTAAGAATAACCAGGCAAGCTCCTCCCTTATTCAGTTTCAGTCATGAGCCAGTCATGTCAAGACTGGAGGCAGCCTGGGCTGCAGTGATCACGCACGGGTGGAGTTTGCAGTCCAGAGGGATATGGGTCGACAAAGAGTACAGTCAGGACCCCGAATTTTAGGAAAGCAAACTTTCAGCTCATTAAGGAGTTAGTCAAAAGGAAAAATGCCCTCAAGGACAAGGGAGAAGAACAGAGCTGGCAGATCTTTCAGGATAAGAAATGGGGCAAGGAGACCAGCATGACTGAGTTAAGATCTGCTGATCAAACTGAAGGGCAAGAAGGCAATGCACAGACAGTTAAAGCAGAGTCAGGTATCCTGGGAAGATAGGAAGAGAGACATTGCCTGGTTGTGCAGGAATGAGATTTGGGAAGGCAAATTGACAGATGGTGCTGAGCTTGGCAAGGGATGCAAAGAATAGTAAGGGCTTCTACAGGTATGTCAGCCAGAAAAAGAAGGCCAAAGAAAGCAAACTCCCCCCTGATGAACAAGACTGCCAAACTGGTAGCAACAGACAAGGAGAAGGTCAAGGCACTCAATTTTTTTGCCTCAGTCTTCACTGACAAACTCTCTTCCCACATCTCTTGAGTGGATGGACTGCAAGGCATGGACTGGGGGAGCAAAGCCTCTCCCACTGGAAGAGAAGATCAGATTGGTGACCACCTGAGGAACCTGAATATACCTAAGTCTATGTGATATGGCAAGATACATCCCAGAGTCCTGAGGGAACTGGCTGATGTAGATACCAGTCTCCACCATATTTGAGAAGTCACAGCAGTCAGTGAAGTCCCTGATGACTGGAGAAAGGGAAACATTGCACCCATTTTTAACAAAGGTAGAAAGGAGGACCCTGGGAACTACCGACCTGTCAGCCTCACCTCTGTGCCTGGGAAGATCATGGAACCGATCCTCCTAGAACTATGCTAAAGCACATGGAGGACAGGGAGGTGATTCAAGACAGCCAGCATGGCTTCACCAAGGGCAAATCCTGCCTGACCAACCTCGTGACCTTCTATGATGGAGTGACTACATTGGTGAATGTGGGATGAGTTGCTGATGCCATCCATGTGGACTCTGTAGGGCATTTGACACAATCCCCCACAACATCCCTTTCTCTAAATTGGAGAGAGATGGATTTGATGTGTGGACTATTCGGTGGTTCAGAAACAGGTTGGATGGTTGCATCCCTAGGGTAGTGGTCAATGGTTCAATGTCCCGTTGGAGACTGGTGAGAAGTGGTGTCCCTCCAGTGTCTGTTTTGGACCAGTACTGTTTAACATTTTCAGCAGTGACATAGCAAGATTGAGTGCACCCTCAGAAAGTTTGCAGACCACACCGAGCTCAATGGTGCGGTTGACACACCTGAGGGACAGAATACCATCCAGAGGGACCTGGACAAGCTTGAGAAGTGCGTCCATGTTAACCTCAAGAGGTTCAGCAAGGCCATGTGCAAGGTCCTGTACGTAGGCTGGGGTAACCCCCAGTATTAATAGAAGCTGGGGGATGAAAGGCTTGAGACCAGCCCTGCAGAGAAGAACCTGGGGTGCTGGTGTAGAAGAGAAGGCTCCAGGGTGACCTTATTATGGCCTTTCAGTATTTAAAGGGGGCTTGTAAGAAAGACTGTGACAGAAATATTTACAAGACCTGTTGTGACAGGACGAGGAGTAATGATTTTAAACTACAAGAAGGTGGATTCAGACTGGATATAAGGAAGAAATTTTTTATCATGAGGGTGGTGAAACACTGACACAGGTTGCCCAGAGAGGCTGTACGTGCCCCATCCCAAGGGTTGGACTAGATGACCTTTAAAAGTTCCTTCAGCCTAAACTCTTGTACGATTTGATGACAATATCTTTCTTCTTGCTGTTCTTATGAATCCTCATTTGTTCCTTGGTTGTTAAAACTTGTTGCCTGTAGTTCACATGGCATCACACATGGCAAATTCTTCAGTGTGACAGAAGGTAGGACAGAAATGATGACTGTCTTCTCTCAGTTAAAATTGGTAATAGATAGTGCTGGGTACTTGGCAGCTTTTACAAGTGAATTTAGTTTTCAAGATTTTCTTTTCCACCCTAGCCTGTTCTAATGTTCCATGGAAAATGCAGCAGTATCTCAGAAAGGAACATAGGGAAGTTGTGGCTAAAATGTGATGCATGTGAGTCTTTTCCAGGTTTTAACCTGCAGATGGTGCTGGTTCCTCATGCTCTGCAGGGAAGTTGCATAATTTCTAGAAATACAACTTTAGCCAAATACATAGCAAAATATCTTACTCTACTAATGTTCACTTATAATAGATAAATGTAGTACTTCTAACAATGAAGTATCCTGGGAAATACCACTTGAAATGCAATGCATGTATTTTTGATATCAAGAGACTCTGTTAGAGAATTGAAAATGTATGTTAATGGAACAGATTTCCATTATATTTTTGTCAGTGAGCTACCAATATATCTTTTAGCTTTAAACCAGAATTTTCTTTCCTTTATTTGCTGATTTGTCAACAGAGGATGCACAAATTTGAATGATGTTTTGACTGGATATCATGGAAAACTTGAAAACAATTCAAGCAATGCTGCTTGAAACTGCTAGGTGGCATATGAGCAGCGGATGTACTCTAAAATGGAAACCACAGTTGTGTAACACAATTTTGACAAAGTTTTTGCTGAGACAGAGTTCTCATGTTTATAGAAAAAGGAATCCAGGCAGTCGTAGCATCTCTAAATTGTATTTTTATTAGGAAGTCCTGAAGTTTAATAATTGCATTCAGAAGTTATCCCATATTTATTCAGCTTTAAGGCTTGTTCTAAATTGTGTTCTAAAAAACATGGGAAAACTTAGGAAAAATATAGCTTGGATTTGGGTGGTAATCTACATTTTTATTTCCCTTAAAGTTCCCTCTAACTTACATTTACATAATTTAAAAAAGCTTTCTATCATGCACTGAATAAGCATGTCAGATTATGAAAGTAGTAGAACTTTTTAACTGCTGTTTAGTTTCAATTGGATCTAAAGAACTCTTTCAGTCTCTAACTTTAAGCACTTGACTGTGGATCAGATCTCAGAAAACCAGTCAGTATGTCCTTATGGTTCCAGACAGGTTTGCCTGGTTTTCTAGCATTGTGGTTTAATCTCAGCCAGCAGCTGAGCACCATGCTCATGCTTGTTCTCTCCTCTCTGTTGGGGTTGGGGAGAGAATAGGAGGAGTGAAAGTGAGAAAGCTAATGGGTTGAGAAAAAGGCAGTTTAACAGGTAAAGCAAAAGCTGCAAGTGCAAGCAGAGCAAAACAAGGAATTAATTCACTCCTTCCAATGGGCAGGCAGGTGTTCATCCCATTCCCAGAAGAGCAGGGCCTGTTTTTTACGAAGACAAATGGCATAATTCTGAATGTCTTCCCCTTCTTCTCCTCCAGCTTTGTATGCTGAGCATATATGATGCTATATGCTGTGGTCAGTCGGGGTCAGCTGTCCTGGCCATGTCCCATCCCAACTTCTTGTGCACCCCCAGCTGACTTGCTGGTGGGGCAGGGTGAGAAGCAGAAAGGGTCTTGACTCTGTAGGAACTGCTCAGCAATAACTAAAACATCTCTGTGTAATCAACACTGTTTTCAGCACAAATCCACAACACAGCCCAATACCAGGTAGTATGAAGAAAACTAACTCTGTCCCAGCCACAACCAGCAAACCCAATCTGTTATCCCAATGAAGTAGTTAAGATCTGTAGCTTTCTCTCACAGGTCTAGCTTATTGTCAAACACATGACAATATGAAAACATCCCCAAAAACTTAGCTTTTTTGTGTATTTAAATAACACCCTAAATATCTTAATTTTTCAAACGCTCTCCTGTACACTCTCGGGCTTCCAAGATAGCATTTCGGCAGAAGACACGTGATATTCTTCTTAGGAAATGTTTTAACGTAACTATGACTTGTAGAGTTATAAATTATATAAATGTCTAAATTAAATGTGAAACTTCTGTTCTTTATCTTCCAGGAGACTTTATTTTAAATCTATGAAATGGTTTTCTGCATAACTTAGATACTTTTCTTTTTCTTAAAAAAAAATTATAAAGATTTTAACCAAAAAAGGCATGTGTGTAGACCTGTTTTTCATTTAAAAATATTCTTATGCCAGTTATGTGAGATTAGCAGTTACATAGCTCTAGCTTTACTCTGTCACCTTTCTGTTGTAAAGAATACTAACAGGTTATTCTTTGCAGGAACCTGTAACGAGCAGCACTGGATCACCAACTAATCTTTATGAAGTTGAAAAACAACTGAAAGATGTAAGTTTCATATACAATATTGCACGTACAAACAATCTGTATCAAGATACATGCAAATATAAACTATCACCATATATGGGTTTAGGTAGTATGGGACCTTAGAATATATTTCCCTCTAAAATATAATATCTAAAATTATTTTGTGATAAGATAATAATTTAAATTAAAAAAAAAAAGTTAAAGAAAGGCAATATTTCCATCATCATTGAAAAACCTCACTTGGAGTGCTGGAACAAAGTGGTTGCTGGCAAAACAGGAGTCTCAGGTAACCTGATCAGACCTCAGAGCTGACACTGGCTGGTATAGCACGCGTTTGGATTAGAAACCTTCTGAGGTTTGTTCCCACCTGTATAATTCTATGATCCAGTCAGATATAAAATACGTGTCTGTCATGGTTTAACCCCAGCCAGCAACTAAGCACCACACAGCCCCTTGCTCACCTCCCCCACAGTGGGGAGGGGAGGAGAATGAGAGGAATAAAAAAAAAAAAAAAGAACAGCAAAACTTGTGGGCTAACATAAAGCCAGTTTAATAGGGCAGGAAAAAGAGGAGAGAATAATAACAATAATAGAATATACAAAACCGGCATTGCAAAATACAGTTGCTCACCACCCTATGACTGATACCCAGCCTGTCCCTGAGCAGCTATTGACTTCCCTGGCCAACCCTGCAGTTTATACACTGAGCATGATGTCATATGGCATGGAGTATCCCTTTGGCCAGTTTGGGTCAGCTGCCCTGGCTGTGTCCCCTCCCAGTTTCTTGGCATCTATAGCCTTCTTTCTTGCAGAGGGTGAGAAGCTGAGAAGTCTTTGACTCTGTGTAAGCACTACTCAGCCACAATTAAAACATCAGGGTCGTTAACATTCTCATACTAAATCCAAAAGGCAGCATTACAGCAGCTACTTGCAAGAAAATTTACTCTATCCCAGTCAAAACCAGGACAGTGTCCTTGTTCTTGCAGACTTTAAGTTGCAATGATACAGATTTAGGTTACTCTATTTTAAAGATCTGTTATTTTGTATTTGAGATTGAAAGGTTAATTCTTCATAATCAGGGCATAACTCATGGAAAGCTTTTGTTTTCAAGTCATTTTCCCATTCTGAGAAATAAGCCAATCAGTGTCTAATATTGCTGCAATTTTAAGTTATGGTCAATAACTTGATTTACCTTTCCAAATGAAAATGGATTTTATTTACTGTACAGAGAAGACTACTACAATTTGCAGCAGAATTAACTGGCTTCTTTTTAAACTGCATAATATATAACTTTTAACATTTTTACGACAAGTAATACTTTAAAAATCTGATAAGTTATGAGAGGCTTCTCTGTTGTGCTTTGTTCCTTTTTGTGAAGGCTCTTGAGAAAAACCAGCAGTGGCTACTGTATGACCAGCAACGTGAAGCATATGTCAGAGGACTGCTTGGAAGGATCTTTGAACTTGAACAGAAGTCACAAATAGTCAGCCAACAAGAATCTAAGGAACTCAGTTCACAAGGTATTGACTTTATTTTCCCCCACGAGTGACCCAAACAGTTATAGAATAAGTTTTCTGAAAACAAGTTATAGCACAATTAAACAAAATCAAGACCCTTTTCCTAACAATTTGGTTTCTTAACAGTAAAACTTGGTTAAATAAAATTTCTTTGCTTCCTGTTATCTACCTGTGTTACTTGATAGACAGTATTTTGTGTTCTTATCTACTTAAAAGGTGGTTTTTAACAGCCTTGACACTCTTATTAGCAACCTGTCTGTTTGCAGAAAGTGTTGAGGCAAATGTATGTATGTCTCCCATCCTTCAAAGTACACTTTCAATGTACATAATGGAAGCACTAAGGATTTACTAGCTAGGTGTGGATCAGGTCTCTTTAGATGTTTTGTTTTTCAAAATAAATATTATAAAAATTACTCAAGACTGCCATGTTCTTTACTCACCTGAACAATTCTTACAGGGCATTAACACCTGTGGTAGGCTTTGGCCCCTATCCAAAACAGAATTTCACAATCTAGATCTCTAGCTCATTTCCATGCTATGTAGTTCCTGAATAATGAGTACCCCTCCAGTACTGTGCATTCAGATTGACTTGAGTTGTGCTTGAACAGCACGTGGAATAAAAGTAAAATCATACTGAGCAGAAGAACCAGAAGGAGTTGAATTGCTTTTCTTATTATAAAATCACTAATTTCATATATGCTGCAACTGACCCACGAGGTAAATTCACTAAATAGAACTAACATAATCTGGAGTAAGGGGATGCCCATAGATACTTACCATGTAGTACTTCATGTACAGCAGCTTGGTTTGTTTAATCTTTATGGAAAAGAGTAAAATACCATTATATTGTTTTGGTGCTGTTTAGAAATCTATGAATAGTATTTTAGAGGGAGGCAGGCTGAAGTAGCTCACCAGGAAATATAACTTGGGGTTATTGCAGTCAATGATTTGTTGTCAGAGCAGCCAGAAGACTAGGAGTAAGGGTACATGAAAGTTCCCCTCTTTGAACAGCTAGACAGTAGCAGACATCCAGATTTCCAAGAATCTCCATACAACGAAGTATTTTTTTTTTTACTGAACTGCATTTTCAATACAAGACGGAAGTATTTTTCCCAAGGCAATGCATATTATCTATCTGAAGATCTCACCACCCTATAAGGGAGGGTTGCTAACAAGAAGTTGCTTAGTTTATCATTGAGGGGAGGGAGAACAGTCAATCAAGAAAGTTTCCCTAATAAATTACACCTTGAAGAACGAGGGAAAGCCTTCAATAGGAAAAGTATTAAAGTCGAGAAATTTACAGTGCCAAAAATCAGCAAAACCTGTGAAATTCTGCATTCTTTGTTCTGCTTTTAGGTATGTTCTGTATTACTACTGAATTTCTACAGCCTGCCTCTCTTTTTCTTCCTACTTGCTAAATTTTTCTTGGATCAACAAGTAAAAATCTTTCAAACTCTGGTTTAAGTAGCAGTCACTAGCCAAGAAGCAGAAATTTTGTGTCAAAGAAATCTATTGTAGACCCTTTTATTTGCAGTTTAGAAGGCATAGAATTTGAAGAAGATGCTCTGCAAAAGGCAGTGGATAGATTGACTTTGGTCAACAATGGAAGCAGAGCCTGTTGGATCCCCAGGGTACCTCTAGGGAGGGAGTAATGCTAGAACCAGCCTAAATCTGGAAGTGGTGTTGTCTTTGGGCCTTGATTCTCATGTGTCAGTATAATGCATGAGGCCACATAAGAACTACATGTAGGTCATGGAGCTCATAGAATCATAGAAAAACCAGGTTGGAAGAGACCCACCGGATCATCGAGTCCAACTATTCCTATCAAACACTAAACCATGCCCCTTAACACCTTGTCCACCCATGCCTTAAACACCTCCAGGGAAGGTGGCTTAACCACATCCCTGGGCAGCCTGTTCCAGTGCCCAATGACCCTTTCTGTGAAAAATTTTTTCCTAATGTCCAGCCTAAATCTCCCCTGGTGGAGCTTAAGGCCATTCCCTCTTGTCCTCTCTCCTGTCACTTGGGAGAAGAGGCCAGCACCCTTCTCTTTACAATCTCCTTTCAGGTAGTTATAGAGAGCAATGCGGTCTCCTCTCAGCCTCCTCTTCTCCAGGCTAAACAACCCCAACTCTCTCAGCCGCCTCATAAGGCCTGTTCTCCAGCCCTTTCACCAGCTTTGTTGCTCTTCTCTGGACTCACTCCAGAGCCTCAACATCCTTCTTGTGGTGAGGGGTCCAGAACTGAACACAAGATTCGAGGTGTGGTCTTATCAGTGCCAAGTACAGAGAGAGAATAAGCTCCCTGGACCCGCTGGTCACGCCGTTTCTGATACAAGCCAAGATGCCATTGGCCTTCTTGGCCACCTGGGCACACTGCTGGCAGCTTTCTAGACAGTCTTCTCCTAGTCTGTAGCACTGCCTAGGGTTGTTGTGCCCCAAGTGCAGGACACAGCATTTGGTCGTGTTAAACCTCATGCCATTGGACTCTGCCCAGCAGCCCAGCCTGTTCAGATCCCTTTGTAGAGCCTCCTTACCCTCCAGCAGATCCACACTCCCACCCAGCTTAGTGTCATCTGCAAACTTGCTAAGGGAGCACTCGATGCCTTCATCCAGGTCATTGATAAAGACATTGAACAGGGCTGGACCCAGCACTGAGCCCTGGGGAACCCCACTTGTAACTGGCCTCCAGCTGGATTTAACTCCATTTCCCACCACTCTCTGGGCCTGGCCATCCAACCAGTTTTCCACCCAGGAGAGTGTGCGCCTGTCCAGGCCAGAGGCCGACAGTTTCCTAAGCAGAATGCTGTGAGAAACTGCGTCAAAGGCTTTACTGAGGTCCAGAAAGATACATCCACAGCCTTTCCCTTGTCCAGCATCCGAGTCACTTTGTCATAGAAGGCGATCAGGTTAGTTTGGCAAGACCTGCCTTTTGTGAACCCGTGTTGACTGGGCCTGATCACCCGGTTCTCTTGCATGTGCTTCATGATAGCACTCAAGATCACCTGTTCCATGACTTTCCCTGGCACTGAGGTCAGATTGACAGGCCTGTAGTTCCCTGGATCCTCCCTGTGACCCTTCTTGTAGATGGGCACAATATCAGCCAGCTTCCAGTCCAGTGGAACTTCCCCAGTCAGCCAGGACTGTTGGAAGATGATGGAAAGGGGTTTGGCCAGCACATCCGCCAACTCCTTCAATACCCTCGGGTGAATCTCATTCAGCCCCATAGACTTGTGGGTGTCTGGCCGGGCTAGCAGGGCTCTGACCACCTCCTCTTGGACCATGGGAGCCTCATTTTACTCCTCTAGCTCCTGGGTTTGCACAGAAAAGGAACAACTTTCTTTACAATTAAAGACTGAGGCAAAGAAGGCATTAAGTACCTCAGCCTTATCCTCATCCCCTGTCACTGTTGCTCCTGCGTCCAACAGGGACTGTATGGTCTCCTTAGTCCTCTTTTTATTATTTATGTATTTATAGAAAGATTTTTTGTTATCTTTCACAGACTTTGCCAATTTGATTTCTAGTTGAGCCTTAGCACTTCTTATTTTTTCTCATGTAGTCAAAGGGTATAATATTGCTATAAGGGTTAGTGAAGGAAGTGTCTGTAGCATGAATTCATATATGCAGCCCAAGTTGCAGTGCTCCAGTAACTATATTGGGAAAGAGACTTTATTGCATTAGAAGTACTGAAAGCTTGGTGTCAATTTGAGCTGTGTAATAGCTTAGGATGTCAATTTCTATCATTATGCCTTAAAATGCTATCAAGGATTTAGTGTTCTGATTTTTAAATTATTTTTCCCCCCTACATTACTATCTCTATTATTTCTGACTCATTAAGGGTGTCTACAAGATGAAAAGCAAAAATATTATGACCCACTGTTGCTGACTGCTAAGAATGATCTTGAGGCTGAAAGATACACTGTAACCAAGCTGAGATCTGAACTTAAGGAACTGCAAAAGAAGTATGAAGAAGCACAACGAGAAATGTCAAGTTTGAATGCCTTATTGCAGCCACAACAGGTTGCTGAAATGAAGACTCTAGAAAGTGAAAATAAAATGAAAGAAGAGAAAGTTCAGAGACTAAAACAAGAAAATGAAAGTATTAAAGAACAGCTCAGAGAAGAAAAGAAAAAGTCTGAAGATCTTTTATGTCAGGTAAGCGGATGCATTTGGAGGTTTAAGATCATTAGCAGAAGAGAGCTGTTGAGCCCAAATGGGCCATCACTACTTGCTCTGGTAACTGTTCTTTATGTATATCTAGACTCATGTCCTTGAGGTTAAACTGAGTTGTTCAAACTTCTGTGAAGGCGTTTTTATCATATGGTCCTGACATGGACCAGCGATATTTGCTGTCACCTGTTGCTACAAATACAGCCATGGGCTTGCAGTTTGATACTCACTGGGCAAGCAGTTGTGGCCCTGGACAGTGCGTCCAGCCAACCATAGTGGTGATGCAGCTGGATGTTTTTGTTTGTTTTTCCGTTCAGACGAGTACCTGCATTTTGTTCCCTCTCTGATGTCATGGAAAAGAATTATTCTGGCACACCTGAGTGTTGAAATAATTCTGTTCATATGTGAAGTTCTTCATTTCTCCTTCCTTCTTTTTTTGAGCCCAAAATCTTTTGTCTTTTTTCCAATTACTTTAAACACTCTGCCTGATCAAAGGTGGGGGAAGACATGTATGTGCTATGTGTTTGTATTTAAAAATATTCAGGGCTTACCTCCTTTTGTTTGTAATACTCATGAGGAGTTTGCCACTTTCCCTACATGGAGAATTACAGTGGTGTCTTGGTATATTCCTATCAGCATGGTGACACTATCAACAACAACAAAAAAACATTTCTACTGAAGAGAAACTGGAAAGTCCTCCTTGAAGGACTGTCCCCAGGGCATGTGAATAGGATAGACTTGCTACTTGCACAAGTTCATAGTCGTTAACAAAGTGAGGTAGAACTGAAATTTGTCTGCAGCCTAACAATCACCTGGGAAAGTTCAGTTTGATTTTTTTTGACCTATGACATCAACCTGCATTCCTTCTGCTCAATGCAATAATAGTATTTCCCTGGGGTTTTCCCTGGGAAGTGGTGATATTTGAATTGGATTTGGCTGTTGCATAACAGGTATGTTTTTCTCTTGGTGTTGGAGGTTTGCTTCTTAGAGTCATTATTTGTTAAGCTTATTAACAGTTGTATATGGAACTTCGTTATTGCAAATGTTTTTCTGCATTGTAGGTGCAACTTCTTCATAAAACACTGCTTAAACAACAGGAGCAACACACTAGAGTAGCTTTGCTGGAACAGCAGGTACCGAATTATATGCTTACATGCTGATATTTAATCTCTGTTATGCGCTAAAGCTTTCTAGACTAACTTTTCAGATTAAGAATAAGTAGTATATTAAATAAAGTAGTATTGCATGTGAATATTCAGCTGCAAATAATCTCTTGATGCTTCTAAAAATTTTGACAAATATGTCAAGAGGAAAATCTGTAACAGGAGGGTGTGATCAGCCCTGATGCTATTTTCTCTACAATCACTTGCTCAAATGTACAAGTGCAGATTAGGTATGGGAAACATCCTAAAACCAGTCAGCTCCTTGAATTTTTGTAATATACACTTGATAAAGCTATACAAATAATTGCATTGCAATCTTTTCCATTTCTTTATTTTTTCTAAGCACATTCTAGCAGATCTAGTTGACATTACTTGAAAAAAGAAAATTACCGTTTATTTCCTAAGCATGGGTGTCCAGTGTTGCACATAGTTTTTGTCCAAACTGCCTTGCTATAAGAAAAAACCTGGAGCAGAAACTGGCATTTCTAATGAGAACTTGCGCTATGTGCTTTTCTGTAAAATGTTCCATTTAAGATTGCAAGATAACTTGAAATACTCTCCAAACAAAATAACTTCAAACTCCACCTCTGATAATGGAGGTATTTCTTTGTAGTGAAAGCACAGGCGTCTGGGTGTTTTTTATCCCATTTTATGATATGATAGCAAAGTAAAACTTACATTACATATATTAAGGAGAAACACCTCTCTCCCTCTCCGCTCTTGCCCTCTCTACCCCCAGTTCTTAATAATTCTGACTTTAATTCTTTCATTTTCACACTGGGGGGTTGCTAGATCCAGATATGCACCACAGACTTTGAGAATGAAAAGCTTGATCGCCAGAACTTGCAGTATCAGTTAAACAAAGTCCTTAAGGAGCTGCGGAAGGCCAGGGAGCAAATAACTCGTCTGGAACCTCTGGTATGTACTGAAAAACTTGCAGTGAACTTAGTCAGGGATTTTGTATAAATGTACATATTTTTCACTTTGGGATCTTATTTCAAACATAGTGAGTCTTCTTTTAATGCCATAAAATATTTACTGTAGGCACTTACATCCTTTAGGTATGTGATCCCAAGGTGCAGATTCCCATGTCAGCTAGCTGGGCATCATTTTTCTCCATATCATACATGGAGAGCTAGTACTGCAAAAGGCAATCCAGGATAGGCAGGTGCCTGGGCAGGGAACTTAACTGTATTTTGTATCATGATATGTATCTGGTTTTGTTGGTTGTGCAGTGACAAAGCTGCAGTATGCTTCCACACAGACTTGCTGCTAGTGAACAGGACGCAATCCTTAAATACAGATGTTGAATTCCTCCCCCGCGTCCCTCTGATACAGGATGGGTAGATCATTAAAACCTGGGTTTTTCATTTCCGAAACAACAGGCTCCCGACTACAGTGAGAAAGGAATTTGTTGTGTTGTGAGGGCCATGGTCTGTTTGTTGCTTATTATGTAAGCCCAAAGAAAGCCATCTAGATTTGATCCCTAGGTTTAATGGAGAAATTTGTAAAGAAGGATTAAGTATTAAGCAAGCCATTGATCTGTTCTGCTGTGTCATGTCCCGGATTGGCCAGGTCTTCAGTAGAAATGTATTTTTATTCTCGGTGCTTCTGGAACTCTGCACTGAGGATCTTGTAAGATCAGGTGATGGCTGAATAGAATTGTCAAAACTGAATTTCTGGAGTTACTTAAATGAAGTTCAAAATGGAAATCAAATACCTGTGCCCTTCATTAGATCCTGTCTGATGCCATTGTGCTTTTATACAGAGAAGTTAAATGTAAAAGCTGCTAACAAGTTGCAGACTTGTTGCAGACTAAAGCTTCTCCTTTTCCAGAAACTCCAGGAATATGGATGTGTGGAACCACAAGAAGAGAAGCGGACCACCCATGACAGAAGTCCTTCCCTGAAACATTCAGGCCTTCTTGACGAAAGTTTTCTTGAGTGTCCCAAATGTAAAGTGCAATATCCAACAAGTCAGCACAGAGAATTGCTAGCACATATTGATTTTTGTACAGCTTGAGCTCCAAATGGGCTGACTACATTTGATATATACACATTGCCAATATGCTTTTCTACAAAGATGAGAGATATTTTTAAAGCTTTTTTTTTTCTTCAGGTTGTATAAAGGACTACTAGTTTTATGATTCAGTTCCACAAAAACATACAATAATTTATTTGACCTCAAGTACTTTACCTGATGTTCTTGCCGAAAACAGCAACTGCATTTTTGTTTGCAGATGGAAATATTTTTTAAATTAGGACTATCTTAAAATAGTAAACTACTGACTTTTTCTTCCAGTCTTAAAAAGGAGGACAGTAAGAGCACACCTATTGTGTCAGACTTCATTTTAATGCTTGACCTGTCCAGTTCTTGGCTGGTGAATCCTGATGATTGTGCTTGTGCCATAACTGACAGTAACAGCTGCATAAGATTTTTGGCCCTAGTAGGTGCACAACATATATATATTTATATCTACATGGGGTGTTTGTATGTATAGTGTATATATACACATATTATATATGTGCGTCACATACACGTATAATGTATCACCATCTTGATACATTAAAACTCAGGAAGGTTATGTTAAGAGGTCTTTGCTACTTAAGATTCATATTGGAAACATCAATCATAAGCAGTTTGTTTTCATGACCCACAGTCAAGGGTTACTCAGAGCTCATATAAAAATGCTGACCAAGGCTTAATTGTTCTCAAAAAAATGCCAGTGGGAAAACAAACTTCCTAGCAAATACAATCTCTTGGAACAGAAAAAGGTTTACATTTCAGACAATGCCAGAGACCATTTTCAAAGTTTGGATATAGAATTTTCCTAAAGTAAACTTGTTTGCAGTTCTGTATTTTAGTGGTTAAAGATGGGAAATGTCAGTTATTCAATCTGCAACTCGATGCCCTGATTTAAAAGTGTTATTTTTAATAAAAGATTTGAAGTGTCACTGTATTTTTGTATTAATACAGCAAGCAAGTTAGCAGTCAACTCTTACAATGCATTAGAAACTAACAAAAAAATCCCTTATGGATTTCCAGTCCCAGTGGTCTTTTCCTCTAGCACCTACTGTAAACCTGGATCTGTTGCTAGCACTTCGCTACTTGCACCTGTAGTTGAAGTCCAACAAGCAGTTCCTTCCACAAAACTTAAAGTGAGGGAATTTTACAAAGATAAATTTGCTTCTATAACAAGTATGTGATTTGCTGAGGACAGTGAAAAGCCCAAGGTCCATCTTTCTGTGATGTACTGATTCTGACTGCTGGCTACTAACAGATTTTTCCATCACAGCTTACTCCATAACACCTAAACTGCATACATTTACCTCAAAATGTTCACCCTAATCACTGATTGTTACATTTTATTCTTAAATGTGAGGGTGTTTTCAAAGTTCTTTTCAATGACTATTATAATATCAAGTGATGTTGTTATTGATTAAATCCAGTGTTTGAGACAAAGAAAATGTTAAGAGCGATCATCTTTATATTGGATATATCTTTGCCAAATGTATTGTATTAGCCACTATTTATCCGCTTTTCAATTTTACTGACAATGTCTCAGGCTAGTCTTCATGTCTGACAATTTGCTCAGTTGTTTTTTGCAGCAGATTTTCTGACCAAAGACCAAGAAATAACAAGTAAAACAGATATTATGCTTTGGAATCTCAAGGTTTTGCTACAAGGGAAACTCTTGATTTCGCATCTTTCTAAACATGTTTTAAATTCAGGATAATAACTATATTTTTCATTGCCATCTAATAATTATAATCTCTATTTAAACTACTTTGGGAAGTTTAAGTTGTCTTTTAACACATTAATCAGCTAGTGTTCTAGTCCCCGATGCATACTCAGCATAGTTTCTGCAAAAGGAAATTCTTGTCTTTTATGTATTATAGATGAAACAAGTTTGCCTATTACACCTCAGTCTGCTGTAGTTCTGAGGCTTTCTGAAACTGGCATAAAACACTTTCTCATTAGAAGCTGGTACTGTAGAGGGAGACTCATAAAGTTAATACTCTGATAATCTTTAAAAAGTTTTGTTCCTTTCAGCACCTCTTCTTAACTTTAACAATGCATTTAGGCCTGCTTGCTAATATTAGATCTAAGTACAAAATACCCTTACTGATAAATTTATACACAATGTCCGTGTGGGATATGTTGAAAAATACCAAAATGATACCCCAGTGCATAAAAAAATCTGTTTTGAAGACAGAACCACAAATAGAATTATCGCCACTTATATCTGACTAAAACCAACTACAAAACTCCAACTCCACAAAACATGAAGATCATAGCGCTGCTTTCTTTCACCGTTCAGAAGCTAAGGAGTCTATGACTGAAAAGTACTTTTTATCTCAAAAAGAAAATTAGCAAGAAAGAGGTCTGCTGCTTCTGTCTCTAGTTATGTAGGAAAGAGGTTTGTGGCTAATGAGTTCATTTAATGCCAGGATTTCACTCTAAGTTTAGTTCTTTGCAAGGCAGGAAGTAATTTTTTAAAAAGATGTTATTTCGAGCACTTTATATTTAGAATTTCAGTAGTCTTTTTTTCTGAGCGATGAAGTCTAGCTATCTTCTATGAAGTCTGCGCCATTTGAAGACGTTGGTCTAGGGAAGCTTTTGGAGTAGCTCAAGAGTTCACCAATACCAACTAGTATATTTATAAATCCTCGACTTCATAAACAGCGTTCATTGTAAACAGAAACTGAATTAAGTGTTTTTGATGCTAAACTGCCTAACAATGACTTTTACACAAGGAGAAGTTCTAGTGAAACAATAACAATCAAACTATGGCTCTGTTATTTTTCTTGTACTATATGGATCAATTTCTAATCACTAATGTGCTTATGCAGCTTCTGTCTTACTCTTTGTTTTGATAACCGCCTTTGACACATATTTTTGCCATGTGCCAATAACTGTACTGCAGGTGTTTAGACAAACTGTGCAATAAACCACCTATGTTTAACTATGCAGATAAAAAGTGGCAGAGAGGTGTAGTGCTGGTGATGCTGTAAAAGAATCATGCTGAACAGCACAAATATTTAGAGACAATGAGACATCACTGTTCACCTGGCAAAGAACACTAACATAAATGGTGCGGTGTCTTCAGGAAATCTAGGGACAATATTGCTCTTGTGATAGCTCCATAATGAAGCAGAGAGAAAGGTCCGATTTTACAAGCAATGAGAATGTAGCAGTAGGGAGCTCTAGGCATTTCCATTTTAATCAGGAACTCAATCTGTCTAGTTTCTGTATCTTGTAATCTGATTGAACTGTTAAGGTTACAGCAACAGTTGTGGCTATGGTTTTATCTTAAAAATGATAAGCAATTATCTCTATCGTACAAGAAAGATAAAGTGTATTTATTGTAATATAAGCTACATTATGTACAGTGGGATTGTGTAACCCAGCATTTCTAAGTATTTTCCCTTTTCTAATTTGGAAAATGTGACAGAAGAAGGCAGCCAAGTGGTACTCCCTGTAGTAAGGGATGGTCCTGCTGAAAGTCTCTGGGTGTTTACAATATGGTTGTATTATCAGTATGGGTGTCTGTTTGGGTTATTTTCAAGACAGCCATCCAGAGCAAGGCAGCTGCACATCTCCCAGGGAAGGGATGTGCAAGACCACTCTGAAGACACCTGCACAGTGAGCAACTGCGTTGGAGAATTTGGCATTGTAGGGTGGATTTTGAAAGGTGGGTAAGAAAATAAAAGTGTGGTGCCTAACAAGGAAGAAAAAAGGCCAAAGAATTTTAGACCAAATCACCCTAACAATTCCTGGAAAAGAAACCACTGGTGTAGAAGCAGCAGTGGGAATTATGTCATATGTCCACAATTTTCTTAACTGAGCAAATGTTCTGGATAGGGAGAAAGACGAGGATGTGCTAACATGAACCTTTTGATTCAAATGCGAGTTTCTTAAGAATGTATGGAAATCAAATTATTTCCTCTAATCTATACAATGGGTGGCACAACTGGCTGAAAAGCTGTATTACATAATTAAGTATCAATAATTTATAGCTCTAAGAATTTAACAGCAGTGAAAAACAGATCCTTGTAGTGTCCCTGACAATCAGCCTGAAATGGGTGCTTAGAGTATAGCCTAAGGATAGTGAATGCATATGTGGAACATTCTAATCTCAAGTTTACAAGCCATATATGGTTCCCATGTGTTAGTACCTCTCAATGGGTTTTTCTTCTAGCCTCCCCCCAAACCCCCTTTAAAACATGAAATGACTAACTAAGAATAACCTATTAGAGAATTCCATGGTAGTCTATCTGATTCCAAAACTATTTATATTTTCGTAGGCAATGCAGATGGTACAGGAGGACACGTAAAATCTAAGATTCTCCAAGATAGGAAATGAGACGTCTTTAGAAGACAGCAAGAATTTTCAATTTATCAACACCAATGATCTAAAATAAACAGGGCAAAGTATTACATGTAGGCATAGTCAACTATCAAAACCCAAAATAAATAGTATGGCAGTATATCAGCTTCTCCAGAAAGTTTCTTGGGATTACAGTAAACAGAAACTTGAACATGACTCAATATCCCACCTGAATGATTTTGCAACAGTTTTACAATGTGATGAATAAACAGTCTCTTAGATGTTTTATAAGCACACTTTCCTTTCTAGTCAGTACAGATGTGATTTTAGCTGCAATGCGGCAACCAATTTTGAGTATTGTATGTCAAGTACAATTTAGACTAATGTGAGTATAGTTAAAGTCTTTCAGATTTCTGACCAAATTCATGAAAGAATCAGGATTATGCAACCTAGAAAAGACCATGAAGAAAAATGACAAAATTTCATACAGAGGAAGGAAATAAAGTCTTCCTGTGCTCAGTGAGAATAACAAGCCCAAAATCGAAACAGAAGATACCTTGACACTAAGACAATCTTCCTGATGATTGAAATAGATGAGCAGTGAAACACATTGCTTATGGAGGCTGCAAAATATCCACCACTGGAGATTTACAAGGACACTTATGTAACTGTCTAAACCATTCCTGACAGGTGAGTCTGCGTTGGGTCAGGGACATCAGCCAGATGATTTCTCATAGTCCCTTGAAGCCCTGTTTCTAATGACACGTAGACCTGCAAACAACACACCACAAGATTTAATTAAACAAAAAGTGGGAAACAGTGGTTGTTCTGCACTCAATTTTCCTGTTATTTTGCTCTATGCAAAATTCTGTTATTTTGCTCTATGCAAAATTAGTAGCTACCGTGCCAGACATCAGTGTAACAGTTTAACTTGACTTTGTTTCTCAGATGGAAATTACTGGCATTCCTATGTCTAGATAAACTTCTAGTCTGAGCAGACAAAGTAATTTGGAGTCAATATTTATACTCATGCATCTCGGCCTCTCTGGAAAACAAGATAAACAACTTGATGTCACTTAACTTCGTAATGGTGGGAAGTGTCTCATTCCCACATTGTTTTAATGAATAGTACTGTGGAGTCTGGTTCTCTGACAATTGGGGAGTTTGGGCTCCCCTCCACAGGGTGCCCAGGGACAGGATTCAGGGAGCCAATGAATTGAGTGGGAGCTACCCAAGCCAGCCAGTTAGAAACTTGACTCCTTAAGAAAGGCGAGGTGTGCGGAAAGCAGGTGCTGCTCAGGATTCAGAGATGTAAATTCTTTTCTAGGATTGGCTGCCTATGATGAACAAGTCTCCTCTTGCAAAAAAAGCTGACTTGAAACAGGACACAACCATGAAGTGAGATACCCAGTACCCCCTCAGACCTGGAACAGAGCTCCCCACCAGTAGTCAGGGACATAGACTCATTTTGCTGGCTCTTGGACCAAACAGAAGTTTAAGTATTTCATACTGAGTAGTCTCAAAAAGAGAAAGCAAGATAAGGTGCTTCAGAATATGCCATAAAAAACAAGTCTGGGACCTTATCATAGTGACATCCATCTGGCTTCTCAGCAAATGCAACAAGGTTTAATTTCCCTGATCAACTCAAATTTGGTGAATGAGCACACTGCATCAGCAAAAGCGCAAGCTTTATCAGTGATCTGATCAGTATTATCTCGTTCAACCAGATGGAAAACTGTACAGCCTAATGTAGACATCCACGCTTTCTGGACACTGTTTATGAGAAGCTCTAAGTCACATCTCTCTAATCTTCTCATATTAAGTTATAATGCAGCCAGACCAGCCCGTGGTAATGAAAAACATGAACAACGCAGGAAATAACATGATATAGCATTACACTTGGGAAGTCAGAAGGATTTACAGCAGAACTTAAAACATCCGTATTTTCTCTCATCAGTGTAGCAAGAATGTTTTTTTCTGTTTCTCCAGCCCTAGGTTAATGCTATCTAAGCCCAAGCCTTGCCTTCAACACGGACAGAATTTCTTTGCAGCAAACAGTCCACCTGTAAATATAATTTCAGAAATTCTTGACTTTTTTATCCTGATAAAGTCCTGATACTGATGTAAAGAACTCCTGTTGCTCCCAACAAGTTATTCTTCTAAGATGAGACATAAGGAAAAGAAAGCAATCCGATTCTCCTTAAGCCTTGTGAATAAGGGCATTCTTTAATCACTGGGTTCATCAATATGAGGGAAAAATAATGACATATGTGATCTCTGCATGAGTGCAACCCAGCAGACCAATGTGTTTAGGAAATGTTTGAGTATGTCTCATGAGCAAGAGAGGTTGGTGACAAGTTTTCTTTGTAAATCCTACAGAGGAACACCATGGTGTTGGCACCACAGCTCATCCGTAGGAATGTAAGTAACTTTAAGCACCTCTGAAAGTTAGCAAAGGTCCAGTGGCACCTAAATATCAGACTACAATTTCACCACATAAATCTCACTCAGAGTTTCAGTTCATTGGTGACAATGTTCTACCAGATCCTGCCATGTCCATCTGAACCACTTTGATACCCTATCTTCACAAAAAAAATCCTTAAATTCATGTTCTAGATGTGTAATACAGTATCTAAAACTGTCAAGAAACAACATCATTTCGTTAGAACAGTCTAGCTGAAGCTAAGTCACCCTGGTGAAGCTTGGTTAATGTGCAGAGATCATGACCTTCCAGGGGAATTCTCTGTTACATGGATTATTACTTGGACATTGGTGGAAATGCTTCAGCTCACTGATAACAGAAGTATGCAATGGGAGAGCAGTATACAATGGGAGAGTAGAAACACGACTTAAAATGGCATAACTTCTAGCAGAGAATTAATAATGTCTGGAAGCAGAACAGTTGTAGCATGTTATGTAAAAGCAAAAATAAAAATAGAAAGCAGACCTTGGTGGCAACTTATGCTAAAATCTGTTTTATATAGACCCAGCTTGAGTAACCTACAATCTTGGAACCTCTTTTGTGAAGACAATGACTCAACATTTCTAAAGCAATGAATTTAAATCACTAAGCAAACATCAAATATGCAATACATCTGTTACAAAAGTCGGTACTATTTACTCACTGATATTGGTGCATGAAAATAGACCAAAAGACTTAAACACCAATCTGCATGTGAGAGGATGCATAAATAAGGCAAAAACCTTTAGTGGGTCACATCCACATGGAAAAAGAACCTCCAGAATCACCTAGCCCAAGAGGTCCTTCCACCTGGGAATATTTTTTATGCCCAAGAAATAAATAAGCTGAACTATCCCCATCTGTTGTGACAGTTTGTGGTTGTCAGGGGAACAATCTGAAAAACAGAGCTTGACTTATGGTACCAATTAATACAGCCCTTATCTGCCATAGGAAAGGCAAAACCTCAGACTTTCATTCAGGACAAAATAAAAAAGACACAAAAAAAGACACAAAAAAAGACAAGATTTGCCCCTGCTAGGCTAGTTAACCAGCTCCACAGAGGGCCCCACAGCTTTCATTTAACCTGTAACAGTGGAATCTGAATTGACCTCATGTTTCACCACTTCTGAGCATAAAAGAGCACATAAGGTGAAAAAATGGTATAGGTTAAACAATCATTACAGGTTTCCAAGCATTCTGTTAATCACTTCCTTGTCCTAAGCACATGCCTTGTCCTAAGTACCTACCGTACACAGCATCCACCTATTACAGTAATGCCAGAGTAGCTCTATCAAGATTATGATTCCTCTGTTCCTCAGATTTCACATTGAGATGGTTGCTAAGAGTGTAGCAACCCAACAGCAAATACAGCTTTTGTACTTCATGGGAGGGGAAACTATATATTTTTTTTTGATAATGGAACCATTAGACCATGAGTAATCAGACTGGTTTTGTTCCTGAAAGGACATCCCATTCATTTGATTAAACCCCATGGAAAGGTGCATGACTCTTTACACCTCTGATGTCCCCAGGCACGGTATTTTGTACACAGGTCACTGAAAAGCGCACTAACAGTGTATTAAAAGCAGAATTTTGCTTTAATTCTCTTGAACAAACAATAGGTTTATGCCAAATAAGTAAGGATCCCATTCACACCTAAGGACCAAAGCCAAAAGTGATCCTTTCTAAAGACAAGTCAGGGTCTATCCAGATACTTCCACACAGGATCTCATTTTCTAACCTTCTGTTCCTTTATGGCATTCCTTTCTTCTCTGACTGAAAATATTTTCATTTCTTCAATAATGCTGCTTTGGATGGTTCTCTCCGTATTTTCCTCCCTCTGTTTCAAATGTATTTAGTTTACCCTGAATCAATATGAGCAGCTTCTGATTTCATTCGGCACTAATTCCAAAGGAGCTGATGACTTTCACTTATAACATGATTTGTATTTATCTGTGCTACCATTTCCAGCTGCCTACCACCCATCCTGTTAATGCCATCCAGGTTTTCACATCAGTATAACCAGATTTCTAATGATGGCTCTTTCCCACATCCCAGCCTCTGATCAGAGCTAATCACATCACTGCTACTGCCAGCTGCCGAGAACTTTGGGGCTAGTTTGTCAGCTTGAATAAAGCCCCAAACCTGTGAGGCTGTGGCAACTAGAAATTATTTGCTACATTTCAAGATCCACTTGGCATTTTACAGAATCAGTCCATAGGACAGCCAACATAAATTGTGGGTAGATACATCAAATTTTGATCATGAATATGAACAATCATCTTTAGTAGTTCTAATAAATTCTGAAACTTTTGCAATATGGCCACAGTTTTTTCTCCCAGCAAATGATGTAGAATAAAATATGTGTTTTGAGTTACTTGCCAGTCACTTGCATTGCTGGCTGCCAAACAAAAAAAAAATCTTTGCAAGTTATCTTGTTGTCCTCATTTAAGTTCATAGTTCATAGCAGCCACCCACTTAACAACAAATCTGCCCACGTTTCATAAACTCAAAGAAATCAACAGGAATTAGTAAGAGCATCTCATCCACCTGTTTAAGCTGCCCTGAAAACCCCATTTGATAAGACAGCAGAGATAGAACCACTTATAGCTCAAGAGAAAACATGCTAATTAAAATCAATGTAAATTCTGCACTGGCAAAGATGTGGGAATCAGTCCAGGAAAGATCTCACTCTTGTCGGTCCTTATTAGGAGACAGACCCTTAAAAGGCCCAGGTTTCTGGAATCCCCACTAATGCCATTGCGTAAGTGGTTGATGGCAGGGTCACAGCCAGGGTACCGCTGAAGCAGCGCCTGGTCACCCAGTCCCATAGGCACAGATGTTTGGAACAGCTCTCACCTAATCAAAAGGTGCAGCTCCACGCGGCCAAGCCTGTAACTGCATCCTTAACCACCTACACTAGCACAGAGTTCAATGAATTCATCCAGAGACGTCTAAAGTTATACAACTGTTTACGTACTTTATGAAAACATTTTATCTTCTTTAACGAGACATTATGTGATTCTCTGTAATGATTTATGTGTTTCACTCCCACTCCATTTCTGAATCATCTGGAACGAAGGGTGTAAGCACTTGATGGCCTACTGTCATTTACAATTTAAGCAACTGTTTTCAGGAACTGAAGTCCAGACAAAAGCTGGTGTTTTCTAGATATGTCCTAATCTACCAGGCTACTTCAGCAAGAACTCATACCACAGGTGGGCAAGACACTGGATCAATTTAGTAAATGGATCCCAAAAGCCAGGACTGTGACACTTCTCCACATCGGACCACAGTTAGTACAAGCAATACACAGGATTGCTGCTTACAAATGCTGCTGTCGAGGTAAAGGTAAAATTCCTCTTCTTTTACCTTAGCACACTGCTGGTTATCCTGGGCTTGCGAGAAGAGCTCTTGGAGTAGTCTGACAGCCAGCCCTCAGTTTTAAGCCACACATGTCCTGCCAGCCGAGAGGAGCAGCATGGGCATCCCCGAGCCCTTCGTGCACAGCAGGGCTGGCCAGCCCTGGAGGAGGTGTCCAGGATTAGGAACCTTAGCCTGGAGGTGCCAGCTGGCCCACGCCCTCGCAGGAGGCGTCGCACAGCCCAGCTCACCTCTGGCCCATCACTGCCGTGGCCTCGCCTTTGTGTGAGCTGCGCCGTGTTTACCTTCCCATTTCCTTGTTCCAGTTCAGCACGAGGGCCATAAACCACCCGGCTGGCACAACCAAGCCCTCAGCAACACGGGGATGGGAGCCAGCGCCCCGCTCTGTGCCGGGAGGGCAGCCCGGGTGCTGCCGTGGCGGCTGGCGGCACAGCCCTAGGGCTGCCGCGGCGGCTCTCTCATGCCTGCCAGCCACCCTCATGCCAGGGCGCGGGGGCACGGCGGGGGTCAACAGGACATATTTCCCCTTCCTCTCGGACTTCAGGGGCCGCAACGCAACGGCGGCACGTGTCGTCGAGTCTGTCGCCTTGGCCACCGTCTTCATGCTGGCCTTGGCGGGAAACATCTGGGGCATCCACTTGCTGGCACGGCGGCGGCACAGGCTGCGCGCTGCCAACTGCCTCGGCCTCAACCTCTTCTGCGCTGACCTGCTATTCATCGCCGCCATCCCCTTTGTCGCCATCGTGCGCTGGTCCGAGTCCTGGGTTCTAGGTGATGCCGTGTGCCACCTGCTCTTCTACGCCATGAGCCTCAGCGGCACCGTCGTCATCCTCTCGCTGTCAGCCATCAGCCTGGAGCGCGTGCTGAGCATTGCCCGGCTGCGCCGTGACGCCCTCCGCCGCCGCAGCGCGCTGGCCGCCGTCCTCTTCCTCCTCTGGGGCTTTGCCGCCCTCGCCACCCTCCCGCTCTGCTGCTTCTTCACTGTGGTGCGGCTGCACAGTGCTGACGGCCAGGTGAGGTGCCGCAGCCCCGAGACCCCCTCCCGCTGAACATGCTGGGACTGTTGTGGCATTTTCCACTGTAGGTAGGAAAAATCCCCTTTTCTTCCCCCTAACGAAGTCATCTCTGTGTGGAATCCCATGCCCAGGGCTCCAAAATGTGTGCAGGACACCCAGCGTGGGGCTCAGCTGAGTCTTAGGTCTGTAAGTTTTGGCTCTAAAGCTGCTGTGCTATGAGATTGACAGCAATATTTAGGTTGTGGATAATCCAATGTAGATGAAGTGCTTAGGGATACGGTTGGACTTGATGATGAAGAGTTCTTTTCCAACCTAGTGATTCTATGATTCTATGATATGATTTAGTAGTGAACAGGTACGGTTGGGCTTGATGATCTGAAAATTCTTTTCCAAGCTAGCGATTCTGTGATCCTATGATCTACTTTTAATTGTTTGGGTTTTACAACCATTAAGCAACACATTAATTTGCTGCTCTGTTTCAACAGAAATGGTTCACAGGCTCAGTTTAGTCTGCAGCTGTTTTCTCTGTAGGCAGAGAGGGAGATAAGGACTTTGTAGTAAAAATAACCGTACAATATTAATTTTCTTCTTTGTAAACAGGAGGTTAAGATTTGCACCTTGGTTTGGCCCAGCACTGCAGGAGAAACAGTTTGGGATGTGACCTTTGCCATCGTTTTCTTTCTAATACCAGGATTAGTCATTGTCATCAGCTATTCCAAAATCTTACAGGTATATTTTTCCTTTATATTTTGTTGTAAAACAACGGGAAGTAAACAGTATTTCACTAGGCACTAACATATTGTCACTAAGTGTGCTTGAGCAGCACATTGCCAGAAGCCCAACACAAAGTTTGCCTTTATTTATATACAGTATTAATGGATTACAAATCTGCTCCATGCTGCCATGCTCATGTTTCTTTTCCAACTTGATAACACAGATGATAAGGTGCATTACTATTTCTCCTGACCTGAAAAAGGAATGAGGTCCATAGTAGGATCTCATCTGTTATAGCTTAATCTTCCCTCTCACAGTGTTCTCCAGGAAGCAATCAGAATTCAGCTGGAGAATATCTTAATCCCTGAGTCATTCCCATTCTCATTTTGTGAGATTGCTCCATGATGCCAGTGCACACAGAGTACAATGCTCAGTATTACTGGAAGCAATTCAAAGTATTCATGTATTCAAATAACACAGCATCTCTCATGGTGATGATTCATTACAGATATAAGACCTTAAATTTGTTAACAAATGTATTCTACGATAATGTGCATCTTACAATTTAATTTGAAACCCAGTTATTACTTTTACATAACTTCCCAGAACGCCAGCAAAAATTTCAGATTAGAAGATTTGTAGTTATTTGGTTTTGCACTGTACTCCTTCTCAGGTGAGTCTTAGACAAGAGGCTAGAACTAGTCAAGACATTTGTGTTCTGGAATTTGTATCTACATGACTTCTAAGTTCCTGGTTCTCCAAGTTGGTCCAGATGCTCACTATAGGTATCTAGATTCCTCATACTAGGCAGACCAAGAAAAGATCCAACACATATCACTGCCACCCCATTTCAGTTGATCATTTCCTCAATATGCAGTTGCATTTTATTTTCTGCAGTCTTGATGGTTCTTTCATCCTTAGTTCTAGGCTATGTGGCTCCTGCAGGAAAGATGGAGGTACTTGTATGGCACAGATATGAAGGTATCCAAGAAGCACATTCTGTAGCCATTTTGAGCAGTGGAGGTGGAGGAGGGTACAGAACTTGGTTTTCCCACTTTTATATTAGAAGTAGTTATTAGTCCTTCATATTTTATGAAACCTTCATTCTTACTAAGGCAGGTTAGGTGCTCTCTAAGATAAGCTTTTGAATTGTTTGGAGGAGTTAGTTAGCCTAGTTTCTGGGTTCCAAATGGGTATAGCAGAAGATCATCAGGTTGGAAGAGTTTTATGTGTTCAAAACATCAGAATTCTCTGCCTTTTTTTAGACCAGGTAAGCAGGAGACTGTCCCCTTCTCAGGCTTAGCAGCGTCTGAGAAGCTCATTTTTGGATCACAGGGTTTGATTTATACACCTACATTCTGTTGAAATATTTGGTAGATGTCTAGATTCTTAATGAGTATTTATTCTAGGCCATCTATCTCTGTGACAGATCCAGAAAACTGCAGAAATAATGACAAATTACTCAATATATATATATAACCACTTTCACCCTTACCTGAACATATCCCTTCTTTCCCTGTACAGGAGCCAAAATGGCATCTCAATTATTTAGCTTAAGTGTTTGCTAAATATTTCAATTTTCTTTTGTTTCCATCAGATGTGTGAATGTAACAGACTTATTGTTCTGTGCCAGCTTAAGTGAAGACAGGGTTGTAGAGTATGTGTTTTCTCCAAGCTGTTGGGTTTCAATATTTTACCTAATGACAGATGATTCACACTCATGAATGCTAGATTCCCAGATTTCCAAACTACCCATAGTCTGGTTTTTTTACATCAAACAGTATTGTCACAAGACAGATTTTCATAGTGACAAAAGGATCCTTAAGGTTTCAATTTAGTTCATAGAAAGCAATACTGATGACTGAAAAACTTTCAGTTTGCACAAAACAATGTAAAATGCCATTCAAATTTAAAACTTATCACAATTTAGTTAATGTAATAAATTTATGCTATTTCCAATACCTACTTTATAACATCAGCATGACTGTAAGAGAATTGAATTGCTTGCTTTCATGTGCATCAGCAAGATTGTTAACTATGTTCCAGTTTGCATTTGTGAAAAAAATCAACGAGTTTACGTAGATAGAATGAATGAGGTCATAAGTTGAAGTTAATGGGATTTCATGAGTAATTAAGGCTCTGTTTTATGCTGAGAAGTATTTATGGCTGGTAGCGAGCCATGAGGAGAACAACCAGCTTGAATAATATTGAGATGAGCTCACAGCTAAGAGGGAAAAAATGCTGTTAAAATGGGAATGTTTGAAATGGAACCATTAACAAATGTAAAAATGAAATTGTGCAAATCCTTCTTTATAGTCAGTTTTCAAAACGGATACATCGTGTGCCAAGATTTACTTTCGCACTTGTAAAAATGTGTTAATAATCCTTCCAGGTTTCAGTGAAAGCTACTTTCTTCTCTTTTACTACAGATTACAAAAGCATCAAGAAGGAGTTTAAATGCTGGTTTAGCCTACTCAGAAAACAATCAGATTCGTGTTTCCCAGCAAGACTACAAACTATTCCGAGCCCTCTTTGTGTTGATGATCTCTTTCTTCATCATGTGGAGCCCAATTATAATAATTATTCTTCTAATTTTATTGCAGAACAACAAACATGATTTAAATATTTTGCCATCAGTTTTCTTCTGGATAGTGTTATTCACTTTTACCAACTCTGCCATCAATCCAATTCTCTATAATGTTGCCCATTTCAGACGTAAATGTCAGGAAATTCTCTGTTGTACAGGTAACCCTGTAAAGGATCAGGCTGCTACAGAAACCACCGCAAGAAGAACTAACCGTGAACAACCAAAACTGTTTTTCATTACCAGATAATTGTTTAAAGTTTGAGCTGTGCCACACTTTGGGTGTCAGTCTGCACTATCTCAGGTTGAATAGGTCACTATGCTATAGTATTGTATGCCAGAGAAGGAGGGGGGGGGAAGCTAAATCTTTATTTTTAATTCCTGCAAATAAAATTCTTTTGACATCACTGCTTTGCCTCAGTAAGATTTGGACAATTTAATCCAATGGATTTAATTCTCCACTTACACCATAATAAATAGGAATATGGCAGTGAACTTAAAGGATGTAAAGTAGTTGAAATCAATACTTAGCAGATGAATTAATTTCTATGAGGGTACATTTTCAGTTGGCATAAATGTCACTAATGAAGTTATAGTGATAATATATCAAAAGGGCACCTGATACATTTTTGCTTTATTTTCTACTGCATAAGAGAGAGATCAAATTTCTAGTGAAAATATACATCATCAGAAATTATTTGCTCTTTTTTATATTCCATTCTCAAAAGGAACTTGACTGTACATGTAGATAACTGACTGCCTGAACAAAGGTTTAGGCAGACTTACCAAATTTGTGTAGGAAACAAGACGAGAAACATGTAGTTTTACCAAGTGAATAACCAATTTGGTTCCCTCTCAAATAAAAAATACACATATAATGCCTGTTAATTTATAAATAAAGAAGGAATAAATAAAGAAATGTTTACTTGTTGTGTGTAAAACAGTTCTTCAAAAAAGATGTGTTTTAATGTTTTCAGTAGTCATATAATAAAGTTAATCAGTGATATATAGAGTCGTTTAGATTCCTTCCTCCTTTCTAAAATGCTATTGGGAATTATTTCCATATTTGCTAGAAAAAAGATGGTATTGTATTCGAAAAGAAAGTAAAAGTTTTAGAAGGCAGATACATATATTTAAGGGTTTTTTTTTAATTACACCTTTGTTAGTCAGAAATTAAAAATAGGAAAATAAAGAAAGATTAAATTCTTAATTATTGCCATCTGCCACCAGTTCAAAACAGTGCATTAAGATAATGGCTTAGTAATAAAACCAATGTCTACATATGTACAGATATGCATACAAACAATTTGCATCCCCTGTAATCCAATTTTATTAATATGTTTCATTGGTTTATTAACAAGGTGAGCTACACAGCTCAGATAAATATATTCAAAATCTAAATTAAGCCATTTAAATGGTTTTCAAGAGAACACCTGATTAATATGTTGACTTTACATCCATGGTGCTGTTACATGGTTTCTTTCCATAGTTTTGGATCTCCTTAAGAGCAAAATCCTGAAACACACAAGAACCAAAATTTCCTTTTTCAGCCACAGTGGACAAAATTAAAATATACAGACTTATCAAATTTACAATGCATGCATATCTAGTTTCTTTAAAATGCTCTGTTGAGACCATCAGTCAGTTACTTCTAATGATAACACCAATATATTGTTCTGCAGGTTATATTTCCAAGGCTTTTCAACAAAACAGGAATTCACCCAATTTTTTATGCCTGTCCTAAGCATTTTAATACTTTGGCAAACAGGGTACTGGACTGACCAGTGGTAAAGGAGTTACTTATTTACTTTTAACAAGCTTCAAATTATTTACCTTTTAAAAATTATTAATTTAAGAAACTTTTTCAATAAATTAAAAATCTCCTGACTTCCAAAACCTCTAATGGCAATAGCAAATTCGCTGAAGGCAGGCAGCCCTCTTTATTTCACAATTTTTGCTTCTTGCAAATGCTAACAGCAGATTCGGCTTTAAACTCTACTAACATGACACGATACTGTTTTTAAAAGTAGTCCCACACTCATATTGCATAACTTAGAGCTATTACTCTGAGAGACTAAGTGTATCATGGCCTGATCCATGTTTTGAAAGGAGCTACCATTAGAAATGTAATTTGCAATGAAAAAAACTTGTCATTTCTTAGCCTTCTCTTTTGCCTTAAGGAGCTAGCGTACAAAGAACACAAATTCTAGATGTTTTATTTTTTATTTCCATCAAGATAAGTTTTGTACACTATTAAGTGAACTTTCAACAGGCATTCTTAGCTTTTATTTTTAAATTAAACTATGTGTTCTATATTCTATGAAAACCACTAGCTTTCTATTATATATAAGTTATGAGATACTTGAAAAAGTTTATTACAAATTATGAAGAAATGAATATATTCAGTTTTTCTTTTCTGTTTATACTTTCTTGAAAAGATTGCTAATACATTTATTGCTTTGGAAGACTCATATAGTGTATAAATAATAGAGATACAGATTCCACCACTTTTAATTAGACCAGTATTTGGACTAGCCCAATATCTTGCTTTTAGGGTGGGATATTACTTTCTCTGGTTTTGACAGATATGCAAGGAACCATAACACACATCTCTCAAAATTACAGCGCAACAGTTGTATATCTAGACTTTAGCTTAGATTTAGTACAAAAACATCCCATATCATCTCATTGTTTTCTTTTCTCATCTTCAGAAGTTTTTATCCTTGCTGTACTTTATTTGAAGGGCAGTGAATGCAGCACTCAAAACAAAGTATCATGGATTTATATAATGATGTTTCTTTTCTATACTATCCTTTATGCAGTTGTACACATAATTCACAAAAGCCAATTTAATTTGCATTTATGATGTCCCTTTGTCCTGACTGCCTTAAATCTTAACTATGCTTTATGTTTACTCCAAATTCTTGTTCAAGACAAATTTTTTTATTTTCATTATTGTCAGACACTTTTCCCAGTCACTAATCAATACTCTAAACACCACCCACCTTAGCAGATCTTTCAGGTTCTGTGTTATCAGCACACCTACTTTACAACATGGCAGTATATTACTCTCTGTTTGAACATCAGATGAACAGGTAATAGGGCTGCAAGAGTTGACTGTGCTCATCTGTGACTTTCTTTGTAATACACAACAGTTCCTTCAGTCAATCCCAGTTTATTCTAACATGTCATTTAGAAAAGCCTTTAATCTTGATTTACAGATTTCAGTGATGAAGAGCATACAATAGCTCTTGGTAAACTGTTCCAAAGGTTGATGACCTTTGGAGTTAAACAAATGGCTATTTATTTCTGCTCTGAATGTGTCCAGTTTAAAGTTCCATCAATTTTAATTTATTATTCCTATGTTTGCAAGTCCTTTATTATACAAGTCCCATTGCTTTTGTGGACAAGCGTGGACTTCGCTCACACCAGCCTTTAACCTCATTTTGATGAGAAAAGATAAAGGTCTTTGAAGCACTCCCCAGAGGACACATTGTACAAACTTTCAACCATTTTCTCTGTTCTTTTTTGAAACTTTAAATTCATCCTCAGTACCTTTCCAGTTGTGATTATCATCAAATGTGACATAGCAAGCATATTTATGCCAAGCACAACAGTCTCATATGAGCCTGTAAATTCATCTTTTACATCCTTGGTTCGTACATCCAAGAATCACATTAAAGATTTTGGCCACAGCATTACACTGGGAGTTCACATTCAGCTGATCCAGCACTCAAGCCTTCTGCAGATACCATGTCTCCCAGAATGCGAGGTGGACGAGGGGTAGGGACAGCTACAATACTATTTTATTTGTCCTAAATATTCTGATTTGTCTTCTTCATTCTCTACTATTCCCCACTCTGAGTGTAATCTTTATCAGTAAGTATATTATGTTTTCTTCTAGATCATTGACTAAAGAGGTGTAAATTACCATTTGGCCTTTTCCAACATATTCCAGCACAAGTGAGTTAATCTGTATCCTTTCCTGTGTTGCAAACTCAGCCTGACTATATGACTCAAGATATGGTTATACTTCCAGTAGGAAGGATATGTCCCTTTTCCACAACCCTTTGTGAAATGGTTGGCATGAGGACTTGCGAGAAAGGACCTGCTATAAAGTTATCCTTTCCAAAACTTCTGATCCTTATTAAAAGACTTTTACGAATAATTTTTCAAATAAGTTTTTGAAAATATATTCCATTCCCCTCATAAACTATTTTGTTTAGAAAAGCAAAGAGTTCTGATTAAGGAGACACATTTCCTCTTTACAGCAACCATGAAGTTCATCCTTACTATGTTTACTTATACTACATTGATTTAATTGTTTTACAACTTCCTCTAATTATTGTCTCAGCTGATGTGATATGCCACATAAAAAGCTATACACCTTAGCTCTCCTTCCAATAAAGGTAGAAGCTGGAAATTACTTACTAAAACAGGATACTTTCAGAAGACAATATTACAGTCACTAAGAAGACTTTATGCATTTGACATTTAATGAACAAGAGACTCCAAATGCTTTAGTCATTAAACCCTGAAATAAAATTATTTAGAAAAAAGATGTTCTTACCATTATGAACAATAACTCTGTATTTTCTGTCCAAACAGAGGTCTATCTGCCTTTGTCTGACAATTTTCTGTGCCTCTGGAGGCAATCCCTTGGGGTCCCGGGAGAACACAAAGGAATAGCTATCAGCACAAGTACCATCTTCATTTAGTTGGCGGCAGGAGTAATGCAGAGCATACGTATCATAATCTGTGTCCACTACCCAGTGATCATCGTCTGGAAGAAGCCACAGCAAAGAAGCAAAAGGGTCAGAGACATGAGTAGAATCTAGTAAATCTAAGGAGATTGCTGCCATAACTCTGTAAAGAAAATAATATGATGAAGATTGATATAAATGATAACAGATTAGCTCTTAGTTTATTCCTAATGATATAGTATGAGGGGAGGGTAATTTTTATTTTCCAAAATAAGCATATTTATCAAGGACAGTGATGGAGAGAAGAGACAGCACTGCTTCTCCTCTAACATGGGCACTGAACAAGAGCAACATGAAGAAATGCTAATAAATGCCTTATAAATCCATGCCCGAACTTAGTTATAAAATGTGACAACAAACACAAAAATCTGAATCTCTCTTTGGCTCAATAAACTGATTTTGCATAGAGTGTGACAGACTACAGGAAAACGTGAACATATATATGCTGGATCATATCTTGTTCTTAAAACAGATAAATCTCTGCATTTGCAGAGATAAGACCAAATGAAATAAACATCCCTGATCACCAAGTTTGACGTTAGGCTTTTCAGAGAGAACAGAAGCACCTGGTATCTAATTCTGAACTAAAAGAGGACTTAAAATACTTCATCTGCCTTTCATTTCTTTTCGAAGCTGTGACCATTGATTACATTGCTGGTTTACAGGCAAAAGAAATACAAATATATACAAAAGCCTGATCTGCACTTGTTTAAAGAAAGCCAACCAGCTGTTCCATACAGGAAATAGTGATTACCATATGCACATTAAGGCTTTCCAGTATGATAGTTATTATGTGTTTTAAGTGTGTTTAAGAAATCCAACCCTACTTTTTCCTTCCCCAGCATGGGCATACAATACAACTAGGCTCTCAAGTAGTTCTGCATCTTCCATAGCTAAGTACTCACTTCCTTTCTGCAGAAAAGATGCAACACCCCAGTACTTCATCTTGAACTTGGCAGGATCCTCTGTGTCAGTGAAAGAGCCGATCATGTCAGCACAGACATCCCAGTTACTGTAGCCAGAGAGAAAGAACACTTAACATTCAAACCTAACACCATAGACTCAGTGTGACTAGCATGGGGACAGCAGGTAGGCTTAGAGCATCAATAAGCAAAGCAGAAGCTTAGTGAAATAGAACAAAAGCAAGATTACAAACAACTTACTTGAAGAGTCTAACTCTACCCTTTGCCGTAGCACTCATTTGTCCATTCTCATCTACAGTGAACTGGGCTACCACGTTGTCCTGCAGAAACAGCCCCTCAGGATCTTTTTTTGCCATGGCATACCAGGTGCCACTGTACTGCAAAGAAATAAGTAAGGTTGCTGTTAGACCTAGAAGTATGGAAAACATTACAAACAGACATTACAGGTGACAGAGGGGAGGACATGCCTCAAAGTTGTACCTAAGAAACAAATCTATTTGTTCCAACAGCACCAACCCACCAATCTGTCCTGGTGCAGCCAGGGTTTGTGAAAGAATTGACATTTTCTGGTATCTTATTTGTATCTGCAGTTTTCTGATATTCAGAATGCAAAATTTGGCGGGAGGAGGATAACAACTGGCAGATTTTGACAAATCTATGTATAAATGTTTTTTCCTTGCAATGTTGTCTGAAAAAACCACTAGAGTATTAATTTTTCATAGACACAAGCAAGTCGCTACACTCCTTTTCTGTTTAGACCACACTTTTGGCATTCTGTTGAGACCAGCCTGCTAAATGTCAGTCTCTGCAGTATTCCTTTATCAGAAGTATCACGATCCAGCAGCTGCAGAGGTGTGGGCGACATCGCACACCTCTGCTGTGTCCTGGTATTGCATGCTGTGACTTGAAAGTGTGAACACGCTGGTGCTACTGAATGCCACATCTTGTAGCTTGCCTAACTTGGCAAGACATCACAGATCCAAGCGAGAAGGAAGATTTACCCTGTTCTTGTCGAAGTTCTCCTTGACTTTGAAGCTGCTTACTCGGCAGTCCCGCTCTGCCATGCTGCTGCCCAGCAAGGCCAGCACCAGAAGCAGCAGCCAGGTCAAAGCTTTCTCCGTGTGGGCCATCCTGTCCCTGCAGTGACAGCAAATAGAGAATAGCATCAGAAATAATCTTTTCCACATGAGCAGAGCAGGGAGGAAGGCTGCCCTGACAGGTCCCCAGGGAACGGTGCAGCTTTCCCTGATGGATGCACAGGCCAGCACCCGTTTGTCCCAGCCCACCAGAGCAGAGTCCCTTACAGACAATGCCCGTCCCTGTAGCCTCTCGAGAGCCCAAGTGTTGATGGCAGCGCCAGGGCGTCCAGACAGGGAATGCTTTATGTAGTTCTGGGGCTTTCGCAACCTCTTGAGGTACAAAGCCAGCACTGGAGGGGGAGCCGGGAGGCGGGTTGATGCCTGCTGCAGGCTGGGGCCCCTTCACAACAGCCTCTTGCGTAACAACCATGGGCTCAGGTGGTCTTTGACCCCGACCAAGCAGGCGCCAAGTGGGCACTAGGACCAAATGCCTTTCTTTGGTGTTCCTAATCCAAAAGCAGCGCTCATATCTGGGGGAAGGGGCGTGCACATGTCAGGGGAGCACAAAGGAAAAGAGAGGCACTTCAGCTTTGCATGGAGGAGAGTAAGCTGCCTTCCACCTCCTCTGTGATTTTACACACTGCAATCCAAAGTCCATCTTACCCAATGTGCTCAACTCAGTTACAAGCTGCAGACTTGTTTCCTTCTCCTCCTCTCCGAATTCCTTTCCTGTCTTCCCCTGATAAACTGTGGCAAACATCATACTTGCAAGTTTCTGCTAATGTTTCTGAAAGCCGGGCCATGACAGAACCTTCAGGTTCTTGCAGCTAGGTTCCTCTTGCTTCCTAAAGGCTAGATTGGATGCTAAACCATCTCATGATCAGCTCACAGCTGGAGGCTCTGCAAATCTTCAGGCAGGCAAAGGAGTGCTTTTGTGCAGTACTGCAACGGGAGCAGAACATACACGTGGCCTGAAAATACCTGAGTGCATGTAGGTACCACATCTGGCCCTTTTGACGTCAACCTTAAGTCAGAGCTTCCAGAACTTCTATCCCGTTTTTGGCAAACTGCTTTCAGTTATATAAACCATTGTTGTTTTCTCCTGTCAAGGCAAGTTTTGCTGCCTCTCAGTCAATATTTGTTCTATAGTTTCAACATCTTTAGGAAGCATTAGAAAAAACCTGTTAATTATTTTCTAGACACGTAGCCAGAGCAGGATTGGGATGATTGTTACCAAGATAACTACTTCATCTATTTTTTTCAGCTCCAGATTTTGAAAGAATAAAGTCAGAAGCCTGTTAGTTGAAAGGTTCATAGGTTTAAGAATTAAGAAAAATTGTAATTTAAACATGGATTTACAATGTAGTATTAAAAAAGCCTAGAATATTAGCTGATGTACAGAATTAAAACAATTTATTCACCATGACCTTTCCTAGAAACATGATTCAGCCTTCTATTCCTTTCATATATACATAAAAATATTAAACTTTTTACTGTTGCTGCCCTTTACAATCTTTTTCAGATGTATAGCAAACAACGGCACAGTCTGTTTTATTTATCTGTCATTCTTTACTTTGTGCTTTGTGCTGGAGTACTTTTGTATATTTATATATTTTTATATTTTTTGTATACTTATATATTTTATACTTCATCAAAATTCAGAAATTTTCAAAGAAGTCTACAGTCACCTACCTAAATGAATCAAAACCTGGTGAGATTTGACCGTCTTTGAAAATCTAGGTTAGTAGTCACGATATACCTACTGCACATCGTCCTCAGCAGTTTTACAGACAGGAGACGAATCCAGCTTTTACTAAAAAAAAAAAAATTACTTCTATTCATAATTTTTAATAAGATCAGTTCTAAATATGTACAAGAGCTGTTACAATCTCTTAAGTTAAACTGAGGTCATCAACAAAAACAAGTCAGAAATATGTATTTTTGTATTAGTGTTGGCACAGCATTTCTTTAATTGTGTGTCTCCACTGCTATCTGCAACGTTTGGCAACTCCTATCTGGTAGATATGCCTGGCAAAAACTTGGTAATTATAACTTAATTCATTCAGCCTCTCAAGTCTGGGATCTCTACAAGCTTTAGGCAAAACCTAAGGAGACTCCTTTGAAGTGTTATCATAGTAGATTTTTTGAAGTACAACTATGGTGAAGTCACACCAGTATTTCCCAGTCAGATTTCAACAACTGCAGAAGAGCATCTGAGCTAGTCAGTACAATTTGAAGGTTATACAGAAAAAGCTTGGCTTTTATAATTTAGCTTTTCTTCCAGCTCTTCTACCCAAGACACAGCTTATCTAAATGAAGTCCTATCACAAGTCCAGTTAAAGCACTTCTTTGGGTCAAGGCAGCAAGCTTTTCAGGCAAAAAAGCTCTCTGTCTTCAATTATGTCTCGATCGGGAGTGTAATTGGAGGAGCAATGGAAGGTTGCTGGCAGACTAACATCATTACGGCAATTCAAGGGTGAATATTTTCTCAGTCTTAACAGATGTAGCTATGCCAGCAGAACTATGTAAACTCATAAACAGTGTAAACTTTGCCTCAGTTAATCATAATTTGGATTGACTTGGGCCATGGGTTCGGTTGAGAAATGATGTCAGCAAATGATCCTCAGCCAGATCTTTGAAACCTAGATATACCGCTTGCGGATTTGTACTTTTCATGCAAACAGAGAGGAACAGAATTTGGGCCAGGATTTCAATTGATTTTGAGAGCAACATGCATAGATCAAGTCAATGGCATCAAATGGTTGCTGGGTTCTGGAAAAGTTCAGACAAATAAATTTAAAAGAATTATTGAAATATTCATAGTGTAAACATGCAAATAACCTCTAACATAAAGCATACATTGGCAAAACTTTTGCTAAACTCAACACCAAGCCTGACAAATTTCACGTATGACTCCTCATTCCAGTGCTTGAAGGTGGCAGCTTATTTTGAGTATTATAGAATGTTTCTTAAAAGTCAGTATGTATTTTTTGGAACTGTATTTAATTGAAGGGGGTAAAGTCTTCCACCTTTGAATTTTGTCTAAGGGCCAAAAACTGGGCTAACATGAGGCAGTGATTCCGTGATTAAAGTATTTTTTACATTAACAGCCGGCAAAATTCTGCAATATTTTCCATTAGGAATAGAAACAGAAACTACACAGAACAGGTCAGGGTTTCATAGGGAATGGCAGGAAAAAACTTTCATTGTAGGAGTTATTTTAGGTTTTTTATGACTTTGTAATAACAAGGAAGAAACCAGAGTCAAATTACTATTTAAAATATTTTTAACACCGAAACATCGACGTTTTAAATATTGAAAGAACTAGAATTATTCTTGTGGTCACAAGAATAAGTCTAGCTCTCAGGAGAAACCTGACTGGCAGAATTGGCAATAGGAAATAGAGCACCCAATTCCAAAGACTTTTTGCTGTCTACTTATGGTTATTTATTTATAGAATGCTGTTCACAAACATGGGTTTCCATTAAATTCTTGGAGGCAGATTTTGCAGGGGAATGAATGACTGCTGTGTGCACAGAGGAGCAGATCCAAGTGTAGCCACTGCCCTGTGGAACCAGACTCATTTTAACAAGTGACAACAAATGGCATGAACTGAGCCAAGGAGCTCCGTGTACTTTGTAAGGGACAACTACGTGGACTGTCACCATCACAACTGTTCCTCTTGGTGGCCCTCTGAGTACAGAGGTCAAGGACAGAATGGAATTGAAAAGATTTGCTTTTGCACCATGCCAGCCTGTGTGCTACCTGTTTTTGCAACTTAATGGCGTGACCGTCTGCTTAAGGAGTAAATTTACACCGAACCCTTTATAAACAGTATTTAAACAAACTTAGCTTAAAATGTTAACATCATTCTCTTTAGCAAAACTTTGTGAAGATTGTGATTCTGAATTCAAATTTTTTTATAGATGTATTACTAAAATGGAAACAACTTGAAAAAAAGCTGTTGTTTGCCAACGAGCTGGCTAGCCCCGTGATTTAAACTATGAATGATGAAAGACAGACAGAATGGAGTGAGTTCAGCAAAAAGCCATGAAGATCACTGAGCAATAAAAGAATCTGACAAAAGGAGGGGCTAAAAGAGCTGGTGCTGTTCATCCTGAAGAGGGATCAGCATCACCTTATCAATGTATAAATATCTGCCAGAAGGGTATGAAGAGGGCAGAGTCAGACCCTTCTCAGTAGTGCTTAGTAATATTCTCAGTAATAAAAAACAGTCAGGTAACCCAAGATCACGGGGGAGTGAATGTGAGAGTGGATGAGATTAAAAGGTTGCTGTCCTTCGCTCAGTCTGTATACTAAAATACATGCCAAGCTACAAAGAAACTCATGCTCATGACCAGAGCTACATCACAGCTGGTGCACCAAGTTAGGGTTCATGCTAGACTGACCATTTACTTCAACAACACACCCTTGGAAGCTAAACTCTCCCCTGGAAGCTAAAATCAGAGCTAATCGTTGTAAAACTAATTGTGGAAAAGCAGTTAATTTACTATCTCCAGTCTTTGCATTGTTAAGATTAAGTTTGCAAGAAAATGGACAAAGAATCATTTTCAAAGAAACATAATAATTGAGGTTGTTTACAAATATCCCTACAACATGCCATATCAGTGACACCAAAACATTTTGGTGCCCAAAACTGCCTGTTAGAGGCATACCGTACCTGCTGTGAATACCTACAGAATCCATTCTCACAACCTAACACTCAGAAAAAAAGTCAATAATATTTCTGAATGTTGATTTCTTAGATGATATAAAAAGAATCTCCAGTGTCCAGACAGTGGCCACAAAACTATCCACATTAAAAGCCATGCAATTGAAATAAATACATTTGATCTTTGTTTCTTCAGAAAATCTTAGCTGAGTGAACCACATTAACTGCTGTCAAGATGGACGGAGACACTGATACAAACACTGAGCTGAACTGGGAAACCTTATAAATACCTTTGACATTTACGTGGTGCTTGAATCTATTTAAATAACCACGTCTGTCAGTTATCCTTCTTAGGAGTTTCCACGTATCGCAAGGGCTCAAGAACAGTCTACTATTAAGAACTAATCCATAAACAGTTTGATTTTTGTAGTAGCTATGAACGTCAAAGGCAAATGACACCATAAGTATTAAAATCACAAGGCGCATGTATTTCTGATGTTCTCTGGGACTAAAACAATTTGAAAAATATAGCACCCAGCTCATGATGATTTTAAAACATACCACCTAAGCACAGAAAAAAAAAATCAAAGCAGAAAGAATATTATTTTTGCCTTTAAAAGTACAGTGAAAATGACTGTATGAGGTTAGTCCCCAGTGTTAAACCTCCATGCATATAGTGGATCCTACATTAAAATGTATTTTCTTAATAGGTAATCTTATTTTAAAAAATGCTAGGAAAAAAGAGATCAAAGTCATGTTTGAAAGTGCCAGAAAAATGAAACAATTTTTATGTTATACTTTCTTACAAAAAGCCTAAATGCAAATGGGAATTAACATTAATAAAGATAAAATGTTCAATAGTGTGGAAAATGAGAGTAAAGGAGATGTAACAGAAAATAAATGTCTTATTCCAGCACAGAAACTTTAGAATTAATTACACTGCTAATGCTCTGAAATATTTTAATGTATAATTTACAGAATTCATTAAAATACTAATATGAGAATACCAAAAATAAATCAATCCAAATACACTGTATTTTCCTAGCTCTAAACTGAGGACTGCCATAAATCGTGCATTTCTGTACCAAACTATGTTTCAATTTCCGCCAAATCACTTCAGCTTCTTAGTTTGCCTTGATTATTCATGGTTAATCAATATCTGCACTGAGTCCACAATGAAGCATAACATGACTGCTAGAGGAATTGTTGAAAATAGCCAACTTAACTGTCTTCCAAGCACAAGATTCATGAAGAAAGACCACCTGAAATGCCTATTATGGTTCCACAAAATCTCCCTCATGCCCAGCTGTTTTTACAAATGATAAATTACATTATTTGTACTTGAGATTACAAATACAGTTCATATTTTAATTACGCACTATTGTAAGGTGATATATATTTCTTTGTAACGAAGTATTTCAGATGTAGCTGGGTTGTCCTATCATGATTCTTTATTCAACAAATAACAAACAACATACAACAACTTTTTTCTTAAGTTCAGTCTTAGAATTGCATTCTTGTTCTGTAAAGTAATTGTGAAATTGCATGGAAAGAAGCATCAGAAAACATGTTGCCCCCAGGCTGCTAGGGGTAAGTAACCCAGCCAGAAAAAAGGAACGAGGCCAGAATTTGTCCATACTCAGCTGGTTTTAGTAAGCATTTTTAAATCTTTATGGCAACTGCAATCTGGCAAAAATCAGTGTCTCACAGAGTGTTTCATATCACAGCCAGAGGGAAAACTAATGTACTGAGTTAGCTACCATTACAGACCAATGACTGGCCTGTTCTTTGTGCACAAGAGGATCAGTCAGTTGCCCACATTGATTCTTTTAGATCTGTTGATAAAAATGGATGTTGACACACTGTGGCCTCTGGCAGATAGACAAAGTTGTACTTTGACAATTACTCTTTTCAAATTAAGAATTGCCAAAGGGTATATGGTCTGTTCTCCTTATACCAAGAAGCTCTTTCTGCTCTCTGATCACTGTAGTTGTCACAAATAGAAATTAGTCACATTACAGCTCTCCTACTGTCCTGGAATTCAGATCTGTTTCAATGAACACAGATAATTCACTGTCATAGTTGGCACTCAAACTCAGCCTTCTCACTCATGCAGCCCTGGGATGTTTGCTCCTAAAATTCAACAGAGTTTTCATCACTCCTTTTCCATTCGCATGAGTAATGTTGAACTTCCAATGGTAATAAATTTCAAACACGTTACAACAGGACCAGACTCAAGGTTCCCTCTTTGCCCACTATCTGGCAGTTAACTACCTTTTTCCTCCTATTTAAGAAAGCAGAGATATCCCACTTTTTCTGAAGAAGTCACAGAAGAAACAACATTACTTGCAGGACCCTGTCCAGTAATTTCTTCTCATTGAGTAAAAATTTTGCTGTTTCCCGTACTTAATTTGAATTCAAGCCACTTTCTGATTTTACTGTTTCCTTTAAAAAAATTATATATGCCATATCTGGCTGTGCTGAGTCAAATTCTAATTATTTTGCTCCATCTTCACCTGGGTAAATCACTTGAGGAAGCTCAGACTTTTGTAAGGTCTTTAGGATTTCACCCATTTTATATATAGCTTCATAACTATTGACTTTTATTAGTAACAATTTTGATGATATTCTGACTAGTCTGAGGAAAACTACATTTTGCGCTTTTAAAACTTTCTCTGTAATATTCTGTTTTCCTCTCCTTAAGTACCTCTCACAAATACACGTGTGTATATCTGAGCACGTGTATAATGTCGGCTAAGCATCTAAGTGGAATTCCTCATATTAAGTTTCAATGGGAACTTTTGTGTGCATAGTACAACATACAAACTGTGAATGAAGGAGATAACATGCATATATTCATACCTACACATCCAACAATTTTGTAAAGTCTAAGAATTAATTGGTTAGTTTAAAATACTGAAATGATTCCCTCAGGATTTATGAGCTAAGAATGCTCAGGGGTTTAGTGTCCTGACATCTCTTTAATTAGTAGTCTCCAAGATCTCCCACTAAGAAGATGCTAAGCCAGTGCCTTCTGTCATGTTTCAAGAGTTTTAGAAGGCTTGGAAGCCATAGAGGAAGGTGAATGTACTATGCTTGTGAGCTATACAATATGTACAAAGTACTGTTTTCTTACTAATATAAAGCTAGGACTTCAAGTTACTGCTCTTGCTTGGATGGTGATGCGGTTCTAAAAGGAATCCTAAGAACAATCCAGCAAAAATGGGTGAGGTAAATAAAGATGATGTTGAAAAATACTTGGAGAACAATCCGCAGTTTGCCAAGGAGTATTTCGACCGAAAAATGAGGGCAGAAGTGCTGGGAAGTATCTTTAAAGTGAGTCCTGGAGATGTGAAGGAAGGAGTCAGCTTCAAAGACATGTCCCGTCTGGAGGAATGTAACATACTTTTTGAGCTGATAACAGAAATCCAAGATGAAGGAGGCACTATGGAAAAGATCGTGCACAAGGCCCTGCAGAGGATGGCACAGCTGCTGGCAGCTGATCGGTGTAGTATGTTTGTTTGTCGTGCCCGAAATGGTATTCCAGAGGTAGCAACCAGACTTCTTGATATCACTCCAACTTCCAGCTATGAGCAGAATTTGGTGAATCCAGACAACGAGACTGTTTTTCCTTTGGACATCGGAATAGCGGGATGGGTTGCTCATACCAAGAAGTTTTTTAATATACCTGATGTAAAAAAGGTAAGTGACTTCTCTTGGGAAATGCAATTCTGAGTATTTGCTTATTTAGCTACCTGCACAGGGCTTGCAGTATGGAGTTTTTCTTCCAAAACATTTCAGAGACAGGAATCCAGACGAAAAGCATGAGAAGAGCAGCAGCAGAGTTTGCTTAAAATCCAGTAGAACCACATCATGTAGCCTAGTGCGGTATTTCCAGTATCCTTGCACAACAGTTGTAATGTAATTTACTATACTACCGGAGAACATTAGATTAATAGAGACCAGGAAGTACTTGTGTTTCAGTTGAACCAAGGCAGGCTCCTATTCTGTTTCTGGTGTGGGCTTTAAGGTGTTCTCCCTTATCATTCCCTGCTGCCTTACTTGCACTTCTGAATATAATTAATTCACAGCTTTTGTAATGAGTATGCTTCCTTATAAGTAGACGAATGAAACCAGATGAAGATGATGTCAACATATACGTTCCGCTTCAAGTCTGACTTTGAATTTAAAATGGCTCCAAACTTGCAGGATGACCAGGTCCAAGGCTTTTATTTGGAACCATCTATAGAAGAGAATTAATGAGTCAGAGCTGCTCTGACATTTTGAAAGGTCCTGTTGAATTTGCACAGAATCATGTTCCTTAGTTATGGTGCTGGTAAGGGTTATTACAAATGTTAATTAAAATGATGATTGATCTAACAGAAATTAAACATGCATGAATAAGAACTGCTTTAGAATCTGCTCTGAAATACACAGGGAAACATAAATGTGCTTTAATTGTTGTAGATTTCTTTAAAATACCAAACCTTATATTATCAATTGATGACACCTTCATCTCTGTTTTGTTTTATGTGGAAAAGCTCAGCATAATCAAATGGTGCTAAGATAGTTATAAAAGATGACAGTATGGCTTCTTAGTATTTCCTAGACAGTCAATTTAAAATTCTGGGGCATTTTAGAGATGGAAACCATCTCAGTATAATGCAAATAATAATGATTTTTTTTTACACTGAAATGATCTATGTTTTCTAGGAGGTTAACAAAAAGTAATATATTTTATCATCTTAAAATTTGGCAGGCATAAAGAAATACAGGACTACTTTTAAAGCACAGAAACAAATGAATATATATATATATGTGTGTGTGAAAAGAACACTCCAATATATAGTAAATTACCTCAGATGTAAGTAGGAATCATGGGGTCAAACAGAAGAATGACTGATTTGAGAAAATAGTTGATTTTTAACTGACCACTAAGATACTTTCTTCAATGGCTGCTGTTCTGACAAGAAGAATCTGACTTACTGCCTCTTACCAGCACATGGGGAGTTTGGAGGATAATCCTTCTAAATTCATAAGACTGATTACATGAGGAAAGATCAGGAGGATCAAGAAAGATGTGCCTTCTATCAGACACTGCACTGCTCCTTAATATCATCATGTGAGAGATGCCCAGAGCAGGGCTGCCCAAGTATTTCTACGTTAGTAATAAAGTTTCTTCAAAATGTTGTGACAAATATAATTTGAATATGCTTGAATAAGAGAACCTTTCTGTCCATCTAATCCTACTAGGTATATATTTTGCACTCATAAATTAATTGATGTTGCCTGAATATCTGTCCAGCTATTATGAATGTGCAGTTAAGCTATGAGGCCATTAATCCACATTTGGTAACTAAACATCATCAAAACATTGACATCTTACATGTTAATAACAAAAATCCCAGAGACTTCTCTGGGACCAAAATTTGTTATTTAAAAAGAACCCTGTGGGTCTCAAAACTGCCAGCACTTCTATTCTATTTGTAAAAAAAAGTCATGTCCAAATCCATACTCCTCACACAGGCAAAGTTCCCACTAATGTCACCTGAATCTTTACCTCTGTAAGTAATACAGAACCGCAGTTCTAGTCTGTAACATTTAAAGAATTTATAATTTTTTATATATATATATATATATATATAAAAATCTATGGCAGCAGAAATAGGGAGTCACTGAAGGCTTTAGCATGTTTTTGGAAGGGTAATTGTTTTTCAGATCACTTCGCATGCACTTCAATCTAACTAGATTGTCTGCCACCAAAATCCTGAGCAAAACAAGACAAGTTAAGCCAGAGAGGAATTTTTCCTGTCGTGCTTTGTCAGAATACAAAATGTGCAATGAATAATTCTAGATGGTTATAGTACTTGTAAACATGTCATGTCTAACCACTTGCTACTGTTGACACAATCCATGTCCAAACAGCATAGTGTTTTTTAAGTCTTAAGTACATGGCAACATTGACAAACTCATGGTGAGACATTTTCATGCTTCAATCACCATCCCTCTATAACAAAAGCAAATGTAATGAAAGATCACAACAGCAATAAATCACTGAAAAAACAAGAGACTCCACTTCTAGTGCCTGGTAGCCAGTTCTTTGGGGAGAGATTATCTCCTTTTTCAACCTGGAAAGGTACCAATAAACGTGAGGAAGCTCCTCATCGTGACTAATGCTTCAGAAAAGAAAAGCAGAGGAAAAGATACAGACCTTCCATAATTAACTTAGTAGACAGAACAGTCTCCCCCCTGCATAAGATTATGGACCTGTTGACTGCACGAGCTAATAGCATTTAATCCAGGATTTAATAGTAGTGAGAAACAGGAGGCCAGACAGGACCACAACCCTAATAATAATTTGCCTCCACATTATTCCCAGGGTCTGGCAGTGTATGTGAGTCAAATATTCCAAAGTAAAATAATAGACTGCATAGAATTTAATATGTTCATTAATATTCTTTAAATATTAACTGATAACATGGACAACATGATAAAGAAGAATGCAATTACCTTACATCTTTTGCTAAGGCATTAGAATCATAGAATAACCAGATTGGAAGAGACCCACCGTATCATCGAGTTCAACCATTCCTATCAAACACTAAACCATGCCCCTCAGTGCCTCGTCCACCCGTGCCTTAAACACCTCCAGTGAAGGTGGCTTAACCACATCCTTGGGCAGCCTCTGCCAGTGCCCAATGACCCCTTCTGTGAAAAAATTTTTCCTAATGTCCAGCCTAAATCTCCCCTGGTGGAGCTTGAGGCCATTCCCTCTTGTCCTGTCCCCTGTCACTTGGGAGAAGAGGCCAGCACCCTCCTCTCTACAACCTCCTTTCAGGTAGTTACAGAGAGCAATAAGGTCTCCCCTCAGCCTCCTCTTCTCCAGGCTAAACACCCCCAGCTCTCTCAGTCGCTCCTCATAAGATTTGTTCTCCAGCCCCTTCACCAGCCTCGTTGCTCTTCTCTGGACTCGCTCCAGAGCCTCAACATCCTTCTTGTGGTGAGGGGCCCAGAACTGAACACAGGATTCGAGGTGCGGTCTCACCAGTGCCAAGTACAGAGGGAGAATAACCTCCCTGGACCTGCTGGTCACGCTGTTTCGGATACAAGCCAAGATGCCATTGGCCTTCTTGGCCACCTGGCATTATTTCCACATAAAACTAAGAACTAAGAAATAATTAAATAAGGAACATTTCTTTTGGGGAATTGAAATCTCACATTCTCAGCCTGTAAGAACAAATAATAAAAACTATAAATATATTATCTGCTTTAATCCATCATGTATTTAAATTCTTGCATTATTCCTTTTAATACGGAGATATTTAAAGCAAAGATTTAACTGAGGACTGGAAACTCAATTCCTGCTTATAGCAGAGCATAAAATTGTATAAATATTGAAAAAAAAAATGCTTCAAAAGAAGTGAAAGCTTTTGGATTAGATCCAGAAAGGGATTCAGATGTTCTGATGCTAAAATAACAAGCCCTCAGTTTTAGACATCTTACATTAGAATCCACAATCCCCAGTGAAGAGAAGAAACAACAGAGTGTGAAGAGATTCTGGTGCTTCCAACTCATTAAGCAGCCAGAGTAGTGACCATTGTGGGACCTAATTTAACCACTGGAGTCCTGTGGTACAAAACAACTTAAATACATCTTCAAGTTGCAAGCACTTGTATTATCCCTTTGTAAGCTGATCCAGCTTCAGTTTGCATAAGAAATGCCAAAAACATATTTGACTCTTGCAGATTCTCTGCCTGTAGGAGTAACTAACTTCCATAATTCATTCAAATCATAAATCGCAAGATTTCTGCTTCTGAAAATTACTCCTAAATGTTCTGTGCTTGTTAAGTGTCCTTTTACCCCTTGGGGACAAATGTACCCAAGGAGCCTGAGGCTGAGACCTCATTGCTCTCTATAACTACCTGAAAGGAGGTTGTAGAGAGGAGGGAGCTGGCCTCTTCTCCCAAGTGACAGGGGACAGGATGAGAGGGAATGGCCTCAAGCTCCGCCAGGGGAGATTTAGGCTGGACATTAGGAAAAAAAATTTCACAGAAAGGGTCATTGGGCACTGGCAGAGGCTGCCCAGGGATGTGGTTAAGCCACCTTCCCTGGAGGGATTTAAAGCACGGGTGGATGAGGTGCTGAGGGGCATGGTTTAGTGTTTGGTAGGAATGGTTGGACTCGATGACCCAGTGGGTCTCTTCCAATCTGGTTATTCTGTGATTCTATGTCTTTTTTTCCTGGGAGATCTATTTCTCTTTAATACAAGAGTAGGAGAGACTTCAGTTCCAGGCCTATCTGAAGTGACAGGAGTTTCAGGTTCATGGGAATGTGCCTGTGCCCAGACTCCAGGCTGTGTGAGCCTGGAACGAGGAAGAAGAGACACTCCATTCCTTTCTTGAATCTACACCATATCGTAAAATGAATTAAAACTTATTTGAAGAGGGGAGAGAAACATGTGAAGAGGAGCACAGTTTTGCAGCTCAGTGGTTCAAACTCCCATGTGTCAGTAAGCAGACCTGAATACTGAACTATTTTCCAGCTGCTGTGTGTAAACAGTTGCTCTGTTAACACACAGCAGTGGTCCTGGGACCAGGCGGTAGTCTTAGGCCTCCTCCTAGGGCAAGATGACATTGCTGGGATCAGGCTCAGCCATGTCAAAAATATGAATCCGTGGAAAAGTACAGGAAGAGGAAGATGGTCTGTGACATAACTCATTGCACTGAAAATGGAAAGAATGGAGTCACTTTGTGGTGGAGCTGGTAGCAGGGCAGTCACTTGCTAATAAGGTGTCTCAGTTCTTAACTCATGTTCAGCTAGGCTCCTAGTAATGCTGTCTTGGAGAAGAAACCCAAATATCCAACATATTGACGGGGGAGAGTATATTTTTAAAAGCTTCAAAAGCCAGAGGAAGATTGTTAACATTATTTTAGAGAGAAATTCTTGAGAAATAGACTAAGAGTTAAGATGAGAAGAACGGATAGCAGAGATATACAACATTACAGAAGTAGTGCCTTCCTGGAATGCCTAGTTGCTAAGATACCATCCATCCTATTTGAGGAGTTATGACAGTCTAGTGAAGTCCCCACTGACTGTAAAAGGGGAAACATAACCCCTATTTTTCTAAAAGGGAAAAAGAAAGACCTGGGGAACTACAGACTGGTCAGTCTCACCTCTATGCCTAGCAAGATCATGGAGTAGATACTGCTGGAAACACTGCTGAGGCACACAGAAAATAAAGAGGTGATTGGTGACAGCCAACAAGAACTCACTAAGGGAAAATCATGCCTGACAGATTCGGTGGCCTTCTATGATAGGCCTACAGATGGAGGTTTGTCATGAGTGGTGTCCCTCCAGGGTCCGTAGTGGGACCAGGACTGTTAATATTTTCATTGGTGACATAAACAGTGGGATTGAGCGCACTCTCAGCAGGTCTGCAGACAACACCAAGCTGAGCAGTGCAGTTGACACACCTGAGGGCCAGGATGCCATCCAGAGGGACCTGGACAAACTTGAAAAGGGGGCCCATGTGAAGTTCATGAGGTTCAACAAGGCCAAGGGCAAGGTCCTGCACCTGGGTCAGGGTAACTCCTGGTATCAATATTGGCTGGAGATTAAGTGATTAAGAGCAGCCCTGCTGAGAGAGACTTGGGGGTACTGGTGGAGGAAAAGCTGGACATGGGCCAGCAATGTGCACTCACAGCCCAGAAAGCCAATCATATCCTGGGCTGCATCAAAAGAAACATGACCAGCAGGTCAACGGAGGTGATTCTCCCCCTTTACTCGGCTCTGGTGAGACCTCATCTGGAGTCCTGCATTCATTTCTGGAGTCCTCAGATCAGAAAGGACATGGAACACCTTCCATACAAGGACAGGCTAAAAGAGATGGGGTTGTTTAGCCTAGAGAAGAGAAGGCTCCATGGAGACCTTATAGTAGCCTTCCAGTGCTTTAAAGGAGGTCTACAGAAAGGAGAAGGAGGGGCTCTTTATCAGGGATTGCAGTGATAGGATGAAGGGTAAGGGTTTTAATCTGGAATAGGGGAGATTTAGACTAGATATTAGGAAGAATTTTTTTACTGTGAGGGTGATGAGGCACTGGAACAGGTTGCCCAGAGAAGTTGTGAATGTCCCATCCCTGGAGATGTTTAAGGCTAGGTTGGATGGGGCTTTGAGCAATCCAATCCAGTGGAAGGTGTTCCCGCCCATGGCACTGGATGATCTTTAAGATCCCTTGCAACCCAAACCATTCTATGATTCTATGAGAACCAAGCTGTTAACGTCATCTGTGGGACATGAACAAAATAACATCATGCTGCTTCCAAAAAAGGCTCCAGGTCAAGGAAGCAAAGTCTTATGGTAAAGTCTTGTTTCCTAACATTTCAAACTACATGTGTAGTGAAGATGCTGATGGTGTGCTGAACTAAAGCAACTGGGAATAAGCAAGATCTGAATGGGAATAAGTGGAGATGTGAGAAGCCTCAGTACCAACAACTTTGAGCAGGTGTTCCTGTTACCTCAGATGAAACAGAACAGTGAATCTTTACCCTGACTAGCTGATCAGGGAAGACACATCCTTGTTCCCTTATACTTTTGTTTTGAGTTGCTTTTCCCTCTCCTCCATCTTTCTGTCTTTTCTGCATTTGTATAAATTACATACTGCTACACATGCAATGGCAACTACATTAGCGATGGTAACACTGTCTCATTACTTAGAATCTTTTTTGCATTTCCTGATCAAATTTACACTCAATAGATAATTCACATGACAGACCTTGACCTAGAGTTTCCAATAGTGTCAAACTCACTTGTCTTAGGCTGCATTTTGTTGTTAATCCAATCAGAAATGCTCAAGGCTTAGCTTGGTGCTCTAGAGCACAGTGTTGCAAATCCTAAGATAACATTATGAACTGGGAGACATACATCCTTTATTAAATAACATAGGACAGGTGAATATTAGAATGATGGCCTTTCTTGTTTTGTAAGCTGGGCATGAAATAAAGCCTGTGAAAGGTTAGAAATTCGGAGCACTTTTTCATAGTTTGCTTAATGAATTGTAGGGTATCTAAAACCAGCCAATGGGGAAGAATTCATCATGAAAGAAATAAGGTCTTCAAAAACTAGTGAAAGGAAACAGAAGAACATTTCAGTTCCAAGAAAGGATCTGCAGGGACACCTATGAAATAAAAGACACACAAATTGGTTCCTTTTTCTGGGCAGTCTGTCAACCAGAACTTTTCAGAAACAATAAATTTTTTCAAAAAAAACCCCAACCCTAAATAACTCTAAAGTATTGTCTCCTTGAGCAGTCTTTTAGAATTCATTTTCTTCTCAAAATGCCTGTGGTTCCGAGGGGACTGAGTTTTTCCCAGTTGTATTTATCTTGCCTTATTACAGACATGAACTTACAGTTGTGTAGCTACAATTCAGAATCAGATGTGGAATAAGCTCAGTAAGAAAGTTGATTTGCAACTGCCATATGAGGAAAGTAAAAATTATTTAGAAAGAATAGCCTTATTTTTCCCCTTCACAAAGGTGTAATCACACTATTTTCTCAACAGTGAATGACTTTTGATTTCATAAATACCACTGCTAGCAATGAGATGAAAATTAGGCTTATAGAGCATTATATTGATATTTCATTGGTAAGTAGTTCATAATAATAATAATAATATGGAGTAGTGTTGGTGTGATGCAGTGAAATAAAACTGGTGTAATGGTTTAGAGAATCAAAAAACATGAATTAGCTACTAATTTCAAGTGTATAGGCTAGATCCATAGTAGCCTGAAACCTCCCTCTCCAGTTACCTTCTGTCACCTATAAAAGAAAGATGAACCCAAAGGGGCATCCTGATTTTCCACTCCTGTACACTGATGCTAGCTTAATGCATGTTGCACATCTTAGGATGCAGTAAGCAGCTATGTATCTTTGCTTTAAATGGGGATAGTAGAAAATGCATGCAAATGCAATTGCAATTGAGTTATCAACAAATCATCTTTCTCTCATTTATTTAAAAAGCCTATTTTATTATTTACCTGGCAGTTGAAGTTCAAACCTTGCTCTGAAAGGTAGTTGGATTCAAAAGATCAGCCTCAAATAAACACAGAAATAGGTTCAAATAGAAAGTGTCCATATTTAAATATTCATGGCAGCAAAAAGATGCTCGTCTGGTGCTATAAAGCATATTTCTGGCTTATTTATCTATGAACTTGGGTTTCCAGACATTGTGAAAAGCGATTTTCTTTGAAAACAAAAGGAACTCATGTTATCAAGAGAAAATATTTTAAAACCTTAATTGGAAATAAAGACTTTGAAATGCCTCTCAATTATGTGCAAAAATATTGAATAATGAAAAGCCTAAATCTAAGCCCAAATTTTTGCTTAACTATGCATGTCATGTACAATAGGAGTCATTGTATAAGCTGTGGGAATGCTGCCAATGTGTCACAAGGTATGTATATCATTCTGCATTGCACGATCTAGGTACAACTCAGGATGGCTTGTGGTTACTGAACTTTTTGCTTATTAACACAGATTTGCATTCTTTAAAATTTTCCTATCCTCTGCAAAAATTGTATAACCAAATGTTTCTTCTGAACACTTCCGAATACCACTGCGTGTGCCTTCAGTCTGGAGTTTCTAAACAAATTAAGATTCAGCAGCTGTGTCCCATTGATTCAGCTCACCTGGTGTATACAAGTCTCTCTTAAATATTCAGAAATCCAGAGGTGTCTGAAATTCATGTTTATTCCCTCATAGCAGCATACAGCACTCTAAAACCAGGAACGTGGGCCTCATCACTATGCTAGATGCTCTTGGTGAGGCAGAGGGACTACCAAAGGGTCAAATTCTCTATCTGATTCACTTCATTTAGAATGGCTAAGGCAGTTGGAGATTAAGAAACTGTTCCTGAAGTTCAGAAACACACCCCAAAAGAGAATGATTGCGTCTGTAGGTAATACATCTCAGGAAAAATAAAATAAAATATTTCAATATGATAACACTCCTGTTTAACAGACTGCGGGATGGTATTTGATTCTTACACAACAGAGAAAGATTGACTGGCATTTTCCCTGGATGTCTGTTAAGTGAGATATCCCTATTCCTTTCTCTGAGGAAAACAGAAAACAGGAACTTTCCAGGCTGCCTGCCACCTCTTGACATTCTCATTTAGCAGCACTCACTCACCACCTTGAGAAATCAGAAGAACTCCTATTAGAGAAAATTCAGCGATAATCTGCGGTTGACAGCAGACCAGGCTCATGTCTCTGAAGAAGCTGAGTACTGACTTGTTGAAGTGGCAGATGTGAGGGGATGGGAAAGGCTCAGTGAAGAGAGACTCTGGCTATTTCAGCAGCTCAGTAGAACCATATCACTTCCCTGTATGCAGATATTGACAGTTTCAGTCCCCCAACTCATAACTCGGGGCATTTAGATGTATTGTAAAAACATCATGAAACACAACTCTTAACAGATTTCTCTGACAAATTTCAAATCCTTTTTTTTTTTAAGTTAGAGAGAATACTTAAGCATTCCAATGAAAAAACAAGACTTTTTTTTATATGAGGAAATGTAACAGATTTCCATGAAACATGAACAGGCTTCCAATTTTTTTTTACACAAAAGAATGAAAACAATAGCTTTTACAAACCCCTCCTGGGTACTCGGTTTCAAGGATGAAACCAGGAGGGTAGTTAGCTGTGGCTCGTCCACTTGTCACATGGTCTCATTCCCACAGGATCACACACCCAACAAAATCAGCTCTGTGTCCTGATCCCCCTGGTCCTACGCTCTGCCATTAACCACAAGAACACGTTGGGCTGGGAGCAGCAGAATGGGAGTCTGTCAGACAGGAGGGAGTAATAAACAGCTCAGTCAGATGAATAGCTGCTGGGGATGCCTCTCTGCTAGAAGCATTTGTGTCCATATACATTCACAAGAGACAGTAGTTTTAAACCCTCTGTAATGGGACAGCATAATGAAATTTATCTACAGAAATAATTAAATAATAATAAATATTAACATGGCTCTGAGATCATTTTCTTACATACAAGCCATATGTATTATATTCTCAGGTAGCCAGAAAGTCTTCATACAGTATTCTAGATTTTCCCATATTTTTAATTCCTCATCATTCTAATAAAAACCTGCACAGAACTTGGTTTCAGAAGGTATATTCATAGCCCATGTGTAAGTTAAGCTTGTACATGTAACTCTGAAATACTGAGTTAAAAAATGATAATTTTTTTCAAGTATAAACCTACTGCACTGTGGAACTGCGCTTACAGCATTGGAAACAAAAAATGAAATTATCATTTGCTCTTGGTGTGGTAACTAGTTGTTACGCATTTCATTCGTGCCTTTTTTTTTTTTCTTCCAGAACAACCATTTTTCTGACTTTATGGACAAAAAAACTGGTTATACAACAATCAATATGTTGGCAACCCCAATTGTGCAGGGTAAAGAGGTGCTCGCTGTTGTGATGGCACTCAACAAAGTAAATGCCACTGAGTTCTCAAAAGAGGATGAAGAGGTAATAACCTAAAACATCACAAAACAGTGCAGTTGTTAGTTCCACAAGCAGTTTGAGTGAATCTACCCCTTGATTTGATACTTTTGTCTTATTTTTGCTCTTTGTCATTTTTAGGTGTTTAAAAAATACCTCAATTTTGTATCTTTGGTCCTAAGAAACCATCATACAGCATACCTCTACAATATTGAATCCCGAAGAAGTCAGGTATAGAACAATTTGTTAATGATAACACTTCTTTTTTTGTATGAAACCATTATCATTCCCACTATTTTATGTTCTTGCAAGCTTATTGAAATAAGAATAACATCTCTCTAGATTTTGTAATTTGATAACAGTAAAGCACCGTATCATTTTATACTGGAATGCCTAGCATCCATATGTTTATGTTTTCTTACTGTTGTGAACATTTACTCTCTTTCTCTTTTGTTATAAATAGATGCTCTTGTGGTCTGCCAACAAAGTATTTGAAGAGTTAACAGATATAGAGCGGCAGTTTCACAAAGCACTGTATACTATTCGAATGTATTTGAATTGTGAAAGATATTCTGTTGGTCTGCTGGACATGACTAAAGAGAAGGTAACAATCATTTTGCCAACTTGATAGAAATACACTACTCCTAACTTTAAGTTATAAAATCCATCCTTCTAATTAATTTGTTCTGCATATTTCCTGTGCATGTCTCCCCAAGGCACAAAGTTACCATGCTTTCTAACCCTTTGGGATAGTTTATTTAAAATTTAACCACATTACAAAAGTACGTGCAAAATGTAAGCATGGCAAAGGATACAACCACAATAAACATAAAGGCTTATTCTGAAATAACTTTTCATATTAGTAATTCCATGTGAGTAAGGGTAGATGAGAGAAATGCAGGTCTGATTATTGCTGAATAAGTAACTGCCTTCTGAAATAAAAATTTAGGCATGCAGCCACCCAGAGATAAACTTCAGATTAGCCTGCACTTGACTGGCAAACATTTGTTGCCTGACATATATTTAACAATGTTCTTTAATATTTTCTGAAATATGACTATAGCTATGAAGAAGGAAATGTAAACTACCAACAGAGAACTGGATTTTTTTTCCCCTATTGCTGAACCCTGTGTATTGTTTTCTCAGGAGTTCTATGATGAGTGGCCAATCCGGCTGGGGGAGGCAGAGCCTTACAAAGGCCCCAAGACACCAGATGGACGAGTGAGGATATTAATTTTTCTTTTTACAAATCTTTATTTTGATATTGAGGTACAAGCCACCTACATGTTTTTCTTTTTTTTGTTTAGGAAGTCAACTTTTATAAGATTATTGACTATATTTTACATGGAAAGGAAGAAATCAAAGTTATTCCGTGAGTATTCATCAGCAGCCTGTGAATGTGTGATAATTATGTATATTGCTGGGATAGAATAATAACCATGTATCACAGAAATCATTTAATTTCCTTCTCTCTCTAAAGGTCTCCTCCAGCAGATCACTGGTGTCTTGTCAGTGGACTGCCAACCTATGTTGCAGAGAATGGATTTGTAAGTTCATAGCAAAAGTACAACCTAAGAGTTTTAGTTTATGCAGTTCTGATTGATTAAAACAGAGCCCCAAACCTACCTATGACCAAAAAACTCTACAAAATACCATGTTGCTTCCAGTGTCATTGATTCCCAGCAAAATCATGTGAATCCATAGTTTGGATGGAGACAAATCCTCAGCACAAATGGCCAAAACATCATGAAAATTGTCCTCTGATTGTGGTGACACTGGAGGAATGATGTGGGCATCAAATGTCACTTTCCAGGTGCACTAAGTCTTACAATAAAATGTCAAAGTCAGAAAATCATCACATGCATGGTTTCCAATTTTAATTTATTTCTTATCTCTTGCATAGACCATATATGTAACTCAAAGTTGTGATGTCTGACGGTTATTATTAACCCTATAGCATTTTTAGTAGCAGTAAGAACAGAGCCCTTACTCCTCTTTCTGTAAACCCCCGTGTCATTTTAAACTAGAATTGATTTTCTTTACCATTTTGCTTATGCCCTGTGAGACATCTTACATGAGGGACTTTGCTACAAGTGCTCCAGACTGACGTCTGTAGGAACAAACACATCTAATTCAATAGGAACAGATTTAATTTCCATAGCTAGCTAGGGGCTCCCTGTTGTCTAAAATATCAGGCCAAGTCTTGGTGCACAGTATATTCCATTTAGACAATGTCTCCTTTTCTTTATGCTGCAGATTTGTAACATGATGAATGCACCAGCAGATGAATATTTCACATTTCAGGTAATTCCAGTAATGTTAATAATTTTAGATATCGTACAAAAATATGCTAATGCTTTCTGCCAATCAATTATACAGTTGATTACATAAATAATTTCTCCTTTGTTTGTGTTAATGTTACATTGCTTGTATTAATAGTTGTATTACTACTTCCAAAGAAGTGTAAAATGTTCTGTGTTCTTTGGCTTTCCTACAGAAAGGACCAGTAGATGAGACTGGATGGGTTATCAAAAATGTCCTGTCATTGCCTATTGTCAACAAAAAAGAAGAAATTGTGGGAGTTGCAACATTTTACAATAGGAAAGATGGAAAACCTTTTGACGAGTATGATGAACAGATAATTGAAGTAAGCTTAATAGGATTAGAGGCTTCAGGGTGCCATATGATAGTAATAAAAATATTATTGTAAAAGGCAATTTTAAAATGCTTAAAATTTTTTGAATAGGCCATATTAACATCTAACCAACAGTCTTCACTATGCAGTTTCTTAGGAATCATAGATTTTATTTCCCTTTATAAAACTGAAAATTCATGAGATTATTCACATTCCAATAATGAACAACAGTCAGATATAATTTTATTTTTAGTCATTTGACTTTTTAATGATGGTCAGCATCTCTTGAGCCGCATTAGGTAAGCAGGTATAGTGTGCTGTCTGCCAATGGATATCGTGCCTGTGGTCATGCGAGTTCCCACACCATTCATGATCACATGCACTCGGACATGATAAGGTGTTATGCAGTTTATACAAGTCCACTCAGACAACTCAAGCTTCATAAGCTTCGAAGTCCTGTCCGCAAAATGGGAAAATGAGACCTTAAGTACTAGATTAGGACAAACAATGTCATTAAAATCTGTGAGATGGTAACAGAACCTGTTGATGGAAGGTAAAATCTCTATCAAGTAGTTACACATCGCTTTTCACAGGGCACTACAAGAAACTGGAGTTTAAGAAAAGGAACTTCAAACTGTCAGTTGTATTTAATTGTCTTGATGTCACCTCTTCTTTGCTTGGCTTTGTTCCAGACCCTTACACAGTTCCTGGGGTGGTCTGTTTTAAACACTGACACGTATGACAAAATGAACAAGCTGGAAAACAGGAAAGACATTGCCCAGGAAATGCTCATGTACCAAACAAAAGCCACTCCTGCTGAAGTTGAATCTATACTGGTAAGTTTCTGTCAACAGTCACAAAGTTAAAGTAGGAAATTTGATACACAAAACCTGAATTTCTTACTCATTTTCATTTTCAGAAATACAAGGAGAAATTAAATGTAAGTAGCTTAGAAGAATGTGAACAAAAGGATCTTATCAGGATTTTGGTAAGTCATTAAACTCAAAATTCTGGTAGTGTGTTTATATCAGATGTCCTCATTACAGGAAAAGATATATATAACTAAATTAATATTAATTAATGATTAATACAGTTGATTTTGGCTATCAGTTCCACAAGCTAGATGGAGCCGATTCAACAAAACATCTTCAATCTCTTTGGTACTTCTACGCACAGACCCCACTGTTACCTACAAGGAAACATTCAGTCCCCTACATGTGTTGACAGGTTTGCATAGTCAGAGTTATACAGAAACATTTATATGACGTAACATTTACATTGTTTAAGTTCTCTAAATATCCACTGGGACAGTGCTATGCCTATAACTGAAGTTATTTTATTTTGAAAATAAAAGAAGGGACACTGATGTAAGGTCATTTTCATCTGGAGTAAAAGAATACATGCAGGAGTATCCAGTGGAACTAATTACACTCAGACTAATTTTCCTCCATTTCCTTAGGCAGAGAAGTCCAAAGATAGTGATCAGTGACTTCCCAGTGATGAAACAGATTTGAACTAATCAGTTAAAACTCTGCTACTAATAAAACAAATATTAGTAAATTCTTTTTTCCCCCAGACTGTGCAGTCCTCTGGGCTCCTTCTCAGCCTAGAAAAGGAGTGTCTTTTTGGAGGAAAATTCCTGCTTGTACTCACTTAGTGCATTTTGGTTTTACGTGCAGAGCAGTAGAGCACATGCACTGACTTACTTTGGCTGAAACAAAACTCAAAGATGTGCTGCAGGAAAACACTGAATGAACTCCCACTGTTAATGGATCAAACAGCTATGTTGAAGAAAAAATGTCAAATCCACAATAATCTGTTGACTTCCAGTACCAATCACTTAATGTATTACCTCCTATTACACTACATTTTCTAATGTAGATATAGCCATAAGGAAAAGATTTCATTAAGCTATTTTTAGTTATGTACACGTCCATGCCAGAATGCAATGTTGTTAAGGTTTTACTGGCTTCCACAAAACAGATACTCACACAGCTTACAAGTGTTGAAACAAACAAAAAAATCAAATAAAATCAACGGACCAACATAGCTTCACATACATTTTAAACTAAGTTTAATTTAGTTACGTGAAGATTTGTAAAAATTAATAGATAAATGTTATAAAATCTCTCTACTGGTAGAGCAAGCAGTGAATATTGTGGTACAGGTTCCAAATGTAAAAACATGATAATAGTATGAATTTTTAAATCTTCAAGAACAAATTAAAGTGAGTTCTCTCTACACTATGGATTCACAGATTCAAAGGTCTAAGATCTTCTGCACTGCCAAGGCTACATGCAGATGCTTTATCCTGTCACAAGACCTGGAATCCCAGATAGCTAATGGGATAAAGCAGGTGGTTCTAGATCTGATGATTCACAAAGTAATGGGTTTTAAAACATCAGTGCTACAGGTTTCCTTGTCCTTGACCTCAGAGCACAGTAGATATAAAGGAAAATCCCAAGCAAAAGGAAATATCCTTTACATGGATGTTCAGCCTTATTTGTTGGAATCTATGCATGCATTCAATCATCTTTTTTTCCTTATCTGTAAAAAGAAGATCATTCATAGACTGCTGTGGAGGAGGGGAGTAATTGTGATCATATAATATATTTTTTGTGTTGCACCAGACTTCCCCGATTTAATTCTTATGTGGATTGGGGCACATCCTATAAAATTTAATACTCCCTAGGCTTTGCAGTGTTCAGATGAAAAGTGTTATAGAACAGTTCATTAATATTGCCAATACCAATTGGGCTATTCAATGTGAATCCATATAACATATACAAAATAGGCAATTCAAATTTAATACAGTCTTCTTTTTAAAAAAAAAATTAATTTGATGTAGAATACTTCTGCATCCTCTGCATTTTAGAATTTAGTACGTGTTTTGTAAAAATTCTTTAGTACAAGGAAGAGTTGGCCTAAGCCCTGTATCTGCCCTTCAGAGAGAGAAAAATCCCTGATGGGCATCCAGACATGTTCTAATGAAATTTAGCACGTAAAGAAAGGATGATGCATGTACACAGTCTACTCCTTCTGGAATGATCCCTCATTTTCATCACTATTCAGGATTGTTCAGAACAGGCTGTTGTAAACTGCAGAAAGGCAATGACTAGGACAGAATCACTACCAACTACAGCACTGGAAAGTAAATTATTTGGAGGGATTTGAAGTAAGCCATAATAACTACAAATACCATATGCTTTGTACCCTTAAGCTCTGTAACAATTTTTACTTTATGCATAAACTGAGATCATTCAAGAGCCAAGCAGTCAAGAATCTACTACAAGCAGGCAAATGAGAACACAAATCAGATCTGTGAATTTTTACATGTGATATTGTAGGATTTTCCAGTCCACCTTCAATGTGCCAAATCAACTTTACAGGTTTGTCTATTAAGTGTAGATAGGCTGTCACAGACAAAGAGAGACCATCAGAGGAGACAGGGTAAGACAAACTAATTCTGAGAGTTGGTTGTGGAATAGAAATAAACTGGCAGCACTCCAGAGGTTAAAAAAATGTATAAGAATCTGCCCTTGCCTATAGTCTTTCTATAAGGAGACAAGACTATGGGTAGTTAAGCATGCAAGCAGGCCTTTTGATACTGAAAAAAATGTTGTTGCTATATTTTATTCTACTGTAAATGTAAAAAAAGTTTTGTTCTAGACAGGTTGGTACTTAATAAGAACAATTTTTGTTGTAAAAAAGATGAACTGCAACATTGAGACCAGGCTCAAAGTGGGAGAATCGCAGGATTTTATACCAAGAAGGAGAAATTCCAAAGCCTGAGATTTCTGAATTAAGGAAAAGTTGAGATTGTCACAACAGATTGTGCTGGAACGCAGAGTAGGAAGAAACAGTCAGGCCAAGAGGTTTACCTATCCTCTTTGATAAGAAAGCCAGCAGTATCATGTCTATGTTTCATAAATTAATATATTTTAGTTTGTACAAAACCTGAGGCCTTTGAGGATACAGTAAGCACACTGTCCTTAGGCAATGTTTCTGCTGGAGTCAGAAAAGAACAGAAAAAAAGTTCTTCCAACTTTGTTCTTGCCAGAAAAATACTTGTCTTTTTTACTTTTCCTGACAGAAGGAAGAATTACCTGATCCAAAAGATTTAGAACTGTATGAATTCCGCTTCAGTGACTTTCCTGTTACAGAGCATGGCCTGATAACTTGTGGAATACGACTATTCTTCGAGATAAATGTTGTTGAAAAGTTCAAAGTCCCAGCTGAGGTCTGACTTATTTTGTCTTGTTTATGTTTATTTTAAGACAGAAGAAAAATAGCTGATTGTAGGTACTTTAATATAGAAGTAGGCGATACTGAAATATTAGTGGTATTGATAACAATCTCTCATTCTTATTTCAACACTTGTATACTTGTCATAAAAATGTAAAACTAATTCTCAAATTACGTGAGCTATGTAAGAAATGAAAATAACATGCAGTTAGATAAGGACAATTTGCTGTTTCTATGTTTAATTCAATGAAAACCAATTATTTTCTTAGGACTTGCACAATATTACAGTAATTTCATAGTATATTCCAGTAGTTTCTTAGGCATGTCATAATTTTGTTTCAGTTAACAGCACTGTCTTAATCATTTCTGTTCATAATAGGTCCTTACAAGATGGATGTACACAGTCAGGAAGGGTTACCGAGATATCACGTACCATAACTGGCGGCATGGCTTCAATGTGGGACAAACAATGTTTACTCTGCTGATGGTAATGCTGCTAATATTAACCTAATATTCATTATTTAGTTTTCACTACAATGCCATCTGCAAAATTCAGTAAGTTTCACACTCAGATATGTCTGTTTTCTTGCACAGACAGGCAAAATAAAGAAATACTATACTGATCTAGAAGCCTTTGCCATGGTCGCTGCTGCTTTCTGCCATGACATTGATCACAGAGGGACCAATAACTTGTATCAGATGAAGTAAGTAGAAATGCTGAAATATATTGATATGTAGTATTTCTAGTGACAAATAAAAAAAAGTCAAAACTTGTAAAAATATAAAGTATACATTCCATATTCATGAACATTTATGCTATAGAGGATTTCTGCCTCAGAGCATTTGTCATTGCAGTAGAAACACAAAACCAAAATACAAAAGCAGAATCTTAAAAGGATCTCCTGGAGCTACAGTTCATTTTTAAGACAGACTAAGCTCTCACAGTGTTTGGATTGTAGCCGTCTCTCACACAACAAAGCAATGAGAAAAGTAAACAAAACCCTAATGGGATTACTTTTTTCAAGACAGGGCATAAGCACTTTTCTGAAGAGGGATTCAGGATGTAGCATAGACAAGGGGCAGTTCAGAGGGTGACAGGATTTAAGATGCATTCCTTTTCTCTGTTTTCTACCATCCAATTTGTCTAGCTTAGTTGTTCCCCCCCAACTCAGTTTACTGAGTGATGTAGGTCCTTTCCTGAGACGTAATCTCCTCAGAATCTACAGGATTCTGAACTAAAGAGCTTGTGTTCCGCCACTTGGTCCATATACCAGTAAGTTACAAATCATGAGGTTAAGCTTTTGCTGCTTTTTGTTCTGAGAAAATGTTTTAAAGGATTTTTTGGGGATTTTTCCCTTGTCTGTCACAAAATAATATTAATTAGAAGATGCTTGTTATAAAACAATATGAATTAAATTTGGTTTAAACTAACCTTTTTATGACAACATGACAAATCATGGTGAGACCTATTCTTCTCCTGAAGAATGAATGATCTTCCCGTTTAGTCTTCTACCTGATCTGCTAGGGCTTGTTTCAGTGTGTTAGCCAGAGAACACACTGAAATGTCAGAGAATGTCATGCGTTCCAGAAGATTATAACCACAATTTTCTGAGTACAGTTTCTCACCACCTGTATCTCCAGAATGATTCATCTTCCTCCTCTGACCCTGGATACACTCCTTCCAGGAGAGGCACTGCATGGTGGAGCAGTGACGCGAGGGGATTTTCTGATTATTCTCAGGGATTCTCCAGATGACGTAGGAGAGAGAGAATGACAAACGCTGATTCTTATTCAGCAGGCTGCCTCTCATCCAAATAAGTTTAAAGCAGGTTTTAAATCTCCCTGCTGTGGTCTTCCCTAGCTGAAAGCCCTCTGTGTTAGGTCACATGCAGTAAAGCTATTTATAGAAGTTATTAGGCTTTACCATGACAGTCCTAATCACAAGCCAGAAAACACAGGTAGCATGTAGCAATCTGCCTTGGGTTATTTCAGAAGCAGAGTTATTAGCCAAGGGAAGAAAGGATGAGAATACACTTCCAATCACGCAGATCTACCTGGAGTCTTTGTAGACACATAAACAGGATGCTTCACCGCTGCCACAGTCTGATGCAGAATTTCCTCTGCTTGAAGCTTAGCCCAACACAGAGAAATGCTTTGAGCCCTGTGATAACACTGAACATTCTTGAGCTGCCATGACTTGTGCAGTCCATAAAACGGTGATTTTGGGGAAGGGCATTAACAGAATTAAACTCCATTATACTTATGCTTTAGATTTAACTTACTTACAGTAAGTGAAAATCACAGGGGACATGGCGCACAGTCCTTACAGAGAGACAAGAATTCAAAAGCAGTGCAACACAATAAATACTAAAAGATGCATAAAAGCTATTTTAAGGTACATAGAAAGTGTAGATTAAAGAAACAGTAAACCTAAATGAGCAAGACAAAACAGAGGCATGTTTTTTAAAAAATCGGTTTGAATACTGAGGCATCTAACCATGCCTTTGACTCTAGTTGGCACTGAACACTCAGAGCTCTCCTATTTCCATCATTATGCAGTCGCAGGAGTGGTGAAGGCAAAAAAGGTTTTGGTTTTTTTTCTTTTTTTTTTTTTCTCTGTATCATACCAGTGGTTAAGCTATATAGATTAAACTATTGAATATACAGATCAGAAGCATTTAAAGGAGTATTATAAAGAATATTAGAAAGAAATGCCTCTTTTTCAACAGGTCAGCAGCTCCACTGGCAAAACTGCATGGCTCTTCCATTTTAGAAAGGCATCACCTAGAGTACAGTAAAACCCTACTGCAAGATGAGGTACGTCTGCATGAACCTTCTGCTCACACTGATCAACACAAATGAACCAATTAAGTTATGATCCAAATTTCATTATGTCTCATCCGTTCCTCTAGGTCCAGATTAAGAAATAATGATAAAATTTAGAAGCTTAAGCAAAACTCTTATGCATTGTCTATTTCTAGAGAAATATCAGTAATTACACCAGAAATAGGCTCACTCAAGACAGAAAAGCTTTTCCTCTGAGCCTCACTCATATTCCACAGCTTTTCTCCACTTGCACAAAACAGCAAACGTTGAAACCAAAGCAGAAAATAGAACGCATACATAGAAAATGTTGTAATGAAGCTGCTGGCTCTGGCAGCTGAGGAGCAAAGGGATGGAGCTCTTTATGGAGGGCACCCCTCCACACACACCTTGCTAAAACAGAAACAGCAGTAGCATGAGGCTCTGCTGCAGCTCCCACTACTGATCTCCCCTGAATTAGGCAGATGCCCTCAGCTGCCTTTCCCCAGCAGCCGTGGAGGCGAGGCTCCCTGCCACAGGCTCCTCAGGCTCAATGAAACGCTGCCAGTGCCCCTCACTAGAGCTGCTGCCCCGCAGGCCCCTGCTCCTACAGCAGGCATCAGCCATCCTTCCCGCAGCGGGGCCTGGCTCTCTTCTGGCTGCCTGGGAAGAGACTGTTTACAACTCTTTCCTACATATTTTCCAGGGAAACACAAGATTTAGCAGGCCAGGCCTGAGCACTCGTGCCCTTTCCATCCCACTTATCCACAGCAGCCTGGCAGGCAGCTGCTGCCACCCACATTTATCATTTTCTGATCCCTTTGGTGCTGCTGTTTCCTGACCTCGTGAGGTCACAGAATAAATCCTTACACTAACCAGTAGCACAAAGTCCATAAAAACCCCATAAGATTTATGATCTTGCACTTAGTACAGTCGGTCCCTAGCAGCACTGCAGGCAATGGCACTGACACACGTTAGCAGGAGGAAAAGGTGTCTACTGTGAAGCTTTAAAAACTCTAGGAAAATCAGATTTATAGAATGTAAACTGTAAACAAATTATGAAAAGTGCTATTTCTTTAATACTTTTAAGTGGAATACAGGTGGGTTTTTTTTTATTTAATTTATGTATGGCAATAGTAGGACTTTCAAGTCTATGAGTGTCTGTGGATTTAGTTATTTGCGCAGCCTCCTAGATCTGCCTGCCATTTCCAGTTATTTATCTATTTATTAGCCATGAATAAGGGCCATCTTTACAAACTGAATAATTTTTCATCTGTAGCATTATCTTAATTTAGGGACTGTAGTTGGCCAATTTTGTCATACTATTCTGAGACAACCTAGAAAGTACAAACCAGACAGTGTTATAAAACGAATTGAATTCATAAACTTTCCATCCTGCAGAGTTTAAACATCTTCCAGAACCTAAATAAGCGCCAATTTGAAACCGTTCTACACTTATTTGAAGTTGCAATAATAGCAACTGACTTGGCTTTGTATTTCAAGTAAGTACTAAATACTCTCTAACTTCATACTGAAAAAAATGTCAGTTTTATACAATTTATAACTGTAATTTTTATTTGTTAAGCAGAGTACAGAGCTATATTTAAAATTGTTATTAAGTCTAATTCTTGTAAAAAAAGAGATATATTAGATTCATTATAAGCTTTCAATGTAGAGAGCACATAAATGTATATAATACGTAGCACACATTTAATAGATCATTCAGTTATGCTTTTGGTTACAGCAAACATTGTCAAGTCATCCATCCTACTCCTAAGTTATTGACTTAATGTGCTTTTATAATGCATATTCTCCTTAAAGACATATGAAGCCTTTTGTTTTGGTCCATATGTCTTATAACTGGGACAATTTAAAGCCAGAAAATGGGAAACCATACAGTAAGTTGTTCAACAGCCGTTACTAAATTTTAGTGAACAGTAATTCCATTATTTCATTCCCTCTAAATACAAATTAAAAGATTTATTAAGCAATAGCAAGCCATGTTTATCCTTTTCAAAGTTCTTCTCAGTCAGGTCTTAGTGCTTCTTTGGAGTTTTGAGTGGAGGGACTGAAGAACGTTTATTAGTATTGGCTTCACTTTTCAAAATTAATTACGTTATGGGAAGTAACAAACATAATACTGAAGAATTAAGACTGTCACCCCAGACAGTTTAATATGAAGAGTGAGGAAGTGGGTTATTTGTTTCTTTGTCAGAAATTCCAATGTAATATTTTACATGTCAGCTGTAGATAGCAAAATCCAAATGTGCTAGGTTACCTGAAATGTTTGAGTTCAACAGGAAAAAGGTGTTATTTTGATACTACTATGACTAGCATACAACTGTGGAAGAGTATAAATATCAGAAATATGGGGCTTTATTTCAGTTTTAATGCGAGAAATACATATGGTTTATTGGTATGTTTTAACAGGAAACGAACTATGTTTCAAAAGATTGTGGATGCAATTGAAAAAATGGAAACAGAAGAGGAGGCAATTAAATACATATCTATTGACCCAACCAAAAAAGAAGTCATCATGTAGGTGGTTAATATTTCACTCTTTATTCAATTTATCCAGGATCAGATTTAAAAGAATATTGGCACCTAAATATGTAAATTAATGTCTGGAGTTATTGCCCAATGATTTTAAGTTAAAAATAAATGTCTACAATCTTCTCAAAATGCACAAATGTACCCATCTGCATCTCAGGAATCTATATTTTTTCCCCCTATCATCATCCTAACTATACTCCTGTTTCATTTTGTGTTTTCAAGGGCTATGATGATGACTGGATGTGACCTGTCTGCTATAACCAAGCCTTGGGAAGTACAAAGTAAGGTAGGTACCTTTCAGACAGACAATACTGCATTTGCCATCTCTTTTACTGCCCAGTTGGTGGATGGTAATTTTTTTTAAAATCATATTATAGATATACAAGTATCTGCATCCAACTATGTTTCCAGAAAACTACTTCTATTTTTCTGTCACTGTAAGTGGAAAGGTTCCATGATGTGTCTCCCCAGACTCTATATGGTTGTTTCATCCTTACCTACTTGTCATTCAGCTAAAACCGGCATCCCTGATTCTGTCAGCTGTTCTGGCTACCCTTAAGTATAATTCAGTTACTTTTACATTATCCAACTTCTGCTGTTTTTCAGGTATTTAAGGTACAGATTTAACAACAGTAGGATTTAAATTAATTGTGTCTATTCTATAGATCTTGGTGCCAAAATAGCTTAAATATGCTAAAATTAAATTCTGTAATACAGTGTGGCACTGTTTGTACTTAAGTACTTGAAGTACTTCAGTAATGATTGACCGTCACACTGAATCTCATCATCTGGTCTTACAGGAAGAGGTTTTAACAATGCATTATCAAAATAAAGCTGTAAGACACTTGTGGACCATTCTAAGTAATACACATAACAGATAACAAGTGATGCTGCTATGTTGCCAATAACATCTTGTTCCTATTGACAATAATTATCATTTACTTAGCACGTAGCAGAATATCAGCAAAGATAATTTCCAGGAAAAAGCCTTTAGTACACCAGAATATCTGTAAGTTTTGAAAGAAGTGCTTGATTATCTCTACAAGCATTAGGGTGAAATTCTATGGTGCTTGACCAACACTCCCCATTTCTAGAGAACTTTTTAAACTATTCAGAGATAACACAGCTAGCACGAAATCAGTCCTCTCCTTGTGTAAGGGAAGATAGCAATTCTTAAGTAGTAAGTAATAATATGGCAGTTCTTGCTTAATCCACATTTTCACATTTTCTTGGCCTTATTCCTCTTCACATCCTGATTATTTCACTTACTTATTTACATTTACTGCTTTCTGCTGACACTTCCACTGCAATGTGATTATTCAGGTTGCCCTCATGGTTGCAAATGAATTCTGGGAGCAAGGTGACCTGGAACGAACTGTGCTACAGCAACAACCAATTGTAAGCAGCAAATAATTTAACTGAGTTAAGATATACTAACTGCTACTAAAACATTATAAAGATAATGGCCCATGATGCTTACTAGATCTTTAGACCATAAAGCATATCTACACAATCCTAATTACTGTTGTTTTGTTCTAGCCTATGATGGATAGAAATAAAGGAGATGAACTACCGAAGCTCCAAGTTGGTTTCATAGATTTTGTGTGTACATTTGTGTACAAGGTAAGAATAATTTTTTTCCAGTTGCAACAGTTCTCATGCCACAATTAGTGACAAACTTGCAGGTAAAAAATCTTAGACAGCAGCAGGACTCTTGGTCACTGGACAAACAGCTATCACAACAATTTTTCGGTCTTTTACTACACAGAAGTATTGCTTCCACAAGCAAATTCAGCAGATGTGAAGCAAATTCATAACAAGTGAAATCTCAGTGAAAATTGAGGGCACTGAGGCTTTGTTACTACCTCGAAAGACTGAGTTATAAAGCCCAGTTTGATTCTTCACAGTCTCGTTTAATATATGTGTGCAACATGTGGATGGTTACAGAAAGCAGTTAATGGCACAACAAAGGGAACAGGAAACTTGCAATATTCCGGAAATACAGATATACTGTATCTTCTGTAAGGCACTGAAATGCCAGTCTCTGTCTAGCTTTTAAGTTTATCTCAACACGTCATGCAGAAAAGTGACATACAATACTTGAACATCTTCAGACACATCCTCATCTGCCTGGAATATACTGTAGTACAGTAGACTTTTTATTATATCCCAATACTAATAATCATATGATAAAATATCAGGAATCATAGTTGTATTTTTATGAATCAGACTATAAAATAAGGGATCAGGGAAGAAATCAAAATGTGTAGTATATAATTCAGATCTTTTCTAACTGACTCTGTGCACAAAAGGGCATTATTATCCCAACATGGTATTTCTAATAATACGCCACCATGTCATGGCCAAGAACATGCTTTCAAATCTGCACCAGTAGGCAGTTAAGACTATTTCTTTTAAAATTTTTCTTTTAAAATTTTTCATCTTCTACAGAAAACCCACTACCTGAGATAGAACAAGTGCTTAAAACCAATGTGAAATCAAATAAAATTACTTAATCTAGCATACATAATTACATTTTATAGAAAACCAAAACCTAATGTTTTCTCTGCAAAGCAGAAGTATTGCCACAAAGTTAGACTTTACAAATCATCAGTGTTTACACATTTCTAATTTACAAATTTAAATTGTTTCTATAGGAATTCTCAAGGTTTCACAAGGAAATTACACCTATGTTTGATGGTCTTCAAAACAACAGGGTTGAATGGAAAACACGAGCTGATGAATATGAAGAGAAGATGAAAGCTATTGAGGAACAAAAGAAAAAGGAAGAAGAAGAAGCTGCCAAAAAAGGTTAAGTAACTTCTAAGGTTTTCATTTATATATATTTGTAAGGCAGTCAATGTATTCTCTCTTTCTAAAATTCACATATGCAGTGCAGTTGTGCAATATTCTATTAAACATTATACTAATATACGAGTTCAGAATTAACCAAATTGGATTTATCTTTACTTGGAAGAGGAGTAGCCTTTAAAGCTCACACAAATCCAGTACACTGACCTAATTTTCTGAACTGCAGAATTATAGAAGATATGACAATCACAAAAGTTAAGGGAATGTAAAATTTCCTTTGTCTTAAGGCTTAAATCTGAATGTACCTGTGAATGCTGCAATCACCTGAAATATTAGAGATGCATCAAAATTCTGTGTGACATCAGCCCCAAATGTATTCAGATGCTTTGTTTGCGCTGAAAATGAAAAGCATAAGGAAAAGAGACAGGAATGGATAATGCAAATCTCCACTTCTCTTCCCAGTATTAGATAAAGCTTTTGGTTCTAGTTCCCTACCATCAGTTTCTTGGCTGAAAGACACTCTCTCATATTACAGATCTAACACTAAATGTTCTAAGACAGCCCAAGTCCTAAAATTGAAAGTATGGTTCTGCGTATGATAACCTAGAAGAAAATCTGATTTTATAGAAATGAAGAACCTTTCACTCAGGTGTAAGAGTGAAATGAGTCAGTTATTTTTATTCTGTATTGCATGTGGAATAGCAGGTCAACAGCTCTGCCAGTCAGCTGAGATGACTGAACAGGTTCAGAGATTAAAATCAAAATGCATGTGATTATTACGGAATGATTTATTGCCAGATACTTTGGAGAAGAAAAGTTAATTTAATCTAAGTGTGTTTTTCACATTTTTGAAACATAAAACAATACTGAGTAATTTATTTATGGTGTCTGTGGGAAATAGGTGAGTATTCTTCACATTTAACACAAAAGAGAGGCTACTCAAGACCACTCATCAAGTTACTGTCAGAGTGTGAAGTGGAACTAGAGAGTTATTTGCCTCTGAAAATAATGACACTAGGCTAATTTTTTTTTTAAGTGTTGCAAGATGGGTGAGAAGTACTGTAAGAGACATGATTTAATCAAAGCTGATTTTTGAAAGAGAAATTTAATAAAATGAGTCAAATATTACTGTAATAAAGTTACAAGAAATATTTTGGCCTTCTCACACTGTGATACCACTTACACACTTTCACAGGAATTATGCCCACCCCACTGTCTCTTAAATTTATTTTTAAAGACACTTTTTTGCAACTAAACTTATAATCTTACTTATTTAAGATAAATTTATTGCTGAGAATTAGCTGGTTGCGAGTATGAACAGATTACACCTGATGTAAGTATGTGAAGTTCACAGAAATACCAGCAAACCAAACCAAACCTTACACAATTGGCTTCCTTGGAAAAAGTTACTCAAGTCTGAGCCTATGCCCTTAAGCATGAGGCTCTTGAACAAAACTTATATATTTAGGAAGACTCAGATATTTCTACTCCCACCTTATATCACTGATATTTCTGAATCACTTTCACCAACTTAAGAAAAGAAGTATCTTCCCACAAGGAACCTCATACAGGCAAACACGGACACACTGATTTGCAGCAGCTAAGGACCTGACCTTTATATATATATTGTAACTGGTATCACAAAATGTAAGTGAATTGTTTTGCATCCTTTTAAACATGCACTGGAGTGAGGCCATGCACAGTTGTGAAGAACAGGTCTGACACTGTCAAATCAAGGCCATGTAAATATATGGGTTTGTTGAGTCGGTCCATACAACAATAATTCCATATGTGCTGAACCACAGTAGTTTCTCTAGATCACACTGACCTGGCTATTCTTAGCCATTCAATACAGAAAACAAAATAAACATATTTGCTGAACCACTACAGTGGAAAGTTCAGAACCAAAAATAAAAGAGAATACAGTATTAAGCTAAGAAAATAAAATACATAGTTGGTAGCATAGTGTTGATTATATCCACAAATTACAGAGGGTAGGACACTGATCATGTGACATGTTTCAATGCAGGTGGAAAGGGTCGAAAATGACCTAGTAACATGGTGATCCACAGCTTTCAAATGTAAGTTTTAATTCTAATATTGGTATCTTACCTTAAATGAACCTGGAAAGGCAATTTATTACATAGAAAGAATCTTAACTCTGACCAATGAACATCTGTGGAATCATTTGAGAGAGACAGTAACAGAATCAGTAGCTATAGATAAAAAATATAGAAAGTGTCTCTCTTAATTGGTAATTACAAAGGGATCCATGCAGGTTGGATAAAGGCTTAGATAAGTAGATGAAATGAGAGTATTTCTATCATCTGCTTCAAAAAAAGATTCACAGGTCATATTGATACAAGAGTTTTTTTCTTTTGCATGGCTTGCATACCTTAGTTTTGTATGTGTGGGACAGAGTTATATATATTTAACTACTGAAACTTTCCAGTTAGAGTGGTTCAGTGTGTGTTTGGTCCTTTGAGAAAAGTTGGTATCAACTGCTACACTATATACACATAGGTACACATAGCATGTGTTATTGTTTCTTATTCCATTTTCCCAGACAAATGGTGAAATCACTTTCAATTTTCAGAAGGTCAAACACAGAGAATACACACATCACAACAGCAACACTGTATTAACGAGAAATTAGAGCAGCTAAAATTAACAGAAAGTACTCACTTTACTTTTCTTCTCTGTTTTTTAGCTGAAAATGCAGCTGGAGGTGGTGGTGGCGGTGGCGGAGGTGCAGAGGACGGAAAATCCAAAACATGTACAATTTTGTAATTCTTTGTCTCAGACACTGTTTCTGCTACAGAAAAGATACCTAGAAAGAACTTCAACAAGCCCCAGTGGATTTCTGCTTTGCATAGAATAGTATAGCTCGATCTCTTAAAACATCCTCTTAAACACTTGCCATTTGTTGGAAATAATTTTTAACGGAGTAAACAAACAGTTACAATTTAAAACTGGAAAATTAAAAGAAAAAAATAACCATTCAAAATGAGTTAACTGTGTGCTCTAGATTTTTTTTTTCATGTCACTCTAGTTACATACAGTATTTTTCTTGAAATGTGTAACTTCTGCACACTGTCCACAAAACTATAAGTCATTTTGACAGATCTTATATAAAATTACTCAAGGAAATGTAATATGTACAATCCAAACAAAAAAATTGCAACTTTTTTGTAACTTGTATATTTAGGTTTTTATATTATGTGTATTTCTGGAACCGTCCCTTTCCTTCATTCTCAAAGCTATATGAAGTTCTAGAGCAAACTTCTTCACTTTAGGAATGACGATCACAATCCCTGCCTCATATCTATTATAAACACATACATGGTATACAGTATTTTCTCAAAACTACCAACAATAAATCTATAAATTGTAGCCGCTGCTCAGAGAAACCACTCTCCTGCTCATATGCAATTGGCTCTGCCCACTGTTACTAAACTCACCATCTTTTATTATGTATATCAAAAAAGGGAGACTGTAAACATCATACTTCGCACACAGGACTTTCCTAGGATACCAACAGACCAGTATATATATATTTACCTACAGCAGCATCTACGTTCAAAAGCCTTCTAAATAGTTCATGTACTCCCAGTGCACCTTTTGTAAAATGCAGCAAATGAAAGTATTTGAAAACCAATGAACTGGCACCAATTTAATCCCGGGAGGGAGAGGACAGTAGAAGTAGAGCATATCAGAATTAACTCCCTTTCTACAAGAATACAGATTGCACATAAATTCGCTCTTCCTAAACAACAATATCCCTTCCAAAACCTTCTGTTCTTGAAGGATGTCAGAAGGCCACTCCATACCTTCTACTCAGGTCTCATGAAGCTGGCTCCTCCTGCAGATAAAGGAAGAAGTCCAGTCACTAGAACCAGTTCCAAATCTAAGAGACGGATGCCAAACACTTTCTGCAACAAACAAGTTTGACACACAGACTCAATCCTACAACTTTTCTTAAAGAAAAGCAAACCCGTACCATTTTGTTTACCTCTCTGATGGACCTTCAGGATTCACAGAGAAGGCAGAATGATTGAATGATTTGCCATATTATATAACTTTATAAAAATGCTCTACAAACACAGATACTGTGCACAACTATCACTGTAAGCTAAAGGAATCTACAAAAACTAATTCCCACTTATTACATCTGTATTTATAAATGGGCCAAATATTTTATGTAAACTTATTGATGACAAAACTGGGTATAATGTATTATTTTCTGTATTAAACGCAGAGACTAAAGAAAGCTATTTCAGGGTTGTTTAATCATGTAATTTTATTCAAATTATATTAAATGATGTATTTAATATGTGTGCTGTACCACTTCATAACTGTATTTTGAAGACCCAAAGAGGAGCTAGTTACCCAGAACACATGATAAACAATACTTGAAGACACAAATATAGCAACATGTGCAACAAAAGCCCCTTTGGGCAAGTTGCATACACATAAGCAGATTGCTGCAGATTGGATTTGACTCTCAACCAAGCTTGCAAGATGACAGAGAATTAACCTTTAAATCCACCTTCTTACCTAAAGAAGCCTTCATGCAAGGCTGCACTTATTTCTTACTCAAGGACACCCTAAATATGTCCTTGTACTGTCATCTATTATGCAAGTACAAACTTTTAAAAATGTAATTATGTTAACTAATACTTGTAAACAGAGTTCTACACATACTCACACGTGCATGTAGAACGTTCACAAGTACACTGCAACCATCTCTGCTGTCGCATTTTCCACATACTTAATATAAATTCTTTCTATAAATGTCTCTACAGTGGGAAGTACTTACAAAAAATATATTTTATACATTAACTTTCCTCAGGTTAACATGAGCATCTAGTTAAAATAAGTTCGTTCTTTACATCCAAAGTAATTTTCATCTGACAAAGAAAATAGCTACTGTAACTATGCACGTGCAAACTGTTTTTTTGGAAACATGAAAAAAATAATATTTCATTTTGTGCTGCAACGTGAAAAGGAAAATGAACCCAGTCAGTTTCTCAAGCAATATACATTCTTTACTTATATATTTAGGATTACACTTTAAAGAAGGATTAACATTCAGTCAACGTTAAGGAGATCAGAAACCACAGAACACATATAAGTCACAGACACATCTCTAGTAGAAAGTCATGCACTTTATTTTTCATATGAAAAATTTCACCAAGAAACAGATTTTTGTAAGTGGAATTATCAGTCACATCATATTATATCTACAAAAAAAAGTCACAATGAACTAAACTTTTTTAAGGAGTAGGAGACATATCAGATATGGTTTACCTAATTCAAGCAAAATACATATTTGTTAAAATTGAGCTTCTCCAACAGCATTTGAAAATATTTACAGGAACTAGTACCTGAATATTGAAGTCTACATGACTAATAAAATCTCGTTTAATAAATTAGAAATAAGAATATACTAAAAGTGCATGGCTTTAAACTAGTAACAGAATCTTCCAAAATGCCCATTTACAAAAATCTGGCAGTAAATTAAGTTTGGGGTAAAATAAAAAGCAGCCAAGCTTCCTTAATGTAACGTAAATAAACTACATTCTTGTTTGCTTATATCCTTCCTGCATTTAAGTTTGGGTGCACTGAACTGAAAAAATTATTTCACTCATTTCATGAGTATACAGCCTGCCACAAGAAAAAGTAAGTTTTTAGAAATGAAGCCTTCTACAAAGATAATCTACACAGATGGTCCATACGAGTGCCTGTAGAAAAGGTGTGTTGGCAGAAAGAGGTCTCCAGTTCCCACTCATGGTGGAATTTCCAGACTTCCCCCTTGACATTTCATGAAGAAAATCAGCCTACATTAAAGTTTCACAGAAACAAATCTTGAAAATACTCATCAAACTCCTCTTCTCTGTATTAAGGGAAAAAAAAAAGAAAGGAAGACCTTTGATTAGAATTTCTAGGCAGTAGAGACTATTTTGACTTATTCAATACATTTCAATACCCTTCACATTCCCCGATCTGTGCAACATCAGAACACCGGTGAACTGGTTGTCAGGATGCATGTTGCCTCTTTAAAAAAACATACTTAGGTTCACTACATGGAAGGAGATCTGACATAGTTTTAAATGTCAGAATATTCATAAAAACACTTAGGAAAACGTTTCTGCCTGGACACGGTATGTTTTATTAGCTACAAGTTCATTAGATCAAACTAACCTTGATTTTTCATCCGCTTCTTGTAGAGGACCTTTCCAATAGTCAGCATCTGAAGGACCTTCTCGTGTATCGCCATTATCCGAATCTGTTAAAAATTTGAAGTGCTTATGAAATTAATTGCAAAAGAATTAATGTTTTTTGTTTATTTTGAAGATATAATGCTAGGAGCAATGTTTAATCGTAACTACGAGAATAAAGACAACACTTTACTTTGTATAAAGCAAAAGCAAAACAATTTTCCAATGTTATTCAATACAGCACCAGAAAGACTTTTAGATATCATGAATTAATAATTTGGCCAATCACATCAAAACACTGATCTTGACACAACACCAGCATAACACTTAGTTCCTAAAATTACTGGTTTATAATAAGAAACCCAGAACTATAATACCATTTCAACATATGATATTAATCAGTTACGTTACTTGTTTTACTACTACTTGGATGGCAACTTTTATTGATTGCAACTTATCAGTAGATTACAGCATAACTGCTTCATGTACAGAAGGAGTGTAAACCAAAAAAACACTCCTTTTAAGAAATATGCCCTGATCTAATAACCCCTAATCTTCCAATAGAGCCTTCCTGACAAAACAGAGACCTTGGGCATGGTCCGAGGCAAAAGAAAAAAGCTTCAGGTATTCTTGTATCTAGTTAGGGAAAAGGTAAGTGCTGAGGACATTCCTAAAACTGTATAGCACAGCAGAGCAATTAGAGAAGCACTCAATCCCTTCCAGACAGTGTGCAGCAAGAATGGGTATGACCAGAAGAGGGGGCTTGTTTCATCAAGAAAAGAAACTGGCAACTGGAATTAACTGAGACAGAGATACAACCTGCGCCTAAGGAGTCATTGGAGACTCTGAGTGTATCCACCCACAACAAGTAGGTCTCTGAGATACTACAGGTGGTACCTAGGAAAGACCTTAGTTAAAGCCCAGGATTTAGATTAATTTAGTAGAGCACATATTATTACAGTATCATTCCCTGAAAGGAAATGTACTAATTGTTATAGTGGGAAAGTACTTTCCTTACATAGCACACATTTGCATACCAGGATCCAGGCAGTTATTAATGATGTACCTATTTTTACACAATCTACTCTTGTCTGGACCAATATGACCTCTCATTTTTCCGACTATTCCCATTCTATTATCTGCCCACATTTTTATTCCTCAAATAAACGTAAAAGACTTCTTTCATAACATTCCTTACAGTTTTTCTCCAAGAATCTGTAAGTATGCATTTCAGATGTTTGTTTTCACATAGCATTCCTATCATCTCATAAAATATTAAAACTGCCAGCAAATAAAAGTAAGAGCAATGACAAATGACCGTGAAGTAACATAACTCATTACAATAACGTAAAACGCAGAACATATTCAAATATCTTACCTTTATCAGAACTATCTGAATCTTCTGAAGCAACCTGATCTGGAAAGAAACACAATTAAAAAAAATAGTAATCTTATCTTGGTTTATCCATGTCTTAAAATGTTTACAAGGAAATTCCTATTACAATATATTACACACAAACACATGCACATGCACACAGAGACCACATACTCAAAGCAAGCTAGCAAACACTGAAGTAAAAAGATTTTTTTTTTTTTGCATGCATTCAAAGGTCATCAATTCAAGCTCAAATATATTACCCTGAGAACTGTGGTGTAAAAAGGTTATATAACATTTTCAGAAGGCTTTCAACCCCAAAGCCTCAAGGAATAAAATACATCACAATGCTTTCTGGTATGCAACATCTAATTCCTGGACAAATATTCCCTGTGATGCATATTTTTCAAAAAGTTCTTCATCTCTGTAGAATGGAAGAAATTTATCTTCCCCCACATTTTATCTTTTTTCTTCACCTAAGGAATTTTACCTAAGATGTGTATCTTTTTGACTCCCTGTATTACAGAGTCAAGAAAGTTACATCTATGTTTATATATAATTACATATCTATATCTATACACATGTAGCATTAGCAAAACCAAGATTCAACTAACATATCTGAATATTTTAAAAACTGAAAGTTCAAAGTTTAGATTTACCTTTACAGGTCTTTTTTTTGGACTTCTTTTTTTCTGAAGAAGATAACTTTGTCTTCTTAATTTTTGGCTCCTCAGAGTTTTGTACATGCGTGCCTCCCGTTTTATGTGCTTTGACTTCTTTCCTCCTAAAAAACCCAATGTACACCTTCCCTATTACAGGCAGACCTCAAGCAACAGGAAATCTTAAGCGTTCAATTCAGTCAAATAATTGTAATTTTTTCTGAAACCTGTCACTAGTTAAACTTAAAAAAAAATAGTTAAAAGTTAAAGTTAAAATTAAAAGTTTAAATGCTAAAGCAGCTAAAATGACACTGATACAGGCAACAAACCCAGTGAAGTGGGAGTAAAAGAAAAAATATAGAAAATTTTATAACATTCTGAATTCTTATTTATACTTAATTTTTTTCTTTTAGCAGACAATTTTGTATATATTATACATCTAATGAGAAAAACACAGCCAATACAGGTTTTGAAATATATTTTCCCACTTGGCAGCAACAAAATCTAAGGTAGAAGAGTCTCAGGCCTAGGAACCTGCTGCAGACCAACAATCCATATATTTTATTTACAGCATTACTTATATAGGCTCACTGTATCAACACAGGCTGGTTTTTTCCAGCTTTTTTGCACCAAGTCATCACTAAAATTGTTTCTAAGTAAGTATTACTCTGCAGCTCACAAAGAGAAAATGTTTGACCATGCTTATTCTGAATTCAAGTGGATTTACAATTTTTAGTTTAAAAATCAAGCAAGACCAATCAAACTAACCCCAGTTAGTTAACTCTCCTTCTTAATATGTGCCTACACAGTGCTTTAATGAAACTGAATATGAATTAACTTTTAAAATTGATTAATTATTCACCTAGACACACCTCTGATCTGTGTTACCTTAAAAAGGAAAAATTTCCTATCCCAAAGGTTTCCCCTTCATATGCTTCCTAGTTAATTGTCTGGCTTAATTAATGAGCCGTGTAACTAAGTTAATGCCACATCAAGATTCAGAAAATCACAGAAACTGAGTATCAATAGTTGTGGAATTCATTAAGATTATAGACCAAAAAACCCCAATCAAATCTTAATGGACACATTTTACAGGTTCAAAACTCATGTTTTTTTCTCTGCTATAATTAAGTGATTCTCAAAGAACAAATACTTAAATTCAAAATTACAAAGCATGGTCACTTGACTTACATAAACTCACTATTTTTAAGAAGAGGAAAAGCACTCCAGTTCTTAAAACACAGTTAGAGGGAAAATACAAGAGAAAGTGTTTTGAATAGACTATTGGAAAAGAAAAATAATTGCTGGGCTGAAATTACTCAAAGGAAACTTTCACATCAATGGGGATGGGATTCTCCCAGTTTGAGGGGTTCTGTACTTTCATTGGCACAACAATATCCAACTCTACACAGACAGTGACTTCATAAGAATTCCAAAACAGAATCTATTTCAGCAGAAGTGAAGTTCCTAATCCTTTAGCTGAAGTTTTCCCCCTATTTGTTATTCATCATAACTGTAATCTATCAATAGTTCAGCTCCCATATTTTCAAAATATTTCATTACCGGTGATGAAAGTTTAGTTTGTAGGAACAATCTGGACACAGTCCTGAAAAAGAGAGAATGAGAACATTACCCTCATATATTTGGTAGCACAAAACCCAAAACTTATTAATACCTATATAAAATTAAATAAAACACTGACTTCCAATTTCAGCTTTTTCTTCAAAACTAAAGCTACAGTGTAACTGCAGCCAGGGTTGAGAAAAATACCCTGATAAAAGTCTATCAAACTCCAGACCAAGATTTTACTAAAACTGGAGAAAGATCACATGTTTAGCACTGGCAACTCTTCATAAAAAAAAGTATCAGTACTTCTCATGCACAGATATCCCATTTTAGGGATCTTTGGGAACAGATCAAATTGTTCTGCAATTATACTGAAGACCCAAAGGTTTCTTAAGAACATTGCCAGCGACTAAGTGCTGCCACATGAGGAGTCTTGTGCACAAAAGAAAAAACACCATTGGCTAGTTTTACGCAAAGTTTAATTGGTAAGTTTATGTTTTATGGTAAGTTTAATTATCTCATGAATGTATTAAAATGTACACAATATTGAATAAGAGAAATCCCACTCAAAAGAAAAGAATGGGAAAGGAAGTGAATTAATTAAAATTAGAATTATTTGGAAGAAAACACAAGTATTAAAAAAATAGTAAACTGGTACATCTGGAGGTGTGCAAGAAATTGTCTAGTCCAAAGCCTCGAGGACTCCTAAGTCACATTAACCAAGTGCACCAATGAAACCCTCCTTGCAAGGCAGTATTATCTGTTAAAACCAGACATGCTTGTATACAAAACAGCTTTTAATAAGTTATTCTAATTTTTGACACTTATTATGCATCATGAAGTGCTCAACCTGTCACAACCTTGTCATATATAATGATAACAGCGTTCTCTCTAAATCAACCACTATACTGCCTGTAATTAATTAACAGAATTATGTTCTAGTCAGCATTTTTCATTTTGCTTGAACTAATACCATTATCATTGAGCTTCACTCGATCGCTTTTAAAGCACAAGATACTGGCCTTCTTTTAAGTGTACATACCCTTGAAGAAAGGCTGACTTACTCAATTTTACAAGTGCATTCCTCTTTTCACCATGTTCAACATAACCAAAATTCACCTCCCAGCTCTTCAGTCCTTCTTTCTCATCACAATGCTTATTTCCACAGGAAAACTGACCTATAAAGACATCAAAACCAACAAACCATAGTTCAGTGATTAATAAGATTTGTGTCCAATTTTGCTCAGTGTTTGCTTTTTGATTTCCACTTCTTTAAAATAAAAAGCCCATATCTAAAAGTAACATCCAGACTAAGGAAACAACAACAGACGATGACAAAGGAATCAATCATACTTGTCTAATATTGCATATTTGCAAAGAAAGAACATCACTTGCACTGTGTTTTACAATGAAGGCAAACGTTATAAGTTTCGTACTGAACTCTGAAGAAATGAATGTCATTAATATGCATTCCAGATCTTAAATGATTACTTACTTAGCAGGGGCTAAGATCAGGAGATGTAAATCAGACATTCATCTTTAACATCAATCTATTCAAAGTATCATGTATGTACAAAATTAAGATGCATATATTCTTAGTACAAGTTTACTGATACACTGGACATGTAATTTGTATTCTAATAACTTTTCATAAACACTTAAGAAATGGAAATTCAATTCTATGAGAAACTATATGGCAGCTTTAAAAGCTTCCTTGGGTTTATTATGTTAAATATAATAGTAATTTTAAAACAATTTGCACACAATCTATGTTGTTTACACCACCAGGTTCCCAATACTGCAGTAATAAAGATACATATATTCCCTTTGCAGAAGACTGATTTGTATGCAGAGCTAGTGATAGGGATGTGTATTAATAGGCTCACAAGCAGGACTGTCAGTGAGCGATTAACCTCAGAATATTCTGCTTAAGCTTCTAACTGATGGATTGGCAGTGTCCTTAGATACTTCAGTTCTGCAATTTACAAATACCTTCAATGCTATCACTTGAACCAAAAAAAAAATCCCCAGGACTCCCATTTTAAAAAAATTAATATGCATTAAATATGTTTGACCCTGTGTAAAGTATGGCTATCAGTACTCTGCATCATTAGGAATAATTCATATCTATTATAAACAAGTAAAAATTTACAAGGAAAAATTTCCACCATATAAAACTTTTTGGAACTTAGCCAGACTCTATTCCACATCTTCTGAAAAAAAATCCCAAAACACAGAAGAACAGACAGAGAGAATAGAGATACATCGGTTTTATATAAGATTAGCTGCTCTATACAGTATGGAAAATCCATTTTGGATAGTCTAAGGCTTTGGATGTGAAACTGGCTATGTTCACTAGAATACAGCTGGAACAATGTCTTCAGATTGCTAAGGCAAGCAAAGAATTCTTAGGTAAACCAGAATTTCACTGTGTAAACCACCATAATTCTGTGCTCTTACACATTTACTTGCATTTATGACCATCTAAGTATTTGAAATCATGGTGGTTTGGGTTTTTTTTTCAGTATATCCCTGCTCCATGCTATACACATATGTAAACAGCCAGGCTTCTCTTACCCTCCTTCCACACTGCAATCCCTACAACACATACTCAAACCTTGACTTGAATACATAATTCCAATTTCCCTGAAGTTTTTTTCAGTAGTACTGATCACTCTAGCTCAACTGAAAATCACAAAAGCATTAAAAAGTACATTTTTGCAAAGCAGGAGACCATTATAATTCCCATCATGTATATGAAAAACCCAAATCAAAGGAAACTACAGATCAGATTATTCAGCATTTGAGACATGACTTTTTCCCACACTAAATTGTCCAAGAAATACACAGAAGCCAGTGTGTCAAGTGGACAGTTACCAAACTTAATCAGCAAGAAAAACGTATATCCAAAATTCCATTTCCATCTTAAGTTCCATCACCTTCCTATGAGGTTCTGGGAAATTATTGCCTGTGTGTTCAGAATATGAACTCCTACAGTCTAGTTGTTAGATGTGTGCTTTCAAAAACTATTAGCACCTCCTGCTTCTTGCAGAAGAGTATAATAGGTGGAAAATAAGTACTACAAGCTAAATGAAGTCCTGAAAATTAGACATATGAAGGGAATCTATGGAGCCAAAAGTCTGATTTTAATGCATTTTAATGAAATCCACGGTGCACTATTCAAGTATTGACACCCTGCTTATTTTCCATAGAGGAAATTACTGAGGAAAAAAATAAATAGAAACAGAGTTGGAAGAACATTTGTTTAAATAAGGCAAAGCATATCATGTCTAGATTTATACATGCAAAAAACAGGCAAAAAAAAGACACACTAAATGTGAAATATTAGTTCAATGAAACTGTGAAAAAGAAAGAAATCAATTTGCAGGTATTAAACCTGTTTTGCCAAATATGTCTAGCTCGAGTATTTTACTACTTAACCTAGAAATATAAATAGGTAGAAAACAGCAAATATACCCACATGTTCAGCTTTGCTCTTTCGTGTTGAAAAAGTCCTATGTCACCTATATGCAATGAGCATGTTAACTATTTTCATACAGAAAAAAATTACCACTAATGTCTTCTGCCTAAAACACCTTTTTATTTTAAAATTGTACGTTGTATCTTCTATTCATGCTTTCAAAGTAGAGAAAAAGTACTTGGGAAGGCATTTCAAGTATATTTTTTAAACAGCTGAAAAGCATTTCATTTCAAAGCTTTATTCTGAGACCAACTAATTCGTGTGCCTACTATTCACTGGTTTATAAAATTGTAAGTAGGGTTTCTGCCTTAGCTTGAGATTTTAAATAAGAAAATGCTCATTTTGTGGAACCATTTTTTATTTAAACTGGCAATGTATTACATCATTATTGCCATTAAGGTTACATTTTAATTTGAGGAGATCAACCTCTAGTATGATCTCTTTTCAAAACATCCACGGCAAAAGCCCGGAGTAGGAAAGAAGAGAAAGAAATAATCCGGTGTTTACCATTAGTAATACAAGCGATACCTAATCCTTCTTCTCCATGATTTTAGAAAGACAAACACTGAAAACAAAGTAACCAAATGCGAGTAACTCGTTCCTACATTCCTTTCTTAACATGCCACTAGCCACAGTGCAGTTCACCAACAGTGGTTCCCATCACCACTATTATTGTCACAGCTAAAATAAGCATACACTCCCCCATTTTAATGTGAATTATCAGACAGGTAGGTATCAAAGCTTTATTACATTTAATTAAAGCAATTTAAATGACTCATCTATAGCTAAAAACAGCAAAAGAAAGGCATTAAAGATCCATGCCTTTTTAAAATAATCATTTGAAACTGCACTTGAAAAGAGCACCTAAAACTCGCTAAGGTTGAATTCTTGTGCCCCTTAGTGGTGGAAGATATTACTGCTCAATTCTTATGTTCCAATTGTTTCCATTAGGATTTCATTAAAAAGCTTAAAACACTTTCTCCCATATTTTAAATATCAAGTACTGGATACTAAAAGTACAATGCAGCATTAAATACTTTTTCCCATGAAGACATAATTGTTCATAAATTACTTAATCTTCATTTAACTTTAATTATCTTTTGAATGCATTCAATAAACCATATAACTATATCAAAGGCAACTATCTGTTAATATAATCTGTAGTGCCAAATGCAGCTAAGACTATCTTTACATGTAGTCACAGCATATGACCTTTAGGAATTGTAATCTTTATAGCTCAAGAAAACCCCACCATTAATGTTCACAAATCCTCCTATGTATTTCTGAAAACTGTACATGTGCATGAAGATCTGACCACAGGAACAGCAATACATTCATATAATTTTCTTCCTTGTTCAGCTACTTGAAAAAATCCATGCACCTGGGCCACCGAACAGGTACCACTGTGCAAAGCCCCCAAAACACATCGGTAAGAAGTCATACCCAGAAACAACCAGAATAAGCTACTGATTTAGTAACAGGATTGGGGGATATGACAAGCATTCCCACTGATTCCCACTGAAGCTTTCAAAACCAATTTACCTTAGAAGAAATATCACAAATGGAACTTTTAAATTAAAGTTAACATTTTGTGAAGCAGTGCTGGAAAATCTGCTAGAAAATTATTTCCTGAGGAAAAGTATTGAGAGACTTCAATTAAAGGTACCAAAGACTAATGAGGCAACTAACACAGAACTATGGAAGAAAAGCAGTTAAAAAAAACATACCCATCCTTCACTATCAAATGCATTATGTTGATGTTCATTACAAATCTGACCTTGTGAAAATAAAACACATATTCTCTTTATTTTAATATATGCAGATCAGTTTGCATAAACCACCAAAGTTAGATCCATTTGTTGTCTATCGTTAACTGATAAACTTAGCAGTATTGTCAAATGCTAATAAAACGTAGTCAAAAAGCAGCAAAAAAAAGCAGCAAAAAAAAGCAGCAAAGAGAGATGCAATACAAAAAACCAGCATTACCTTTTCCTGAAATTACTTCTTTCTCGTGTCGCCATCTAAATCCAAACTGTTAAGATAACAATGAAAATTAAGTTGTCAAGAGTCAATGTAATTTCAGTTGATTGATGTCCTGCACATGGTTCATCCACTCAATTCTGATTAACAAAATTTATTTTCTTTCTATGTTAATTAAAAATATCGCTCCACTTCTGCTCACCAGGAGGATTCCAATTTACACAAGCAACTCAAATTCCAGTACTGAACAGCAGCTTTCTAAAAGGCTTCATAACAAGCAGATGAACAAATAGGAAATTATGATAGACTAATTTTACTTGATACTGCATTGTAATTTTGTCCACACTAAAAACTGATAAGACCACTAGAATACTGAAACATCATATTAACATATTATCAATGACCCACCTTTTACACTCTAAATACTAAGACAAAAATCCCCACTCCAACAACTAAGTTTCACTTCTTACGTTGCCTAGAAACTTCACATGTAGCAACCTCTACTGGTTTTGTTTTCCAGTAGATTCTGATTCATGCTCTCAAAAAGGCAAATAGCCTAGAGAAAAAGATTGAAGATGGAAGGGAGAGAGAACCGACCAGGAAAAAACAATGTTATTTTCGCTAACAGGTAGAACGAGTGGATAAAACTCAGAGCTTCTTCAAAAAGGTCTCTCTTGTATATTCATTTAAAATTCATCAACACAGGATGGCAAAAAATAAAATTGCTGCTCTGTAAGCAAAACACAGAAGATTCTGAACTCCATGTTAAAAGATAAGGAGGGGAGAGGGGGAAGAAGCGTAACAAAATCAAAGAGGTACAAAAATGGCTGCAAAGCCCACCTTTGGCACCTGAGTTCCAAAGCATTTGGAATATGAACCTTCTCTTGGTGCACTCAGACTGAACCCACATAAATGTGCATCTTGCAGATGCAGTGGTACGATTCCTGTAATATATTGATTGATTTTTCAATGTTTTTAATCTAATTTTAAACACTGTACAGAAGTACAGGTATCTATTGTTCTGTGTGGTCTTTAATGTTGATTTTTTAATAAACCATGATAATTCTTTACCTGAAGTGCAACAGTACAGAGTTCTCATGCATGAAATGGTATGTAGTTCAAAGATCAGAAAAAACAGGGAAACAAAAGTTCTGGCTTTTAAGAACACGCCTTATGCTCATAGAAGTGCTTTCCTCCTTAATAACAAAGCTGGAAAAAACTGAGCAGAAAGCCATCAGTAGTCAGATGTTTTAACAGCACCCATCCATTTTCCCCAAGTCAATACACTACATGGAAGGCATCTAAAAAACCTAAAAATCTGTACACTGACAAAACATTTGACTCTTTAGATTAGTCCACTGATTTTGAAATTAGTATTATAACAAACAACATTTTCACATTTAATGGTCTCAGTGGTAAAAAAAATTATAGGAGAAGATCAGGTTCTGCTACCATTCTGTGCATGATGACAGTTTGCTAAGGCTGGATCAGGTTGTGCTTGGCTTACTCCGTATGTGTATCACCTAAAGTACCACTACACCACTCATGCTTCAGTCAAACAAAAATTAATTGACTTTTGAAACCAAGAACTGTGCTGAACAGTTCAGTGAAAACATAATGTAAACTGCACCTGTAAATGTAGCATTAATAATGCAAACCAGTTGATTCAAAGAGTGATGGTAATTAGTTTTGCTCTTTTAAAAGGTATTTGCTGTTTTACAGGGTACTCTAATTCTGAAAAGCTTGTCATGAATTGGAGAATACTGCAAATTTATGATTAAATATAAGCAATAATTTGACACCAATTTTGCATGTGTGTGCCACTGGCAATAAAGAGTAAAAAACAACTCAACCTTGTCTGCACATTTGTTTCTTCGTAGTCCATCTAGTGCTTCACCAATCACCAAGTTATCTACGGTTCCTTTTACTCCTTTTTACACAATTTTCCCTCGAAGTTCAAACTTGACTCAGTAATTTATAAACAGATTATATTCTTACAGAGTACTTCTGTAATTTCATAAAGAAAGATATGCAAAATAAAAGAAAGGAGGGAGCCAGAACCACCTGTAGTACATTTAGGACAAATATTGTCCTCATCTGTATTCATTTTTTGCCAATCATTCTTCCACCAACTAGTGGAAAATGACAGAGGCTAAGAACAATAAAATAAAAAGTAAATACAGTTTAATTCCTCTAACTAAGCTAAAACATCAGGAAAAGATTAAACTGTATAGCAACAACAAACATTAGGGTAGGCTCTTGAGTAGTCAACCTGGAATATTAAGGTATGCAAAACCATCATCATTAGACTCCATTTATTCCACTCCATCTTCTTTGTTAAATGAGTTCAGCAAGATCCTAAATGAGCTATTTCTACAAGACAGACCAAGATCAGCCAGAACAATTACAAACCAGATGCTTTACAACAGTATCAAATATCTAACTTAATAAGAAATGGTAGTTTTACAAATATGAAAAACCATTTAATATCCATGAACGGCAAAATTCCCTAATTAAATATGGACTGCTTGTTAATATGGATTGGCTGCAGCAATGACTAACATGCCTACAGTCATCTCTTTCAGAAAAATATAAATATATGAATTTAGACAACTCTGGAAAAATACCATAGATGTTTTAAATATTTTTATTTTCACAAGAAAGCCTCCACACTGAAAAACCAATGACAAAATTGCCAAACAGAAGACAAGTTGGCCTAGAAATCTGAAAATCATCTGGAAATAAAAACAAAATAAAATGTATTCTCTTTAATGAGCAAGTGTCAGACAGATTTCATTTCTTAGCAAATAGCAGACATTTCCAATCCGTTAAGCTACAAAAGAAAGCACAGACACAGTAAATAAGAACCTTTCTAGGGAAATAAGACAACAAAGGCAAGAACATTTCTAGTGCAATGTGTATCAAAGTAAAACTTACGTGCAGAGCACTCTCCCTTACTGCATTCCCCAACTGACAGTAGAACTAAATTATCTGACAATACAGACATTTATCAGCCTCAAAGCTTGCAGACAAGATGCACTGAAGGTTCAAAGAAAACCCTGACCTAAAAATAATGTGGTCTAGGGAAAATGTAAGGAGTAACAAACCCATCACAAGCAAGAGCTGTCAGAGCACTACACATCCTAGCTACACAAAGAAAAGTGGCATCGTGGGTCACAGGATTCCATTTGCCTGCAGTGCCAACAACCAAGGAGAGTGCAGGTGTGCAAGTGAGTGTGTGAACACCGGTGAAGACCAAGCCAGACTAGACATCTGCTAGATGAGGTGGCCTCGGAGCAAGGAGCGTGAGCCGGTCTCCACCTGCCGGCTCTGGGCTTGAGAGCATCTGTGTATCTCTAAGGATGAGGGCACAGGAGGGTATGCTACGGGACCAGGGGAGTCCTAGCCATCTCTCACTGCACCTATGTGTATATCCATGTGCATGTGTGACTGAAAATCTGAACCAGCAACTGAAGTGCATTTGTGGCCATGGGGGTTCATACATCTTGGGGCTTCTTACTGTTTTCTTTTGAGCTCTGGTCTTTGACAAGGTGTTCTACTTATCTTTCAGACCTCAGGAGAGCCTCTCTCATGAAACTGATCCTTGTAATTATCAAGGAACTCAGGAAAACAGTGCTTTTTCTCAGAGAAGTTCTAAATGAGATCTGAGCTACAATCTCTATGCAAAGATCTTTAGAAGAATTACTTCCCTAGACTTTAGCTAGTAAGAAAACAATTATAGATGTGAAAAGACAACTGCGTATGTGCAAGTCTCAGTCAATGCAACATACATATATTAAAAACATCACAGAAAACTGATCTTCAACTTTACTTTGCCACCACTTAGCAGGATACAGAATCACAGAACAGCCCAAGTTGGAAGGGACCTCAAAAGATCATCTAGTTCAACCTTCTGTGGGAAAGGGAGCCTAGATAAGATCATCTAGCACCCTATGCAGGCACATTTTGAAGACCTCCAGAGGTGAGAATTCTGACGTCACTGGGGAGATTGTACCAGTAAATGAATGTTCTCATCAACAACCATCAGAAAACAGGCTGGCCAGCTGAGAAGCTTATTAACCACCATAGCACCACCACCGCAAAACAGAAGGCATGATTGGCTAAAGATATTCAACTTCTAGTTTCTGAAAATGCAAGTCTGTACCAAACTCGGGCATGGGTAAATCAATAATTGAGATAAAAATGGCTTTTTTTTCTAAGAATTTCTAAGAAAGGACTGTCACATAGTTAGAACTTATTTGAGAACAGAAAGCATAACCTAGAATAAAAGAACAAATTACATGGCATAGCAGAGTTATGCTGACATGGCAATTAAAAAAATATAGGTGATGACTTAGGAGCACAAATAAGAATTCAAAGTGACCTCAAAGTTAGGACAGCCACATTTGAAGTCTGACAGGGAAACACGGTTCACATAACACACAAAAAATAAGGAAACTGGAGCAGGGCAGTTTCCTACAAAAGATAGCAAACATATGGAAACTTGGCATAGTAGTGAAAGAAATAAAATCTCTAAGTGTGCTCAAGGGAAGATCAGTTAGGGTGGCAGGTAGGAGACTAAGGGTTATGAAACAGCTATAGGAAAAGAAAATTACATTTACTCAAAAAGAAAAGGGAAGACAACTTCAACATTTTATTTTTTGTTAATTTTTATTTTTCTCCTCCAGTTTTCATTAGAAGGCTGTTATATTTTTTTGCCTAATATTAGAGTTTAAGCCCAGTTTTTGCAAGTATTTACCAGTGAATGTAATTTTCAATACTATAAATAGTCTCAAAGAACTTTACACTGCAGAGCTGGGTTGTTTCTATGTGCTAACAACATTAAGTCACATCTAAGTTCAACAACACTACCTACAAAATTACAACAGAAAATTCACATATCCTTCTTGACTAAGAGGTCACTCAGTCAAAAACTTGTAAACGACAAAGGCTGTTCCAGTTTAGAAGAAAAACTGGTGCTGGAACCAGGCTGTTTCTCTTAAGAAATTCTGTTTAGTTACAAGGAACATATAAACCCCGTTTCCATAAACAGAAAAAAAACAAACAGCAGAAACAGTGCTGTAAAACAGATATTTCCAAAATTGTTTCCAGCAGCATTTAAGTATAAAACTCTCTTTTTAGACCCTTTTTTAAAAAACAGTAACATTCCCAGGGCAATTTTTTCCATTCATCTATTGCTTCACCCCAAGCAAACCTCTCCAGCCTTCTCCCCTTAACCCCTCTGCGTTTTCTGCCTTACATACAATGCACCTCTTCATAAAACACCATCTGACAGAAATACTCCTGTTCCCACAGAAGTACATTTCAGGGGCAGTGACAATGCTTAGATTCAAACTGCTGCTTATTAAATAATGTGACCAGTTCTCACAACTCTCTTCCTGAGGAAGAGTTTCTAACATTCTGGTTTCATAACCTGATCACAATCATAAGTAAGTTTTAGAAAGGGAAATACTTTAAAACCAAGATGATTTACAATAATAGAACATACCTTATTCTCTTTGTATCTACTGAGATCTGCTATACAGTATTCTTTGAACAATTTATCATAATACTTCTTTGCAAGCCTCTTCTCCCTATTACAAAAAGTATTATTTTTTATTAAATACAGAACATGACACAATTAATTTTACATTGTAATGACATCAGCAACTCAAAGATGTGTTGTTTTATCTGAAAAACACAAGTTGCACAGCTAGATATGCAAGAGCAATGTACCCATTGAGCTAAGGGGTCATGTCCGTAAAACTGGAAAAATACATCTACTATGTATCTATAACATAAACTCTATTTCTTCAAACAAGCCTTCCTTTATAGTTTCAAGAACAGTCATGTGGATGTCAAGAAGGCACAAATATTTCTTAGTTCTTTCTGTCATCAATTCATTTTGACACTGAGCAATATTACAATATGAAAGACTTCCTAAAGGTCTTTAATTTTTAAATGCATTAAAGATCCAAGAATGATCACTAAGTATGCACAGTAATTCTTAATTAGTAGGGGACCTCACAAATTTAGCACAAGGAATCTAAAAATACTACGTTCTATAATAGTCCCGGGTACCAATTCATGTCTGTTTCATCATCTTCATTCCACAGGAATCTATGGTTTTCTCTAATAACATCAAGATCCGTCTTGTCATTGGCTCTATAAAAGGACACAGTTTTTTAGTACAATGCAACACTAAATTAAAAGGCAGTCAAATAACATTCTAGTAAACATCGATACTTCATAGTTGTGATCTCCACCTCACCACATAAAGGAACATACTCCTATGGAATAAAACTGAAAAAATGGCATACCTTTTCACAAATGAAAAATTTACAATGGAAAAATGGCTACTGAAACGGTGGATAGGTTGAGCCTTTCTGAAAATACTTCTTGTTCAAGACAGTAATTTTAGAAGGCAGTTACATATAGCTCTAAAGAAAGTTATCATTATTCTGGACAATGCATAGCAATTCTGCACATTTCAAAACTATTTCAGATTGTTATTTTGAAGGTACTGCCAGATATTTCCCAAAGTACCCTCAATTAATGCTCACCTGTCATCTTTCCTTTTACATAACAAAACAAGAATAATTCAGCTCGTGGTAAGTTCTTATATAAAAATAACAGTGCAAAGTGAAACAAGGCAATTCTGTGTTTTGGATATTTACAATTACTGTAGTTACTATTTGTGGCCAAAAGAATTAGTAATTTAATACATAGCCACATCCTCCTCTGCCCCCACAGCTATTATATACATTTAACAGCTTTATATAACAAGGAAGCTTTGCAGGCACGAGGGGAAAGATTGCTACTGGCTCTTACCCAGAACGTCGGAAATCCTCTATTTTGCCACCATAGTATAAAATGTAGTCACTCACAAACTTTTTGTGTCTTGCATACTGAATAAAGCAATTAAGGACTGTTGCTGAACTTATCTTATTTTAACAGTGTTCAAAACTAAAATTCACACAAATTTTTATATACTTAACAGAAATAAGTTATTTTCTCAAATACAGTTAAGTAATTTCCAGAAAGAAAGGAAGTAATTAGGAATTTTTACTCAATAAACACTCATAAAAGCTATTTTACAAACAGGGGAATTCAAAGCAATTTCATCTTTAAAATATCACTCAGCAGGTCTGGCAAGACCTGTATAAAAGGTACACACATACATAGAAACTGGGATCAGGTTTGTATGTTTGTATTATAAAAATACTATGGCTACTAAAAGCGAACGATTTAGTACATTTTACCATCAACATACAAATAAAAGTTATCTGGTTTATTTTGGAGATGAAAGTCATGGGAAAATATGTAATGCTTTTTTTAGAACACTTTGGCCCAGAGAGATGATTTGAAACACATTTTGTACCATTATTTGAGAAAAAATATGTATGTACTTAATCAGAAAATAAGCATCTTGACAAAACATTATATATGGCTCCTTAAAAGTATTTTCAGTTAACTAGTATGGTGTTTATGAAGCAATAAATTAGGAAAGACGTTATCTCCTGGCGCATATCCTGGCAACTACTGCATCAGTGTGAATAATTTCTATCAATCTACTATCCTGACATGCATGAATTCTACTGAGAAAACATTTTATTTTCCAAAGGCCCCCCAAAAGTTAATTTAACCTCAGCACTTGGCTTTTTTTTGTCTTCCCACCACAAAGCGAAGGAACAGAAAAGCAAGTCCAGGTTTAACTGGAACTACTAAATACATATAACACAACATACTATTTTGTAACACCATTTGAGTTACTGGAGCTAAAACTGAATAATAGTAAAGGTTTCAAGTAGGAACTACTCAAAAACAATGATGGAAACTCACAGTAGTCTCTATACAATAAGTTTTGCAGTCATATCAGAATATATGGGATTTCTGTGGCTGCATCATGCAACATCAGTGGCATTGATTAAGATACGTCCCCTTTATAGGCATACAATGGCTTATGCAGTGCCTGTCCAAATTCTAGGCAGGTTAGGAGTTACTTTCTGGTTTACTGGAATTTTTAGATTTAAGCAAGTCAGTTTTTCCATATTTAATTAGTCTTTACTTTCCTACTTACTGTCACTGCTGAAGAACAGCTACTTAAACAAATAAGAAAACAACGGTATTTCAGATACACTCAGTCAAAACATGGAATGACTACCCCAGGTGGAAATTAAATAAAAAGAGAAAGGTTGTAGTAGTCTAAATATCGTAGTAAAAAACAGTTTAAAATTATGCATGAAATATGATTAATAGATTAAAAAAATAAAATAAAACTGCACATGGTATTAAACAGGCTTACATTAGAGCATCTGTAGAAGATATTACTGGAGATAAGGCTATTTTGAATAGGCTTCTGAATTAACTAATGTATTCTTAATTTTCCAGTGGAAATTTATTTCTCCACAGACAATAGCAGCCTTACACACAATTCTCTTCTGTATAAACTCAACTGAAAGATCAAACTCTCTTTGTGCCGGTCTAAATAAAATTCACTGTATGATTCAGTCCAAAACAGGACAAATGAGCATATAGAAGAATCTAGGAATGGTGCTACTGCATAGAAGCATTCTCAGAGACATCTCATGAACAAAAGCCAGTTTGAAGAATAATTCAGTATCTGGTGCTGCACTGTCAACTGCTGTAGTAATTGTGAAATCCCAGTTTTCACCAACATGAGTAACAACCTGTGCCTCATCTTCAAACCTGAAAAAAATGCAACAGAAGGATACAGCATCCATCGATATCAAGTGAAATCTTCTTTTTCTTGCTTCTTCCCTGTTAATAACAAGTACATTTCAGTGAAAGCTATCTTTGCATTAAGGGAAAAATGTCTCACAAAAGCAAGAGATAAAAGATACCTATCCCATTCTTCAGCTGCAAATCGTCTGTGAGCCACATTGCCTTGTTTGGATTTTTGGAATGGCTTTACCAGAAGGTCATCTTCCTTTGTACTAAACGAAAGGGCAGAAGGGAAGAGAAGTTAGTCAAGAACTTTTCACAAGCAGTAAAATTTCCATATACCAAACTTTCCTTGAACTTGAGTAAGAAAAACTGTCATATTGCTAATTTCTACGAGAATAAAACCAAACCAGAACCAACATCAGTTTAGACTACTTCATTTGCAGAACAAATTCATTTGCTTATAGTTAGCATTTAAGGAAAATGTCTTAAAATTTTTATCAATATTATAACTATAGAGCCGCAATGAAAAATTCCTGAAGATTTCTCAGTTTTACTCTACATCTGAAGCTCTCTATAAATCTCAGCTACGACCCAGTAGGAACAGGAAGGACAGCATGTTCATTGAATAAGAGTGCCAGTAATCTTATCCCATCTTTTCACGCTAATGTCACAACACTTCATTAAACACTTCTGCCTCTCTTAGTGTAATCACAAAAATAGCTCATTTAAATTTAAGTACTATGTTGTGAACTGTATTTGTCAGTGGGCAGCTAAAAACACTTTGAGAATTCAACAAAGCAATAAAAAGTTGTACTGCATTTTAGCTAGTAAAATCAAACTATTTCGTTAGTTTGATTCCTCAGTAGATATGAAGAAAAGATTTTTCCATAACTACCAGCTGGCAGCAAGAAGTCAGAAACCTGTAGAAAACAAGCCAGGGAATTTATATTTCAAGGTATGGAATATAGGGCTCTAGAAACTAAGGGAACTGTTTGCTCAAAAGGATCTGTAGGCACAAAATTCCCATAAGACGACTCCATAAAACAGCAATATGGAGAAAAACTATGACTACTGTTTTCCTTAAAGTGAAAATAAATATCATCATAGAGCAAGAAAAGGATATATTCATATACAGTGAAGCCACATAAGAGCCCTACTGGGAATCAGCAGTAGTGCGCCAGAACCAGGATAATGATGGTACTTCTGAAAGGCTCCTGACAGCAGTTAATATTCCACCTAGGAAGTGGAATGGTATAATATGCAATGGCCTTTTAAAGAAAACAAAACTGAACAAAATCAGTTACTGTTTCAAAATGGTTATTATATTTATAAAATAAACGGAACAGCACAATGTCTGCTATTATTCCAGTGATTAAAACATGATTTTTTTTCTCCAGAACACAGCCAGACACTACAAAACCTATACTTCCAATTCTACTACAAAGGAAAACATGCATGAGTCCTAGGAAAGCAAAGCAATATAAATGCATACATAAATAAAAATCTTAATAATATAATGAGATCAGACTACAAAATTCAAGGTCACTAATTGTGCGAACCACTGAAAGAAATGACAAAGGTGATCTCAAATAAGAGATGTCTTCCCCCAGAGGGTGGTGGGAGCACTGAGCAGGCTCCCCTGAGAAGCAGTAATGGAGGCAAGCCTGACAATATTCAAGAAGCATTTCGATAATGCCCTCAGACACATGGTGTGAATTCTGGAGTTGTTCTATACAGGGACGGGAGTCAGACTCAATGCCCCTTCTGGGTCCCTTCTAACTCAGGACATTCTATGATTCTATGATTTCAAGGACTAAGTACACACAATTCATCAATTCCAAGTTCTCTTCACAAATTAAATAATGACGAAGTAGCATCAGTTCTTCACTTCATCCAATCAGGTGTTTCATATCTACAAAGCCTGCTGCCACTTGGCCTTTTCTGCCTTGCTTTCTTAGAAGTTCCATGTGTCCTGATGGATCACAGCGAAGTGAACAGTGCAGCCAAACACCAGCAGCTGATACTAATGCTTGGAAAAATGAAACACTCCGCTTGGAGAACCAAGGGACATATAGACACAAGATGGACACGACGGATCGGATCTTAATCAGCTGCCCCTGGGAGATGACATGCTTTGGCAAGCGTGACATGAGGAGATGAAGGAACTGAAGAGATTGATTTTTCAAAAAAACATTTCGACATTGGACTTTAGATACCATGGCATAATCTCCTATAGACAGTAATTGGCCAATTGCACAAAAACCATAATGCAGCGTGTTAATCCTGTAATACCTTACCTTTTAGCCTTTTGCACAGATTTCTCTCCATTCTCCTCATCACTAAAATCAGAATCATAGTCTTCATTGCCACGTGCCTGAAAATAATTGACAACACAGTCAATATATCTGCTAATGGAATATGCACATGGCATGACTAGAAATCAGTACTGTCCATCAGAACAAAGACAGAGAGCAAGCGAGCAAGTGTAAATTCTCACATATGTCTAAACCAAACCAGACTCAAGGCAAAGTAAATTCCAAATAATACAGAGCAAAGTAAGACATCATCAGTTTGTCAAAAGATCACTTTATAAATAATTTATATGCAGATGTCCCAGAGAACTAAAAGTAGAATAAACACCTTTGGTCTTTACTTTAAAACAATCTCCCTTATATAAAAAAAGGTGAGTGTTTTCCTGAGGAGTTACTCTTTCAGAAGGCCAGAGGATAGCAACAGATGTGCCCACATTATAAACAAAGACAAGAACAAACTTTTCTTGGGCTGTGGTATAGCATTTACATCATAAGATCTTACACGGATAGCTGGAAAGTTCATTGAAACTATAATTAAAATATCAAACAATAATATGCCTGCAAAAACGTATGATCTAATCAGCACAACATTCCTACCATGAAATGAATTTTTTTTTTCAAATACATTTTGGAGCTATGTCAAACTAATGCATATAAGCAAATCAAAATATTCCATATCTTTAATGCCATCAAACGCTCAAGCACTGACTGATGGCCAGACCTATCACTTCCATTTTTCAAGGCACAGTTACACGTGCAATGATGTCACTGAAGTAACACTTATGTAGGTCCCTTCTCCTCTCCGTCATGTATGCTCTGGTTCCTTCCTCCCAGTTGCCCAGTTTCAGTTGTGTGTATATACATATATCTCACATATATATATAATGTATAAAAAATATAAAAATTATATATAACATATATATAATATTACATATGTATTATATATTATTTTATTATATATTATATATAAATATAGTGTGTATATATATATACACATATATTTGAACAAAAGCAAATCATAACTTTCTGATTTGTCTTTATGTTTTCTATTTCTCGGGAGACATAAATATTATCAGTTCCACAAACACACACCAAAGATGCCTGCAGTGTCTGGTGTAAGTGGGCCTCACACACTAGCAAAAGAGCAGCAATGGTGTGAAGTTCTCCCAGCACAATCCCATGATAATCACAGTTCAGGTGCAGGTCTCCCAGCTGAGGTGGTTCTACTAGTGAGCCTGTCACTACTTCTATTAATGAAGCTTATGTAGTCTTTAAAAAGTGCCAAATATGTTATGAGTGTGCAGCAAATACATTCATGTTTGTCCTCCAAAATTTTAAAAATACCATGGCAATCCAGGAATGTTTTAAATGGCAAAAGTAATGCTTCCCAGATGAACAAGAGCTTCCCTCACACTCAAAAGGGGAGAAAATCCAAGCCAACATAACATGCAAAAGTCAACATGAGACAGATGAATTAGAAAAACAGGCAAGAAAAGCTCACATCAAAGGATTCACCCAAAACAGTTGCCCTAAGAGGACTGGCATATTGTAGGGCTCCCAGAAGTTGATGACTGCCTTTTGGAAAGGTGTGACTGGGAATATAAGGGTGGGCGTAGCTAAGGACTAGGTCCCGAGAGGCTGCTCTACTGATGGAAAACTCTTCAGTTTCAGCCCTCCTTCTGAATCACTACAATCACTCAAATGCAAATTCAGAGTGAAAAGGAGTATAACCGGCAACTGATGTCTTGACACTGTAGGTTACTCCTCCTTCGAAGCCAACAGCAGCTCCAGCAGTGCTGGACAACATTCTCAGGGACCAGCACTGAACACCTGCTGACCTGTTGCCTTACGATGATAACAAGATGACCTTACTTTTAAGTAAAACATAAAAATGAACTTCACCAAAGAATCTCATCCACAAATGAATCTTTCTGTTTTGGAAGGGCAGTGTAAACAAACACCTGCTCCATGTTGTGAAATTTCAAGACTAATTTCTCCCCTTCTCCAGAAAAAAAGCACCAAACAATTCCAGATAAGGAAAATGTATTTAATATTTAACGGGAATAAAAGAGGGACAGACACTGAAGCTTTGTGCCCAAGCTCGGAGATTCTAAAAGAGGTATATGTAGACATGGACAGGCGAAATCGTCAGAAAATCCAAAATAACTATTTTCACTGTTTGATAAACCCTTTAATATAACCTTTGTCTTGATGGAACTTGTTAGAAGCTCAAAATGCTTCTACTAAATTAGCAAGGTAAATACCAAATATCTTATCAAAACAGGAACCTGAAATTTACATAACTTAAATGGCACATTGAACCTTTCTGTTGCACCAGCTTTGAACTCTTTCCCCCCAAACAATGAAACAAATGGAAACAATGAAATTAAAACAATAACAACATTTAAATCACTGGCATTTAAGTAATCCAAACATAAATAAAAATAGTGAAGCAACTGGAGACAGAACCAAGCCCACTAACTTCAGACTCCTAAACAACTGCAGCTGTGACACAATAAGTGTACTAACACTTTAGGCAACTGACACGGTTAGTTTCAAGAAACGACACTGTGGACTCCCCAGCAGTTACAGGAGCTGTTTGAATCCAGAAAAGACGCCTCCTTTAACCCTCTCCACGGGGGTAACCACACACTAGTGAAGAGGACACACCATAGCTCACAAAATCATAGAAAAGTTTGGGTTGGAAAGGACCTTAAGGATCATCTTGTTCCAACCCCCATGCCATGGGCCGGGACACCTCCCACCAGACCAGGCTGCCCAAGGCCCCATCCGACCTGGCCCTGAACACCTCCAGGGATGGGGCAGCCACAGTTTCCCTGGGCAGCCTGTGCCAGTGCCTCACCGCTCTCATGGTGAAGGAATTCTTCCTTATGTCTTGCTTAAACCTGCCCCTTACCAGTTTATACCCATTACCCCTACTCCTATTGCTACAAGCTTTCGTGAACAGTTCCTCCTCAGCTTTCTTGCAGCCCCTTCAGATACTGGAAGGTCGCTATAAGGTCTCCTCAGAGCTTTCTCTTCTCCAGGCTGAACAAGCCCAACTCTACCAGCCTGTCCTCATGTGGTCATGTTGACTCCCGATGGTAACGTGTAGCTGACTAGGAAAATACACTTTAAAAAAAAAAAAAAAAGGCGAAACATTCCTACATAAAAAAACCCCCAAGTCGTGGCTCCTGCCCTCCTCCCCAGGTCACCCCGCCCTCCCCTTTATCTGCCCCGCACACAGGGCTGCGCTCGCGGCTGCTGCAGCCCCAAACAAACAGCCCCGAGCGCTCATTCGGCGCAAACAAGCGCCTCAAGGAGAGTCTGAAGGGAGCAGGGGGCTGAGCAACCGCCCGGCCGCGTTACGGGTGCGGAGGGTCATAGAATCATGGAATCACCAGGTTGGAAAAGGCCTCTTAGATCATCGAGTCCAACCATTCCCGCGTGCCACTAAACCATGTCCCTGAGCACCTCGTCTGCCTGTATTTTAAACACCTCCAGGGATGGGGACTCCCTCACCTCCCTGGGCAGCCTCTGACAGTGCCTGATGACCCTTCCTGTGAACATTTTTTTCCTGATGTCCAGTCTGACCCTCCCCGGCGGAGCTTGAGGCCATCGCCCCTTATCCTGTCCCCTGTCACTTGGGAGAAGAGGCCAGCTCCCTCCTCTCCACAACCTCTTTCCAGAGCAACGAGGTCTCCCCTCAGCCTCCTCGTCCCCAGGCTAAACACAACCCCAGCTCCCTCAGCCAGATTTCTGGAGTCTTAAACCTCAAATGCACTTAATGCGCGCTCCCCCGTCCCGGCGAGGCCCTGAGGCTCCCCCGCTCCCCCTCACTCACGGCGGCGGCGCGGCGCTCCCCCGGCCCCATGGCGGCGGCGGCAGGAGCAGGCGCAGCGCGGGCCGTGCCGGAAGGCGGGGCGGAGCGGGGCCGGCGGGCGAAGGGAGGGGAGGGCGGGGAGGGCAGAGCGCTCAGCATGGTGAGGGGCGAGGGGAGCCTTCCTGCCCGGGAGCGCCGGGAAGGTAGGACTCGGCCGCGGCGGCTCCCGGAGAGGCCTCGGCCGGCCGCGGGGAGCGGGGGTGGCAGGAGGGGCCGAGGGAACTCGGAACCCCCCGCCCGCACGTGTCCGAGCGGGTTCGGCTCTACCGGTCGCGGCCGGGCGAGAGAACGGGGTGGGCTGTGCCGCAGCCCGGAGGGGAGCTCTGCCAACCCTCCGTCTCGTAAGCCGGCTGGGAAACGCCGGTCTGCGCGCTCAGTCACCGGCGAGCAGCTGTCAGTGAGCCGGGGGTGTTCCCTCCCCAGCGAGCGTTAGGGCGCGCAGCGCCTCACCCAGCGCCTCGGCTGCCGAAACGCTTTAACCCGCCACAGGGATTTTCTTCTGGACTGTATCGGAGTTCCCAGCCATGTTATCGATTCGTACAATCACTAGGTTGGAAAAGACCTCTGCGATCGTTGAGTCCAACCATCCCTATCTGCCACTGAACCATGTCCCTGAACACCTCATCTACCTGTCTTTTAAACACCTCCAGGGATGGGGACCCAACTGCCTCCCTGGGCAGCCTCTGCCAGTCCCCGATGACCCAGGGAGCTCTGAAAAAATTTATCCTGATATCCAATCTGATCCTCTAGTGGCGCAGCTTGAGGCTGTTCCTCCTTGTCCTGTCCCCTGTCACTTGGGAGAAGAGGCCAGCACCCTCTTCTCTACAACCTCCTTTCCAGTAGTTGTAGAGAGCAATGAGGTTTCTCTTTAGCCTCTTCTTCCCCAGGCTAAACAACCCCCGTTCCCTCAGCCAGATTTCTGGAGTCTTAAACTGCAAATACACTTAATACAGGGAAATTTTCAAAACTGAAACGCTGCCGATGTCTCTCTAATATGTAAGTTTTAAAATGCAATTTGTAGCTGGTCACTGCTGAGCAGTGAAGCAGTCACACGGTGCAGGTGACAGTGGATCTCCTTACTTTGGCCACCGAATCTCAGTTCTAAAAGCGAAAGTATTTTTTCTCCTGACCCGTTTGCGCCACTCGTTATTTTATTAGGGACAAGGGACGTGAAGGTGGTGCTAAAATGTCCTGTGGAAAGGAACTGAGTGGCAGTATGCTTGTGTGCGTATACACAGTATTCTGCTGAAGTCCTACTGAATGCAGCCTGTTTCCTCTAAAGGGCAGAGACTGCTGCAAAAATGGAATTATCCAAATTAATAATTTAAACATCTCAAAATGAATAATGTATACCCATGAAGCTGTAATAGCAGGCATCTTTTTGTTGTTCTTCTCTTTCGGAAATAGCAGACTGCTTTAGTGTGAATGAATCCTGACATGATTCTGTAAACTGGGCCAACGTATCATTGATTATGCACTTTGAAGAAAAGTGGGAAAGGTAGAGGGAAGATTTACAGTTCTCGAATGTCTTGGCACTGTGCTGTGGCTGCAAAATTCTGCATATAGAAAAGTTAAAAAGTTTCTGGGACAGAGGAAAATTTGGCAGTGAGTCCAGCTACAGCAATTGTTGTAGATGCTGAAGTTATTTTATAAACAGCTTTTCAGCAGCTAGGTAATTTCATGTTACTGTGTTATACTTTTCTGATGTCTGGCTGTATTGCTTTCAAACATCACCTGACTGTTTCTTATGTATGAGCAACTGTAAGCTCCAGCTGGGGAAGTGGATCAGAAATCGCCTCCCAAATAAATTGGAAGTTGAAATTGCACCTGTCCTTAGCCCCTGGTATATGGCTTATAACTTGATCCTATGGGAGTATCTCTGTCGTTTAAATCTAGCATCAATATGCTTTGACACCAAAATGGACCCTTCTCTCATCTGAAACTCACAAGACTGTAAGATAAGGAAAAAAGAAGAGGTGGGCGTAACTCTCTGCAGGGCAGGAGGTGCTGCAGTTTTAAGTCAGATTTCAGTGGTTGTGTAACCAAACCTTAGGAGCACAGTATTCCATTAGAGGTAAATCGGTTCATGGGGTGGCTGCTGCTAAAGTGAGCATTCTTCTTGGACTGGCACTACTGCTCGTCTGACCGCATCTGCTGAACTGCAGTATTTAATTTTCTGCTAGTCTAGCTCCTTTGACTACCTTGCTGTGGTGTCTGATGAGTAACAGTGCTGGTGTGAAAAAAAGGTTAAGGATGGAGGGATGGGACAGGAAGGAAGAGGGAGGTGAGAAATAAGGATGGCATTTTCAGCAGCAGCTCTCTATTAGATCATTTTAGCCTTCAAGAAGAGTAAATGTTTTCTCTCTCAGGTTTTCAAATTGTTGACATACTCTTTACTCAAGTTTAATCACTCAGTTTTTCTCATGATTCGGTGTAACAAATCCACAGAAATTTTTGAGAATAAATGAAAATTTCTTTCACCCAAAATTCTTTCCAAGCATCTTCTTGATGAAGTCCATGATTCTTAAATACTCCCAACAGTTTACCAGCTTCTCTGCTTTTACATTCATACTATCTTCTTACATTATATAATCACAGATCATATTATGCAGATCCCCAAGATAGCCTCAGTATGCAAAAAAACTAGTCAAAAAGGGTATTTCTGTTGAATTTGGCACTTCTGAGCTATTCTTATTCATTAAATGGGTGGTAACACTTGCTGACATCATTATGAATGCATATTGACTCAAGGAGTTTGTAGTGAAGAGGGAAATGTGCATTTTAACATCTGGGATGTGTGTTCAGGACAGACCTCTGACCTTTCTTATGATTTGGGGGTAGTATTTACTTAAATAACCTGTTATTTAATTCCCCCATAATTTTCATAGAATCATAGAATGGCTTAGGTTGGAAGGGACCTTAAAGATCATCTGATAACCTACCTCTTACTAGATCAGGCTGCTCAAGGCCCTTGAACGCCTCCAGGGATGGGGCAGCCACAACTTCCCTGGGCAACCTGTTCCAGTACCTCACCACCCTCATTGTGAAGAAATTCCTCCTTATGTCTAGTCTAAATCTCCCCTTTCCGATTTATAGCCATTCCTCTTAGTCCTATCACTACATGTCTTTGTAGAAAGTCCCTCGCCAGCTTTCTTGTAGGCCCCCTTCAGGTACTTCTATCAATGTGTAAGTAACAAAAGAAGGTATTAAATCCTGAAGATGCAGAATTCAAAGGAACGTACCCAATACACTTAGAATCATAGAATGGTTTGGGTTGGAAGGGTCCTTTAAAGGTCATCTAGTCCAACCCCACTGCAATAAGCAGGGACTTGTTCCACTGGATCAGGTTGCTCACAGCCTCAGCCAGCCTGACCTTGAATAATTCCAGGAATGAGGATGTTCCTGAAAGCTTACAGTATAGGACATTTCACAGCATAAACAGCTTAATCTGTTAACTTCTTAGCTATATAAGGAGGGGGAGCGTGTCCTAATACCTAAGATAAATCTCTTTTGTTGCTACTTGAGATAGTTGATACAGAGGCAAGAACTGATTGTTATTTAATAACAAATCTTTAAATACTGGAAGACATGTCCATACTCTTCCCTTTTTGAAGACAATTACATAAAAATATTTAATCCTTTCCATGTAAGTTACATTTTTGAGAGCTTTTATGCAGAGAATATTCAGAGAAGATCCCTCTTCTTCAGCCATCGATTTCTACCTGTGTTTTTTCAGAAATACTAAGAGCAGCCATTTAGTCCTTGTCAGTATTTAGCTAGGAAGAAATATCTGGACCTTCCTGGAGGAGATCAAGGCCTACTAACATCTGATAAGGCTGTTTAAACTCAACAGCCTCTGGTTTGCTTGGTCAAAATTAGCTTGGTTAGTTGATTAAAAAATTGGCCCAATTTTTAATGAAGCAAGTCAGGCAGCTTTGCCAGCAGGCCAGAAGAGCAGCTACCACTGGTATGTAGACCAAGGGCAAGGTGGTCACTGGCAAGCATATTCATTATAAGAGCTGTTTGCAGAGGACATGTATCACTGCCTTTGAGCTTGAATATGAGAAAGTAATATGGAAACATAAAGAATGCCAGTGAAACTGAGGTTTATCATGTTTAATCTTTTCTCATTCTCCATTAAGTTAGTTATTTTGTTGAAAAATGCAGAAACTAGACTTTTTTGATATTGGCAACTTCTTCTACGTGTCTATGAAATAAGTTGCCAAATCATTTATTTTTGTGTCTTCATAGTATGAAGAGTCTCATGACATCTGTCATGTTCCTGATTTTTATCTCCCTCTATCTGAAGTCCCCTAGTAATTTGTAGAAAAGCAAGTAGAACTAAAAATGAGTATTCACATATGCCAATAACAATACATTCAGTAAGTGTATTTCTTCTTTTAAATGATCCTGTGTACAACATTAGGGATGCACTGTGCCTCCCAACAAGCCCCAAGCAAGGTATATACTTCAGTCAGGCAGCTGACTTCCAAGCCTAAGACTTCATGGCAGTCAGAGAAAACCAGTGGGATTGTGCTGGGGGGCAATGGCTCATACTCACCAGTTCCCATTACTGGGATGAGTCACTCCAGACTAGTGATTGAAGACTACCAACAGTCTGTAATTATCTAGAGGTTACATAAAGAGAGCGGGCTATTAAAATGCGTATCTATTTTGTCAAATTCAGTAGGTGCTCCATGTTTATTTGCCATACACAGGATATCAGATGTGGAGTTTAACTAGCCACTAGATGTCAATGTTGTTGTGCTAAAAGGCAAATGCAATTTCATTTATTTGGCTGATAAAATTAAATGAAAGCACTTCTGGATTTTAATTCTTTCCCTGTGTAAAGTCAGTTACAAAAAATATCATAGACAAGCCTGTGCTGTGTCCATTATTTCAAGAGCAGCTGTGTTAGTTTGGAGTTGCAATTATCATTTCAGTGTGTAATCATTGTCACAAAAGTGCCATTGAAAAAATAGCATCTGATTGTTCATCCATTTCCTCCCTTGTTCCAAAATCCCAGATCTTTGAGTAACTGCAATCATTGTATTGCATTGTGTTTGTTAATATGATAAAATAGAGATAATAATATGATATCTAATCCTGTTATAAGAGTATAGAATTTCCTAAATCCCAGTTATCAGTGGAGATCTTCCTTTTAATTATTCCTGTTTAACGCCATTGGAGATAAATGTCAAATATACCACGTAGGGGCAGATTTTCTAGAACAGTAAGGCTTCCTGTATGATAAACAATTTGGAAAACTTGGTTCTTATGAAAACCTCACCCTAATTCTGCATAACTAAAGGCAGAGCTGACAGATGATGGAATTTTAGAAGTTTGCATGAAATAGAATTCGACCCATGGACCTTACTTATGCCAGATCCCTGTATTTCTAGGGTGAGCACATCATTCTAAACCTCCACAGCTACTGCCTAATGCAGCATCAGACTTTTATCTGAAGGCAGTGGTTCTGTTGACTGTCTACAGAGCATTTTGAGACCAAATTTTGGGAATTAGTTTTATAAACACTGATTGAAAGCTCAAGAAGAAGACATCTCAAATTCCTGTCTGCTGATAGGAGAAAACAATAATCAAAGGTTTTTATTAAAAATGGATTTCCATTGATGTCAAAATCTCCACAAAGAAAAATATGATGAAATTGCTTAATTGTCATGAACTGAGCTATTTGAGTCACGCTCAATACTTTATTTGATGGTAACATCACTTACGCTCTTAACACGCTAATGAATCACAGATAAATGAAGAGTTATAACTGTTTTAATTTCTAACATCTATTTTAGTTTTTTGACTACAAGTACAGAGTTATGTAAGAATCATCGTAATAACTTGAAAAATGGATTTTTTCATTCATTCATTCTGTTGCACTCATAGCAACAACCTAAGTCCTTAAATTTCTGCAAACTCCAAAAAAATAGCATTAAAATAACCTAGGCCCATTCAAAGATGTATTGTAAATAAAGTCAGTATGACCTTATAAAGACTAATTGATTCAGTGATGGAAATAAAGCAGACCGGCATCAAAAATAATTCATGGAAGCAACCTCCAATATTATCTCTACAGATGAGCTGGGGGGGAGGGTGAGAAAGCCTAAAGAATTTTACTTAATAAATCCCCTAGAGATATATGATGTAGACTCCTGTCTATTGTCCTTTAATTGTCTCTACAACTGCCACAGTTGTGTGGCAGGTAATTTTGGTCTCCAGAGCTTACAGTCTGGCAGCTCTGCTGCGAACAAAGCCCACTAAAATATTACACATGCATGTAAGCATGCATAAACAATTGGAATGACTTCAGCCCACCAAGAATTTAATTAAAAAGTAATTATCAATATACACAAAGTACTACTTCTCTGTTTTATCAGACTGCCTTGAAATAAATGGAATACAGAAACTAACTCCTCCAGTGTGTTCCAGTTTTCATTTGAGGAGATTTTAGAAGTGCTTTATTATTAAATTCCCTCAAGTATGAACATTTTCCTAAGACAGCAAAGAATGCATAATCCTACTTTTATGTCTGGATGTGTTATGCTGGAAAGTGACTGATGGCATGCAATTACATAAATTCCAAAGAAAGGGAAACCTATTTTTTCCCAGTTTATTATGAGTGTAGTTATATGAGGGAAAAAGGAAAGAAAATAATAAGAGACAAGGTAAATATAGTAAAGTAGAAATAAACAACCAACCAACCAACAAACAAGCAATGTACTTGTCTTCTTTAAATTATATTAGTAGAATCATAGAATAGTTTGGGTTGGAAAGAACATTAAAGATCATCTTGTTCCAACCTCCCTGCCATGGGCAGGGACATTCCACTAGATCAGGCTGCCCAAGGCCCTATCCAGTTTGGCCTTGAACACCTCCAGGGATGGGGCAGCCACAACTTCCCTGGGCAACCTGTGCCAGTGCCTCGCCACTCTCATGGTGAAGAAATTCCTTCTTCTGTCTAGCCTAGATCTGCCCCTCTCCAGTATATACCTGTTACCCCTAGTCCTGTCACTACAAGCCTTTGTGAACAGCCCCTACCCAGCTTTCCTGTAGGCCCTTTTCGGGTACTGGAAGGTTGCTATAAGATCTCATTGGAGCCTTCTCTTCTCCAGGCTGAACAAGTCCATCTCTTTCAGCCTGTCCTCGTATGGGAGGTGCTCCAGCCCTCTGATTATCTTTGTAGCCCTCTTCTTGACCCGTTCCAACAGCTCTGTATCCTTTTTATGTTGAGGATTCCAGAACCTGACACAAGACTCCAGGTGAGGTCTCACAAGAGAAAAATAGAGGGGCAGAATCACGTCCCTTGACCTGCTGGACATGGTTCTTTTGATGCAGCCCAGGATGCAGTTGGCCTTCTGGGCTGCGAGTGCACATATTCAGCTCATGTAGAGCTTCTCATCAACCAACACTCCCAAGTCCTTCTCTGCAGGGCAGCTCTCAATCATGTTATCCCCCATCGTTGTTTCATGCTGGACTTGTTTTGTGAAAATAAAAGGAATATCAAGCAAAATTGCAGTCCATAGTAAAAAAGATATGCAGTTCCTTGTTTCCTCGTGGGCATTTGCCATGTATATATATTATTAATAATTCACTTGTGATGAGAATTGAGGCAAGGTGCAAATAATTTACAGTTTAATGTATGTAATCTAAAGTCGTCTCTATAAAAAGGTGAGTGACAGGTCTCTGTCCTGATTCACAGAAGCAGTTAAGCACTGCTCTCATACCTGGCATGGAAAACCTGGAAAAGAAAGGTTCTTCAGAGTCTAAGACATAATGCAATTGCAAAATAAGGTCTTATTCCATGCATGTACCAGGAAACACTTGCGGTTTTAGAGATGCATTGCTTAACAAAAAGTTGAGATCTTAATCCAAGGCATCAGGAAAGTCAGTCCTGCAAACCATACTACCACAGCTAGGCAGGTGTGTTCATCACAGTGCTTTCCACTAGTTGTCCTAAGGCTAAGAAAATATTTCATAGCAGAAGTTCTTTGTAATATACAGTGGTATAGTCAAGTGTTTGAAATCTCACAGTTAGATTTTAAAAAACAAGGTACAAGGTCACAGTAGGGCATAATGATGCAGTGCTACAGACTAGGAGAAGTCTGTCCAGAAAGCTGCCAGGAGGAGAGGGACCTAGGGGGGGGTGGCTGACAGTGACTGAACATGAGCCAGCAGTGGCCCAGGTGGCCAAGAAGGCCAGTGGTATCCTGGCTTCTATCAGAAAGGGCGTGACCAGCAGGTCCAGGGAGGTTATTCTCCCTCTGTACCCGGCACTGGTGAGACCGCACCTCGAATCCTGTGTTCAGTTCTGGGCCCCTCACCACAAGAAGGATGTTGAGGCTCTGGAGCGAGTCCAGAGAAGAGCAACAAAGCTGGTGAAGGGGCTGGAGAACAAATCTTATGAGGAGCGGCTGAGAGAGCTGGGGGTGTTTAGCCTGGAGAAGAGGAGGCTGAGGGGAGACCTCATTGCTCTCTACAACTACCTGAGGGGAGGTTGTAGAGAGGAGGGTGCTGGCCTCTTCTCCCAAGTGACAGGGGACAGGATGAGAGGGAATGGCCTCAAGCTCCGCCAGGGGAGATTTAGGCTGGACATTAGGAAAAAATTTTTCACAGAAGGGGTCATTGGGCACTGGCAGAGGCTGCCCAGGGAGGGGGTTGAGTCACCTTCCCTGGAGGTGTTTAAGGCACAGGTGGATGAGATGCTAAGGGACATGGTTAGCACCATGTTTGATAGGAGTGGTTGGACTCAATGACCTGGTGGGTCTCTTCCAACCTGGTGATTCTATGATTCTGTGACAGAATCAGCCCTCATTCTACCTTATGAGTTCAGTGGGATTACTTCTGTAGTTGAGTAACTACGTGTAGAGACTGATAGGAGTTGAGGGGATCTGTAGGTGATCATTCACTGGGAACTGAGGGATACAGGGATATAAAGAGGCTGCTTTGAACAGTGAAGTAGCATGTATCAGTAAAAAATCCTACTTTCACTTTTTTTTTTTATGAGCATGTTTATAGAGTACTAGTGTGAGACCTCTTTTAATTAATAATGCCATTACCCATTCTACTAGAACTGACCTTCCATTAGTAAAAGAATACAACAGATTGTAAAATTTTGGGAATAATAGGGGTTATGTTTCAAATTAAATACAATTTTGTGTTATTTAATCACCAAAATCATTCAGACATAAATTACAGAAACATTATCTACCTTTCTATTGAAAGTATTGCCAGGATATACTATTCATTCAATGACATCTAGGTGGAGTGGGACGGATAACTATCCTAAATGGGAACAATTAGTCTAACTTAGTTTCAGATATCAAGTTATGTCACTTAAAGGCAGCAACACTGAGCCATGCAATATTCACAACTCTAGAAGTAAATAAACAGCACACTCAAAAAACTGCTGAGAAAAATATCTACAGGAAATAAAAATAAATATTCCAGCTTGTACATTGGAGGAGATCCTGCTACTAGCTGAAACCACATTCAATTTGCAATTGATGCATTAAAATGTTAACAGTTAATGTATCTAAATGACTGCCTTTATCGAATGGAAATAAAACATAACCGCATGAAAGATAAGGGTCAGGACGTGAAGAGAGATTTGAGTGGAAAATCATTTCCTTTAGCATATCACAGAATTTTCTCTCAAGTTTGCATTACAATGTCCTCATATATACTTATATATTTTAATAAACTTTCTTTAGTCAATCTTCTTTCCCTGTACAACTAACTTTTATTTGAACCTCAGCCTTAACAGAGTCAGTATTTGGCAGATTTCTATAATCTGAGTCTGTTAACAAAAGGAAAATATTCTTCTAACAACCTCATTTATCTTAGATATGGTCATAATCCATCCACAGATTTTAAGAACTAGGAAAATTGGTATTTGAGATGAAACATTAAATTCAGTTCCTACTACAGGACTCCTGAAGCATAATCTTTCTCATACAATATTCTGTTGAGCTTAACTTTTACTTGTAATTTTCTATAATCACCTTATTTTTTAGAAGGTAAGTTTACAGTTTTCTGTATACAGAAATGAACTCATTCTATGACATGTCTTGGAGTTAATGTATACTGTGGAATAAAACTCCTATGTTTCTAGGTAGGAGTTACTTTAATGACCAGTATTTCGTCATCCATTCCTTCTTGCAACTGGCACATAAACTCATATATTTTGCCTTCAAATTCAGATCAGATTGTTACCACTTGGAAGGATTTTACTACATTAAGGAAGAAAAGTAAGTCTTACTCAAACACTTGCTTATCTCCATTAACCTGATCTTTATCATCCTGAAAGAATCCAACCACTGATATTCTCCTAATGTAGAAAAGTGATTTCCTAAAGCTGGAAAATATTTTAAGATGCTTCTAATTGTAAACTGTAGAGATGACTATGTTCTAGAGACAGCCCTCAAAACTTCCACGTGTTCAAACCTGACAAAATAAAATCTTTCCTATTATACCAAAATTTTTGTCAGACAAATTTTGAAAATGTAGGTTTCATAACCTTAACAATCAAATGACAGTTACCTATAGCACACTTCACTGTTTTATGGAGTATGAGAGTTGGAAAGTCATGTATAAGCAGTTTTTCACTTGCGCTATCCATTAAATTGTAAACAGGGAGATAACTTCCAAAATTCACATTAGCTTTGTCAGCATTGTCGGAAGACACACTGCCAGAAATTCAAAACCACACTATATAGTACAATTTTTTTTAATGTAGCTTCATTGCTGTCTTGAAAGTAATCACATAGATGATGAATTGTCATCCTTTCAACTCCACAGTAAGAACAACTAGGGAAGCATTTTGATACTGTGTTACTTGGAGACATCAATGCCTGCAGAAAAATATGCCAGTACAAGGGGATATTAAATTGTTTTCTCAGTTAAAAAGAAGCTAATGTGCTATTAATATATGAAGGTACTATTGTACTGTCAACTAACAGTACAGTATGAAAAGCAAAGCCTTAAACTTATGGTGAAATCCATGATTTCTGTTGATTAGCAATTCAGTGCAGTCTTAGAAAAATACGAATACCCTGACCTTGGAACCTGAGAGTCTTTATAAAAGGGCACCACAGCCAGGTCACAGGTAATAGTACAGCTGCCCACCAGCCACATCCACGCAGATCCTCAATGTCCTCAGCAAAAGGGATTTAGCTGTCTTCCGAACATCACCCATTCTGAATCTATAGCAACCCTCCTCTAATATGTGAAGCTATTTTTAGCATCAGGGCAGCCTTGAAAACAGCAGGTAAAGCATGAAAGGAATGAATAAGTGGTTGTGGTGCTTGCCTGTGAATAGAAGCTATATATAGTTCTTGAAAGAAAGAGATCTTTGTATATGTATAATGTGTGTATGAGGGAGGTTGGCCTTCTCCCTGAGGGGAGGCAGAGGTGTCAGAAACATAGAGTAGAGCATCACTACTACTTCTGACCTGAGCACTTACCTAAAACTATTTTTTTTTCAGATCTTGTTTAGGAAAATAAATTGTTAATGAAATTGGGTATCTTTGATTCAGTCTTTATTTTGCAAAGGAAGTATAGTGTTCCCTGAATGAAGAGCAAATGGAACAGCAGGAAACTATTGGCTGCTCCAAATTCTTTTCAGCCAATATTTCCTCTAGGAAGTTGTTTTGAGGTGTTTCTCAGGTCCCCCTTTCCAATGCCTGGGGTCCAACACCTTGGGTTTTGTGATGTCTGTACCACTTTCTGAGTTTCCACTCATGGTTTCTTATCTTCCTCTTTTTCTCTTATATATTCATCCTTTTGCTTCAAAATAATGCTTAGGAAAGAAAGCCACGTGTGCCTTTGTTTAGTCAGTAGTGTGTGCCATTTGTTTAGCTGGGGACCTATATTGCTTTATGAGGGAGCTTATTACTTCTTACTGATGTATTATATTGAGGCTGGGATTAAGCTTTTCTGTTTTAATGACTCTGCCTAAATCACAAGGGCAGCAACAGTGGAAACTTGCAGATCAAACAAGTGATTGGTGTCTAGAAAAAAAGTCAGCTGCATGGAATTTGGATTGTTGTCTTAGAAATAGGAAGCATCGTAAGCTCAAAATGTGAATGTTAGTTTGCTCAAGGCAGGGAAAATCCTTTAGCTTCTGAACAGCCATAACTAAAGCACGGGTCTCTCTGTTGCCACAAAAATTACATTTGAAACTACAGCCAGTTCTTAGATGATGATGTGTTCATTTTGCTCTCCCACTGCAGAGGGAGAGAGCCAGCAGCCAAAAGAGCAAATCCTTTCTTAAAGCTGTACTGAGTAAAACAGCATGTTGGTGTATGAGCAAATGCAATGGACTTCTTCAGCCCTCCGAAGTCTCCTATGCAGGGAGATGTGGTTCATAAGGAAAAAAGACTGAGGAATTCAGCTTGGTGCACTGTCAGTGCTGGGCTTGTGCAGTGGCAGCGTGTCAACCAGCATGGGCTGGGATGTCAGACAGATCTAGTATTTGCTTGAGGTAAAAGGAATTAACTCTCAACTGAAATAAGGCATTTTTCCAAATTTCTTGGGTTGTTAAGAACAATAAAAACATCAGTAAAATACACTTGTGGAGCTATCACCAACAACCCCTTAAAATGTTTCAGCACTGATCCAAATCCCAGCTTTGTGAAGCATTCTGATTAGCTATGATGAAACAGTAATATGGGTTTGATGAGGCACATCCGTCTCACTGTGCAATTCATTATGTCAGGGGCACTCCAGTGAGGCTTTTACTGGAACTATTTCAGTGATTTCAGTGGTGCTAAGATTTCTTTCGTTGTCAATTATTCAGGATGTAGAAGCCTTCTGTTTTTAGCGAGTAAAGATTCTCTCCTCAAAAGCCTGTTACCTCTGCCATGTAATAAATAAATTTCCTATGTACATTTAAATAAATTACATTAAGCTACTTCTTGCAAAATGACAAAGGAAATTAAACACAAGTTTATAAAGATTAGAATAATTCTGCAGTGAGCCAATGCCATGAAAAAAGTACAGAAGGGCAATGTAAGATAGTACAGGTCAAAGAAAGGATTTTATAACATGCCGTCTGTTTTTAATTAGCATCTTGGCAAACTGGAAGAGCTCAAACATTTTTCCATGAAGAAATGTATTATAGTCTTTTCTAGCTGCCAATTAAATGGCATTTAGCTACAGTGACAGTGGTATGTTGTTTTGGGTCTGTAGAAAGCACTTGCTCATACTAGAATAGCTGGGACATTTTGTTTCATATACAGGATTCTTACTGGGCTGGATTTTCTATCCCTCTGTATTTTTACTGTAGGCATGAAGGATACCTCCTATGAACAGCTGCTAAACTAATAAATAGTGCAAGGGGCTGGCAGGGTAGAGACCATAATTGTCAAGTGCCAGTTTGTCTACACCTTTAGAAGGTCTGCCCTCCTGTTAGATGATAAATTTTAAACAATGCTAGCTAAATACTAGGGCATTTTATGAGATTCATATTTTGTCCTTTTTGGTCTAGACTGAGGTAGTTTGTCACCAGTTCTATCCTATGGCTCATTTAAATGTTTTTGAGTATTTATAATATGAAACTGCCCCTCAAATGTGTGGCCCGCTGTATGTTTTCTCTAATAGCAAAACAAATGCTCCCTGCTTGCTTGTGTCCTCAGCTGCTTGTTCTGGGTCTATCAATTCTTGGTTTGTTTTGGATGAATTTGGGCTTGTTTAGGGTCTTATTTGGGTGATGAATCTGCTCTGTTCCACTTAAGTGGACAGGCATGTTGTCTGGCTGAAAAGTGTCCCCATTTCCAACCTTGCACAGATGTGGTGCTAAACCTCCCAGAGTCTAAATTAACTAGTGGCACATTTTCTTGAAAGGTTTCTTGAAATACTGAGAAAGCAAACCTGGTGTTCTTGCTCACTGTTTCCTCTCCTCATGCTTCCCGTTGCTGGTCTCAGGTCCTGCTATGAACCATGAAGTAGCACAGCTTCACCCATCTAGTATTCAGAAGAGCAGTTAACTTCATGCTATTGGATTGTGTTCTGCAAAGCATACTGCTTTGTCAGGGAGCTTGTGAGCCTTCTAAAAACCTGATAAAGCAACTGGTCCCACTCTGCTGGAAAACAGAAGCAGGAGGTAGAAGGGAAGAGCTCAGGAGTCCCAGCTGTGGAATTTCTACAGGCGTTCAATCCCATTCAGAGAAGCAGGGATAGACAAGCCCAAAGAAAACTGGGGATCAATTCATAACAGCATCAGTAGGATTCATGAGGTCTTTCTTGTACTGAAAGGCCAATCCAGTAGCTGAGGTTATGTCCATGTCTGAACTGAAGGACAGTTAATGGATTTTTCTGTTTGATAGTTTGTTCCATTCTTTGTCTTTACTTACATAAGGTAGAGCTACCAAGCTGTGGCAGTTACCTGCCTGCCTTGAAAGAGTGTCAGACGAGCATGAGTGGGCATCCAGCAGGACACACAACATTAGCAGTACTGTCAGTATCAACTGTTCAAAGATGATGGAGTAAGCCTTTAAAATTTTGTGATACTGTTTTAAAAGTCATGTGATATGAAAACATAGTACATTTTTCATACTTCATATCTCAATTCTGAGCTTTTATCTCTCTTGGTTATCCAGGAGGTTGGATGACGTGGCCTTCTTAGGTCCCTCCCAGCCTGAGAGAGCCTTTAAAAAATCTCAATCCTATAGCTCTTAAGGTGTCTTCTGAGGTAATTTTTAATATTCTTTGCTATTTAAAAACCTGCAATTGAAATAATGCATCAAGGATCACAAAGATGTTGGAAGTCCTTGATTGCAACAAAATAAAATCTAGACATGGATGAATTTTGTCTAGCTTCTCTTTGGGTGTTTTCCTTATGGAATGACAGTTCAGGTTACAGCACATCTCTCCTGATATTCTTTTTGCCATTGGTCAAATTCTGGTGTACCTTAGCCAGCGAGCAGCCTTACAGCCACCTGCCCACTTGCCAGGATATGCTCAGTGGAGCAGGTGTTCTGTGTCACTCTGCAGTTTTGGCCACCAGAGCTAAGACCTGACTCTCTTCCGAGGTGATCCCTTCTGACTCCACAGTGGACTGTGAACTGGCTACTTTATGCAAGGGAAAGGAGGCCACCCTCCAAGTTTTTCTTTCCTCTGAAGTTGGCAGCAATGGCAGCAATTAAGTAGCCATTTCCTCAGCTTTCAGAAACAGGGACTGGCCTGGTTGGTACGCCTTTAATAAACTCTTGTGGTGTAATAAAGAAGGATATCCGTAATACGGACCTGTATAGACAGGACAGGGCAAAGTCAGAAGAACTTTCCGAATAAAAAGTTCTGGGCAGCCCTGTGATCATTCCCAAGCTAGTCTGTGCTGTGAGCTGTTGGAAAGGCATCTCGAGTTTTATTATGCCTAACCTGTAGAAGGCCTCTTCCTGGCAATGGCTTTTGGTGCCAGATCCACCAGGAAGCGTAGTCTTTTCAGAACTGTTTAGAATTCACAAGACTTAGTTTTGTTTGTTGAAAGCACAGCCTTGGTCTCAGCTGCTTTAAATTTGCCATTTGCTGCAGAATATGTTAAAAGTGTGGCACTGGGAGAGCAAAATTCAGACTCATGAGACATTTGTAGGAGTCTTCGATCTCAAAATCCTTCTGCTTCAAATACAGTGGTAACATAGCATGTTTTGGGTTTTAGGAGACTCGTGAATATTGGGGTGTTTGTACCATTGCATATCTATGTGGTGAAATATTATGGGTTTTACACCAAGTGCAGTAACGTTCACTCAAGTGTCACCCTCACCATTTTAGATTAGGCCACGTGTCTGCAGGCAGCTCATCCTGAGCATAGAAAAGGCAACACCACTTTCTAAAATCAGGATATAGAAGATGGCTTTGGATCTTCAAAGGAAAATGTAGGCAGCATGAAGCCACGGGAAGCTTATTAGAAGTTTGTCATATGATGTTGATAATGAAAACATATTGGGCTAATGCAAATATGCAAATATAATCATCGGAGCAGAGTTAATTCCTAAAAATAATTATTAAATTTTTTTTTATAATTTTTTGTTCTGTGTTTGCTTTCCTCAGATCTTTTAGCAAACAGGTTTACTCATAGAAATATTCACATTGTTACCAGATATACAAGAATACTTGCTAAAAATGTATTTTTAGTACATATTAATAAATGCATATGTTTGCATTAGAAAGCACGGCACAGAAGTTGTGCTAAGCCTGACCAAAGAACCCAGTGATGCTGGTGGTGGATATCTCCGATGGCAACAAGCACATGTCTTTACTTTTGACCATCATCTACCCACACCATGCTTGTTATTAGACGGTTATTTTTGCTACTGAACAACGTGGGTGCATTGGAAGAAATAGGCTGTTTGATTCTTGCCACATAGAGTGGACATGTGGGAAACACTTAGGGACCAGCAGGTGCTGCTTAGGGCAGGGGTGCAGGGAGCTGGGTCCTCCGCAGCTGCCACCCCGAGTGGTCCCACTCAGGTCCTTGTTGGGTGTGGGTACCAAAACCAAGCACCCAGTGGCAGCCAGAGGTGCAGCTCCTCCCTTCCCACGCTGGAAGATGTCCACTGGCACCACAAGGTGAGGATCCGCAGCCAAAGCGTGGTCAAGTGATGGGAAGCGGCTGCCGCATCCCTCCAGCTGCAACCTGACTGAAAGAAAAGTAAATGAATTTTGGATCACGCTGTGCCTAATTGGTACCTGGAATACCTGTGAAAACAAGGTATCAAGGATGCAGAGGCAGACGCTTGGGTGTGGGCACAGCAATCACCCACTCTGTTAACTAGGGAACAGACAGGGATGGCATAGGGAGAGGGCAACTGCCCCTCTGTCAGCTGAGAAACAAACAGGGATGGCACAGGGAGAGGGCAATCGCCCCTCCATCAGCCAGGAAACAAACAAGGATGGCACAGGGAGAAGGTGAGCCAAGCGTTGCAGTGGCCGGGGAGCAGCTATGCCACTGAAAATCCACAAACCGATTTGTTTTTAAACCACACAGCAAGGAATGTGATACTGAGCTTGGCACAAAAGGACCCTGGAAAATGTGATTTATGCCTCTCTTTTGACAGAACTGTTATAAATATTCATAATGTTTGCAAGTTTGGAAAAAAAGTCATTGTTTTGGCATGCAGTTTGGAATAGAAAACTAAGTTCCAGGCAGTTCTCTGCACAGACAAAACTGGAGCCAGGTTACTGCCCTTCTGCAGAATGAGCTTTTGTTACTGAAAAACCACACTGCAAAGTTTTCAGGGGGTTCACAATGTGGCTGGAGTATTAACTAAAAAGAAATGCCTAAGTAATTGATGGTGGGTTTCAGTGAATGAGCTGAAGGAAATGAAACATGGGGTTACACCATCAATGGCAAAATATTGCCATGGCAATGGGTAGCTTTGCCAGGAATAAACAAACAAACAAACAACAGGCCTCTTTTAGCAAAAAAATTAAAAGAATTTTCTGTTCCCATCTCACTGTGCTTTTGGACATCTTGGAGGGGAGAAGATAGTGTACCCTACTTATGCAAGTCTTGCAATTCCATCTCCCCTCTCAAGTCATACAATTAAATCATTTTGAGAACAAGAAGTAACCTTGATATCCAGGGAAAGGTATCAGCTTTTGCTCTATAATGATTTCAGTGCTTTGGTGACTTTAAGTCTGCACCATTTTCTTACAGAAGGCAGAAGGGCTCAGAAGTAACACAGCTCTGTGTCACTCCTACTTGAAGTCACTCCTGCTTCAGGAGAGACTGCTGACAGAGAAAATTTCCTTATGAGTAAAAACATGGTCCCTCACCTAAATTAATAAAGAGCTTTAAAAAAAAAACGCATTGCAGGGAGCAAGGAAGCTGAGAAAGCGTGATCTGCCCTTTTCTGCAGGCACGAGTGCCAGGTGGGGAGTGTGGAGATGGGCAGGCACCAGACTCCTCTCCCAGCAGGGCCTCCAGTGGGAGCCTCTTGCTTCTGAAAGCTTTCTGGGCATGTCTGGCCGTCCCCAGTCCCTCACACGGTGCAGCTCTACCACTGAGGCAAGCTCCCTGGGTCTTCTCTCAGCCCCAGGTGGCAAGACCTCAGCCACTGCCCAGTCAATGACTCAGCAATGCTGAGGTCCTGCCTGGTTTCTGTACACTTGAGTTTCTTGCCATTGTGCAGGCTCTTGTTCCCCTTTGCTGTCTTCCACACGTAGCATCTGAAATTCCCACTGGGCACCTATATCTGGGCGTGCGCTTGGCCTTGCTGGTATCATTCCTGAGGGAGTTGGTCTTGATATTTCATGGCCTGTAGAGCAGGAGGAATGGGCTGAAGCCAAGTGGCCAAATGAAATCAAAGGAGGAGTAACGAGCAGTGAAGAGAGACCTTCCAGCTTACAGATGTCTCCCAGTGAGGAGACAGCACCTGCATGAAGGAGCCAATAGTGAGCATGACTGTGTTAAACTCCTGTACCACTGTCTCAACACTAGTAGACTTTGTGATCTGTGCAATGCAAACAATGCTGCCAGTTTGATGGGGAAGTGTTAAGACCTATTACAGTTTGAAAAACTTTTCCAATAGCAGTCCTATATCGAAAAAAATAAAACCATTCCATATGGCTTTCTAACTATTTGGCATTCATTAGCTTTGTCTTAACATTCTTTATATAATAACTCTTAGCTGCTTCAGTTTCCCATAAAATATTTAGTGCAGTTTACTGTAAAGTCCTCAGGCTAAGGACTGTTTCTTAAAGAATATTCGTATTGCACCTAGGACTAATTTCAATTGTGGCCTCCAGGCAATATTGGAAAGATTATTGCCATCAAGGTCTGCCCCTACCTGTCACTTCTCAAGAATGTCCATTCTTAAATACATGTTTAACATAGCTGGTGTTTAAATAACAAATTTTTTTCCATCTAAAAGGATCAGACTAGTCTCCAAGCAAATAAATATTTTAATCTGAGCTTTTAATTAATGTTGTCCCTTTTGAATGGTGCATTGGTTTAACTAGCTCAGAAAACGTGGAACAAATAAGAATGGTTCTTTTTCTTAAAGCAAACAAAAGCAGTTGGAATCTGTTTTGCATAAGAAAATATTTTGTTTAGGAATGACAGTTGTACACGTTCTCTCATACATTGTAATATTTTCCATGTGTGGCAGCTTGTTTTTCAGTGGTGCAAATATGCGCAATAAGGGCTAAGGATAAAAATTAATCTAAGAGCTTTTGCAGCAATGCTTTTGATGGTTTCACTCGATTTAATTTTCCTGTGGATACTGCCGTTAGTTCTGCTGCTTGCAGTATGTGAAGCATAATTCTCTAAGGTTCACGAGGTTGTAGGGATCCAGTAAGAGATGACTGATTTCTCCCCCACACGCATACACTCCACCCCACACCCACTCACCCACCCACCAGCAAAACATAATGCTGCACTATTTTTGGTAACAGGGAAAGGGCCTCCCTGTGAAAACAGAAAGCAGCGTATTTCTCAGTTACATCACTTTGCAATCTAATGCTGTGTTGTGCTCAGTGTTTTTGTGGTGATGCAAGTCTTTTTTATTTCTTTTTTTTTTTTTTTCCCTCCCTCAGCCGGTTGGATTTTCCCCATCTTACAGCACCTCGCAGGTCTCTTCTGTGAGCAGTACCGTTGCCTGAGTGAGTGGAAACATACAGAGCAGCTGCAGGTTTCTGTCTACAAAAACAGAGTGAAAGAGAAAGGAAAGGGTTGGGAAAGCAGAGACAGATATTGACCTGGACTTACCGAAAGACATCCAATGGCTGAATAAAGAACCCCTGTTCATGTTTTGGGATATTCTTTCAACTGGCTGGAACGAAAGCGGATCAAAAGAATGGGAAATGCCAGCAGACCCTTTAGAAGAATTGCTTGTTTCTTATGCCTTTTATCTGTGCTTCTGCTGACTGAAGGGAAGAAACCAGTGAAGCCAAAATGTCCTGCCTGGTGTACTTGTACCAAAGATAATGCTTTATGTGAAAATGCCAGATCTATTCCTCGCAGCATTCCGCCTGATGTTATCTCACTGTAAGGGCTGTAAGCATTTGGTTACTTAATTTATGATTTTAAATGAACTAGAATGTGTGGTGTTTTCAGTGCATACAGAAGGATGCTTGCTGCAGGGAGTACCTTCAGCATTCAGAATCATCAGCTAATGTGTTAAAATTGTACTGCATCCTTGCATCCTGATTTTTACATCTCTTTCATCTGTCTGTCTGTGTATGTGCACACATTCCATTTTATACCTTCCTCTATACTACATGAAACCTGTAACATTAATTTTTTTGTTTCTGTTTTTTCACTTATTTTAAATAAATTTCTCTATGATGACCAGATCAGTATTATAACCATGGATATATGAGACTACATTAATATAAGGTTGTTTTTTTCTTCTTTCCAGATCCTTTGTGAGATCTGCTTTTACTAAAATCCCAGAAGGGAGTTTTTTGCTCACACCATCTCTGCAGCTTCTGTGAGAAATATTTATATGATACAATTTTTGTTATGATATGTATATGTATCTGTAAATATTATAGCAAGAGTTTCAGTATTAATTTTATAAGAAACAGCAAGGGAAGATTCATTAGATGACAAAATACAAGACTTTTTAGCAATTGGAAAGATAAGTGCATGTTTAATTTTTTTCAAAGTGTATCTGGTTAGTATTTGCAAGACTGTCTGTTGTCAGTGCTACTTTGAATGATTTCATGCTGAAGCTTTTGTTGACAGAACGTATGCTATCTTTATGACACTTTAATTAACATGACAGTAGGGATTTGAGCATTGCAAATACTATTCTAGTTTCTTTTCTGCAGTCCTGGGGCCTGATCCCAACATAAAGCTGCTCATCTGCAACTCCCATGGACTGTGAGCTCAGAACCTCTCAGATCCAGCACTTCATTGCAGTGGGACAGGTCCTGAAGTCCCTTTCAATATAAAATTGCCATTGACTTCTATGGAAGTTTTGTCACTTCAGTGGGAGTTTTGCCTTCATAGCCCTTGGATTTGACCCTATTTGTTGTTTCATGTTCTTTGAAAAAAAAACCCAACAAAAAAAGTAATGAACATTTTCCTACAATTTAAAAAAAAAAATCAATCAGTTCTTTTACATTCAAATACTGCAATGAGGTATATGCAGAAAGAGAATGTTATGGGATGTTTAAATACTAGATTAATTTCTGTATAGGATTTTTACAGGCTCACAGGCTTTCCTAGAAATGTGGGCATGCGATTATATAATTGCGAGCTATACAGAGGTAGAGGGGGTGTAACCTGAATTGTTTGTAGTGGATGTGCTGCCAGCTTGACACACACAGAGATTTGTCTCAAAAATCTGGCAAGAAAGACTTCCCGATGTGGTTAAAATCCAAATTGGACTTCTGTCCCAGACAGACTTCCCCTGCACTGTCAACATGGTCAGAGGTGCAATGTTGATGTATTGGAGCCCTACAACTGTTAGATTAAACTGCTGGTGCACCGATAGCTGAAGCCCTGACCCTAGCTGTACTCTGCTTCCTCAAGTGGAGCTGATAAGGAGGTGCAGACATACTGTACAATTTTGGAGACAGGGTAAATAGGTAAATGCAGTTACTATGGAAACCTAAATGCTTTTCCACGGTGCTTTATTCCTGAGAAGCACAGATCACAAAAGGTAATATTGCATGTAATTCCTGCAATGGGCCTTTCAAAGGAAAGAATCAAGAAATCGCAGCATTGGTGAAGCTTGTATCTGATGAGAATGAGTAGGACATCATCTCTCTTGGCTACAATGCACCACCTACACTTAGCAGTCCCAGTGCCAGGAAGGCAGAATTAGGTAGGGTGGAGTGGGACAGACACAGTCGTCTTATTTTGAGTGATTCTAGCACCTGGCACGCAGGGTCTGGCAATGACTGATGGCGTTTTGGTAATGGTAGTAATTTGGATGATGTGCTGTACATGCTGCAACAAAAGCTCTGACCCCAGAAGAGCAGGTTTTGTTCTGTTGTGGGCTTTGACGAGTAATTTGTTTACTAGATGTATTTCTAACATGGAGCTGAACTACTTGGCATCTTTGGAGAGTCAGGCTGCTGACCTGAGGCAAATGACTCCTTAAACACAGACCACAGAAACAGGATTGTATCTGTGGGGCCAGTACTCCAGTTTGTACGTGGGAATGAAAAATTTTTGTCTTTGGCAGAAGATAGTAAGGGAAATGAGAATATGGGAAACTCAGGTTAATTGAAAATTGCTGTAAGTTTTAGCTTTGCATGATTTTAGCTGGTAGGTTTAATTTAGCTGATGGCAAAATTTAGCAGCCTATATGTATTTTTATGTAATAGTCTCCAGCATTACATTTTTAAAGTCCAAATGTAACTTGGTATTTCCAGAATGCCAGTCACACATTTCTGAGTGTGGAATACATCTGCCGTTATTATTATTTACTACTGTTTTTACTGTAGTAGTGGCAATGGTCTCTGGAGAAAATTATGGTCTCATTGTGCTAAACCCTACTCATAAGTCCCAGGCTAGGACAGCTTTTCTTCTTGAATACTATGGGTGGCATGCTCTGTGCTCTTCATGTGACAACGAAGTGCGACAGAGCTACACAGCTACGGCAAAGTGCCAGCAGGAGTGTTCTCTAAATGTTGAGAAAGTCTTCCTGCAGCACTCGTAACTCTGTGTATCAGCAATGTGCTGCCTGTACAAACCAATGACATCAAAGCTCATAGAAAGAAGGGGGGTGATCATGGCACCAGGACCCATACGTGTTGGCAGCGCAGTTCTGCTAAGCAATATAGCTCCTAGCCACAGCCACAATGCAGCATCTTCAGCCTCCATCAAAATCGCTAGCTGGTGGGTCACAGATCTAGCAAATCTGGTGTTTGAGGTCAGGGAGTGGGAGAAAAGCCACTGTGCACCAAATACACACAATACAGCCATTGGAGGGATGTATGAGATCGGGAGGCAAATGAGCTCACCAAGTGTAAGACCTGTGCTATAACCCTTGCAGTCTCTAACATAGCTATACTATGTGAAGAGATACCACCCTGTTCTTTAAATCACCTGGAGGATAGAGTGCAGAAAAGGAAAAATTATCCAGTGAAATCACATCAGAAAAGTAAAATCAGTTGCAGGCAGCAGATTTACTAAATTGGTCTTGTGGTTCAGGGATTTTACAAAAATATTTTTTCTCGAAAAAAAAGAGAAGTATTCATTGTTTCTAACAAAAAAGGAAGTTTTTCTTGCTTTTTTTTGTACATATATAGTGACATATTGGAAGTGGAAGAAGCACAGTCTGCAAAAGCCAAGTGAGAAAATAAATCAGCTGCAATTTATTCTTAGTGCAAACTTCAAAACATGAGATTAACTCTTGAACTGTATTATTTCCTACTTGGAAATCCTGAATTCCTGAATGCCTAGAGATGTAAATCTGTTTATCCATCAGGTCCAACTGAATAAAATATAATTTTGCATCTAGTATTTCACAGGGTGAAGTTCATTTTGCTTGACAATTCCTCACCATATTAAGGGTGTGGCATTCCAGAGCTGAATTGAAATGGACAAATGCAAACATGCTGATAAGCATAAACAAAGCTGGAAAAATCAATGCTAGTCCACTTTTAATGCTTACAAAATTACATACAATTAAATGTACTGCTGGTATTTTTACTGCTAGATTGATGAAAAATACATGCACACTCTAAGAGCTCTTGCCAACAGGTATAATGTGGTCTTAAAAATAGTTTGGATTTCAATACTGACTAAATTAAGAGATTTTCCAAATTTTTCTCAGTAATTTCTCAATACCCTCAGGTCAAATATGCTCACAAGTTTAACTCATAAGTAAAGGGATTTTCCTACCTTTAGTGCAAATTTGGGCTATATTTGGCTAACCAGCTCATGTTGTCAAAAGTAAGTGTTCCTTAACACAACTTAGACCTCTGTAGTACTTGACCATTTCATTGTTGTCCAAGTATTTCTCCAGTGGCGCCTGTAAAAATCCCATTGTTTTACTGGCATGATAAGCCCACGTTTACCTCCCACAGAAGTCAATGGAATTTTATCAGATGGCTCCAGTAGGCAAAACACTGACTTGCTGGGTCCTTCCATTTGCACAAGACTATGGTGCAATCTATCAGCCTTGCAATCCTGTCACGCTTGCACAGAGAAAACCATGAAACCAGGCAGTGGAAATCTGGCCTATCATGGCTTGCTGAACCACTTTCTAAAGATGCTAATAACTAAATGGTCTTCTGTTTTACATCTCTTTACACAGGTTGTTTACATCCAACACTTTTGATGTTATTAGTGATGATGCTTTCATGGGCCTTCCTCATCTAGAATATTTGTGAGTGGGCAAAAGTATAATTCCTGGCATTATTGAATAGAGTGGGTGGGCTTCCAAGTTCCAGGCATTGCTTTGACCAGAATGACTTTACGACCCGTTACAGGTTCATAGAGAACAACAACATAAAGTCAATTTCAAGAAATACTTTCAGAGGACTGAAATCTTTAATTCACCTGTAAGTAAAGTGGTTGAATATATTACTTGGCATATTTAATATAGTAACTGAACCACTGTGTTGTTGGATTTTGCATTTTTATATGTAGCTGTTCATATTTGTTTAAGTTTTATTAATAGCTATTTAATTAGTATGTTAATCTTTGTGTTTCCACCAAAGACTTCCAGACTGTGGTATGTGCAGAAGGCCAGGACCCAAACAGCTTCCACGTGGTGCATGTTTGGCAGTAGCTCCCTGGCTTTCTCTGCTCAGAGTACTAGGGATTTCCAGCTGAACGTGTAGGAGCAGGGTGAAAGCAGGATGGGTTGGGAAGCTTGGCACTAACAAGGTGAGTCCCAGTTTGGGACCTGGAGAAGAGGAAGGTGGGAGCTGTGCCCCTTCCCAGGCACCCAAGTCTGGTGTGGATCCCAGAGAGTATTACAGCCATTCCTGCGACCAGCCATCACTGTCTGCACCCATATCCATTTCAGCCACTACCTGTATTCAGTAGAATTTGACCAAATTGAATTTGAAAATTCTCACCTATATCAATTTTAAATAGAAGGGTTGCAATAAGATACATTTATTAGGACTTACTGATTCACATCTTCCATTTACATGTAGGGCTTATCAACCTTTAGACTTCAGCAGGATCAACTCTGAACCCCTGCACTGCATGCTGTTCTCTCCTCCACACAAGCCAGAGCATCCCACAGTCGGGATCTGTCACATCGTGACACCAGGGTCTGCTTGACATTCCTTGTGTTGTTGCTCAGCCCTTCAGCTGTCCAGGAAACATGGCCAGACCCTTGCCTCTGCCGTAATGCAGCCCCCTCCCTGTGTTAGCCGAGAGGGGAAACTAGTCAAAGGCTCTCTGAATGCTAATGTGGCTGTTAGGAGTAATGCTTCCCGTGCTCACACCAGCACAGGCATTTCTCACACTGTGCTCAGCAGGTGAAATGCACACTGGCAAAAAATACCTGGAACATTTCATTGCAAACACAAGTGTAGCGTCCTCATGCTCTGAGCCAGCAAGACAGTTTTTAGACAGGCTTTTGTCTCTTATCCTACATCAAGTTTATCTTTAGCAATCATTTTATTTTAGCAAGCAATAAATTTGTTGAAAATACAACATGTACTGTGAGAAAACACAGAATAATACAGAAATACTATAAGAGAAGGAGGCTAAAATATCTGGGCTGTGGCTGAAATGGGTTTATATCCAGCTCTGAGCATTTGCATTCTGAAGGATGTATCTTGGGGGGGGTGTCTTGGGCAGGAGACTGGATTCTGACTTTTTGGCCTTTGCATAAAAACCTCCAAGAGTATTTTGAAATGAGGTCATTTAACTTTTTCTTTCATATATTTATACACTGGAGAGAAAACAAAGATTCCATTTTAAATAGTTAATGCATAAATCTAATAGTTGAATTGCAATTCACCACATATTAAATGCACCATAAAACTCTTTACTCATTCCTTTTTGGTCAGTATAGACAAGACTCACAGCTGGCTAAAAGTGAGCTTACTGTGACTGCTTGTGTATGTAGTTTCTCATAGAAAGGCTTTAGGTCTGAGGAAGAGGAAAGAGGGAGAAGAGGGGGAAAAGGCATATAAACAGGCTGTGCATAACCCGTAAAAATCCATATTAGAGGTATAGGCATCATTTTAGTATCGTTTAAAAAGGTAGATAATTGGATAAGTCTGGTAACGGGGACGCTGTCTTCAAAATATTTACGCACATGAATAGCTTTGCATTTACAAATGGCTCCAGTACATTATTTATCATATTCATTTACTTATTTAGTAGCTGTTGCTGCTAGTGAGCAAATAGCTTTTTAAACACAGAAGAAGGCACAGTTCCTTCTCCACAGGGCATACAGGCCAAGAGCAACATCTTGCCTTGCCTGTTAGATTGGTTTCTGGGGATGCTTCAGCAGTTCTCTAAGAGAAAACATATGCAAAAGATAGAAACACGTTTAGGAACTGCTGCAGTTTATATGTGGTTGCATACACATTTTTGGGACACAGATTTGTGCATCACGCTGCTATTGTGTATGGGGAGCTATTCAGGAAGACAATGAGAAATTTGCAGAAAATAACTGTAAAGGCAGGTCCATTAACCACAGAATGTGACTGGTTTGATCTGCTTGCAGAAACACTCCCCACCCTTTGGGAAAAATTGCACATACACGTTAAGAATAATCATTTGGCACCCTGAGGCTTTTTTCATTTAAGAAACAAGAGAGTACTTGTGTACATAAAATATATTAAAAAGAACCATAAAAAATAGGCATACAAATAAGTTCCGTGAAGTTAGTGGAGAAGATGAACTTTGTTCTATTTTTTCTGTTCACTTTACAACATAACTTTTGCAATGCAGTAAGCTAACCAAACATTTGTAGTTTTAAAATGTGATGAACTTCGATAATTACAGTGTGTCCTTATTGTAAAGTCAAGTCTTCTAGTACTTCTTATGCAAAACAATTCACATTCTGCTCAGAGCAGATTTAAGAAAAGGAAAACCAAAGAAAAATAACATTTTTTTAATAATTTGGTAATTTAATGTCAAAGTCTTACGGTTATGATTGGGAAATAATTTTCTTTACAATATATAATTTTGATTGCATTTCTTTCAGAACTGCATCTATAACATTAACTGCATGTTTGATTTAACCTTTACTCTCTTATTATCAACCAAATGCCATGTATGTCACTGTCTAGGCAAGCCCATGTTTTGTAATAAAGAAGTATTCTTTTAAGAGTGGAATATCAAATTCATCATTCTCATCCAAATATTCCAAAAATCCAAATGCATAAACTTCATGTAAATTTTTCTGCCAATCATGTTCCCATGGCAGTGATGATCTATTGGTACTTCTGAGCACATCATCCCTTTCAGTTTGCTATAATCCAGACTATAAGAATATACAGGGCATTAAACCTGCCACAGCTTGCAAGTCTATTTTGCTTTCTCCATGTGACTCAGTTACCTGACTTTTAAAGAGTTGCTGTTCACTATAAAATTAAGCAGAAGTGAAGCACATGATACATACACCAAACAATGTTATAATCAAATGTACTTTGAAAGTGGTGAAGTCAGAATGGACTAATAACATGCCATATTTACTATTCCTGATAAGGTAAACACTCAATTTTAAATGAGGCAGCAGCATGTCTGGGCCTGTTCTTCAGTTTAACTATATGCCTAAGTGGCTTCGCTTGACTAGAGAAATTGTAGTTAATGAATAACTTTTATATTTACAAGCGAAAGTAGCACAGGTTCCAAGACTTATCAGCTACAGATTATAACTGGAATATTAAACTAGAATGATTTCTTGCTATTTTCATTTCTTCTTATAAGTAATAAATAATTTTATTAATCAAAAGAAGTGTACACTTTATCCTACGACATTATTCTTTTCCTGTCATGGCTTTAGTGACATCTCAGAGAACCCAGACCTTTGGTGGACTCACAGGCATGTCTGAATGAAATATAATATGTTGCTTGTTCAAAGCCTGCTCACATTTCCTCATCACTTTTACTAGAGTACCATGTAGGACCATGTACAGTACTAGAGCACTCACTGAATTTAATCATATTTTCCTGACATTAAGAATTGGGAATTGCTGGCAGGTTTTTGCTGGTCTCACACACACATACTCACACACACATGCACAGCTTTCAGGGAAGAAAGTTATGCTGATCAGCAGTTTCTTGTCTATCACTGTGTATTTCCAAAACCTATAAGCTGAGTCTAAGTGCAATAGAATGAAACCTAGTATTAAAATTTTCCTTCCAGAAGCGAAACAAGAAAGTGGGGAAATGGCAATAGTATGAACACCATGTATTGGTATTTTATAAGGAAAACGTCAGTAGATCCAGTCAGTTGTTTTAAAATAATGCTCTTGGCAAAACACCAGAGGTGATTGCACATTTTTATCCTGCTGAATGAATTATTGTAAATGCTGTAAGGCTGCTAAGGAGTCAGAAAGCAGATGGAAGCATAGCATTTTGGTGGGAGAGAGTCACAAAGTAAGTGAGGTATTCTTAAAAGCAGTCTTTTAGAATTCAGTGCTGGAGAGTAGCAGGGTTCTTTACCTTCAGAGAAAAAAAACAACAAACCCACAGTATTACACCTTGCAAAAATGTGTAATTTCATGAACTAGCACTGATACTGAAGTGTCTTCTTTTACAGGAGTCTTGCAAATAACAATCTCCAATCGCTTCCAAAAGACATATTCAAAGGCTTGGATTCTTTAACAAATGTGTAAGAAAACAATCTATTAATTATACTAAAAATATAAAGAGATTATTTTAGAGGACATTCTGAGTAACATTTCAAACCAATAGCCAGGAATGAGATTTTATTCCTGGGTAAAGACTTGGTAGGCTTGTTTTTTGTATACTGTTGTTGGTAATTTACTTTAAATATTCCACCAGTTATGAAGATAAGTAATGTTGTTAGTAGTTATGTAAGAGAGCTGCATGTTCATTAAGACTTGGTGAACAGGGAGGAAGTATCCCTAGGGATGCATGAGAGAGCATGGCACGAAGGAAGGGTGAAAGATACTTAATGGAGTAACATTTCTATGGGCAAGTAATTTCTGGGAAGGCTATTTTTTTATCACAAAAGCACCTGTCTCAGCGAGTACCATATCCCATACTAAATCTAACTGCAATCAAACCAAACCATGAACTTGTTTGAATATATAACTAAATCCCAGTAAAAATACAAAATGTAGATAAACAGATAAGTCCTGTAGTTGCTTCACTGAAATATGGCCTGTTTACAACACAACAAATTCTGGCTCATCTGATCTGGGATAATGAGCACAGAACATACTTTGCCTGCTCCCTGTATTAACAAGGGAGGCTGAATTCCTAGTGCAGAGCTGTGGTAGTAAGATGTAGAGATGGTCAGTGGATCTGGCAGCATTATTTGGCCTGGCTGATCACAGCCAGGTGGTTACACAGTCTGGTCCTGGCACTTGTCTGTTCCTGTACATGTGACCTTAAATCTGACCCAAGACAGCTGTAGAAGACTTGAACAGAACTCTTTTGCTTGTGCATTCTGAAACTCTAAATGAGTATATCTATAGAAGACAGCAAATACTGACTGGCTGTCCACCAGGTTACATTAATTCCGTTTTTGTTATGTAATATGCTGTTATTGAAAAAGGGTAACCCAAAAAGAACAACCTTCCAAAATATGGGGTCACTAGTTAGGTAGAATTCTGTGTGCCTCTAAACTTGAGGCAATCAATAAAAATTTCGTAGTGATTATCAAGTTAAGGTCTACTTGATTTCCTTAATATTATACAACTAATTCTGTGTGGATTCCAGTATGTAGATTTAACTGTGGGTCAGGACAAATTAAGCCAGGAAGGCATCAACTGAGAGTAAGCAAGAGGGCACGTATTTAACAAAAGCCCAATTTGTTGTAATACTGCAAGGAGGAATACCTCAGCTGACTATTAATTTTCAATGCATGATTTATTTGTTTTAGAGATCTTAGAGGCAATGCATTTAATTGTGACTGCAAATTGAAATGGCTAGTGGAATGGCTGGGCAGCACCAATGCAACAGTTGAAGACATAGTCTGTGAAAGCCCACCAGAATATTATAATAAAAAAATCAATAGCCTCTCTACGAAAGATTTTGATTGCGTTATTACAGGTAGAGTGCTTCAATTTATTTAATCTTGTTAAATTAAAGTCAAAGTTCTATATTTTTTTTGTTCTAGTACCAGATGGAACTTCCACTAAAGTCAATATGTATTCTCTGCAGGTTTAAATCTGTCATGGGAGCCATTTGGGAGTGGGGTCTCATATTGTAGCTTCTACTCAGATTTTCTATGTTATATAAGGAGTTGGAGAAATGGGACATAAAACATGTTTTAATCAAGAAAGATTGAACAACAAGTTGCAGTGCTCCTTTATTAAGAGGAATATTGGACTAGTAATACAATACTATAATTTTCAATAAGTGGGGATCTGCTAAGCAGATATTTTTCAGTACATTATGGAAAGTATCTCTGTAATTATCACCTGCTGTGTGTACTTTTACAGAATTCGAAGTTTATCAGACCCTGCCATACCAATCTCTGTCAGTAGATACTTTCTCATACATGAATGATGAACATGTGGTTATTGCTCAGCCCTTTACCGGAAAATGCATCTTTCTTGAATGGGACCATGTAGAAGTAATGTTCAGGAATTACGACAACATTACAGGTATCAACGCTGCTCAGCAAATAGCATTACAAAAGCTAATCCCAAAAGTGGTGCTAACGCTGTCTTTTACTTTTCTCTTTATAGGTACTTCAACTGTTGTGTGTAAACCTATAGTTATTGAGAGTCAGCTGTATGTCATTGTCGCACAGCTGTTTGGAGGCTCCCACATATATAAAAGAGATATTTTTGCTAATAAGTTTATAAAAATTCAAGATATTGAAATCCTTAAAATCCGAAAACCCAATGACATTGAAACTTTCAGGATTGCTGAAGACTGGTATTTTGTTGTGGCAGACAGTTCAAAGGCTGGTTTCACCACTGTTTACAAATGGAATGGGAATGGATTTTATTCCCATCAGTCTCTGCACGCCTGGTACAGAGATACTGATGTAGAGTATCTTGAAATATCCGGCAAACCACATTTAATTCTGTCAAGTAGTTCCCAAAGACCAGTAATATATCAATGGAACAAAGGAACAAATGAATTTGTTAAGCGTTTTGATATCCAAGATATGGAAGACGCGTATGCAGTGAAACATTTCAAAGTGAAAGAGGATGTATACATTTGCTTAACAAGATTTATTGGGGACTCTAAAGTAATGAGGTGGGGTGGTTCAGCATTTCTGGATTTACAAAGGATGCCATCTCGAGGGTCAATGGTATTCCAACCACTCCAGATAAAAAATTATCAATATGCCATTCTTGGAAGTGATTATTCTTTCACTCAAGTTTATTATTGGGATACTGAAGAGGCAAAATTTGTGAAGTTTCAAGAATTAAACGTACAGGCTCCAAGATCGTTCATACATGTCTCCATCGATAAACGAGATTTTCTCTTTGCTTCAAGTTTTAAGGGAACTACTTTGATTTATAAACATGTCATAGTTGACTTAAGCGCATGACACTCATAACTCTGAGATTACATCAGACTTTCTACCATAAGTGGACAAAATGAACTAAATGCATGATGACTCTCTTATCTTACTTCCAAATGAATGCCTTTAAAAGTTGAGATTGCTAGAACAAATTATTACTAGTATCTTCATCATTAATTGTCAGGTCTAGTGGTGTTGGAAGTTGCATTTTTTAACAAAAAGAAATTAAATTAACTGTTCTTTGCATCCACAATATGTAAATATGTGTGCAACTGCATCTGTTGCTATAAAGAATATTAAGATGTACTTTTCCATTTATTTATTCACCTGTTTGAAACAACTGCCAAATAAAATGTTTACATTTTGTGTCTTTCACATTCCAAATATTATTTGCAGGTGATACTTTTTATTTGTGTGCATATTATTTACATATTAAATTAACCCAAGAAGGCATATTGCCCAATGCAGTGTCGTACTGCATGGAAGATGCATAATATTGAAGATCAGGTGAGTTTTACATAAAACAAGAAATTCTTGATAAAAATACAGCATCAAACCCCAGTTCTATAAATTATCACCTGGACATGTCCTTGCATTTATGTAAAGCTTCAATGACTTAAATAGGGCTTCACCCAGAAAAGAGCATTCTCAGATAGATCCGGTTGTAGGATAGTGCTTTGTACTGTACTGCAAGCACCTGATTTTCTAGATATTTACAAGAAATCAACAGAATAAAAGACCAGGTAAAGGTTGGTCTTTCTCCACCTCATGCTGGAGCAGCACAAAACAAATCTCTGGTATGACACTGGGGCTGTTACCATGCTGAAAATTAGAAGCACAGCTTATTTTTCAGCCAGCATTATTTCTATGTCTGAATTGTCACACATGACCTGCATGAATTCTATGTGTCCTGTCAAGCCTTTCCACTGTAACTGCAGATATTTAATCTTCAATTAATTTAGTCATTATTCTGAATGAAGCTAGTGAATGTGAAGTCATTTTTTTTCCACTAACCTGTAATGAAGTTTAGTAACAGACACTTCTGAAATTCAGGGAACTTTGAATGTATCAGGACAAATTCCATTGGTGTAGCATATGCAACTCCAGGGAAGCTATCTAGATCTATCAAATTATGCCAAGACTGAATTTGGCATGAAAATCTATTACAAACTCAAAAGTTAAATAATCTTTTGTTTCCATACATCTAGTGGATCACTTGTGAGAAACCAGTACTGCTGCTGAAGATCATTTCTGCACACAAGGAAGAGAGCATAAGGTGATTTTAGACACCTTTGTTACCAAGCCTTGTGCTTCACTGCCATCTTTAAAATATACACATCAATACTGTACATGTTTATACACATTTCTGACATTTCTAATATTCACAGGCATTGGCTGGCAAATGAGACTCATCATACTATGCACGTCAGATAATCACACAAGCTGATTCTGCAAGCTGGCTGCTCCCTGTACTCACAGAGACCCCAAAAAGGCAGGCCAGTTTCAGCCTCAGTCACTTTTCCTTTGTTTATGGTGCTGCTGAGAGCATCTGTTAGTAAAGCAAAAAAGTAATCATTAAGAAAAAAGCCATATATATTTAAGAAGGCAATCCTAAACAGCATGCTTCTGTAATAAAGTTTTTATATTAGATGTTATTTGAAGAGGAAAAAAATCCCATGTGAACAATGTTACTCTAAGAAGTTCATTTTTCTGATGCATTTTTATCTGTAGCTGCCTGTGCTCTGGTCAGTATTTGGCTTATCTATTCCATATATATTTACAGGACGATTAGAAAGATTTTAAACTATATTTCACAGTTGAAGCCTCCAATTTTTTTTCTTAACAAACACATTTTCAAAAACCATCTTGATAAATCATCACTCATATGAGAGATTTCCTTTATAAATCTTTACTTTTGTATGAGCATGATTTCAAACCTCAGATGAACCCAAAGAATCCTTTTTATTATTTCTCAATGTTGGCTGCACAACTGTGATTCCTAACTCAGTTTGTCCATCTCTTGCAATCCCCATTGCATAGCAGAAGAATGAAATGGAAAGTCATGAACCAATCTCCAAACTACCAGCACAATATGAAGTTTTTTCTACTTTACCTTGTTATTTGTTTCAGTCTTTTACTTACAATCCTATTGAATTACGTACACTGTTTTTGATCTAATTTCTTCCATTATACTTGCCTACATGCATTCTCTATCAAATTATCTAGATAATGGCTATGTATCCTTCTCATTATGACCATATTACGGACATCTGGCTGCGTTTAAGTGGAGTTAGATAACCTGGCTAATCAGCTACCAACATTTATTTACAAACACTATACCCCAAAGTATTGCCTCACAATTGTACCTTGAGAAGGTGTTTCATGGAATTCTATTACAGACCGCTACAGACCCCATGCTATAGTACTGCTGTGATTGTTCTCCTGAATTAATTTATTCTGAACAATATGATGGACTTACAGGAATTCACTGTAAACCGTGGCTTTAAAGGAAGAGTTTAAAACCTGCACTTACTTAGTCACTAAAATTTTATGTTCTCAATACCTGTAAAACTAGCCATGGTACAGTGGAGGATGGTAAGGGATTAATCTGCTGCATTTATCTGCAGTTTGGTTCTACTCAGGAGATTTTATTGGTAGTCAAGCACTAATGATTTCGGAAGTACTTAATGCCTGTGTCACTTTTGGACGGGTAACTGATGACCACAAAATCCTGAATCTAAACCTATTCTCTTCTGAAAATCCCTTTTTCTAGTCAGTTTATATCAGGTGAAGATTCACAGGGACTACAGTTGTTTTTTTGTTGTGCAAGTATTGCATTTCATTGTGCCGCATAAGGAACTGGGATATTTTTAGAACAGAACTCATAATCCTTAATGTAGAAGAGCGTAAAGGCTCATTAGGTGGCTCCCTATGCTGTTTCTTCCTAATTTCAGAGACTGGGCATTTTAACAGCTCCTCTGAGCAAAAGGCCATATTCCATCCTGGTTCTCTGCTCAGAATTCCTTCTGTGTTAAGTCCCAGACAAAGACTAAAATAGAACCTTTTATCATAGATATATTGATACTTTTTTTTTAAAGGTTTCTTCAACAAGATCTACTTACTTGCAGCTGACTGGTTGTCTCCTGTGATTGTAATGGATTTGCTAAACTCCCTAATCATTTTGTTTATGACTGACAGAGTATGTAAAGTACTAAAGGTATTATAGAAGACACTATTGAAGGTTATTAAAGGATAATGCTGATACTTGATGCTGCTTATTCAGAAAAAACTGTTAATGGAATTGTATTGTATTCCTACAACCACTATATTATGTTTATAATGGAGCACAAATATAAAAAGCATACACTTCTCTACACAGGAAGGGATATATAAAATACATTCAGAATATCTGATACTATACCATGTGTAGCTTTTATTTTTCTTTGTCTGTTGTAATGTCTAGGACTTGCAGGGGATTTTTTCTACTTATTTTCCACTGAAATATATATTTCAAAATGCATTCTGCCTACTAAGAAGAAAATTCAGTAAGGAAAAACCTTGTTCTGTAAGGTAACAGAAGAAACAGGGACAAAGAGTATTACTGGTTTGGAGTTGCATTTTAATTATGACCTCTCTTAATACCCTCCTTTTTTTTAAACTTTATTTGAAGGGGCAATAACAGCCATTCAAAGTACTCTTGAGGATAGGAACAATTATTAGCATAGTTAATAATATGTGTGATATGCTTTGATGTGTTCTAGTGGGAAGCTAAATGTCTAACAGCTGTTTTTTATGTATAGGAGCATTACAATAGATTGCGTTAGTATGGAATGGAAAATGAAGATTATTTAAACCATAGAAGTAACAAACAGTCCTTAGGCTGTTGTTGAACACTACTGATAACAGCACCAAGAGAAAGCAGAGAAGTCAGCATGCCCAAACTGTTACAAGTTGGGACAGAATGTAAACCCACAGCAAGCCTCAAGATTCCAGGGTTATTCTCTTTCATGGAAATGTTTTCCTGCACTTGGGGCACAACAATCCTATGCAGAGCTACAGACTAGGAGAAGTCTGTCTGGAAAGCTGCCAGGAGGAGAAGGACCTGGGAGTGTTGGTCGACAGCTGACTGAACACGAGCCAGCAGTGGCCCAGGTGGCCAAGAAGGCCAATGGCATCTTGGCTTGTATCAGAAACGGCATGACCAGCAGGTCCAGGGAGGTTATTCTCCCTCTGTACTCGGCACTGGTGAGACCGCACCTCGAATCCTGTGTTCAGTTCTGGGCCCCTCACCACAAGAAGGATGTTGAGGCTCTGGAGCGAGTCCAGAGAAGAGCAACAAAGCTGGTGAAGATGTTGGAGAACAAATCTTACGAGGAGTGACTGAGAGAGCCGGGGTTGTTTAGCCTGGAGAAGAGGAGGCTGAGGGGAGACCTCATTGCTCTCTACAACTACCTGAGGGGAGGTTGTGGAGAGGAGGGAGCTGGCCTCTTCTCCCAAGTGACAGGGGACAGGACGAAAGGGAATGGCCTCAAGCTCCGCCAGGGGAGGTTCAGGCTCGACATAAGGAAAAATTTCTTTACTGAAAGGGTCATTAGGCAATGGAACAGTCTGCCCAGGCAGGTGGTTGAGTCGCCTTCCCTGGAGGTGTTTAAGGTGCAGGTGGGTGAGATACTGAGGGGCATGGTTTAGAGATTGGTGGGAATGGTTGGACTCGATGATCCGGTGGGTCTCTTCCAACCTGGTGATTCTATGAGTCTATGAAAGAAATAATTTGTTCCTCCTCAATCGGGACCCCTGAAAATCCAGATGGTTACCCAGTTCTTGCAAAATATAGCAAGAGGCTTACAAACCTGTAGAGGCACTACATCCATAATCCCAGTTTGTGGAAAGTTTTGCTTTTAACCTGAGTCTCAGCAGTGGTGACATGAATAGAACGGCAAGCAAGCCGCTGCCCAGGAAAAAGGCCTGAGCCCTGCCAAAGCAGGGCAGAAGTTAAGCCAGGTTCAGCAGCTGGAAAATCCAAAGGCAAACACTCAGTGCCCTCAGCCGTTAATGCCTCTCCCGCTGCCTAGCACTCTTCCTCTCCGATGTATTCATACGCATTGCAAACATTCCCAGCCACCCTTCATATTGCCTGCAAGCTTTCTGCTCTCATGCTTGCTCATCTGGAGCCCTGAGCACAGTAATAAAGATGTTATTTAGACTCCCATTGATGAGAATGGCTAAACCTGGTTTTGTGGTTGGGAACTGACCGATAACTGCTGAGGTCTTGCGGAGTCTGATTCCTCAAGACCACGCTGCAATGCATCGCCTGAATTACTGCAAATGGCAACTTTTCTTCATTACCACTGACTCTGAATTCTAATGGCCGGCGTAACAGCCATGTCTCTGTTCATAGTTCACTTAAACAAAGTGCTCAGAGGCCGACCTAACCCTATTCCTAGTCAGGAATTTTCCTGAAGTGAACTATAGCTACAAAGACCTCCAGTGTGCTATACAGAAGTGGTGTTGTATTTGTGCTTTGAGACTTTGAATTTCCTCAACTAGTTATGCTTCTGTAATACTTCTGTCTTCAAATTTGTTACAATAAAAAGCAATCTATCCCCAAATATGCATATTTATATTCATAGAATTGTTTATTTATTCTCCAGTAAACTGAAGTGGATGATGGCAATAATTATGTTACTGTTCCCAATCTCCCATTCATCAAATCAGTTTTTGAATTCTCAGAAGTTGTTTTCAGCTCAGCCTTACTTTATGCTTCCTACTGAATCATTTCAATTGAAAAAGGACTTTCTGACCCATTCTCAGTTCCTGTTTGAAGGCCTGGATAGCGACAGCAGTATGTTAGCAAGTTGTCAACCTGCCCAGATGGTGAATATCCAAGAATGCTGAAAGTGCTTCAGAATAAACAAGCTGATCTGCTAAGAATACATAGTCTTTTATTAAAAACCATTTATGTGCAAAAGGACTGGAAGTAACAAATATCATCTCTATTTCTATAAAAAGTTCATGGGATAATCAGCAGTTTCAGACAAGTAAGATCCGCATTTATAGCTGGTTGAATATCTGAAACGTTAATTGAAAATGGAAGTGCAAAAATTCAGGAGAAAGTAGGTAACTAAACAAGCAGGACAGGCTGACTAGGGAAGCTCAGGGTCCAGATATGCAAAATACTATATTTAGGAAAGAAGTGCTTGTAAGGTTTAAAATTAGCAGGAAAGAAAGGCAAGTTGACACTGTTGTGACAACTCAGCAAAACCATGATCTCAATACACAGCTACAGGAAAAGGCAAATAATGTTACAACATGTGGGGGGCAGCAGGGAGAATACACCACTACAGATTATGGCAAATCAAAGGTCTTGCCTAATTTGAGATACTGTGTGCAGTACTGATGTCACCATCTGAAAAAACACACTGCAGCCTGCTTAAAGACTCAGAGAAACGTGTTAAAACACATTGAAGGTGTTGAACCAGATGATACTTCAGCTAACAGCAAGCCATAACCCTAAATATTTTCTCCTCCAAATTAAACTGTGGCATTCATGCAATCGGCAGTTGTTGAGAACATGAATATGGCATTCAGAAAACAGTCAAACATGGAAAAGTTACATAAGAATAGTATTTCTTCTAGTACTTAAAATAATTTCTAATTATTAAAGAAGAGAAGATTCTTTGCGCTTCTGTTGGAAGCACGTGGCTGTAGCCATTTTAGACAAGAGGCCAGGCAAGCAGCGCAATAATGAATGTGCTCCAGTGCGGCATTTCCTTGAGACACACTGCTCAGAACTTAGCTTAACTTCATTGTCAAGATTCACAAAATAAAATATATAAGATGTACATATGAATTAGCTGTTCAGAAGCATTTAGTATTATGAGAATATGCACACTGAAAAAACCCAGAAGATATCAGCAATATATTGTTGCAGGGTGCTAACAATTTGGAAATGTTGGCAAATTATTTACAAGTGCTTGCAACTGTAATTGCACAGTTATGACTGGCTTCAGCTATGTACGTCCTGACAGACACAGACTCCCCTGGGAAGAACAGAACTCAGCTTTTTATAAACTTATTATTAAGAGCTGAATATTAGAGCTGTAGAAATATTTGTTGCAAAGTACCTTGTGATTAACCAGGTAATGACATTGTCCATTGAGGGAGTAATTTCTAAAATACAAGAACAGATCATAATTTCCCAAACCCAAAGAAACAAAGAAATAAACAACCCCAAATTTCACTATTTCCAAATAACTGTGAACTTCGAAAAACCTCTCCTGCTCCTTTTTGTCCTCCATGTGGTATAACAGAATGATACTCCCCATCCAGGAAAAACTCCAGTAAATATGTTGCTCCAGGGTGCAAAATAAAGGAAGAAAAAGAATAAAGCTGGAACAGAAACAATAGTTTAGGGTCAGGAAATCTGTTTGGTTTTGGAAAGTTTAATTGCACCTGTGCATGTCTAAATTTTCTGAGATATAGAACACTACTGAAAAGAGAACATCCTTTTAATGTTTACATTTGAAGGCATTAGCTACTGGGATTATAAACTGCAAACACCAGTAAAAATCCACTGCTTTTAAATAGTCCATATGCACTGGCATTAGTCCAGTCTTAAACCCTGTCTCTAACTTGTCCTTAGCATTATTTAACTTCTTAAAACTAAACTCACTTCCAGGCTGAGCCTAAGAAAAAAATATCTGGTACAGCAGACACTAGGAAAGGTCTGCCCTTCTCAACAGGGCTCTGGAGTCCATCAAACTGCAAGAGCACTATGATAATCATATTGCATTAGCTTAAACCAAATAGGAAATGAATGTTTGTTTCACAATTAGAACTCATTTCAGAATTTCTGTAAAGTTATTTTGAAAGCAGTAACAGTATCAATGGATCGAAGAATAAAGAAAAAAAGGAAGCTAATTACAACTGCTTATCAGAAATTCCTACTAGTGGGGTGGTTGTCTGAAAGTATGCACAAATGGAAGTAGGTAAAATTGCAAAACAATCAGTTAATTCAAAGGCATGAACCATAAAGCATACCTGGCAAGGCTATTACAAATAAACTCTGCTAAAGTGATATAACTGCATACAACCAGAGCTCTCTTAAAGCAGTAAATAGCGAAGTTCTGTTTCCCTGTTTGACAGTACCTTTTAGACCTCGTGTCTGCACAAGAGCAGACAGCCCAGAAGCTGCCCTTGGAGGAAGGGAACAAGCTCTGTGTGTGTCTCAACACCGACAACTTCCCTCAAGTACAGCCACAGACCAGACGCACTCCTTCCAGGGACAAGGACAACTCAGCAGGGCCTTGAGGATGCCAGCTCTTGCATTTCAGAACATTCCCAGTTTTGTTGGTATTTCAGAGGGAGCAATCAGCTTGCATGTGTTGTCAAACCCAAGTTCACTTAGTGTCCACTTACAAGGGAGCCAGGAACAGATTGCAGAGATCAGCACACTCTGCAAAAGCTTGGTCAGCCCATTCCTGAGGGGCTGCCACACTGGCACTGTTAGCAGGATCGGAGCTAGCTGAGGTTACAGGGACATAAAAATAACCATTTGGAGTTAGACCAGGTTACGTGTGCTACGGCATCCTGCCTGCTTGGCCAGAAGCAGCGATTATTAAAAAGAAGGGAAATACTGCACAATGATTTCACAGGATACCTTCTCAGCCTCCAGCAAGGCGGGAGAAGAAACCATTCTTCCTGCCTTAAGGAAGTATTCCTGTGGACAGAAAAATGCCTAGAATATCTACATTCTGCATGCATGGCAGCAGCAGAGTTTTTTTCTGTAATGAGGAATGCTGTTCTGCATTGCGACTCCTGGAGTAATGAAGGACTTCACTTAAAAAAAAACTGAAACCAAGAAAAAGACCCCACAACATCCTTCCCTCTTAATTGGAGAGATACGGATTGCATAGGAGCACTGTTCAGTGGATCAGGAACTGGTTGGAAAGTCGCATCCAGAGGGTGGTGGTCAATGGTTCAAATTCCCAATGGAGATCAGTGACAGGCGGTGTCCCTCTTGGGTCTGTGTTGGGACAAATGCAGTTTAACATCTTCACCAGTGACAGTGGGATTGAGGGCACTCTAGGCAGATTTGCAGACAACACCAAGCTGAGCAGTGCAGTTGACACACCTGAGGAATGGGATGCCATCCAAAGGGACCTGGACAAACTGGAGATGTTGGCCTGTGTGAACCTCATGAGGTTCAACGAGGCTGAGTGCAATGTCCTACACCTGGGTCAGGGCAACCCCTGGTATCAGTACAGGCTAGGAGATGAAGGGATTGAGAGCAGCCCTGGGGAGAAGGATGTGGGGTGCCGGTTGAGGAAAAGCTGGATATGAACCAAAAATATGCACTTACAGCCCAGAATGCCAACCATATGCTGGGCTGCATCAAAAGAAGTGTGGCCAGCAGGTCAACAGAGGTGATTCTTTCCCTGTGTTCCACTCTGGTGAGATTCCACCTGGAGTCCAGCACCCAGCTCTGGAGCCCTCAGCACAGGAAAGACATGGACCTGTTGGAGGGGGTCTAGAGGAGGGCCACAAAAATTATCAGAAGGATGGAACACCCCCCCTGTGAAGAAAGGCTTCAGCATGAAGAAAAGAAGGCTCCAGCAAGACTTGTTGCAGCCTTTCAATAATTAAAGGCGGCCTACAAGAATGATGGGGCAAACATTTTATCAGGGCCTGTTGTAGTAGGACAAGGGGTAATGTTAAACTAAGTAGATTTAGACTAGATATTAGGAAGAAATTTTTTAGTATGAGGGTGGTGAAGCATTGGCACGGGTTGTCCAGAGAGGTGGTAGATGCCCCATCCCTAGAAACATTCAAGGTCAAGTTGGACACTGTTCTGAGCAACCTGATCCAGTTGAACATGCCCCTGCTCATTGCAGGGGGAATGGACTGGATGGCCTTTAAAGGTTGCTTCCAACCCTACCTGTTTTATATCTGTGACTCTGACAAATGGAAAGAGTTTAAAAACTTGTGTTGCAAGGTTTTTCTCCCATAACTAAAAGAATTGTTGCATTTCAGATCATTCCGCTTTGAACATACTGGTGTAAGCAAATTGAGAGGGGCAGATACAGCACTAGCATGTCAGAACAAGACACGACAACCACAGGCTGAATGATGTTTGTTTTATATATATCACGTGTTTATATAAATACAGAACAGAAATATATTTTATAGAAATAATATTTCACTCATATAGGTATGTATGATACAGTCCCAGTGCACTAATACTGGTCCATCACCTCTGACAAGGTTATGTGCACTGGAGGTAATTTTTGTTCTGGGGAAAATAGAAGTCAAGGAAGAATAATATCCATCAAGTAAGGCATGTAAACGAATCCTTAATAATTCATAGGAGCTGCAAGAAAGGAAGTTTCCTCCTTCCTGCCCTGCAGAGCAGCCCCAGGCAGATAGCTTACAGAATAGGAATCATACTGTGTAAATGCCAAGAAATGCAGCCGATTGAAATAGTTTCCTCCCTTCCATGAAGATAAACCACACATTGTCGTTCCTGCTGCTGAAAAAAAACAGGTGACAGTGAAAAAATATAATTGAACAATTTTTCTTAACAGCCACAGATGCCTTTATAGGACAGAACAAAAAAAAGCAACAATGATCAGTGGCAACTGTGAGCAATTTCCAGTTTCCTCCACTCCTCCTTGGGAGCTCTAACACTCAATGGCACTCAAAAAGAAATCTCTTGAAAATCATTATGAACTTTACAGTTACATATTTTTATTTTATTTCTCTTTCTATTCTTTCCACAGTGCTGACTGCTCTGAAGAAGGAAGAAAATAATTGCACTCATCCACTACTAATTCTCTGAGTAATTCAGAAAGAGCATGTATCTAATGATTACTTTCTTTCTTTTCAAGCATGTTCCAGAATGATAACTGATAGCTGCTGACTACTCCTGTTTTCTCTAGTTATAGTTCAAAGAATATCTGCCCTTCCCTCTTCCTAGACCTTTGGCTTTGGTTGCTGCATTGGACGAGTTTATATAGTAATCTGCAATGTGGAAATGCTGATTCGCACTAAACAACAGGACGTGGTTTTAGGCAATCTCCAAGAACTCCTCCAAAGAAGAGGTGGAAAAAAACAAGTAAAGTTATCAAGATTGCCAAATATTTTTTTTTTGAAAGATCCAGAAATTAGGATGGATTTGGGAAATAATTTTAAATGAAAAGATGTTGGGAACTAAAAATTTTGAAACATTAAATTTAAATATTTCCAAAATAAACCATTTTATGGAGATGCTTACCAGGAGAAGCACCTACCCAGGGCAATGCATACATAAATGCTAGCATAATCGTTTGTTCTCTTCTATACATCAAATGCCATCAATGTTTGCTGTTTTCTTCTGTATTCCTTGTTCATTTTCTCTTACTTCCTTTTTTTCACTGTACATTTCTGCATGCACTGGATGATCTTACTCTTTATGAGTAAAGAGTTATTCAAAGGGAACAGAGCTGTAGTTAGTTTTATAGCTAATCTCATAATGTTCTGCATTCCTAGCAATAGTACTGACACATCAGATCACCAAGTACAGTAAGGAAAAGGGAACACGCCAAGGTTGCAAGCTTTTCACTTCTTAAAAGGCCCCAATAAACAACTGAGAAAGGAATTAAGAGAGTTAACATGTTATTGTGACTCCACATTACTCTAGTATAAAAATAAACAAATAATTTATATACACTCTCCTGGAAAATTTTTACTTATAATGAGGACTCAGCTATCTTCAGCCAATGAAATGAAAGAATATGCCTGAAAAAACACCACCCACACTTGACAGAAAGTGGTTATTTCCAAATATAGACTTTCACATTGGTGAAATATGTGTATTCACCTGAGATACACCTCACATAGGGGTACACACGGTGTGCAAATACACATTTACTGATAGAAACTCTGCCCATTGATATTAACTCATAAAGTGGCAAATACATTTATGATGAACAAAACCAGTACTACCATTAATTTTCTTGCCTACCAGTGAGCTACTGAAGTTCACTCTATTGGTTTGCTTAGATGTTTGTGTTCTTGAGTGGACACAAAATGACAGAGAAATAAAGAGAAAGAATCTGATAGCCATTTTATTAAGAGATTAAGATAAAAGATTTATACTTTTTTTTTTGTCCAAGATGTATCTGATTAACAGCTTTTCACATATGCTTAAGGGGAACAAAAAACCAAGACACAATATTTTTAACTTAAGGATAACCATGTTTATTTGCATAAATTTTTCAGAGGTCTATGTGAAATATGGGAAAGAAAACACTAAGCTTACAGAGCTCAGTGTGCATGGAAAATTATTTTTAATTTATCCTCCCATGAATACTAGCTAAAGAGACTTGATTGCTTAGAAAGCAGTGTAGTTAAGCCATCTGAGGATAGAGGCAATGCTGCATGACCTTTATGTGACCAAAAGCAGCTCAGGAGCGCACGTTTGATACTGGATTGAAAGCACACCAACAAGTATAGATACAGAATTTGAATGTTGTTCTACTTATCCACTATTTTTCAATTCTTCACAAGTAAAAAAAAATAATCTTTCATTCTAAAACCACAGAAAATGTTTTGTTACATATACTACTAAATGCTATCTAAATGTACTTGTCTCAATACTTTCAGTCTCCTGAACAGTAACTACTAATAGCACAAACTAAAAAAGGCAGTTAAAAAGAGCCACAGGCTCTCTCCATTACATTGATCGTAATTGCAGGATTCCCTATTATTACAATGTGCTAGCCTATGTCCTGCTATTATAGTCCTATTCAGTACAACCACCAACTCTGAGGGAAGAAAACTAATACTCTGAACACACTCTTTGATGCAAGATTAAACTTTTTTACAACAGTTTTGTATATACATGTGGAAGCAATTTGTGGTGATGGCAAAACTAAGTATCATTCACTGTCCCACCTTGACATGGAAGCTGAAAAATATGAGTCTCTTCCAGCACATAATAAAGACATAAAAACCATGAAGACATGCACTGGAATTTTGATGGAGCAGTGGCAGCTCAAATGAACAACAACTTCACTGGGCTGTGAGACTACAAGGGCTCATTCATTTTAACCTTTTTTTTTTACTGTGAGGGTGCTTGAACACCATAGGATGTTGCACAGGGAGGTGGTCCAGTCTCTACCCTTGGAGACATTCAAAACCTCAAGAGATACAGTCCTGAACTCTAGCTGACCCTGCTTTGAGCAGGGGGGGTTGGACTAGACAGCCTTCCAAGGCACCAGATGTGCATGTCAACCTCAGCTATTCTATGATTCCCAAACCATTCTGGGTTGACGAGAAGTTTGAATGAATGACTGGGACAATGAAACTGCTTGGTGCTGCAATAATGATCTGTTTTATGGCATTCAGGTGCAGAGGTAAATGGTTATTACAATGCACTTGGATCCATTTCAGAAGCTGATAAAGTAATTCTTATCTATTTTTTTTCTTCAACTCCTTCAGAAGAAAAGGAACAAATGCAAGTTTATTATTTATTGTGCTATTCCTTTGAGCTAGGGTATATTAGTTTTAATGAATTTCTTGCTACACAACTTAAATCCCAAATTAAGCTCTTAAAAGTGGTTTTCCAGAATTAGCATTTCTACTGAATAAAAGCCATCAATATGAATTGCTGATTTGATTTAAATCTTCCACTATAATATTTTTATAGCTTAAGCAGTATATAGCTGTGCTGGCACAGCTACGTTAAGATCCAACTGGGGTAAGTGTCACCAGGGTGTTCCACGTGCAGTACCCAGGATTCCAGCCCTGCCGTCTTCTCTGCCAGTGCCCTGGAGAGCCCTTAGTGCTGCCCTTAGGTGACGCAGGAAAGGCTGATTCAGTTCAGGGGCTCCTGGGGTTTATATTAGTTAGTTCTCACCAAACCTCCAAGAGGCAGTGGTGTTTTGAAAAGCTTATTAGGATATCTCAGTGATGGATAAAAGAAACTATGCAATAGTGGATACGGTTTTTATAATCTCATAGAAAACTCCCACGGTTCTCCACGAAACTCACTTAACTGATTTGTCATTTGTGCCTACCAGAGTTTCTGAAAAGCCACTCAGGAATCAAAGACAGCATTCGCAGGCAGGGAGATGGAAACTGAACACCAAAGGGTCCCTCACCAGGCACGCAGATATAGACCAGTGACTCATTGCAGAACTTTACTAAGTACCTGTCAGGTCTGTATCTCAGCCTGCGATGAAGCAGTGGCTTGTTCTTGGCATTTACAATGACAAAAACTGTCATCTTAAATTCTGGATGAAGATGGGAATATTGCTTCTCTTAAAAGAGTAACCCAAGGAAACTCTCTGTGTGGACACTGGTGGCTACACAGGAGAATGTGGCTCCTTCTCTGCACTTACGATAGTATGGAAACATGATAAATGCCACTCTAGCTGGTGCTGCAGTTTAATTTTCAATGGTCAAATTGCCCAAGTTCACTAAAGCTTTTTGTTACAGACTTCACACTTAGGGAAGATGCTGGCAAAGGTCCTTATTGCTCTACTGTTGGTTGCAAGTTGGCAATGTGCTGGAGAAGGAACAGCCTGTTCTGAGCACAGTATTACACAGACGAGGCTTAATCTATACTTGAAAGGGCTGCATTAAGCATTGACTTGTAACATTTTTGTACCTCTTAATTTTCCAACCTAGGGCAGCATGACTGCAAATTACATTTGCCTACTGGTCAGTTTTGGCAGCTGCGATCACCCTGTAATTTTGGAAGTGCTTGCCTTGGAGCTGTATTTCACATGCAGAGCTTGGGAGCTCTTGAGCTGTGACAAGCCTGGCAGTTTGACTGGGAGCAAACAGAACACTGTATGTATCTTCTTGTAAACAAACACTGCCCTTAGAGGTTCCCTTTCAAAACCAGACATGGGGGGGAGTGCAGGGAGTTGTTGCAGAGTGTCTGAAACTCTCCACAGCATATTTGGCATTGTGGCACTTAAATGTTTTACTTTGGGTCTCACAGTGGCTGTATTATAGAATAAAAATATAATTGCATGTTTTAACAAAGGTAATAAACAAATTGCCAGAAATGGTAAGAGCTTGCTAAATTTTGTTCTCTATCTGCATTATGGATTAAGTGTTTGGGCTCTATTTTTTTCCACTGAAGACTGGAGTTAGCCAGCAGCTTTTGCTGTTGCTGGCTACAGAGGTAACTCAGTGACTGCAGGGACAGGCCGTTTTGTGGTTGTGTAGGCTCTGCAAGCCTGCTTCATGCCCGCTGGCCAGGGGACATGCCAGGTTTTCCTCCCAGAGAATTTGTGGGACTGGCGCCCAGCGTGGCTGCTGAGGGGCAGAATTTCCACTGTTGTCTTTCACCAAAACTTCTCTGGCAAGGACAACGCGAACTTCTTGATGGCAATTCATGAAGCAGTGACCTGAAAAAGCTGCCTTGGAGTACAGAGAAGCGTAAGTTTGTTGAGGAAGCAGTGGCTGCCAGGTGTATTTGCACCTCCCTCTCTCTATTAAACCAAATGCTGAGGGATGGGGAAGCACACTGGGCAAAAGTAACTTCCTAATTAAGAGTATCTGTCTGGGAAATTTTGCTGGGTTGACTCTCCTCTTTGTTGGACACACAGCTGCCATCACATCTCCACAGAGGAAAGACTTAGTAAAGCTTTCAATACAGGCTTTGTAGAAGACTATGCTGATAGAAGTTGTAATGAAAGTAATTTCTGTCTAGTCTTGGTTTATAGCAAGAGCAGTTCAGATAATGCAAATCTTCAGAAAGCATCCCAATCTCAACACAAACTTTTTAACTGATTTATTCTCTCTTTTAAAATAATTGATATAGCACATGGTTTTTAGTAAAGAATAATTTGTGAAATAATTCTGATCACATTAATCAAATGCTAGGAGCAAGATAATGAAATACTTACAGACTCTGCTGGGTTACCATGGACTATAAAATGTGCTAAATCAGGGTTAAAGAAAGCCTGAAATAGCTTTTATGAGGTAGCTTGAGGGGAAGTTTTAAATAGTTTGTGTGAAATAGCTTGTGTTTACTCTTTTATTCTGAAGCTATAGACTATATTTGCTGTTGTTAAAAATAAACACTGATTAATTTCTGTAGTTAAAAAATTAGTGTGAACATAAATATCTTCTTTGAATAGAAATTCCTCCGTGTTTTAATTATTGATAACAGCTCAGCTTGCTCATAGGGGAAGAATTTTAGCATTTGAAATTTACTCTGCTTCTTTTTCTGTGTACTTTTTGATGGGTAAGGAAAAGGAGCCACTGCATTTCTTTCACACTAGCTCGCTTTTCCAGTTCCCCCACCGAAAGACACCGGCAGCATCGGGTTTTTTTTAAGAGAAACACACCACGAGGAGGCGTTTTGAAGATTTTTGTGCCCTGCTAACAATCTGTAAGGCTTTTCACATATTTAAACTGGTGCGGAGATGGGCCCAGCGGGACGTGAGTCTGACACACGGAATAAGGAGAAACTGTAATAGTAGCCAAGAAGGCCAATGGCATCCTGGCCTGTATCTGAAACGGCGTGACCAGCAGGTCCAAGGAGGTTATTCTCCCTCTGTACTCGGCACTGGTGAGACCGCACCTCGAATCCTGTGTTCAGTTCTGGGCCCCTCACCACAAGAGGGATGTTGAGGCTCTGGAGCGAGTCCAGAGAAGAGCAACAAAGCTGGTGAAGGGGCTGGAGAACAGGCCTTATGAGGAGCGACTGAGAGAGCTGGGGGTGTGCAGCCTGGAGAAGAGGAGGCTGAGGGGAGACCTCATTGCTCTCTACAACTACCTGAAAGGAGGTTGTAGAGAGGAGGGAGCTGGGCTCTTCTCCCAGGTGACAGGGGACACACGAGAGGGAATGGCCTCAAGCTCTGCCAGGGGAGATTTAGGCTTGAGATTAGGAAAGAAATTTCACAGAAGGGGTCATTGGGCACTGGAACAGGCTGCCCAGGGAGGGGGTTGATTCACCTTCCCTGGAGGTGTTTAAGGCACGGGTGGACGAGGTGCTGAGGGGCATGGGTTAGTGTGTGATAGGAATGGTTGGACTCGATGACCCGGTGGGTCTCTTCCAACCTGGTGATTCTGTGAAAAGCTCAATTATCCCGGAGCAGGCCCCACTCGGTGTCGGGGACAGTACAAGCCACACCGCTTTCTTTCAGGTGCTCAGACGCCGCCGCGACGCCCCTAAAAATAACTTCCCGTCCCCGTTTTCCCGTTTCCCGAGAGCGGGCTCAGAGCTCCCCCTCCCGAGGCGCCCTCGGCCCGCTCCGCGCGGCGGCGGGAGGTCCCCGGCGGGGCCGCGACCCGGGGCGCGGGGCGGGGGGGGCGGTGGCACCGCATGCGCGGCAGGGCAGGTGCTCGCCGGCTCGGGAGCGGCCGGTAGCATCGCGGAGCCCTCATGGTGCAGTGCCAGGGTGGCGAGGCCGCCGCCGTCCCGGCCGTGGAGGAGCCGGAGGCGCCGCTGCGGCTAGAGGACGGTGCGGGAGCGGGGCAGCCGCCGGGCGCCGACGAGCCCCGCGCTCGGGGCTGCCGCTCGGGCTGCTGCGGGGCGCCCGGTGAGGAGCGGTCGGGGTGACAGCGCCGGCGGGGCGGGGCGAGCGGGGCGGCATTGGGGGAGCCTGTGCCGAACCACGCTGCCTGCGGGGCGAGAGGGACCCGGGAGCCCCCCGGGGCTTCGAGGCGAGAACCCCTCCGGGAGGCACCGGGGCTGCGGGGCGAGAGGGACCCGGGAGCCCCCCGGGAGGCACCGGGGCTGCGGGGCGAGAGGGACCCGGGAGCCCCCCGGGGCTGCGAGGCGAGAGCCCCTCCGGGAGGCACCGGGGCTGCGAGGCGAGAGCCCCTCCGGGAGGCACCGGGGCTGCGAGGCGAGAGCCCCTCCGGGAGGCACCGGGGCTGCGAGGCGAGAGCCCCTCCGGGAGGCACCGGGGCTGCGAGGCGAGAGCCCCTCCGGGAGGCACCGGGGCTGCGAGGCGAGAGCCCTTCCGGGAGGCACCGGGGCTGCGGGGCGAGAGGGACCCGGGAGGCACCGGGGCTGCGGGGCGAGAGGGACCCGGGAGGCACCGGGGCTGCGGGGCGAGAGGGACCCGGGAGGCACCGGGGCTGCGGGGCGAGAGGGACCCGGGAGGCACCGGGGCTGCGGGGCGAGTTCCCTCGAGCAGCGGGAGCCCCGGAGCGGTGCCCGGGCGGTCGTGCCGCCTCCTGCCAGCGCGTCCGGCCTCGCCCTCCTCCCGCCCCCGCGTTACCGGAGCAGCCGGTCCCCGGCTCGCTCGCTGCTGCCCGCGGCCGGGAGGGCTGAGGCTCCGGTTTCCCTCGGGTAGATCCAGGTGCCCTCCAGCACCGTGAACTTGGGCGCTGCGAGCGTGCCGGGAAGGGGCGCGAGTGCCGCCCGACAGTCCCTGTCCCGGCAGCTGTGACTCCCCGGGTGGTTCTCGTCTCCTTCAGCGTGAGCGTGCTCCTTTTTTTTTTTTTAATCTGTTCTCTTTTTGCTCATTTTGAAACCTTAAAGCCACAAACTTACTGCAAAACTCTCGATAGTTTTCTGTCAGTTTAATGTGGCTTCTTTTTAAAGCATAAATGCCACCTTAAAATAACTTTTGAAGTTGTTACCTGAAGAACCTTAGCATGTGTAACTGCCCTGAAAATTTTCTAATTAAATGTGGACTATAATTGATTTCCCAGCAGAAAGTGGATAAAACGGCAGTCTTTGTTAGCAAGTGAGCTGTGGAGAAGCCAAAAGATTTAGCAGGCTTCGCTGGTGAAATTCACATTAGTATCACTTCAGAGGCAAAGCTTTGGGGAAAAATACAGTACTTCGAAACTTATTCACAAAAAAAAAAAAAAAGTAGTCTGCCTAGCAAAATGTTAATTGAGTCAATGGCTGAACTTTATGAATCATGCCTAGACCTTGTCTGCATGATGATGGTTAGTTCACACACAGGCTGTAGCGCTTCAGGCACTTTCCTGAAGTCTGTGAGAGAACAGTTCCGCTTCTTATGGTGAGAAGAGCTGGTCACCCTCTTCTAACATTCCTGAAAGTCTTGGGGAATCATCTTTTCACCAACCACCTTCCCTATAGCCAGTACTCTCCTCCCTCTGCTACTCTTCTCAAGATGCATGGCTATGAGAAGTGTCATTTTCTTCACTGTACGCATTTTGCAAGTATCAAACATGCAAGAAGGCATGGCTTTGATATGGAGATATGGATTTGATGGGTGTACAGTTCAGTGGATAAGGCGTTGTTTGGATGGTCATATTCAGAGAGTAGTGGTCAATGGCTCGATGTGGCTGGAGATTCGTGACAAGGGGTGTCCTTCAGGGGTCCATACTGGGGCCAATGCTGTTTAATGTTTTCATTGATGATACACACAGTGGGATCAAGTGCACTCTCAGTAAGTTTGCAGATGACACCAAGCTGAGTGGTGTAATTGTCACACCAGAAGGACAGGAGTTCATCCAGAGGGACCTGGACAAGCTGGAGAAGTGGGCCTGTGTGAACCTCATGAGGTTCAACAAGGCCAAGTGCAAGGTCCTACACCTGGGTTGGGGCAATCCACGGTTTCAGTACAGGCTGGGGGACGATGCGATTGCGGAGAAGGACTTGGGGTCCTGATTCATGAGAAGACTGACATGAGCCAGCAATGTGTGCTTGCAGCCCGGAAGGTAACTGTATCCTGGGCCACTTCAAAAGAAGTGTGGCCAGCAGGTTGACGGAGGTGATTCTTTCCCTGTGCTGTGCTCTGCTCTAGTGAGATTTCACCTGGGGTCTTGCACCCAGCTCTGGAGCCCTCAGCCCAGGAAAGACATGGACCTGTTGGAGTGGGTTCAGAGGAGGGCCATGAAGATGATTAGAGGGTTGGAGCACCTCTACTCTGAGGACAGGCTGAGAGAGTTGGGGTTGGTCGGTCTGGAAAAGAGAAGGCTCAGAGGAGGCCTTATAGCAGCACCTGAAGGGAGCATACGAGAAAGCTGGGGAGGAACTTTTTCCAAGGGCATATAGTGGTAGAATGAGGAGGGAATGGCTTGAGATTGGAAGGGAGAAGGTTTAGATTAGACATTAGGAAGAATTTCTTCACTGTGAGAGTGCTGAGGGCCTGGCACAGGTTGCCCAGGGAAGCTGTGGCTGCCCCATCCCTGGAGGTGTTCAGGGCCAGGTTGGATGGGGCCTTGGGCAGCCTGAGCTAGTGGGAGATGTTGCTGCCCATGGCAGGGGAGTTGGAGCTGAATTATCCTTAAGGTCCTTTCCAACTCAAACCATTCTATGATTCTATGACTGAAATGAAAATAAGAACAATTTACACAGAAAATGGTGTGCATTAAGAGGAATTAAAACAGGACTTAAAACAGCAGTGAAAGATTGTTTGAAAACAATCCCAGATCTGAAGCCACTTAGAAAAGAGGACTTGGGTACTACTCTTTTTTTCTTTTTTTTCAGGCTCCTACACTTTTCCTAAAAAGCATGAGTGCTTGAGTATTTTGATGGCATTGGGCTAGTGCTTGGAGGGTTAATATTTTGTAGGGTGGGAATGCTGTCTTAACCTAATTCTACAGAGAAAATATTTCAAAATAAGTACTCTTCAGACCCACAGTTCTTGGTTTTGGTGGAAGAACTTGCACCATTTTATTTTTAAAAGGAAATAAAACACTTTCTCATTGCAATAAGTATATGCTTTGGCAATATGAGATGTTGATAGTTTAAATTCTAGTATTACAAGGCTCTTTGTGATAGGCTTGATATATTGGGTGGCTTACAAAAATGAGTTCCTTCTGCTTTTTCTTTGTTCCTTCAAATCCAAAGCTTAGTTCTGGTTATAAGATCCTTTCAGCCTGCTTTACTTTAATTTGATTGCTTTTCCATTTCAACACTTCCATTATTTGGATTGGCTTTGTTCTGTCGTAATCAGACAAGCTATCATGCCTGAAAAAAATTAATAGTTCTGTTTGTGCTGTGTTCATCCATAAGCCAGGCTGGGTTTGGATTTCCCATGTCAGTTACAGACCAGTCTGATTCCTTTTGCTTTAATATCAAGAGATGTTGTTGATTTTGTAGTTCTGATGCGTGACTGTGTGGATTAGGACATTATGTAGTTCATTAAGGTTTTTCAGATCTGCTCTATTTCATAGTTGGTAGATGTCTCAATCTAGTGTGTGTTTTGTGGTAGTTTTTATAGTCACTTTTTTGTAAGAGTCTGTTGTTAAATTGATATATTTCTAGTGGAAACTGTAGTTCATTTTCAGCTGTAGTGTGGCTGCATTTCTTGGAAAGCAGGCCTTCTACCTACTTTAAATTCCGTTTGCAGTTGTGATTCCTGGGTTTCTAGAGCTGTTAAAGCCAGACCCAGTGCTTTACTCACTGTATCAGCCTACAGGCTTAGTTCTTGGGTAGTAAGAAGCAGTTTCTCAGCCTTGAGTGCCGATCTCAAGGAGGATCGAAACAGTTTGTGACAAGTTTTGTTGGTTTTAAAGAAACCCACACACCCAAACCAAAACAAAATAACTCCCTCAAAACCATATCTAGTTGCTAAGCAACTCACAGCTGTGCCCTGCTTATTATATTTTAGAGGATCCGTAAGGCTTGCAGGCTCCCACACTAATGTGAGATAAGGCACCCTTTTATCAAAACATTGCCTGAGGGACATGGAGTTATCACTCTTATCTTTAGAGGGTGTTGTGGAAGAAAAGGTAGCGCCTAATGTTTTATGCAGACAGAAAGGAGATAGAGAGGGATTCTTTTTTCCATGGTGCTCACCTCTAGGTTCAGTGGAAAGACTGTTCCTCTTGTGCAGCAGAGCAATAAGAAAAAAAGGTTTCTTTGGAGGTGATGTTGAGGTCAGCAGCAGTTCAACCTCTCTGTTTTCCTTCTTTCTGTTTTTTATTTTTTAATAGTTGAGGGTGGAGATGATGAATGAAGTGAGGAAGAGCAAGTCTGTGAAGACAGCTGGAGGCAATGGGAAAGCTTGAATAGAAACCATTAGACTTGGGAAACTACTTCAGGAAGGTAGAGTCTGATAAATAAGCATAAACTAAGATGAAACAGAAGTCTTCATGGAACTATGATAGATATCAGTACTTTAAGCAAGCTATGTTTTAAAGTCAGTCACTTAAATTTCTTCTGCTTAAAAATGTATGTTTGATGTTTATTTGAAGAAAATACTTTGATTCTTACAGCAAGATAAAAATATTTTATAAAACTTTTCTAGGCCTAGGTTAAACTTAGGATGATTTAGCTGCAAAATAAACATGAGGTATAACAAAAGTGAGTTTCTGTACACAATTTTTATGTGCATGTGTGTTTTTGAGAAACGAAATTAAATTATTGCTTAGGAGCCTGAATTAACTTATTCGGTAATAAGATGGTTCCCAAGTAATAAGTTTCAGTTTTTCAGAATGTGACCATGGACCATTTATTTATTGGTCCTTGAGTGTTGGTCAGAATCATAAAATGCCCTGAAGTGAATTGCCCAAACAAGTCTGATGCCTCTAAAAAGTAAAACCTACTAACATCTGTGGGACTGTGAGAAGTTTCGTAATCTAAGGTGTTAGAGTTCATATACTACCTCCTGTTTTAAGAAAAAAAAGGAGAGCCATAATGGTCAATGAAATTTACTTTCAAGGTAGGTCTGGTAAATACGGATAGTATTTGCATTTGGTTTTTTTCTTTCCCTGGTCTCTGCCACAAGAAGTGCTACAAATGTATGGAGCACTGCAGTATTTATTGCTGCCTGACTTGAGAAATCTTCTAATAGATGGTTATTAACTGGAGTTTATCTGTTGCAGGAACAAGGAAGAAAACTGCATGTCCAGGACTTGGTCTGTTTTATACTGTACTGTCTGCCTTCCTTTTCTCAGTGGCCTCTTTATTTCTTAAAAAAATAGAAGATGTACATTCAGTTGAAGTGAGTGCATTTCGATGTGTTTTCCAAATGGCATTCGTTCTTCCTGGTTTAATATACTACAAGTAAGTAGCAAGTGTTTAAATTTGAAGTTATTTCTTAAAAGTACATCTAGAATTGTCACTCACTTAAATCAGATTGCGGTGTTATTTTAATTCAGACTTCAATTGCATAAGTGCGTAGTTTTAGATTTGTTGATAGTTTCTTAATTCAGAACACTGAAAATTTTTGACTCCCTGAATTGTAGAGGTTTCTACAGGTATTATATCAAATGTGTTGATCTTGCATGAAGTGCTGTTCTTAAAAAGTAGAAGGTAATTTGTAGATACTCTTGGGTTATTTTGCAAGCAAAAAAATTATAGCTAGAAGAACAGGTTTTGGACTCTGAATGTGATTGGGGTGGTGATGGGAATGAATTAGTCTGTAATAAGACCATTAAAGTAGTTTGTTATTTGAGACAAGTTCTTAATTGAGAAGGGTGTGTATAATCTAGAGGGGTGTGTACATTTAAATGTATTTGGATGGTGGTCATGAAATAAGCAAGTCAGTGACATTAATGTGATATTTCTGTTTTTTTCAGAACAGGGTTTTTGGGACCAAAAGGTAAAAGGATTTTTCTTTTCTTCCGAGGACTCCTTGGCTCTAGCGCAATGATTCTTCTCTACTATGCTTTCCAAGTCATGCCACTAGCTGATGCCACCGTTATAACTTTTAGCAGTCCTGTTTTTACATCATTGCTGGCATGGATCTTTCTCAAAGAAAAATACAGTGTTTGGGATTTTGTGTTTACCCTCTTCGCAATCACTGGAGTCATTCTTATCGCCAGACCACCATTTCTGTTTGGGTCACACGTTTCAGGGATCGAAGGAAGTTACACAGATCACCTTAAAGGAACTATAGCAGCAATTACAAGCACAGTCTCTGCAGCTTTGACTTTTGTTATATTAAGGAAGGTGGGAAAATCTGTGCATTATTTTTTGTCAATTTGGTATTATGCAGTCATTGGTTTAATTGGATGTGTTATAGCCTTGTTTGTTATGAATGAATGGCGTTTGCCTTACTGTGGTAAAGATAGGGTTCTTCTAATAATGATAGGCTTGCTAGGGTTAGGGGGTCAGATATTCCTCACAAAAGCATTACAGATAGAGAAAGCTGGGCCTGTAGCCATAATGAAAACAATGGATGTGGTATTTGCTTTTATTTTACAAATTATTTTTCTCAATCATCTACCAACTTGGTGGACTGTGGGTGGTGCCCTTTGTGTGGTAGCTAGTAGTTCTGGAACTGCCATTCGTAAGTGGCGACAAAGCTTGAAAAAGGCTAAACAAAATGAAATCTAACAGTACAGACACTAATTCATTACAGAAACAAGCAATCTTGAAATATATATAAAATATTTATTTTTATTTATTTTAAATCTCATTTGCCAAATCATAGTAGCGAGTTATATTAAGTAAAATGAATTGGTTTTTTGAAAAAAAACAAAATTGAAAGTGTTTTAACAAGTGATTAGGTATATGCTTTCCTTTCTTATATTTAGGCGTGCAGATATGAGAAGTAGGAAGATATTTAAAAGTTGCTTGCTTCTTTTCAAAAGCAGAGAATAGTTTTGGGATTTTCCTCAAACTCCCGATTCGTCACTTCTTAGATCCTTTCTCTATTCTTCTGAGCAGCAGAAATCAGTCTATCGGGCTTATTTAATACTATTCTTTGCTTGATTGCCAGAGGGACTGCAGTACAAAAGAGTTAGAAGGGAATGAAAAGTTATAATCCACGAACATCCAACTTTTATACAACACATAAAAGCTTATGTATTTGGAAGCTATTTTCTCCCCTACAAAACAGATGCCAACTGGAGATTTATTTTTAAATGGAATTCTAAAAGAACAAAGGATGTTTCATCTTTCTAAGTAATATCAGGAGAAAATTAACATGAAAATTATGTCTGCTTTGCTTTCTTTTATTTTTTTTGAATGTTTGCACTTGCTTCACAGACATAATGAAACAACTGTATCCCTTTGTTTTATTGTGACTTTCTCTATAAATGTGTCTTTAGTTGCTGCAGTCTCAGTAATGAGAGACAACGGTTAATAGTATACCACTTGTAAATTAGCCATTTCTTGTGGTATGGAATGCTATGCTGTAGCTGCACTTTTCCTTATTCTATGCAAAAAAAATATATTTTTTAAGGTATTTAATATAGATTATTTTAAATGCTGCTTATGACCCTTATTTTGTACAGAAGTTCTTTAAGAGACTATGTTTAAGTCTTTTTGGCCTTCATACAGTTAGACAAATACTTTACAGTAAATCTTTCCTATGAATTTACAAGAGTGCAGAGTAATTGCAATCCCACAGAAAAGGCAGGTTGGCCAAGGTCATGGCAGAGATTCTACCGAATGGGTTTGAGGAGAGCTTGGTGGGAGCTATGCACACACAACTTATGACATGGAGGCATCCACACTACATCAGGCAGCGTTAGTGGGCAGCTTCAGCCCCGTTTCTCAGGCTGACTTTTTAAAATCTGCACTTAGTCACTTCTCTTACACATCAAGTCACTTACGCAGACTTTATCTTGACAGCGAAAAATGCTAAGAAAAAAAGCTGGTGTTATTGAACTTGGTGTCTGTCAAGTTTGAGGGGTAATATAGCATTAGCATCAGGCAGGGAATTGTTGCAAATGGAGACTTATTTACTTTGGGGTCCTGTCTTGGTAACGCTTAAAGAAAATTTTAGCTTGGAGCATTATTTGGTTCTTTGTATCATGAGGTGGCTTTCAGTTACTTACCCACTCCAGGGTTTTTCTAAAGAAGAATGCTGGGTTGTGTAGACTTAATATTTTTTGGTTTTTTCCTCAAAGTTACTGAAGGTGGCAGAAGGTTTCTTATTTTGATTTACAGATGCCTAGTCACATATTTTTTTTTCACATTGCATCTTGGCAGAGCGGATCTAGGGGACTTGAGTCCCAAAGGACTGGAATGTATATAGTACTTCAGGGTGCGTCTGGATGTTAGGAGCCATCTCTGTGCAAGATTCTGTACATAAACCAGCACCCTGAATCCATATATGTTTATGGACATGAGCAGATTCCACTTGAGCGATAGAATAATTTCCTGTTCATAGTTGCCCATTCTACGCTTCTCCCAAAGGCTGAAGTTCAGCTACTGCTGACAAGGTCAGGAGTAGTATGAAACTGCTTTCACATCTCTTCAAAGCCTGACATAATAACAAAATTCCAGTTTGGCACCCATTTCACTTAATACTTGACATTGTAAGCTGTTTCTTCTGCTCAGCCGTCACTGCCATGGAGCAGCAGCTTTCAGGGGAGATAGACTGCATTTTTTACTGCTTCACCTAACGTCAATTCAAATGCATGCATATTAAACATTTACAAAGCTCTGGTTGATTCCAAAGCAGCTCAGGCTGATGTAAACTTGGGTTGTCAGCTAGTCCTGGTCCCTCCCGTTGGCTCAGTGCTCATGCTTATGTGGTTATGTAGTGAGCTGGTGTGGGGAGCTGATCCAGCTACATAACTTTTTTGTAAGTTTGTTGGAAGGGGCAAAGTCAGAGCAGCCTGGACTTGATGACAGTGTAAAAACATTAGGAAGAGGAATTGGATGATATTTTAAATTACAGTGTATGAATACTGCCTTGTCAGTACAGAATACAAATAATCTGGAAGTTTATATTGAAAAACGTTCAGGTCATATGATTTCAATAAATCTTCTTTACACTTAGTAGAGAAGAACAGACTACTGAAGAAAGGACTATTTTCTTGCCCTTAACACATAAGTAAGTGCAAAAAATAAGCTGACCTGAAATCAACAACCTGGTAGAGTGCTTTTTCGCTCAAGTTCTTGCAGAAAGTCTTTTGATACATTACTGTATCTGTAGTGCCAAAACCCCCTGGTGATTTTTTTTTTCTTTGCCTAAACCTATAGGGTTGCCTTATGGCCCCATCTACTTACTTCCTTTTGCTGTTTCTGAACCTTCCTAAATATTGAAGTTGTTAAAATAGTAACCTAAAGAAAAGCCTATGTTGGAGAACACTGTATTTTTTGAACATTATTTTGATTTTGATCCATGTTTTAGATTTGATTAGGGCCTCTCTAGGCATAAAGCATGACAGGCTAGCTTCTGTAACTAGGTTTTCCAGATGATTTGGAGAATAGGAGTCAACCACGTCAGTTTTTTAATTTTTCTTCCTATCAAATATAGGCTGAAAACTAAATTTTACTTGGAAGCCTTGAAGAAAGTGAGTTGTACGGAAGTATGAATACCCTAAAATGTTTGGGTTTTTAAAATGGAAAGTATTTACATTTCCTGTTAAATTGTTCAAACTTTTTTTTTCCTTCAGGAGCTTAACAGTTTGAGAATCTGAAACTAAACTGTCTGAGCCTTGATTCTTTCAGATTCTGATTTTTTCTTTTTTTTTCTGGGTTTGTTTTTTTTTCCTTTCCTTGGATAGATTCTTATTTTTGAAAGTTTTTTAGTCTTTAAATTTTTAATACAGCAAGTTTCTCAGGGTCAAATATTATTTTTCTAAGCTTTGAGTCAGAAATATATTATTATTAATGTTCCTTGGCTGTAGTGTTCTCTTGTGATCTTTAGAGTATTTTTAAGTTTTATAAATGTACTTTTCTAATATGAAGTCCTTCTGTTGTATATTGTTGCATTGCAAATGCTATGTTATAAAGTTAATTTTCTCTTGAATTTCAACATGTTAATTCAACATACTGATTTCAATGGGTCCTGAATAAAAGGAGTAATAATTAATTATTGGTTGCTTTGCACATAAACACAGGGTAAAAGCATTTAGTTGTTACTGATGCATCACAAGCATGTTTCTTGTGTTCTTTACTATGCAAAACACTGTAATCATCTTGTTGTCTTAAGTGGGACTTGATAGCCTTAAAGCCTTATGTACCTGACTCTTCTCTGTAAAGCTGATGACTGAAAAAGCTATGTACTGTCACTGTGCAGCAGCCAATTTCTTTCAGGTTAAGCTGGTTGTCAAAGTATGATCTGAGAACTTTCTAAATACATCTACACTAAGAATCTGACAAGCGCATTCTGTAGGGAAGGGCTGTTTACATAATTAAAATTTATTTCCTGCATTTGTCTAACACCAGGTATGAAGTAGTTTCAGCATAATGACATTGGTGGAATAACTAGTTCAGTGTGTGATTTTTCTCCTGAAGCTAGGCTCTTTCGCAGTTTCAAGAAAATGTTCTAAGGTGGCTCTTCATGTTATTGATAATGACAAGATGGATAAAACTACCTTTGATCATCATTTAGTATAAACACTTCCCACTCCTGCAGTATTTTCTCTTCCTTGAGCTTTTGTTCAAGAGCTGGAAGTTAGTTTATTTCTAGAGATGCAGACCCTTAAAGTTATTTCCTTGCTAACTAGCAGCAGTTAAGTAGCAAGAGTCTGTTTTCCAGTTCTCTAACAATGGTAACCATGGGAGGCTCATCTGTGGCATCAGTCCCATAAGGACAGTAGAAGCTTGATCTCTGTCAGTACATGGATTCAGGGGTGGCAGTGCTGACAACAGACGTACAACACTGACTTCAGAGGGACATTGCAGTTACCAAGAGAAAGTTTTTGCAGTCATAACTGCCTATCTATCCAAAGAAAAGTTGTAGCTTTATGATCCTGCAGATGCAGGTAACTTCAGGGTGGAACGTACATAGACTTCTATGGTCATAATACTTCTGTATATCAGAATAATTTCCTATGTTCTGTGAGTAATTGTTTGACAAAATGAGGGTAAAAATACCCTCAGCATTTAATTAAAGGATTTTTACTATGTCCTGTATATTGTTAAATATATGTTGGATGATATATTTTGTAGCAGTGACTGGCTTTGTTATGTAGTAGTATATTTTTATAGACAATTCTTATATATTGAAATGTTACAGATATTTTCATAAAAGATTTATATTCATCATTGGTAATAAAATGAACCTGGAGAATGAATCTCTGGTTTTGCACTGATTAGTAGAACATAATTGAATGTAGTGATTGCAAAAGCTTTGTGAAAGGACTTGTTTAACATTCCTTGTCAAATATGAACACATGCCTCAAATTCTGCTACTGTGAACATGCTGTATCACATTTTATGCCTTGCAACAAGCTAAGGACCAAAAGAACCTCCATCAGCTTCCAAATACCAATTTCTGAACTGGAAACACTGCGGCGTTAGCAGGTTAGTAAAGTTAAAATTTCGAGTGTCCCAAGTTCCAATGTGGTTTTGTGGGGTTTTTGTTTGTTGTTTTGGGTCTTGTCCCTTCTATCACAAGGTGATATTTAGTTCATCCCAGAGCTTCCCATTGTCTAGTGTTTTAATAATTAAATTAAGTTTTCACTTGAACAAAAAAGCAGAAAAAAAAGAAAAAAGCAGAAAAAAAAGAAAAAAGCAAGAGAAAACCTCATTTGCAAAACCACCATTGCTAAATACTACAAAAAGATTGTATTATTTTTTTTTTATTATCCTTATAACAATGCTTCCTCCTGCAGTGCTGTCTGCTTTTGTAAGAGCAGAAGATAACAGAACTGGACAAGGGTATTGGCCTACTTGAGAGCTTTGTGCATGTAATGAGTATTTCTGGGTGTGACTTAACTTGGCATTACAGGGGGAAAATTAGATGAGGGAAGACAAGTTACGTAGTGGTGAATTACTAGCAGTGTTAACCTGTCTATCCAGCACCCTCTTTTTTTGCTTTATGTGCTCAAAAATTAACTCATTGTTCTCAGCCTTTAAAGTAAAGGAAAATCAAAGTACTTCCAAGAGGGCTTACCGTGCCAAAGATAGCCAGGAGAAGACTAACGGTGAAAGAATTTTGTGGAGAAACTTTACAACTTTCTCTTGGCAGTTCTGTAGGTCCTTTGGAACAAATATATAATTTATAGAAATTTAAGCCTTAGAAGAAGGGGGGGGGGGGGAAGCTTTTTGGATAGCCAGCATTAGTCTTCCTTTTTTACAAAAGGGTAGTGAGATAGCACATGAAGAGATGAGGGCTATTACTAGATACCAGAATTCTTGAAACAAAAAAAAAAAAAGAGGAGGGGGGAATCAAAGGATCAAAGGATTTGAAAGGACAAGGTGTACCCATTATGATTTGGAGAACAAACTTCACTGAAGTTAGAAGATAATGAGCAGTGTGAGTTATCTCCTTATTGACTTACTGCAACATTCTTACAGTCACAAGTGTGGAAAGCAGTACATGAGATGGAATTTGCAGGTGAACTATTCAAACAGGTTTCAGCTGATTCTTTTGATTCTTCTGTTAGATTTACTTTGAACTTTTATTTTCTGACAGTGCTGAATGAAGTTCCTATGTTACCCCTTCAAGTAGCCCTGAATTCTGGAAAGGATAATGAGAAACTACATTGTCATCTGAGCTTAGGTAATGAGCAAAGGGAAAATGAGGGATTTGAGTTCTTGCTCTGCTGGTATATAGTGATTCTGGGGTCTGTGTGAAAAAGGTGGAAAGTCAATTCGTGTTTTGAATTTTTTTGGTATGCAGTCGCTTTACTCTGTACTGTGGCTGTTTTGTCAGTAGGTGGGGCTGTCTTTCTTAATTTATTCCTTCATGTGTAAGATTAAACTAACCCCTTAAAAATCCAAAGCCACAGTTTTAGACCAAGTTTCAATAGAGTGTGATGTACGCAATGTAATTATCTAAATTTAAGCAGGGGTCCACATGTTACTGAAGCACTTAAGCGACTGTATAGACTGCTGCTCAGCAGACCCCTGAATAATCTCAAACTCTTGGATGTTTTAAACTGCATCCTGCATCCCTTCTTGGAGCAAAACATTCTAGGGGGTACAGCAGGACTTGTCACTGCTGTCACTGAATCTGTAATCTTTGTGTTGCCCCAAAACGCCCAGCTGGGAAAGCAAGGGGAGAGTGGGCCTGCCATCTTCATGGAAACGTTGGTGAATCCGGAAGGGATGTTGTAACACAATTGGACATCTCGTCAGTAATGATGTTGCTGGATATGGGATGGTCTGTGTATCTAGCATGTCCTAAGTATTCTTAAAAAAAAAAAAAAAAGAGAGGGAGAGAGAAACAAAGAAACAAAGGGAATAAGTAAATTCTTGCCATTAAATTCTTTGGGGTATTTTGTGCCGAGTTAAGATGACTTGAGGCTAATACTTCTAATTTTGCACAGAAACAGAGCACATATGGTGCCTGAGCAGTCGATCGGCAGGTTATGACTAACTGCTTTCATCCGGTTTCACTGGGGGATTTACAAAGATATTTGTGTTCCACTCTGATTTTTATTTTGGGGCTGGGGTGAGACCCCTGCATAGTTCCCAGGCTGGTTATTGGTGCAAGTGCTGCGGCAGGGAGGCCCTGCACACCTTCTAGCACCTCATCTCCAGGGCCCTGCTGCCAAATATTTCCAATGCCAGCATTTCCCAGTCGCTGCGTTGCTCGGGTCACCACAGCACAGGGGTATGGACAGGGCCAGCTGTGCTGGCTGCTCTTCAGTCAGCGGCGAGCCGATTCAGTGGGGAAGCCGTGCAAGCCTTTGAGCACAGACACACCATGCCTGGAGCCTGGTAGGGCTGGGAATGGTTGCTCCTACTTCAACTTAATTTAAGGGAGGGAAATCTTAGAAAGGGAGCAGGTGATACGTTTACTACAGTGAGCCAGAAAAAAATGTGTCAGCTTCTTTTCCATTGGAAGGTTGGCTGGAGGATTTTTTGCTGGTGTTAGCTGGAGTTGGTAGATGTTCTATTTAATATGAAGTACTGGACAGTTTGGGAAGCTAAGTGTCAATAAAGGAGAGAATAACCATGTTAATATTACTTGGAAAGGCTATGTGGTAAATCCATTTTATTTCCCATAAAGGTCACTGTGAATCAGATATTTACATTCTAATTTCCCATTTGTCGTTTAGTTCATGAAATAAATATTCCTTTATATTACAAAAAAACCTGTTCAGTTGCTACTGAGTTTTGATCAGGAAGTGGAGGCAAATGCTCTATGGTTTTATAAAAAGTAATTACGATTGTGTTAGTTTTTTTCAATTTACCAGAAATATTTCATGCCAAACAATGCCTTGTAATAGATAAGTGTTCAGTTTCTTCATTAAGCATCATCTTTATACAGTATGAATAAGGCCCTATGTTTTACTATTTGTACTAATGTATGTATGAAATTCATACAAAAACACTTAGCTGACATTCTTTACTCTTGCCACTTGGCAAAACATTTTTTTCATTATTAAAAATGGAGAGTGATAAAGAAACACCACAACTTGAAATTTGCAGTGGGAGGACTACAAATAGTGAGGTAGCCTCTTCTACCTCAGAAGCCTGATTTGCTCATGTGATTCATCTCACAATTCTGCTTTACTTGCCAGACCCACATAGCTGGTTAGTTTCCCTTGCAGCTGGTTCGTTCTTAATCTGTCATGAAGGTGGTTAATTTCAATTTATGATATTTTCAGCACAGTTAGGCTATGCTGTATTTTCAAAAAAGAAAGAAATGTGTGAAAAATATTTTGAAGCTATGTAAACTGCAAAATTTACAGATTAACCATATCTCCTGCATCAGAAAAACTTGTAAATTTTAATGTAAATGTCAGTTGTAAATCATGCTAACCTAACTTTAGAAAGCAGCCTCCTCTATCTCATGTTGAATTGGAAGAGGGGGGTAGAGAAAAGAGGAAAGCAAAGTGTGGCAGAAAAAAAAAATCTTTGTTCTCTCACTGGCAAGTACTCTGTAGCAAAATTGTCCTGATGAGCTCTGTCTGTGGTTGGGTACAGATTTGAGGAAGAGAAGGAACAGTTTGTTCTCTGCTGATTATGTAAGAATACCCTTGACAGTGTTGCTTGCTTCAGATTACTGCTCATATCCTACAGTTAGCATAGAAGAAAATAGGAAAACTACTGTTAAACCCACAATTTTGTTTCTTTGGTTATGCCTTTATTGAACTTCGGAATTCTTGGGTTTGAACTAATGGACGTTACTTTGTTAGCCTGTAGCTCTCTAGATGTCAAGAGTTTTGATCAACAAACTTATATACTGTTTTCCTCAAGAGGAATATACTTGCAAATTTGATTCATAGCTTTTAAATTTTCTAGAGGACTTTCTGGTCTTTACAAGCTTGTGATGTCCACAGGTATTTTATAGCAAGTTTTTCTAATTTCCTTTTGGTTTCCTTTTATTGGATATCTAGAACTTCATTTCAGGATTTAAAACATTTATTTGCAGTCTTTACTGATGAATTTTTGTAAGAAGACAGATTTCTTCTTTGGTATGCACACTTACAAATACGTTCCAGGTAGGTAATTGCTGAAAAAGCATTATTCACATTTCATTTCTCCCATTGAAAAGGTCTTAGTGCATGAGGAACTTATAGACAGAATAATGAAGGATTATGCTACACTTTTTATAATTACAGCCTATTTCTCTTGAAGTTAATGGATATTTTTAGGCTCTCTAATTTTTATATAGATGATATCATGCTTACATACAATTTGCTGTAAAGAACAGTGGTTGCTTTCATTTTCTCAGCTGTGCTTAGACTGTCTTCTGGCAGGCAGGGAAGTGAGGGTGGCTGCTGTGCTTCTACCTTGAGGGGATGGAAGAACTGGGTGTGTGATGACAGCACACAAAAATGGGAATGGAGTGCTACAGATTAGTCAGGACAATGCAGAGCTCTCCTAATCCTGCATATAGTGTAGATTAATGTGATTTCGAGATCATCCATTTCATGCTCTCTGTCCCCTCAAATGCTCCCATTGATGGGCTGTTCACTGGAAAACCAATATTTACAACATACTAGCAACTTAGAAACTTGACACTGGGAGGAGAAACCAACACTGTATTATCTTCAGAAATCCTAGAAATTTGTATTTTGGGCAAATAGTTTATCAAGCCCTTACCATACCAGCCCCTTTCCCCAACAATGTGGGTCTTTAGCACCAGTTTTACTGTCATAATCTGAATGGCAACTTTTCTGCTTGTCATCTTTGGTCATTAGTTTAGAATCTAGTGGTGCTTGTTTAATTTTATTTACTTTTTTTTTCCCTACCTCTTCTAATTGGAATGCTATCACACTTGGAGGAATTTTTGGCTGAGTTTTTGGGATTTTCAGTTTTAGATGCCTCATAACCACGTGTATTTATTTTCCTAGCCTTAGAAATTGTAATTACTGCCTCAGTGTTCAAGTGTACCAACATGTCTATAAAACACAGCATATGGATATTTTATGAAAGGAAATTGGGAGATACTGCTTTCATAAACCTACAAGCTGCAGAGCAGATGTGGAAGGAATTACTGCAAAGAATCTCAACTGGCATATAAAACAGAACCTTAAGTTTATATTGGTTTTATTATAAAAGAAAGAACATTTCACTAATGTTCTGTTGTATTTAAGGTTACACAAAATTGAGTTGTTCAGGAGTAGCTGTGAAACTGTGTGTACTGATGTGACAGTGGAAGGAGGCAATTTCTTTTTTTTCTTTAACTATTTAGTACTGGAACTTTATACATTGATTGTAAAATATGTGGGTTTAGAATTTATAGTAAAATTAATAATGTGCCTTTTGGGGGAGAAGGCTATAAACAGATATTGCAAAGTTGATGTCTTTTTTGTTTTTAATTTCATGGGCAAAGAGCAAAATAGTGATTACCCTTTTTGCAGTCTGATTGTCTGGCTTCTTTCATGGAAAGGCCTGGTCATACTCATGTCTGTGTAACCATTAAGATTAACCACAAGTATTCCCATACTCTCACATTTTCAACACCTAATCAGCCAGCTTTACTTTGCAGAATTATTTACTTAACTTTTACAGATTTCAGTAAAGTGTCTACCAGGCTAAAACTTGGGTGCCGTTACAGTGCTAAAAGATTCTTCTTCCTTTATTTTCCTTTTGAATTATTTTGTTAGTGTAATGCTCCATTAGAATTGCAGTGAATTACTGTTTGGTGTGAAATAGTATTCATGACCTGTCAGAATAACTTGGGCAAGTAATGGGTTTATTTCCTTTTCTTAAACCTACTGTTTAGAGCAATATGTTCGTTATTTTTCATTCCATTGTTAGCACTTCTAAAGAGAGAGATGATGTGGCAAAAGCACATGAATCTTTTATGTCCCTAAGTATCAAAGAAATTATGTTGAAATTATGTACCAATCAAATGCTGCTGGTAGTATAACTATATGTTACTATGACAAACAGCACATACACAAGTACAGTGACAGCAAAAGTCAATAAATTATTTACAGAACTACAAAGAAATTTGATGCAAAAAGTGGATTGCTTTTAAATGTAAAAATACAGCATGTAGTCTGCCGTCATTGATGGAAAAGATGGATCCTTCAACATATTAACTGTCAGATGCTTATTCTTGAACTATTTTTTTTGATAGTATCAAATGTCAAAATAGTGGGTAAAGCAAGACTCTCTGTTACATGTCCAGAATTCATGTGCACTAGCAAATGTTAATCAAGGCTGGTAAAAAAACCCCAAACTAATTGGTTGCACACTGGAATATCTGAATAGTCCAATCATGTTTCATTTATAAAATGGGTTCAGTTTTATTTTTGCCAGATTCAGTAAACTAACAGTTTAAATACATGTTGGATCTACTTCTGTTCAATAACTTTTAATGAGAAAAACATCATTGAAGAACTGAGTTTGAAAAAGACACATGAGGTGCCAGGCTCTTTTAAACCCTGTGTTATATAACCAAAACTGCCTTCGTTTCCTAAACATTGTCCAGATTATGCTTTCTATTTGGAAGCCATCCACCTGCAATAGAAATGAGGGGCTGCAAAATGCATGAGTGATCAGGATGAAATTGCCTGTTGCGTGACATGGGAGCAAGGCTTCCAACCTCCCTCCTCATAAGACATAGTTCACAAACTGTCCAGCAAAGACTGAAGATTGATCTAGCCCAAGGAAAGGCACTCTCACTTTCAAATTTCATTTAAATTTAATCACTTGCTACTCATCTTGTCAATGTGCTTCCTCTTCCCTGTCTAAACACTGCTTTGTTAACAATCACACAAATTTGCATGTATTACCTTTTTTTCTAGGTTATTAGTTCTCCAAAACAGTTATTAAACTTCTTTGTGATGACTTTTGAGTGCCTTTATTCAAAAACACATCTATTTCCAAAAAGCAAATGCATTTTTAGGAAACCTTCAGCCAACTGGTGGTTATTTGTAGCAGATCAAAGGGCTTTATGTGTAAAGACATTCATCAAAATTTGTAAGATGCCTTCTTGCAAGTTACTTGTGTGAGGTAGGAGAATGCAATAAACATGAAACAAACGTTCAGAGTATATGAATTCTGAAATATATTTTTATTAGATTGTCAGTTATTTTTTAAACTCTACGCTAATTCATAAGAATTATATAAAAGCTTATATAACTCGTTTACCTTTAGACTTCAGCACATGAAATTTAACATCCCAGCATCAGACTGTAAAAAACACTACCTAAATGTCCACTTCCAGGATATGAGGCGAACTTTCAGAGGAATTGTGTATGCCAATATTATACAAAACTTTGGTCTTTTCTGCAGCCTTTACATGTTAGTAATTCCAGCAACTTGAGTTTTTATTGGAAAGCTAGAACTAACTTAGATGTGCTTGGGGAATTTTATAAGGTTTACAATGTCTCTTCTCAAATAGTCTTGGAAGAACAGGGTAATGCCCAGGCTGGTGCTCTGAAACAGATGTCAGTTTCTGCAAAATGTACTTTTACCATGATGGGACCAGTTTCAAGAAGGCTGTCTACTGTACACATGTAAAAATCTCATATTTTGCTGCTAAGATTGTACAGCATTTGGAAGTAGAATCTGCTTCTTTCACTCATTAAATTTGTAAAGATTAATCTTACTCTTGAGCTAATAATCTTTCATCTACAGGCATATTCTTTAAGGGTATCTAGAGAAGCAGCAGAAATAAAATGGCTGTGGGCTTTAAACTTTGTGTGCATGTGCAGTAAATATGTAACATAAAATAGCCTTATTTGATTATAGTAAGAATACATGTTTTCTGTAGCACAAAAGAGAAATTATTATAGCATCGAGTAGCAGAATTAATTCCTAAAAGAAAAGCAGCCTATTGGGAACAGGCATCAAAATTCCTGACAACTTTATGCAATTCCCTCCCTATATCCTCCATGTTTTTAATAATCAGATCTCCTGATGTGTATGTGTATTATATATCTGTGCAATGAAACATTTTTTGCCAAACTGCACTGGAAAACACTACAAGATTTTAAATTAAACTTTTTACATAGGAGGTACATTGAATCGTTCAACGTGAAATAAAGTATCTTAACATTAGGAAGAGGAAAAATACCGGCATACTTTCTAACTACATATTTTTTAATATTATTTCCTACTGTGTTGGCCCCCAGATTTTTCAGCTATTAAAAACCCCCGACATTTAAAATATCTTATGGCTTTAACAGTTGTGGTTGATTACCTAAACAAATACTTGTGTTGGTTCTTGGATTTGGTTAGATGTGTACTATGGCAGATTGCCAGTAAAGGAACTGAGTGTTAAACTGACCCTGTAGACAGGTGGTTTAGACATGGACATTAAGGACAATACAGATTTTATAATTTATTACATGAATAACTCCTTGCCCTGGCTGCTTGTTTAAAGTGATGACAGAGCATGGGTAAGTCAGCTCGTTTGTTGGTTTGCACAGGAAGTGAATCCCTGAGTACAATAATAATTTGGTATTTGAACTAACGGCACAATTATGAAGTGATAGGAGAACTACCTTTGGTAAAGCTTCCTTGAAAATGTCTGTCAGGAGAAACAAGCCTAGAAATAAAATACTGTTAAGGATTAATCAGGTGAACCTGAACAGTTAATGGGATTATACAAAGATAGATACATCTAATGAGCTTTGATATATCAGTCTTTATTGATTAGATGCTCAGGACAATATTCCATCCTGGTTGGACCTTGTAGTTTAATTCAAGAAACTAATACATTTATAATGATAAAATGTATTAAGACTTCCTTGTGCATTTGAGGAACTTTAATTCTGAGATTATGGCTGTATGATTTGATTTGGAATGTCAGTGTTTATGACTTGCAACTTTAATATTTTTAATATTTATGTACTATCCTTGACTCCCATATCCTCATAGATTAATCCATTAATATATATTTTCCATCTTCTGCTTTTTTAAGGAGAATAGACAGAAAATTATGTTGTATTATTCAGTTTTATTCAATTAATTAATTTTAGTCAGTTACTAGTATTGATGGGCTGTTTTATTTCCATTGTGCCTAAAGTGTAATACGAAGTAAACAAGAGTTATTTCCCCAGTGTTTTGAAGATTTCTATTCTAATGTAGTCTCTAACTTCTAAAAAACTGTCATGAGATAATGGTGTAGCTATATTTTTTAGTATCCATTTTTGCCAAGTTATTCAATGGCAATACAACTGAGGCATAAAAGGCTTCCTTTAGTTTGATCTATATCCAGAGTTAGTACACTGAAATATGAAATTTTTCAGACTAAAACATGTATATAGCCAAAAAAAAAGATAATGCAATTATTCCATATTTATAATTAATTATTCCTACCAGAAATGGTCCATCTTCGTGATATTTGAAAATCATATATAGGGTTTTTTTAAGTTTACTCCAAAACCTTTTGTATCTCTTCTAAAGGCTAATTAGAAGATTACTTTGCTAATGATTTGAAAGTCAAGCAACTGATGTCTAAGTGTTTCAGCTTATTAGTCTTTTTAGACAGCTATTTATTTTATTTAGGGTTTTTCTTCCTAACTGAAATGTCAGAAAGTCTTTCTGCATGTTCATTAGATTTCAGAATTGCCTCTGTGACTGCTGGTGTTTATGGGCAAAACAGACTTCACATAACATAAAGTGACATTAAATCTTGAATATAGTTACAAAGCCCCCTCAATATTCATAGAGCAGCAGGCTTGGTAAGAAACCTTCAGTCCAGAGTTAATAATTTAAAAACAAGTTCTGAAATTCAAGTATCGTCTCCCATATATTAATTATTTTGAATCAGGATAGAAATTGTACTGGTTTTCATTATTTGTCTAGCAATTGCAATAAAATAGTCGCAAAATCAGGCTTTTACTAAAATAATAGCTGTCTTATCTGAAACTGTCTTTCCATAAAAACTCTTCTGATAGGGCAGAATCACCTTGTTCACGTTAAAATGGAATTGTGGTTTATAGAGAGCTGAGCTGCCCCTGATGGCAGTTGCTACCCTGCTTCCACAGTCTCTACTTGTGTAGAATGATAACTGGTCTAATGGAAGGGAAAAATTAATTGCAGACAAGGCCTATGTGTTCCTTCACAAGAAAAATTGCTCTCAATGAAAAATTCACTGTACTGAAACCAGACTCCAGTTAAGAAAACACTCTCAGTCTGCACTTTCATGAGTTTCTAATTTTCTTTTAAGATTTCTGTTTGCATGTGCATGAGCGTGCATGCTTTTCTTTAGTCATAGCTTGAGGGATGAATTTTGGAGCAAAGCCCAGGGAAAAACCTTTTGGCTATTCTTAAAAAATTAAAAGCATATCTTAAGTTTTTTATGTAATTTGTTAAACAAATTGTTTGAAAATATTGCTACAGAACACCACGATTAAAGACAAAATGTTCCTTTATATGTTATACTGCAGGGTTTAGGCAGGTGATATGTAGTTCAGACAACACAGAAAAAAAGTGCTCAATGGTGTGTATTGTTGAGTACTTACCCTACCACTGTAGCTACTTTTTCTTTCTGATGCTGGGAAAATCGCCCAAGTAAACTCACATTGTTTTAGTGTCCCCATCTGTATAATGTGAATAATACTTATCATCTTGCAGGAATGTGTGGAATTTAATATTTATGCATCACTTTGAAGTTCATCTCTAAATCAGTTTTGTAACCTAACCACCAAAACACATGGTTGGTAGACTCTTAGCTGGTTAAGAACTAAAAGGCACATCAATATTTTCTGAAAGTCCTACATTTTTCTCTACATGTTAACACTGTATGTAGAATCCTAGATGGATGAAACTTCATGGAAAATCTCCACCTTGAGTTTATATGTTGCTAGTGAATCTAGCAATATGGTGAATTAGAGTTGAATGTGTTGTTTCTCTATATGTCTCTCTATATGTTTCTCCATATGCCTGATGGGGCAGAGTACAGTGTGACTAACAGACAGTTCTCATGAAAATACCATGGACAAGGATATACAATGAGAGAGAAAACTGAAGCATTATCAAAACACTTTCTGCTTGGCAGAGAATGTTAAAAAGAAACTGTAATCCACGAGTCAAGTCCAGTGCAGCAAAAAACAGCTGCTTCTTCTGTGTAATGCTGAGGTCAACCAGTTCAAAATTCCGTTCTGTGAAACTTGGGCATGGGAGTCCTCTGCGGAGGAGGTGAAGTCTTAGATACTGATGAGTGCATGCAGACTTCTCCACCTAGGGAACAAATTGGTTTTGATTGAATGTCAGCGAGTTTTGTTGATGGGACTTACTTCTGTTGTGTGTACAACCAGGAAGAAAGATCCAAAACTGATTAATCTTGTGCTAACAGTGACAGATGACTGTTCCAGGTAACTGTTCTAACAGGCAGCTTTCCAATGCGCCACCAAGGAAACGAGGTTCTTCCCAAATAAAACTGCTTGCAGCATCTCAAAAGATCATTAACTTCTGTTGGCATAGAAAGAAGATGGCTTGTCTCAACCATAAATGTGTAACTGACGTATGCCTCAAGTTCTACAGATGCCTTAGTCTTTTGTTGAGTCAAGGATATGGTGACTTCTCCAAATATTCCAGTCTGTAAAATGTAACTCTTTCTTTACAGTACAGGGTACATTTTATTGTTGGGAGTTTTGCAAGCAGAAAATAATAAAGTGCAAAAGTGTTGTCAAGGAAAATTTATATATATTTTCCACTGGAATTATGTAATAATAACTTTCCTGCATTCCATAAAACAACTGGAAAAGCACAAAGAAACTAGGAAAAGCTTCCATGGCAAGGTTCCTGTTGCCTGTGTATTTAAAGGGTAGTTCATTGTCACTATTGTAGTGCTGAAAACAGATTGCATGATTTGTTATGAAGTAGTTACTATACTCTGACAGTAACAAAATATAAAGTACTCTAAAGTATTAATTGAATGTATTTTGGTTAGATGATCAGCATATGAAAATATAGGGGTACTGAAAAATATAGAGATCAGGCAGAATACAAATTGGAAAAGAAAAGATTGACTACTCAAATTTTACTTTTTGCAAAATATTGTATTATGGCAATATTTGGGGTACTGTATGCAGTGAATGAAATCTGGGCCACACAGGTGGCAAAGGGAATATTACATTTTCTGTTGGACTGGGGTTTTATCCAGTACATACTGCATTTCAGTATAGAATGATCAATATTATGAGTTAATTAGCTGAATTAGTTCAGACCAGCCATGTCTCATGTCACCTAGACGATAAGTTATTTTGACAGTGCACTGCTAAAAAGATCAAGGTGTTTTACTACAGTGGATGTATTTTCTATCACTATTCTAATAATCAGAACCTGTAAGTCACTGAAAGAGTCAGAGTAGATAATGAATATAAAGCCAGAATGCAGGAAGTAAATAAATACAACACCACTGTATCTGACTTTATTTGTTTTGAAAAAAGAAAGAAACAAAAAAACCCTCAAACCAACAAACCAAGCCAAAATATAAACTTTTAGTAAGTACATAACTTTTGTAGACTTTGAGTGGATAACTTCTTTGACTTTTTGAAAGTGTTTGTTGAGCTGCTAATAGACTTTCTCTGCTGTGATTGCAGCCCATGGGGCATCAAAGCCATTGCATTCATCCTCAGAAGACAATTACTGCAGCAAGGTCCAGAGTATTTGCTGAGGGAATCCAGTACAATATATAGGAGTAAATGTGACTTTCAAGTGTTTTGATCTGTTCTTAGAAAATAGTAGGACAAGCTCCTTCCACTGGAAGGGAACAAAGTAAATTAACTAACTGCAAGTTTTACAGCCCTGTGCCGGGACACCATCCCCACAGACCCGAGTTATGAGAACCACTGCCATTCACATCCAAATGTCCAAAATGAGCCCGCGTTATCTACGGCCAACTTTCTCCTGCTTAAAAAGTGAGAATGCCTCTTTAAAATGAAAGTTTATGAAGCTGTTCTTGTTGCACTCTGCACGGATGGAAGGGATTGCATGCAGAGATGCTGAGCTCACCGAAGCCTTGCTTCTCCCTCCCCTTCCACGGGCTCTGCTTTGGGGGGATAAGGGCACCTTCTGCCCCTCGTTGGAGAGGATGGGGGCACCTTCTGCCCCTAGTTGGGAAGATGGGGGCACCTTCTGCCTCTGGTTTGGGGGGGATGGGGACACCTTCTGCCCTTGGTTTGAGGGGGTTGCGGACACCTTCTGCCCCTGGTTTGGGGTAGATGGGGGCATCTTCTGCCCCTGGTTGAGGGGGGTATGGGAACACCTTCTGCCCCTGGTTTGGGGGGGATGGGGGCATCTTCTGCCCCTGGTTGTGGGGGGATAGGGACACCTTCTGCCCCTGATTAAGAGGTAGATGGGGGCACCTCCTGCCACTGGTTGGGGGCAGCTTGTGCCCTGGTTGGGGGGGATGGGGGCACTTTCTGCCCCTGGCTAGGGGGATAAGGGCACCTTCTGCCCTGGCTAGGGGGGATGAGGGCACCTCGTGCCCCGCCGCTGCGGCCGGGCGGGGGGCGCGGGCCGACATTCCGATGCGGTGAGGCAGCCCCATCCCGTCCCGCCCCCGCCCCGTCCCCCGCTCGCTGGCCAGGCTCGCGCCGGGCGGAGGCGCGGGGAGGTAGGAGGGAGATCCCGGCCCCGCGGCTCGCACGGCGAGGGGCTGCAGCTCGGCGGGGAGCGGGGCCCGGCGGCTCCCGGGGCGCCGCCACGTGCGCGGCTGCGAACCCCGCCGGCTGCGATCCCGGGGCAGCCGCGGGCAGGACGAGGACGGGCCGCATCCCCGCCGTCTCCGGCGCGACCCGTGCCCGCGGGAGGACTCCCCTGGCCCCGCCGCCGAGAGGGGCGCTCCCGGGGCAGCCCGAGCCGGCCGGCGGCGACTCCCTCCCTCCCGGCCCCGCCCCGCAGCGCCCGGGGAAGGCGCGCGGCTCGCCCTGCCCCGCAGAGCTCTGCGAGGCCCCGCTGCTGCGGGAGTCGCTGGCCGCCAGGAGAAGGAGGAGGAGAAGAGGAAGAGGAGGATGAGGAGGAAGATCCCGTGGGGACGCTGAAAGGTGCGTCCCCTGCTCCCCCCCGCGCCGCCGTTCACGGGTCCCTCCCGGGCGAGGGTCCCGGGGGCTCCGCGCTCCCCGCCTGCCCTGGGGGGTCAGGGCTCCCCTCCGCGACGGGGCAAGAAGGCTCCGAACGCAAAAGAGTGTTAGGGAGGGTTGCCCTTAGAATCCTAGAATGCTTTGGGTTGGAAGGGACCTTGAAGACAGTTCAGTAGCAACCCCCCTGCGGCGGGAGATGTCCCGCGTGAATCCATCACTTTCCCTGTTCTCTTTTCTGACCCGTTGTGATTGTTCAGACTTATATTCGTACAAGAAAGCCGGGCTAATTGTAATCCGACGAAAGCGATGTATCTCGTGGGAGATCGGTCATGGGCAGGAGCCCCTGGGTGCGTCTGGAGGTGACGGCGTGGGTTCAGCGAGCCCCTCGTGCGGGCTGGGAGCGCTGCGGGCCCCGGCGCAGGGGCGAGGGCGTTCCTGCCAGCTCCAGCCTTCTCTTTGGCCCCCGTGGTGAGGTGCGGCTGAGGTACGAAGTCTCCTAAGTCTGCAAACAGTTAAAGAAGTAGTTTCACTGAAGTGTTTGTAGGATCAGGGCCGAAGTGGCTGAGTGCAATGCTTATTGATTTCTGCTGCACGCTCTTGGGATGCCACCGGTACATGTGATACGGAGAAGAGCCTGTGCAGGCTGGGAGCTGGGCTTCTTGAGAGAGAACAAGGCTTCTTGAGAGAGAGAGAGCCGGGCTTCTTGAAGAGAGAACAGGGCTTCTTGAGAGAGAGAGAGCTGGGCTTCTTGAGAGAGAGCTGGGCTTCTTGAGAGAGAGAGAGCTGGGCTTCTTGAGAGAGAGCTGGGCTTCTTGAGAGAGAGAGAGCTGGGCTTCTTGAGAGAGAGCTGGGCTTCTTGAGAGAGAGAGAGCTGGGCTTCTTGAGAGAGAGCTGGGCTTCTTGAGAGAGAGAGAGCCGGGCTTCTTGAGAGAGAACTGGGCTTCTTGAGAGAGAGAGAGCCGGGCTTCTTGAGAGAGAACTGGGCTTCTTGAGAGAGAGAGAGCTGGGCTTCTTGAGAGAGAACTGGGCTTCTTGAGAGAGAGAGAGCTGGGCTTCTTGAGAGAGAACGGGGCTTCTTGAGAGAGAGCTGGTCTTCTTGAGAGAGAGAGAGACGGGCTTCTTGAGAGAGAACAGGGCTTCTTGAGAGAGAACTGGGCTTCTTGAGAGAGAGAGAGCCGGGCTTCTTGAGAGAGAACTGGGCTTCTTGAGAGAGAGAGAGACGGGCTTCTTGAGAGAGAACTGGGCTTCTTGAGAGAGAGAGAACTGGGCTTCTTGAGAGAGAGAGAACTGGGCTTCTTGAGAGAGAGAGAACTGGGCTTCTTGAGAGAGAGAGAGCTGGGCTTCTTGAGAGAGAGAGAACTGGGCTTCTTGAGAGAGAGAGAACTGGGCTTCTTGAGAGAGAGAGAACTGGGCTTCTTGAGAGAGAGAGAACTGGGCTTCTTGAGAGAGAGAGAACTGGGCTTCTTGAGAGAGAGCTGGGCTTCTTGAGAGAGAGAGAGCTGGGCTTCTTGAGGGGGAGAGTGCTGGGCTTCTTGAGGGAGAGAGTGCTGGGCTTCTTGAGGGGGAGAGTGCTGGGCTTCTTGAGAGGGAGAGAGCTGGGCTTCTTGAGAGGGAGAGAGCTGGGCTTCTTGAGAGAGAGGGAGAGAGCTGGGCTTCTTGAGAGAGAGGGAGAGAGCTGGGCTTCTTGAGAGAGAGGGAGAGAGCTGGGCTTCTTGAGAGAGGGAGAGCTGGGCTTCTTGAGAGAGGGAGAGAGCTGGGCTTCTTGAGAGAGGGAGAGAGCTGGGCTTCTTGAGAGAGGGAGAGAGCCGGGCTTCTTGAGAGAGAGAGAGCCGGGCTTCTTGAGAGAGAGAGAGCTGGGCTTCTTGAGAGAGAGCTGGGCTTCTTGAGAGAGAGAGAGCCGGGCTTCTTGAGAGAGAACTGGGCTTCTTGAGAGAGAGAGAGCCGGGCTTCTTGAGAGAGAACTGGGCTTCTTGAGAGAGAGAGAGCTGGGCTTCTTGAGAGAGAACTGGGCTTCTTGAGAGAGAGAGAGCTGGGCTTCTTGAGAGAGAGAGAACTGGGCTTCTTGAGAGAGAGAGAGCTGGGCTTCTTGAGAGAGAGAGAACTGGGCTTCTTGAGAGAGAGAGAACTGGGCTTCTTGAGAGAGAGCTGGGCTTCTTGAGAGAGAGAGAGCTGGGCTTCTTGAGAGAGAGAGAACTGGGCTTCTTGAGAGAGAGAGAACTGGGCTTCTTGAGAGAGAGCTGGGCTTCTTGAGGGAGAGAGAGCTGGGCTTCTTGAGGGGGAGAGTGCTGGGCTTCTTGAGGGGGAGAGTGCTGGGCTTCTTGAGGGGGAGAGTGCTGGGCTTCTTGAGAGGGAGAGAGCTGGGCTTCTTGAGAGAGAGGGAGAGAGCTGGGCTTCTTGAGAGAGAGGGAGAGAGCTGGGCTTCTTGAGAGAGAGGGAGAGAGCTGGGCTTCTTGAGAGAGGGAGAGCTGGGCTTCTTGAGAGAGGGAGAGCTGGGCTTCTTGAGAGAGGGAGAGAGCTGGGCTTCTTGAGAGAGGGGGAGAGCTGGGCTTCTTGAGAGAGGGAGAGAGCTGGGCTTCTTGAGAGAGGGAGAGAGCTGGGCTTCTTGAGAGAGGGAGAGAGCTGGGCTTCTTGAGAGAGGGAGAGAGCTGGGCTTCTTGAGAGAGAGAGAGCTGGGCTTCTTGAGAGAGGGAGAGAGCTGGGCTTCTTGAGAGAGGGAGAGAGCTGGGCTTCTTGAGAGAGGGAGAGCTGGGCTTCTTGAGGGAGAGAGCTGTGTACAGTGGTAGAGAAATGCAGAAAAGATCAGCTGTACTAAAGGGGAACAGTCAAACATTGTTTCACAGTGAGGTGCTTGTGTTAGTAGCAGAATTTGTCTTATTTGACAAAAGTTTGCTAAATATTTCAATCCTCTGTGTTTTATGTGCTTGTGTACTTGAAAGAGGATCATAAAACCTTCAAGTTACGAAAAAGCCATTTAAGCAATTATTGCAAATTAGTGACCATTACGTCATGCGTTTCCAACTACAGATAGTCAGCATTGATCCTTGGTATCCAATCTGTGAAAAGTCAGTGGTAAACAACTAATCTTTGTGATCGGTACAAAAAAAAAAGTGATTAAATGTAAATAAATCTGGGATCAACAAACCAAACAAGGTGAAACCATAAACAGACACAACATTTTGTAGATTAGGAAATGCTTCAGAGAGAAATGCACAAGTCACAAAAGTGAATGTCCAGTCTGTGCATAATTTTGCAAAGGATTAATAAAATCTTTTGTTCTTAGTCATCTAAATAGAATTTATTCATGTTCTGCCATACTGAGGTATTAATTTAGTATACTGTATTGAGTTCATTCCTGTTTTCACACATAGTAAGGAGTTTATTACTGAGACTTTGTGACTGCAGACCTGACAGTGCAGTTTCTGCCCTCTCAGTTCACATTAACTTAATGTGATGCATCTTAACCAAGAAAAATGTGGCATTCAAGCCAGATTTCCAACAATTTAATAAGGAGAAAACTCCCAAAACTTTAAGTTCAAAAAACATGAAAGACCTACTGCAGAGTAAAAATTTCTGAAAACTGTATTTGCTGGAAATCATAGAAAAAGTTCATGAAAGAGATGGTAATTTGAGGTTTGGGAGGTTTGTAAAATGAGAAAAGGAAATTCTCCCTATTTAGGTTATCAAAATTAATGTGGTGAAACAATATGAGCACTACTTATATGTGTCCATAGAACGGAGTGTTTCTTGCATCAAAGAGCTGTTCAGTTTAAGAGAAATATGAGTATTGAGATCCCTGCACTGAAATCCAGTGTAGAAGCAAGGCACATATTGGAAAGTGACAGTTGTAACTGTTCATAAAGGATTGTGGTAAATTTATAAACATTGGACATGTTTAGCTCAAGTTAGCAGTTGTTCTTTTTTAGTCTTCAGATTAGCAGCTGTAATTTAGCAGTAGTTATATTTGAAACAAGAATTAGTTAAAGGAAGACAAGTTATAAAGGGAGCAAAAAGCAATTAATCTATTATTTTATTAGAGGTCCATGATTTGCATAGGGATTTTTCATTAAACATTAAAGTTAAGGGTTTTTTTTAGAGATCAGCTTGATCTACTTGCATATTTACAAAAGTACACCTTTAATATTTTCTTTTTTTTTTTTTAGAACAGTGAAGACCACACTTTGGAACAAGGGTTGTTGTTTTCTTTTCTGTTTGTACAGCACCTACTGCAAAATTAATTTTGGCTCATGACTATGAGCCCTAAACTTTATAAATGACAATGACAGTGTTATTAGCAGTAATTCACATATTTTTGTTTTGTTCTGTTTTGTATAGTTTTTTGAAAATATCGGTAACATACTGGAATGAATTGTGCAGCTTCGGCGCGGACAGGCTTACTCTCATGTCTGTTCACAATGCAGCCATTGATGGTTTCATTTGAATAATGGGTATCATTTGATTATGCAGACAAGAGGTTAAAAGCCGCCTTTACCTTTGGTATGCAGTCTGATTAGTTTTTAAATAATACTTTTCATCATGGCTCTGTTTTAGAAAGCTATTGACATGCTAAACTGAAGTCCCTGTTTCCCCCTCAGGTTAATTCTGTCCCTTCTTGAGTCTTCTTAGTTTCATTTAGAAGAATGTTGTTGCACGTGTACTTGAGGGCCCGTATAGTATAATAGAATGGTTTGGGTTGGAAGGAACCTATCAAAGTAATCTAGCCCAACTCCCCTGCAGTAAGCCGGGACATCTTCACCTGGATTGGGTTGTTCAGAGTCGTGTCCAGCCTGGCCTTGAATGTTTCAAGGGGGTGGGGCGTCTCCCACCACTCTGGGCAACTTGTGCCAGTGTTTTACCAGCCTTATTGTAAAAAGTTTCTTCCTTGTATCTAGTTTGAATCTAACCTCTACATGACTGAGTACGTACTACATGAGAGCAGCCCGGCTTACTCTGCATACTGTTTTGTTTGTCTTGGCAAATGTCTATGTATATCTGCTTGTGGGTAGGGTTTCCATAGTCATGGTTCTGCCAGATATTGGTCATATTTCACACTACGATTTTTTTTTGAGTAAAACGTCCATCTGAAAGGAGAGTCATGTTTAAAAGCTGAAGATGAAATGGTGACAGTTTTTCTTTGCATTTCCTATATTGGGAGCTTTCTAAACTTTTTCTTCTCGTTTTGAGGCACAAAATTTGATCTTACGTGAAACAGTGCGGTTAAATTTTTCACTGGGATCAAGTGAAACCTCGGTGGTTTCATATACTTGTGTCATGCTGACATCTCTGTGCAAGACTTTAGTTAATGTCACTGATTTTAAACCAGGCCATCTGAATACTCTCTTCTTAACTGCCCAGTCATTCAAAAGTAATCCAACATGTTCAAACAAAAGCTAGATGTGCCATCAGTTATTGAAAACTGGTGGACTACATGAGCTAGAAGGAATGAGCTCAGCTGTTCACCAGAATTATCCTTCTTCCAGAGCCTGCTGTATTTCTCCAATTTATCAAGTGTAGATGATGGTGCTGCAGGTGATACCTGCTCTTTCAGTGAATGATTTAAGGGTAGCAAGGACACACACCTTGTGGAGTACCTGACATCCTCCAGGGAGCTGCCTTTTGCATTCTTTAAGTCAAAAACTCTTATGTACTCCAGCATAACTTTCAGGTATGGAGACAGTGCAGGCTTGAGTCCTGTACAAGGAAGTGTATTCCCTAGGCCAGTATATTTACTGCAATATTTTACTTGCAGTAGTCTGAGTCTTATCATAATAGTTTAAATAGTCTGTCAGTTCTGGGATACCTTTTATTCTACATTGCTATCAGTAAGTAATATTTAATAATTTGTTATGACACCTTCAGTGGAACCACCTCATTAAAAATATATATATTATTGTAATTTTCAGTTGTTGTAATATTTCATAAGTAATTAAAAACTAAATGCTTATGTATTTTCAATATTCTTTTTGTTACTCATTTGAATGTTTTAAATGAGACACAGAAAGTGGAAATGAATGCAAAGTCAAAGCTACCATTTTGAAAACATTTATTTTTGGTGTAATGGTTTTATTCTATTAGTATGCACAAGTGCTGCATAACTTGCATCTAATAATAGTGTGTTTTCTTAAACAGATGACTCTCCAGTTGCATTGACCTTGCCTTGTGTAGCAGGACCTTGCTGTCTGATGTGAGACCTCTCCTCCTACAGTATTTTTCTCTGTGCTACAGCATATAGCAGGAATGCTATTGCAGTGGTCCCTGGTATTTGAGGTTTTTGTTACGCTGCATCTTCTTTCTAACATTTTCATAATGCATTCCTTCGCTCCAAGTACAAAACGCTGTTGCTTGGATTAGGTTGATTATTTCTGTAGCAGTGCACATATCTTTCAGCAGCACTTGGGGAAACCCAACTTGGTTTCCCTTTAGAATTTAGCAAGACAAAAAGGTGTTATTCAGCAGAGTAGCTACTGCTTTGTACACTAGCAACATTTCACATTAAAGAACAGCCTCTACACTCCCTCTTGAGGAACTTCTGTGACGTGAATGTCTCCTTTGTAATTCCTTAGGGTTGCTACAATTGTTGTTGATTACGGCTATGTACCAAATTGCAAGGGACAAAGAAAACACAGTGTTTTAATATCCAGGCTGAATTGCCTTCCAAAGACAGTACTCTGCCTCTTGTCTGATTTTAGGTAATTTTCACACTCTGACATTTTTCAAAGGTGCATTTTCAACCAGTTAGGTATTGTTCAGTTCGGATGAGTGTGTTAAAATGCATCTATAATCATATTGTTTTGTTGGTGGGCAGAAATATCTATGACTTGGTCAGTATTTTTCTAACTTCTACTAGAAACATTGATGCTTTTGATGACTTTCAAATGTATCAGACTTTCTGTGAGCATATGCATTGTTTCTGCTGAAAACTGTGGGAAAATAATCTAATTGTAGGTATTTCTTGTGAAAGCTTCAAGTTTCTGCACAGTTTGTGTACCCACTTTAGTTCACTAGGCTTATGGGGAGCATTAAGAGTAGAGGATTTTCTACCCAAGGCTGCAGCCCCCTAGATTTCTGACCACAGGAGAGGGTGACAAACAGGCTGCTTCTCTGTTTGGTTCTGCAATTCACTTTTGCTCTTTAGCTACATTGTCTGCTGCTTCTCTGTAACATCTTGAGTTGCAAAGGTGCCAGAATACCAGGTAGATAATGCTTCTTGAAATCTTTGCATTATGGTACTTCTGCATTATTATGGTACTTCTGCAGTTTTTAGGATAAAAGTATTTCTTAAGGTGGCTCTTCAGAGCCCTTGCAGTTTTACAGTGTAGCTGTTACTTTTGTGAATAGTCTGTTGTTTGCATTTTCCCCCCAAAGAACAAAGAGGACATACAACAAGGTTAGAATCTTGCATAATTACCTTTGCTTTGTTGTGATTGGACCTTTTTGTTAGTTTTTTTTGCTTTTCCTGATAGTTAATTTATGGAAGAGACAACAGAAATAGAAACAATAAAATCAAGCAGTTGGACAGATGCTTATGTTGGAAATATTTTAATCTCAATAACCACTCAAAATGCTGCTGTTATTATTGATTTGAATATACATCTGCTTTTGTTATGTGCTTTAATTCAGGAGAGTATAAGAAATTCTGCTTTGGTGGTAGTGTTCACTCAGTAGACATAGAAATGAAATATGGGGAAACTTATAAAAATTGATGGCTTCATACGTATCATTAATTAAAACCTCCATGGCAATCCCATTTAGAGACATTCCCAGTATCATTATCCTGGGTAATTTAAATGTGCAAGTCCAATTATGAGGCTTGCTTCTTTCTTTCTTGGAGAAATTTAGAAAGCAGTTATCACTGTTTCATCATCTGTCATTGTATAACAATTACAACAAGTTATGCCCTCCAAATTAAATGTACTATTCCTCTGAATAGTCTTGATACGTCTACCAATATGTAATAGGTGCACCTAATGATTCAGTTTTGTGTGTTAGGTTTCGTTTTATTTGTTTTCAAAACGATCTTCTCATCTTGTAAGATTTAGCTGTTCGAGGGCACTGTTGAAGGGTGGTTATTACTGCTCATCCAGTGATTCATCCAGTTTTGAATTTGCTCTTGCTCTGGAGTTTTTCCGGTTTCCCCTCCTTTTCTATTGTGTCGAATCTTGTATCCTGTTACCCAGAGCTGGGTTGTAAGAGGGAGTGGTTGATACTCGGGGAGGGTGAAACCATTCAATTCTTCTACATTTTTGGTGCTTTTGGTTTGACATAACCACATTATGGTATTAGCATATTGTCAGTTGTTACCTCATACCGTATTATGTGGAGATACTGATTGTTTTCCACAAGAGAGAATTCCATGGTTGCATGCTTTCGGTTTCCTGCAGTACAAGTTTATGTGTATGGAAGCAAGGATCATCGGTATTGTCAGGGTGTGTTCGTAACAGAGATGCCTATCTCAGTGAGAGTATCCTTGTATTGCTGCAGACTGGACACCTGCAAAAGCTGTGTATCAGCTGAAAGAGTCAAATGAAATAAAAGGTTGACTGTTTACATACATCAAAGTCTACTTACCCAACAAGTGAATCATATAACACTGTGCCCTTTCTTCCCACAAGACCACTCCATGAGCCATGCTTTCCCCCCAGTATTAGATTAAGTCTGAGTGTTTCAGAAAAGGGAGAATTGTTATAATTTGCTGAGAAGGGGGCAGTGCATGGCTTTCTATTTCCTTAGCATTAAAACTGCTCTGTCTGTGCTTCTGACTCATATCTAAAAGCAGTTCTTTGCCTCCTTTACCTTTGAAAATACAGGATCATCAGAGTATACCATGTCATAGAAACCTGTATGCTCTTCCTAGGTTTTGGGTATATATTGTATGTAATATGCCTCTGTTACAGATAAAATTAAGGAATATGTTACATAAAGATATTACCATGCATCTAATTAAGTAGAGATTTTAAAATGCTGGCTGCATGTGTAGTGTTAGTTCATATTTGAAAGGTTAGGAGGTTTCCTGACTTGGGAGAAGTGATGATGTTGACTTTACGTAATTCTTCTCTTTTGAGGAACAGTAAACCTTGGATCTATAGTTTATCTGTTTGGGTATTAATGGATAGATTCTTCTTGCCTCTATTGGGAGTTATATTAGCTTAGCCCAAATCTGTGTAACTTTGGATGCTTTTGTTTTTATTGCATTACTTATTCCCTGTTGGCAGAAATATGATGTTTGTAAAAATACAGTTTTTGCTATCCAGTTGCCTTTTGGTCCCCTATTAAAACAGATTTTGGGAACTGTATTATAAGATCGAACTGACTTGCAGCATGAAACTGAAATGTATGTTTATTTAAAAAATAAAATAAAGTTTTTCAGATGTGTGAAGTGGAGGAGGAGAAGGTGAGAAGGTTTTGGGTTTTTTGGGGGGGTTTTGGTTTTTTTTCAGCTAAGCAAACTAGCCTTCTTGGTACTTAACCAGAAGACATTTGTTGAAGAATACTTAGAGTTTTACTTGTTTGGGAATACGGTTGAGTCCCAAAATGCAATATTCATTTTTTTCCATTCTCATCTAGCTTTCCTGAAATAAAACGAATGTTTAGTATACAGATAGTATCCTGATATCAGAATGTTGCGGTTGTTAAAAATCTAGCTTTAGTGGCCAATTTTGCCATAGAAAAAGTGTGTAATGTTAATAGTGTTCATTCTGTTTGTGTTAAACAGATTTTGTCAAGTACCAATCTAGCTGCACAGACCAAATTTGTTGTGCATGGTTATGAAAACATTTTGTATTATCTATGAAGAATATTCTTTCAAAGTGTTGGTTTAGGGCCATGTTCCAGCAAAGTCTGAGTTATGGCAAATGTATTATTTTTAACTGAATTTCTGTGTCTGACAGTTAAGAACATTTCTGGATGAATATTTTGCTGCTTGTGATTATGTTCATGCAGCAAATTCTGAAACTCTGTCTTAGAACTTATTTTTTATGGGTAATGGGAGATAATATGACTTGAGGAGATCAGGGAAATAGAGTTCATTACATTTTTGTGGATTCATTTGTATAAAGGAATTAGAGTTTCTTGGAAATGAGCAGCAATTTGGATATAAATGTTCCTTTCTAGGTTTCCAAGATAAGGAAATACTAAAATTTTAGGTTTGTTTGATAGAATCAGAAAAAAGGAATAGTTAATTTGTGATTTTAATAAACAGATAATATATGTAACTGAAATATATTTTCACAGGTTTTTCTAGTCACTCCAATCAAAGCCATACTGGGATGATGCCAACAAGCTGATTTTATGATGAAAACTGTGTTGTCAGTAACAACTGTGTAATTCATCAAGTTCCAAATTTTCATTATCCTTGCCCTTCTATAATTAGTTTGGCCTAAAAGTAATAAATGTGCAACCTTCTTTTTTGTCTTAAAATTTTTAAGTCTTTAATGTTCCCTTCTCTTCTTGTTTTTGTAACTAAATGGTCTGGATTTAAATCTGAGATTATGAGTAATTATATAATAGTGTAATTATGGAGTAATTATATAATGGCTTCTAGAAAAATAGTGCCTTTTCTGAGTGCATGGCTCTTAAGATCATTAGCAGTACTGTGACGTCTATTTAGAAATTAATTCTCCATACTGTCTGAGCTGTGATTCTAGATTTCCAAGCCAGGTTTTGTAGTGGTTTGTAGAAATAAACTATTCCCTAGACAGCAAGCTATAAAAGAGGTCAGTGTTAAAATATGCAGAAACATCTTTCAAATGTCTGTATAATATTAGACTACTATGCCTGCCTGAATTCTCTTTCAGGATTCAGATCATAACATCTGTTTGCAGCTTTATTACCTGTTAGGCATAAGAATGGTAGAGATGCCTAGATAGTAAAGGGTTTTCAGGAGGTCTTCTTGTCTGCCGGTCCAGAAGAGGCAAGTTTATGTGTTCTCTTAAAATTAGTGAATGTCATTCCACTTTGCCCAGAGTTTGCCTCTATGTTTTTGTTATCCCCCCATTTTGTTCCATGTACTTTTTATTCTGTTATGCAAGTCGATAATGAAAATGTTTATGCTTAAGTCAGTTGTCCTGTTGTCTAAGTACATAAAGCTGTTATTGAGGCTGTAATTTCTGAGGACAAAAGATGATGTGTCACAGTTAAAATAATACAGCACAATATTATCCTGTATAACAGTTTCTATGCACTCCTGAATTTCATCTCAACCATGTGCTTTATAGAAAGCTGCATGGAGTTGACTTTATGAGCTAGTGAGAGAGCTGTAAAAATATTTGAGGAAGGTGTGTGCACGGATTTAAAGCAAGGCAAAATTTCTTGGTATAACAGCATTGGAGCTGTGATGGCCAATAAAGTATCTACTCTGAATATGAATCACTCTCCTCTAAATTCATGTGCCTTCCTCTAACTTGACGTACTGCTCTGATTATTTTTCTTTTCCTTTGTATTACCATTCTAAGTTTTTTTTAATCAGATTTTCTCTGTTCTGTTGAGCTCTGAGGACAAGATAGGGGAGAGCAGAAAGCCCCAACAAAAAAAAACCCCAAAAAAACCAAACAAAAAACGCCCTTCACTTGCTGTTGTTGGTTGAATTTACAGTTATGAAAATTCCCCCCAACATTTCTGCTGCATTTGATTCAGTGAAATCAGTGGATAATGTAAACCACCCCCATAGCCTCTGTCTCCTGTTGTTTCCATACCCATCTTGTTTACAGTAAAGCTCTATTCTATTACGAACCACATGCATCCCTGTAAAGGTTTTAAAGTTTGAATTGAGACAGAGACTGTCTCAACTCTTGGCCAGCAAATGCAGAGGAAGTTGGCCATGTTCCCTCTACTTGCCAGAAAAGCATGAAAGCTCGGGCCCTTCCTCTGTCAAACATAAAGGGAAACTCTAATCTTTCTGCATACAGATTTTTGCAAATATTGAGTCCCTGACCTGTTCTTGGTAGGACTTGTCTCTCTTGCTTGCTAGATGTGGCAAAGCCCCCAGAAGAGACCTTTAATCTACATTGAACTTGTATAGATCAGCCTGGGCTTTTTTTTCCTGATTTTCAGTTTGATTGTACTTTTTTTTCTCTAGTTACAGTCTTAAATATAAACAAAAAAAATCCTCTCTCTATAGTAGAATGTTTTTTTATGCATGTGGCTTGTCTCTGTTATTTTTTTCTACTAAATATTAACACCTTCTGCTTAATTTTTTTTTACATTGCTTGATGTACAGAATAACATATAATTAAAAAAGCATTGATGTTGTCATCATCAAGTATCCTGATATTTATTGTGTGTTTGGGTTTGGGCAATTCTAGTACCTAGTCCTCTAATAAAGACCTTTAAAATTTTCAGGATTTGGATAAGCTAACAGTCCTTTGAGTGATGTGCGACTACATAAAATAAAATAATAATATTAAGTTACGAAGGAAATAATCCATAACATTTAGGCTTATTTTTAATGTGTACGGGTGCAGTTTAAAAACAATTAATTCATTGTTGTCAAATATTTGTATTTCAAGCATTAAAAATCAGAATCTTGATTTTAAAATTAGTACAGGAATAATACCTCTTGCACATTCTTCCTAAGAATGTATATCTAAGACGGTATAGAGGTCGCTGTGTAATTTTTTTCTGGAGAGTGAATCATGAAAACCAAACAAGTGTTTTGGTTTTTATGGTGGTTATAGGTGATAATTATGCACACCTGAATTAGGTATGACTATTTTACAGTTATATAAATAACGCATATCCAATCATTGGCTTTTTCTCTATAGTTATGGCATATTTTCTGTAGTGGGAAATAGTCACATGTCAAATAAGAAGTGGTGAAATGTATGCATTGTATTTTCAAAAATATGTTGAAATGTTACAGTACTATTAGTGTTATTACTTTCATAGCTGTTTCTGCTTTTATAACAGCATTAGAATGCTTAAATAAAAACAGACAGCCAGGAAACTGTACAGAATCCATGAAGACCTTAGTGTGAAATGTACACTGTATGTTTCTAATTTAACCTGTTTTCAGATTACTCTCTGGAAGTCTTCTTTGTTGGTCAAATACTTTCAGAGGTCTGTGGTAGATTTTAGCATTGAAAATAGAGCTTATCTTTCCTAAATTAAATTTTATTCTTACTGATTTTATTTTTCTTAAAGATATGTAAAAAAGGAAAGTGGTAAATTCAGTAAATAATTTTTGGTAGCTTTTGAAGTCAATAAAAAGATGTCTTGAATATATAGGGTAGGGGATCTGAGTGTGACATAGTCCCTGTCAAATTAATAGAAGTAGGTTTAAGGATGAACAACAGTTTGCAAGATAAGTTAATAATGAAGTAAGAAGACTACTGATTAATCTCTATGGCTTTTTTTTTTTTTTTAAAGTTTGCCTGTTGATCTGGAAAGGATGGAAATGAAAAAAGGTCTGCAGGAGCAGGAGGCAACTGTTTTGAGGTGTGGCAGTAGCATGCCTGAGAAGACAGGTGAACAATATTTAATTTGAAATCTTAAAGGACAGGTTAGTCTGCTTTCATTGACGTATGCTGGTTTTATATGTTGTATATTCATAGGTCATCCACTGTTATCCATGAACTTTATTCTAGATTCTATTCTATTTTTTTCCCTTCTCAGCTAATTTCTCACACATGATCTTCTTCTTCCTTGTTGACTTCCCAACAACCAGAAAGTGACATACACGAAAGCAATACCAGCCACATTAGAAACTTTTGTTGTTTAAATGAAGAACTCCATATAGTATGCAAGATATTAGTTGGGAAAATGGAGAGCTTCAGACTGCCTGTTACATTTGTGAGTGCTGGCACAGATGATGTTACCCTCACCAGTTACCATTTAAAGACAGTTCCTCTATGTGTCATCAATGAACTTGACCAGTTATGGCATATCACTGATACACATTGCTTTGCAAACTGTCTTTACACAGTGTTTTGTTTTTAAACTGTTTTGAAACATAACATGTTTTTTTTTTTTTTGCATGCAGAACATTGTCACTATCGGCTGTTGTTTTGTTCAGAACTGTGTAGATTAGACCATTAGTTTTCAGTACTGCCTTAACTCCCTTCAGGGATCTTTTCTCGTGCCAGTTATTACTTCATAGCATGCTCAGCTGCCTGCTAAGGTCATCGTTGGTTTGAACAATCAGTCCTGCAGGTACGCATTTTGCATCTAGTCTACAGGTTTTTCCTGTCAGTGGGATGAAGTCAGTGTTGCCACTTGCCCAAGAGAAGCCCAAGTACAATGCCTTGGTCTGCTTCTTATCTTTCAGTTTGCTGCTTTATTACTGGCCTGATGGTGCTTGATTCAGCATTTCAGAGTAACCTCCTCATCCCTGCAGTTGGCCTTGCTGGCAGTGTGCAAAAAGCTGCATTCATTGTGTTGTTTGGGTATTACTTGATTATATTTCCTCAAGTTCTTTTTATCATTTGTGGTAAGAACGTGGTCACGGCTGATGGTGAGGCCAACAGTCTCCTTATAAGAGGGCAGTGGGAGGATGAGCTATGGCTCTGCCATAGCCCAGTCATCCTCAGAGCAGCACTGGCAGATGAGTCGGGTCCCATGCTGGGTCCCATGTTGAAATGTCAGGAGCTGCACAGAGCAGGGCCTGGGCCTAGAGCTGCCAGTGATGCAACTCAGCCCCAGGACTAGGTGGAACAAGCCTGGGCTGAAATGGCTCCTGAGCCCATTGGAGAGGGTCACAGGTGGAGCTGGTTATGGCATTTAAAAATTTGGTGTCCTCGAGGTCCTGACACTCCCTCTGAAGGACGTCTGTGGTGATCTTGTCCTGGGTTAACATTGTGCATTGTGCTAGTTGCAGCATGGGTTTGTCATTATCATGACAGAGTACATTACAGAAAACAGTAGTTTCATCTTCTTTAACTGTTGCGGCAGAAATAACCTTGAGTGTTTCAGCATGCGTTCACTAGTTTATTATCTTTTACAATCCTTTTGTGTTTGGGTTCTTTGGCTCGTTTAACTACAACATTGATTGTTTCATCTCTGGTGCTTTGCCTTCTGCTCTCCTCAGTGTTAGGGTATGTATCAAGTGCTATGTATATGCCATCTCCCCTCTAGGAATTTTTTGAGGTAAATAGGGTATTAAAAGGATATTAAGTAACATATTATCAGCAGGGATGCACAACCAAATGGGTGCAAACTAATCTTTCTGCTGGACTAAGTGTAGCCTGTATATGTAACACGTTTTTTAAACAACATGTTATTACTGAGGTATACGAATATTGGAAGGTACAGGTAACTAGGTTAGGGTAAAAAAACCAACAGGATTCCCTACAAGCATTTTCAGATTTTACGGAAGTGGTATTGTTTTTCATACTAGCAGTCTCTGGCACACATTGCTGCTTATGTCAAAACAAAAAAGGGTGTTCCAGAGAAGGAAGTGTCCATGTCCAAGTTATGACTACATTTTTTAGCCTGGTTTCTCATGGAAACAACTTTGCAGAGTCACACTGTGTGTCTGTATGTCTTTTCTTTCAACTTTCAACTTGACCTGTAGCAGTCAGGTTTATTACAACAGTGCAGATCTGAAAGATGCTAAAGACTAAAAAATTTAATGCAGGTGGTACTCAGGTGCATAAGAGATGTTCTGAAAATCATTCTGATTGTTAAGAAATCACTCTGTGAGCTCACACATAAGAGGAGGGTCCATATAGGAGGAAGTCTTTAGTAACATCCCAACTGTAAGAAAAGCTTCATTTGGAACTGTCATTTCCTTATATATCATTCAGAAATCATTACTTCTAGAAGTAACTGAGATGTGTATTGCTTAGTTATTGAGTGTTCTGTTGTATTTCGGTGTACCTTTAACTATTGAATAGTCTACATGGACATTAAATATCCTCTGCAATACTTGTCCGTTAATTTTGCCAACAACTTCACTGTGTTAAAATTGCGTTCCATCTATTCCACTGAAAGTTAAAGAAATTTTGCAAAATGTAACAAACTTTGAACAAGTGATTGTTTGTGTTAGGTAAGTATAGACAACTTTTGCCATGCATTCTTATACCTAGATCGTATTGACACATATTTGGTTTTGGCAGTGAAGTTTTCATATCTCAGAGAAAGATGATTTTCTAACTGTGTTGAGTATATATGATAAATTATGTGAGTAATTCCAGTGAAGCAGAGAATAACTTCTGAATTCTGAAAAATGGTTGAACATTAATCTAGGATCAATCTTAACAGTTTCTTATTACATTCAGGTAATTGAACTTTCCTTTTGGTCTTTGCTTTGTTGTGTTTTATCTTAATTGTAGCTTGTCACCTTAACCTCTCAGACTTTTATACCTAGGTGTTCATGTTCCTGTAGGTAAATTTTTAGATTGTACGTTCGTAACTCATTAAAGCTTGGTGTGGGATGCTGCAGATACATTTCTCCTGTGGTCTTGGATCCTCCCTCTTTTCCACCCTGCTTTGTGCTTGCGCTGTCACTGTCAACTTGTATGATTGTGTTATGAGTGGCATCAGATAATGCTGCCTGAAGACTAGATTGTGTTTGGGTTTTTTTCTCATCTGATAGTTTTCATCTGGATCAGTTGATTCCCCTCCCTGCAGGATTTTCTGTTCAGGAGGTAGTGAAAATACCTCACTGAAGGTCAGGGAATGAGGGATCAGTTACTTTGGCTGGAGCCTGCCAGTAGGTTGGCTTAGACTTCAAACCTCATTTTTAATCTTGTCCTTTTTTCATGGTTTGTATGATTCCATTTTGGATTCTCAGATCTTAAAATAAATCCTGATGCACTAGTCCATTTGTCTTTTACCTGCTTTCTTTTTGTGTTTTAATGTTTATTTCTTACTCTATGTACTGTTTATTCTTTTGCATTAGCATTATTTGTCCTTGTTTTTGTATGCTGCGTTTTATTAATTGTCAGTTATTTTATGTTTCTTTATAGTTTACCTAATCTTTTCAAGGAATGCTGCTTATCAGTGTTAAGTCTATTGAATTCTCTACTTTGAAGATTTTTGTTTTAAATTCTGCTATGCTCCCTTTTCCTATGACTGTGAGATTTGATGCTCTGAATCTTTTTTACCCATTTAGGACTATTTTCACAGTTCTTCAGAAAGTTAAGGAAATTATTCTGGAAGTACTTGTTCAAAGATGGAGCAGTATAATCCCACCTTTAATGGTTTGAGTTGTCATGTAACTCAGATAGAAGGGCATGTTCATTTGAGCATCAATGGTGAAATTACAGCTCTTGGATAAGGTCACTTAGTGTGAAATTCAAGTAACCACTAAACAGAAAGTTTATTTAAACAGCATATTGCATATCAGATCTAGAAAGAAATGACGAGCTGACCCTGACAACAAGATAAATTCAGTCTTGGGTTCTCTCTGCACCTCCTCATACAGAAAAGGAATTTCTATAAAGAATTTAAGCGTGGAGCTGATATCTGGCAGTAGCTTCAGATTCTGCCTGATGCAGTGGTGAATGATGAGGCAGAGGAGAGAATTCACCATCTGGCAGCCATTTCCATGGTATAAGACATCTAATACTTAATTGTGTTTACATAACTATTCTAGAAATTAGTAAAAAGACTTTCTAACTTGACAGGATATATAAATACTGTAGTTCTTAGTGAATTTTTTGTTATTGAAAAACCGACACTGGTGGTGAATCTGAAGTTCTGCATGATGCTCTGTGCCAAATAAAATGTTGTTACAACTTGCTTCCAACTGTTCAAATAGGGTTTGTGTACATCTTGAGTGATTCTTAAGAGTCTGGCTATTTCCTCCTTACTGTTTGCCTGTGATTCCCTGGGCAGAAGGAAGGTTTAGAAAACTGATGACGACACATTGGTGGCTGTTCTTGTACCAGCATCTTCTACTTGTTTCTGAGTTAAGACACTGGAAGGAAAAACTAATAGTGTGCACAATACAGTATAAATTGGAGGAGTTGATAGATGCGGGTTTCTTATTCTCTTCAAGGTCTGGAACACACTGTAGCATATTTACTAAAAAATGCTTTTTTTAAATTGCAAATGAATAGTTGTGGTGTACAAACAACTGTCCTCGTGAATCAGTTTGTTCCAGAAGAGCTTGAATTGTGATTGCAGTGTTTAAATACAGCTGTTAGGGTGATGCGAGTGAGATGATGAATAGTTTTCTATCTACTTACTGTGCCAAGTTATTTCAGTAGTTTGCTGTTTCCCAAGAATCTCTTAGTAGTTGATTGCTTATGCCTTTGATGCTATATAAATAATTATTATTTTTGAATTAATTAATATAATTATTTGTTTGTTGGTGTGGGAATTTTTTTCTGTGCTGAAACCTCTTCTGTCTGAGGTAGATAGTCACCAGGTATATGTAGCATGCAGGGTGAAAATTGGAGAAATAGCTATAGATGTCCAGGTAGCCAGGACAGAAGGGAGGTTTCTCAGGCTGCTTTCATTTGCCCTTTAGCTTTCTTGAATTACCTTTGGTCCCAGTCCAGTAACAGTTTGCCCGTGGAAGCCACTAGTGAGTATTTTGTAATGTCACATATCGTTTTGTCAGTCCCTCTTTCTCTGCACACATAATCTTTGCCCCTACCAAGCATTCACCAAGTTCCCCATGAAGCTCGCACAGCATCCTACATACTGAATTGCACTTGGCTTCTCTGGCTTAACATCCAACATCCTCAACAATCCTCTTAACATCCAACTTACCTCAACAATCCCCATCTTTACCATGAGAACCATCCCCTACTTCCCCATCATACAGCTGCTGCTTCTTCCCACAGTGCAACCAGCATCTTCAAATATTTATCTATCCATCTTTTCCTTGACAGCCTAGAGCTGAAAGGCTTTAACTTAACATGTTGAGTGACAATTCTGATCCTTCATATGCCTTTCCTTAGACTAAATATCAGTGAAGTCTTAACAAACTGTTTTTTTTCTCAGAAGCAGAATTCCTGCTGACTTCAAAAGACAATTAGGTTGAGTAATGAATTATAGGTTGAACTGATGGTAAATCAATACAGTTTTGTAGTCTTCGATTATGTTGATTGTTTTACCTAGACTGTTGCAGACTTTATTCCTAGGTAGCTGGGGAATAGGGAGTTATTATTATTATTAATTTTTGCTAGTATTAGTTAGAATGAGCTTGAACTTTAAGTCTTCAAGTATATGCAGCAGTGTAAAAAAAAGAAAAGTAGACAGATTAATTTTGTGTCACATGTTTTCAGACTTAATACGTTTTGTGAATGTGTGTGCTGAAAGGTTACCAGATGGCTTGTTTTCATTATTCACTTGTCTTCATTGGCTGACCTCTGCATCCAGAATGATTCACTAGTCTAGTTTCTTATATTTTTACTTTCCTTTACTAATATAAGCACATTACATTTCTGACATAACTTAAGCCTTGTAAAATGAACCAGTGTAGTTATTAATGGATTTCATCAGCTAATCTAGTGGCTTTAGAAAATGTCAGCATGTGTTGAATACAGTGCAGGCCTAGCTGTCTACTTCTTGTGCTTTTATATTCAGATTAGCTGGATCAGTGTTTTGAGTTGAATGTGCAACAGAAAGAATATTATTTTGAAGAATTTCAGCATTGTTTTTATATGCTAATACATGTGTACATTTTAATGAGCATTTTCTGTGAGAATCTAGGCTTTGGCCACACATATGGGGATTGGCAAGTAAGGAAAGCCACAGGGAGTGATAATTCTGTAATTTTACACTACATTACAGTATACTGTTGTATTGGTTGAGTTTGAGAGTTCTGCACTTGATAGCATTTATAACACTGTGTTAACACACTTCATGACATGTCTAATGAATTCCAACAGTTTAAGGAATTTGCTGTGCATAGTGAATTGAAGTCTGTTGATTACAGTGGAAATTTTGCAGACTGAGAAGAGTGTAATAGGGGACACATGAAACCCTTGTCATCTGTTCTGCAGAGCCACAGCCTCAGATATTTTAGCAGTTGTCTACAGATCAGAGTCTCTACCATCATAGTTTTTACTTGCTATTTCATGGGATTTTAGCACACTTTTTCATTAGATGACTTCTCTCTTAGTCTGTTATGTTCAGGGTGCATTTAGACATCATAGCAAACGTGATCTACACTGAAGCTACTGCTGAGACATGTGGTCTCTATCAGGCATTCCTAATATTTCCTTTTTGTGGAATGTAGAGATCATATGACCACAAGGTGAGTCATTTCATTTGGATTAAAAGAATAGCTTTCTGACTAACCAGCCAGCTGAATTGACTGAACTCTGTGGACTCACGATGTCTAGATGCACGAGATGTGGGAAATGGGGATTGAAGGTCAAGAGGGAGGGGAGGAGTGAGTCTGCCAAAGTGGCAGCTACCTGCAAGTCTGACATAGCTGAAACATCAAATCACATTTTCAGATCGAAGAAACATGTAAATCAACTTAAGCAACATTTTTCTCCCTTCCCTGTACTGCTCACTTTCTCCCTTGTGCTGTTATAGCATGTGTCAGTACAACTATGTATGAACTGCATTGAGAAAATGATCTAGCTGTGAAGAAACTTGAGAAAAAATTCTAGAGATGGATCAGTTTCATATCACGTTGCAGTGGTCATAAGAGGATGGGAACAGCTGGACATAGACAGGGAGCTTCTCAAGCAGACGTTATTCTTTGAGATGGATCTCAAACACAGGCAAGGATAGAGTGATGCTGATAGAGAGAAATGGACAGGCATGTAGACTCTGGGTTTGAGGAGAGAGATGACCGGGAAAACCACTGTTGCGGAAGATTTGAGGTAAAGTTTCTAGAGAAAAGAAAAAATCTGAGAGAAGCTTTTTACGGAAGACACATGTGGAGACATTTTGGCTTATGAGAAAGGTGGAGAATAATGTTAATGTATGGACTGTGGAAAACCAATCTTTGATGGACAGAGTCTGGGACGTAAAAAGACCTCTGATTTTTGCAGGTTTCTATTTACAGAAGCAAATCAGAGATACTTTTTTAAAAAAAAAAAAAAAATTCTCCACAAAGAACTGTGTTAAAAGGTTCAAGTTAACATGCAGGGTCAGTTTTATGATCTCAAATTTATTGTGTGATGTTACAAATACATAATGATGTTGCCTTTTTTGCCTTGTGGAGTAAAGTTGTTTTGTAAGAATTTCACTTGGCAACCAGTGTAATAACAGGTATATTATTTGTAGTGACAATCCATGCCTTTAATTTTTGTTCCTGGCTTAGCAATATTACAGGGACTTCATTTGTGAGTATATTTTGGTGGTTTGTATTTTCTTTTGATTGCCTGGAATTTTTCAGATGCAAACAGGAAAGTTGAATCAGTAGACTGAGATGTTTTGATAAATGAAAGAAATCCTTAAAAAAGTCAGTACTGAAGACTATTACTAATACGTATACATGCTTTAATGAAATATTATTGTTACTTGATATATCAAGAAAGAAATTCAGGAGTAATTGATCAAGGGCAAAAAAACCCCCAGCTGCTGCTTCTTCTAGCTTCTCGATCTTTCTTCTTTGATCAGCGTCATCATATGTAGGTTTGGACTTGAAGACATGCAATGGTTGACAGAAGAAATAAGATGGGAACATTTCTAGGAGGGTTGCTTGCAGTTTTCTTCAAGTGTGTAGAGGCAAGAAGTTATGTAAGCTTTGATCTGGGGATCTGAAGAGGAAGGAGGAAAGGGAAGAAGTATAGGAAGCAGTAGAATAAGATAATAGCTGAAATACTTTCCTTTTGTGTGTGCTTAAGTGTTGTATTTTTGTTTTTTATTTGAGTTGTTATTTTTTTAAAGTGAAATAGATAAGAATGAAGAAAATTAACTAAATTAATTTCAGAGTACACTTACAGGGATTGTCAGGAAATACAGACTTAAAGAATTGCTTGGGCATTGGTTTCTCGTATCTTCTCTACAGTTGTGCTGTTACAGTATTTTATTGGGTGCTCTGTGAACTGTGTTGATAACGTTTCCAGTCTAAGTCTTGTCCTGCCACTCTATACTGCTGTTTCCTTCTACACTGTTCTGTGAACTGTAGCTTTTATTTTCCTTTGTGGTGCTAAATCGCTCTCTTGTGCAGGATCCGAGTTTCCCGTCTTGATTCGCCTCTAGTTGCTCTGGCATGCACATGGGTTTTGTAATGCATGGAGAATGTAAAAATTGTGGCTTTTTGTTGCGTCTCTTGTCATTTTCTCTTGTGACTCTCCTTGATCTCTCTTCTTTTGTTAAATCAATACAATTGAAATCTTGATTGAAATATTAAATTGCATTTTTTCCCCCATGCATTTGCGGTAGTTAATGTTTGAAGAAATAATACTGTTCACTAGCAAGCAGACTTTTAAGCCATGGATTTGTAGTGAAATGTGACTTTGCCTGAATTTGCTTTTTGTTTTTGATGCACACAAACCTCCTACCCACCATCCCCCCGCCAAAAATCGATACTTGTGTGGGAAAACAGCATGTAAAATATCTCATTAACTAAAGAGTATGTTTTACCTTTTGATTTGTGCCAAAGTGCTTTTGGGTGGAGATCAGTAATCAATAAAAATGAACGCCAACACTCTAAATGGTTTAAAATAGAATTGTTAGTTGTAGTTACTTGAGAAGTATATCAAAATAGATTTTAAACTTCAAGTTACTTTCATTATTAAGTTGTCCTGATTTTATGGCTCCCATCATTCCTAGCAGTTTTATCAGCTACAGATGATTTACTTATTCTGCCTGGCTACAGTACATGAACTGAATTAAGAAGGTAGACCTTTCTACTTACGAAAATAGTGCTTGGGTCAATTGGATTAATCCGTTGAGTAATCAAGTTGTTGTATCTAGCCAGTGGTTTGCCCCAGTTTTGTGATATGTTTTGGTACTGAAGTTTCAAAGTCATATTTTTTCACTTGTTTCTGTTGAACTTGGACTGTTTAGTAAATTAGACCTCAATATTACTTTTTGCATTTTCCACATTTTTAATAATAAACTTAATGTTTTTAAACTTTAAATAGGATCCATTGAAATATAAGCTTGTATTTGTTTAATTTTAATTCACTGTGGTTTATATTGGTTTATCTCTTTTATTTTTCTGTTTCCTTTGTTGAGCTGCTTGTAACCTCTTATTTTCCAATTCCAAGATTTACTTCTAGAACAGTGTTTGCAGGAAAGAAGCAGAGAATTAATGGCAATGTTGAAGGGCAGGTTAACTTTTTAGCTTAAGGCATATGAGTAAAGGAGTTTAAAAGTTAATTGATACTATTCAGGCTTTTACCCTACTCTACCTTCATGCTTTTTTCAGTCAAACTTCTGGCAAAAATATTGTGTTTTCTTCATGTTTTCACGGTAACAACATAAAGTTTAATGAAAACAAAAACCGCGTAACACCAAAACAATTGTAGTTGTGATAGAGTTCAGTTCTGAACAGGAAAATTATTAGTTTTAAAAGACAGTGTAGCTTTAAAAAATAGTTTCTTCTTCGAAGTGTTTTAACTTGTCCTGGCTATGAGTCAGAAAAATTATGGTAAAGATATTTCCTTTTTTCTCCTTGTATGTCACATACATTCAATTTCAGTGTTACAGCTTCGGTAAAATTAGATTTCTGCAGTCATGTAGCTTTTCATAGTGAAGACATCTATTTAAATATGTAAAACATGACTGTGATTTCCCCAGATAGTGAAGTGAGACAGATTTAAGTGTATGTTTTGGAATTCTCTAGGTCTCGGTATAGTAAACCTTCGCTGTTTTGTGCCCTTTCTCTTCACATAAAAAAAAAAATCTTTCTGTTATGATGGTGAATTTTGTGCTGTGGATTCTGTTCAAAATATATATTTATTTCTTTTCTATACAGAAAACCAACTTTATGGGGAGATGCATCTCTGACATGGATTATGTGTTTGGTCATCTTCTACAACCTGAAGCAGCAGTGTGTGTTCTACATATGATAGAAGAATTAATTTTGGGAAGAGACAAACCAAATGGCTACATCACAACAAGAAGCTGGTTTAAAAATGCTTGTATTTCATGCCAGTAATCCAGGGCTGGAAAAGTCTAGTAGTCCAACAATCAAAAAAATAACTTTTTTAAAAAACCCAATTAAGAGTAAGTAGTCAATGTATATTTTACCATGTGTTCCCTGGTTAATTAACACTGAATCTTCTATTACACTGAAATCATGGTGTGAGAATTGGTAGACAACACATTCACCAACTAAAGACTGTCAAAATGACCTCTGAGGATATCACAGCGTCTGTTCTCGTCTCTGTGGTACAGGGTAAAGTGATACCTGCTCAGTCAGCTGCAGATGAAAATACTGGAAATGCTTCGGACACCAGTGTTATAAAAAGACATACTGCCAGTCTGGAAAGGCAGCCCACACATGCTGTCTCATACTTACACAGACTTGAAGAAGAAAGTCTTCAGGACTCAGTGCCCAAAATATTCTCTCTGGCGAAAGAACAAATGACTAATGACAATACTCATGATAACTTTTGGGAGAGGAATAGCTCTATCCCCGATTCAATGGAATTTCTTAACATTAACTGTAACATTGTACAGAAAAACTGTGAGAGGAATATCCCACACAGCCAGTTGTATAAATCTCATGATCCTTCCGCAGGGGGAGAAGCACGCCTGGAAACTGGAATTCCTGTTTCACTGGAAACAGCCATGCTTGCTGAAATTCAGTTGAAAGTAAATGGACCTTCATTAAGAAGCGAGACAGCAGTAAATAAGGAGGACAGTAATGATATTGATAAAGTGACCTTTTTTCACTTTCATTGTGCTAGTGAAAAGAATATATCAAAGGCTTTGTGCAGTTTACACAATGGCTTCATTTTGGACGACTGCTTGCAGCCAGTAAGTGTTGGTGATGGTAACACCACTGGTTCCCTGGCCTGCACTTGCAGATTAATGGAGTTAACGAATAATTGTGAAAATGAAAATGGGCAGCAGTTGTATGAAGATGCTTTAAGGAATAACTATTTGTGTCTGGAAAGAGCACCACAAAAGGTTAAAGTGGCATGCTTAAGTCACAACTTCTGTGGAAATAACTTCATTGGAAGAATGCCCTCAAAGCCCTTTCTGAGCCATTTTGAAGACTGTAATGATAACTGTGAAGAAGTGGAAGAAGATCTTTTCAAAAACAAAAAGGAACGTTCTACTTTATTAATAAGACGTTTCTGTAAAAATGATAAAGAGGTTAAAAAATCGGTTTATACTGGAACAAGAGCGATTGTTAAGACTTTACCTTCAGGACACATAGGAACCATTGCTTGGAATTATGTTGAGCAAAGGAGAAACAACAGTGGCTTGAAGATTTCTATGATTACAACAGAACAGCTCACTATAATTCAGTCCTTAATAAAATGGGAATTTAATTCCTTTCTTGAGAAGTCTTTATGGTATGAGGTAAGCTGTTCATAGTGGTGGTGTTTGGTTTGGGTTTTTTTTTAAAAAAAAAGCTTTGATTTTATGATTTTCATTATAAAACAAAAGCCTTTGATTCTTAGTAATACTGAATAGGATGTTTCACATAACCACATTGAACCTTAAGTTGAACACTGCTTTTAGAAGGATGTATTTTTATCTTTTAAAACACATTTTGGTTTGAAAAAGACATGGAGTAAAAGTGATAATTTCATACCTGTATAATACTTATACATGCATACACTTGTGCATACGTTTGTACCTATACAAAATGTATACAGTTACGTATGTACACATAGATGTATGTATAAGTTTACATATTGATATATATTATTTATATCTAAGAATGTAATATACCTATTTATAGATATAAAAATATAAACACACTTAAAATATATTTGAAATAGAAAATGGATATAATATGCATATATATGTGAAAATACATGTATTAATAAATATACACATAGTTGAATATATGTGGCATATATGCATATATAAACCTTTGCTGGGTACGTTGATGATGCAATAATTCCATGGAATAAATTGTATAAAATGATAAGTGCCAGCATTAGATCAGAGTGAAAATTTTTGTTGCTCTGAAAAATTAAGCATAGTATTTTCCCAAAGTTACAAATATTTATAATTCTTCTACACTTGCAAATAGTGAAAAAATATATTAGAGTTGAATAATGTGTATCAATGTGCTGATTTTGCCCTAATTTGTGTTCTTTTAATTTAGATTTAGGTTTCTTCATTGGGCATTTCCAATTTGACTTAAGTTCCATGGCTTTTAACATGCATGCCTATTTTACTGGTTTTCACCACTGCTACATGATACTGAATGGAATATTTTTTTGTAGCACATATAGAAAATCTGAAATAAATTTAATAAATACTGAATAATTATTTAAATAGGAAATTACTCCGCGTTATTACAATGCACAGAAAAAGCTTAACATTGTATTTCTAATTTTTTTCTTTTCCACGTGGTGACTACAAATATTTTTCTTATCAGCCTCTGTATTTAATATCTTTAATATGCACCAATCATTCTTATCGTTATTCTTCTGTTATTTTAGTGTCAAATATTATTTCTGCAATAATATTTCTATGTGCTTATGGCTTTTATTATTAGCATTATAGATGTTTTTTACACAAACAGAAATTAACTCAGCGGAAGTGACAAATATATGGACCTGTTGAACTTGCGCACTGGGTTAAAATAATGAATTATGAGCAATTATAGGAAGCTTACATGCTAATAATCAAAGGAAGAAGGAGAAAGTACTAAATGAATGTGGTAATTTGTTATTTCTTTCCCCTTATCAGACCCTTTGAGCATGCATTCTGTTTGGAACAGCTAAGTGAACAGTAGGTCTGTTCTTCAAGGGGAAAAAAAAAGCTGGAGAAATTAAGTTTTCATAGCAGTACTGGTGCAACATTGAACAATAGAGACCTTTATGTTTTAAGTAGGAAAATGTGGGTCTCATTTGTGCATTGTCCTTACATAAAAATTCTAGTGCTAATAAAGGAAAGGCACCAAACTGTTGTCTTGCTGGGACTGCGGCTTTGGATTCTATAGCAAATACATGAAATTATATATTTTTTAATGTAGCCTGAAATTACTGTTTATAGATATTTTATATGCAGTTTTAGACTCTTCTACTCTGGATTTAATGCACGTGTTGTATGAAGAGAGAAGACTTTAATGTTGAATATCTTTTGTAATTTTGCGTGTAGTTTTTGCAGCTATATAAAGTGCAGTACTTGCCCTTATCAGATGGATGCATGCAACATGGCTGTTGTAGCTGTTTGGGAGAAATTTGCTTGTCCATCTTGGAACAGTGCAAGCCCCTCACATTGGTACTTCTTTAATAAGTTGCAAATGCAAAGGATTTGCCACACAAACAAATAATGAGAGTGTAAGATTTGATGTTAGCTTTGCTTGGTCTGGCACAATGTAACCACTACTTGATTCAGCTCTGCTGCATCGTATTAGCAGTCTGACTAATTGCAGAAGTCAGAGTTTCTGGAATTATTAGAGTATGTTGCTTTTTTTTCCTGATAAGGTGGGTTTTCTGTCGTAGTGGTAGTTTAATATGAAAAGTTGCCAGGTCCATCACTGACTAAGATATTAAATTTGAGCAGCTTGCTAGACTACACAGGGTGATTCTCTCGTAGTCGGTAAGTGACCTCAAGATATCCACATGACAGCTGCAACAACATAATTGTAATGCATAATAGCTGAATTTTTTAGTTAAGCTTATTTTGTAGGAGTCAGTATCATCTTTGCTGTCTCATTACATTCCTGATCTTAGTAGTTTGAGCTTTAAGAAGCAAGAATTCTGCTGGGTGCTTAACTCTGCTCAGATGTAAGTTTGCAGACTAATACATCTTCCACTCTTTGTAGCTTCCAAGGTGCTACTGAAATGCCAAATACTAATAAGGCAACAATTAAAAAAAACCCCAACCCACCTTAATTGCCTCCACATCTATTTCCAGATAGAATTCATTATAGATTTCTCTTGTACGAGTGTTTCATAGTTAATATAATGATTTGGTATGGTAGTTTAGCATCTATTAGCAACAGGTATTTTTTCCATGTAGTACCCATACTGTTTTTATGATTCACGTGTAAAATCAATGTAATGCAAGGGGTTTTGATTATGCATGGCTAATGTAAGGAGTCTTTATATTAAGATTTCTTATTTTCCATAAAGTTGAGATATATTCAGTTGGTGGCATCTGTTAAGAAACAGCTAAGGAGAGAAAAAATATTTGGGGGTAAAAAATTTTTACTAGCCTTCTTTATTAATGTCATATCTAAAACAGTAGTCTTGGGGAACATTTTTAAAGAAACAGAGCCAGGGACAAGTAGTTCTCTGTTTAATAGATGATATTTGTCTGCATCTTTTTTGTGGTTTAGATTTGATTATTAATTCTGTATGCATTCAGAATTAAAGTTAATATTTTGTAATTAATAGAATCATAATTTCAGTTCTGAAACTATAGAAAACTCCATCGCATGGAATCTCAGAATGGTTTGGCTTGTAAGGGACTTTGAAGATCACCCTGTTCCACCTCCCCTGCTGTGGGCAGGGACACCTCCCACTTCCACTTCCACCTCCCCTGACAGAGGTGTATCAGCATCTCTGCTCAGTGTATCTTTATGTTGGGTGCTTTTGTAGCATTTCTGAAAATAGTGATCGATGGAGTATTTCACTATCAGTCATGGAAATACATGTGCTTTGCCTATTTTGGCAACCAGTTGGAAGGGTTAGCAATGCTGTATGTTCTGAAGAACGTTTTCTGGTTGCTTTTCTCAGATATTGGGTTAATTATAACATTTTCTTATCAATATTTTGTAAGATTGAATAGTATAACCCTTTTTTAAAATCTAGTAGTATCTTGGAAGATATACTTTTCCAGTGTATTCAAAGCATAATTTGTATAACAAAGAGGCATATGTTGACTCTTAAGAAGTGAAACAAAAACTTGAAAGCATCTGACTTAGTCTGTGCTAACAGTAATAAGAAGCATAAGAGTCCTTGTGTATGTGCTGTGTTTCACTCAGGTGACTGATCTGATTCGGCAGAACAGGTACAAACCTTGTCAGAGTGGCCACATGATACCACCTGGCAAAAGGACTCCTATTAGTGAAGTTATTCTGCCATACTCTGTAAGATTCACAACCCACAAAGCAGCCTAAAAGATTAAATTCTTACAAGTTTTCAGTGCTCTGTTCTTTTTAATTGCTTCTGTAGAAATTTCAGATCTAGATTTACTGTAATATCATCTTTCTGTTAGGGTGATATGGTGTTCCTGCAGGTTTTTCCTTCTTTCCCCATATTTAAATAGACTTAATCCTTTAAATGGACTTTTACTCTCTTCCCTCCATGTTTTGCATGCATACCTAAAATATAACTGTTCTTTATGCTAAAGTTTATGCTATACTTGCACTTTATTTTTTAATTTATCTCTTTTTTTAAAGATATCTTTGGATTCTGTATTGTGGATTACAGACAGACTTGGGATTTGATATTTTTTGGTTTTGCTCTCTGAAATAAAATTTGTAGTCCAACACATTGAAAGGAATTTGCAGGAAAAAATGACATAAAGCAAATAGTCTGCAAGCGGTTTGGGTTCCTCTCCACTTGATCTAACTTTTAGGTGACTATTTTGCCTGTTACTGATGTTGTAATTTTTTAGACATAAAGGTTTATGTACATATGTTAAAGTAGTTAGTAGGTATGGATGAGCTGGGTTTTGTTCTGCCTAGACCCTGTGTTTCTTAGTTTTTTGCATAAGTTGCAGTCTTTTATTTAAAGAAAAAAGTTAATGAGCAAAATTGACCACTTGGAAAAAAAAAACAGGGAAGGAAAAGAAAAGCCAAATAGGCATGAAATTATGTTTTCCCTTCAGTAAGCCCTGTAAAAAGAAGTTGAACTTTGTTAAATGAAGCTCTATACTCTTATTTGCTTTGGCTTGAGTTATCTAGTTTTAAAGTCCAGCTTTAAAAATAGAAAATTTACCCTCTGTTTTTTATTACCATTTTATTACCATAATGTGTGATACAGTTAGAGATAAATCTCATATTATTTTGCAGTTGCCGTATAACTTTAACAATTTTGGACCAATTTATGAACAATAAGTTTTAGCTGTGAGCACACTTATGTATTGAAAGCCAACAGTGTGGGAGTCTTGGCAAGAGCAATATATTATGCATTCAGTTTTTCCACACTTTGTGACTTTCCTTCTAGTGACTGTTCATTAACTGTAAAGAAGCAGGAAGATATATTTTAGAAAAATCTCCCCGCAGCATGTTGAAGACTTCATTTTGGAGTGTTAAGGTTGGACACTTATAAATTCTTTCTCAGCTGAAACTAAGTTACCTCCTTTACCTATATGAACTGTAGAAAAGTTCAGGTTGTTTGCTCTGGTATGACTGAATAAGAACTGTGCTGTATAAAGATCACTCTGTTGGTGAGTGAATAATTAAAATGTGAATTGATGATATTTCAGATATGTTTTAATTTATTTTGCTTTTCTGCAGTCTCCCAGAATTTTTTAGGAAGTTTTCTAAGTCGAATAAATTTGGGTTGACAATAATTGATAGGTGTTCACAATATGTGGGACTGCTACAATATCTAAGACATCCTCCATGAGATATGAGAGTATTTGGTTTCTCTATTTGTGAAAAGTGATTTGATATACTGTGGTTATGAGCGTTTGGCCAAGAAGAGGTTTGCTAGAAAATACAGACTGGCGACAGCTTAAAAAAATGAGTAACAATTGAACATAATACAGCTGTTAGGTACTGTCCAAGTACATATGAGCTGGAGTGTCAAGGGACAGGAGAGCTCTGAGGGTGCTCCCACACCAAGCAAAGCTCATTACCTCAGTGCAGCAGTTGGAACCAGCATGACTCAGGGCAATGTGACAGCATACAGCTTTCAGCAGGAATGTCGGAAGTGGAGCAGTACTGGAAACATAAGCATTCAATCCTGGCATTTGTAACTACTTTCTTCTTTTTAACTCTCCTAATAATTTCACTAGAAAATTTATATAGTTAGAAGCTGTTCCTTACCTTCAAAACACATGTATCCGGCAGTGTTCATATTGTCATGCACATTGTGTGAAAGTATCCATTTTTTTAATGTTTTGGACTGTAAACAGATATGATAATTTTGGAACTGAAATTTAAGACTTAGTTTTGAGGTGTATTCATCAGTCACCTAGTTGAGTATGAGAGAAAAATATCGTGGATTGTCTAGTGGTCATTCTAACTTACAGGTAGTATTCATGTCTTCCCATTTGTATGAAGTTCAGAGGAGTCTTTTAATCTCTGGAACTATAACTTATATTGTAAACACTTAAGATTTCCTTAGTATAGCAAATACTGAGAGACAGATACCTACAGATAAGTTTGCTGTCATAGCATGGGAATATGCAACAGTAATGAAATAGTTTGGTTTTATCTTGAAATTGGCAAATGCATTTATTGCAGGACTGTGAATAATCTAATAAACTCTTGTCAAAACAGAAGATTTTTCTGGCTTTTTGATCTTCCTTATCTTTTCCATTAGCTGTAATGTCTGTTCATTGCTGGCAACAGCTGGATTTTGAAACCACAGTAAAGTAATGTGAGTTTCTTTTAAAATGATTTAAAGTTATTCTTATGTAATTGTAATAATTGTTTTTAGTTTATTCTCCTGACACTGTAAAAATTATTTTTAAAACATCACAACAGGGCAGATCTTCATTAGTGAAGTATGGGCAAAGCAAAGGATGTATTATTAGCTGCTCTAGTTTCATGTTACAACACTCTTGGTTATTAAAGTGTTTAGGAATTCCCTTTAAATATAGAGAATGGGTGAAATCCTGGTCATATGGGATCTATTTAATATTTCCAATTGGGATAATGTTATTTGAAGTGAGAAGAAGCAGCAGCATGTGCAAAATAGAGCTATTGGCTTCATGGGAACCATAATTTTATGTCAAACATTTTAGTAAAGCAACATATGCATACTTATTAAGCAGGATAAAATGATAGTTTTAAACTGGAAATATTGTCTATATTAATACTTATGATGCATATAATTCAGGCAGGATCATTAACTTGATACATAAAACTGCTTTGGTACTCTTCAGTTGCATATGCTGTTATTTACTGTTCAGATCCCCACATTGCTTGGAAGCCCTACTTCTGGCCTTGAATCTATTGTCCTAACTGATTTACAAACAAGTAATGATCTCATCTGTTGTACAGACTTTGAGACAGTAAGATGTCAGTGAGCTCACTCAGGTTTTAGAGAAGATCAGCTTCTCCCAAACGCTTTCCACATGCTGTGGCTAAGTTTTCTTTTATCTCAGCAGGCTTAGTAGCCGCGTGGTTCTCTGTAGTCTGCAGAAGAGAGGTATCCTATGTGGGGAAAAAAAAATGAAGAGCATTTTCCCACTAGTTCATTAATATCTTCGGTAATTTTAGTTATATGCATAAGCACAAAGAAAATTATTTTTTTAATGTATGTTGCCAGTCAACAATGAAATGCTTCTAGGCTGAATAAAGGTCTGAATGATTATTCTGAAGAGTTTTTCTTTCAGCAAAAGCATAAGAATGTATCTGATCCATAAAGAAATGTTCTAAATGTGATTGTGAGTTGGATCAAGAAAAAGACCCCTGAGGAAAACTGTCATCGATCTTCTCTGTTTTAAATTAGGAAATTGTCTTGAACATTGCAGACTTAGAGTATCATGCTATAAACCTGAGACCTTATAGCTCTGACCCCCTGCTTATGTAAGATATTTTACTTTTATTTAGGCACATTACAGTTGCTGTGGGAACCATAACATTGGACTTCCCCTCTGTTGTGTACAATCTTGGGATTGCACAAGATGGCTTGTGTGTGTAAATGTATCTATTTTAAAGAGAAAAAATATTATTTCATGAAGAGTCAGAATTTTCCCTTTTATGAAATTAACTTATGTTCTGTTTCACATAAATGTTCTTTTGAAACTTACTTAAAATACAGTCAGGGAGTATTTTTTGTTATGTGAAGATTTCATTGTCACCTAGTGATTTGCCATCAGCATAAAGAAGGTTTTAGTTCATGAACATCAAGTCACTTAGCAGGCTGAGGCTATAAAAAAGTAGGCTATAAAAAAATCCAGGTAGAAGTTACCAACAACTAGGAAATACAACATGGACTGTATTTTAAACAGCAGCATATTAATTTTCTTATTCATTAGCAGTATAGAAATAGAGTGTTTTTTTGTTTCTTTCCTTTTTGTCCTTTAGCCAACAGGTTGGAGGTGAACTTTTATAATAATGTGAATGCTTCCTTTGAGCAAAACGTTCTTTATTCTTTCATCTTCAGCTGATGCTTATGAATCATTGCATATTTAGTTTAGCTTGCACAGTGTTTCTTTGCCATTGGTTTGGAAAAAATGCAGATCCAGCCTTTGTAAATGGCGATCAGTTTCGAGTCTTTTATTTTTTTTTTTTGGTTTTGAACACATTCCTCATCACACTTCAGCTTTGACCAGCTGTTTCCTGTTTTTCCTCCCAGTGGTTTATCTGCTGAGGAGATAAATGCATCAGTCATTTGTTTGAGAATTCACATTACCTTTATAAACTGAAGGAAGATTAAAACAAATAAGTTGGATACTGTTACAAGTAAAGTTATGGTGAAACTCAGAAGATGGATTGTTTGCTCTACCGAAATCTTTCATAGAGTTCAAAGCTTTTATTACATCAGGGGCTTATTTGATACAAAAAAATTAATCCAGCATCAGAAACACCAGGGTGAAGATTGTGTGGGAAATTTGGGTGTGTGTGATGGAATTTGTCAAGCAGTTCCAAGTTTTTGTCTTCGTATGAGAATATTTTGATTTATCTGATCTATGATCTGTATAATGGCCTGACCATCATGTCATATTTGCCCTATTCAGCCTCCCCCTCCCATTTTTTGGACTGATTTGAATAGAGGATATTTTAATTTTGTAATGATACAAACTTCTTTGGAATTTTAGAACTGAGCTTGTATATGTATTTTTTGCAGAATCAAGCAAGGCAGGTTTACCAGGGAAGATGGGGAGGAGTTGGTGTGTTACCTGTCTATTAGGACTGGCTTGTTATCTTTGTTCACTGTGTAGGACTGTAGAAGGATCGCTTGTTGCTTCTTCTTTTTAATCCAGGTGTAGCAGGCTATTCTGTGGAATAGTGAGTCACCTGTCCCTTGCTGTGCTGTAGTGCCTCTGTGACCCAAGTGTTTGTGATCAGTGCGCCTCTCCCAGCCTTGAAAACTCCTTCTAACTAGTTTTGCTCTTTTCAAATAAAGGCTATCAGTAGCTGTCTGTTCTTGTTCCCCAGTGCCATTCTTGAACATGCCTTCAGCTTGCTTACTATTCCATAGACTGGTGGTCTTTATGGAGCCTCCTTTATCCTTCAGTCTTATATAAGACTTCTCCATGTATTTCCCTTTAGTTCTCTGCTACTAGATAGTGTTTTTTCATACTATTCATAATCTTCTTTTCAGCTGAGTCTAGTAGTTAGGCTGAAGCTTCTTCTTCATGCAGGTGTGTGGTCTTAATGGGCACTCCTGCTTCTGTTAGCCTTACGTCTAGGTTTGTTGGGCTCATATAAATTTATATGTGACATCTGTGCCATTTATAGCTATTATATTTCAGTTGTAGATTTTTTTTTTTTTTTGGTCCTGTCCTTTCCATGTTGGTTTTGTGTTTGTTTTTTTTTCCCAGTGAAGGTTAGTAAACAGCATTTAAACTTCACATTGGATAATTGATACACACGTGATTGTAGTAGTATGCTCTGGGACTGAAACTGTCCAAAAGAGCTGGTGTTTTTGGTTAAATGTCCTTTCATCAAACTGTCATAGACAATAGTACATTTGTAACTCTTTTCCTTTGGTACTTGTCAGAAAAAAAATGTATGTGCTAATTAGTATTTATATTACACATTAATTACTAGATTCCTGAAAACGAAGAAACAAACAAAGCAAAGAAACACAAAGAAAACAACAGCCAAGATGAAAGCAGGTTCAGAGGAAAAACCCATGTGGTTGTGACTCAGTGGATTCAAGACAATAAAAATCAAAAACCCCTTTTTCATTAAGTAAAATAAATGGAAATCGATTTAACATTACTGGGCAGAATTTGCTAATGAGATATGAAAGGTAGTTAACTGAAAGAACTAGTGAAAGGAGCCAGTGTTCTATGCAAAACTTGGAAGGAAAATAAAAGAGATAGTTGACAAAGAGTCCTTTGAGTTTTGGAACTTTAGGAATGTAGAGAGAAAAAAAAAACCACCAAGAACAAAATCTTATTTCCAAACCTAACCAGAACTAAAGATTTTACTGTTTTTCTGTGCAACTAGGATGTGTGTAAACCAGTGCTAGTTTTATCATGACGGTTAGGTACCAAGGTTGCTCTTACAAGTAGAAATATGGAGAAAATTAAAAGAATTTGGAGAGAGATTATTAGTCATCATCCAGTTTCTAAACTATTGTGAACTGATGCACTCTGGCAAGGCTTAATGTGGCAAAGCCAAGCATATGTGGCAAAGCTAAGTAGTTGGGCTATTCTGGTAGCTTCCTGGGTTTTTAATTAGATGATGTTTTATAGGGGTTTGAAAATGACATGCTTTTTAAAACTGGTTATTGGTTTGAAAAACACAAATCTGCAAGCAGAGTAACTGAGTCTCAAATCTGATAAAAATCAGTTTCACATTCCTATGGGGGCAACAAATAACAGTGAAACAGAATGAAACTTTATTTTGGGATAATTAGAATAACAGTTTCTTAGAGGACTAAGATGAAGCATATCAGAAAATTCAACACTGCTATTGATATCTTGAGTCTCTGTGCTTTCCAGAGACTTAGATTTCCACCTCTCTCCTAGTGAGGAGGGGCAGAGCTCCCAAATTTATCTTGTTCCTACATTACCATGGTCATGGTAGGAACAGTACTTAACATAGGCACATACAAGAGGAGTTGTTTGGTTTCATTTTTTATGAGAACAGAAAAAATTAACATTAAATGTGATTTTAAAAAAAGAGGTTAAACCGAAAAGCCTTATATCATCCTGTAGTCTAATTTATGCTTCTGCCTCAGCCATGTCCATATTGTCCTGTTTTATTGCCTACCTCTCCTCTGCCCTGCAGCCTGCAGGGGAGATAACTTTAAATTTCAGATTTTTAACTGCTGCTTTCTTTGCTGTCTTCCTCATTGGACACGCAGGTTTTGCCCAACACTGTGCGTGGCCTGGGAACACTGATGCCCAGGGTCCAGCCCTACTAAAACTTCTGTTTGCTGAAGTCTTGCTGACCCCGGGCAGTTATTGCAGGGGCTCACACACCCTTCACATCCACCATTTTATATCCAGATTTAAAGAGGCCAGAAAGGGAGACTCTGTTCCTCCTAATAGCATACCTGAGTATCTTATTTCTTAGGCTTGTCCTGAATCATATCCTAGGACTTCTGCCTGTGCATTTTGTGCCTGTGTCAGCTGCAGCTGCTTGGGAAGGAATCCCACAGGTGTAGCAGGGTTCTGGAGCAGCTACTGAACAGTGGCTGGATGGCACATCATGCCTGCAGGACAGTAAAACAAGTTCAAGATTTTCAGATATTTATTTTTGAAAGAAACGTTGCCATGTTGTTAAGCCAAAATGATAAGACAATTAAGTCTTTGAGACCCTTTAAGAGTGGGAAACAACTTCTTAATGAATTTTCAAGGTTGCGATTGTAGGAAAATAATTTTTTGGGAGGTTTATTTATCTAGAATAGCTTAATCATTGTGTAACAGTGGCAACCATATTCTGTTTTCTTCTAGATATTTGCCTTCATATGACTTTTTTTTTTTTCCTAAGAAGGAGGGTCCATAAAATTGAAAGTAGATTAAGCACTGACAAGTTATGAACTGGAAATTTGAAACAACACTGTTTTTGTAAGACAGCAAAGTATTGTTGCCACAAAACATTCTGCAGTTTTAATTGTAATTTTTTTTTTCCTAATTTACCTACTATATAAGGAAGCAAGCACTATAAGCAAGTCACTGGTACCAGATTTCTTTAGCACACAACATCTGCTTATTAAACAACATTACCTGATTTTCATCTGGTTTTCTGTATTCAGAAGATCTCCTTGTAAGTATGTCTATTAACGTATGTGGTCCAGCTGTTGATTCTCCACAATTCCTAGGTACAAATGAAGGGTGCAAAAGAAATTATGTTTTGTGTTTCCTAAATTTGAGTCCAATTTGATTGTAGCACTTGCGTGGAACAAATGGCTCTAGTACTGTGAGACTTTGTAGATTCCTGGTTCAAAGGCCGGACTATTAGATAATTTTTGCAATTTGCTACTGTCAGTCCGCTGATGGCGTGATGTCTAACACAATGCCTTTGTCTTAGCTGAATACCATGGACAGATGCAAATTATCTGACCAACATCAGTCAGGGAGGTTTGAGCTATTCTTTATCAGGGCTGATCCCCCAAAACAGGAGGGAGGCGATATGAGGAAACTTTATTTATACACTAATTCTCATTATACTCTTCAGAAGATAAAATTCACGCTTTAGTACTCTTAAAAAAAGTTATAGATAATTTTTTAAGGCATTTAAATTAGACACCAAGAGTTCATGATTAGTTTACTGGATGAATCTGTCATGATTTTGGAGATGCTCATATTTCTCATAATCAGACCAGCAACATTTAGAAGTCTTAGAGATTTACAGATTTGATTTCAGGAGTCTGAATTCCACAGTAATGCTTTCTGAAAGTGCTGACAAGGATTTTTTCAGTTTGACTACAGCATTTGCATAACAGTCATCACTGATTTCCACTTAGACCTGTGTGCATGCATGTATACATGCACACACATGCGTATATATATATTCAGATCACAAGAATTGTGAATATCTGGTATAATACACATAATGATAAAATCTTTGTCTTGCTGCAGTCCTTTCGACAACTTAACTTCATTACAGAACACAGATAAACTATAGTAATAGAAGAATCCTTATGTTGTATTTATGCTGACCCAAATCTCTGCAAGAATACTTTCATAGGTGTAACTCTTCTGGTAGAACTGTATTGCTAGGAGAGATAAGGCTATGGGTTCAAAACGGCTCATAGATGACAAAGTGTTTTGTAAGTGTTGAAATGTATTAATTTTTCCTGTACTCTGATTACAGCACATATCTGTTCATTTGTTGAAACTGTATAAACTATACAAATTCTAAACTATTATTGAAATTTAATCAGTAGAAGAAAACTATTATTGAAATTTAATCAGTAGAAGAAAAAGAAATGGGAAAAGTCTGGTCTTTACCCATGTCACTAGAGTTTGACTGTTTTTGAAGCAAAATGTGAGGCATATGCCATCTGGTGGATAGAATTATTCATACAGTTTTATTCGTAATTGTATATTTCTCAGGCAGCTTCTATAAATCCATTTCTCTTCCATGCTCTATTATCACTTTTATGGCACTGGTCGATATTTCTTCAGGCAAAACTCAAGGGAAAAAATCTGAAAACTGAATTCAAGACAAAATGGAATTCCAAATTTGATTTGGTGTATGATTAGTAAACTGGATTCTTGGAAGAAAAACTCCAAAACCCAAATGGAAAAGTAGCCATTTTCACGCACTTCAAATATTAATTCTAAAGGTATAAGAATGTGAGCCAATTCATCAGAGACCTCTGATGCACTGTTCTTAAGTCCCTGCATTCTTGCAAATTATGTTTGGTTTGATGTGGCCTTCGCAGAAAGACTGGATATTGCTTTACATCTGCGCTGATGTGGCAAGTGAGACTGGAAATGGCCTTTCAGAGTCCAGAGGCTCATCTTATGCAGTAGCTTACAGGTTTCTGCCTGTAGGAATTGCTTTTTGCCAGCCGTTTGAGGCGCTCTTTCAGCAAGTACAATTTTGTGCAGAAAGCTGTGCTTTTAAAAATGTTAGACTGCTAGGATATGTGACTGCAGGTGTGCCTTGGATATTTTAAAAATCTAGGATAGAGCAGAGTGTGGCCAGTATTAAATATTATTCTTTTCACATAGCGTTGCATGGGGGCGTGACTTCAGGATATACATTTCAGGTTACTGTATAGAGTAGATGTACTGTGGGATAAAAAGTGAAACAATCAATGTATATTGATTCTGATAAAGAATTTCTGTTATGTTAGTGGATAGTTTCTATTCTTTTTTTTAGTGCATATGGATGAATCGTAACATCCAGTTATATACTGGAAGACTGATACTGTAGCTCCCTCATTTTTTTTCTTTAGACTGATCAAATCTAATATATTAAATTTATTTTTCCCTAACTTACTCTTAATGTATTAGAAAAGAATTGAAAACGTACTTCAAATTGTCTTTCATACTGTGATTTCTTACAGATCAGATAAATAAAAACAAGATTGTGCTTGTTGTCTGAAAACGAATTAATTATTCAAATACATTGTAATCAATACATATGTGAAATGGAACTGTCATCAGCATGTTCTGTCACTGTTCCATTAGCTAAAGTAATGGCAGGGAGAGAGCTGAAATACAACACAATGGAAAAACCAGGTAATACTACTGCTTCCACGTACTCCTGATTTCACAGAGCTAGTTCAGGCGTCTGTGCTTTGCTGTGCCACATTCTCAGCTCTGAAGTTTCATTAGTTCAGTCGTAGTGCACAAACAAAATAGAGATGTAATTGCACATGGAAACAGTCATGGTTTGTTTTATTACTGGAAGTAACTGGTTACTTTAGAAGGATTTAAAAATATTCTTCTTGACAATAACTTTATGTACAGCAGACTCAACAGACTTATTTATGTGGCTGCCAACTTCATGGCTCTGTTATTCTTCTTGCAACTAATTTATTTCTCAACACCCAAAGATAAAACTTAAAAATCCAGAAGAGTAAGTGTTCACATTATTTGCAAAAATTACAGTTGAAATGTTTTTGTACCATAATATAACAGAACTTCTTTCTGAACCGAGCTGCTTTGTCACTTTTCTGTCTCAAATATTTCGTGGAGGAACAACATATACAATCTCAGCCCCTTTTCAACTCTGACTGGTTGGGAAGCACATGTTCAGTAGAGCATTGTTAAAATTACTACAGGTTTATATTTTACACATAGTCCTGTATTCTTTAAGACACATATATATGCTACATTGGGAGTAAATTATCTGGTTTATGCTATGAATCTTACTGTCTCTAAGATGTTTTGCACGATTCTTAATGCTCAGAAAAGCCCACAGCATTATTCGCAGTCTGGTTGAGGGATGGTCAGCCAAAGGAGAGATATAATGAATTCTGGCCCCAAACAGGCCAGGAGATTAAAAGCAATAACAACAAAAAGCCTGTATATGCTTTTATTGAAAAACTGGGCAGAAATTTTCTTGTTTTCATTTACAATTTACGAGCACAGTTAGGGAAGCAGGTCTTTTTCCACACTATGCAACCAAGCACATGAGTTAGGTCTCTTTACAAGCTCTATGATGTTACGTATGTCAGTTAGTCTAGATCGCAGTTTTATTTGGAAGATCCATGTTGTATATGTCAAACCTTACATTTCTGAGATCCATCCTCCTCCCAGCCTGGGAATCCTCACAAAATGTTTTAAAGTTGGGGTTTGGTGTTATGTTGACTTTGTTCTACAAACCAGACAAAATAATCTTTCCCTGAGGTGAATTTGCTCATCATGGACCCAACCTCCTTGGGTTCTTGTGCTTATATGGCTTGAACAGAAATGATATTTTCTCTTGTATAGTCCTATGTTCTGAAAATTATGTTTATATGAATACAAACAAAAAGAGGTTTAATTTCAAGCAAATCATCTGAATACAAAAGATTTATTCAGTTTGCTCTGTTTTATTGCTTATAGTGTCCACTGAGTTCTCGTATATATTTTAGAAACATTTCAAAATCTGTAGTGATGAAAACATTGCTCTTGGCAAAATGATGAAAAGAAACATTTTTTCACGTGAAGAGCAGTGCACGCACTAAATAAGATAGATTGTATAAAAGAAAAATTTTAAATGGGTTTAATTGTTTTTCAATCTTTGCTGCTATGCATTTCTAATAAATTAAGGCTTTAAAGTAAAAATGTTTACAAAAAGTAAGTCAAGCCTCAGTACAGCCTGTGAATTTCAGAAAACATTGGAATATCACTCCCTAAAATCTTCTCTAGAAGAATTTTAAATGTTGCATATTGCATTCCTTGTTGAAAAAAAAAGAGTCCTCATTTTACTTTCTACTAACTGAATTAGATTGTGGGCAGAGTTTTTTGCTTGTTTGTACCATTGCCGTGACTATGGAAAAAAAGTAGGTTGAATCAGATGAAAATGATCACTATTAAACACAGTGTGTAGATATGTTTTCTGATGTGTCTGAAAGAAATCATGTGAGTAGTTCTCATTTTGAAGTTTGCAAATAATATCAACTTTCTAAAAACCATTTAGCTTAAAAGAATACAAATGAGGTTGATATTAAGTTAAGATTTCTCTTGAATAATATGGTTTTGATACTGGTTCCCTGTATGCACATTTGGAGGGTACTCCTAGATGGGTACAAAATGTTCTGTTATTATATGATGTTTGCCACTGTCACACTGTAACACTTTCTTCTGATTGTCTTCTTATAGTCATGTTCTGGTACTTCTGCATTGTCCGAGTGAAAGAAAATCATGTTATTTGTTAATATTCATAGATTTCCAGTAGCCAGTTTCTCCTGGGCAATTTTTTTTCCCCTTAGAGATTTAGAATTAAAATCTTCAAACTACAAATACTAACCTATATGATGCAAAAAACAAAGTGCCAACATCTTAGGAACTTATGAGCTTTGTACACCTAATTCTGATCATCTTTCTAATTTTTTAGAATTAGTGTTATTTCCAGACCTCTTATGAAGCAAGTTGGCATTGTAATTTCTTTACTTTATAGTCTCAGAAGCATTTATAAGGGGAAAAAAAAGGAAAAAAGAATGCAGGTTTCCTAGTTGCTTTATGTATATAAAGCTTTGACAGTATTGATTCTTTGTTAATTTTATGTATATTTCTTAAGATAACAGAATTACTATATATTTCCATCTCCTCAAACAAAACTCAGACTAAGAGTGACTAATTAATACACCAGTTTATCTTTACCCAACTCATCAAAGAAGGTATGTTGTCATTTGGAAAGGTCAGGCAGTAGACAAAGGTTTGCTCAACCTTGTAATTGTGGCATTTAAGTTGTTGAATGAAGGAGGAGATAGTGGAGGTTAGAATTTACAGAATTTCCTTTGGACTCTTCCTCTGAATAGTTATTTTGTAGATATTATTTACATACTTACTCTCTCCACTCTGCTGTGTTTGTAAAACTGTAGTAGTATTATGTACAAATTTTGGGGTATAGTTTTCCTCCTCCTGAGCATTTTCAGAAGAATCACAGAATCACTAGGTTGAAAAAGACCCACTGGATCATCGAGTCCAGCCATTCCTATCAACCACTAAACCATGCCCCTCAGCACTTCATCCACCCATTTTTTAAACACCTTCTCCCTGGGCAGCCTGTTCCAGTGCCCAATGACCCTTTTCATGAGATTTTTTTTCTGATGTCCAGCCTGAACCTCCCCTGGCAGAGCTTGAGGCCATCCCCTCTTGTCCTGTCCCCTGTCACTTGGGAGAAGAGGCCAGCTTCCTCCTCTCTACAACCTCCTTTCAGTTAGTTATAGGTGAAAGGAGGTTGTAGAGAGGAGGGAGCTGGCCTACATTTTGGAAAGAGAAAAATTCACTTACCTAGTACTAGTAAAATTTTCATTAACTTTAGAAATTAGAAAATATATAGGAAAGAAAATGTCTTCAGTGATGGACATTTCTTGCAAGGCTTTAGCAAAGATTTTCCAGTTGGTCTATTTGTCAAGTATTAAAAAGTGCAATGTAGGTTGCAGCCTGTTTTTCTGTATTCCTCTAAAATAATCTCCTGAATTTTAGTCTTCCTTTGTTATTACCACTAATTTTATGAGCTGGAGAGTTACCATTTATGTGCTTGGAGGAAATAATTTTTCATGGGAATGTTTTTCTCCTTTCACTAGATCCTTTCCAGGGCTGGTTTGGATCAAATCATACAGAGTATTTTTGATGAAAAGCATAAGCTACTGGAGCACAAAATGTAGCCGACACTTTCTCAGTGAAAGGACGGGAGTACTTAATGTATTGCAAATGCATCTCTTGATACAAATGCAGGTTCCAAAATGTCTAAGAAGTGAAAACCCTTTGGGACTTACCTACACGGACAGATTTCATGAAAAATATGTGGAAGAGCATGTAACAGTGGAGTTCTGCCTCTGTTTCTGCTTTGGGACAAACTTGGCATGTGGACCGAAGAGCATGTATTGCATGTTGGATGTTGTCTTAATAGTCTTTTTCTTCATTTTTTTTCTCATTCCCTCCCCCCCTTTTTTTTCCTATCCCCCTGCAATTTGATTCCTTGCAGATATGTGCTCTTTCCAGTTCCATTCATACAGAGAAGCAGTAAGCTAATGAGAGATGTACATAATGATTTGTAAGAAATACGTAGTTGGCTTCTGTGTATAGCAGAATGTTCTGCTCTTTGCATTGTCAAAGAAAGTCACGGTGAAATTAAAGCTATTTTAGAATTGACTGTGTCTTAATTAAGAGGTCATATAGCCAGTTTTCTGCAGAGATGGTTTGTTCTTCTTGTTGGAAGGAGAACAAAGCTGAGGTTTTTTCATCAAGAAAATCCTGCAGCTGGGGAGAATGTCATCTTCTGGTAAGGTAGGTTGCACCATTTTTGCCTCATGCTGGAACAAAAAAACTCTAAACTGTCATCTCTCAGGCATTTTGCAGTGGTTGGTTTACCTAAAATTCCTTGAAAGTATTGAGAAAACATAGCTTTCTTCCTTGAAACTGGAAGAACAACAAATAACAAAAAAGCTGTTGATGTGGGTTGGAGGGAATAATGTTGTTCATCTGTTTGATTAAACAGATGAGCGGAGTCTATTGCAAATCTTCTCCTGTTATTAGGTTCATATGTTGTGGCAATGTAAAATACATGAAAACTGTATTTGATGGGGGTTTTTTTGCTAGCCCTGTGCTAAAACAAAGAAAGCAAGGATGTCTTTACGGGTGCCTGATTCCTGACTGGTTTAGGCATGTCAACACTTACCTCATGTCCTGCATACAATGTTCTGGAGTTCTTGATGAGATCTTACAAACACCTCAGGCCTACTTGTCAGCCACCTTCTCAGTCCTTTGTGTGTTGGGAGGCACTTCATGGTTCTGTGAATTTAGCTAATTTAACAAGTCTGTGTAGAAAAGAATATGTTCAGGACCATGGGGACATGGTGATCTTAAATTCTTATATCAAGTGATAGCATTACCAAAGTGTAGATGGAATTTAGATAGTGTTTTGTTCTTCTGCACAAATGCTAAGTCCCCAAAGAGGAAAGAGAATTTCATTGTTTATCTGCCAGAAGTGCACTTAAATTGTATTTGAACAAATCTGTTAGATTTTTGATTTGTTGGGACTGCCAAGAAAAGATCTGCTGTCTTGAAATATTTCTCTGCAATGGGGATCATGCTGCACATTAAAGAAGTTTAAAAAGAGTAAAGCCGTTTCTGTACTAGATGGTATCAGGGTTCATGCTATTTGGGTAATGCCATAGTCATAGGCACTTAGCGTGAAGATTTTATTATGGACTCCAGGAGTTAGGAATTTCTAGTTCAAATTATATTTTTTGTTCAGATGCTTTGTTCTAAATTTTCAAAGTGCACTTTTGCAGCAATTGTGGCATAGTAGCTATGAAAGAATGAACTTTAGCAGTGTATAATGGATGGGTAAAGCTACAGGTTCTAGTGCTGCTTAGCTAAATCCGTTGCTTATTTTTAAGCCATTCTTTTTTACTTTAGTCGCATTTCTTACCAATTACATTCTTTTAAAACCAAGGTTTGGTGAATTTTTTCTGAAAATTTTTAATATAGCGCAGCTGTTTCCTGCTATGTTTACATTACTCACTTGATGTCATTATATTTAATAATGATAGTCCTGGTAAGTAATATTAGTACAATAATATTAAAATATTTGTTACAGTATTTTCAGAAGTAATTGTATCTGTTTTCTGTAGACAGGAGGAGTCATGAATAATTGTCTCTGCCATACACCCTTTTTCAGTATTTGTTGCTGTCTGTTAATTATTGTAAGAGGACTGAAGGAACCTATCAGGTTTTACTGATAGTGGGATGTTTTGCATGTTTGCTTTTCTGACACTCTAGCATGCAACTGTAGTGTATCTTTTCATAGTTTTTCTTAGTTTTTCCACAGCTGTAAGGGAAGGTACTTTAAAGACAGTAAGGGGTGAGTCTTGTTATTTAAAATATCTTCTCAGAAGATAATGCAACTGTCAAGTCTCTGGCACAGTTTCAGCTCCTCAGTGGCTTTTCAACTTTTATCTTTATTATTACCTTTATCACACTTCTTTTTTTTTTCCTTCTTTGACTCATAATTCTCATCAATGATTGCTTTTCAGTCAGTGTTTGTCCACAGGTGAAGTTGTTCAAGAGCGGTATTTGAGGATAAACTAAACAATAACAAGACTCGCTTCTGAGATAAAGTTGCCCAGGTTACCAGATACAGATTTATTCAAGTTTATTTGAAGTGTGACCCACTTTAAGGAGTTGTCCTAAGGAGTGAAAGGTCATGAAGCCACAAAACACCCAGTGTGCTGCATTACTTTTATGTTGGCTCCTTCATTTGTACTTTAATTTAAAAGAAAATGGATTCTTAAGGCTTCTTATTTCAGCTCCTGCACTAGGAAAAATTCTCTTTCTTGCACTTCTTGTTCTTCTGTGACCCTCTTAAAGTAGCATACAGTCACCCTTCGAATTTTTAGGTTTGTAAAAACTGCTTGTGAAACGGGCCCTCCCTTTCTGAATTCTGCCCCCTTGTGAGGAAATGTGGTGGGTCAAAAGGAAAGGACATTGGCAGCGTTACAGAAGAGTGGGGTGCAGCAGCCTCACAGTGTGCTTGAGCACTGTTTCAAGAGCACAGTAATTACAAATAATCTTCTTGTGTTTATATTATTTGACTCAGAGTTTTTTCCTAATAATCTTTATATTTTCTGCTTAGAGATGAGAAATTGAATGTAGGAAGAATTATTTTACTTTTAATTACAATGAGTTTACATCATGACAGTAACATTATTTTCTTTATTTATAAATACATTTTGGAAATTACTGAGTTGCTAACACTGTAAAATATTTTTTTTATAAATGCATACAATACCAGGAGTTTAAGGCAGTGCTTTCAGATAAATTTAGCATTACATCATTTCATTTGCAGTAATGTAAACACGAACTTTAGCGTTCCAGCAAAATGAGATATTAAATGTTTCAGATTTTATTATCTGCGTGTCTGTACTCAAACTAAAATGCGTACAGAGTTTGTAGAATCAATAGATTTCCACCAACTGTTGGAAAAGTAGACTTGTAGGAGCTGGAGATGTGAGGCAGCACCATGTGAAATGCAGCGACGGGCTTAAGATTTGGCAATGCACTTCTTTTCTCTCCAGGCTCTTAGGCAGTCTCTGTAGATGAGAACAGACTGTCATCTGGTGTTGCTGAAAGCTAACTTGCGGTTTCTGCTTGTGCCTGCTTGTTTCAATTCCTATACAATTTTGTCATTTTTTTCCTGCCAGTTTGTATGGATATGGTGAAACGCAAGGGGAAAAGGTATGTTCATGTAGTATAAAAGATTTAAACGTTTTTATTACTGCATGAATAATAGGAAGGCATTCATTCTTTAGGAAGAATATATTGCTATAGAAAAATACATTCTCGGTATATTAAGCAGGATATTTCTTGCTGGAAAAATGCTTCTTTTTCAGTCAAGTACTTACCCTGCAGATGTAAACAGTAATTTCTAAAAGTCTATGTTATTTCCTTTTATTTAAATTAGGCATTCTACATGTGAATGTTTACTAGCTTACTGTGTTTAATTGATTGTAAAGTCACTTTTGGAATTTTAGTACTTAAAGTTATAAAACTTGGATGAACTTGTTTGCTTGGTATTGGATTCTAGCACTATAAATAAAGTAAGATAATTACAATATTTTCTTTTTCTTACTTTGTTGTTTTGATAAAATGCTTAGACACACTTAAAGAAGTCAGCATTAAACTACCCAATAAATACTTCACTGTTACTGTAAATTGATGAAGAATTATTGCATGTAGAGCAAGGATTTATAGAATGTGCTTGCTATTTTTTAGTAAAGTATATTGAAATTGTGAAGCAAATATATAAGATTTGATTTTTTGAATATTCAGTAGGAATATAAATGAAAGCAAATTCTGTACCTGTCACTTCACCCATGTAATCAATAGAAAAAATTTTAGTAGAAATACCATTAAGATAATATTTCATTATTAGGTAAGTTTTTATAAACAGTGAAAACAGTTTTGTCTTGCTCTCCTATCTTGTGCATGTGAAAATAAAATTACAGGCACCTCACTATACATTAGTGATGGTAGTGAGCAAATTGTTTCCTTTTGTCAAGCAGATGTTGTACTTATAAATAGTTGAAAAAATCTTGAAAATTGTGTACTGTTCAAGTGTACCGGATTAGTCTTCCAGTAAAAGTCTGTGTTTCAGGAAGTTAAACTATAAGCAGTGCTTTTGGCTTACCTCACGCAATTTATTATGTAGGTTAGTTGATGAGGTATCCCAATACCTACCTGTAAAAATAATATAATAATGTGGGGTTTTTTAGTATGTGAGCTCTTATAACTAGTAAGAGTAAGTTGTGATGGTTATACTTGATGTTAACGTGAACTCAGTACCTCTGTGACAACTTGTCTTATCTTCACTTATACAGCAGGAGGAGTTTTACCTCTCTGATGCTTTTGTAGTACAGTGTTGTAGCTTTGCTATTTTTAAAGCAACTAGGCTGGGAATGTTATACCAAAGCTTTGTGGTCATCAGCAAAATATCTACTTTTTTTTAATTTGCAATGCTAGGAAATGATAAAACTAAAGGTAACTGAAGATTGGTACATTATGAAGAAAGTTAAAAGTCATATATATTGTGGTAATGTCTGGCAGGATTAGGTTGTGGGATTTATTTTCCAAGAAGCAAATAAATGCATGGGAAGATAAAACTCCTGTTTTAAAGTATGTATGCAGTGGTAATAAAAAGATGAGCTATGGGATATACTTATATATTATTAAATAACCATACGAATAAGCAGCGCATATTTGAAGATGGGCATTCACTGATGTATTACTAAGTCCAGAGGAGTAGCGCCTCATGAAGAAAGTAAATACACAGATAGCCAGTCAGGAAATTAAAAAAGAATAACTAGACTAAAATGTTAAATTGGAGTCACACAGTTGTCAAGTACATATTTGGGGCTGCAGAGTTATCAAAACCACCTTAACTTAATTTAAGGGATGGTATTTGTTGCCTTCTTTACTCCTTCTTACTCTTCATTAATTTTTAGAGAGGCCGTGATGCTTAAGTGTCATTTTTGTATCAGTTACATTAATAATACTAAAATAGTGCCAAACTTTCCCTCTTACATTTTAATAAGCAACCCAGCTTCCATCATTGCTTCATTTTGTGTTTTCATATGGTCTTTGACAGATAAAGCTTCGTAGGCAATTTTCCTTTTAGAAGTGTGTATTAGTAGAGCTTGTAGAATAACTTTTGCAATGCGACGACTTAATTTTAGAATAGATTTTAGAAGTATGTGTCTCAGATGGAAATAACTTTTTCTGACCACTGTAGTCCCCTTTTAAGTGTTAGTATTAGAATAAGTCTATGTATTTCACGTAGATTTGGGGTTTGATGGGACCTCTGTTATTAAAAGTGTATGAAAACTTTATCTTCCGTAGGAACAGATTGTCCTTGATATGCTGCTGAGAGAATGAGAATCTCAAAATGGTCTCTGCTTGTTTATAATGTACTGCAGTAAAGATCCATTAGATCTATGTGACCTTTATGAAGTACTTTTTTCTGGGTTTTGAACCTGATGCTGATTCAAGTTCTTATCGTAGCACTACTTGAACAAAAGGATTCCCTGCTTATTCTCAGAATGATGCTACTGTGACAAAAATGCCCTCTAAAGATCTTAACAGTGTACTTCTCAAGTCTAGAGTATTTGAGACTTCAGTAAAATGTTATGCTGCTACTAGAGTTTTGTGGAAACATGCAATGCTTTAAAGGTTTTCCTGACCTTCTGCAATGAGTATTTAAAACAAGACAGCAAACAACCATTTTTGCTTGGAAGTTAACTGAAATATCCACTACAAATTTTCCACCTTCAAGTATGTGAATACTTTATTATATACATGAAAATTTGGTGCAATTAATTCAAGTCAAATCTAGGCTCTCTATCAAAGGGCACTATTTCTCACTAATAATACGTAAATGAGTCAGAGGTTTTTCAAAACTGGTCTGATGGTATGAAAGAGAAGTTTATAATAGGAATGTAAGATTTAGTCTTCATTTTGAGTGGTGAAGCATATACATAGGTCACTCATGCTGTAATTCAGTGTAATCTAATTGCAATTTATAAACATGATTGCACTGAGCAGAGTGGCTATGAATTTTGGAAAGGAAGCTGTTGTACATACAAAGTTTAGTTGAAGCTAGCGCTAAAGCAAAATAAATGTCATGGATGACTAAACTGCAGGGCCTGGGTCTCTAACACTCCCCAGAGAATAAGGAAAGTTAATTTAAAATATTTTTGTTCTTCTGGTCATAAGCCAGATGCCTTAAATTCTGAAAATCAAGCCTCAAGTGACATTCCACTCCAGTGGGAAAAGAAAGGAGATTGTATATGCTGGTCATGCAGAATCTTATTTACTTCATTAATAAATAAGTGTAATTTAAGTACTGAACTAGTGCTCTCTCATTCTCAGTCTCTTGGTTCAGTCACTTACTCACTCACTCACTCTCATTCTCTCTCTCTTAAAACAAGTGTATTTCCTTTAAAAATTGTCCTATAACTATTATGAAAGAATTAGAACTTTTGAAAATTGCAGAACATTAGGATATCTATTTTTTGCATTTCAGGCAGGTAGAACTGAACTGGAAATACAGCTAATGAAATATTGTCCCATGTTTAGATCTTGGAATTTTTTTACAAAACTCCATTTGGAGATAGCAAAATAAACTCATCAATTTTAAGGTAATCATAGTGTTAACCATACTTTAATCTTTTTAACAGATTTAGATAAAATGAAAAAACTTTTCCAGTAACCTTTAATTCAGTAAATACAGTTTTCTTAATGTCAGTATGGCTCTTAGGGTGCATTAGGGATCCATCATCAAGGTTGTGTCTTATAATAAAAATATGATGTGAAAATTGAGTGTACTTTGTTCTGCAGGAAGGTTATTTAGTTAAGGGAGCATTTGAACATACCAGCTGGAAACAAAGAAAAGAAGAGATAATTTTTTTAGGTCACTGCATTGTGTATTACCTGTTCATGCTGTCTTCTTATCTTAAATCATCCCAAACTTTAGATACTTTCCATAGAAGCAGCATGGATTTCCTTAGCAGCTACTAACTGGGGAAGAGGAGTTGTGTTGAAGGTACTACATTACTGATTCAAGATATCAACATCAGTAAAATTACTTCCTTGTACTATGCTAGATTATTGTGATTGCTTAGTTTTAGCCAAAAATTTACAAGATAGCCTTTTTTTTGATTATTATTAAATTTATTATTAAATTTATTATTAAATGTTCTTGTGAGCAGTCATGAATGAAAACTGACTTTTTATCAGTAAGTTAAGATTAAATGTGTAATTTAAAAATTAAGTTAAAGTATCAATATTCTGTTGTTACTTTGGGCAATGAATAGTGCCTTTTCTGGTTCTAGGTAATTTAAAAAAAACTTTAAGTGGAAAATATCTCTTTATAGAACAGAGTTATTTTGTTTCATGAAATCATGTTCTGTAGCCTGACCTAAAAGTATATTAAACAATTCAGTCATGAAAACTCTGAGAATTCCCTGGCCCCTAGGTACTATCTAAACCAATCTTATAATTATTCATGTGACCCTATGAACCCAACAGCTGAAGTACAAACAAACAGGCATGTCACTGTCTACAAAATTAGAAAATGAGAACTAGATTTCCTGTGCTAGGCAAAGTGCTCCAAGTTGCTCTTTTATTAGCTACTTGCCATGGGTAGGATGCATAAATTTTACAGCTGTAGTAACGTGCCTACTGATCTTTTACAACAATATCAGTTACAGTTGGTTACAAATAAAAATAGATAGATAAAAAATTTAAAGATAGAGCAAGGTTCTGTTGCACTTTACATTTATGTGATACTTATATTTTTGACTGTAGACATGAACCCTGGTCTGTTTCTCATAGATTTGGAAAAATATAATATAAATCCACAATCTGCAGTACTGTAAAATTCCTATATAAGCCTTTCTTTGATACAGATATTAATGATTGTATAAATACAATGACAGTTTTATTACACATACTTCAAGTTCTGATGCGTTTACTCTGAGCTTGAGACCTTCATAACCAATTCTAAGCAGTTCTTTTAGTCGCAGTTCTGCAACATCACACTAATGTAAAAACTGAATTAGCCACTGATGTGAACTTTAACACTTACTATTGATTATCTTTTGGCTTTTTATATCAGAGACACAGGCATGGAATAGACTATTTGACATTACAAAGATGTACAAGAAAAGATGGAATTTACAATGAAATTGTGCATCTCTCTCCAGTCAAAATTAATCATATCACATTTGCTATTCTAACATCTAAGCAATTTTGACTGTGAATTATTTCAGTGTGCTTTCTGACACGGAGTTTTGATCGTAATTACTGTCTGTTGTAGATTAATGTACTTAGCTAGAGTAAAACTTCTATTCTCTCTTGAAAAGTCAACCTACTAGTCTCTTTTTTTTAAAAAAAACCTTTTTATAGCACACCTGAGATGTTTTATATGAATGGAATGTCTTTGTTTTTCATCAGTAAAAGGAATGAAATGCCACTATAAAAAATATTTTTGAAAAGTAATATGATTTTAGAACAAAAGGATGAGTGCTGTGTATACTTTTATGTTAAAAACTCAGTAGACAATTTTAAAAGCTGATAACTGAAGGCATTCCGCTGCATGTGATCGAGTGTTCAAAGATGTGACCCACATCAGACCAGTAAAACTATCTTCTCAGTAAATATGCAAAGGTGTGCATTAGTTTATTAGTTATGTTTGGAATAGATAGATACTTCTAGAATAAAATTGAAATAACAGATGTTTGAATAGAGTATATTTAATTAATTTATTTACTAAGGTAGCATGTTGTTTTTAAGTGATAAAAGTTGATCAAAGCTTGGAGAAAGTAAATAAGCAGTAGTAGAAAATAAGCAAATACTGTCTGCGTGAAGAATTAACAGGAGTAGAAGAGCTAACAGAAATTCAGCTCAGAATACTAAATTGATAAGTACTAGAAAATGTAAAAATTATTATTTAAACTGAAGAAGTCAGGAAGAGAACTTAATAATCAAGTAATAACTATTTTTTCACATATACTCTCCCTGGCAAGGGTATTGTTTTGTGCTGCTGAAAACTGAAGAGATCCTGTGTTGTGTGTGGTGTCATCCTTTCATTCTCTCCTTAATCAAACTAAAATTTCAAGTACTTAAAAGCAATCTTTCAGATGTCTTAAAAGCAATCTTTTCAAATGTCTCTGTTTTATATCTTAAGATCTTAGTTGTTTTCTGGATCTAAAGTGTATTACCTGCCATGAGAAGTAACAGTAATATTTCACTATTCCCTCTCCACTGGACTCATGATTCATTATGAGCAGGACTTTATAGATGCTACACTAATCTGCGCCTCATTTATATCACTCTGCTTTTTCTGTCTTCCAGATCTGTGAATTCCATCTTTCCTTCAGTAATGTTTTTTAAATAATGAGAATTGTAGAATCACTAAGATTGGAAAAGACCTCTAAGATCATCAAGTCCATCCATCTGCCTAACACCACCATGTCCCAAAAGTATGTCCCAAAGTGCCACATCTACATGTTTTTTGACTGTTTCCACCATTTCCCTAGGCAGCCTGTTCCAAAGCTTTACTACTCTTTCAGTGAAGAAGTTTTTCCTGATATCCAGTGTACACCTCCCCTAGCTCAACTTGAGACCATTTCCTCTAATCCTATCACTGGTTACTTGGGAGAAGATACTAACACCCACCTCACTCCAACCTCCTTTTGGGTAGTTGAAATGGCGTGACCAGCAGGTCCAGGGAGGTTATTCTCCCTCTGTACTCTGCACTGGTGAGACCGCATCTTGAATCCTGTGTTCAGTTCTGGGCCCCTCACCACAAGAAGGATGTTGAGGCTCTGGAGCGAGTCCAGAGAAGAGCAACGAAGCTGGTGAAGAGGCTGGAAAACAAGTCTTACGAGGAGCGACTGAGAGAGCTGGGGGTGTTTAGCCTGGAGAAGAGGAGGCTGCGGGGAGACCTCATTGCTTTCTACAACTACCTGAAGGGAGGTTGTGGAGAGGAGGGAGCTGGCCTCTTCTCCCAAGTGATAGGGGACAGGATGAGAGAGAATGGCCTCAAGCTCTGCCGGGGGAGGTTCAGGCTCGACATAAGGAAAAAATTCTTCACTGAAAGGGTCATTAGGCAATGGAACGATCTGCCCAGGGAGGTGGTTGACTCGCCTTCCCTGGAGGTGTTTAAGGTGCAGGTGGATGAGGTGCTTAGGGGCATGGTTTAGAGATTGGTGGGAATGGTTGGACTCGATGATCCGGTGGGTCTCTTCCAACCTGGTGATTCTATGATAGCGTCTACCCTCAGACTCCTTTTCTCCAGACTAAAAAAGCCCAGTTACCTCAGCCGCTCCTCATAACACTTGTGCTCCAGACCCTTCACCAGCTTTGTTATACCATTGTTATACCAAGACGACCTTCTTGTACTGAAGGGCCCAAAACTGAACTCCGAATTTGAGGTATGGCCTTACCGGTGCTGAGGGTACTACACTTCCCTCCTCCAACTGGTCACACTGTTTCTGATAGAAGTCACAATGTTTTTGGTCGTCTTGGCCACCTGAGGACACTTCTGGCACATGTTCAGCCGGCTGTCAAGCAACCCCCGCCCCCCAGTCCTTTTCCACTGTGCAGCTTCCCAACCACACTTTCCCAAGCCTGTAGCATTGCATGACATTGTTGTGACCAAAATGCAGGTCTCTGCGCTTGGACTTGTTAAACCTCATACAATTTACAGGGCCTATGAATCTAGGCTGTCCAGATCCACCTGCAGAGCCTTCCTTCCCTCAAGCAGGTAGACATTCCCACCCAACTTGGTGTCATTTGCAAACTTACTGAGGGAGTACTCAATCTCCTCATCTAGATCCTTGGTAAAAATATTAAACAAGACTGGCCCTAGAACTGAGCCCTGGGGAACACTTGTGACCAGACACCAACTGGATTTAGCTCCATTCACCATAACTGTCTGGGCTTGGCCATCCAGGCAGCTTTTTACCCAGTGAATAGTACACCAGTCTAAGCCATGAGCTGCAGGCCTCTCTAGGAGAATGCTGTGGGAGACAGTGCTAAAGACCTTACTGAAGTCAAACTAAATATCACCCACAGCCTTTCCCTCATCCACTAAGTCGATCACGTTGTCATAGAATGAGATCCGGTTGGTCAAGCCTTTCATGAACCCATGCTGGTGAAGGAGACATTAAGCACCTCAGCCTTTTCCTCATCCTTGCTAGCAATGTTCCCATCCATATCCAGTAAAGGATGGAGATTTTCCTTGGTTCTTGTTTCATTGTTGATGTATTTATAGAAACATTTTTTGTGATTTCTTACAACAGTGGCCAAATTAAGTTCAAACTGGGCTTTTGCCTTTCTAATTTTCCTTCTGTCTGACCTAATGAGATCCCTGGACTCTTCTTGAATTGCCTGCCCCTTCTTCCAAAAGTGGTAAACTCTCCTTTTTTTCTCCTGAGTCCTAACAAGAGCTCCCTGCTCAGCCAGGCTGATTGTTTACCCTAATGATTCATCTTACAGCACATGGGGACAGCCTAGTCCTACGCCTTTAAGACTTCTTTCTTGAAAAATGTCCAGTCTTCCTGGATCCCTTTGCCCTTCAGGACTGTCTCTCAGTTAGTACTGTTACTTCACAGAAATGAAAAATTAGTAAGTAATAGCAACCAAGTTTTATCAAAAGTTAAAATGATGACTTTTTGGAAGTTCTGGCCTGCTGTTATAGTTTCTGACCATAAGTAAATCCAACTCTCAAATGTATTTGTTTTTTTAAAACAGCATCATAATTTTCTTGTGATCAAAAATGAAGAGATTTCCCTGCTAACGACTATGGTTGTATACCAGTAATGAATGGGGATGGCTGATATTATTTCTAAAGAATGTTGAGTTACGTTTAAGGATTGCCTCTGCAAGACATTCCAATCCTTATTAAATTAGTTTCTGCTCCTTGAAATGATCTCATTCTTAACAGGATGCAATTCGTAAGAAATATTGGCTGGTGAAGTAGTGCACATTCTATAATTGCAATTGAAGCTGTAGAAAGTTCACAGAACATTGGTTAATGAATATTAATATTTGGGCACATCTGTGCTTGTTCATTCTTTTGGCAACCTTCCACTGCCATCGAAACTGCTCCTTCTGTTACTAGGGTGAACTCGTCACTTTTCCTGCATGTCCTCTGCTGCTCTGTGCCATGTTGCCCAGTTACAATTTACTCTGTAAAATTTAGTACATAGCAAAAATTGCTGTTGAATGAGTATTATTGCTTTGTTGCATGGTACTCTGTCTTGTGTTCTGTGCGGGCACTGTAAAGATCCGCCTAATCACTGGGAGGGTGACCAAAGGAGGACAGGTCACTGCAATGTTTTGTCTAAATTCTTAGAGCCTAAAGCTCATTTACAGAAAAAGAAAGGAAAACATCTGGGTCTCCCATAGTGACTGTAACAGTAGATGTTATTACAAAAGCCGTAAGTGAATTAGTTTGGCGTGAGTATGCGGGAACAAGCATTGAGTCCTATAATGAGATGATGCCTGAAAACCATTATTGCTTTCCTGTGATGTGTTCTTCCCTTCGGATCTGCAGGGGGACCAGACAGACTCCGTGCATGCACCTCATCTACCGATCATACACACCCTGCCCCAGGGAGGGCAACTTCCTTTTGCCTCAGGAGCTTTATTCCTGTTGTAAGGAGAAAGTGATAGGTTATGCTAGACTGTATCTTGGCTTTGTGTCATCCTGTGTGTCATGTCCCACCCTCCACCACCAGTTTCTGGGCAGCGAGGGCATAATACACAATGTTTGCTTTTACTTACTACCTGGAATTGCATATTATGAAAGCAGAGATCTTTTTAAAAAATCACAATCTTATTAAATGCATTGAAAAAATGCACACAGTGGGAAAAGACCAAATCCACCTTACTTGACTTTACTGCATTTCCTTTCTTTGCTCTTTTACCTGCTCCTTCTCCTGACCACATTCAAAGCATCCTAAATGCAGTAACATTTAAGTTCTTTCTACTTCAGCTGTCTACTCAGAAATTTTCCCCTTTGTCCTTCCTGATGCTTCCATGCTGATTTGCTGCTGCAGTGAAAAATATCTTTCCATTCCTTGCATTCTTGAAGTAGTTACTGATTTTTTTCTTTACAGTGCCCCACAGAAAAGACAAATAACACCTGTGAACCACACCACCCAGAACATGCCTGAACCCCCCTATAGTAAATAGTCTATTTGTCAAATAGTGGTATCAATTACTATGTATGTATTTTGAGTAATATTTTCTCCTGCCTTCCTCAAGACAACAGTATTCCTCATAGGTTATGAGGTAAAATTCAGATTGTACTCTGACACTGTATTTTCCTGTTTTCTAGGCAGGTTTTTTCAAATGCAAACCAGCATTTCAACAGGAAATGGAAAAAAATGGAATTTTTTCATTATGAAAATTAGCATCTTGGTAGTCAAGATATTCTGTTTAAAAACCATGTGAAAATACATAGAGAGAGCAAGATATGAGCAAATTAAGATGTAGAGAATGGTGTTAACCCCTGATGTTCTGAACAGTCTTTGCACAATTGTATATACTTTGCTTGAGATGTATGTTTATAGCTCCAGCTTTCTTGCTGATGACTTGCTACAGCAGCTCTGACATTATTTGCATACAGATGTCCCAAGGCTATTTTTTGTTATCCTGACATGTTGTAGTGGGGAGTGACCATGTCACACTGGTCACACTGTGCCAAAACAGTCCTTCACTGCTATCTCTTGAACTCAAATGCAAACCTGCACCAAATAGCTGTGTTTCAGCGAAAGTTCCTTCAGTTCTTTTACTCCTGCGGGTAAAGCAGCAGGCAGAGTAGATAACAAGTGCCATTGCTGAAACTGCTATGAGTTTGGCTTCACAGGACATTCATTGGCTTGCAAAGCCAACTGAAGGGTGAAATTTGATTGCATCTCCAAAAAGTGTTGTCTATGAAGAAGGACATCATGAGATGTAACCTGTTCTTTGGGTTTGTTTGTTTGTTTGTTTGTTTTAATCTGGGATGGCTGTTAACACTTGAGCAGTGTTGCCTTTTAGCCAAAAAAGATGCATTGTGAGATGCTGCAAGGATCCACAGAAATTTTTGAGTTTGACCCCAACCTGCAAAACTGCAGTTGCTTCCAGATAGCTGTTACCATATCTACCACAATGCACTTAAGGAGAAACTGTGCAATGGAGCATCATGGCAAACAAGAAAACAAGAAGTCAGAGAAGCTTGGGATAGGTAGTGAACTGAGTGACAGTACAGTTTTCTAAAGCATGTGGATAACTATTTGTCATCATCTCATTCAACTTAAATAGTAAGTTGGGGATGAATTTAATTCACCATAGATTTTATCCCTTACCCTACTTTAGAAAGTACATGAATTTAGAATTTCCTTCTTCCTGAAAATCAGAAAACTATACATGTTAAACTTGTGGTGCCTCATTCTTTTTCTTCTGTTAAAGTCACATAGGGACAGTCAATCTTTGATCATTTTGAGTGCAGAACATTTGCAACTATATGCATTTGAATGCAATATTGGTCACCTCCACTCTCTCCTTCTGTTATTTCCTTTACTTTTTCAAATGTAATTTTATAGCTAGAACCCTTGGTATTTCCACACTAAACACATGACAACATGAAGCTTCTGTCCTGAGACAGATTAGCTGTACTGAAGCTAAAAAAAAAGTAAATTTATAATTTTTTTAAATGTTTATATGACATTTAAATGACTTTTTGCAGCAGAAGTTTGAGTCGTAATGAAGTTGCATACAGATGTTTGTTAACTTTCTTTTCAATATTAAATATTTTTTCTTTTAGGCATGTCCTCATCTACATTTTCTTGCAATTTAAGTAAAATATTTTTCAAAATTTCAATTGATGACATTAACAGTAGTGATAGCAAATACAATACAACCATTTTTACTGTAGCTTTTAAAGTTTTCTTTTATTAAAGATGGTTTTCTTTTCCCCTTGATGTTGCAAACATCCATCTGTACAGAATCTGATTCCTTGCTGTCTTCTTCACCAAATTTTGTAGTGATTTTCTCTGCAAAGATGCCTGAGCTTTATGAGAGCACAGAGAGGAAGTTGATGAAGGAAGCACTGTAACTAGATTCTGTAGCGCTCTGAGCAACAAACGTGCACAAGCAAGTAAGTCTTCTCAGAAATGGGATCTCTGGCAAACACAGTGCTGAGAAACGGGTAATTTGTTTAGAGTTAGCTTAGGTTGGAAAGCTGTATTGCTTTTCCGGAGCTGGCCTTCAGAGCACTGTCCAAATGTCTTCGTACCTGTACTGTTTACTCAAACTAGATAATTGTAAATGAAAAATAGGGAATTGACGGTACAACCTGGTGTGAGCCATTTCTATTTTTGCCCAGCAGAATTTATTTTTGAAAATTAAAACAAGGTCAGGAATTATTCTCTATTGGCTTAGAAATCTGTATGAGTTGACTTTAAATCTGCATGACCTGACTTTAAATGCTAGATCAGTGGCAGACGTATTTTCGTAGATTGGTCTGATTGTCAACATTTCTGTAGATCTCAGTTGACTGTTGTTGTTACAACAATTTTTAAAATCAAGTGGGCAGCACCTTAGCATTATTCAGAGCATAATTAAATGACTTATTCTCTTAGTGTGAACTATATCAAAAGATAAATATTAAAAATTATGATGTCCAAAATGGCCTTTGTGTTTGTAGCTAGAAGAAGAATACTGGGCAGTATTTTGAGATTAATTAGATGAACAATTTTTCAGATAAGTATGTTGGGAAAAATCAATTTATTAGTAGAAATTTCATCAGGAAATTTGTTTATTTCCACTTTTAAAATAATATCATTATTTTCAAAAGGTTTAATAGTAAGGAGTAATAGAAGAATATTCTTTAATCTTTTATTTAAAAAATCCTGACCCCACAACATCCTTAAAAGAAACTGGCCAGTGAGAAGTGCTGGCTCTAGGTAGGCAATATTTTTACAAAAAACTTATTTCTTAATCTATTCTGCATTTGTACTTTAGCAGTGGTCTTAAAATGTCATGGGCTAATCAGTGTGGGTATGATCATAACCTGAATTAGGTAAATCTGAGAAAACCTGCAATCCTTTGGAAAATAATGTGACTATCAGCATGAGCTTGTTTTTAAATTATGTTAAATAAATGCTCTGATGTGTGATACTGGAGTACCATTTTGGAAGACATAAAACTTGAGTATTCACCAACTGTGCATTAACACCTGATTCTTCTGTTCTGCACAAATTCACACTCTGTTAACTGTGTTTCCTCTTTCAGCCTCCCTCCCTTCCAACCACGTTCACTTTGCATATTCCTTCCTTTCTGCCCAAAGTGCATTTTCTTAGCAGACTGCTGTCGTATTCCATGCTATGGATATTTGAATTACACTGTTGTGGAATAAATACATGCAAAAATCATTGGAATAGTCCTTGGTCATGATTTCCAAGAGATCACTGCTTGCTTACTTTGGTCAATATTAATGAAGGTTTTCTTCTGAAAAACTTGCAGTGTCAAAATGAACGATTGCTGTTCAGAATTTATTCATTCTATGAAATTTTTCTTGGAACAGAACAAAGTTGGAAAGAGCAGCATTTCCTGTGATGTTATTAATTGTGTTTAGGCCTGTATGTTCTGTAAAACCTTTGTGTTTCCAAAGGAGTTATTTAAGTGATCTTCAAGACTGTCCTGAGAATTGTTACTTGTTAACATACTGTTCTGGTTTACAGGCATTTAAAATTGCTTTAAAAATGTGCAACAAATGAAGGCTTTGTGTCGCAGGAATACTGTGTATGGGCTGTCAGCAGCCCTCCGTACATTTCAGAGAGAGTTTCCTTTTGATTATTCAGGATATATCGATGGCTGTTTCTAGAAGGAGTTTGAACAGATGCTGGTCACAGGCAGTGCAGTGAATTTTTAAAGCCCCAATAGGGCCTATTTTCTCTTATTTGTATAGTGTAGTAGCAAGAAGCATGCTTCTTCATGGCTGTTGAATGAATTTGTTGGGTACACATATTCTTTATTGTTATAATACAGCTGGAGATATTAAGCTTGCCTTGTTATAATGGGAATCTTTAGTCTGTTCTTAATTCCAGTTTCTGGGTTTCCTGTGGGCCAAGTAGCTGCATGATAACATGCCCCCAGGTTCTAAGCTAAATGCCCAAGGCAGAAAAAATATGAAAAGGGAACAAAAAAAAGAATAAACAGGAAGAGACACATGTAAGCTTAAGAAATCAGAACAATTATTTTTATGAACTGCTATATCTAAAATTTCCAGTATAGCAGCACCTGTGAACTGCAGCTTCTTTTTAGGGATATATCTGTCAGAAATTGTAGGGCTACAAATGGCTATGATGTTTAGTTTTCTGGCACTTTTAACGTAGTAATCCTACAGTATTGTATGTGGAGAAAAGGACATAGTGTAATTTGCAGTTGTGATATTTAAACAGAAGAAAAGAGTATATGAGAAAAATGTGGAATAGTTTCAAGGCCAGCATGAGTTACTGGTTCATACAGTTATTTTTAAAGACTATATTGACCAAATATGTCTGTTGTCGCTGTAAGGAAGTTTTATTGCCTAAAGGTTATCAATAAGTTAACTCGCAGATACCATTTTAAGTTACTAGGGGCAAAACTGAGCTTTTTTTAAAGTAAAGCATTGATGATTTATTGCATATGTTATTAAGAGCTGAAAAATCTATGTTGTTTCCATTTATTTTCCAAATATGGACTTGGTTGTAAAACTACAAGGATGGAGTTCTACCTGAATTGAATCTTTATTTTAATGCTTATTTTCATTTTTTAGTTGGAGGACATGCCTTTTTTTTCATTAGTATTCTGGAAAATGTTATGTTGCAAGTATTTTTTTAAATTTTCTTTTTACTTACCATTAAAATGTCTTTAAGAAATGAAAGGGGGTAAAAATCTATCAAAGCTATGTTATGCTTCTGCTGGAATACCAGTGTATTAGTATATGGAGTTATGTTTCAGCTAATTTCCTATTTTAAAAGCAGTATCAGAATGTATGCTTTTGTTGTCTAAAATAAATCTTAAAGTACTATAATTGCATATAAATTTTACCAGTTATATGTATGCTCTTTACAGTAGAATAGACAAGAAAGTTCGCCCTTAGCTTGTACTTGTAAGCATCAGTACTTTGCGCTACTTAAAAAAGGCATTTGAAGCATGTCTAATATTACAGCACTTTTGGATCTGGATGCTGTCCTCAGTTTCTTGTCAGCTGCTGCTCGATACCTAGTATGTGAGATACTGCAGCATCAGACAGTAGGTGGCTTTGCAATCTTTAATGTGATAGGGAGGGCAAAAGCGAATCAGGAGCAGTATGCCCTTGTGATTGTTTTGTCAGGTTATTCTCAGTGCTGTGTTGTACTCCTTTTGGTTTGCATTCACTTTTAATTACACTAATCATTCCTATCCCTGTCATTTTCCTGAGGAATATGTTCCTGTTCTGATTGTTTCAGTTCATTTCAGTGGCTAATGAGTATACACATTCTAAGTCTGCATTTTTTCATAACCTCATCTGTGTGCAGCAGAAGTAACACATTCAGACCTTTAATACATCAAAACAAACAGTATTTGAAAATGTTATGTGAAGCACAGAATCTTTGGAGACAACAAGTGCCCTGAAATCTACTTTATAAAAGAGACTAACACCATTATTCTATGTATACTCTCTCCAGTAAAACACTGTCGCCTATTTCTCTCAACAAATGGTTTCTTTGCTTTGGCAGCTAGAAGAAATTGTAGTTGTGTAGATGAGCATCACACGCCTTTATAAGTTGCAGAACCCAATTTTAAAAATATTTTGGAAGATAACTTTTTCAAAGTTAAATTATTTTCATTAACAAAATACTTTTTAAAACAAACTAAACAGACCAATTATGTCTGCTGTGTGTGACACATTCATAATCTGTGCCTAAGGCAGCTTCACTATTTTACAGTACATCTTTTGGAAAGGTGTGTCATACACACATCCTCCTGTTCCTTGCAGACACCTACCTGATTAGGAGGCTTGCACATATCCTGTTCAGGTAACACACGCTTAGGAGTATATTTTCTTTCTGAATAAAGGTGGAGTTAAGCAGTGTTCCTACAGACAGTCCTAAGAGCCCATAAAACTGTTGTATACCAGAGAAAAGAAGATAAAGAGGCTCAAGTGAAGACTTCATATTTTTAGAAGCTTCAGATCAAATAAATTTTGGAAAATTTACAGGGAGAGGGGAAAAAAACCACAGTAGATACTACAGCATTTCGCTATGTAATGAATCATAGAAGAGGTATTTCTAGCAGTATTGATTTATAAGAGACGCAGTTAACGTGAAAGTTTTTTTTTTTAATTACGGTTAATAAATACGTCAGTGCACTTTTCTGAATCTTTGAGTTACATTACTAGTTAATATTTTACTGTTTTCCTCAAGAAATTGTTAATATAAAAATTAAAGCTAAGATAAGAAAAACATACTTTAATAAATATTGCATTGTATTATATTTCCTGGATTACAGATAAGTAGTAGAAAATTTGCCAAATTTTTAATTTAGTAGCTGCATCAAACCTACTTCTATTCTCATTTTCTTTACCTGGATAAAAAAATTACATCATTGTTCACAACTTCTGCTTGTAAAGAGTTAGATACCACATGGGATCACGGCATGTGAACCCTCCTCCTTACATGGTGCGGTAAATGCAAGTCTTAGGCCAGAAGGGGACTTTTGTGCAGATCCATCACTGTGCCAGGAACTGCTTCCCTCTTTGGTTACATGGATGATCATTTGTCCTGTGATGAGGGTGCTGGTGCTTCTGACATGTGGTGTGCACAGGCTGTGCAAACAGTTCCTTATCATTTAACTGAGCATAAGTGTGCTTGCATCGTAGGACCAAATGGGATTTCTGCCCTGTTGATGGATAGCTGTATTTTATTTATATGTGGGGAAGGATGGCAATAAGACACAGGCTATAAATCACAAAACCTAGTCATTAAACCACAAACTTATTTCTTGTATACCTCGAAGGACTGATGGGGAACAACCCTGTGAAAATTGTTTCTGCACTTGACCTGGTGACAGTTATAATGACCTATCTTAATTTTTAGTTTGGTAGTTTACACTGTGTAATTACAAAGCACAGATCATTGAAACAAATTATTAATGCTAATCAGTAAGTCAGCTTACAAGAATGCAGAGAATCAAGTCTCTCCTTGTATACTAAATGAAAAGATTTCTTCCAGATTCTTGCTTTGATCATTACAGTCTTTTAAATAAGCAAATATTAGTTAGTTGCTAAGCCACAGGCTGCAGTTCATTAGTGTGTTAGCACAAATATTGGAAAAAGAGTACTAAACCAATATTAGATAGAGGACCTTTGCGTAGGCTGGAAGTAATGCAATGAACGTGACACCAGAACATTTTGAAAGATTACTGCTGTGATTAAAACCATTTCTGTTTGCAACACCTCCCCGCCGCCACACTCCATGAGAAAAAGTGCACACCTTGAGTGGGTTGGGGTTTCTGCTACTGATGCCTGTGAGACTTTACTGAAAGTCAGTAGATTTAATAGTCTTGTAAATGATTTTATGTGCATTCTTTATTTTAAATGTTGACCAGATGTCTTAATGTGGCAGGTTTTTGTCTAATGACGATCCTTAAAACTGATTTTCATTACAGTGCTTTTAACCATAATTTGAAAGCCAGAATGCCATCTCATTTGAATAGGCTGTTGGGGAAGCCAACTTAAAATATTCACAAATCAATTTTGGATTCAAAGGTATTTCAAGTTTAATGTATAAATGCAGGATTATAACAAAGTGTCTTTTTTCAGAGGCTGTTGAACTTGACAAGAAGTCATGCTAGTTTGTAATTTTTTGATGTTCATTTTATTATCTTAAGCAAATGAACTAACAGGTTTTGCATTCTTCACAGATCTTCAGCACAGTGAGAGAAGATGAAGGAGAAGATATTTTTGAATATTTTCCTCATCTTCTGAGAAAGCTCCCAACATTTGATACAGACTGTATATGCAGAGATGATGGGTTTTCTGTAAAACGATGTGTAACAAGTGCTTACTGTCAATATCGTGCCACTTCACAGAGGACTGCACTCTCTAAGTATATAACTGGTGCTTTACTAGAAGCAACTACATCATTAGGAGCAAGAAGTGGTCTTTTAAATATCTTTGGAGGATCAGCTGGAAGAACGATGCTTAAAGGTAATGAAAATTTAATTTTTTTTAACCTTGTCCACCTTAAATATAGTGTGTACTGCAAAATACATACTACTGTGTAATATTCTGTAGTTATATACTGACATCTAAAGTTTTCACATTTTCAAAGAAAAACAAATGCCCAAACTCCTATTCTTTCCCCCAGCTTTTATTGCTGAGCATGATGTCATATAGTGTGGGATAGCCCTATAATCTGTTAGAGTCAGCTGTACCAGCTGTATTCCTTCCTAGCTTCTGTGCACCCCAAGCCTGCTTGCTGGTGGGGCAGCAGAAACAGAAAAGGCCTGATACCGTGTAAGCACTATGCATCAACAACTGAAACATTCATGTGTTATCAACACTGTTTTGGTCACAAATCCAAAATGTAGCACCATGTGACTTACTATGAAGAAGATTAACTCTGACCTAGCCAAAACAAGTACAATAGTGAAGGTGATATTTCCATCAGCACTTGTGGTTTGTTACCCTCCATAAGCTGTTCAAACTGTTGTGCATTTCATCATAGTCCTTCCGACCTTTCTCAGATGAGAGAACATGATGTATGGATCTTTACTATTCAGACTGATAGTTGTTTTTTACAGAGTTGAGAGGCTCTTGGGGAAAGTACACAAAACTCTTCATTTTCTCTTGACAATAACAAAAAAAAAATCTAGTTTGTGCACTAGTACACCAGTGTGAGGGAGAATACATTTTACTGTTAAGAAAGTCATAAGCCATTTAGAAAGTTACAGCTCAGGCCAATAATTTGATTTCAGTCTGAACACAGTAGAACGCTGATGCACAGGGGACATAGAATGGATGGATAACTGAATTCCACACTTTGTGATGTCTGAATTGCTCAAAGGGGCAATCCACATGCAGATTGTGTTGCAGTATATCCAGCCTTGTGCTAAATATCTCTAACATGATGGCAGGGTCCATGTCAAGTAGATGTCTTCCATCAGGTAAAACCATTCCTCAGTTTTGCTACAAGTTAAGCTTCAGTATAGACATGAAACTGTAGACACAATTCAGGTGGCTGTCAACTCTGGAGTAATTATTACTATACTTAGGATGACTTTCAAGACAGTTCTTAAGAAGCTTCAAAAGTGAAAGTGAATTTGTTTATTAGAGCCAGTCTGTATCAGCCAGTCTTGAAAAGATCTCAAGGGCTATTTGATTTATGTTTGGAGGACCTCTTCTGGACCAGAAAACATTCCACTACTCTTGTTTCAAAATATTTGCAATTCCTGGAGATAAAGTTCATCACTCTTACACAAATTGTTTAAAGAGGAGCCCATTACTTTAACGGGGACTGCCCTTCATGATTTAAAAAGAAGACTTCTCAAAACCTTTGTACACTCTGTAGTTAGGGACTTTATGTAATATATGCCCCAGCAACAAGGATCCTGGTATTGCGTCTTCCTAGCACTACGCAAATTGAGATTTCTTCGTGTTCAGTTCTTCAGGAGTTATTTAGTGGCTCAAGCAATGAACCTTACAGTCATGAGTAGTCCATCTCCAGGAAATACTGTTCTAAGGTTTTGTTCAGTAGCTAAGGACACTAAATGGTCTGAGTTTCCAGGGCTCGGATGGTCTCGTGAGCAGGTCAGCTGCCAATGTTGTTAGTTCCAGAGAAGGCATCCAAACATACCAGGCCTTCGAAGCCAGAATTCCAAATCGCATAGATCTGGGACTGAGAGTCTTTAAAACTTACGTAAGGCCTGCTCTGTAGGAGACTCATCTCTTGGGTCTAGAGCAGTAAGCCTGCAAGCCCTGCTCTCAGATGGCTCAGAGAGCTCTCAGGCTTCTGACTGAGAAGCTGTGATCCGAGTGCTGGTAGGACAGAGACAGTCTGAGAGTGGACTCCCGGGAACCACAGATGCCTAGAGTTCCCACAGCTGGTCAATGACATTCACATCCTTGACGAGTGTCTTTGTTACTACAGAAAGAATAATTTTCATGTATGAACACTGAAGACTTTTCAGCTGCACTGTTGTAGCACCTCTGTATGTAAATCAGAAGTTCTGGTTATTAAGATGTTTTGAGAATGTCTTTCTAAGGAATTTGGATTGAAAACAGATTTCTTCTCATAGAAAGGAAATCCTGCTTCTCGGCCTGTTCTGTTTCTTACAAATTGATTGTTACAGAAGTTTGTTCATAGTTGTGAACAGGCCAGAACTTTCACTTGAATCATATTTGAAAACTCAGTCATTGTCATAGTTTATGTGGTATGGACATTTTTATGCAGAATGTGAAGAAAAGGTCATTTTGTTTTTTTTTTTTTTAAATATTAAAGAAGGACGTAGAGTATGTGAAAATATTTTTGCTTTTTATATCTGCATCCTGAGTCATTGTTGGAAAAAAAAACTTGTATGCTTCCTTTCATGTCTCCCTTCCCCCACACTCCCCTTACAAGGATAACTTCTGTAGCTTCGTCATCTAAGAAATAAAAAAGGGACATAAAAAGAGGTGTCTGAGGATGGAGCAGACTGGAAACATTCTGTATCACTATTCTTTTCAGTTTTTTTCAAAGCTGTTTTAAGTCTGATGCCACTTTTTCAAGAGTTACAAATCAGACTATGTTCTGGATTGCTGTTGTCTATCTTTCAGAGGAAGCTCACTCAGAACTTGTTAAATAGACAGCAGCAATTTTTGACCAAGAACAGAAGGAAACTGATTTGTCATGAACATGGAGGCAGACTGTATTGATCTTAAGAAAACCTTCATTCATCCCGCAGTATTGAGAGATTACCCTTTTCCTGCATTCAGACGTTGCCATCACTGAAGACAGGGCAGGAAACAGGACCCACGTCTCTGTAGCATTTCCCACTGCTGTTTCTTGTACCCTCTTCACAAGGCTTATTATTACAATATTGGGGACATTCCAGAATCCATGAAGCTGAGGCTGTTGTCTCACAGCTCTGTGTTAATCATGGGCAATAACAAGCTTTATGTACACGGATTTAGGAAGGCCAACATGATTTAGTGTGTTTGGGCCCAAAGGTTAAGTCCACCTAGAGTGAGAGATAAAGCGGAATAAGCTGAGGTCGTGACCTGAAAACATAAAATGTTTCTTGGGCTGAGAATCTAAGGCAAGAAGATGAAAGGAAATAAAATCCAGGAGGTAGTCAGAGAGTTAGTAGATGTTGTTTATATGGCAAGGGTGTGAGTCAGGAAACCAAGGATCTTTGCTCTTCTGGCTCCAGGACATAGGTCAGGAAGACTGGGAACAAGTGCAGGTCACCTGGTTAGAGGCAGAATTAAGAGAAGCAGGAAGCATAGGTCAAGGCAGTAGGATTTGAGAGGACAGTTGTAGCCAAAGGACACCTGGCACTGTCTGGAGGTGGCTATGATGGTTGTCTCTGTAAAGTGGCAGAAGGAAGAGATCACTGCAAGGTGGTTGCTGCCGGGCTGGTCACTGCAAGTGCAGTAGGAGAAGGACTTAAGGAGGATCCTTGCCAACATTAATTTAACAAAAAGGTCCTTTAATCCAACATGTTTAATATATTGTAGGCACAAAGAATTAAGCTCTGCCTGCATAGCTTGTCTTATCTTTATGGTCTTCTTTCTGTGTTCAGTAAGGTATATTACTGCAATATGAAAAGACACATCATTGATCCAAACAGTTGAAAGTTAACTAGTGTAAGTAATCTAAGGAAAAAACTAAAAATATTTTCATCTCCTTTGGACAGAACGGGCATCATACTCATGGTACAGGGAGGTACGTGTTTGTGTAGCTGGTTATCCTAACTGATGTATAGAGTTAAGCAGTATAAGAGACAGAACTGAGTTTCAGATGGCTTTGTATAGCTTTTAGTCCCAATAGTAATATGTGACAGTTTGGTACACTGGTAATCCTTTAATTTGTGTAGCTGACTCTCTGCTTACAGTGATATTTTTGTTGGTATTCCATAGCTATTGTTTCCACCAGCAGAAAAAAGGAGTTCAGATTTATAGAATTGGTCTGATTGTGATATTAGAGCTTTGTTGTGAGGGAGAGAATGAAGGACATACTAATGTCTGTGGATGAAGGCTAAGAGAGCAGAAGTTTGTGTAAAGTGATGCTAGTTTTAAAATCAAACTTTGTATTTTTTTATGAAGAGTATTTTATCTTCAGAAAAAAATGACATGGTATTTGAAGTGAAGATAGTTAATCCCTGAACTACTTATTATTGTTATTTTAGAGGTCTGAACATTTGTTTGAATGGGCCTTGTAAAAGTAGTGTCCATGGGAACTTTTAGAATGGAACTTCTATGGGATGTTTACGTTAGCATGTCAGTCATAAGCAAAAAATCCTAAGGACCTCAAGCCTCAAGATGACTTGAGTCATCTCTAAAGATTCCCTTGAAGTTTTGTTTCTAGGAAACAAGTCCAGCTTTTGTAGGATAATGCTTTTTATTTATATCCAGACACAATGCTGGATTTTTTATTAAATTCTATGATGTATTGTACAGTTTTCTTTGTAGAATCAAGAACATTCTGATTTTTATTTTTTTTATATTTTCAGATACTTGCTTTTATAATGACTGGAAAATTCCTTGGCATTGATCCTATAACAATGAGAAATGTTTAATCTGATGGTTTGTTTCATATTTTTGAAGGGAAATAGCATTAATAAAATTGATATTTGTAAATAAAATTGATTTTACAGTTCTAGACAGTATGCCCAAGGGGGCCCTAATATTATCATATTTAACATGAATTCTTTAGAAATCTAAGTGTACTGGTTTTCAACTGGAAGGTGAAAACAAAACAAATTGTTTCTTCCAGTTACGAAAGGATATGATGCTTTGAATGAAACGAAACAATGACAATGAAAGCATAATAGTGCATTGGCCGTGTTCCTTGGTTGTTCCCCCAGTAAAGGTTTTTCAGACAAGACGAGTGTTCACCATATAAACAAAGTGACTCTGAGTGTACTGCTCGCATACCAGTTCTGCACAGATCGCTGCCTCGGACTTCCTGGGGGAAATGGAGAAAGGCTTCTTGTGGCAGTGTATTGTTTTTCAGTCCTGTGTACTCTAGCAAATTTCATAACTAACTTTTCGCTGATGTAGTCCTGCTGCTTGTAAAAGTGATGTGAATTGTGGGAAGACAGGCTAAGGTTAGAATGAAGAAAATGAGTGATAAAAATGCTAGAGCTTGATATTAACAGCTGCTGGGATCAAGGCAGAATCTTGGAGACTACTTAGTTTTTGAACATAGCTGCAAACTGAAAGGCTGTCCTATCTTTTTGAGCCCCTGTATTTATAATTTCTTCACAGTTAATCACACTTATTGAGCTTCAGGGAGGTTTTCTTTTTGCCTCTCAAAGAAACATTTTTGGATTATTGCCTAAATCATAGCCCTTTATCCCATTAAAACTAATGATATTGCCTTTTAATAGAGACCCTACTGCAGAATAGCTGTAAAGGTAGGGCATTTGCTAATAAAGAAACCCTTGCCCCAGTTTTTATAACTTCACTTTGGCTGAAGTTTCCTAAAACAAAACTAACTCCGTTTATTACTTTTGGCTTGTTTAAACAACACTGATATAAATATAACTTGTACAAAATCCTGAGCGTAGGCTAACTTATTTCTTAATATATTTAAAGACAAAAATCCAACAGAATTCAAATCGCTGTTGTTTATAACTCTGCTGTCAAAATCAAATGCTTTTAGTCTTAGCAGGATGTGTGCTCGTCCTTAATTTCTAAACTTCCTTCCATTCGAATCCCAGTGTTTCAGCTTTTATCTGGGGAGGTGGGTAATCTGACCTTTCAGTGAGCCAGCCAAATGCATGTCTTCTTCGTGGCTTACACAAGGCATGTCAGTTATGGATTTTGCAACAGTTTGTAGCTTTAAACTGAGCAGCTGTTGCCTGACTGTTAGTTTGGACAAGTGCAGCATGCAGACTTGTGGTATTGGAAGTACCTGCTCTTTAGGCGTTTGAGGAGGAATCTAAGATTCAATGGAAGACACATTTGCTGGTAAGATTTGCAGTTTTGTTTGTATGTAGGTAGTTAAAACAAAGTAAAACTTTTCTTTCCAGAGTTAGAATTAGATTTGGTGAGAGGTTCTAAACTAATATTGCCTATACAATGTCTGCACTTAATAACAGTGCTTAAGGACACTTAAAACTGTTGCTAGGTGGAAAATGAAATAAGGATTTAACATAAACAATATGAAATATAAAGTCCTTTCTCAGTCTTAAGTGAATATTTTGTATTTCATCTTGTTCAAAATGGAATGTAATATAATTATTTGTAAAAAATTTAGGTTTACTTTGTATTTATTAATTTAATATTGCAACTGTTTTGATATCAAATGATGATGTGGGACATTGCTTATTCTACAAAAATAAGTGACAAAATATGAATGTCAAATATCATAAACATTTTTTAAAGTACCAGAACCAGGTAATGAATTATTTTTTCCATAAAGTGTATGAAATACTCAAATGTTACAAGTTAGTAACATATTTTTGAATGTAAATCCACTTCTGCCTTTTTTTTTTTTTAAAGCAAGCTTTTGTTCCTGGATCTTCAGTATACAGCTTTATAACTTGTAGCCAGTTTGTGCTTTGTGGATTCTTAAGGATTCTTAAGCTGATTTTTCCCCCCCTTTCTGAACATCGTGAGGGCATAGAATCATGTAAAAGCAATGTTTTGCTACTAATTGGTCATAAACACCTATATTTACATTTTTTTTTAAACAGGCATATGTGACTTGAATGAATGTTCATAATATTTTACTCTGTGAAAGGAACGTCTTTTATATACTAACCCTCCCATTGCTGTAATCTGACTGTCAATAAAGCCTCTAACAAATATTCACCATTCAAAGAGATAGTATCCCATTATAATACAAGGACTGTATTGGTTGTCAACACCTTTGTCTTCACCTCAGTGATCTGGACAGCAAAGAAGAAAAGAGCTGTGATATCAAGTGTATCTATTACCTGCAAAAAACCGATGTTTTTAATCCCTTTATTCAGCCAGTGACAACCAATCTGAGACACACAGTAGTGTTACAAGAAGTGGAGGGAAAATTATTTTAGTTAATTTCAGAAATGTTGAAATTATAAATTCAGCTCAGAATTTGCCTTTGATATGCTGATTTGTGTTGGTTTTAGATTTTTGTTAGTGCGCAATTTTTTTAGGTTTTAGCTAAGGTGCTTCATATTGACATAGGTTTCTAATGTTTATATGAACACTTTGGAAATAGTTGTTATGTATAAGAATGCATTGCTACACATTTTAATAACCCTGAAATAAGTAAATTGCCAGTAAGATTTATTGAGGGCAAACTGAAAATATTTTGCCTACAAAATACCAAAACAACTAGAAATACAATCAGATACTAGAAGTACCTTTAGTTGGTTTTTATGATTAATTTTAAGGGCTTGGCACAATTGTAGAGCCATTAAATATTTTTATCACTCATTTCTTATGGACTTGGTATAACAGAGCATATTTTCAGCTGTCTTTATAAGGTGTTCAGATCTTCTAGACAGGACATAGATCTGATGCTGTTGCATTATATTTCATCTCCTCTCCCAGTCACCATTTCAATTTCTTTCTACTCTGATATTCTGGAGTAAAGCACATACTTGACTTAACCATGTTGTCACAGGCAGAAGTGTTGTCTTCCAAGGCCATTTTCCTCTGTGGGGAAAAAAGAAATCTCAGTCAAGAAAAAACTATAGTTTTGAATACCTGTTAATATATTAATGTTAGATTTGATCTGAAGTTGTTTATTTGTATTTGCTTGTTCAGAATTAAATTGCAAAGCTCTGCTTGGAAATCGAGCAAAGATTTCTTTAACATGGGTATTTCCCTATGAAAGTAGACTAGTTGTTGAAGTATCATAAATATGTATGATCTTTTCTAAAAATTTTTACACGACTGTTTTTTCAAAAAAATTCCTCATGACTTTCTGTAAGTTTCAGGATGGAAACTTTGTTAGTCTTTGGCATCTGATCCTTAAAATAGCTGTCCCTAAAGCCATTAAACTACATGGTTTGGGTTTTTTTTTCCTATTACACTTTGTTTTGTAGAATATTTGTAGTTAACACTACCATTTTCTACTACCTTCAGCCACTGGAACGCCTATTGAGAGTTCTGCAAATCTCAGAGGGGCATAATATGCCAAACATCCAAGTTTATTTTCATGTACCCTGGCTCTGGAGCGAGTCCAGAGAAGAGCAACGAAGCTGGTGAAGGGGCTGGAGAACAGGCCTTATGAGGAGCGGCTGAGAGAGCTGGGGGTGTTTAGCCTGGAGAAGAGGAGGCTGAGGGGAGACTTCATTGCTCTCTATAACTACCTGAGGGGAGGTTGTAGAGAGGAGGGAGCTGGGCTTTTCTCCCAAGTGACAGGGGACAGGACGAGAGGGAATGGCCTCAAGCACTGCCAGGGGAGATTTAGGCTGAACATTAGGAAAATATTTTTCACAGAAAGGGTCATTGGGCACTGGCAGAGGCTGCCCAGGGAGGTGTTTGATTCGCCTTCCCTGGAGGTGTTTAAGGCACGGGTGGACGAGGTGCTAAGAGACATGGTTTAGTGTGTGATAGAAATGGTTGGACTCGATGATCCAGTGGGTCTCTTCCAACCTGGTTATTCTGTGATTCTACCCAACCACCCTGAGGTGCACCAAGTCATGACAGAACATGTAAGCTAAAGACTTCATCTTTTAGAGATCTTTAAAATGTTGGTTTTTAACAGTGAACAAATTAAGCAAAAATAGTGTTGACAAACCCACAATAAACCATTATGGCATTAATAATTCAAGCTAAAAATCTAGTACAATAACGAATTTGAACTTAAAAAAATTAAAAAAATATGTATTGTGGTGAGAAAGGAATGCTTTTGCCATATTTGCTGAGGAGAGTTACATCATAGTAATTATTTCAGGGTTTGTGTCAGTTTAGACTCTTTATTGATGTAGAAAATGTTATTAATGTTTTATAAATTTATTTGTGGTGTCATAAATGAAAGCACGATGAAATAATTCTGTTGTTATTTAAGTTTTAAAATGCCTTCCAATTGAGAGAGAAAATGAATCTTTAAAGTGTAATTTTCTTCTAGGTTTCAGATCTTTATGGTATGCTGTTCTGTAGCTGCCATGAAGTAGAAGGGATCAAATGAAATCACCTAGTTCTGGTCTGCCTCATACATAAAGGCAATCAAATATATGTGTGGAACACAAAAGAGAAAGTGATGCTAGCTTCAAGTACTGGTTTCCTTGAAGGCAGTAGTGGGATTTTCATGCAAACTTAGTGTTTGGGAGGAAAAAACTGCAGGAGCCATATTTAGAGTGAATTGCTTTTAAAAAGACAGCAAGGAAAAACTAAAATATATTTAAAACTCCTGCATGCAGAGATACAGTTAGAACTGTTTCTATAACTGGGATATCTGTTTGCTCCCCAAACAAAAAAAATACTAGATTTATTTTTTTTCTTGGAAAAGAAACAGCCAGATGAACCACAAAATAAAGCTTCCTTTGAGCATGTGGAAAAGTTGGTATTTTTTATTTTGAGAATGTAATTTTTGCAAAAGCTGTCAAGTAATTGGCCAAACATTTGGATATACTCAATATAAATTCATAAACATTTTAGTTACACAAATATGAAATAATTTTATCCAAATTTTTGTGTGGAGATTCCTATTTAACGTGCTTATTGTTGCAAAAATATGTTCTTTTAAAACATACTTATTTTTATGTATAAAATGTTAAATCTTTCAAAAATCATAATTGCTTTCTTTGCATTTTCCATAAGTAAAACGTGTGAAAATAGTAGTGTTACATTTATGTTTTGACTTACAGCACACTGTTGCAGAGCATGTTTCTGCAAATTTGATCTCTCCCATATGGTTGAAAGATTAAGAATTGCAGGCATGTTGGGTGTCACAAACAAAACAAAAACCCCAATATTTGCAGACTTTGAAAATTCACTACTTTTTTTAAAAAGAGAAACAAAATTGCTCTTGTTCCGTTACTTTTGACCACTGCAATAAATGGAAGTTTCAATCGCTTCTTTGATGGTAGAATAAGTATTACAATATTTTATTTCTCAGTAATACGTACAATAATAAAATTGGTGGAGTCATGAAGGTAATGATGTTCAGATAGAACTGGGCAGAAGATTATATTACTTTTTATGGCAGTGTGGGAGGAGTGGTGAAAAACAGCCTGGAAAAAAAAGCACTTGTTGGTTACAGTGCATCACAAGCTGGTAACCCTCAGACAGATAATAATTACTGTAAGAAAGTAAGCATTTGTCCTTTATGTCTGCTGGGAGCGGGACAGAAAATGGATTTGAACAGCAAATACTTCACCATATTGTGACAGAAGAGGGATTTGACAAAGGAAAGTTCCAGTCAAATTAAAGGACTTCTTTTAAATGTCACTTGAAGAAAATGGACACAGGTGGTGCTGCCTGGCACAACTAGCAGGACAAAAGCAGTGACAGTGGCGAGGAGGCAAGATGCATGGGACCCAGTATAGAGGGACTAATTTCAGAAAGGTTTTACAGGAAAGGGAAAGATTGAGAGGCAAAAAAGGAAAAGTTTAGTGATTGCATGAGTGATAGCACATCAGATTTTAGGTCAAGAGGGCAATAGAGAGCATTGTTTGGGAAAGTAAGACGCCTCATAGAATTGCAAAGCCTAATGCTAATGGAGACCTCTAGCTGCAGTCTGACATTGTTTTAACATATTATTTACTTAATCACAGTTGTCTCTAGTTTAAGCTCAGTAGTTGAAAGGCAACAGTGTTAATATACAGCCTTCAGAGGATCCCTTAGAACAATCATCCATGTGCATGGCTTTTCCCAGAGGTCAGTGATGCTCACAGTCAAAGTGGGGGTGACTTATTTCTGGTTTGAGTTTGTCATCAAAGATGAACTGTTTGTTCTTGTTATGCCTTTTTTCTGGTGGATTAAAGTCTTTAAAAACTGACACATTTTCCCTGTTGGAGATGGTCGCATATGTGCTATAAAGTCACCTCTCAATTCTCACTTTATCAAAGTGAAGGTAAACTTTTCAGTTTTACATCTTTCACTCCATGTCTCATTATTCAAGCCTGAAATAATGCCATGGCTCTCTTCTGCCTACTGAGTGGTTTGTACTTGTCTTTAAAAATATTGAAAAGATACTGAATTATTGGTGTCATCAGTGATTTCTGCAGGAGGATTTGTTTGTGCCACCTTTTTTTTTGTCAACACTTCCTTCTACAGACTCGGAGAAAATATTTTAGTGTCCCTTCTTATCTTTTCAGAGCCATTGCCTTTGGGAAAGCAGCATTGTATTCTATCAAAAGGATCAGCATTTCTTGTGTCTAGAATACTTAATATTTCCAATAGATCTAAAATTGTATGCTAACATGACTACCTTTTGCTTCACTACTAAAGTGATGCTTAATGGTGTATCAGGTAAAATGCTAAACTGCGGTATAACACTTTTGGAATTGTTTGGGTTGGAAGTGACTATGCCAGTCATTTAGTCCGACTCTGCTCAAAGCAGAGCTGTCTTGATTTATTTTCCTAGTTGTTTTGTTTTCTTACTGTGAGTACAATACTGTTGACAAAGTTGGCCCTAATTCCATTTTAAACCTTATCCCCAGTCCAGGCAGCAGAGGCACCACAAGGAAGAGAACTGTTTATTTTTACCACATACTTTTAGGAAAGGAATTAGTTGCCCTTGAAGTCTTAAAATTAAGGGAGATACTTTAAAATATGAGGAATTTGTCTCAGGAGGTGCTAATTTTGAGTTTGGTTTTGGATAACAAAATCATTAATTTTGAAAGTTTTCGTGTTAGAAAAGGACTGCAAGGACCTTTTCCAGTATAATCTGCTAAAACTAATTACAAAGACACAATTCATTAAAAGGTCTTGTGATGGTTTAGAAGAGGTTTTATGTAGTAAGTGTACTAATCCCGTGAAAAAGAAATGAAATAAATACTTTCATTTCTCCAACAAGACAACAACAGTTTACAACAGTACAATACCTATAGTGGTGCTCAGTTTGTTAGAACGTACTCTTATATAACTGTATCTTTGTTAATTTAGCTTAGACTAATTCCCTAATGGCATGAAATAAACAAAAACGATTATAGAAACTAATTGCTTTGTGTGGGATTTAGTCTAGCAGAACTGCACCAGTTTCACTGGTGAGGCTGTAAAAACATTGCATGGATAAATAAGTACTTAAAGCATTTATATTTGAGGTTGGAAGAAGTGATATCGAAGTAAGTCATAGATGTTGAAATCTCTATTATGAAGTTAAGGTTGATTTAATAGTTTGTGTGATCGGTTGTTTTACTTCTTTTGGCTTCCAGACATGTGCCTGTCCTGTTCTTTGCAGTTTGCTGTGTTCCACTAATCACTCTGTGGCTTAAACTCTTGGTTCATGGAACCAATTTCAGTTCTAAAGCTAAATCACACAGGCTTCTCCGCTTCATAATTTAAACACATCTGAAGGAAAGAAACAAAATCTTTCCAGCTTTGATTGCTTGGAGATTTTTGTTACTCTGTTGTGTGCTTTTCATTAAGCTACATAATATTTTTGCTGTCTCAAGACTGGAGAGTCTATCTGGATGTCACAATTTTATTACACACAGAAGCATTTTCATTGAGACAGGTGCATGCTTTAGAAAAGCTTTTGAGGGCATCAGTGAATTTTAGCAGGCAATTTACTAATTTATTTGTTTTGTGTCTGTCAGTCAGGCTAAATTATAACTGTTGGAATAAACTGAACTGAGAGCGCTAGTAGAAACTGAATAGAAATTTCATAATAGGCTACTAAGAAGTGGTAGAAAAAACAGCAATCTTTGTAGCTGCTGGGTCATATTAAGGAATTGTTATTTACCTGAATTTAAAAATGAAGAAATAATAAATTGAGAAACCAAGACTTTAATTTTATACAGAATACATGTAATTCCACAAATAGAGAAATCTTTCTGACCAGTTATATAATCACAAAGAATAATACATTTTCTTGATATTTACCGTGTTTCTGTTCCCAGACCTCTTGGCTATACTGTTAAGAAGATATTTGGTCTGATGTATACTCTTTTCTGTCATAGTTGGACATGCTGAATATGAGAATCTGTTGCTAAACCGCTTATATGTAATTTTACAATTCAATCCAAATTCTTGGTTGCCCTCAGTAAATTTCATAGATAACCTGGTAGCTCACCTGGCTGTGTTTGTCCAACATGGCAGTTGTGGCTCCCACTGGAGATGGCCAGATTCTTCAGTCGTTGGTAAAGCCACAGAAATTAAGTGAACTTGAATTTGATGTATACTTTCTTAAAAGAAATACTGTCATGCTGTAATACATGTAACATCACAGATATGACTTACTATGATAGAAAGTTGTAGAATCATGTAAATCCTTTATAAAAATAGTATATGCATTTCCTTTAGGTTCCCATCATCTTTCTCAGGAGAAAAGTGACCTTGTTAAGGATGCCTGCTGTTACAAGCCTTTTGAACATTTTTTGGTAACTGGTATAATTAGATGATTGTATTTAAAGATAACTTTTAAAATTACCTTTTAAGATTTTGAAATTGCATTTCTTTCATTTAATTTTGTGAACTCATTATGCAAATCTTTATTCAGTAAATTACTGTGGTAATTGGTCTTTACCAAATAAACATAGTACTATACTGGAAACCTGCATTCAAATTGCAGCTTAAGAAAACCTGTGAGACTATCGGTAAATAAAGTGATTGGTGCTATTCTAGGCAGAGAGATTGGCTTTATTTTTCCCAAATTATAGGGGGAAATAGTCTGTGCAAAAAAAAAAGAACTGAATTACTTCACTTGTGAAATGGCAGTGTGGCAAAAATTGGATTTTATTCCTCTGTAATTACAGGCTTTTTTTTCTCAGGGTGCGTTCCCAGGTTAATGTAAATTAATTATTTTTTGTAATCTAGTTTTAATGCATAGTACATACTCACTGATGAGCTTGGAGGAAAGCCCGTGTCTGGGGGAAGAAAAAAAGAATATACACTAATGCACCCCAAAATAAACTTTAAATAGGTATTAGGAAAGTTGCCTGCACTTTTCCTGCGTTTATCCCTTCACATGCTGTGTTCTGAAGTTTTATATGTGAGATACTCTCCAGGTGTTTTTGGTTGCCTGGGCTGTCAGATACTTTTCAAGGTTCCCACAGCTTTCAGGTAGTGTGCGTATCTGCCTGCTTGCATCTTTGGTATTGCAGAATGCATGTGGATGAAGCATGTTACATTACAGTGAGATTTTTAAATTTTTCTTCTAATGTATCTGTTCAGCAACAGACTTTTGGACCTGAGAGCTCTCATAGAACTGTATTGTGTTTCTCAGAGAAAGAACAAAACCTATCTCTAGTTATTTGTCTTCACTTTATGTCCTTTTTTATTGCTTTCATTATGCCTCTCCATCACAACCAATAAATGCTTAAGACATTTATCACATGTTAAAAATGCTTTTAAGTCAAAGTACCTTTTCTACTGGCATCAAATATAGTCCTTTAAAACATACGTACTTAACTCAAACATTGCTTAACATTGCTTCATAGTAGTGCATAAATGTGACTGTATTAGTAGTAGCTGTGAAGATAGTCCACATTTAACTTCAACTATGAGAAAAGAATGTTGATAATATATAGCATAGAATAGTTCAAAATAGTTTGATTGGAAGGGACCTACAGGGATCATCTAGTCCAACTGCAGTAGCCTTGATTTCTTTTAATCTGAATTTAACAGATTATACTTGTGTTTGTCTAGGAATATAGATAGATTTTACTTCTCTGGTTTTGTGTGCTCTAAATAGAACACCGACAATGAGGATGCGAGGGTGACCTGGTCACGCCATTGATTGCCGGGGTTGATTTAGCTCATCTGGCTAGGCAGTTGTCGTCTTTCTCCCTCAGTACTCCATGTGCATCCCTCCCAAAGCTGCACACTCGATTGAAGAGAATGACCTTCCCCAACAGAGATATATCATTCATCTGTCAAGGGTGTACGGTAGCTGTGCTCCCCTGCTAGAACTTCCAAGCAAGCTCAGGGAACCTCTAAATGAAATAATATTTTGAATGCAGAAGCCAAACCCAGGGTAGCACAGCTCTGGATGCAGAGATAGCAGACCACCACCACCACAGCGTACTATAGGGAGTGTGAGAAAAGCCACACATCTGCTGCACAGCATTCCCAGTGGATATTGTGGCTGCAACCAGGTTACTAATTGGGTAATTAAATAAGACTAAAGTTTCCAAGGGTTTTCTTCTCAATTAATCATGTATTCATTTTCATGTCTTAAACAGCTCCTTCTCTTTTGCATCCGTTCCAGTGAATACTCATTTAGTATGTCTTAAAATACTTGTGTGCCATTTCTTTAATAATGAAATGCAAGTGCTAAATGCTTGTTTTAGAAGTATCATCTTTGCTTTTCACACTGTTGTGAAACCCATCAATTTTCTTCTGTTTCATCATTCCTCTCCATGTTTGGCACCTTTTTTAAGCACAAAGCTAAGTGGCAAGGAAGGGTAGATTGAAGGGTTTCTGCTACAGTTATGCAGATAAGAAGTTGAGTTTTTATTATTTACAGTGTAATATAAAAAAGTGGACCATGTTCCTGAACAGATCACACAAAGATATTTTGAACACAAGTGCTTAATCAACAGTATTTGCTGTTAGTGGTTTGATTCTCTGTCCTTTTTCTATGAAATAATTTTGTAGAGGACAGATTTTAAACAAGCTAGTATTAAGATCCTTTTCCATTTACATAACTGCTGAAAGCAGACCAGAATGATGAAATCTTTGAATTGATCAAATATTTTTCAAGCATATTGCGTTCCTTTAAAATTCTTTCAATGCTAAGCTTCAGGGCATAAATTGGGAACATTTAATAAAGTGTAGTTGTTTTTACTGAATGTGAGTTGGATTAATTTTGCTCCAGTAATCAGTAAGAATAACAACCAAAATACCTTGTGCAGTATATTTGCCCCCTTTGGTTTATGTGGAAAATCTGGTAGCTTCTTTTATGCACAGGATTCTCTTACATGAAGATTCAAAAGGCAAGAATCATTAATCATAATGACAGTACATTTATGAAATCTTAATTACTTCTCATGTTATTCTTTGACATAATTATAATTAAAATTGATTTCTCAGGCCAGCATCTGCTCTTCATCTTGTACTGCTAAAATCAGTGTCAGGTTTAGCATTTCCTTCCATCATTATAATACTGAACCCATAGTAAGTATTCTTATGATTTTTACCTTAATGGACTATATTCAATGATTGTTCAACAGTTTAAAAAATTTTGACAGTTAAACAATTTTCAAAGAAATAGTTCTTTGAATTTTGGCATTCATACTCTACAGTATTTGGGTGACTGGCAAGACTGGAAGAGACATTCCTTTTTCCTCCCTGTCCTCAAAGGGTCTCTTGTGATCTGAACCTTCAGGGTGAGACCAAAGGAAGGAAGATGATGTTTGTTATAAAATATATTTCTGAGGATCTTAAAGCCAAAAATACAATTTCTATTTGTGCTAATTCTTAAAAGCTGTGCAGCCAAGGATCAAACTGCAGATCATTAACTAAGTGCAGGGATTACTTGATGTGGAAGATGAGTGTTCTCAGGCTAGAAGGGAATGCTTTGAGGCGGAGGCTCTAAAATATGCAAAATGTCTTGTTGATGCAGTTTTCCGGTTATTTAAATTATGAATGCAACTGCAATTTGTATAGTCTTTCAAATTAAAAATAGTGCTTAATACAAATAAAGAAAATATGGAAATTTGAGACCATGAGCCTCCATTTTAATGTGCAGTTAACTTTATATACATGTTTATTTTTAACAGATTTATTTTCCTTAGATACATATATATTGGTTAGGCATTGGAACGGTCTGCCAAGGGAGGTGGTTGAGTCACCGTCCCTGGAGGTGTTTAAGGTTAGGGTAGATGAGGTGCTTAGGAGCATGATTTAGGGATTGGTGGGAATGGTTGGACTCGACGATCCAGTGGGTCTCTTCCAACCTGGTTATTCTGTGATTCTGTGATATTCTCAAATTATATATTTTTTAACTTTTCACCTTTTCTCACTGATTGATAATAGTTAATTTTTTTTGTTAAAACTGAACAATTACTGTGAATGGAAAAAACAAAATAAATTTCATTTTAATCCATCTCCAAATACTCAAATATTGGATCCTGATCTGAGATTCTCGTGTTCTATTTCTGGATATTTCTCTGTTGCAGTTAACTCAAGGTTATATGCATTTTAATTTAATTCATTACACAGAAACTCGTGCTTTGACTTTTGATGTGCTTTTATCAGATTTTGTGGATGAGCTTAAAGCTTGGGTTCTGCTTTAGCTCAAGCAGTAACTTGTTCATTTTGCAGTGAGACTTGTACAGTTCTTTATCTAGAATGCTCTTTTCTTCCAAAGTCAACTTATAAATCTTCCCTTTTTACCATTTCTTTCTTATGTGCAGGAATTTATCTAGTAATTTATATATATATTTATTTAGCATTTGAACTTAACGTTCCACATGCTATACTGTATTTATTTTAAGTATTTTAAAAGATCTTGAATACAAATGCTGCATAGAGAATCCTCCTGCTGGTGTTTTGCTCAAGTCAAGATTCTGGCAGGCTACTACTGTGGCAGGCATTAGAAGGATTTGTAAATTCTGTGTGAAAATGGAATACTTCTGAAAACATCTTCAGGAGATTGGCAGAGGAGGATGGGACCCATTTGGTGGGGTTTCACTGCAGGAAAATAAGGGAAAACCTGAAAACAGTTCAACAGTAAGCAGTGTCATATTAACCTCTTTACAGCCTATCCACATATCTGTTACAGTGTGATGTAAAGGTGTAGAATTTCACGTCAGCCCTTATTTCCCTTAATTGCTTCACTCGGCCTTCGTGATTATGACTCCCTACAAAGCAAAAAAATCTTGAGTTGGCTCTTGCAGAGGGCAGGCTGCAGCGTGCCGCAGCAAGACAGATAACATGTTGGTGTCAAACAAGCTTTTGAGATATAATCTTCAACCAGTTGACTGGATACTTGCTGTCTCTACCAAATTTATAACTAAACGTTCTGGCAGGTGTTCTGAAATCAGGATATAGTTTCATGAGCTATAGCAATAGGTGAAGGTGCCCTAAAATAGAAGGGCCCGGGTGGCTCATTGCCAAACATGCAAACAGGAAGCAATAAGGCTGCTTTCTGACTAAATGTGTAGATGGTGGACCATTTCAGACTTCTGGCAGTACTCACTGCTGATTCATTTCTCCTTAATTTCTATGAACATCTCTATGTTCAGCCGAAGTTTGCATAACACTAGGTGCCATTTGTAGCCGAGGTATCCATTTGCCGCTGTGGCAGACCCAGGGTCCTTTGTTAAGGGCATTGCCTTCAATGCCTATTATTTCAGGTGCAGAAGAAATGTTTGCTGGCTGTGGTTAACCCACAATACCACACCAGTTCTTATGCAGATATTCTGGTGGTATTGCTTGTGATTCTGTGGCCCAGCTTTTTGCTAGTTGCCTGGAAGTGGAAAGAAGTCAAGAAATCGGCGTAAAATGTGATGAATTTTGTTCTACTGCTATTTTTTTGCAAAGTCAAAATCACTGTTGAATGCTACTATCTACATTTTTCAGGCTTTTTTTGGTGAGAATACGGCCAGAAGCAAAACCAACCTGTGGACAGGTCTGTGATTTGTTTCTATCAGCTGTACCCAGTACCAGCCAAACAGCATGCAGAGCAGGAAAAGGCTGGTTAAATGTGTTGACAGTATATGGTAATTCAGAGTCAAGCAGCCAAATTCTTCTTTTGTACGTTGCAAAATATTTCTGTGAGTGACTCAGGCTAGTGGAGTGGTAAAAGCGCAGGGATACACTGCCAGAAATCTGAGCAGCAATCTAGATGTAATTACATGGAGCAGTGTGCAGCTGCACAGTGGGGATGATGGGAGGCAGGCATGGTATTTTCGGGCACAGTGAACTCATGGTGATACCTTAAATTCCTTCCAAATATTACGTCAGTGCTCATATATATAGTTTGCACCCATGATATTCTGAATCTGACCAAAAACAGTTTAAAAAGGTTTTCGAGCTCATACTTCTGGTAGCAACTTCAGAAAAATGTAAAGATGCTTGTGTAACTTCTAATTTTAAGTTATTATATTAATAAATCTTTCATGTTCTTTCAGTCAACTTTAAAACCTGAACGAATGTTTCTCTGTGTGTAGGTTTTGCCCTGTAAGAGTGTTTATCCACAACTTTTGTAGTAAAAAAAAATACTTCTTCCCCATTCCTGCACATCTCAACTGTCCTGATAACTATGCCATTTGTTCAGTCAACTGAAATTTGTGTCATCAGAAGTGATGTAGACAGGTTAGGTTTCTAACTATACAGTACTTTTCATTTTTTTATGGAATTCACTTGACTGATACTATAACTGCAAAACATAAAAAAGAGCACAACTCAGAGTCTGGTTTTCAAAGCCAAGCCCCTTGCCATTTCCTAAAGCAAGATATCCAACCTGAATGGTTGGACTCGATGATCCTGTGGGTCTTTTCCAACGTAGCAATTCTGTGATTCTGTGATATCATTTTAGGAGTAAGTGGTTGTTGTTACAAGCACTCCATATCTTGTTTGCTACATTTCACTGTGCTGATCAGTTTAAAAGTCAGGATTTTGTGGCATGTAATTGTATTTTTATTCAATTATACCACAACACGATTGCTGCCTTTTTTAAAATCCTCTCCAGAGGTTTCATAACCCCATTCAACAATGAAATCTCAGCCTCCATAGAAATATATGTCCTGTAGTTTCATAGTGTTTGGCAATTCCATTCTACAGGAGATTTCTCCTTTTTTCTTTTTTTTTTCTCCTTTGTAATGTAGAAACTATTTCTTTTTGTCCATTTTGAGGCATTGCTGCTTCTCCACCAAAGTAGATCACCTTCTTCAATGTCTTGCTATTACCACGATCAAATTAAACTGAAAGCAGTTATTCTCAAACTAGTTCTGAAGTTTGCTATTTCTATTCAAAACCTGTGCCCTCAGAGCATGTCTGTAATATTGCTTCTTCTAGAAAGAGATTGTTTTTTATAGAGACACTGTCTAAATTAATTTTTTCTTAAAAGTTTTCATCTGGGAATCTTCCTTTGCTCAGAGTGTTATCTTCTGCTTACTGATGTTTGGATCATCCCGAACTCCAGTTTTGTTAGCGCAGGTACCCCACAGCTCCAGAGACCTCCTGCTAGCAATTCACAGTGCTTACTGATATAAGGTATTAAGAAATGGCTCCTATTGCTGGATTTATGGGTATGGGACTGAACATGTGTGTCTTCTGATTCTTTGCTTACTTGACTTATAAGTAAGTTTTAAGAGGAAATGTGATAATTTCAGTGGTTTCTACAGTGAAATTAAACTTGAACTTCATCCTGTCCTGTGGCAAGCTTCCCACAGGCTTTAATATCGGGCCCTTTGATACTGGACTGAATTGTTAGGAGTCAAAATTGATAACAATGAATTCATGTTCATTAAAAGGGTGAGAGATATGTTTTTAATTACATGGAAGAGAAACAGGAAATTAAGAAAAGCTTGTTAGTTTGGTTGTTGTGGTACTGAGATAGGTCATATCCAAGGGATAACAAAACAGTGCTCTCCCAGTTATGTTGATCTGTATGTCAAGCTGGTGTTCAATTAAACTGTCATATGTGAGGTACCTGAATGCTGTTTGTTTTGTGGAGCTTTTTATTGTATTTTTCCTCTTTTTTGAACAGAACACTTCTGTATTATCTCTGTTGACGGTTGTTCACCTGTAGCTCTTTGTCAGTTTTTTTCATGGTCTGCTTTTATTTTCTTACTGTAAATGTAATCCATATATTCTCTTAAAGCATACAAACATTTTGGATTATGGCTGTAGTATTGTTTGTTAAAAAGCCTTCTATTATAATCCATTTATTGCATTATCTTTTAATACAAGCTGAGAAAAATAATCCCCTAAGATTTTTGTGTAATATGAGTCACAGTAGTATAATTTCATGAAAGCAAAGTCTGTTATCAAAAAAAGGAACTGAGTTATGGTATAATAGGTTGAATAATTACTTTTATTCTTGCTGCTGTTGAAATCTGTTTTCTGCTTTAGAATACACAGTCTATTATAATCAGAGACTTTTCCCCCAGTAGACTTCTAGAGAGCAATTTTTCAGTGATTGTAATTTTCACTTTATTGCTTTCAAATGACTGGGTTTTGATTATATAGAGAGAATACTTGTTTTTTTAACTCAAAGTAAGTGTAGAAGGAAAAGCAACCTACAAATAAAACTCAGATACAAGTCCTGTTACTCATTTGTCAGTTCATCAAACTGGTTAAAGTAAATTTTCATTTCATTTCATGGCAGGTTTACTTTTTGAGATTGTGCTTATTTAAGAAAACACAGTGGCATTTCACTGGGTGTGCTCCCATATGCGTAGGCAATATCTACAAGTACCAAATGTAAGAGTTACTGTGTTTGAATTTGGAGGAAAGTAATTCTGTACCACTGTCCTTACTTGGTCACAACTCACATGGAAAGCAATATGATTTTATCACAGTATAAACTGCATGGTTGGCAACTGTAATTTTATGCAGGATTAGTACTTTTAACACAGTTGGGGCTATATTTATTTTCTTTCTGTCTTTGCATGAATTCCACTTATTTTGCTCAGACCCAGTCCTGGATTTTTGCTTAGAGAAAACTGATGGCAGCAGCCCAACATTTATACCTTATTGAGTATTCATAAACTACCTGTGTACATTATGAAACAGAATTTAGTAAATAAGCACCTTTTGATTTTAGCTTTACAAGAAATATGATAAATATACAGATAATACGTACCTTATAGCAGCATTCCAGTACTTAGAGGGGGCTTATAGGAAAGCTGGGGAGGGACTCAAGGAGTGCAGTGATAGGACAGGGGATAATGGCTTTAAGCTGAAAGAAGGAAGATTTAGATTAGATATTAGGAAGAAATTTTTTCCTGTGAGGATAGTGAAGCACTGGAACTAGTTGTCCACAGCAGCTGTGGATTCTCCATCCCTAGAGTTGTTCCAAGATGAGGTTGGATGAGACAATGAGCAACCTGATTCAGTGGGAGGTGTCCCTGCCCATTGCAGGGGGGTTGGAACTGGATGATCTATACGTCCCTTCCAAACCAAACCATACTATGATTCCATGTTTTTATGATAATTTTACTTCTGTTGTTAGGATGTGTCACATAACTACTCTGTTTAGTGAAATGTACAAATGTGGAAAAATCATATGAAGGATTTACAGATAGTTAACACTGGCCGTCTAAGAGTATTTTTATGGGTTCATTTATAAAAGTTTCTTGCATATTTCTTTAAAGTGAACACCTTGTATTTTGTATTTAAAAAAACCTGAATCAACCCCGTGCTGCTGTAGTGAACACAAACACAATATGGTTCAATAGAAAACAAACACCAGACAAAGCCCCCAGTTTTTCAGGACTGTCTTGAAACCTTTTAGCATACACACACACAAAAATTGCACACACAGTGTTTGCATGCTTGAAATTTATTTTTTTCAGTATAGCTTGTGTAGAGCCTACATACAAGTTGTATGGAAATTCTAAGTTTTATATAAATAAAGTCTGAGTTAATTGGAAGTTAATCTATTCATAGAAGAGTTCCTTACTAAACCTTGTAAAAAGTGTTTAAAAAAATGAAAAGGTGTAATTCTTGAGATAGTGTTTTTTTAGAGTTCATCACAAGACTAGGCTGAGTAGTATCCTGTGTTAGACAACTTGCAAATGAATAGTCAAGGTCCTTATTTTCTTCTGCTAGTTTTGGAATTAACTTGATGTGGTAGAGCTCAAAGAGTAGTAGCAGCAACATCTGATTTTAGTGAGAATTGTATCCTGCTCCAATTCCAAGAACAGGACCCACTGTGATTTTGCGCTGAAAACTGTTCTGTTCTGCAAGTTAATCTAAGGACCTGGTCTTTGAAGCATGGAAAGATATGATCTGTTTCCTGAAGAACATAAATGAAGAACTCAAAGCTAGAGGACTTGTGGATGAAGTAGGGAGTTTTATAGGAGAAATGGAGAAGTGAATATTAGTTTGTAGTGTGAAAAATAGTAGAAGTCTAAAACATGAAAAAGAGACAGAAAAGTAGTCCCAAGAAAAGACTTGTTTTGTACAGGCAAATAAAAAGAGGGAAGGAAAATGAAGTAGGAGTAAACTTCTTCAGTACTTCTTATTTCCACTTCTTCAGTACTTATATCCATAGTTTAGCCATGAGCTGTGAGCCGTTATAATTCTGTTTGATCTGTGTGCCTCTCCTTGGGTAACAGCTGTAGTAGCTTGTTCCGTGAACTCTTAAGACACAGCACTTGTTTAGTTCTTCCAGTCTTATGGAGAATTGAGGAGCTTTATTTTTTATCTTCCAAATCCAGCAATACCAGTGGCTGTTTAGACTGGGACTTGAATCATCTTGGCTTAGCTTCCACAAAAAGGTTTTCTTTTTTGACAGCTTCATTTTTCTGTTAGAATGAAGCTTGCTTGTGAAGCCGTCATTACAGAAGATAATACCGTCTCTTGAGTAGTTTCATTAAAGACTTTCGGAATCCCTGCATGAGCTTTCTGCTGGACTTGATCAATGGGCTTTCAGTCTAGTGAAATAAAATCCAAGTGAGGTATTTCTAGTACTTTCTGGCTGTCTGGGTATACACTGTGGAGATACATTCTTACCTCTGGTCACTTCAGTGTGCTCAGTGTTGTTTAGATGTGAAAAGTTGTAACACGTGGAGCCTGAAGGGTGAGTATAGTTAGGCAAGGCAGTGTGCAATAGGGTCATCAACCTTTGCTACTATTTGAGGTCTTTGAGCAAAGCTGAAGTTCTGAGACAGTGTGACATCTAGATCTGTTCAAAGTGTGAATGTAGGTGTTTTTTGTGGTTGATATTGTAATGGAGAAGGTGTATTCTTGGGAATGCATCCCTAAAACTCATCAGCAAGCAGTGCATTGGGAAACAGCTTATCTTCACTTGCACGTTATCTCTCTTCCATCAGTCGCTACGGGATTGGGTGCTCCTTACAGAGCTACACCTTCCTTTTATACTATACTGATAGATAAAAGGTGTTTGTAACTACCCAACAATGTTGAATTTGCAAAGCACCAGTATTTCTGTAACATTGCATTGTCCGTGCTTCTTGCTGTCTTGTCACCTGCATTATGTGATCTTCTGCAGCCAAGCCATGATCTGAGCTGTTTGGTCCAACTGTCCTCTCCTGACCTTGGTGTCCTCTTCAGAGCTCAGATGCCTCTGACAGCTACAGCTTGTTAGCAATTAGGATCTGTGAGTTGCCTTCTGGGAGCTCATCTTGTGCAGTTTCATCTGAACAGGATCCTGCTTATGTGCTCCAAAACAGTAAACTAAAACACAGTAAGTGAGGATGTTTGGGAGATATACTTCAAAAGTGCATTTGTGATCTGAAATAAACTGGCAACATAGACACAACCTGTATACCCTCAGTTTCAGCAGTGAAGCACAGGAGAGACTGGTACAGGCTGTACTTCTGCCTTCTCATATTTCCCAAGAAAGTGTTTGAGAAGAGCTGTCATGCATGGGGACTCAACAAGACATTGTGACTATTAGGGAACAAATGAGTGGTAGCAGATGTTTTTGTCATGCTTTCCATATCCTCCTCTTTTTGTGACCATGCTGGCTGTGGCAGTGAGAATTCAGTCCCTATATACAAAGCACTATGCAACTATACAACCCTTCTAGTATAAAGTGAACATTATATTTTGCATTATTTTTGTTTTGGCATAAGCTTATGTTCTGCTACAAAGTCAAGAGCAGTGCAGGTCAACTTTAAGAGCTTTTTCTTATGAAGTCTTTCATGAGTGTTGTGCACAGATTGAAGTAGAAGACAGTGTTGGAGGCTTAGGCAGAAAGCAAACAAGTCTGAAAGTAAACCCAGAAGCTCTCTGTGGTTCATCTGCTGCCCAAAACAGGATCAACAAGTCAACACAGTTTTCTTAACTGTCTTTCCCCACTGATCTTTCTTGCAGCAGTTTCAATGACAAAGGTTTCTTGATACCTGCAGATATCCTATAGCACTACTTCACTATCCTTGAAGTTACACCTGTTCCCTGCTGTCTACCTGGTCAAATTGGTCCACTCTGTAACCATTGCTAATTGAGTCCATTACTTTTTTTCTTACCAGTGTAGATACTGAAACAATTACTCTTTGTCTCTTTCAGAAGCCTTTTATGTATTTAAAAACTTCTCAACAGGTCCTGTTAGCCCAAAAGCATTATTTTGGGCTACTATCATTTCTCTTTTGCTTTTTAGTAGAATGCATTAATTAAAGGCAATTTTCTGTCATTTTAACTTCTCATTGATTGATAATAGAGTTTGCATAAAATGAATGTAACAAGGGAAAACTCACGTAGCACATTTTATGCTTATTATAAAAGGATGAATTGGAATCAGTCATTATAAACTTGTGGGGTTTTTTTGAGAACAGAACAGATATTTGCTTGCTTTGTGAAATAAGAGTTTATTGCTATAAGAAAGTTGAAGTCAAAGATAATTCTGGAGTGTACGTCCATTATGTGTGCAAAAAATGTCTAAAGAAATTTTGTGAAGCAGTGCAAAATAATAAACTCTTCTTCCTGGGAAGGAAGATGAGTACAGAATTTACTACTATGACTGTTTATAATTCTTAATTCTTCTGTAATTCTTAAAAAATTATTGTTAAGAGAACTCATTCTAAACTTAATCTAGTCAGAAGACTCACACTCACTGTTTTGGAATCATTGTGTTGATGTTTCAGGCTTCCCACATGTTCTTACAAAGCTCGGCTTCTTCCTTCTTAGGAAAAGTTTTATTTTTCAAGAGACACCACTGCTAGGATATTATAAAACTACTATGAATCTTTTGTAATAATGTATAAAACATGCATACTCCCAAATATATACATTTTCCCAGAGGAATTAAAGATGTTTTGCCACTTTGGACATTTAGTTTCACTATGCAGCAGGCTCATATAAATTGTATCTTACAGCAAGAGGAATGAAAAAAGAAAATGGGTTTTATGTGATCATTATACATTTTTTTCTTATGACAGTAGAGTCTCTGTGCCCTAGTCAAGGCCTTCAACTCCTCTGTGCTGCAGACTCACATGGAGGCAAAATAGATCCAGACCCTGCCCAGATGGTTCTATTATTTGAAGCATTGACAAGACAGCAGGTGACTGAAACAGGTGTTTGGATAAGTGAGGAAGCCAGCACATTTTGACAGGTAGCTTAACAATCTCAGAAGCCACAGTTACCAGCTATCTAGCTAATACCCGGTGGTTTTATGGACATCTGCAGAATGAATCCAGTTAAATGAGCAGATTGGGTTGTTTGACTATGAAGTAGTTAGTGTAATGCTGAGTAAATGAATCAACAGTTTAACAGAACAAAAAAACCCCAACGGTTGTCTTGCTTTTAAACAGCCCAGTCCAAGAGTTAAAAGTGAAACCTAATAAATTTTTTTTTGTTTCGTTTTAGAACGTCAAGCGTGTGTGTCTATGGCTGGCTCCAGCATCTTTCCCTCCAACGTGGCTGGTATCAGCAAAGAGCTGATTGAACTGCAGCACCTCATCCAGTTCCCAGAGGAGGTTGCCAGCATTCTGACTGAGCAGGAGCAGGAGCTTTACCGGAAAGTCTTACCCATTGACTACCTCTGCTTTTTAACCAGGGATTTGGGTAATGCTGAATGTCAGAGCCAGCTGCCATCTATTAAAGCTTCCATATCTGCTACTATTCTTTCTTCCCCCAGTGGTGAACATAATACTGTAGAAGATCTTGTGACAAGGTTTAATGAGGTAGGACAAAACTTTTAAAGTATTTCTTATCAGGTTATTACCTGATTCATGGGTTAGTTATTTCCTTTATCTCTCAGAGCTCAATTTAGCTGTGATGACAGATTTTTAAAACACAAATTCAGATGACTAGGGGATCTAGCTAACTAACTTCCAGCAAATTTAATAGGAGTTGTGTGACTGATTTGCTCAGTGAGTTTAGAAAACAGCAGCCTAGTTTTTAATTCCATGTTGTAAACTAAACAGGAAGAGAAAAAATATAGACTTGCATTTCTTTATATTTATTTTGACAACATGGGATATACTACAAGTCACGTTATTATTCTGTTCAGGAGCTGGAGTTTAATTATTTGTTTTGGATTTTTGTACACTAAGCATGATCTTAGGAGTCAGCACAGAAGTATTATAAACTAAAACTTTCTGTATCCTGTATAATATAACTACACTAATCTGCACGATTTATTTATTTTTTTAATCACTGTGTGTCTCTTGGATGTTGTTATACAGAGAAGCATCATTTGGCATGACACATTTCCATAAGCCAAATCATGAGTTCTTTACTAACATTTTACTTTATTTAGTAAGGTTATCTTCTGATGAGTTTAATAGAAAATTGATCAAGGATTGAGAAAGCTGAAGAAAAAAATATACTCCAAATCAATCCAAAACAAAACAAAAACATGCTCTTAAATAAAACCTCAGGTTTATCTGCAGAAAAATGGAAAAATTTCTTTCTTTCTTTTTTTTTTTTCTTCCACTTAGAAACTGAGTGGAATAAAAGGAAGGTAGTCTTCACTTATGCACTTTTAGTTTGTTATCCACTACATTCTTGTGCTTTAAAAGAGATGAGACTTGTGCAGGTATCAAAAAGACAGCACAAAATTAAATAAATAGAGTAGAATATGTATTAAACCACTAGAAACTTCCTGTTTTCAGTGACTGAATATTTAGTGTGTTTCCCAGTATGTCTGTTTCTTGCATGTTATTGACATTTAGGAACTAAAACAGTGTAAATATGTTGGCTTCTCTCACTTAATTCTGTTATAGCAACATAAATAAAAGTTGCAACTGCAATATTCAGTCTTTTCACAGAGCCTAAAAAGTATTTAAATTAGCTATAGTTATTGTATTTAGGAAAACAAGGTGGCTGGTGCACAGCTGGAGAGGAATCTAGCCTCTGTCTTAGCTAGAGTGCTCCTTTGTGTGGTGTTTTCAGCATGACCTGGTGAGGCACGATGCCGCAGCAGTTTGCTAGGCCATTTTGCAGTTACCTGTACAATTTAGATTGACTGTCATGTGTTCGGACACTGAACAGTCGAAGGACTGAAGAGCGAGTAGGTAGTGAAGAACTCGTCATTAATGACTATGAGACTAATCCATATCAATGAGAATTGTAGTGTTGTAGTTACCTTTTGGTAAAACAGTCAATATTACCTCTCTGTGTCAGAGTTCTGTGACTCAGCAGTTTTTGTAATCTAGCATTATTTGTTTGCTAATGCTGCAGGATAATTTTTCATATAATTGTATTTAATTCCTGAATATCCTGTGCGTAGGTTATATACTATGTAGTGCAATGGATTATTTTGAGTATAATCTGGAATAACTGTTTTTTAAACATAGGTATTATATGTTTAAAGGGAGTTATTGTACAATATTTACTGCTTGTAATAAATCAGTATTTTGCTATCTGCTTTATCTTATGTTGGAATATATCAGTTGCCATAGCCAATCACAAGCATGAACTTTGAAAATGTCTTTGTTTTTAAAGGCCAAGAAAATTCTTGTGCAGAGAGTCATGCTTTTGTTGGCAAAAGGCAGTGAGCACTTGCTGATTTTTTTGGCATTGCCTATAGAAATACTGAAGTGTATTTATAATGTGGGAGCCAGAACGAATTTTAGTATGACAGGCTTCTAATGCATAATGGGAAAAAATAATTTCATGCCATTGTTCTGTTCTATGAGCAATTACAGTATCTAGAAGATTTTTCATAAAGCAGTATGCTTTTAAGTAATTTTCAGACACTTACTACATATTAATGAGGGACGCTTTATAACACTTGCTTAAATTACAGTTAATAATTGCTGGTTTGTGACACAAAAGAATGTATTTATTTAGTGAAAAAAATACTGACATTTTCATGCAAGTCTAGATTGAATGAGGGCTGCAGGAATATTCTAAAATAAATTAATAATTAAAAATAATGAAGATTAAAATATTTTCAAATTATTAAAATATTTTTAAAAAGTGAGTTTAATTGAAAAACAGTAAAAAAATGGATCTTATTGAGGTAAATTTTACTAGTATTATTTACTCACTGAATCCCAGTAACTCCCAGGAACTCCTGTTCATGACTGAAGCGGCAAACTCTCTTTGCCTGCAGAGTGCAAGATTGAGTGATAGATATTGGGAAACATTACCTGTTTGGCTTATACTTTAAATGTGTTTACTGTTACAAAACTGTTGTTTTCTAGGTGTGCATGATTTAAATATTCTAACTGGTGAAATACATAGAGGGTATTAATATCTTCTAATAATTTATTTAAACTTTTCCATTTAATGTTGATTATCATAGCTTAATACTAATTACAGTATTTAGACCTGAATGGGGTCTAAAAGGCATAGAAAAGACTTACACAGGAGAAAGCACTTTATGATGAGTTGTCAGCCTTAAGCATTTGGCAGATATATGGTCTATGAAGAATGCAGAACTGAATAAAAGATCAGTTGGAGTAGGTAAAAATGGTACTGGAAGACAATTAGCAGAGCTGAATGTGCACTAAATAACTGCTGTTATTTTTCCTACTCAATGTAGAAAAATGCAATAGTCGGCATACTGTCTAAAGCTGGATGAAGCCTGTAACGTGCATTTTCTTTTGCTCTATTACCTGGGTAAGGTGTTTTGGCTTAAAGTACTGAAAGTCATACAGTGATTGCATTAATGTTGCTGATCCACCAGGAATGCTTCATAAATTATTTTTTTTCTGTAGAAAGACAGGTTGACAGTAGCTGGAGCTTTTGCCAACTTCAGTGTTTCATTTCATCTGTAGCTTGTTTTAGCATTGTGAGGATCTTGCAAGGTTTCTGAAAACTATTCAGTCTCTTAGAATGACAGTGGAGATGCATTTTTGTCAGATACTCTTGTTCTGAGAGCACAGCATTGTGAGCTTGATGGGTGGAGCTGGAAAGAGTAAAATGGATTAAAAATTCAGAAACCAAGTTAAGAAGCATATAGTGAGAAATTTACATCAAAAGTAACTTAACATGCAAGGACAAAAGTTGTGATTGAGCTTCAGGTCCAAGGATGTATGATCTCATTCCTTGACAAAGGTTGAATAGGCTTTTGGCCAGAGAGACATTAACCAGTATCTTAGTGTTACCAAGGGACGATGCAAAAAATACATAGCGATAGGCAGTATAAATTTAATTTGTGGGCCGTGCCTTATTTTTTTTGTTTGTTTGTTTGAAGGGGGGAAATAGGAGCTCTATTCCTGCTTTAAAGGCAGGGTAACCTTAAGGATAACTTAAATGTTTAGGAGATCTTTGTTGTTACTGTCTTTGTTGCAAGGTTTCCACAGCCTGCTTACACCTTCCCTGAAGAACCATACAATTTGTTTTTAACCTGCAACAGTCTGAACATAGTTGTCATAATGTCAGTGTCTGCTTGCGGTGTCACTGGATCAAGTACTCTGTATTATAGAGGAGGCACAATTAGTTAACCTCCAGTAAGCAAGGTAACTGCTCGCCTTGCCTTGTTTAGCTTTAGTGAGTGCTTTAACCTTTAATTCAGGGGCACAGCAAGAAACTCTACTGCAGCTGGAGATACTTGTGTCTGTCAGAGATAGTGGATGAAATTAACAATTGAGTGGCTTTCATTTCTGATGCATGAAGTTCTTAGAAAAGTAAACAATAAAGACTGAAAAAATCGATTATCCTTATTAATATTCACAGAAGATGGAAATTATAGAACTCTAGACCCCCTTTGTGTATACTTTTTCGCTGCCAAGAATGATAGGAGAAAAATAAATGTAGTAGTAAGTAGTGTAGAGGCACGAAAGATGGATAGCATGGATTACATCTACTGTCAAGCACTCCATGAATAGTAGCACAAACATTCAACTGGCAAATCCTGTGCTGCTGAGGCTGGGAAACAGAAACTGTCTTTGTTTAAGAGAGCATGGTTATAACATACAGTAGATGAGATTCAGGCATTAGGTATTGCTCTGTGTCTTTTTCTTGTAATGGTTTTCCAAGTATCAGTTTATTCCCTGCTGTTTTGATCAAGGTGACTGCCATGACAAATACTTCGAATGCCTAATAACTTGTTTCAAAAAATTTGTTGGGAAAAACATCAGCTGTGAATGGTCTGCTTGAATCCCACAAAATGGGATGGAATACATTCTTGGGTTTAAGTTGTATTTTAAAAGTTTTGGGTCATTTGAGCTCTCAAGTCTGTACAGAAATTGACAGGGAAATAAAATATTCACTGAAAAATAAGAATCTTACGATCTGTTAATGTTGCAGTTTGCCTGCAGTATTTTCTGTCTTTGATGGAGTTTTCAGACAGATAAAAGTTCATGTGAAAAATGGTCCAGTCACTAAAGATTTGTAATGTTTACATATATAGATGTGTTTTTTCAGGTTTCACTTTCCTATAGAAAGGTAATAGTCAAGGTGGAGATTGCCAATGATGTTTACATAGCTTCTAAAACACTGCTATAGATAGCCTGGTCACTACTGTTTAAGAAACAGTTTGTAAAGCTAAAGTTAAATTAAAAAATAATCAAAGAATTAGGGAACTTCACAATCTGTGGAGTAGCTGCAGGGGATTTGAAACCAGAAAAGTTAAATATGTTGTATAAACATAGGAGGATGAGATGTAGACCAAAGGTATCACCAAATCACTATGATTATGAACTGCACTGCAGAAAGCATGTAGATTACTATGTACACATGCCACCTGTACACAGATAATTTGAACTTATTTTACTATGCAATTTTTATTTATCATAAAGATTTTGAGCTACACATATTCAGTATCACCAACTATAAATAAAGCACATAGTCTTTAAAGGTTTGATTCAAACTGCAGTTATATTGATAGTGGGGAATTGAGCACATGTACTCATTAGCAAGACACAGCTCATCTTTCATTTGCTTTTAACAGTATTGAATTGATCATGGAGTCCTGTAAGAGCAATACAGTAGGTCAAACCAAAGACAGATACTCTTTCCTGTTACTGAATGTAATTAAAAGATCATTCTGAATTAGTGGCTGGTGTAGGAGGAGGCATGTGAAATACAGTAATATCTAGCTCTGCAAAACTATTGGCTTTTGGGTTCTCTAAGACTGTGCACATAATATATATCTAATAATTATATATATATATATATAATATATAGTAATTATATATATTTTTCTGCTCTCTGTTCACTGACTACCAGAAGTTTAGTTTTCATGGATGTATAAAGCCGTGGGAGTGTTTTGACTCTCTTTTGACTGGCTGGATGGCCAGGCCCAAATTGTTGTGTAAATGGAGTTAAATCCATTTGGCAGCCGGTCACAAGTGGTGTTCCCCAGGGCTTAGTTCTGGGGCCAGTTTTGTTTAATATGTTTATCAGTGTATCAATGTCCTGGATGAAGGGATAGAGTGTGCCCTCAGTAAGTTTGGATACGACACAAATTAAAATGGTACCTAAGTGTTCTTTAGGATCCTGAGAACTGTAACAATATAAACTTCTCCATCTCCCCTTGTTGCATACTGTGCCTTTCTTGTCTTAATTTAGTTCTTTTCTCTGAATCTTGTAGGCTATTATGACTTCATCCTCCTTCTTTACCTCAAATGTGGTGTGGTCCTTACTTGATATCAGACCTTTATGATATGCCATAGTCGTCTTGGACACCTGTTCCATTTTCTGTATCTTTACCCTCCCAGACTCTTGCACATTTATCTTTTTTACTTCCAGCCACTCTTCTGCCTCTCGCCAGCAAAGCAACCACAGAAATAGACGTTCAATGTACATGTTCCAAACATGTATGTTTATGTAAACATTTCAAATTATTTCAAGCATTGCTTTGAATAAAGTTGAGAAGAGTCTCTTGCAACTTGATCTTTCTGGCCACAGCTGCTAGTAAAAGAAAGCAATATAAATGTAAAATAAAGCATGTAGTTTTCCATGCTGAGATACCTGTAGAAAGCAATTTTGATGTTTTAGATTGAAAGTTACACCAGATAGAAAGATCATTCAAACAGTTGTTGGAATACAGGCCCACAACGGAACTGAAAATGCAAAATAAGAGATTCAGTATATAACGTGATCTTTTTGACAGGCTGAGTTGCCAAAAAATAAGACAAGAAGGTAGAAATGTTTGAACTGTTCCATTGCTACTAGGGTGCTTTCATCATTCACCAAGTCGTTCTTATATTCACTAAAGTTAATTAAAAATGTGGCTATTTAGGAGACAGAATAATAATGATAGTTTTATTTTTAATGTTTAAATGTGTAAGTTTTCTTCAATGTTCATTCAAAATACTAATTTAAACCCCCACTAGCAAAACAGAGACATATCATTTCACTGAAATAATGGAATGTAAATAAATATTCCGCTCTGTCTCTTTGTTCAGCATTTTTTTGCTATGCCTAAATGGGCTTGCATAATACTTTTTAAAAGACTGTGTTTGTACAAATATCAAACTGTTTCCAGTCCTTGTTTGGAATACTGTTTAATCAGATTTTAAATGGTAAATGTTCTTTGTAAGGTTATATAATTTCACTCAAGCATGTAAAGTGAACCATCTGTTCTTAAGATATGCAATTTAGAATACTCAGATTTTAAAAATGCATCTGAATATTATGTTCCATATTATATGAAAAGCTCAAAAATTTTAATAATGGAACTTTATTGAAACTATGTAAAATAAACCAATTCTCTGTTATATACTGTGATGCTTATATTCATCAGTATGCACTGATGGGTTTGTGCACAGTTAGCAGTGCAAAGGGACTTCTGATAGCCAGCTATTAGTGCTAATGCTGCGTACTGCTGCGTACTGCTCGCTCTTTAAAATGCCTCATAAATATGAATTGCTCCTTATAGTGTTATAGTGTTATAAGAAGAATTTCCCTCAACAGCACTTTTACTTTTAGAAGGACTTCATAGTGTTTGAAAGGTAGATTGATTTGTTTTAACAGGGAGAAATCTGGGTGCACTGATGCACTAAGAGTCCTGCTTTTCAGAAAGAAAATGTGTGTTTTACCCTCTTGCATTATTTTTTACATGGATTTTTCATGTTCTTCAGATTTTATTTAAATTTCTTGATTTTATCTAACAAAATCATGAAAACCAGAATGGCATGGTTAAATGGGTTACAGACTGTCGTGCTTGTTCTTTAGGTACCTGGAAAAATCCACTTCTTGTTTTGTACTCAGAGACTTCTCATACTCATACTTTATTTTTTCAGTATTAATATCGCTTGCTCTCTTGCTCCACTGCAGGCAGTAGTTAGGTCAGCTGCAATTTATTATTGAAAGATTTTCCTGCCTAATTTTTATATTTTAGGTATTAGAGAAGGTATAGACTGTAATCATACTTGGTGGTAAGCCAAAAGATTTTATTTTGCTTGCTAGCAATAGTGTTAATCTTCAGGTAGACAACTGTGTTTGCTAATTTAACTTCTGAAAGCTGCATCTCTCGAGTATGATGAAGTTCCTAAAAAATGCAATATAAAAATAGAAGACATAATTTCTTCCATGTAGCATCACTCACTTAAGTACATAACTTGGGAATTGCTGTAAAATCCTTTTAAATTTAAGAGCTGAGAAAATTAATGTAAACCAGTACAAATTACAAAACATTGGGCTTTTCAGGTAGAGATTCTTGGTAGTTTTCTCCCTCGGTGCTGCCACTGTATTTACATTCTGCTAAAAGATAAAAGATAAATTAATTCCCATTTAAAAAAAATTACAAATACATTCTCTAGCAGCTGTTTAAAGAATAGCAAATAATTATGTGTATATATATAAGAATTATTATCTTGAGTGTTAGAAGAAAAGAACTAAAGTAAATCCGTGGCAAATTTAGGGATGCAGTTAATAATTGAGCATGCATGAGGTGTTGTTTTGTACTGTGTACTGCATGGAACAGGATTCCCACAGAGTAAATAGTAGACAGTCCTGTAGTTTACACTTGTAAGGACTTAAAGGCAATGTGCCATACCTTGAGGATCAAGTTCAATCATGGATTTCTCTTTTATGCCCTTCATATTTTATTAGTAAAAACAGCTGAGCATCAGTAATGAGCTATATCCTGTCTCTGACAAACTGGGAGATTTTTGCCTTCATATAGACATCACTTTAAATCAGTTGTGGTTCAGTGATCAGGTAATCAAAAGCACAGGCTCGTGTTATTTGCTCATATTGTTTTTTGTGTGATTGTTATAGATCTCCCATGTTTAAAAGTTTAGGGTGGGTTTGTTTAATTTATGTTTAAAAAATATATTGCAGCTATTAATTCTGGTGGATGAGTTATAGGAACTTTGCTATGTAATTGCCTTTTAAAAAAAATACAAATGAAAAGTGAAATCTGAAAATCAGAACAGAAATCTCTGGAGCCTTTGGGGAATGTGATGTCCCACAAAAGGAAAGTTTGTCTATCCTAAATAAAGGTCTGTCGTTGCCACAGTTGTGGTAAATTCCATGAAAAGTAAGTTGAAATATTGAACGAGATTCAGTCATTGATATAAAAATATTCACAATATGTTTGAAGATTAATGCTGAGTTTATAATACACCTTTCCCAGTTGCATTAGCAATATCTAGCTTGAATTTATTTGAAAACTTTGCTCAAAGTAAGATAAGCCTAAAGAACATTAAAAAATTTATTGAAAATAATAGATTTTAATGTAGTTAAAATACTATATTAAGAGGTGATATCAAAAGATTATTTAAAAAAACCTAAAACTGGATAGACCTTTTTGTATTACTGTGCTTGAGATTATTGCTCAGCTACAGTCTACTTTGCCTGGTTAACTGATGCAGATCCTGTGTGCTCAGAGTCAGATTTGAAGGAGACTCCTATACTTCTGAAAATTTCCAAATCAGGCTACATTAGAATATATCTGAAATTATTTTGACACAATGTTGTCAGTGTTTCTCTGTATTAGGACACCAAAAAATATTTCAATCTTAGCTAAGTATCTGTTTGATTTAGTTTGTTTACTATTGTGTTGTAATACTGGGGGACACTAATTTTTGTCCATCTGAATGAAAAGATGGATGTTACTATCAACTTGTTTAAGAGGATCATGTTTCAATTTATGACTTTTCTTGTGTCTTGCAATCATGTGGATTATAGTAATGAAGCCAGGATACATTTTCTCATACTTTTCAGACTCATCAGCAATACAGCGGAAATCTAATTATAGGTTTACTGTGATGATTTCTGTTCTGAAGCGGGTTTGAAATGAGTTACGTAAACAGAACTATGTAAGTCAAGTGTGGAAAAAAAGTAAACTAAAGAAATAATGATTAACAGACCAATATGTAGATTGTGATCTGACGATACAGTGATGTCTAAAACAAAAATTTGGTCCAAATACTGTTACTGTTCATTCAGAGGAATTCTTGCAATTTATTTTGATCTTCTTGGCAAGGCGACTAGTGTGCACTCTTTTGGCTGGGGCGTGCTGTCTCTGGTCCCGGAGCTAGATAGTTCAGGCAGTGCCAGAGCTGCGAAGCCCTCACACTGCCGCAGTGATAGTCTTATAACTAGGCAGCTGCCTACCTGATGGTACTTCATCCTCAGGTTAGGTGATCCTCACGAGTGACACAGCTTGGTAGCTCTGCAAGCCAACCAAGAATGAACTGCTGGAAGAGGAGGTGCCATTCTGTATCTCACTAGCTGGACTGTCCAGAAGTCAGTGCCTGCCAGGATGGAGCTTCCCTTTGCTCTCTTCTCCTGGCAGAAAACCCCCTTGGAAAGTAGAGATCACTTCTGGTTTTAGTGACAGAGAAACTGTGCCACTCCAAAATACGGACTGTGCTACTTTCTTGTCAAAGTGAAAGAAACCCTATTTTGAATTCAACTTCCAAATGAATTCATAACCACGAGGAAGTAAGTACATATGCAGAGTTTTTCTCTGTTTTCCTGTTGTGTGAGATGCATTTATCTCAAGCATAAGCAGCATCTGAGGAATCCCAGTTCTGAACCTCCATTTGAATGAAGATCTTGAAAAGTTTATTTCTTGGATTCTGTCTGTGCAGAGGAAGCTTAATCACCCCAGGCAGTAAAAATATCGTACATGCATTATCGGGTATTTTGGGGATCCAATGGCAGCTATACAGTTATTTGAGAATGTCAGCGATTCCTACAGAGTCATACCTTTGAGGATATACTCGGGACTACTCACATATTTATCAATAAATCACAAAATTCAAGGGCATGTTTACTGAGTATTGTTTAACGATTGTATGTTTTTATTAATATATATGTTTCCTCCAAGCCCTCATACATGATGTTTTCCCAAAGATCATAGTCCATTCAACTTAGCTGCAGTTCAGTGTTGGTTTTACATCTTTCATTTTAGCTGTGGCTGTTATGAGTAATCATCTCAAATAGTGCTGTATCCAAGCTATTCCAGTATGCATTTAAGAGCATTAGAATATTATTGTTCATGGTAAAGTGCTTGAATCCATTGGTTCAACCTGCCTGGGCAGAATAAAATCTTCAGGGAGTGCAGAGCTGGGAAATTACCTCAGTTTAGCTTTGATTTTCTGTTCCTTTAAAGCCTATTGACTCAACCAGATCACCCTCCTTCAAATCTTCTGTAGGAAAAATCCCTCATGGCATTATAAGTGGCTAATGGATAGTTCTGCTTATTAATTCTGTGTTTATTTCCTAGCTAGGCTTCAGGTCCACATTTAATTTTGGGGAAGTGCCTCTTCAGCTCTGTAGTTTAGTCTCGAGAAGAGGAGGCTGAGGGGAGCTTTTGTTGTTCTCTACAGCTACCTGAAAGGTCATAGCAAAGTGGATGTTGGACTCTTCTCCCAAGTAACAAGTGATGGGACAAGATGAAATGGCCTCAGGTTGAGCCAAGGGAGGTTTAGATTGGCTGTTACAAAGAACTTCTTCATGGAAAGGCTTATCAAGCACGGGCTGCCCAGGAAAGTGGTTGAGTCATCATCCCTGGAGGTATTTAAAAGATATGGTGCTTAGGGACATGGCTTAGTGGTAGAGTTGGCGGTTGTAGGTTTACAATTGGACTTGATGATCTTAAAGGTCTTTTCCAACCTTTTCTAACCAGAAAGAGTAATTAACCTGTTTTCTTTCAATTATCACTAGACTTGGAGTGGATTTATTCCAGCTGTTGCCTTCCGTACCCACATTGTTCTGTGAGGGCTAGGGCAGGTGGAACACTGTTTCTTAACGGGTCCATTTTCCACTGCTCCTTGCATCCCATTAGATCATCCTCATCCCTGTGTTACACACTCCTGCGTACGTCCTCACTGCAAGAAAGGCAGAATGATATTATAACCTCATTTCTTCTGGAATACTGTCTTAAAAATGTGTTGTATTTTGTTTTGTTCTGGTTTTATTCAATGTATTTCATTTCAGTGCATTACTTATATTGGAACTATGGCTTGACTTCTTATCTGCCCATTTCTCATTTATGGTTCTTGATTGATGTGGGCATTGGAAAGATTAAATAATAACTTACATATTTCATATTCTTTGACTGCTCTCCCTCCAGAGTGAGACACTCGGAACACTGTGTCTGTATAGGCTTGCATAAATAGAAGCCCTATATATTTTTATTGTATTTTTTCCCGTTAGTACTTATGCATTTACATTTTATTTAACATGCTCACTTTTTTAAATGGAAGTGTATGTACCCTGAGGGGTGAACTAACATTTTCTAATTTTTATAAGCCTCTCCTTACACTGGTATTGCCTGTAAACTCAGATCCTTCAGGACCAAAGACTGGAACTCAGTGTCAGTAAACAAATCACGTTTATTGCATCCTAAGTGTTTACACAATGACAAAAATCAAGCCCCCAGGGAATCATATTGTAAAATGGAACAGTTGGTTTAAATTAGGTTTCCATGTGAAATATAGCTAGTTGTTATGGATGCTGTGAGAACATAAATTGGAAAGAAAATCTGCACACTGATAAAATGAGTGTTTGATTTTTATTTGTTTAAATACAGAGTCATGTACTAAGTTTCTTCTGATTCATTAATTAATCACACATTAATGATGATTATGGTCACATGTAGAAGGTGTTGGGGTTTTTTTTGTTTACTTAATTTTTGATCTTGCAAATAGATAATGTGAATTATTTTAAATCTTTAGTGTATATAGGAATTAGCAAATTTATAGATTAAATACAACTTGTTTTATGAAAATAAATGAAAATAAAAATTCCAGTTTATCAGCTCTTACTGTCCATGTTGTAAGAACAAGGGTTATTCAGTGTGAGGCTGGGATTTGTAAGCTGTGTTAATGAGAATTTACACTGCAGATCTCTCTGGTAATTTGAGAAATCAATGCTACTTTAAGATGTCCATTTTCTTCTGTGGCCTGAGTGTGTATTCAGAATGTATTACATTAGGTAGGGTTTTGTTTAATGTGAGTATTTATAGAGTAGTTAATGATTTAACTGTTGTAACGTGAGTGTCTGTGTGTAAGATGTGTTTGCAATGTATATACGATTTGGCTGTGAATGTATAAGGAGAATTTTGACTGACACTCTCCTGATGTAAGGAAACAAAAAAACCCCATGTTATCAAGTATGAATGGATGCTCCAAGTGGCATTGCTTTGGTTGACTGTACTGCCTTTTATTTTTCTTTTTAACAAGGTGAGCTCATGGGTTACCTGGCTGATCCTGACTGCAGGTTCTATGGAAGAGAAACGAGAAGTCTTCTCATATTTAGTACATGTGGCAAAATGCTGCTGGAATATGGGCAACTACAATGCTGTAATGGAATTTCTGGCAGGGCTAAGGTACTGGCAACTCTTTTTTTAAATGACTTTTCAGTGATTACACCGAAGCTTCTGTTAAGCAGATGTCTCTAGAGAACAATGGACTTAGCAGAAATCCATGGCTAAATCACATCATCTCACTCTGTGACTTCCTAATAATTCCTTTCGGAAAAATGAAGCATGCTAAAAGCTTTCTTTTTTTCTTTTTTTTTCCAAAATGCTCTGGAGACACCATCAGTTTTCCTGGTGCCTGCTAAATATGCTACATTAGAAAACACTTTTTTTTTAACAGAAGTTTTTAAAATGTGAAAAGAAAATGCGAAAGCTGTTGTGGTTTATCTAATCAGCTTGAACTAACATAGCTTGGATTTGGAGTTTCCAGATCAGAAGTGAAATATAATCATAGTAACGTTCTCAAAAGGGTCAGTCTGAGATTGTAAAAAAAAAAACCCAAACCCAACAACCAGCCCAAAACAACAAAAAAAGCACTAATGAAACCAAATAAACAGCTAAGCCTGGGGAGTTTTTTGACCCTTTCAATTTATTTATGCCGACAGATGTTGGGATCTTATGTTGTCATGGTCTTACATAGCTGGACCTGCAGTGTCTCCAGCAGAAAGACAGAGCACGGAGTTAGAGAGAATTTGTTGCCAGCTTTCCTACCCAGTTCCAGGTTCATTGTGGCCAGGTGAGCAGGAAAGCAGTGCCTTTGAATAGGCAGTTCACAAGGCAGCAAATTGGACTGAATAAGGAAGAGTAAAGATCAGCTTTCCCGTCTCTTAGCCTGACCCTCCTTGTATGTCGTACTTGCATAACAAAGCTTTAAAGTGTTTGCATTGTCGCTCTTTGTGGTTTAGTAAGGATTATCATTGAGCTATTAGTTTACATTTTTGGTATATAAAATGCATTTGAAACAGTCATAGGCACGGGGAGTCTTTTTGAGCAGCATGCGTCCCCAGTCTCCAAGCCATGTAAGTTGTGAGGAAAAATGTTTCTGGGACACGTACAAAGAATGGGTTAAGGATGTTCTAAGCATTTCTATAGAGCTTTTGGTATCTGGGGCTAGGAGTGGGGAGAAAGGCTGTAACACTGCATAGACGTACAGCTCAGATACCTCTCAGCAGTACTGACAGTCCTCGGGGGAGCACCAGGGTGAAATTGAACGTACCTTTAATCTGTTGCACAGTATTAGTGCGCAAGAGCTGGAACACAGTCCTGACTGACTTCTTTCCCTGAAAATAAGTAACTTATTTTGTGAATGAAATGAGGAGAACATGTAAATAATTTAAAATAAATTTAACTAAATAAAATTTGCTATGGATTGTTCATAATACAACTAAAGGTTTTCCTAATAAAGTGTTGGCTTTATCTTTATGACATATCCTTATTCTTTTCTTATGCCTTCCTGGATCCTTATAAATTTAAGGCAATGATACAATGAGAATGTCAGAAAACCTGCTTGTATACCTAATCCAACTGGGCTTTTATTAAAATATTTGCTTGTTTCTCCTTTTTAGTTTTTAGTTTTGTTCTTTAATGATTCAAAGGGGGCGGGGGCAATCATTCACTAACCCGAATTTTCTTAAAAATAATGACCTAGAGTTCATTCATTCATTTCTGAGTAATGATGATAATCTCCTGCATTTCATATAAGCCGTGGGTGTTGAACTTGTATGTAAATCGTTTTTAAATTTTTAAAAAAATGTTATGATCTCTTTTTGCAATAGGTCAAGAAAAGTTTTAAAAATGTGGCAATTTATGGACCAGACTGATATTGAAACCATGCGAAGTCTGAAAGATGCTATGGCACAACATGAGTCATCATCTGAATATAGGAAAGTGGTCAACCGGGCACTCAATATTCCAGGCTGTAAAGTTGTTCCTTTTTGTGGTGTATTTTTAAAAGAGCTTTGTGAAGTTCTGGATGGAGCATCAAGCCTCATCAGACTCTGTCCACGATATAACTCCCAGGATGAAACTTTAGAGGTAAATGGGACTGATGTTCTATGAAGTCATGTTCATAGCCATCCAGTGCTTTATTTTATATTATTTATAATTTTATACGAAGGCATCATCTAATTAAAGGAGTCTAAACCAGACTATTCCAAGACTGTTCAGTCACGCGGACCTCAGCTGTATTCCTGTGGTTGTCGCAGCAGTTTAGATTAGGGTGTTTATACCTAGTTTAAAGTAAGTATGTATATCCTAAAAAATGTAACTATTTTCTGTTAAATGCTCTGACCTTCCAATTAACTAATTGGGAACTGGAAAATTTTCTGTTCCTTAAAAATGAAATTCACAAGTTCAGTGCATCAAGCTTCTCTCTGTGAAAACAAGGAATTCCTCTGAGTTTTATTGTTTTGATTTTGAAAGAAAAAATGTCTCTTTTACATGAAAAGATTAGGATAGGATTTTAAACAGTTTTCACTAGTTATTGTAACTGCTATTACTTGCCTTATGCAATGATTTGTTCTGTTTAGGATTGGAAGTAGGTACAAAATCCCATTAGAAACTAATAGGAAATATATATCCTAAATACTCTTAATTCTTCAGTGAGAACCAGATGGCACAATAATCTATTTATTACTATACTAATCTTTTAGGTCTCTCTAGTTTGTTTCAGATTACAGTGGACAAGATAATTTCTTGCAACGAGTAGGCCAAGATGGTCTAAATAATCCAGAAAAAGAATCAACAGCAAACAATATCTTTCAAACTATTCGGAGCTGCAATCGCAGTTTAGAATCTGAAGAGGGTGAAGATAATTTTAGTGAAGGGAGCAATTCAAGAAAAAACTCTTTGAAGGACAAAAACCGGTACCAGTAGGTCTAATTTTATTTTTATGTCATAACCTGTGTATTTTATGTTTTTAATCTTTAATTTCTTTTTAGAAGTAAGGGTGACTTTAACATCTTCTCTTCTATTTATCCTCTTCCAATTCAGAACTTTTCTCCCCTGTAGTTATGCTAGGGATCTGATACTCAAATGCTTGGAAACTGTTATATTTTCCCCTCATGATGTAATTACTTCCTCTCATGATAAGGGTAAATCCTTTTTGTCTTACACATAGAGCTTTAAAAATCCACTGTTACGATTACAATTTTGATCTGTGGTGACAGGAATAGCACCAGAACATATCTGTTATCAGAGCTCAGAACATTACATTCTGCATGCTCGAGCAGTGTTCTGCCCCTTTCAAAATAAAGGTTATTTATTATCCTTCAGAAGACCTCTTCTTTTAAGGACATGTTTGTCTGAGGCTTTTACGTTATGTCCAGAAAACATTTGTAAGTCTGTGCACATTTTGAATTTTCAGGTTGCTGTAGTTCTGCTACTTTGCATTAAAGTTTACTTAATTGTGCCTTTTGTAAAAAAGCCGAGTTTTCAGTAGTCTCAGATTTTCACTTTGAAGACCTGGTATACTTACCAGCAAGAAATACAGTAAATGCAAAGTTTATTACATCACTTGATCTTCTAGATTAAGTTTCTTTGCAGGGGAGTTGTAGCTCATATAGACATAGGTGAGTCAGCTTTAAACTGAGTAACCGTGTTAGAGTAACTTCAGATTAAGTAAAAGAAATGTGCTGTTTGGAGGTGAAGGGTGGTGAAACACTGTAAAATTGTATGAGGGTTTTCATAAAAAAGCAAGTTCAGGTCACTGCTTGATTTATTTTATTGATAATGTGTATCAAAAAAATCCATATGTTCAGAAGTATCCAACAAATCTCAGCTACTTAACCATGAAATGTTATAAATGACTGCCTGAGAAGGAACCACTATCTTCCTGTTTAAAATGCGTTTATTTCATTAACATGCAATTCTAAATCTCATTTCAAATAAATAATAATTATTTCCTGAAAGAACAGTTTCTAATAAAATTATTCACATCTGGCCTTAGTTGTTTCTGGAAAGCGGAACAGTAGATTAAGCCAAGATAGGCAGACTCACTTCTCTGTCCATTTATGTTGTCTCTTGACTTACTTGAGTTTAAATACTTTCTTCCTGGAATTATTTTTATTAATTAATATGCTTTAAAATCAGCTTGCAACAGTTCAAATGGGGAATAAACTAGGGAAATCAATGTTTCACTTGGATGATAAAAGTAGAATTTAAATGCAACAGTATGGAGAAAATGAAGTTCTCTTTGCTATGTATTTCTGAAATAAGTTCTTGGTAAATTAGTTATTTATGCTTTATATTTAAATATAATGTAATAAGTTCTGCCCCACTAGAAGTTGTAATTAAATGTTTTTTAAAAAAGCTAATATGACAGATGAGTAATTAAAGATATGTTTCCTGGTTCAGACTACTCAATTATTTGTATCTGTGGTTCTGGTCCAGTGAGTACTGATTTTATCATCATGATGACATGTAGAAAAATACTTCTGAAAGGAATAATTTAGCTCAAGTACCACATAGACTTTGGAAATCCCTTATTCACCTGCCAGCTCTTTCCTGGGCTTTCAAAGAGATGGGTAAGACACAGAGGCAAATTGTTGCAGAAGCTGCAAAGCCATATTCTACGTGCCTGTTGTATGGAGGCTGCAACATTTCTTTTATTTTTAGTGCTAAGAACAACTAAAGAATTCTAAGAACGAAACTTAAGTCTCTTTCTTGTGAATCCTGAGTCATATTTGCATACAGTATTATAAAATCCAAATTATGTAAAGGTTATGTATTACCTGGTAATTGTAGTGTTGTGGTGATAAAGGAAATAAAGTGCACTGTATAGCATGTTTCTCATTACTTCAGAATTGCAAGGAAGATTTTCAATTAGTTTGCCTTTTGCTCATTTGGTTTAGTATTGTGGGACATGAACCCACCAAAGCTGGTAGGTTGGTTTGATTTGAAGAAAATGAAAGGCATCTGATAAAATCAGCGGGTAGTGGGTATAGTTACTTTCCCAGTTGTGTTAGTAAATAAACTGTCACTCTGTAGTCAGTGACCTGTCTAATCACCCTTACTGTCTGTACATGTTAGATAAATACCTAACTTTAATCTTTGCTAGAACTCTGCCTTGGCGGTTCTCAAGTACATCAATAAAGGTAGGTAGAAGAAGATTGAAAATTTAAAGTTTGAAATACAGTTTTTGTAGACTTGTAAATCAGTTGGCCTATTAAGATATTTTAAACTCCAATGCATTGCTTCGTCACTTTTAAGCCTTCCTAATTACAGTAAGCACCTTTTAAAGTAGCAGGGGAGAACTTCAAGTCTTTTCCTTTTTCCACCCCATGCAATTTTCTTCTCTAAAACTGCAATCCTTTTTAATATTTGCTTTTCCCTTTCTTTTTATTTCCTTGCATCTCAGTGCAGCACATGTAAAGAAAGCTTCTGATTCAAACCAAGTTCTGTAAGTGTGTTCTCAATAATTTATAGCTGTGTCGCTTTCGGCAGCTCACGTCAGAGGTTTTGTTTCTGTACCTGATTACATGTGTGTGCTTGGCTTACCTGCTTCTTGTACATATTAATCTGCAGCATGTCAGTGCTGTCAAATGGGAAATACGGCATAAACGAAGCTCTGCCTTTTCTGTCTCCACTGTACTCCTCCAGCCATGCACATCTAGTGTCAGAATACGTTTATTTTTAGGAAGATTTCTTGAGTAAATAGAACTACAGTTAAGGCTGATACAGTTATTCTGCATTAATCAGTCCTGTCACCACATACATTAAAACCTCATCCTGTTGGCCATGTTTTCCTAAATTTGACGAAGATGTAGAGATCTCACTGATTAATAGATTCATAGAGGAATCATTAGAACTGATGTGTGGAATAAAGGAAAAGTTCAAATTAATTAGTGCCCTGAGTAGAGAAGAGTCTTAGAATGAGCTAATGGTGATTTGTGCAGCTTAGCATATGTGACTTGGAAAAAGTCACAACATGAATTGTCTTTTGCTTAGCTGGCAGAACGTGGGCAGGAGCCGAGGTACCCTGGCAATACAGTGGGGAAGCACTGAAGGTATTAGGACAAGATGCCTCGAAGAATGTGCAGGGGAAGCTGGTTTTGATTTTATTAGCCGGATATCATTAGGAAGACGCTCTGTATTAGTTCTACTGTAAACAAACAGTTTCCTCTTTTTTTATGTTCATTAAAGCACTATCAAAACATTGAACCTCTATACACTCACACATGTTAGAAGCTTCTGCAGGGAAGAAGTTTTATTTAAACTTTGTCATTTATTAGTTCAGTATTATTGCTCTGTATCCACTGTTTCTAATTATGGTAAAATATTTCAAAAATTTTGGTTGCTGCAAGCAAGTTTCATGTTAATATTTTGCTTAAGTAAAATTAAATTTTCTAATGGAAAGTATCTGATAAAATTCTTGCTGTATTCTTCTGAGGAAGGTATGTATTTTAACAACTATTTTACAAGTGTTAATCAGAGAATTATATAATGTGAAATGTCTGCACATTAAATCAAAAATAGATCAGAGATCCTAGATCTCTAGATCCTGCTAACAGTTTCCGTATATGGTACTTGATATTTCAGATGAAGCAGTCTTATGCTGTGGATTTAGAAACTGGAATCACATGGCTTTAAGATCCAAACTGAAGATTTTTACTGTTAATGTAATGTTTGTAAAGTTCTGAGAAAATATAATTATATTATTACAAGAATTATAATTAATTATAGCAGCATCTAATAATTAATTCAGAATTGCAATAACATAATTGTGTTACTGTAAAAACTACACATGTTCCTGTACATCCAAATTATACAGCAGAAAAAATATTCATCAAACATAGTATAAATCAGCAAATGTATCACTAAATATGTGTCTCATCTTTTTTCACATACAGATTTATAATTGGAGATCTTTCGGATTCTGAAAGTGATATATTTGAGCAGTTGAAGGAATGGGACACAAATTCAACAGAGGAGCAGCAAAAGGCTTTCTGCCATGGGATAGAACTCATACCCTGGTACGTGTTATCTATCAGGGCTGATGTCCATCAGTTCATGCAACAAGGGGCAACTGTCATTCATTACGACCAAGAGACACATCTTTCAGCACGTTGCTTTCTTCAACTTCAACCTGACAATAGTACTTTGACTTGGACAAAACCCACAACAGTTTGTCCTGCAAATGCTAAGGCAAAACTGAGTGTGCTGGGTAATACTGCTGAGCTTGGTAAATACCAGTTTCTTGGTAATACTGGACTAGTGGAAGGTTTTTTGGACTTGTTTTCAGCCAAGGCTGTATATATGGGACACTCTGGCCTTGATATGCACACTGTGTGTGTTCAAAATAAACTTTGTAATATGTCCCTTGAAGAAAATGGTATAACGCTACTTTATGGACTTCATACTACTGATAATAAGTTGCTGCACTTTGTTGCTCCAAAATATACTGCCAGAATGCTGTATGATGGATTGCTGGAATTGACTAAAGCTGTAAGAAAAATGAGGAGATTCCCTGATCAAAGACTACAGTGGCTACGGAAACAGTATGTCAGCCTTTACCAGGTAAAAGATGTGGTGATTTTGTATAAGAAAAGTTCAGAGATGTCAACAACTTAATGTAATGAAATGAATTTCCATTATAAGTAAGTTAAGATTAAAGTTGAGCACCAAATCTCCAACTTTGTAACACAGTTTAATTTAATAAGATCTGATTGTCCATATAATGTTTTGTCAAACTTTTTTTTTAATCATCACACTGTTCATGTTTGGAGTTTTTGAATAAATATTTTATGAAGAAAAGCAATGACTGTTCTTGAAAAGGGTGCCAAAATACCGAGTGATGGGGGTTACAGCCAAAAGGGAACTAAATAGCCCTTTGGTATCCATGGAATAATTAAAAATTGACTCCTCTTGATGTTTTGTCTTCCATGGGTTCTGTAGAAATATCTGTATTATTGCTTAAGAAAATGTGTCTGTTCTTTTCCTCCTTGTTTTAACATTGATGATTTTTGTAGGAGGATGGAAGGTTTGAAGGCCCAACCTTGGCTCAGGCTATTGAACTGTTTGGTGGCAGACGATGGAGTGCAAGAAACACAAGCACGGGAACTCTCACCAAAAGCATGGAGAAACCTAGTGTGCAAAGAAACAACACTTTGGGAATAAGCACAGCTAAGAAAAAGAAGAAAGTACTCATGAGGGTAGAATATTTTGTTATTCTCATATTTTGTTGTTTATTTAGCTGATTTGTTGACTTTCTACAGTTACTGTGTAGCTAACTGGATTCTGTACTAGAGAAAAGAAGTTAGATGATAATTTTAGAACTGTTCATTGCAGTTTTAGGTTTCGGGCTTATTGTTTTCCAAGAGTTTGGGTTTCTTTTTTCATGCTTGAAGCATTCTCAGAACATGTGGGCACTGGCACTACCAGAAGTGGACAGAATCTTGTTGAGACCTTTAGGTGCTACCACAGTATAAAGGTGAAATCTTGGTAATAATAAAAATATTAACATGCTAAGTGATGTTTGGGGGCTGGTGTCAGTTTCCTTGCTTCTTTTTGTTTTCACATTCCCAAAAACATCACCAGTTATTCCACCTCAGGTTAGCACATGGGTTTATCTTATGTAGGTGATGGGAGCACTGGACTCCATCTGTCAGTCTCCTCTTTTTTCCTGGACTCAACCACTTTCAGCAATAGCCAAGAAAGAGGAGAACGCAGGGACTAGCAGCCCTATGCTATCCACATATTCTAGTGAGCAGGGAGGGGAGATCCTCAAATGACAAAATCCGTCTTCTCTAGGGCTCCTGTGCACCAGCGGAGTAGTATAAAGCCAGCTGCACCACTTTAGAGAGGCGCAATCATTGTCATCTTCTGTGTGATGTCAAACTGAGGTAACACCTAATGGTCCCACACTTCATCGTGTTTACATTGTCTCTTTTTTACTGGTATCAGCCTTACAGAAATCTGTTTCATAAGGAATAGCTGTTTTATTTCATGATTGTGCTACAGATTGAACTGGTGAAAAAATGAGAATGGTAGTGTTCTGGTGATGTTTATTATGGTGCTCAATATTTCTAGGGTGAAAGCGGAGAGGCCACTGATGATGAAATGGCAACTCGAAAGGCAAAAAGCAATAAGGAATATCGTAATAGAAGTGGTTCAGATCCTCAAGATATTGATGAACATGAAGAATCAGGTAGATGTATTGCTCCAGTACTTAAAAATCCCTTGAGATTTTGTTCTAAGTATTTTTATATAGACATTTTTTATAGTGTTAAAAAATACATTTATGAAATAAAACTTCAGTAGCAGTTGAAACTGCAAATGCTATAAGCTTTTAAATTAATTTCTCTAGTTGCTCATGATTGTCCTTTCATTTAGCTTCAGTAGTACTTCCTTTCCATTCAGATTAAACAGGTATATAAGCATTGTTCAGAATGTATTTCTTGACTATCTTGGGACAAATATAGAATCCATTTAATGTCTTACTTATGATACAGAACTCTTGGACAAAAGCATTTTTGTTTGGCCAGATATTGTAATTATGCTGCAAACTTTTTTTCTCCATAGATCAAAATATTATTATTAATGCTTCTCCATCTAACAACCTGCCATCAAGAAGAGCTCACTCTCTGACAGCATCTGGATCTCCTAATTTAGCAGCTACATCATCTTCACCAGCCAGACCAGTCTCCTCTCCTGTAATGTCTTCAAACAAGAGTCAGTCTAGGTAAGGACAAAATCAATGCTTTGATTTAAAAGAAAAAAAGTTACTGTTACTTAATTGTCATCAAAAGTAGGTTTTGTGCCAAACTGATGAAATCTGACAAAAACAGTGCCAGCAATGTCATTAGCCTTTTGACAGACACATTGAAGAACAACATAGGATGTTTAAGCTGAAATACCATGAATCTGAGGGTAGCTTTTTTGCAAGTCCTGGAGCAGCCTGCTTGTGTGTTACAGAAGCAGACTGGAATGCTGTTCCAAAACTGCACTAAATGGAGTTTAACTCTTTCTCCAGGTCTTCTCCAAAACATATAGATGTCTTCTTTGTAATGAAAATAAACCAAAATGTTATGGATTTGTGAAGTTCTGAGGTTTCTCAGCATAAGTAATTTCTGCCTGGGGGATTATTAACTTTTCTTGAGGTTCTTGGTGATGATTGCAATACTATCTCAGGAACTGAAGGAACGGATTTGAAATCTTTCTCTCATGGGCCTCTCCTCCTTGAACATTCAATTAATCCTTTTTGTGTTACTCAGGCAGTGCAAAAGGTTATGCTGTGGTTGTGCAGTGAGTTAGTGCACCATTGTATTATTTCTATAAATAGCAGTGGTGGCGGTGGTAGTAGTTGTAATAATATAACAAAGATAATATATCAGGGATGTGGATGGTACTTTGTGTCATAGAAGAAGACACTCTTAACAGAGATCTTCCAGTGCCTTTTAAGAGAGTGAATACTGAGGGATGGTTATGAGGTTGAATCTTGGGGTTTTCAGGAGAGCAATGGTAAACATTGGAAGAGATTACTGCTGCTAACAAAACGTTATTTCTGAAGAGATGTGTCTTGTATAATGGATTATGTTGTGTATTTCTTAGGGATTATTTGTTTACATTTAAAATGGTTGGGTTTGGCAACAGAAGTCAGTAGAGCCCATGTGGAAATCTCTGGTGGATTGCTTCTCCTTTTAATGCTGCTTTCTGAGGCTTTTACTGTGTACTTCACTTCTTACTCTTTCTTCACAACTATGGGATGAATGTGCCGTACTAGGACTTATCCCTGTAAGACTTTTTTTTTTTATTATTTTTTTAAAACATTGTTACAGCTTTCTTTTTAATTAAACTGAAAAAATACTGCTTTACTACCTCTGGAAAATGCTTCTCTGTTTTGCAAATCTGCTTTTTGCTTTTATGTCAAATTAATTATTGTTCTCTAAATGAGATTAAAAGGCTTAACAGAGAACTCACATTCCTAGGGGGAGGACATCTAGTGTTCCTTTAAATCCTCTCAGTTCTGGGATTTTGTACAGATCCCCACACAGATTAGCACTGTGGGCCTCCCTGAGTTATGACAGGTTTTCCCTGGCAAAGTTACCTGGAAACTCCACAGTGTTGCTTAGTAGAGCTCTCCCCAACTTGATACAACCCTTTTTACTAGAATTTGCTCAGAAAACAGCTGTATGGAAGTCTTGCTCAGAACAGAATTGCGTGTTTTATCCATTACCTAGACCTAGTTTTCGTGAGCTGTTGAGAGACTTAGAGCACTCAAGAGAGTTTTATTCTCGGTATTTATCCTTCAGATCCTTGGTAAGTCTGAATTATGCTTGCCAGTTTTCATGCGTGTAGGTACTTCACATGAGCTGAGAAAAATATCCGTAGTGCCTGAACTGTGATCAGTAAGTCTAAGATATCAAATAGTTGACTTTGCTTTGATGCAAATTCCTGGGCTGTGCAGAGCAATGTGAACTTAAGCCTTTTTGCCCCTCTCAGAAAAAGCAGCAGGATGGATGCCTTTAGCAATACAGATATTAACTGACAGGGGAGCAGACTGTGGCGGAGGTCCACAAGCTGTGGTACGTATAGACTGCAATATTCTTCCCGGAAGTTGCTGGTCTTAGCAGTGGTGATACAAAAATAAAGCACGTTTGGAAATCCATACAAGCTGAACACAAACGTCTTTTGTTTCTTTTTCCTTCATTCTTGTTAATTCTGCAGCCTCATAAAAATCAAATTATGTACTTGGTTATACCCAACCGATTTTGTCAGCAGCATTCTAAGTGAAGAGAAAATTAAGTATTCCATTTTCCAAAGTAATAGAAAGTTGGAATGATCCAGATGATTAAATAACCTTGGAAATACAGGATGCAGTGGGAGTGCTTATACCCATTTTTATGGCTCTGCACAGATTAGAGCCAGCAGTTTGTTAATTCAGATTAACATCTGGATTTAGATTCAAGCACTGACAAGGCTTCATAGTTGGGAGGCAGTGTTGGACATGAGCTGGTTGTGCAGGTTAGGTGAGTGCATGATCCCCCACAGAACCCAGAGCTTAGGAGAGCAGGGAGCAGAGCGTCCCACCGGGCTGTGCATAAGCCTTGGCAGAACAGAAAGCTGAGCTGGTGACAAATGATTGTTAGCTGCAGTGTAGCAGCTAGGAGGAGGAAGGCAAGAGAGATTTCTAGATCTTTTTGTTTTTCTCTTGACATGTGATATGTACATTATCTTTACCCGATGTAAGGTCCTGGACTGAAGCCAGGCGGGTTTTGTTTGGAATCCCCCAGGCCCAGGATTAAAATGCAACCAAGGTCTAATGCTGTACATCAGAATCTTTCTTTATTGCATAAAAGTAACAGGTGAAGAGTGAGATAAAGGCAATGGTGACAGGAAAGAGGAGAACTAAGGTGGAAAATTAAGCAAGGGTTTGGTGTAGGAGTGCAAGAATAGTCACTACCCTAGGTCCATGGCAACTTCAAGGGTTAGTGTCTCAGAGGTACCATGAAGAGTTGGTGGGCAGAGGCAAATACGGGCTTTTTTGTTTCCTTTTATACCTTCCTCTCAGTTCAGGTTGTCCTATAGCACATGTACTGCACATCTTTGCCCACCTGCACTTGTGCATTGCTACCTGGTGTCTTCCAAGATCACACAGCTCCCCCACTGTTGATCTTCTGCCCAGTGTTGTTCTGCTGACTTTGTAGTTTCAGTGGCTTCCTGTGTAGCAGCTTGGCAACAAATTTCAGCAGTCTTTGAGACAATAATGTTGTAACTCGGCTCCTCATACCTGACCAGGAAAGTAGATCTGCCAAGTGAGAAACACTAAATAAAATAAAATTTCTTAAAGTGAAAAGAAAATCTGAATATACTTATAGCAATTTTAAAAGAGGAAGACCTAGATATCTTTGTTGTAAATTTTAAATAATAGTAATTCTTATAGGTAGAGAACGAAAGATGCTGGTTTTACATATATGACTCTCAACCTTCATATTCCTGACCTCCTTACAGATAATTTACATTGAGAATAAATCCTCATACAATTCAGATGCCAAGATAATTTCCAAATGCAGATAGGCTGGAGCTGTCTTCTGTCATTCTTTCAAAGAAGATGTGGATCCAGCAAATTTCCAAGTTCTTTGGAGATCTAGTGCCATCTGTAAGGTGGAAGAAGCAGAGGAAAGGCTGTTAAAACCACTGGGAAACAGATAACAGGACATGAAAATTTTGAGATGGGGGCTTTTTTTTTTGTGAAGAGAGAGTAAACTGCCTCATTTATTAGCTGTATACAGGTATAATCCAGACTGCTGCTAATTACAGTCTTGGTCATTAGTGTTAGTGGGGTTTTCGGGGGGGGGGGGGGGAGGGGGTGGATGGCTTTTTTTAAACAACCTACACTTACACTTACAATTGTGGAAGATACCCTTGTTTTCAATTGCATGCATCTATTCCAGATGAGGAGTGAATTGAAGAATCTGATTTAGCATATTTGTGTAAAAAGTTGCCTGCTTGCAGCAGGGGAATGCAAATGTCTTTAGGAACGCTGAACAACAAGCTGGTCGTGTTTTCCCATCACAACTATTGGAACTAGTTGGACTGAATCTGATGGCAGAGTTCAGAGATTAATGGCTTTATAGAGTTTAACATTATAGAGCAATAAAGTCTGACAGTCGCCTAGTCTGATATTTTGAAACTAATACTGCAACTTCTGGATTTATTTATAATTTAATGGTTCTTGATATTTGTGCTTGCTGCTTAGGTCCCTCCCTTTTCAGGATGCTGGTGCTGGCAGATATTTCTGCAGTGTGTTTTTATTGGTGTTTAGACCCAGGAAGGGGCTCAAGAGCTCAGCCTGTCATTGCAAATTAGTATATGAAATTCAGCAAGGACTTGGTTGTACTGCTTGAGGGATAGCTCAGGTTGGTGCCTAGCTGCACTTACTAGTGTAAATCCTGTAGCCTAAAGATTTTTGGGATGTGGCTTTTGGAAATGTACTGGTTCTGCTTCGTAGACTTTGTTCGTCTGCACAACTTAGGTTATTGATTGCAGTTATAAAGAAATTGTCTGGACTTGACATTACTCAAGTCAACTAAAATAATTAGCACCAAACAGCTAGTTGTTTCTGTGATCAGTTTCTGTCTCTGCTCTTGAGAAATTCCAGTTTGCTTACCTTCGTTCTGCCCACAAAGCTGAAAGGAGGAAATCATTAGAGCCTTATTTTTAGAAGGAAATGGCCTCCAGAGGCTACTATCCAAGCCTGAAAGAAGAGGGGGACTGTAGCTTGATCTGTCTTTGAGGTGTCTGATGATAATCCCAACTGTTCTTGGTAAGTATCGAGGAAAACCCATGGACTCAGAAACAGTGAAGGCTGAGTGCCAGGAAAGATCAAGGGTTATGCTTCTTAAAATCTGTACCTTTAATCTTCCCAGATATAAGAAACTCCAGGTGCATAAGGAAAATATTTGTTTTCCTTGTATATCTAGTCGGAATATCACTATTTTGTTTTGATAAGACAGAGCTTTAACTAATTCTACATCCATTTTATTTTTCCCTTAGCAAATCTTCAATGAACGTTGTATGCAGTCTCTGCTAAAACAACACTGGCATTGTTTTCTTGAAAAGGAAAATGATAACACTTTCATTTGTGCCATCTGCATGAGACCCTTTTGCACATGGAAATGTTTTAAATAGCATGCATAAACATTATTAATTCTAGAAAAATCTGCATTTATCTTGAGGGAAAAGAATAGCTGCTGTCAAATAAGAAGGTACAAACTGTCATTATGCGTCTTAAAAGATACTGTTTTATTTGCTTCTTCCAGATATTGGTAATAAATGCATCAAGGAGAGCAGAAATAAAGTGTTAATGCAGTAATGTGTAATATTCAATAAGTAGAAATTTAATGTTGCCAAGCTACAGCAGTCTTTTTCCTGATTTAGCACATGGAGTAGCAGCAGTTGGCATGGCCGTGTTAAAGGAGGAATGAAGGGTTTTCAGAACTTCATGGTGTCTGATAGTAACATGACTTTCGTGGAATTTGTAGAGCTCTTCAAATCTTTCAGGTAAAATATATATATTTTTTTACTGATCTCATTCATCCAGTTTTATAAAAGAGCAAAAATTTAACTTTTCAACTCTTTTCACAGTGTCCGTAGCCGCAAGGATCTGAAAGACCTTTTCGATATCTATGCTGTGCCTTGCAATCGATCTGGTTTAGAGCCTGCTCCACTTTATACTAATTTGAAGATTGATGAAAATAGCAGTGGATTCCAGCCTGATTTAGGTTTGTTGAAGAGACAGCTGTTAGACTGCTGAGCAGCTTCAGTTATTTGCCTTAAGAAAATGTGTGGCGGTCAATCTCATAAAGAGCTATGAATTAAAAGTTTAAGTAAAGGATTGCTGCTGAACCTCCACTAATGCCTAGTTAGCAGGATTTGTTCATAAGTGAAGGGGAGGAAAAGTATTCCTGGTTTACATTAGCCAGATATGTCTATAACCAATATAGCAGAGGCATAATACTTGTTGCTGAGTGGCTGAGTCCAACACAGGGATCTGTATCTCTTTGCAGGAGCTCTAGAAGGGCTAAATCACTAAATTTAGGGAGGAGAAATGAGGAGTCTATGCCCTGTGTCTCATTTGGTTGCTTTTTCCCTGTCTGGTTTCCTAGTAGATCTACTTTATGTGGAACAAGGACAAAGGAAACCTCCATCCCCTTCTGTATTCCCCAGTTGCCATGCTCTAAGTCTGGAGCTTTGTCCACGTTTAAAGAAAAGATTCTTTCTACCAAGGAGCTTGTGGGGAGGGTGCAGTACAGTACATTGGCATATGGGACTGAAAGAAGATAAAATGGTGATCGCATAGCAAGGGTATGGGATTGTACACATTGAGAGAAAGGCTCTGAAACTTCATATGGTAGTAAGAGGAAGTAGGAAGGTCCTGGGTGAATGTGTGAGAGGGATGTAAATCCATCTTAAAGGTTATGGCATTTGAATACTTACAGTACAATCTCTCTATTTTCATACATGCTTAATACTCTTTCTTCTATTAGTTAATAGAAGCAAGGTGGTTTTGTCCTAATTTACTATGTCAGTGCTAAAAGATTCAGGCAGATATTTATATGTATTACATTATATTTGATGCAGTATATATCATACACATAATTATGTAGTTTATATTTCCTGTTTTTTTTCTTTTAAGATTTGTTGACTAGGAATGTTTCAGACCTTGGTTTGTTCATTAAGAGCAAGCAGCAACTATCAGACAACCAGAGGCAAATATCTGATGCCATTGCTGCTGCCAGTATTGTAACCAATGGTACTGGAGTGGAAAGCACATCACTGGGAATATTTGGAGTGGGAATCCAGCAGCTAAACGACTTCCTAGTGAATTGTCAAGGAGAACACTGCACCTATGATGAAATCCTCAGTATAATCCAGGTCTGTAGTACAAGTATCTTGAAGTTCCTTTTACTTGAACTTTTGTTACTTCTGTTTTCCTCACCAGCATTGTCTACCTTGTAATCAGAATAATGTATCTGTTTGGATATCACTTTCACACTGATGTTGTCACTACGGTTTACTTGAATTTAAAATTTAAATCTGTCTTAATTTTGGGCTGGTTTTATTTTATTATAAAAAAAATCCAGAGCAAACATTCCTTATATACAATGTCTGAAGTGATTAGAAAGTATGGAGAAAATTTTGAATTCCTCCAAACTTGCATGATAAATATACTCCTAAATTAACCCCCTACTGAGCACTTAACAAAAGCTAAAAACTATATACTTCAACAATCAACATTTAATATAAAATTACAAATCTTCAAAGACAGAAATCCTAAGGAAACATTAAGTTAGCATACTGCATCTTTTTAATTTTAGAATCATAGAATCAGCAGGTTGGAAGAGACCCACCGGATCATCGAGTCCAACCATTCCTATCAAACACTAAACCATGCCCCTCAGCACCTCGTCCACCAGTCTTTTAAACACCTCTAGGGAAGGTGACTCAACCACCTCCCTGGGCAGACCGTTCCAACTCCCAGTGACCCTTTCCGTGAAAATTTTTTTCCTAATGTTCAGCCTAAACCTCCCCTGGCGGAGCCTGAGGCCATCTCCTCTTGTCCTGTCCCCTGTGAGTCAGTTGCAAGAAAAGGCCAGCTCCCTCCTCTCCACAACCTCCCCTCAGGTAGTTGTAGAGAGCAATGAGGTCTCCCCTCAGCCTCCTCTTCTCCAGGCTGAACACCCCCAGCTCTCTCAGCCGTTCCTCACAAGGCCTGTTCTCCAGCCCTTTCACCAGCTTTGTTGCTCTTCTCTGGACTCGCTCCAGAGCTTCAACATCCTTCTTGTGGTGAGGGGCCCAGAACTGAACACAGTACTCGAGGTGCGGTCTCACCAGTGCTGAGTACAGAGGGAGAATAACCTCCCTGGACCTGCTGGTCACACCGTTTCTGATACAAGCCAAGATGCCATTGGCCTTCTTGGCCACCTGGGCACACTACTGGCTCATGTTCAGTCGGCTGTCAACCAGCACCCCCAGGTCCCTCTCCTCCAGGCAGCTTTCTAGGCAGACTTCTCCTAGTCTGTAGCACTGCACAGGGTTGTTATGCCCCAAGTGCAGGACCTGGCATTTCATAGAATCATAGAATCATTTAGGTTGGAAAAGACCTTTAAGATCATCAAGTCCAATTTGGCCTTGTTAATCCTCATGCCAGGTAGTGGTGTGTTGTGTTTTAGCAGTGTAGATAGGAGAAGGATGCCTGATTATGGAATCTTTTTAATTTCAGCTTAAGTGTTAACTCTGCTTTGAACTGGAGGTTGGATTAAATGACCTCCCAACTTCCTTTCCAACCTGAATGCTTCTGTGATTTGCAGTTATGAGTTTAGTGTGCTTGTTTAGTGATTTGTAAAACAAGCATGAGCATATTGCATGCACTTAATTGCTTTATCCAAAAAAAAAAAGACTGGCTTTACATACTAGCTGGTTAGGTCAATGGGCAGACTACGCTGTGAAAATACACTACACTATGAAAAAGCCATCTTTCTAAGAATTGTCATTATATATCTCTTAAATTTCTTTGTCTTGGTAGAAATTTGAACCCAGCGTGAATATGTGCCAGCAGGGATTGCTGTCTTTTGAAGGCTTTGCAAGGTAATTATTTTTTTATATATGCATATATCTATCGATATATATGACACCAGTGTACTGATTTTGTATGACAGTCAAATACTCAGCACAGCATAAAATTTCCTTACATCTTCTAGATTTTTGATGGATAAAGACAACTTTGCCTCCAAAAATGATGAGTCCCAAGAGAACGCTGAGGACTTGAACTTTCCACTGTCATATTACTACATAGAATCTTCCCACAATACTTACCTTACTGGCCATCAGCTTAAAGGGGAATCCTCAGTAGAGCTGTACAGCCAGGTATGCAGAATTGTGTTGTTTTAAACAAGAACTTGTTTGTTTAACTGGCAAGTCACAGAAATATGACCTTTTTGCTTTGAAAATCTAAATATCCTAAACCTCTGCTTGAAAATGTTGGAAAACATGATGTGTGGGAAAGTTGCCTGTAAGCACAGTTGTGCTCAAATGTCTTTTCTAAGGCAAAAAAATGGTTTCAGTTTGAGATTCATAGCATTTAGACACCAGTCAGTCTGACCCAACCTACTAAATTTAGACTTTCCCACAGGAAAGACTGATCTAATATTTTAGTTCATTTAGATGTCAGAAACACTGCTCAAATACTGTACATTGCACTGCAAAGACAAGTTTCAAATGGAACTATAACTTCTAAAAAAATTATTTCTAGGAGTATTCTACAGTTTTTTAGACTTTATGCCTGATAGCTGGTGAACAGGAAAAGAATGATTACTCCCTAGGGTTTTTCATTCTGTGTTTGTGTATATAGATACTTGTGTGTCTGTGTATTTACCAAATGCTAGAGAAAGCATCAAACTTCCTGCAAGCTGTGTTTTTATTACTGTAAATGTTAACAACTAACCATTCAGAAGGGCTCATTTGGCGTCTCACATGCTGCTTTTGCCTGTCATTATAAGACAGAGGGGTGAGGCTGCCTTAGGAAAGCATGGATAATGTGAATGCCTTGAATAATGCAATTGCAAAGAAGGTTCCAGTAGTAGCAATGCATGGTGTGATGTGAGCATTGTATTGGTGAAAGTTAGATAGAGCTCAGCTGGCTTCAGAATTTGCACAATGTAGAAAAGCTTCTTCTTACCCCTCAAATGGTTGTCACCAGAATAGAAGTGGAGATGTGCCAGCTAGGGACACAATTGCCTGAAAGGCAATTCAGGTTTTGAACAGGAGAAGTATTTTTTCTTTGTTCTTTTTTTTTCAGGAAAATTATTTTGATTGTGAGGATCTTTGTTTTGAATGAAATATTTAATTGCAATACAGACAACTCTTTCAGTGATAGGCATGCTAAATATTGATACAGATAATAAACTGGGTTGCCAACAAATGGGTTAGCTTATCTTTCCCTCCATCCTTCCTTATCACTTTCTTCTACCAATCAGAACTTTCTAAAATAAGTAAATTAATAAATAAAGAATGGATGGATGGATGGATCCTTCATTATATCATTAAATATAAAAAATATCATTAAATAAGATGGCCTTATGCATTTTCATTCAAACAGTCCTCATGGAGGTTGTTCATAAGAGATTATTTTCAGACCTTCTTCTATTTTAAAAACTTAACAACAAAAAGAATCAGCAAACTGCAGATGCTGTGCCCATAAGCTGTTATGATAGCAACCTGGAATAAATTGCCATATTGCTTTATAGCTGCTTTGACAGGTGGAAATACAGAAATGTTTCCCTCCCTGAGAACAGTGAGCAATATATTAAGAACTACTTTCTGCAAACAGATTCCATGTGTCCTTTAAGATACTATGAATTTCAAAGCTTTATGGTATGGCTCCTAAGCACATAACTGCTTTCTTTATTTTCCCACTCTTTCTCTTCCTAGGGAATGTAGTTAGCTGGGGACTGTAGACTCTGTTAGCTGTTTATTCTACAGAGATTTGTTCATTCCAGCACTTTTCTTTATCTGCACACTCTGTCCTCTGCTTTGTTTGGGTGCAGCTATGGCTCCTACATGCTTAGACTGTTCAATTATATTGTAGGTTCTTTTACAAGGCTGCAGAAGTGTAGAATTAGACTGCTGGGATGGCGATGATGGGATGCCTATAATTTATCATGGCCACACTCTTACTACTAAGATCTCTTTTAAGGTATGCTGTTATTTATATAAAGAAATGAAAAATGAGAAGGAAGTTGGTAATCTTTTCTGTAATGAAGAAGAAGATTTGCTTACTAGAGTAGGGGTATTCTAGTGGAGTAAATCCTAATAGAGTGTGAACTATGTACAAAGTCAGATGTGAACTACTCAATTGTAAACATTATGCTTTTCAAATTATTTTTTGTAGCGTATGCAACTGTAATTTTCTGTCTTTTTACTGTAAACATAAGCAGCTGTTACCAGTTGTGTTGTAACAAAGTGCTGGGTTCATCTGTAGGATATTGTTATGAGAGCAAATTGTGGATTCTTTCTTCTCAGAGGGGAAAACATATACCTTGCTTTCTCTCCTTTCAACTCTCAGTAAGTTAACAGTATGCAGAATAATCACATGTTCTTTCAATGACCTCTTTTTCTCACAGGAGGTAGTTGAAGCTATTGATCGCAATGCGTTCATCACCTCTGACATGCCAATTATCATATCAATAGAAAACCACTGCTCATTGCCTCAGCAACGCAAGATGGCTGAAATTTTCAAGGTAAGCCATAGGTTGTGGTAAATTATTCTAAGAATATGCCTTGGGATTTTCAGTAATGTGTGATGTGTTTTCAATATTTCAGAATGTATTTGGAGATAAGCTGGTAACAAAGTTTCTATTTGAGAGTGACTTTTCTGATGATCCCATGCTTCCTTCACCTGGCCAACTGAAAAGAAAAATCCTGCTTAAAAACAAGAAGCTCAAAGCCCATCAAACACCAGTGGATATATTGAAACAAAAGGTGAAGTCCTTCCTTCCTTAAGAGCAAGTAGTGAGACTTAACTTTTGTTAGAAATAATTCGTGTTTGAAGTGTCTGCCATTGCAATATATACAGGAGAATAGTCTAATGTATATTCATGCTTGGAAGACTCACAGTGAATTGCAACACTTTCAAATAAGTAGACAATACATAATAAAGCATAGATAAAACATAACAAAATTTTAGAGTATTTGAGATTTATTATATTTCAGGTTATGATGATTAGCACCACATGCCCCATGTGATAAACAAAAATGTAGTTCCATTCTGAGGCTATAACATTTGCTGTTCATATTTGTTGAGAAATAACGATATGCATTGAGTATGTGCATATATACACAGTATGTACTAAGTGGAATTCTGGTTTGTTTCCTTTTTCATATTCAAGCAAAGCAAATACTCTCTTACTCCCTTTCTGAGGACACTCTGTTATTCAAGTAATGTTTATACCTGTATGAAAACTTTTTTGGTTTCTAAAAATTAGGGCTGCATCTCTGGTGGCTTCAGTTTAACGGTGTATAGAGTTAATCAGCAATTAGATTGAGCAATTAGAGGGCTGGAGCACCTACGAGGACAGGCTGCGAGGGTTGGAATCGTTCAGCCTGGAGAAGAGAAGACTGCGAGGAGACCTTATAGAGGCCTCCCAGTACCTGAAGGGGGCTACAGGAGAGCTGGGGAGGGACTTTTTACAAGGGCATGTAATGACAGTATGAAGGGGAATGGCTTGAAATTGGAAGGGGGAACATTTAGATTAGACATAAGGAAGAAATTCTTCATGATGAGGGTGGTGAAGCACTGGCACAGGGGGTCCAAGGATGCTGTGGATGCCCCATCCCTGGAAGCATTCAAGGCCAGGTTGGATGGGCCTTGAGCAGCCTGGTCTAGTGGGAGGTGTCCCTGCCTATGGCAGGGGGCTTGGAACTGGATAATCTTTGAGGTCCCTTCCAACCCAAACCATTCTATAATTCTATGAATCCTTGTAAACTAATTGCTTTTACCCAAAATGTAAACACAATTGAATTATAATTGAATTCTTGTATTGGAATAAGTAAATAATACTGATTGTACCAGTATATGGCCATTCTTCATGTTTTCAAAAAGTTTTAAACTGTTTCCAGAACAAAATACTTTAAACTGGAAAAAGGCAGTCTTGTTCTGAATAATGGGCAGAGTGGACATTTTCCCATAATTAATCAGGTTTCATATCTTCTTGAGTGGCTTTCTACCAATACAAGTTTTCTTTATATTCAAGCTCTTAAAATGCTATTTTAGTTTGATCTTAACAATCTTACTTATTTCTTGTTATGTCTATTCAGTGCTTTCATGTAAATAAAACAAGATGCAGTAATGAAAACTCATTTGCCTTTTAAAAATAACAATAATGTAATCAGTGGTTCTGTGACTGTAGGCTCACCAGCTGGCACATATGCAAGCGCAGGCTAGCAATGGTGCTAGCAATCCTACACCTACCAATGAAGAGGAAGAAGATGAAGAGGATGAATATGACTATGACTATGAATCTCTCTCTGATGGTAACAATATTTTTGTTTGTTTGTTTATTGCAATGTTGTTAGAACTGTAGCAGTAAGACAAATAAAAATATTCTAGTTGAGGAATTGTGTTGGTAAGTAGACTTTAGCTTGTGAGAGGAAGGTGTACTAAATGTCCTTGGTGGCACTTCGGTGCAGTAGTCTGTAATACCATGAAAATAATTCACTTATGTAGAGGACTTGAGTGTGACATTAACTCCAACCATTAGATATTTTAACTATGCAGAGTATGCTAAATTGTAGTCTGTGTGAATTATATTTTATACTCTTTATGTTATGTCAGAATGATTGTGTTCATAGTATACTCTATGTACATTTGTCTGTACTGTCTTTCCTAAGGAGTTTATACACCTGAAAGCTCACGCTCCACAACTGGCTTAGCTGGGGTATCTGCATGACTGCCATTAAATGGACCCAAGATGCAGATTCTCCAAAGTCCTCCTTGGTTACTGTCAAATCCCAGACACCTCTGAAGTACCTAGTTTAGTTATGCTTTCATCATCAGCTGTTCCCTTCAGATGTAAAGGTAGAGAAGCCACTGAGTCCCTGGCTTGTTCAATACAGGTTGCTCAAATAAAGTGACAGCTGCTCAATGAAAAAATGGCAAAGCATGAGTAGTTGCCTTGTAAGTTCCTGTGCTGTCTACACATCAGCTATCCTAGCCTTCAGGAACCAGCAGTTTAGCATAAATCCACCTTTAGGGGCAGTTTATGGATTGGGTATAATGATGCCAGAGGTGATATAAAGTGCTGCAATGGGTAACTTTCTCTACATCCGTAGCTCTCTGGTTCAGTCAGACTCAGACACGTTTGATTCAACTACAGACAGGCGGGTGAATGTGTCACGCTGAGGCAGCTGAGCTGAACTCATGTGGCTTTTTTTACTTCCCTGGCTGTGGCTCTGGTAGATTCTGATAGAGCAAACAGCTGGAGTCAGAAACATTTAATCCTCTCCAGTCTTCTCAGAGGACATTTGTCAAAACCTCTATGCATGGATTGAACAAGCTGGGTGCATCTAGGTAGGTTACTTGTTATTTGTAATTGGTAATTTTCAGGGGAATATATCGAAGTAGATCACAGTGTGTTGTGTTTACCCAGTGATACAGCAGTGATGAAGCTTTTTGGGTAGTTTAATACTACACCATTGTTAAACCCCATAAATGAGTCACAAAACTGAGCATGGGGACCAAACAAATACAGATGTGTTTCAGTATAGATAAACATAAGGTAATACATTTAGAGCAGACTACTTGAACCTTGTTTATATGATTGTAAGCTCGACAATAGTGGTATCAATTGGGAGATCATGGAATTATTGAAAGTTCTCTGAAATCCTCATCTTGGTGTGCAGTGACAGCTAAAAGGTGGGAGTCATCAGGAACCTTTTGAAAACCAAACATTTTTTATATAGAATCTTTTTATATAAAATCTTCATGTGCCACAGTCTGAGTTCTGTATCCAGTTCTTGTCTCCAGATCTCAAAAAGGATATAGTGGAGTTACAGAAGTTAGAGAGAAGGGCAGTCAAAAAAAGTAAAGAGAGTGTGGCAGAGGCCTTGCACGTGCCTGAAAAAGCTGGAATTCTCCTGCTGGTAGAGGACTGAGGGGTGAATTTGAAGCAGGTTTATTAAGTTGTGAAGTGGTGAATAACAGGACTACGGAACTATTACTCATTAGATTTAGGAGGTGCTTAGTATGGAAGATCAGTCTAAAACAAGTAAAATAAAGTGTTTCTTTGTTCAGATACTGGTAAACTTCTGGAATATGCTTCTATGGGAAACTGCAGAGGTAGACAGTATTGGCAGATGTTAAAAAAGGATTGGACAAATTCATGGACAGTTTTATAAGCAAATGTTATAGGTAGAAATGTATGATGCAACATTTCGAATATTCAGCAGCTGTGAATATTGGGGTTATACTAGGGAAGTGGACCATGACCAGGGGCTGAATGCTCTATTTAAGCACATCTGCCATTGCCACCATCAGAAAGAGAATTCTGAGCTAGGTGGACCATTGGTCCGAAGCATTTTAGCATGTTCTCCTAGGTAAACTGTAAAGTACTTCATTCATTGAACCTTTACGTCTAATGGGTGCCCATTTAAATTCTAGGTGCTGTGTTCAGAGAAGTTGTAAAGCTCAAGCATGGCTTTCCAGTTGGTCTCTTAGTTGCATTACTTGCTTCTGTGTTTAATGATTTAAAAATAGTCACAAAGTTAATGATTGCAGTTCAAGACCTGACACTGCTTGAGGGACAGCGGTATTATTTATGCTGATATGAAAATTTATGAGTGTGGGTTTGGTGCTGTCTTCAGTTGCATTTTGCTAGAAAATTGACCTAACTAGTTACTTCAGAATACTCCTTGTGTGGGACAGGGTGGAGATAGTGTAGATGTAAATTGCTGTGAAAAACGTAGATCCTTAATAACAGACTTGCCAGGAAAATATTGCAATCTGACTGCAGTGAGTGATGTTTGAGCAATGTTCTAGTTAAGAGAAGATTTGAGAACTCTGAAGCTAGCAATAAACATTAACACCTTCCAATAAATGAAGGAATCTATGGCATGGTTTCTTGCTTTATTACAATGATTTTTCTTTGTGATCTTCAATTACGTTGATATTTTGGCAAAACTAATCATAATAATGTTCTGTCTAAAAGATTTTCAGTTTTGATTTCCTTACTGATACGTTAGGATTGGGTAAGGCTAACAGTTGTATGACTGACACTTAATTTTCATTTCTCCGGCTATAAATCTTAATTTCCTTTACTCTTATTCCCTCTCTGACTCCATTTCCCTGTAGCTGATGTCCTTAATGCTTCTCCTGCTCCTAACAGCCAGGAAGGTAAAGGCCATTTGGTTGAGCATTTTAACTGCATGAAATCAGCACTGCACCTCCAGCCTGCTAAATGTGACTGTGTGAATATATGGATTCTACTTCAGCAAGCAGATATTTTTATATGGCATTGTTAATTGGTCAGGAAATGCTAGAAAGCTGCATGTGTGACACTGGTTGTGTATAAAAAGAATACGATCAAAGCATTGGGAATATCAGGAGTGAAATAAAACCATTCCTTTTGTGACAGTTACAATGTTCTGGTCCAGAACGACCAAGTTAGTAGGTATATTATTCTCTGATAAATATGTGGCTTTGAAGAGGAATTTCTGTAGGTCTGAAAAATATTTGTTCATGATGAATGTAAAGAGAGGAAAGCTGCACAAAGACATGTACATGTTTGATGTGGTTAATTGTGTTTGGACTTGAGTAGTTCTTTGTTTTTCAGGAATATTGGTTGTTTTCAGATGGCAAGCTTAATTCATTAGATGATTTTGTTTTAAGCATCTCCTGAGCACAAAAGGATGGGCTTTAAAAGAAGTGCAATGTATTAACCAAAGCTGAGCAATACATTTTTAAAATAGAAATTTTACTGCTAAAAGGGAATGCTTTGATCAGTAAATGCATTGGTTTTGCATCTGGTTATTCAGATAAGAGTCACAGAATTGTGCACAAATATTGTTAATTCAGATTAAATTTCCAATTGAAATTGTTTGGCTTTATGTTTATTAAAAACCCATTAATTTTTAGATAACATTCTTGAAGACCGACCTGAGAATAAATTATCGAGTGATAAACCACAGTTTGAATATAATGAAGAGACTGCCAAACGAATAAAGAAGGCTGATTGTGCTACTTACAATAATAAAGGAAAGGTAGTTCTGCTTTTTCCCCCTTTATTCTCAGCCGCACTTTGATATTTAATCAGCTTCAAAAGCATTTGAGCAGTTTAGGTAACTGAGACATCAGCTGACAAATGTGCTTTAATGAAGACAAATAGTACAAAACATGGAACCATAATAGAGAAAATAGGTTAAGTACAAAAATGCTTGACATTCTGTAGAAGCAAAGTCCTTGGAGGTTATTTCATATACAGGCTGTTTGGCTGAAAATTTGAACTGTCACTGCTTGCAATGAAAGACTTCATTGAAGGTAGATCCAGATGTTTATTTAGATGTCTAATTTCCATTAACATCAGTGGAACTGAAGATTTCGTCTGAATCTTCAACATCTTTGTGTATCTAAATTTAAACTTCAAAATACTGCACTTTGATATCAGACAGTTGCATTTTATTCATCTGACAACTGAACTAGTGTATTGCTGTTTAGTAAATCATAGTTTCTCCTGAATATGGATGTTTTTTGTCTAAAGTTTGTAGAACTGACTCTGATGCCTTTTCACAATAGCACAGTGTCAGTAACAGCCATTGGTGCATAAATCTGCACACAGAGATGTGTTAGGTGAAGACAGCAAACCATATGGGAAGAATGAGATAAAGGAAGTGTAAGGACATAAGATATGCACAAGTACTTTTGCATTGGGTAATTTTATTATTATGTCTTCCTGGAACTGCCACTTAGGTTTATGACATGGAGCTGGGTGAAGAATTCTATCTTCCACAAAATAAGAAGGAAAGTAGACAGATAGCCCCAGAGCTATCAGATCTTGTCATTTACTGTCAAGCTGTAAAGTTCCCTGGTAAGTGCACTGCCCTGTTTTATTGCTTTAAGCTTTCCAATTCCTGGAGACATTATGTTTATGTTGCAAATTAGTTAATATAAGCATTTTCAAGCTGAAGTAGTCAAGGAGCTTTTTTCTTGATGATTTGGTAGTCTACACAATAATAGCTCCTGGCTGAGAAGTAGTATTCATAAATTAGTGAAGACATATTGTTTGTCATATTACAGTGTTTACAAAAGTGAAATTTGCCAGTCTTCACAACTTAGACAAATGCTTCATTGCCAAATGACAAACAATAGAAAGCTTTATCTTTAGAGCTCTGAGTTTCCATGTAAGGACCAACCGAATTAGGAAGGAAAATATTCTGAAAACTTGCAGGAAGAGCTTGTCATGTTTCTTTAAGTGATGTCAGTTTAGTGTGCTCTACCTTTGCCTAAAGCTGTATCTTCTGTTCTTTCCTAAGTGGATAGAAGGGGAGCTACTGAGGTGGGTAAAGCAGCATTTTCATGGTGTAGGTGAGGACAGTTAATTGCACACACACATACACACACACTCTTTTTGGAGGAGGTTAAGGAAATAAGAGAGTCGTCTTTTGTGCAGTAGGAAGAATAACATTTGCGAAGGAAAAGGAGGGGGAGTAACTGAAGAGGTCACTGACAGTTACTTGATCAGTACTGAAACATCAGGTTGAATATGTTTTGGCTCATGCTGTGTATATAAATACTTTTAAATTGAGAATTTATTGTTTATTGATGTGTTTAATGTTTTGAATGAAAAGAACTGCTTTTTAATGGAAAGGTTCTCTGTGGAAAAGTTAGCAATTCTGCCAAATCATGATCTTACACAAACAGAACTATAAACAGATTAGAGAAGCTAACCAAACGTAAAATAGTGTCAAATAGGCAAGATAAACATGCTGAAAAGTGGGGAGACATTCTTTTATAATCTTCTATAATTTTAAGAACTGTAGGTGTCACTTGTAAAAATATTAACTTCTAAAATGTCAAATCTGATACTTCTTAATAAAATCTGCAATGAGATATCTTTCAAATAAAATATTTTCTTTCAGAGAATGATATTCAGTATTAAAGAGGGATGGTGTCAGTTGTTCCAAGGATTTTGACACACAAAGAAGTTTTGATGTTCTAAGAAAACTGAAATATTTTAGTTTTTTATCATAGTTTCAGTTATAGAGGAAATACCTGCTTTCCTTATTGGATTTCTTACTCTCACTTCATAAAGGGGACATGAATAGAACAATTAAGGAAATTAGTTCTTTTCACAGATGATAACATGAAGCTGTAGAAATTAGTATTCCAACAAACTTTGTCTCCCTTGAGACAAATACTGCCTTCTCTGCAAGATATGTAGACTTCCATGGCCACCGTGGTACTGACTAGATTCCTCTGCTCAGCTAGAGGGTGCAGACTGTATCCCAGTATTACCCATTAATGATGAGAACCAGGCTGGTAGATCCATGACTGTGTAGCTCTATTGACTGGGTTCCTAACCAACTCAGGAAATGCAAGATTTTTAGAAATAGGGAGGGCAGAATTCGTGTCAGTGACTGATCAGTGGTGTAAATATTGTATTTCTCCTGTCTTCATATTCTGTGTTTCCAGTTGCCTGTGTCCCTGAATGTTAATCACTTATGTGTGACCAAGAAAGGACAAGGACCATTATGTTCACTTATCCTAGTGAACTGAGAAACACAGACTTCTCTAAGTGCTCCCTGGTCAAAACAGAATTTATCATGCGGAGAAAATAACATTTCTTGTTTATAAAATTTCTGGTAACAAGAAACCCACCACAGCTCTTGCTGTTTCAGTAGGTTTTGCCCCTTACAGTCCTTGCTAAGCTTCAGTTTCAGTCTGTTTGATATCATCATACCATCATCTAGGAGAGTGAAAGTCTATTCTTTTGGGTCACCCAAGATGAGGGCAGTGAAGCATACTTAAACACAATACTGCTATAACCCACTGGCACATGGCTCTTCGCTTTGGTGCTGAGGATCCTTACACAATGAGTAGAGAAAGTTGAGTACATAAAACCAGGATCTGCACGATCAGGTGCAGAGAGCAGGGAGCCACCTGAGCTAACCAGCATGAAATTCAGTCACCATCTCCATTGTGTCAGACTATCTGACCCTATGGTGTTACTTTTCAATAAATTAAATTGAAAATAAACAGACAACCTACACACAAAAGTGCAATAAATTATTTTTAAAGGTCTGCAGACTCATAGGCTAACTGGCTGTTGGTCTGAAACACATAGTGAGATGGTGACAATTACAGCTTAATCTGTTAATTTAGCATGGCCAGAATAAGAAGGTCAGGGAAGTTTGCCATCCTCTTGATTAAAAATCTAAAAGCAGTAAAGTGATGTGCTTATATCTAACACAAAGAGATGGGCAGTTAATTCTGTAACTTAAAGGATATAGCATAGGGATTGCAGGAAAATACAAAACATTTACTCAGTCATTATGGTAATATGATAGGATCTAAGTGCAGTATGGTGGGATCTGTGCTGGTCCTGCTTTGACCAGAGGGTTGAACCAGGTGAACTCCTTGCCAACCTCCATTATTTTATGAATTTATTATTGCATGAATAGGTGATGCTATGTTTTGGAATCAAGTTTAGTTTGGAGTGAAAAATGGAGTTTGTTTCTGGGAGGTCTGTCATACGCAAAGCATGGCCCTGGCAGAGACTGAAAGAAAACTCCCAGCTGCAGCTGTGGCCATCACACTGGGTTCAGTTAGCTCTGGTGTTTAGCATTGCACTCTCTGGTGATTTGTGAGGTTAGTCTGTTTCCTCAGTGACTGCCTCCACAACAGGATTTTTAAAGCTGGATCTTGCTTGCCAAATCCATTTGATCCATTGAAAACTGGGATTAAATAGTGCTGGAAGCACACGGTGCAAAACTCCTTATTCTTCTAGTCACTTCATATTCCTTGATCTCGGCTTCTATCATCTTCTGTGCTTTAAATGTACGCTTTGGCTCAAAGAGACAATATATCTCCAACAATGAAAACAGTTATGTATATCCTAAGTTTTACTAACCCAAGCAGTTCTGTTGAAGCTGCCAGCATAATTTTACTAAGTACATGTAAACATGCCATAAAGATTGAGAGCTAAAAACTTGTAGCTGTGGACAAACTTCAATAGAAGAGGCTCCAATGTATGTTCTTTGTGATTTACAGTTGTCATTTAAATATTAGTATTAAATGCAGAACTGTCTTTAGACAGGTGTGAGTTCGTGAGGGTTGTTTTATGAGTCACAGTTAGACAAGTAACAGTGCTCTTGCTTTGTTAGATTTTATATTACAAGTGCATTTGGGGTCTCTGAGAGCATCCCACACCTCACTGCTGTGGGTGTCAGAATAACTGTTGAGCATTTTTACTTTCTTTAATTTTGATCTGCTGTGTGCTGTCTCCAAATCAACAGAAAGAAACTGACCTTAAGGGGAATTAAGTCTGTTTACTTCTCTTGGATTTAGGTCGTTATTTTAATGATTATTTTGATAGGATGCATATGTTTGAATAATAGTTATGCTAGAGCTTTCCAGTCCTAGTTCTAGTTTATATTGGCCATTAAATGCTTAACAGGTTTTGCACAGTTACTATATTTCCCATGGTTGAAATACAAAATATAAACAGAAGAAGATAACTTCGAAAACATCCTTAGGTTAAGCTGCTTAACTGACAGCATTTGGGCTTTTTGCTTTACATTATATCTTTAAATCATGTTCTTGTATTTATTTAATTAAGTTGGTGTTCTATCCCAGATGAATGGCACGATATTCACTACTCTACAGATTTACTGCCTCTGTAGTAAGGACATTTAAAGAAGTGTATTCTAAGGATGAATACATTGGGAATGTTACTGCAGACTTTTTTAGTATTAATTAGGACCATTTGGTAATTTGAGACCAGGCCTTCCTCAAGACAAAAAGTAAGATGGAGAAAAGTTGTGTCACAGAGCAATAACTGTATATTGTATTGCTTCATATATATATGTTTTATATACATTATATATAAACACATAATATATACATAGATAAAGGCATGTATATATGTAAAGATATTAAAAGTAAATTATGCAGAAAAATACAATGTTTGCCCTGTGTACTATATAACAGGAATATTCATGCCTTCAAAAATAATATAAAATACGATGGAAAATGTCATGCCCTCTTGGTCATGTTTTTTGGCTCATTTATTTTACATTTATGGGAACAGGCTTGTCAACTCTAAACCCATCTGGCTCTAGCAGAGGAAAAGAAAGAAAAAGCAGGAAGTCCATTTTTGGCAACAATCCTGGCAGGCTGAGCCCTGGGGAGTCAGCTACTCTTGCCAAAGCATCTGGAAAAGGTAAAGTTAGCATCTTCTTTCACCAGTCACGTGGAATGACTCTGTAATCCAACACATGTACCCGACCAAGTTGTTAAAGATCAAATACTTTACAATATGTAAGATGTTGAACTTTGGAATGTGGGTGTTTTTTTGTTAGCACAGCAGCTATTGTTGTAATACTGTTATAACTGAAATGTTGAGTGGAATGTCAAAATAGGGTTACTTGGTAAGGAATACGAAGACCCTAATTCGTAAATGATTAAAAATTAACATGTATTTTAAGAGATATATCTTAAAGTTTATATTTTAAAAGGAATGAATGAATATTTTCAAAGTACAAAGGGAAAGCTGAATTGTTGGGCTGGATCCAGAAAAGGATTTTTAGTGTCTGAACTACAGCTTAGTTGCGTAATACTCACCGAGTCCAAATATGGAATCATGCTAATTCCCATGTTCCACCTTGGAAGTATTTAGACTCTGCAGTCTAAATTCAGTTTGTGGGCTTGGAAATTGTACATCTGCGTATCAACAGAAGTAAAGAAATACAAAGAAGGTTCAGAAAACATTCTGGAGCAAAAATGAGACCTAGATCCCCTGCCTTTCAGGTGAATTCCATAGACAGGAAGTTGCGGAGTTGCATCCTGTCTTGTACTCATTTTCTGGCTCAAGGAACGTTGCAGTTTTTTCAGCCCAAGGGAAAGGCTGCAGCAGACAGATTGGATTCCCTTCTAGAGGCCAGTATCCTAAAAATGAGGAAGTCTAACATCTAGTCCTAGAAACTAGAAGTATTTTGCTGACTTTGTCCCCTAACTCTTAAGGCACTCTGTCGAGTGTCTGTTTGGAGACTTAGCAGATGAGTTTCAATCTTGCCTCCCCTCCTCATGTAAAATGTATAAATGTGAAGAATGGAATTCTGTTCCGTTATTTTAGCTCAGGCAAATGACAATTAAGTATTTATTTATGAAAATGGTTATTAGCACATCTAATCACAGTATAATTTTGACACTTAAACATGATGTTTTCTCTCATGGATTGTTCTTACTGCATAAGAAGGAATGTGACACTTAAACCGAGTAGTGTCATTTTCCAGGATCACCTTTTTCCTCCATAACCAAAGTACGCACACATACTTCACTAGAAAACATTCAGTTCTTGGAGTCTCTGGATCTGCAGCAGTAACTCGAAGGTACTGTTTATTTTCCAGGTCCTTTTGATATAATGCGACAGACCTGGGAAGATCCTTGCTCTCCTTACAACTCTCCAGCTTCTCTCAGTGCTATCATAAGGACACCCAAGTGCTATCACATCTCCTCCCTGAATGAGAACGCTGCCAAGCGGCTGTGCAGGCGGTATTCTCAGAAGCTGATCCAGCACACCACCTGTCAGCTTCTGAGGACCTACCCTGCTGCCACGCGTATTGACTCCTCAAATCCCCATCCACTGATCTTCTGGCTCCATGGAGTACAGCTTGTGGCTCTTAACTACCAAACAGATGGTATGGGTACATGAACACACATTTTAATATGTTTTAGATGTGAAATAAATCCTTAAACTGTGAATATTTGCTTTTACCTGCTGTCACAAGGGGTTGTACCTGTTTGTGTGCCCCAGCTGTGGCAGGAGTTCATACTGTGACATGCATAAGTTCATACTTGATGCTTGAAAGCAGTGGTCCCAGAGTTTGGGAGCTTTATGTGAATGCAGCACATCTCCTGGTAGCACAGAAGTACCTGAACAGCCACACCTTCCATTTTTATTTGTATTTTATTGCTGAGGTTTGTTTGCTTCCCCCAGTTAGCCTTCTTCCTTTTCTGATAATTTAAAGTTGAAAAGGTTACTGAAGAGTTTTTGACTGGAAGTGCTGCCTTGGATGCTAGTTTAATGTTGATAAAATTGTTTTGAACCATTTTCTACCCTATCTTGTGTTCCTTCACCTTTTCAGTGGGGATTACATTAGGTCATCTGTAAAGCTATGCAGTCAATGGTTTTTCATTCTGCAATCCAGGACAAATACCTAGAAACTTCTCAGAGAATAGATGTAGACAAGCCCTACAGTTGCGTAAAGACAATGGAAAGGGATAGAAAAGAATAAACTGTTATTATAGTTTTGTAAAATTAATTATTGGATTGATTGGATACACAAATTACAGCTATCTCTGAAAACAAAGAATTAATTGATAGTACACAACTAAAATTAAAAAACTGTTGTCTGTTTCTTCGCTAGTGCAGTTTTTCCATTGTACCATTGCTCTTTGTGAGTTTTGGCTACTTTACTTTCACAGATCTCCCTCTGCAGCTTAATGCAGCTATGTTTGAGGCTAATGGTGGCTGTGGATATGTTTTGAAACCTCCTGTTCTGTGGGATAAAAATTGTTCCATGTACCAGCAGTTTTGTCCACTAGAAAGAGACCTTGATAATAAGGAGCCAGCTATATATTCTTTAACAGTAAGTACACTAAAAGGGAATTTCAAACAGCCAAATAGATAAGAGTAGATAATGTCTAAGTCCAGTCTTTTCACCAGCATTACATTTGTACTTAAGTATGAAAAGATTGAACCTCTAATTGTTGCTTGTACTTCTAAGGGTCAGCATAACTAAAAGAAAATGGGGGGAAAAGGAGCAAATAATTGTCTTTCATTGGCTCTTTTGCATCGATAGTTACTTTCACTGTTTTCTTAACAATGTTTGTTGAAACCCAGTCCTGAAAGCATTTTCCTCGGGACTACACAACTATACATGTCTGAATATTTCACTCATTTGTGAATGCTTGAGAAGCTACACAAAAAGCCATTATGGAAAGCTGTACTGAATATTAAAAAAATATTTTTTGAAGTTATATAAGATACATCATTTATTGATTTATGGCCAAAAAACCTGTATTCTAAGAAAACAGTCCCTTCCAGGAAATGTTTCAGAAAAGTGAGACTTTTAAGAATCAAAATTCTCCTGGCTGCAGTAATTGCACACCTAATTTTTGTGTTGTGTGTGCCAAAGCAAGTAGAGGTCAATGCCATCACCCCAGAGTAACAGAGAAGATAACTTGATCCTTTTTGACTATGTTACTGGTACATTCCTTCTGGATTAACTTTCAGATGCCTTGAATCGTTATAGTCGTGATCTATGGTGTATTTTTTTCAGAGGAAAGATACCATAGCAATGACATGACAGGGAGGTGAAGCAGCTCTGCTTCTGAAATTACTGTCCTGGCAATTACAAAAGTTAGGAGAGTATTGTAATTAAAGTAACATGTTAACAAACCGTCCTTAGGAGTGTGATAAACAATATTTAGCTCAGAGTCATGACAGTAAAAGAATTACTCCACTAATTGGTTTCTCTGTGTACTCCTTGGCTTCAGATTGTTTCTGGACAGAATGTCTGCCCTAGCAATAGCACAGGCAGTCCGTGCATTGAAATTGATGTGCTGGGGATGCCTCTGGATAGCTGCCATTTCCGGACGAAGCCCATTCATCGCAACACTCTCAACCCTATGTGGAATGAACAATTCCTTTTCCGTGTTCACTTTGAGGATTTGGTCTTTCTTCGGTTCGCCGTTGTTGAAAATAACAGCTCAGCTGTAACAGCTCAGAGAATCATTCCCCTAAAAGCTCTAAGAAGAGGTACAGAATATTTGTAGCGATACCCTATGCCCAAATGATCCAGCAGATTCCTGGACTGAATCCTGCCGGACGGTTATTTTTAATCATCTGGTTGCATTTTTCTAGAGGAGAGGAGCAGCAAGTATCAGCCAACATACTTTGCCCAGGCAGGACAATGCTGATCTAATAGATTCCCTAGTGACTTTTAAGAAGTCAGATCTTGTGCTTTCGTAGAAACTTGTACATCTTGTACACAGTTGCTCCCATGCTGAGCTGTGAGGTTATGTTCACCTTGAGACTTGCTGCAGCTCCCTTAGAAAGCATGGAGTGGTTTTACTGCCTGCTTTGTCCTTTGCCCAAGAAACTGCTGTAACTGGGGATCAGTGGGCAGAGTGGAATTGCCCTTCTTGCAGTCCTGGCTGGAGGAAATATAAAGGAAGGGTGAAAATGGTGAGGGAGAGATGAGAAATCATTAATTGTGACACCTGCGGGAGGGAGTTTCCGTATTACCAGCAGCTCTTCAGCACAATGGTAAAAACACTTTGACATTCACTTTGTACCATTGTAATATCACACAACAGCCTTTGCATATGAGAAGGTCTGACCATAGACATGTGTCTTCCCAGTGAGAGTTTGTCCTTGTTTCATTCATATTCTAATATTTAGTGATTTTGTGTATGAATATATTGAATATTATGGCAAAACAAAGGTAGGCAGCACTGTGAGCCACTCAGCAGTTCATAGCATTTGTACACTGCTGTACAGACAAAGAGTGTTAATGCAGTGCTATTACAGTGCTTTTACATCATCTAGGTGTGGCAAACCGTAGCTATTGATACAGCAAATTTGAGTTTTCCATTTCTAAGATTTGTGTCCTAGGATGTGGCAAAGTACTTACAGAAAGGTGTTGTGTTTTCAGGCTATAGACATGTCCAGCTCCATAACCTGCACAATGAAGCATTAGAAATTTCTAGTCTGTTCATAAACAGTCGGAGAATGGAAGAAAATCCTTCTGGAAACACTCTGCCTGCATCTAAGGTAATTTAATTAGTTTTTTGAGAATGCCCTGTGTTCACATCTTGATGACTAAGTATGGTCTGAATGCTTCTAAAAACAGAGTGTTCTAAGGTTTTGGTCCCTAAACCTGCACATTTTTCAGTATCACCTTAATGCCTAATTTTTTGGGCTTTGGTGAAAGTAAGGTTATCCTATCTAGCTGGAACTGTGGGAGGGTAAATTTTTTCAAAGCCTGGTTTCTGGTGTCTTTAGGTACAGCACGAGAACTCCTGTGCTGGAGATGGAGTGTGGTTGAGCAGTAAGGTTCAGAGCTGCTTCATACATTCCTTTATGCACTAATCATCAGCAGTGCATTTAAGACACAAAAAGAAAGATGCAAATTACCAAAAACTTTGGAATAATGTCAGTAAAATGGAATTCTGTTTTAGAAAAAGATGAGTGTCTGTATTTCCATAGATACATACATATTTATAGGGGTGGATATGTGCACATCTATAAGTTTATATATACAAATATGTACACATACAGATGTATGTATAATATATACTACAAAAATACATGAGTGGATGTATGTATAGATGTGATGTATTATTTAAAATAGCCCTTGGGTCAAGGTACCTGGATTACTTGTGTTTTAGTAAGTTTAAGCACATATACTACAATTTTGACAATTCCTTACGTGTTAGATAAAAGCTCCTGAGCTGCTGTTGTGTGCAGCAGATGCGTTGCAGATGTTATCCTATGAATATGTGCCCAAGACGTATCTTGCTGAATTACTACAGCAGAAAGGAAGAATGTAAATGGTCTGGAGAATAAAACAAAGCTATAGCTTTTCATCCAGTAATTTGCTCCAAATAGTCTGAGCAAAGCTAGAATGGATAATGAGCAATGGGAGGTCTGCCCTTTGTCCAATGGCAGTTCCATGTACTCTCACTGGAAAGCTTCCTTTTTCTTCTTGCTCTTCAACTTCAGCGGGGTGGGGTCCTGGGTGAGTTGGTTTGCTAGAGTTTTTTAATGCCTTGATCTGTAGAGCAAGAGCTGGGCATTAGCTGGATAGTTTTGCTCTGTCAAGGTCCTTACAACTTGCATGTACAGTTTCTTTCAAGCAACCTCAAAATAACGTGCTTGTGTGAAAAAGTTGAGTAACCTGTTGAATGTTGTCTGAACAGTTGTTTAGCACAGGGGAACGGAAAGCTGCTGCGATTTACAAAGTGACAATTCATGGAATTCCAGGCCCAGAGCCTTTCACTGTTTTTAATATAAGTGGAGGGACCACAGCTGCCCAGCTTCTCTGTCAGGTAAGTCCCCTGCTGAACTGCAGATTCTTTACTGCCCGAATCCACACTAACATCATTCTGGACGTGAATGTCCCTGCATTTCTCACACTCAGGCTTGTTGAAGTTCATTCATCACAGCAACGAGGTGCTTCACAGATGCAATACTGTGGAACTCATTGCATTGTGAACACAGTATATCATCAGTGAAATTTTCCCAGCTTTTGCTTTGGAGAATGGGTTTATAATCTTAGAAAAGATTCCCTATTAGCGTTTGCAGATGAGAAAAACAATCTTTCTGCCCGAGGGAGGCAGTGGGCTGCCCCTACAACAAGGGCAAAATATTTCTGTGCATTTCTTTGAACTTGAGCACCATAGGAATACAGAGTAAAAGTTAGAGGGCTAAGTTCATGAGTAGGAAAACCAGTTAACTCAACAGGGATTGTTATTCTAGCAGTGGGAAAAGACTGTACTGTCCTGAGATTATGAATAAATTATCTGGCCAGCCAAACAGGACAGAAATAAGCTTAAATAGCACTGCCTTGTCTGGAATAGTTGAACTGCTTGGCTAGGCTATAGAGAACAGTACATTACCCTGGAGTAAAATATCTGAATAATAAATAGCACATCAGAAATCTTGCCTACGCTACCAGAACAGTTACTGATTCTTAAAGCTTCTTTATTCATTCTCATTTATAACTACTAATTATGCAGTGTTTATATTTAGCATTCTAATTGCTGTATTCATTGTGGTCTCTTTTAGCTCTTGGCTACCACAAAAGGCACCGAGTCATGTGCTGCAGACTATTTTCTGATGGAAGAGAAAAGTTTCATATCTAAAGAAAAGAGTGAATGCAGAAAACCACCATTCCAGAGAGTGATTGGTCCTGAAGAAGGGCTAGTGCAGCTTTTGAACAGTTGGTTCCCCGAAGAAGGATATGTTGGAAGGATTATCTTTAAAACCCGAGAGGAAGTAAGTCTGTTTTAGATAACGTGTTATTTACAAAAGCAGCTAAAATTAGGTGTTAGGACCAGGAAACAAAAGGGGGCAGTATTTGTTTCATTACTCAGTGAGTAATGTCAATTACTCAGAGGTCTTGAGTGAGCAGAAGTGGACTTAGACACCTGTTCACCTGTTTGACTGATAGTTCTAATTTAACGTAAATCTAGATTTTTTACATGATTGGAAATCACTATAATGAAAGAAAGACAATAGGTGGGTATATCAAAACTCTTAGATAAGGGACTTGCATTTAATGAAATGGAGCTGGGGCATCAGCACAGTCTCCTTTTTCATGTGATAAAAACCTGTGACCACCAGCTGTTACGTACCTCCTTTTTTCTGTAGAATTTAAATGAGAGAAACATCTTTCAAGAAGCAAAGGAAGATACAGCCATCAGCTCTGAGGACGACAGTTTCTTTGTTCAGGTACATGATGTCTCCCCAGAGCAACCACGCACAGTCATCAAGGCTCCTCGCTTTAGCACAGCTCAGGATGTCATACAGCAGGTAACTGGCGGGTTCCCATTCAGTGGGTCTGTAACACGTAGGGTAGAGGCTGGTTTCAGACTAGATAAAGTGGGGTTTGTTCTCAGCACTAGCTGAGGAGTTGGTTTAGTAACCTAAATCTGAGAGAATGAACGCCTTCCTTTTTGTCTTCTTTTTCTCTACTTCTGAACAGACTCTTTGCAAAGCCAAATACTCCTACAGCATTTTAAGCAATCCAAATCCAAATGATTATGTGCTCTTGGAAGAGGTGACAAAAGAGCCAGCAAACAAAAAGTCCTCAACATCTAAACCATCTCAGAGGATTCTCTCTGATCAAGAGTGTGTGTTTCAGGCCCAAAGCAAGTGGAAGGGAGCAGGAAAATTTATCCTCAAACTGAAAGAACAGGTTCAGGTAAAAGATTAAATAGCTTGCAGCAGGTTTTATAGCAGATGTAATCAGCTTAATGGGAACCTACTTTCAATGGGAGGGAGGCACAACTGGCATGAGGCTACATGGGAAAAAAAGAGACCACAGCACGTCCTTTACTTTTTTCTCTGCACCTCCTTTATACTTTTTTCTTTGTGAAACTTCATCGCTTGCATCCAACACCGCCTGTAAATCCCATGACAATCTTTATCTTTTACTAACAGCGTTCTGTTTTTCAAAATCTTCTGGCTCTGCATGCCTTGCTTCCCATCATCGTAAAATAGGGCTACTCAAATGGGCAGTACTTGAGAACTACTGGAATAAAGTCCCCTTTATTTCTGCCCCGTGACAGAGTTGTTCTGCTGCTTTATCTCAGGCTTTGGAAAATGGGAGGAATTAAGTATTTGCCTGCTAGGGGAAGGAGCTGTATTCTCCTTTCCAGCAGATGCCACCAATCCACAGCAGATGTTGCTTTAAAGTAACTGTACATAAGGATGGATTTTTATACGAAAAAAAGTTTATACCAAATTTGCTAAACATATCTTTAACAATGTTTAATTTTCAATTAATCTGTTCAGATCAGGAGAATGTGCTTGGCTATAAAAGCACAGCTGCACTGAATTTCAAAAGGGAGGCCTGCTTAGGAATAATTTAGGTGATATCGTATTCATTCCACATTTTACAGCTAATAAACAGCCTCTTAAATGCCACTTCTATGATCTGATTTATTTTTTTTCCAGGCAGCACGAGATGACAAAAGAAAAGGCATTTCCTTTACCAGTGAACTCAGGAAGTTAACAAAATCAAGTAAGCAGTATCGGGGGTTCATATCGCCCCCTCTGCAGGCCCTGCCGGACAGTCTGCAGAGCAAGGAGGAGAGGTTTGCGTGCAGCCTGACTTTTAGTGACATTATGGAGTAATAACCACCCTTACCTACAGCACCATCTGTTCAGGTATGAGATACCGATTCTGACCTTGAGCCACTACACGATTTACAGAGCATTCTTTTGAAAGTTGTTGGTTAAACCATAGTGAGATACAAGGGACTGACAGAAAGGACTCCATAAGCCTCAGACAGTGGTGTGCATTGCCACAGTCACATCAGTAAGGGCTCCAGTTACTTCTTATGGATTTGCTACAGTGAAGCAGACTAGCGTGAAGGCTGGAGTTTCACCCACTTCCTCTGCCTATTTCAAAAACAAAACCAAAATGCTGGATCCTGGTTGATTTTATAGCATGCATTTTAATTAACTAACTGTGCTTAATTATGTCCTGTTACTCTTTCACTCTGGACCAAAGTAAATAGAGGTATCCAGTAGAGCTTTTGTTACTGTTTATTACATGCATATAGTAAAATCACCAGGATTGATGATCTCCTTTTTAGCTAGAACCGGTTTATAGTGTCAATTTCTCTCTGTGCAAGATTTGCCAGAGGTGTTTTAACATTTTTACTATCCATCCTTTCTATATCTCTTCAATTTCTTCCATCTTGCTTGACCTAAAACAGCAAATGAAATACACAGGACTGTCCTGTATATGTGAAAACAGCACACGTAACTTGCCCACCAGCGAACACTAACCAGATATTTGCATAGTGTTACTACAGCACTGAGGCATCATCTGAGAAGTTACAGTTTCTTGTAAATGAAGAAGAAATCTTTTCAGTGTTGTTAATCTCATCTCGCATATGGCCAACTTAATCTTACCTTTTTCCTTCCACATACACATATTTCGACGTGCACTGTCATACTACTGCTAAATCATCAACAGAATTCCAATAGTATTTTCATTTGCAAAATATTTTACCTGTGAAGTGACAAATTTGATGCCTTATTTCTAGGCTACTATAAAAACACTAAATCATCAAAGCAATCTGAATTCAAGAAAAGTAAATTATGGAAAGATCCCAGTTGCATTCCCTCTTCTTCTGTATTTCTTCTTCCCTTTTTTTGAAAACTGGAATTCACATCACTGAATCCTTCTGCAGTGCCTTTGAAGGAACCTGCTGCGGTCTGAACCGGTCAGCAATTGTGCGCCCTGTGCTACAGATGCTTAATCCAGTTTAAGCTACTGGATTAACATTCAGAATCTGGGAATCCTAAATGGGATGTCGTAGATTGGAAAAATGCCCGTCGGCCCTCGGAAGATTCTCCTCTTCCCGTATCTTCACATCTGCGGATTCTTGGTAGGCCGATGAAAAAGTTTTCTTGGACTGTATGTTGTAAACAAATGTGTCATCACCCTCCCCTTTTTAAACAAAAGACACTTTTAGCTAGTTGCCTCTAGGGAACTGAAGGCAGAGAACCGGAGTGTTCTTTTATGTGTATTACATTAAAATAATGCACTTTTACCTGAAGATTTCTGTTAAACACTGTGTTAATTGATTGTAAAGAGATTTAAATATACTGTAACTTCCGTCACATACCTGTTTAACTTTGAATATACAATGCTCAAATTATTTATGGTTTTTACCTACTTTAACAAAATAATGTACAATAGCTAAATATATCTAACAAGTAGAGATACTTTGACAAGGAACAACATTTTCTTCTTATAAATTGTAGTTTTCCAGACTTGTGTTTAAAGAAAGAATATTTATTATTATGTCCCAAAGTACATGCCATTGTATAATGTATTTATCATCCACTACTACTTAGAAAATGCAGAATTTTTACCTCTCTCTGGATTTAGAGGAAAAAATGTTTGAACGTTTCTGACTGTTTCTCTTCAGCACAAGACATTTAATACTCCAGACTGACCAAACTCAAAACAATGCATTAAGAAATGTAATTGACATTTCAAAATTTTGAATTCAAAGTATATTTTTCCACACAGTCAGGAAATATCTATCTTTTTAGTTGTCTGTTAAACCCAGACAGTATAAAGAAATCGTACACTATGACTCTTGACGTTTTTGTTTACAAAGAAACACTGTTGTGAAGTTCGATGTTTTCTGAATTAATCTTTTGATGTTTAAGTGAGTTATGGTTGTCGTTTTCTTTTCCTCTACGGGAGATATTAACATGCTTTGTTAATTTAAGAAATCCATAACAATTTACAGGGGCACAACTGAAACAACTGCTGAAACCGGTCATCCCTTTGATTTCCCACAAGAATTGTAGTTGTGGTGAATAAATTGCTCTGCATGCATTTGTCTCCCTAGAGCGATGCCTCAACAAAGCCTTTCAGTTACCTGGTGTGACTCCGTCATGAAATCCACTAATATAGTTAGTTAGTGATTCACGCATTTCCACTTCAACTTTAGCGTTGGAGCACAAAAAGCTGCTGCTCCCAAGAGAGAAGCTGCATCAGGCACAGGACAGAACAGCAGTTTAAATGAAATGCGGTTCTCTTTTGATAGGGGAAAGGTAAAAAGGAAAGTTACAGGCAGTAGTCCCAACCAACCCCACGCCCAATAATTAGAAAATGAAATAAAAGAAAGCAAAAAGTCATTATTTGGCATATAAACAATCAAACAAACATGCGTTCTGTCACCTTAAGCTATGGGTCTTTCACTATATGCTACAGAAAACTCCTATAAAGCAGCCATTGCCAAAGCAAAAAAGTGCCCTCTTGTGGCCTTTTCCAGCTTTGAAGGAAAATACCCAGACACAAAAGTGGAATTTCCCCATGGCACATAGTCCTAGAGACCATACACTCCCCACTGCTCACTGCCAGGGCTGATGTAGCAAAAACCACCCTGCAATTCAGCAATCGCGATTGAAATAAAAAAACCCACCTACCTCCTGGCTCAGGCTCTTCCCTGGTGTATTACCAACTCTAAGCACACAGTCAGCCCCTGTGCCTGCAAGGGATGCTCTCGGCCTTCCCCACCCATGGCAACTGCACCATGCAAGACTGATACTGAGTAAAATGTTAGGAGTGACACCTCACCCAGTTTTATATGCGCAGTTTGCTTTGGAATAATTTGGAATTACTGGGGAACACTTACATCAACCTACTGCACACTTTGACTAATGCTTTTTTTTTTTTTAAATAAATGTTAGTTTCATTCTCGCTGTTTATTTTAACACAACAGCATTTTCACATCACTAAGAATATTTTCTTTTGGGGTTCTTATGGCATTTTAGAACCAATACTTTCCTGTAGAGTTTGCCCATACCTGTTTGTCTTTTTTTTTCATTATACTCAGCAGCACTGAAAATAAAATTCTTAACATCACCTATTGTATCATAGTAGTCTAGGAGACATGCTTGCTATGTCATTGAATAAAAAGTTCTTACACCCATGTTGTTATCCAATTATGGTTTTCTGTCATGTAGATTTAAAAAGAAAAAAAAATCCCTTTGGAAATTAGGGGACAGCAGTAGAGCCAGGTCACATTGTGCAATGCAGGTCTAACACTTGGCTTGAAGTCTAGTGGCAATTTATCATAGTAGGTTTGTACTACTTCTGCTAATACAATAATTTTCTAGCTGTAGGAATAGTTTATTAATTATCTTCCTCATCAAAGTCTAAAGCTGCTGTTTTATACAGTGAAAAAGAACAGTAAAATATTTGGCTTCCTATTATCCATCTCAACTTCATAGGAATGCCAGCATCTGGAATTGTGTAAGGTTAATTACACTGTCCCATTATTTTCATTAAAAACCACTTAATTTAAAGGTTAGGTGTTGGAATACATCAGAGTTTTGGGGTGCAGTAGGACAGGAATACAGCATCCTTCCATTTGCGTTGGTTCCAAGTATCTTAATAATGAAAATACATCACCACTTGAAGCGTTAAGTAAGATTTTTTTTTGTTAACTTTTGTGAAAGGCCAGTTAAACAGATTTCATGTGTTGAGTTATTATTCTAACAGGAAAGTTTATTCTGCTTAGCCACAGGTTTTATTTCTGCAGGAATAACTGTCCACACATTCCTATGACAAGACTGACAAAGTAACTTTGTCCTTTTCTGTGCTTTTGGCTGGGCACGGACATCAATTAGGAAAGTACATTAATTTTTACATTACAAACTACTTACAGGAAACAGCTTCCAGGATACAGTTTGAAAGAAAGGAATGTAAATAATTAATACCTTCCAGAAACTAGCAGTCTCTGAGTGGTAGCAGGCCGTACGCTGAACAGTTCACAGGTGGAAATCTCACCCTCTGTTGCCTATCGGCAAATATACAGAAGTATTTTGCTCTATACAATTTTAAAACCACTGCTACTTTTCAACCAGTTCATAGAATCCTAGAATAATTCCTTGTGTAGCATGTGCCACTTGCATTAGCGTGAGTCTATGGGACATAAGTTGGCCCCGTTGCAGCACCACTCGAGACTGCAGGAACTGAGACACGCCAGGAGGTACTTCCCATTGCCTGAAAGGTTTTCTGTTTCTATCTTACTGATTCCAAGTTTAGCAGTTAGGAAAATAAAAAAAGCAATGTCAGTTTTAATTTATAAACCTCGTCATGTTATTTGTATTCTACAAATACTACTAGATGAAGTATCTCCATAGAAAGCCATCTGCTTCTAGAATTCACGTGCTTTCAGGGATTAAAGATTTTAACATGAAAATATCTAAATATTTCAAGAACACATTCTTTCACATTCGTGTTTTGTCTTTAGAAAAAAAAAACTTGCTGGTAGCTTTACATTTCAGTGAAGGGTTGAGTCTGCAGCTTCTGAACCTAAACTGCCTGTTCTACTCTAGCTCTCCAAATACTTCAGCTAACATTTGGCTTTTAATCACTGACTGTTACTACTCCACGGTAACATTCAGTTTACTTTTAGGGTAGCCCACTAAATATAACAAAGGTGGCAAGGTTTGTTTGTATTTTTCCCTGTGATAAATAGTCGTAACTTCAATAGAGACAGACATTTGTCAGTTAGCAAATTAAACACAACAATAAATAGCAGTAAATAAATTTTGTTCTAATGCAAGGCATGTATAGGATATTTCAGAAGTATTTAGTTGTACTGTTGTCTTCCTCTGCCTCTTAAAGCATGTCGAAGTACTCTGAAGTATTATGTGAAGTACTATGTGCCAGTCTTTATACTGTTTGGAAACTACATAAAATGAACAATTTTAAAAGTGACTTTTCCACCTGGACTATTTTCTCTCTGTTGACTTGAAGAATAAACTTGTATTTGTATATGTTGTAAAAAAAAATAAATGGTTTAAGATGTCAACTCTTTGCTTTTGCCTTCCTGAACTGACAAAAGTACTGGCAAATGGTCCACTTGGAATCTTTCAGAATTTAAATCGCATACACATTTGCAACCAATAAGCAACTTAAAACAAATACTCAAAACTGACAGGAATAGCAATCTAAACAGACAGGAACACAGTTTTGCTATCAGTACTATATAGGCACTTTTGTAATGTACATAGTAAAATACGTGTTTTCTAATCCACTAATATAGATGTCTACTGCAAAAATGTTTGTGAATAAATGTTAACTACTTCAAATTTGGTGAATACTATAATTAATACTAAAAACATGTATTAAAGATAAATTATTTATAAAACTGTCTTAAGAACCATAAATCTGGATAAAGGACTAAATCCTCTGTACAAAAATAAATATTTTCTGTTTATTGGAAGGAGGTTAAGCAACTTGAACAAGAGCTTTGCAAAATTTACACCACCTACCACTACCATATCACAGACTAAATACTGCAAAACATTCTAACTGCCAACCAGGGACAGGTCAGCACACGAACGGAACTCACATAAAGCCAATCCTCACTTTTAAGTAACTTTCTTGCCAAACTAACCTGATCGCCTTCTATGACAAAGTGGCTCGGCTGCTGGACAAGGGAAAGGCTGTGGATGTATCTTCCTGGACCTCAGTAAAGCCTTTGACACAGTTTCTCACAGGATTCTGCTTCAGAAACTGTCAGCTTCTGGCCTGGACAGGCGCACACTCTCCTGGGTGGAAAACTGGTTGGATGGCCGGGCCCAGAGAGTGGTGGGAAATGGAGTTAAATCCAGCTGGAGGCCAGTTACAAGTGGGGTTCCCCAGGGCTCAGTCCTGGGTCCAGCCCTGTTCAATGTCTTTATCAATGACCTGGATGAAGGCATCGAGTGCTCCCTTAGCAAGTTTGCAGACGACACTAAGCTGGGTGGGAGTGTGGATCTGCTGGAGGGTCGGGAGGCTCTGCAAAGGGATCTGAACAGGCTGGACTGCTGGGCTGAGACCAACGGCATGAGGTTTAACACGGCCAAATGCCGGGTCCTGCACTTGGGGCACAACAACCCTGTGCAGCTACAGACTAGGAGAAGCCTGGCTGGAAAGCTGCCAGGAGGAGAAGGACCTGGGGGGGTTGGTTGACAGCAACTGAACATGAGCCAGCAGTGTGCCCAGGTGGCCAAAAAGGCCAATAGCATCTTGGCTTGTATCAGAAACGGCGTGACCAGCAGGTCCAGGGAGGTTATTCTCCCTCTGTACCCGGCACTGGTGAGACCGCACCTCGAGTACTGTGTTCAGTTCTGGGCCCCTCACCACAAGAAGGATGTTGAGGCTCTGGAGCGAGTCCAGAGAAGAGCAACAAAGCTGGTGAAGGGGCTGGAGAACAGGCCTTATGAGGAGCGGCTGAGAGAGCTGGGGGTGTTTAGCCTGGAGAAGAGGAGGCTGAGGGGAGACCTCATTGCTCTCTACAACTACCTGAGGGGAGGTTGTGGAGAGGAGGGTGCTGGCCTCTTCTCCCAAGTGACAGGGGACAGGACGAGAGGGAATGGCCTCAAGCTCCACCAGGGGAGATTTAGGCTGAACATTAGGAAAATATTTTTCACAGAAAGGGTCATTGGGCACTGGCAGAGGCTGCCCAGGGAGGTGGTTGATTCACCTTCCCTCGAGGTGTTTAGGGCACGGGTGGATGAGATATTGAGGGGCATGGTTTAGTGTTTGATAGGAGTGGTTGGACTCGATGGTCTGGTGGGTCTCTTCCAACCTGTTTTTTCTATGATTCTATGATTCATATATTTCACTTACTGTTTGCAAATCCAACATACACCTGAAAATGGATTCTAGAACAACCAGGTAGTAACTAATGTTTGGAGAATGAAAATTAAAAAATAATTTAAATTCTTAGCTTGAATTTTTCCAGTGTTCTTGATCGTGATGGTTTATTGAAGCCTTCGCAGCAGAGCATTCAAACATGATGATAGTTCAGAACTGTAATTCAATAACCTCTATTTGCCAAGATTCATTGGAGGGACTCCTACCCCCCAAAAATGCAAAATCATTGAGGTAAATGGATAGGAGACATCAAAAGAAAACCAGAAAAAATGCAATACATATTCCAAATCCCCGGGTCAGTATTACATTAAAATTTCCAAAACATTTATTTAATCAGCACAACCCAGTGATTTCTTACACACAGACACATCTACACTTTGTTATAAAAAGTCAGAAAATATATAAAAAAAGAATACTATAATGCATGGTCACAAACAATTTTTAAATGACCTGGTTTTGTATCTTTTTAAATTACTAATCTGACCGTTCGTTGTGGTTCCCAAGCCCTGAGAACATGGGCTCGGTGGTTAGGCACAGTGGTGTCCTGACCGTGAAAATCTGCTGTTACATTTTTTGTGTGTTTCTATATTCAAACAAAAGCAAACTTGAAGTCCTTTAATGATGAGTGGAAATACCTTTCTCCATAATTAAGAGGCAAACAGAGCACAACCGATAGATACATTTACGACAAGGATGATTCTTTCAAGTGTTTAGCAAAATCCAAGGGTTTGTGAACAACAGTCTCACTGATGTGCTCTTGAAGCTGTTTGTTTAGCTCTTCATCTATAAATGAATCCATTCCTGAGAACGTATCCTGAAAATTACAACACATTAGTTGCATTATTAAACAAGGTCAGTGTGTGTTTTCCACGCATCACTTAAATTAGCAGCCCTGTTTCTCTCCCGTGCCCTGGTGTAGTCCAGCCCTCTGGAACTGGCAGCTCACAGACACGGCCGCGAAGCTTCACCTGGCTGGCAACAAAGCAACGTGTCAGGCAGTCCTTGAGCTCATGTTGTTCATGAGGATTTTTTTGTTTTGTCGTAAACTGGACTTCAGAAACACCTACTACACGCAGCCACAGGCTCCACCTCTGAAGGAGCTTGCATGCTGCTTCCTGTTCCATACACCTTGTAAAAATAAATCCAGCATCTCAGATGAAAAGGCCACTGAAAGCAACAATGGTAACAGTAGAGGCTGTGAGTCAGAAAAGAATGTCCTGACCCTGCCTCAAGATCCCTTCTGGCTGCAGCCAGACGTGGCACCCTCCACTCTTTCCTAGTGTGAGATGAGGAAGGTCAGGCATATGATTTAAACCTCTGTGTTAAAGTCTTAAGACTCCCACGGTCAAGAACCTCGTGCACTCGGGGACAAATGAGATCCTCTTTTTAGGGGAAGTGCTGACAGATAATACCAGCGTGGCGCACAGAGGAAAAAATGCAGGACAGGTAGGGTAAAACTTAAGGTACTGCCAAAATTTGCTAAAAGGAACAAAACAACAAGAAAGCAGGCAAGACCCCAAGGTAATTTTCCCAATTATGTCCATTACAATGACCTATGGACAGTTTGTTCTCTCTGTTATCTTCCTCTTCCTCTCTTTCTGCTACTTTAAAGAGCTTGTGCACTTCTTTATTCATGTATTAAAAATCTCTCCCATCTGCTGTTCCCAGCCTTGTTCTGTCAGAGCTGCCACTGTAACACCTTAGCAGGACAGACATGTCATTGTAAAAGGACAGAACAAGAAGGTACAAATACATTTTCAGAGGTTGCTTCTCTAAAATGGAAAAAAAAGGTGCTCTCAAGGCTTTAACTGACATTACTAGGTTATAAATTGGAGACCCTAACATTGTTAATAGGTTAAATTGTTTTCATTAGGAAAAAAGAAAATTATCACTTTTTAAAGGACACACCACTCACTGGACATTTAAAGCGGAGGGTAGCATCTGGAACCCATCCAGTACTGAGATCTAAAAAGCATTCACCCTTTTCTCCTCTTTATACATTAGCTCTTTGTTCCCTTCAAATTTACACTTTAAAGCAATATACTGACACTAATGGGGATCAGCATCCCTTTACATGCTGAATCAAAGGCTCTGGAAATGCAGCTGTCCTGCCAGCTACCCCCACTGGGAAAGGAGAGCTGGCTTTTTGAACAAACATTAGTTCCTCATTACAGAAAAGAGACAAGAAATCTGTACTGAACCACTGCAAAGCGTAAAACAAGTAAAATAACAGCAACCACATTCATCTTGCTATATTAACTGATACTGTAGGAGGCGGAACTATTTATAGACCTCTTCTTCCTTCAGCCAGAAGAAGAGAATGCTCCGGAGAGACCTTATGGCAGCCTTCCAGTTCTTAAGGGGGGGCCTCCAGGAAAGCTGAGGGGGGCTCTGTATCAGGGAATGCAGTGATAGGATAAAGTGGTAATGGTTTGAAGCTGAAAGAAGGTAGATTTAGGATATTAGCCAAACTAAGTGTGCTAATGCCTGCACATGGCAGAGCAAGCCAGCTGATACAGGGTATATTGGTATATCGTGGTTAGAAAAAGGACAAAGAGAGATGAGATAGTACCTTTCTTCTGGGTGTTACTGATGCAACAGGAGGATTAAAGGTCATTTCTCTCATACTGTATGTCTCAAAAAGTTCTGCAGCTGGCCTACGCAAAAAAAAACAGTGAAAGAAAAATGGTATTAGATGCATTTCTAAATAATCTGTCAACAAACCAAGAGTAGCTCCCACACACACTACTCACAATTCCATCATGCTTTAAGAGAACTCCTCAGAGCACCACCTGGAAAAGACTGGGAGCAAACCGCTGGGGAACAATGCAAGTAAAAGCAAGTAAAATGTGTCTCAATACTCAGCTCAAAGAAGAAATTGGAGACAAGAAAGCTGTTCTGTTAGCTTGTCAGTGTTCTAAGTAGTCACTGCTTGCCCTGTACATATTTTAAAAAGTGAAAAGAATATGTGGATAAAAGTTACTTAGCTGATACAATCTGCCTGAATTTTCAACAGCTCCTTACTAAAGTGTTTCATGAAAACTAAGCAGCCACAGGAGAACAGGGAAGACCATCACATGGGCAAAGAACTGGTTAGAAGACAAGAAACAGAAGACAGGAGACTGCTACCAGTTTTTGCAATGGCAGGAAGAAACTATGGATTTCCACAAGGTCTGTACCAGGAGCTGTGCTTTTCAACAAAGATGTGCTGGAGAGTACCAAGTTATCTGCTGTAGTAAGAATGAGCTGCCTGTGAAGAACCGCAGGTAGATATGTGACTGTATGAGATGGCCAGTAAAACAGCAAACAAAACTTAGTGGCAAAAAAAGCCTAGAACTATAGAGAAAAGCGATCTCAGCATCGCATAAAAACAACAGGCTCTGAGCTGACCACTATCACTAAAAGAAAAAAAATGTGGGATTGTGACCTTAATGCTGTTTGGAGCTGGAATGAAACTGAGAGCAGAATAGAAAATAGTTACATCAGTGCATAAATCCTCATTTCAAATACTGCATCTAAATCTCCGATTTTCTCATTTTGAAATACTTGAACTGGTAGAAGTTCAAGAACAGGTAACTAAGAAGATGATAATTATGGTACAGCTCCTGTTGGGCCAGATCCGTTCAGCCAGAAAAGATGGTAGAGAGAGAGGCAATATGATAAAGGTCTACCAAGTTATGTGAGGCACAGGAAGATTTTATTAGAGCAGACTGTTCAGTTCACCTCCCAGGGCAAGAACCAGGGACTGTCAAATGATGTATGCTGGCACCAGGGTCAAACCAAAAGAAGACAGGTCTTAATGTAATGTCATGTGCTGGGGACTCATGGAACCCTTACCAAACAACACTGTATTTGCAAAGTGTGTGCTTTGGTTCAAGGGACACCGAACCATTTTGAAAAGAATTCCAAGAACTAATAATTCCGGGTACTAAGCAGAGCATGGTATCAGGTTCAGGATATCCAATAGGCTAAACCAACTGGAGGCTAGGACACTACTCAGAGTACGAGTTTTACATGCTTGCCCTGTTTAACTCCTGAGGTGCTTGTGTCCAACCACTGCTGAAGACAAGATGCTGAACTAGATCCTGAGTCTGAATCGAGATGACTGTTCTTACATTTTAAAATACCGTGGACCTTACGCTGCAGCTGGTTTTGCACTGGACAACCACAGTTCAGTGATCTTGATACATATTCAGATCAGGGCTGCTGATGCAGATATTTTGCTCCCGTGGGAAGAAAGCACACTGCACTCTGAGATTTTTACCCTTGTACCTGGCAACAAGCGTCGAAAGGAAAAAAAAAATGAAACAGAAAAAAAGGCAGCCAACATTCTATACCGGCAGAAGAACAAAGAAAGAGAGCCTTAAGAACAGAATCTTTTAATTTTATGAGTAATTATTTTTAGGGATAAAGTATGAGCAACAGCTACTTTTCTGAGCACTATCTTTAAAAACAGAACTCTTTGAGAACTCACCTTTGGGTCAAATCAAGTGGAAGAGCTCCTGAGCCTTCAGTTGGAGCTCCAACAATAAGGTGAGCTGCAAATTTCTGCACTATTGGATGATAGTGTCTCTGAAAGAAAGAAGGCAGTTGTCTGAGGAATAAGGGGTAATATATTTATCTATGGATTCTCACATTTATTTCCATTTCAGTAAGATGGAAGGCTCTCCTTCTGTTTTTGAGAAACTGAGCACCTCAAAATGAGTCAGTTTCTGGGGTTAAGTCAATGAGACCATGGAGTCATACGTTTATTCACTAGTATGTCATTCTGGAAGCATGACTCTCCAAAGTGACTTTAACTCCTACTCCCAAAAGGCAGGAGAAAGGGCAGAGGAAGCCCTCCGTATGTCCCACATTATAAACCCTTGCTGGAATGACAGATCAAGGTGTCAGCTGCTCCCTGGAGAACGGCTGGACTACAAGGGAACTTAACAGATTGAAAAAGCCTACCAAGGAGTCTTATTAGGCAATCTGCAGAAAGATCCACTGCAGTACTAACACACAGGACATGCAACATCCCCTTTTGAGTTCATTCCTTCCCTATAGCCCTGTGCTGCTGTTCCTCTTTGTATGGAATAGGTTCATGTGGGCCAGATTTGACTGATAGGTCTGTTCTCTATTTCTGCAAAGCATATACATATTTAGCAGTTATTTACTGGTAACTTTTCCTTTTCAACTCACCCAGCTACTCACCTGCAGTAAATGCAGTTCCCACAGAGCTGTGTTCTGAGCATTGCAATGCTCTGGTTCATCTAGTTCTGGGAAATAAACTCCACTGCCTTGAGATTCATTGTCTAGTAAGAGGTCCATCTTTGAGAATGTCTACAACACAAAAAAAAATTACTGAGTTACTTATATTACATGTGCAATCATAACATGGTTAAGTTCAGGACTCATTCTGTGTTACTCAGTCTGAGCAGCATTTCAGGACACTTCATCATTCTTGCCTAAAATCCTTCAAGATATTTTGCATAAAATCAATTTTTCAAAAAATCGAATAGGCTTTAACCAGCAAGCTAAAAATTCCCCACAAGTAAAACTTACCTGCATTAATACCCTGTTTGTTGCCAAGATCCCAACACTAGAATTTGGAAGTACGTGAAGAGCAAGTGTGGAAAGTCGCTTTAGGAAAGCAAGAGCTCGTTGCTGGGAAACTTGCTTTCTCCGCTTGGCAAACATGACATCCAGGCACTGGAGCACAATCCCTATATCATCATTGGTACCACCTTGAAAGCAGAATTTCATACAAAGAGTAAATAACCATTCTGAGACACATACATACAGCTAAATGCTATTGACTCTACAGTGGAACCTGACAAGTAGCATGAAAGCTAAGAGGTTCAAGCACAGCACTAAAGCAATACAGAAGATATAAGAATCCATCCTCTTTTGGTTAAAATACTCTAGATTTGAACAGAAAAAAGGTATTGTTACTGTGCTCCTTTTTCCATCAAAAATATCTAACAATTAGAAGCAGTTAGTGTTTTAACCCTAAGTGCATTTATTGTATCATCTTTTATAAACTGCTAAGCGGTGCTGATTTAGTCTTTTAACTATCCAGAACTGCAGAATGTTTTTTTCTCAATCTTTCCTTCTTAGTAAATATAAATTTATGAAGTTAATCAAAAGTATGTTAAGTTCAAACACTTTAAGTATCTTTTTTCATAAACTATTCAGCTTCTCAGAATTATTAGAAAACTTAGAAGATTAGGAGAATTATTAAAAAAATAAATACAAACCAGGAGATTTTAGAAAACAATTTAAATTAAATTATTTTTAATTATATTAGAAAAATTATATATCTTTCCTCTATGAGGGCAAGAATTAGAGAAAATATAGAGAATTTTTAATGCCACTAAAAGAAACAATTATAAATCAAAAAACTTAAACTGAGGTCAGAATGCTTATCCAAGATTACATACTTGGCGCTCCCTAATGAAATTACATGACTAGAACCTGTTACCATGTAAACTTCAATAACACTTTTAGTATTTGTATTGCAGTACTGCAATATGCAACTTGAGAAAAAATAGTACATTAAAAGAGACAGTAACCTTTTCAGATCTTATAGAACAAGTCATCAGCCTCCTCATCCTGGCTGGGTGGTCTATAGCAGACTCCCACGACAATTTCTGCTTTATTAGATGAACCTCTGATTTTCACCTGTAGACATTCAACTCTATCAACACCATCAAGGGGAGACCTTATTGCTCTCTACAACCACCTAAAAGAAGGTTGCAGAGAGGTAGGTGCTGGTCTCTTCTCCCAAGTGACGGGTGACAGGACAAGAGGGAATGGCCTCAAGCTGCATCAGGGGAAGTTTAGATTGGATATTAGGAAAAATTTCTTCACAGAGAGGGTTATCGAGCACTGGCACAGGCTGCCCAGGGAGGTGGTTGAGTCACCATCCCTGAAAGTGTTTAAAAAGCGGGTAGATGACGCGCTTGGGGATATGACTTAGTAGTGGACAGGTATAGTTGGAGTCGATGATCTCTAAGGTCTTTTCCAACCTAATGATTCTATGATCTCAGGTATCTTAAAACAACTGTAGTTTATTAACACTATATTAAGATTATGATACCAAACAAACAGAATAAACATTAACTAGGTAAACAATGAAAATAAGAATCTGGAGTTACCTGCGTGTAGGCTGAACAGTGTCTTGTAAAGATGCGTGTAGAATTTCATCGGATCAATGTTAAGAACATCCCCTATTAACATAATCCCAAATTAATACATTTATTCCATTAATTTATCAGACAATATTAAACAAAAGTTTGTTTTTAAAGATCTCTTACCTTGACCAGACAGTATATGAAAAGCACTGAGAACACAATGAAGACTCTCACGGTAGCTTAAACTCTATGAATACAAAACTGATTAAGAATACAAAAGAATATATTTTTAAGAAAACTGTAATAAAGTATAAGCTCAACTTACCCCAGATGCAATAAGAGAATGAAGGACAATCACCAGGTCATCAAAAAATTCCACATTTATAAGATGAGCAAACCTTGAATCAAAGAGATTTTTATTTTTAGGCTGCAGGCATTATCTACAAATCCAGTTCAATGTATTTTGAATTGCCAAAATCTACACCTTAAAAGCAGTTAAATTAAATGCTGAATTCTCCACATAGATGATAGTTTATCCTCACCTGCTAATCACAGATTCTCTATAGCTTTTGTTATGCAGGAAGTAATCTGACAAAATAATATAATCACATCATACCGGCCTTGGTTTACATCACATCAATTCTATAATGGGAAATTTCACACTACATGGAAGTGTTTTTATAAGTAGGGTAAAACTTCAGCAGAGAAATAAAAGAATTTCAACACATTTTTCAGGGTCAGTCTTCTCTCACTGTTTACAAATCCCTTTCTGTCTAAAAAAATCCCTTTAGTGCTTTATATTTTTTTTAGCACATACAAAAGAAGGTGGACTCAGTTCTTACTTTGCAAGACCTTCTAGCACAGCTGGCAAAAGTGGAGACTTCTGAGCTTTCTTCAAGATTCTAAAGTAAGTTACAAATACAATATTCAAGGTTTCTGTGTGCTGAAGAAAAAAAAAAAAACACAAAATAAAATATTTAAGCATGGAAAAAAGACACTTTACTTCACTTAAACTCAACTGAAAACGCTGCTCTCTGTCTAAGCCTGCACTCAGGACTTCCAAACCAGCCTCAGCACTGCAGTATCTTCTCTTCTTATGCTGAAAAGCTCAAAACCTGCACTCCTGGTCTCTGTGCTGTCCCCTCACCATCTCCTAGCTAAGCAGCCTCTCTTCTCCTCAGTTCATGTGAGCCACACTCCTCCTTTGCCTAAGGCCTAAAGGCCACTCTGAGAGGCTGGTAACAGCCATTACACAGTGTCATACATAACAGGAACAGGGCACCTGGAGGACAACTGTCAATGGATTCAAATACCTTTTTGTGCAGAGAAGAGAAGGGAATAGGAATGGCTAAGTTGGCTTTCCCAGGTAAACCGAGAGGGTTTTGTTTAATAAAATATAGACCTCTGGCACAAAATGTTTGCAAGCTGCCAACATTATCTAGAGGTGTGGAATGCTGACAGATTGAGATGGAGGGGAGACACTTGGTTACAAAAGGGTTAGGAGTTGCTACTTTGCAAAAACAGGAAAATAATCTCTAAATTACTTACTAGTTTCAGTTTTTTTTCTTTACTTTCAGATGCTTCTGCTTCCAAGAGTTCTCGTTCCAGTTTCTCTTCTGCTTTCTTCCACTGAAAACAGAGAACATTGCTTAAGTCACCCTGTGATGCTACAGGGTAACCAACATGGATATATTTCTTCCCATCAGGAACAACCAAAGATGTTCATAAACCAGAAAGGGAAAAAAATGAGGAAGATCTTTAAATTCCCTTAGAACCTCATAAATATTAAAGTACAATGCAAACAGTAATCACTGATGCTGAGAGTTAACAATGGCAACAGGAAAAGTGCAATCACTGCTAGCACAAATCGCTACATAAAGTCACCGAAGCAGAGCATGAGAACGCATATGTCATACCTTTCTTTGCATTCTTGAAAGATTTTTTCTTTTTTCTTTGTAAGTCATGAACTTTTTCTTTGGTGCAATGTCTTCAGAATCTTTTTGTAATTCTACTTCCTTAATTCTTAAGTGAAGAAATACTTTTAACACCTATTGTATAATAAAATAAATTCAATGAAAGGTGATCCACTAAAGATGAACCAAGAGTGTAAGGAAGCCTTTAGTGGGCTTTGCTGGTCAAAGTTTCTTCTGCTTACTCCCCTCCTGTAGTACAACAGAAAGACACTTACCTCAGGTCTGACATCGTAATTCCTGCCCCTCACAAGACCAGAAATGACCTTAACTACACCTAGTGAAGCATAGCCCAGCTTGTCTTGTTTAAAGAGCTTCTTAACTGCCTCACAGCATAACTGAGAAATCTGAAAAACAAATTAAAACAAATTGTTTTGTAAAGCTGTGTCTACAACAACCCCTAACTGCTAATACTGATGGTATTTACTAATTTTGCTATTTTACCCGCTGTGTAAAATAGCAAAAAGATAGAGCCACAAGATCTGGTTACTGCAGAATAAAACCCAGATATAGATTATTTTTCATGGAAAACAAGAACTCTTTCCCTAATCAGAATATCACTTACCATTTTTGATGCATCATTCATGAGAGGAACAATTAGAACAATAATGTTGTTGTGGAAGTTAAAGTGGGGTAGGGCCACAAGCAGCTCACACAGACACTTCACTGCAATCTCTGCTAGACCTTTATATGCTTTTAATGATATGACATTGCTTTTCTTCAACTTCCTTTGTTTCCAATCTGCAAAAAATATTTTTAGTGATTACTGTTCAGAAGGGAAGTTTTTAAATACTTACAGTTTTTGTTATTGCAGGCGTTCTCCTACACACTTATATGAAGCAATACTTGCACAAAAGACAGCAAGTAGCATTCAGCTAGAGGAGCTTAACTGTGATGCCGCAAACAATTCTGTATTTACTACAAGGAAATAGAAACTGTTGACTGCACCTTTTATTGTTTGTTCCAGATTTTCCAAGTAAAATTTATACTGGCTCACAAGGCCTTCTTCATACTCTCTCAGTTTCTGAGTTTCTTTTTTAACCTGCAAATACAATACACATAAAATTTTATTTGGAGAGTTAAATCCTGAAATTAGCCAGTGCTGAAAAAACCTTTAAATTTTGAAACAAATTATCAGATACTGAAGCAGTTTTCTCTCCTAGACAGAAATTCCTAGAAATGAATTAAAGACAAAATGTTTCTACATAATTCTCTACATGCTCTTGTGCTCAAAGGGCCTTTTCCAACATGGCTGATTTAATTTATAGGTACTGAAATGAAATCTGCAACTAGATGTTATTTTAAAGCTATGACTTTAAAAAGCACTACTTATATTGATCTTCTAAGGAACTGGTTAGAAAAGTCCAGAAAACAATTTACTGTCCATTTTTTTCCGCAAATTATTAAACACGTTAGACAGAAATCTGCGCCAGTCAGGTGACAATGCTGCATAATTTGCTTTCCCTCCAGTTCCCTTCAGCATGACACCATCTCATTCCAAGGTTTATGATGAAAGTTACACAGGTTTGCTATGCTGCTTTCACATACTCTTTTTTCCCTCCTTTACCACCAGCATGTCACCTACTTATTGAAGGAAGTTCATAAGAATTAAAGGTTCAAAAAAAAGACCTTTGCCTCTCAAAGTGTCACAGATTCAGAATGTCCACAAGTACTTGTGTATTTGTCACCCTTTGCTCAAAAATGATAAATTCCTATTAAACAAATCAGTATTACTACTTGGCATTACTTACAAAATCCTGAGCTACTCACAAGACTCTAAAAAGAAATTTTGTATTTCACCTTGGTAGCCTTTTCTGTTTCAGTCAGAGGCCGAATTTTGTAAGAGGGTGCGATATCTTTGAATATCTCCATCAAAGAAACCATGACCAGCTTCCGAACAATCACAGCCACATTAGGATCCTGCTCCATCAGCATGGCACGCAGCTCCTTCAACTTTTTAATCTGATTGAGAAAAGAGACAAAGTCAGTTGAATATCACCCACAAATTGATGTACAAGCATAATGTACATTTCATCAAGTGTTGCCACTAACGTGTCTCATTTTTAAATACTAGAAAGATAAAAAAATAACTCAGCAGTTATTCTGACTCTACTCAGCACTGCATAAAGAGTCAAAAAATGCTCTTTATGCAATGCTTGGTTAAGAATTGTTCCAACAACATTTTTATTTTGGGAATGTTCAAACTACTCTGCTATTACAAACCTACACAGAATTACAGCATATCCTGCGATTGAAACATTGAGATCTATCAGATACAACACTGAAATCAGAACTTAATAAATAAAGATAGTATTATTCCAAAAGCACAAGTATTCAGAGGCACAAATTACATCTGAACAAAACAAATACAGCCACCTGGATCTTCACCTGATTCAAATCCTTTCTAGCAACCAATGGCAGCAGTTTCACTGCTTGCCATCCCCTGAGAAGTGACACAACACTGACCCTTCCCCTTGTTCTATTCATGTAATTTTCTGCTTTTGCTGTTGTTTGCTCACTTCAGATCTTTATTGACTTAATGCACAATACATGCACACATACAAGCATGTTAAGTAAACGCTACCTACATTGTTGTCTGGCTCAGAGAGAATGGCAGATGCCAAGGCAGCTATGTGCACCTTCCTTTCCTGCAGCTTTTGTCTCCTTTGAGCAGCCATTTCCTCAGGAGAGAGCACAGGCAGGTGATCTTGACTGAAGTCTAACACAAAATGTGAGAGTTAGAAAGGAGGGTCACTAGGGAATGCTTTAAAAATACCCTGTTGCAAACTACAGTCCTAGGTACCGCATTTCAGATGAGTACCACAATAACACCAAACCAGAGTAATACATGCAGCTCTACAGTAAAAGAAGCTATAAGAATGATCTTGCTAGAGCTTATATTAACCCAGCGATTAATTTTTTGCTCCACTCCAAAGTCTTGCAAAAAGACATGACCAAATGTTTTTGAATCTGCAAATGGTATTCCTCAAGTACAGGGGGAACACAAACTCAACATATGACACTTGTGCCAAGAAGCTGCAGTGCTCTGCAATATGCAGCAAATTATTCACCATTCACTTATTCTTTTAAAAATACAATCACTTTATTTGTGTCTTCTGAGTATTATTTTGCTACAAGTAGGTCCTTCCTCAACTTTAGATGACATTTAGAGAATAATGACCGAGAAGTGACAGAGTTACAACTGCATTACGTGAATATGATTCTTAACTAGATAGCAAACTGCAAAACAAAATCTGCATTTACTGGTATTACAGTGTTTTAAGTAAAAAAATTCAAGGACAAAAACAGACACCCAAAAGCCTGCAGAAGTCTGTGCCCTGAACTGCATTTCAAAACGATCTTGGAGTAACTGAACTAGAATCACAGCATATATTCTTTAAGTAAGACCAAGATTTCCTTTCTCACTACATGACCGATACAAGGAACTTCAAGCAAACATCAGTTCCAGTTGAAAATCAAAATCATTTTAAAGAAAGAGATTCTGAAGCCAGCTGTTCCTCGGGTCCTGGGATCCTAACAGGTAAGAAAGCAAGCTCTAAATCAGTGTTGTGCTTTGAGGGAAACATGGTAACGACAATATTCAATAACATTCTAAACAAAACATTAAAGTTACAAACTTCCTTAAAGAACAGCAAAGTACTCTTCAGATATATCAATGATTTGCAAAAAAAAACCCCACCAAACCCCAAAAGCAATCATGATGGTTTATTACCCTCTGCTTCTTCCATTTCTTCTCCATCCTCTTCTTCGTCCTGTGCACCATGGAGAACTGTAAAAATAGAGTGTCTAGTGTCAAGCATGTAATACTTGCTGTGGAATTCTAAAAGTATAAAATACATACAACTTGGCTACTATACTGTTTCCAGAATCCATGTCTTACCTGGCTTTTCCACAGTTTGGGGAATAATGCCACCCTTGTCTTTGATGGGGAGTAGATGGATGAGTTCTTTCTCTGGCTCAGTCTGCATACGTCTTGGCATCTTCTCATATCTGTCAATCACACTTTCACGTTTTCGTTTTTTGACATGAACAGGTTCACTGAAAAAATACAAGGCAAACTAAATGAATAAGCCATCTAATTAGACATGAACCACATGACAGCATACTAGCTGGATTAAGTGTCCACACACAGAAAAATAAGTTATACCTAATCTTATTAAGTGGAATGTTTGAGTGTTCAACCATCAACAGCACCGGTCACTATTCAGTCAAACAATGTTAATGAGGGTATTTACAGGATCTTTGTATTCAGGAAAAAACAATGCTTCCTATCACCTTTTTTTAAGCAACTCAGTGTGAAATGAGCAAAGACAAAATGAGATTTACTTAATCTGGCAGGTCAGCCAACTTCATGAGCTTTCAAATGCTAACATATGAATGTAAACTCATGCACACATGCAAAATGCTAAAACAATTAATTAAGTGGTGTAACCACTTATTGTACAGGCATACTATGAAGTACGTTACCTGTTCATCTCACTAAAAGACTGAAAGCCAGGGATAAAGAATCACGTTGTTGAAGGCACATTGTCTTACAACAGGAACACTGCTCTTGTTCTTGTAAGGGGCAGTTTCAACTATTGACATCTGAAGGGCTTTGAAAGCTCTGAGCTCAGAGATTGCTAGGCTTCAGAAAGTAAAAATCGTTTGTATGAGAAGCAGATTTATATTGCAGAGTCTACTCAGATTGGACAAATGACATGGTCACCCTACACATGCATTTTAAGGACAGCGCATCAGCCTCAGCCTCGTCATCCTCGTGCAGATCAAACCATCCCTGTGTACCCAAACCCTACTCAACGGGCGCAGGAGTTCTACATATCTGTGAGTGATCTGGTGAGCATGAAGAAAATACAGCTGCTGTGAAAACAAGGGAAATTCTGGTTCATACCAGACATCTGGAAGCACTAGTTTCTCAAAATCCCCGTCTGAATTTTGAGATGACACTGCTCCCACTCATGTATCAGTAAGGGACTCATGGACCCTTTAAAGTAAGGCGATAGTGAACAAATCAGATGAAGCCTGTAAAAGCAAACATCCTTCAGAAACATGATTTCATCCCTAAAATACTGAAAAATTTGTAGAAGTGTAAATAAAATACCAAGACACAAAATAGAAACTATCAAGACCTTAGAACAGCCAGTTTCTCACCTAGGCCACTGTGCTCCCTCACTGGATGACCAGGTACCCTGGCATAGCTGAGGCTCGCTGACAACCCTGAGCAGTCCTGCCACAAAAGACTTCATCAGTAAGCAAGCAGGACTAGGACTGTCTCACTGGACACACAGTCCAGTGTTTTCCTTAAGATGTCCCCAGGCAATGCTTAACCAGATGTGATAATGAGTGGATTAGTATTCATCTGTATTATCCCTACTCCATGTTAACTTTTGCCACTATTATCACTTTTCTACCCTGCTCACCAAAAAAATCTGTTTCATACCCCACTCTCCAAGGATAAGAGAAATAATGCAGTGTGGTGTACCACCCTTTCACAGGGTATGTTCCTAACCTGCACATAATTATACAAGACGTAAGTTCTCAGTCTGTGCTAATATGAATATGCAACTTGTAAGTGAAATAGGTTGATAAAAGAAAAGCAGATTAGAAAGACAAATTCTTCAGTTTAAGGGAACAGAATGAAAGGAGCTAAAAGCTAGTAACACTAAAAACAAGTAAAAGAGCAACAATCCTCCTACATACTTCATTGCGGACATTACCTAAAACTCTGCGCCCCAGAAAACTTGTAACCATTTTTTGGTATGAATATTTTGGTATTGCCTGGGTTTAGAGACATAGCTTCCAAAACCTTTTTTCCAACAATTTGCAAAGCAATATGAAATTATAGTGGCTCGAAGTCTGTGGAACATCCTCAATGCTGTATATAGAAGAAAAGACTCTGTATACAAGTTAAAGCATTTCTTTCAGTTTGAGGAATGCTACTCATCTCACAGGCAGGGACCTCACAGACAGGAACACTGTGCAGAAGCAGTATCCTGAAGGTCAATCTGAGCAGTTAAATTACTAATTCACATCAATACTTTTATACTGAATGTACTGCCAGACAATGGAAACACTAAACTGGACCTGCAAAGAAACACCAGACTGAAAGTGACCTCCTGATATACGTATTGTATTACATACCAATTACATCTTAACCACACAAAGCTGTATTAGCATGAAAATTAGATGTCACAATAACACTCACTTAGATGAAAGATCTCTGGTTAAAAAGGATGCCTTTTGAGCCAAGTCCTCCATTAATTTTAAGTCATCTTCATCCATCATGTCCAGTGGAAGAGCATCTTCTTCCTCTTCTTCCTGTTTTTCAGCTATTTTATAAGATGATGTGTATAGATTAAGATCCTGTACAAATATTCAAACTTGAAAACCTAATCCTACCTACACCTGTAAGACCATTTTACATCCTTCTTCAACCCTGAGTTCATCAACCTTCATGCATGTGTTTTGTTATCCCAGAATTGCACCCTTTTATTGTGACATCCAATAACTATTAGAGCAAGCACATTTCTACCATCTCCAGCTATCAGATCTTGTTGCCAGAATGGCTGCATTTTATATTTTTCATAACTGTCTCTTTTTTTCCTCTAAACAAGAATAACGATTACCTGTACACAGAATACGAAACATTGCTTTCTTGACACCTAATTTCATCATGATATTTAGTAACCCTCATACCTTTTGCTCACAAAAATGACTCTGACAAAACACTTACCAACTTGTTTTTTCTTACATTCTTCCAATGGAAAAGGTTTTCTAGAGATTGCATCTCTGACAGCTTCCCTTAGCTTCTTTTGTTCTTTTCGATACTTCTTAGCAGCACTTTGCTGCTTGTACTGTTTATTCTTTAATTTGTTGTCAAGTTTTATTTTACTAGTTCTCAGTAACTTGCGAAAGCTTGGAACTCTTTTTTTGTTTTTTCTCTAGGAAACAAACAGAAAACTACAAGTAACTGACATGTTCACAGAATCACAAGGTTGGAAAAGACCCACAGGATCATCAAGTCCAACCATTCCTGTCAGCTACCAAACCATGCCTCTCAGTTCACGTCAAGTACTTTCTTTGAGTAGATCACGAGGTGGCACAATTGGTTAATGAACTGGCCTTTAACATTCAGAAACAAGATGTGGATTCAACAGTTAATCAAGTCCTACACTAAGGACACGGAATAAACTTACCCCAAACAGCTTTGATTAGTCCCTAGTTTTAAATTACCTCATAATTTACCACAGCTAATATTCTAACTTTACGAAAAGTGAAGACAAGGTGCTGCAGAGCAGGATAAAAAGACTGCTTGTAAGCAGGCAGAAAATCAATCATGATTTCCTTCTCCATAGGAATAAAATTGTATATTGGTATGAATGATCTATTTTATATATGGAATATGAAAAACTAAGAAGAGACAGCATCAAAAATAGGACGTACTATGCATAACCGTTTATGACAACTGCACTCCAACCACACTTCACAAAAACTATTCATAGAATCATACAAGATAATTTTTCAACTAAAGAAAAAAAAGACCAACAGAACAAGTTAAGAATTTGACCACTGCCACTGTACAGTGTGAAATCCACATTATTGCTGTGAGATACATAATTATGTTTGCTGATCTTTACAGGATTGTAGAAGAATCATAGCCTTTGAGAAATGAGTGAGGTCTGAAATGGTGAACTGAGGTCACATTTCTATCAGGGCTGAAGAACCTGTTTCCTCCGAACTGTATCACGAGTTAGCTCCAAATTTACCCAACTGTTTTCACAGTTGAACACTATAAGGTGTGCAAAACCACAGCTCCAGGTAAACGCCCTCCTGCAGCTCTCTTGTAAAATGAGATTCTAAGTGTAAGACTTCAGGTAGGATGGGTTTAAGCTGTAGGCAAGCTGCCTATGAGGGAGTTTATGGTAGTTCCTGAACACCTATAGCATTCTGCACAGCTGAGCACAAAGTTCTGACTGTACTGATGCCAGCGGCCAGCTTTGGGAAGGTGTTAAATATAAGTCTTGCTTGGGGAAGCTTAATAGTAAGTCAGCATCTTTCACAGAAAAATGAGATCTTAAAAATCTTGTTTGCAGGAATAATTCACTAACAACAGGGAAAACTGCGTAGTTAATAGAAATAGGAAGCCTTCTGGGTAAGGCTAATTCTTAAAGTTTTGTGGCAATATTGTGAAGCTTAAAGGACTATCTCATAAGGAAAAAAGAAAAAAAAGGATCGATTTGTAGCCAAAAGGGTAATAGAGCTCATATGCCCCGTTTCTGTCCTGGCTGATGGAATCCTGCTGTGTTACCCTTGATTGATGTAGTAAATCGATCATTACATTTGAATGAATGTTTGTGGCTCCCTGTCACTGTCAAATAGACATTGCTAGATAGGCCTCTACAGAGAGGTCAGAGACCGATTCTAGTATCTTTAATAACTTCCGAGAAAACCTGGAAACTTAATTTGGGATACTGTTCCAGACTGTTATTTTCAGACAGCAGACTTCCCCACGCACTCCTACCTACCGAGAATCACAGGCGGGTTCGGGTTGGAAGGACCTTAAAGATCATCCCGTTCCAACCCCCCTGAATGGGGAGGGAATGCGATCCACCGTTTGCAGCTAGATAAGGGATAAACTCTCACAGAAACCTCCCAGAACCACCTCGCCCCCCTCAGCCCCGTCCCTACCGGCTTCATGGCGGCGCCTTCCCGCGTGTAGAGCCGGCGGCGGAAGCATCGGGCGGGGCGGGGCCGCAGCGCCCCCTGGCGGCGCGGAGGCGCCGCCAGGAGGCGCTGCGGCCCCGCCCCGCCCGCGAAGTAGTCCCTGGTCTCCCCCCGCGGGCATGGGGGGAGCTGGAAGATGGAGGAATAGAAAAACAAACACACATCCGATATCTGCTCTAAGTTTTATTTACACAGGAAGTGTTGCTAGTGGTCTTGAAGGCTCGATCCTCCTATTTACAGTTATATACAGATTTATAGTTGAAAAGTAAGAAAACTGTACAAGATAACATAAAAATATAAGACAAACTGGGTCCAATTAAAGTAGTGGATACATAAGTTAAGAAAAATCTGACATTTAAATTTCAAATTGTAATGTTATGAGTAGTATATATGTAGTTTTTAAACCAGATAGCAACGTAAGTTACACCACACTAAATCTTTACCCCAATGATGTAGACTCTGCTTTTAAACACCAGACAACTGGAAGCCTCCTGCGCTTAAAAATACATAATGGTTATTTTGACTCGATTTCCACAGAGGGGACCAGTTACAAAAACCCACATGTAAGGAATTTATTTACATTAAATATTAGCAAAAATGGACCAAGAGAATGCAAGTGCTCCCCACCTGCAGTGCTATCCATTTTAAACGTCCATCCCCTACAACCACAAGTTGTTGTACAGCATCTTCAGAAGTAGGAAATGTTTGAAAATTATTTGCCGTGACACATACAATATGACCTTACGTCTCACAGTTAAAAGATGTTAAAGAATTAAGTATCACTAAACTATGCTTTTTGGATTTCAGTATTGCACACTAATAAAAGAGAGTTTCAAAAACAATTCTGTGTCTGCATTATTCCCAAGTGTTAAAAGTGGCTGCAGATAGCTTTGTCAGTTTCTAGTGTTCACCATTACATACAAGTATTTCTTAGTTGGAAATGGCTCAACAAAGTAACACTTCTGGTGGCAAAACCCTTTCACAGAATACCTACTCTGTTTTCCTAACTGCACCACCAATACACCAACACAAATGCTTAACACCACACTCTGAAAGCTGTGCACTCTGAAAATAACAGCCCTGATCTTACTACTGTTTAAAATTCAGATGATTTTTGCTTTAACAGGTTTGGGCACAATACTTCCACAGTTCCTGAGTTATGTTTGCCCAGACTGAAGCTGCAACTTAAAAAAACAAGTAAATAAGACAATACTCTTCCCCAAATTTTAACCATCTTGCACATAAACATACCAAACAATCTTATTTGGTCCTCAGTACTTTCAAATGGTTAATATTGGAGGTAACATTTGTACCAAGCATTTGGTTTGGATAGCAGTTTTGGGGCCTTAAGATTTGCTATTTCCCTCATCCCTTCCCAAAAGTGCCTTTGTGGTATCTGTAAAAAAAGTTATGCCTCAAAATTATTTTTTTCTTTAAAGTACCAACAGCAGTTATTACAAGTGTTTATTGCATTGAGCTGATCCTTTCAAAGTATTAAATATGACCCCCCCAGCTTCTCAGTTTCATAAGTTTTGGTATTTTGTGTGAAAACAAATCTTCCCATGACAAACGCTAATACTGGCAAAAGGGTGAAGATTTCATCAGCTCATTACTCCACTGAGAGCTGTGTCTGTTTTCCACCTCATTCTTCACATTTTCTACAGTGCTATTCCTTACAGAAGTGATGTGAAAACTCCTTTGTCAAGTGGTTTTCCATATTTTCAATTGACCTCAACATAAAATAATTAGCTTTTCAGTGCTGGGCTGTGGTTCTTGTCCCCTTCTTTGTTGTCCTTCATCAGAGAGGCAAACACCTGGAAAAGCAAATTATTTAAAGAATATAAAGAAGCCAGTCTTGTAAGAAAGAACAACATTAACCACTACAATATTGGCACAAAGATTAATTTCTAGAATGAGACACTAGAAAGGAAGTGCCCATCGCTCAGAAGTCAAAGACACATAAAGTAATATTTATAGAAAGTGCGTGTGTGTGTATATATAGTATTATTTATAAAGAGTATGAAGTAGGCATTAAGAGAAGTGTTCTATATACTCATGTGCTGACAGGTCTGTTGAGAGAGGGAGAGATCTATACCAAAGGAACTCACCTGTGCCCATTTTTTGTTACTATTCTGCATCTGAATAGCTGCTATACAACTAAAAAGCTTTTCTGATGTAATGTCTTCTGGAAGTTTTGTTAGAAACTGTGCTATATGAATGAAGTCCATCTGTAGGAGAATATCTTCATATAACCGAAGGATTCCTAACCCCGTCCTAAACAAAAATTCTTCTCCATCTCTACAGAAAACATCCCAGACACGACAAGCCAGATCAAGTGGCAACGACTTGCTGTACAGTGTAAAAATCCTACAATTGAGAAAAAAGGCACAGTTATAACTTTAACCTATTTCAGAAAGATGAAAACACCACCTCCTTTAAATCTCAGTTCTGTTAGCTAGGAGTAAGCAGATGACAAAATTTCCTATCTTTTTCTTTTTTCCATATTTCAAAGACCTACAAGTCTCTAGTTTTTAAAGTCAGAACTCCTACTCTGAAACCCATTTCTTCTCATGCTACAGAAAATCCTCCATCTGAAAGCCACCCCCTTTAGAAGGCTTTGGCTAGACAAGTTTCAAACATCTTTACACTCAAACAAGGCATAATATACTAATATGAGCTTAACCCTTCCCATTCATTAAGCCATACTGTTTAACAGCTCTGTTCATCATTTGTACATCGAGCCACATATCATCTCAATAGAAGGCTACAATCCAACATTCCACTAATGTACTAATGAGAATTCAATAACTGCATTTCCATGATAAATTTTGAATTTCTGCTCAGGTTAAAAGTCATCAAAATCTAGAGACAGTCACCGTTCTGTTCTTATTGGGAAGAGTCTACCTGCATTTCTTACTGCAAAGTCTATTTTAAGAAGTGTTCATTACACATAGGCAGAGTTCAGTCAGCTGTTTTTCACGTATTATAGAACTGCTCCCATAAATTTGCAGTGGTTCCTTTGATACAATGCACAGTCTTCTCTGCTTCTCCATTATTGCTACTGGGAAATGTTTCAGGAACCTCAGAACACTCCTTACTGCAGACTACTACAACCTCTTCTACTCTCACTTTATAAAAGGAGCTCTCCCTATCTCCAGACTACCTGCAGGAATAACAATCTTCATTTCTCACAGGTAAATGGAAGCAGAATATTCTAGTACTCTGTATAGAATATTTCTGCAACACATATACCTCTCCATTTGCCATGCTGCTTGATGCTATGCTGCTAGTGTATGTCCTACTCCTGCTGAGACTTAATACTTAAGTTCTTCATTCCCAAGTATTCAGATGATGTGAGATTTTTATATTATTTAATTCTACTCCAATTCAGTTTACTCTGGTAGAAACTTTTAACCCATACAATAATCCTGTATTAAGCACATCCTTAGCCACACACACACTTACGAGCAGACATTCCATATTTGGCAGCACTACACAGACTTCAAGGATGCTTGTATTACTGCTTTCCATTACAGGCACATAAGGTAATTTGGTACTCTCTCCTTTAGAACGTACTTTACTTCAAAATGTTAACTGTGTTTCCAAGTTTATCCCCTCCCAAACCAAGTTCTAAATTTCATCCTCCTTCTACTTTGAAGTATATATTCATACTTTCTTCGAGAACTGTTTATGTTGATTTCATCAAGCCACTTAAAATCATAAGAAGACTATGGTGCAGTAGCCTCCCTCTCCCATACTCACGTTACACTTAGCTGACACTTAAGCTGCAGCAACAATTAAGAAACACACACAACTCCTTTTCTGTCTGAACAGATGTCACTCCTAATCCCAGTTCCTAAAATCCGAATCCTGACAGAGGAACTGTGATTGCACAAAACAGTTCACTATGATTTCATAAGACTAGGAAGCTGAGGAACACAAACACCTACTGAACAGGGGAGGGCAATATTTAATGCTGTATTTCTGTTGCTGAAAAGCTTATAGCAAAATGGAAAGTGTTCCAACAGTTGTAAGGCTAGGTTTGCCATGTTCTCTGAACTCACCAGTCTATCAAATATATGTCTGGAGTAAGACTGTATGACTTGAAATGAAGAAATAATTTGGGAAGATTTTCTTCAAAGAATACTTCAAAGGCTGCAAAATATTTCAGCATCTGTAGAGAAAGTAAAGCACCTCATAAGTAGTCATCAAAAGAACGTTTAGTTGTAAAATAATAGAAACCACACCAGTGACTTCTTCGAATAAGTAGAATGATTAAGTGTTTCCAGAGGAAAAAAAAAATCAACATAGTAGGATGTGTTCTGTGGCTTACTATCTGGTATTCTCAGTTTTGTAATCACAAGTTAGTTCTCCATTATTCAATAGGACCAAAGGAAGTCATCAATAAATCAACTATGCTTTAAGTAAAAAGAATGTTAGGGTTCAAAACCAGAAAACTCTGTGCATACCATGCTGTGATCCACACGGAAAAAGGCCAGCTGGCATGGCTTGTTTAGAAGGTTAGCAAAGGCAATGAAAGCATCTGCTTCTTCCAGATTGAGAATGAGCACAGCAGCAATGAAGGACATCCCTTGTACCTTCAGGTGGGAAAAGCATCAGGCAAATATAGGTGAGTAGGTTCAGTACATCTTGTGTCTTTTGAAATGCAAATATTTACAGTCTGCAATGTATCAAATACTATTGCATAATACTTCAAGATGAACAGAAATAATAAGGATAAATAATTTTCATGCATGCAGTCAATTTCATTTCAGTAAGACATAGTGTTTCTTCCAATGCTGTTCTAGGTACTTGGTAGAAGTTCTGGGAGGTCTCATGATCACGAGCCCTTTTTGGAATGCAAAAAAAGTTAAAACCATGCAGGCTGGATGCAGAGCTCACAAGAGACAAAAATTGGCCTTAAGTTCATTGTTAAGCTATGGGAAAAGCAGACATGGAGAAAAACCTCACATACGGGACAGTTTAGACTCAGACAAGTATGTTGGAATTGAGACAAAATTCTGTTTCAGAACAGTCAATACTTGTTCACTTGCCAAATAGTGTTTGTTCACATACACACAATTGCTTTTAAGTGGTTAGCTACAATGCAGGTTTCTATTTCTCTATGATTACTCTCTCAAGGACACTTTAGCCTGCAAAAGGAGTTACGATACTCTGAATATTATAAAAAATTCTGATATTCAATACATTATAAAAATAATCCTACCAATTGCAACTGCAATGATAATTATTCTGCTGTTCCTAGGCATTTATGCTGCCTGTTCCTCATTTTAAAAAAAAAAAAAAAAAGCACTCAATGTTTTAAGCAACTAGTGAAAAAAAGTCTTGATATACCAGTCCTGTAGCTTTACATTTTTGTGGGAGAGGTGGGTGTGAAAATAAGATTATATTAGTTTTACTGCCATGGAAAAAGAAAAAAATATCCAGGCTAGCTGTATTCCTAAGATAGATAAGGCCTATCCATGAAAAATCACATATTTGCCTTTTAAAATTTCACCATGCAGTCTCAAAAGCTGCAGTTTGTCTTTTCACTTAAGGAGTATGGAAAGGTCTCCAAAAATTATGTCACAGATGACAGAATTCAGGGATAAAAGCATTTGAACATGACAAAAAACAACTAGATACTGACACAGAGTCCCAAGCATGTCCAATTTAGAGAGGAAAAGACACCCTGTGCTAAACAAGACTTTGTTGTATGTAGCAAACTTAAAACTCTTTTCTTTTTAACTCTTTTCTTTTTAAAGTTCTTTTTAACCCAGAAGTGATTAAGGCTTGTGAAAGGTGCTCCTAAGTACCACCAGGAACAAAGGAAAAGCTTCTGTTTGTAAATTTAACTGCTTCTGTAAGTTGACACAATTCAGAGATGTTTGATTTTGTTCATTCGTTTGCAGGTTTTTGGCAGTTTTTCTATGGGATTTGTATTTTGGGGGTTTCTTTATTCTTCACTGAACTCAGATGGAGCAATTTAATCTTTGACAACAAGACACCACTAAGGAGTTTCTGGATTTTAGGATATGTGGTAGTGAAGCAGAGCATCATGAGGGAAACGGTAGCGGTAGGAGCAACACTAGGGCAGAACAATTTAAGTACTCACTGGAAGTCTGCTAGCACTCTGTTTTTATTGTGGATACTGCGGGTCTGTCAAAATTATAATGCCTTGTGAACGTATCCATCTAAAATTTTCCATGCAAGTCAGACAGTATACTCATCCTTGACATTCAGTACATTTTCAGCTATAATTTTCTCCAAGAATTAGCATCATTGTAACTGCTATGAAATTAACAAATGCCAATGTTTAATTATTTTTTCAGTGCTACTAGCATAATGTTTAGATAACCCACTTAATACACATGACGTCTTAAGCTTAATAACCGTATTATAAACATTTTACAGCAAATACTTACATATCCTACATCCGGTCTGTAACATGTATATGCTCCCAGAACACTATGCAGGAGATCATGATAAGGACCACCCTAATAGAATGGGAGGGAGGAGAGGGGGAAAATAAAAATTATAAAAGTATCAAGTCAATATTTTAATATGCAAGTGAGTTAGTGAATTACCGCTGTGTTCACAACCAGAATAACAGCAGTTCTTACTCTAAACTTTACCATGTATGCTTTTGAGGTGTTACAGTAAAACTAACAGACCAATAGTCCTATGAAATAATTCAGTGGAAATCAGTACATAATGGAAAATGAGGCTATCTGATACACACCCAGGGTTGCTTTTTCCTTTTTAGAGACAGTGGATGTTTAAATTCTTGGTAACGAAAATTACTGTACTATAATGACCTGGATGAAGGCATCGAGTGCACTCTTAGCAAGTTTGCAGATGACACCAAGCTGGGTGGGAGTATCGATCTGCTGGAGGGTCGGGAGGTTCTGCAAAGGGACCTGAACAGGCTGGACTGCTGGGCAGAGTCCAAAGGCATGAGGTTTAACATGGCCAAATGCCGGGTCCTGCACCTGGGGCACAACAACCCTAAGCAGTGCTACAGACTAGAAGTCTATCTAGAAAGCTGCCTGGAGGAGAGGGACCTGGGGGTGTTGGTTGACAGCGACTGAACATGAGCCAGCAGTGTGCCCAGGTGGCCAAGAAGGCCAATGGCATCTTGGCTTGTATCAGAAACAGCATGACCAGCAAGTCCAGGGAGGTTATTCTCCGTCTGTACTCAGCACTGGTGAGACTGCACCTCAAATACTGTGTTTGGTTCTGGGCCCCTCACCACAAGAAGGATGTTGAGGCTCTGGAATGTATCCAGAGAAGAGCAACAGAACTGGTAAACGGGCTGGAGAACAAGTCTTACGAGAAGCAGCTGAGAGAGCTGGAGTTGTTTAGCCTGGAGAAGAGGCTGAGAGGAGACCTTATTGCTCTCTACAACTACCTGGGGTGCTGGCCTCTTCTCCCAAGTGACAGGGGACAAGACAAGGGGGAATGGCCTCAAGCTCACCCAGGGAAGGTTCAGGCTGGACATCAGAAATAAATTTTTCATGGAAAGGGTCATTGGACACAGGCTGCCCAGGGAGGTGGTTGAGTCCCCATCCCTGGAGGTATTATAAAGACGAGTGGATGAGGTTCTCAGGGGCACGGTTTAGTGGTGGATAGGAATGCTTGGACTCGATGATCCTGGGGGTCTTTTCCAACATAGAGATTCTGTGATAATAGCACATGCTATTTGACATACATGCATACACGTATATTATTTATATGAAAAATCAAAGCCTGAAAATGTGTACTAAAATGCATTAAGATTTCTATAGAAGTGGTGAAAACCATTTTTTTTACATGTAATTTCAAAAACATTAATAGAAACCACATGCAATTTTTCCAGGAGAAAAAGCTTTGTAGTCCCACTGTTAAGTGTCCTACTTTATTCTCATTAAAACAAAAGAGAGATGAATATTTGCTGTTGTATGTAGAAGAAAACCTAATTTTGCTTTTGTTGTTTTATACAAACTTCTAAAAACTACTTCGTATTTATCCAGCTAGATTTCTTTACTTGTTTAAACTTTTAAGTTTAAAGTTGTGATAACTGAAGTTATAGAAAACTCACCTTCTGGAAAATATACAGGGATGGAAATGTGCGCGATATATCCAACTTAATTAGCTCCAGACTGGCCTCACGATCAGCAACAGATGCACCTGCATCTGCAAGCAAAACCAACAGTTATTAAAACAGATCACAGAATCACAGAATAACCAGGTTGGAAGAGACCCACTGGATCGTCGAGTCCAACCATTCCCACCAATCCCTAAATCATGCTCCTAAGTACCTCATCCACCCTCACCTTAAACACCTCCAGGGAAGGTGAATCAACCACCTCCCTGGGCAGACCGTTCCAATGCCTAACCACCCTCTCCGTGAAGAGTTCTTTCCTAATCTCAAGCCTAAATCTCCCCTGGTGGAGCTTGAGGCCATTCCCTCTTGTCCTGTCCCCTGTCACTTGGGAGAAGAGGCCAGCACCCTCCTCTCCACAACCTCCCTTCAGGTAGTTGTAGAGAGTAATAAGGTCTCCCCTCAGCCTCCTCTTCTCCAGGCTAAACACCCCCAGCTCTTGCAGTCGCTCCTCATAAGATTTGTTCTCCAGCCCCTTCACCAGCTTCATTGCTCTTCTCTGGACTCGCTCCAGAGCCTCAACATCCTTCTTGTGGTGAGGGGCCCAGAACTGAACACAGTACTCGAGGTGCGGTCTCACCAGCGCTGAATACAGAGGGAGAATAACCTCCCTGGACCTGCTGGTCACGCCGTTTCTGATACAGGCCAAGATGCCATTGGCCTTCTTGGCCACCTGGGCACACTGCTGGCTCATGTTCAGTCGCTGTCAACCAGCACCCCCAGGTCCTTCTCCTCCTAGCAACTTTCCAGCCAGGCTTCTCCTAGTCTGTAGCTGCTTAGGGTTGTTGTGCCCCAAGTGCAGGACCCGGCATTTGGCCGTGTTAAACCTCATGCCGTTGGACTCTGCCCAGCAGTTCAGCCTGTTCAGGTCCCTTTGTAGAGCCTCCCGACCCTCCAGCAGATTGACACTTCCACCCAGCTTGGTGTCAGATAGATAAACTGTACAGACTTTGAAATAAAACTGCCATAGGCACAGAAATATTTTTAGGATCTAAGGCAAAAAGTTATGTAGTTCTAATTCTTGCAGTACACTTCTACAGCACTTCAAGAGCTGAAACAGTCCATTGATACCTGGTATATGCAATCAGCTCCAAAAAGTGAGGGAAATTATCAGCAATTACTGCCTTTCTATTCATTCTTTTTCAAGTCATGTACCTTTACGCCACTCAGACTTAAACCAACAGGTTACCTTTTACTTCTGAACAACACTATCTAGGCCCAGACTGGCCTAAGTATAATAAAACAAACATTTCAGTAGGCAATGACCCAGAGCATTTTTAACGAGTATTCCTAATACTGCAAATGCAGCTGAACTTGAGACTTTCTGGGTCTTCATATGTTCATAAAATAAATAGGAGGCTGTCTTAGCATTCAGGAGGCCTAACCTTCTGTGTCGTTCTCAGAACTTGTCTCACTGAAGCTTTTCCATCGTTCCTTAGCTCTTGACAAGAAGATTTCATAAAGTTCTACAAGAAAATAAAAACAACAAAAAAGGAAGTAAGAAAAGCACCCATCCAAAACAAAAGCACACTAAGTGTTCTTGACTTTGGTTTTGTTGCTTGGTTTCATGTTAACCACTAGGGGTGGGGGAAGACAACTACATGGTTACCACTAACTGCTGGAGTATCACTGTACACAGTTTCATAGTGTGCATTGGTTATACTTTCCTCTGTGGTGAACATGCAAATTATAAGAGGGAAGCCGTGTCTTAAATAATTCAGATTTTTGGGTTTGTCAGTAGATGAGAACACTTACAGTTCATGAAAGTCATTAGTTATGAAATAAAGCAATTCCTCTTCCCTCTGCCTACACAAATTCTCAGTTTAAAATATATGTTTTTGTAAGCAGGTTTTGAACCTTGCTTCCATAATTTACCAGGCTATGGTGTCCAATTGTAAAAAACACCAGTTTCTAAGATTGTGAAATACAATACTTCAAAAAGCAAATATACCTTCATTTGTATAGTTTAAGAGAAGTTAGAATTTTTTCTTTGAAAATAACCAACTTAATTTTGCATTAAATTGTAATCTGTTAAGACCTACCAGGAGTGATATTTAATTCATTTCCCACAGCTAGACTCCAAACTTTCCCACGTACGCTTGGGGGTAAGCCCTGCCACCAAAGGTCTCGAACCCTTCGGGTAGCACGCCTAAGACAGAGAAGCAAGGGTAAAAAAGAAAAAAAAAAAAAACAACAAACAAATGACAAATATTGAATATATCTTCTTTTCCAAAATCATTAGGCATTTCACAAACAAAATAACAATCAATACTCAAGGATCTCTGCTTACGCTAAAGCCCTGTTAAAAAACCACCAAAACATTAAGCTCTCATTTCATTAAGCACATTTCATGTTGCTACGTAATGATCTCCCAACTATATCATGGCAACAAAAACTGACTTCTTGACAAAACAGAAAGGAAAATAAGGTATGTGGTTCCTCTGTTTCCAGAGAGGGAACAAGCCAGCCTTGCCTCATTTACACAAAAGAATTTTACTTACATGCCTTCCCAGTTAGGTAGTATTTCATTGACCCAGATCACCATAGCACTAGCAATATTCTCTTCTTGCTTGAAACGCTCTCTCATTATTTTTTTCCTCTTGTGTGCTTCTTTAATTTCTGTTAAGCATAACATGTTATCAGGTCTGTATTAGTGTATATATATTATTAGGTAAATAATTCAGCTATTATTTAATTGTTTAGATGATGTCTGAAAGATCAAGCGTAAATTACAGTTCACATGAGCCAGCGGAGACTGTTTCTGTTGACTACAGGTGTGTTTCTCAGGAAGTTTTTTTATTTAAGCTATCTCCAATTCATTCAAATACACAGTGATTTAGACAAGCATAACTCTGGCTAGAAAACTCTTTTCTGTGGGGAACAGAGTGAATAAAATGGAGAACATCACCAGAGCTTTTACCTTTAATGAACTTCACACCACACTCTACCAAAACCTTACTTTTTATTTAAGCTAATTGGCAATATTTAGAGATAAAGTTATTCAAAAGTGCAGTTCTACATCCATTTTAAAATCATTCACATTTTACCGAAACTTCCACCTAGAAGGATTGTTTACTTTTATGGAAAGAGGACCTAAAGATTCGAGAGGGCAGGGGGATTGGAACCAGATGATCTTTAAGGTCCCTTCCAACCTTAACTATTCTACAATTCTATGAGATGAAGCCATGATGCTGAATAAGAGAAAACTATTCTGCATTCTGTTAAAAAAGGATCATTGTTAGATCCTTCTTAAGAAGGCTAAAAGAAGGGCAAACCAAGTGCTATATCGACATCACTAAGAATCACGTGAAACTGAAATACATTTTCTATTTATGGATGCATCAGACATCAATGGAGTAAACCTGCCATCCCCAGTAAACTGATATGGCTGACCAGCTTCATCACATCTTTACTGAAGCTTTGCACATAGCAATAGCTAATTTAACAAATACTAGGGCACATATTCCAAAACGTTATACGTGACTGACCCTCCACAGATGCAGTCAGAGAGCAGACCACAGATCACACCTTACAAGATGCACACCACAAGAGGAGAATTAAATGAATTGTCAAATGCCTTGGATTTCTTATTACATCTTTCGGAGCAAGCTGCCACAGATCCACAGAGACTCAATCAGTTCAGAAGCTTGTATCTGTGACAACACCCCTAGTAAAACATGCAGTACAGATTCTTGAAATAGCTTATTCCCTGAATACTTGGTGTTAGACTACAGAATTCCTTTCAACAACTATTGTCACAGTACTAGATGCTACAAATATGCTTAAAAATCAGTAAGATTTTTTTTTTTACAACCAGCTGTATCTGTGTGAACCTTCGCAAAGTTTTCACCTGTCTTCACATTGGAATTGATCTCAAATTCATGAGAAAACATACCTTTAGCAGTCAATTTTATTGTACTTTGTCTCTCTGCATGAACAAGCCTTGAAAAAATGAGTGCAAGTACCCAAAAGTATTCTAGCTGGTCACATTACACAAGTAGTTAAAAATAGAATTTCTACTTAAAAATTAAAGAGAAGCTATAACTATTGCACAGTGGTGAATAAGAAAAGAATTTGATAATCAAGTTCTGTTTTAAACTGTGTGTATATATGTACCAGAGAATATCCTAGGTGCTAAACAAAGTTGTTCTTTAATGTACCTACCAGCCTACAAGCCAGAAATTATTTTTGCTGCATAGTTAACAAGAGTTGTTGTGATTATTGGCAATTAACATACCTCGTTTTTTTGCCTCTGCCACCATTTCATCATATTCTTGTCGGTGACGTAAAGCCTCCTCCACTGATTTGGCAGGAAGATTTCTGAAAACAAGTGGTTCCTGAATTCAATACACACAAATGACATTCTGAACCATTTCAAAACAGGTTTTAATTTGACTGCTCTCTAAGGTGAGCTTCAGGGCTGTCACACTACCAGTGTTTCAGTAATGGCAGTAGAGAACTACCAGATGTTTAGTGCTTCTGTTTATTACTTCTCCTATAGCGTCCCCCAGAGCAGGGTTATTAGATTTGTTGAATATCAGTAATGATTCTCAAATGATGTTTCCATGAAGTGACAAAAGGGAAATACTGATATTCCATGTAGTTATTTATTCCAATACATTTCTTCACATGCTAATTTTAGTCATTAAGTATATCTGTATATGAATACCCCTTTGTTCATATGGGATCTATGATGACCTATTTTCAATAAAAGGTAAGGTTTTAATTCATTATAGTTAGCCCTTGAAAACTCCCACAAGAGAAGATAGTTTTAACAAAGGAAGACAGGATAGTTGTCCATCTACATCAAGGCTAAAGCTAAGGAAGCTTGCTGCAGTGCTACAGGTTCACCAGCTTAAAATGTGTTTGGTTTTTTGCTGCGTGTGGATTCCCTAATTGCCCAACACACACTTCCTTTAGACTAACCAGACTCATTCCAAAACAAATCAGAACACAACGTTTAGTCTCCGTCTCTTACCCAACCAGTGTACTTTGATTCAAAAGAAACAGAAGACAGTTCTGTCATTTTAATATGAAAAAAACCACAAACCAAACCCTAAGTTTTCCATCTCATCTTATCCAAGCAGAAAAGATCACTTTATTAATATTTCCCATGAAAGTGAGAGCAGAATATATTTTCAAGGATGAGATTTTGGAAACACATTACACACTTGGGATGACACTCCAATTTGAAACAAGTGTAAGTGTCATTTGTAAAGACATACTTAACCTTATTTTGTGAGTTGTGGTATTCTGAAAGTACAGAAAAGCATCAGCCAACCAGTTACTGCATATCTTACTCTCTACTATACAGTAAAAGAAATGCATTTACAAAAAATAATTGTATCAATCTACACCTCCATTCAGGATGCTTCTGTCTTCACACTGAATGAGCTTATATACCACTAGAGAGAATATCAAAGGAAAACGTGTATGTTCTATTTCATATTTGTTATGACTAGAGTAAATGTTTAACTGTGCCACCACAAGCCTTCTCAAGGTGCAATTTTAAAGCTTTGTTCCATTTGATTTCCTCACAGCAAGTGTTCCTAGGCAGCAGGTCACATCTTTCCTTCAAATTGCTGAAGACTGTACAGCTGAAAATACTGACCAATTTATTACTAATTTTTCATTACTATTCTTATTTGTATAATACTTAATGCAGCCTTTTCTGCTGCTTCATCTGTTGTTTCCTTGCCTTCAGCTAGTAGCTTTATGAAGCCACAAAACCATAACTGGAACAGGGGTGAGGAACAGCTTCAGTGAACACTATCTTAACTGTAGTTACCAGATGCAAAACGAGCATTCAGCGTTTGTGACAGGAAGGCATTTCTTGGGTTTGGGAGGCAATTCTTCCCATTCCTAATATTTTTTTCCTTTTTTAAAAAAAAATCTCTTCTGGTAAGCCAAGGCTAGGTTTGCTTAAATGACAACTGCCACTTAAGTCATCCATTCATTAGGCTGTTATCTGGGATGGAATAATCCAATGATACTTTTGTGTAAGACTTGTGAAGCTGAGCTCATCAGAAGCATACCTAACAAATTCAGTCATCACCATTTCCACAGCAGAATCATACTCACGCTGGTCGATCCTCCAGAATCAAAGCAGTAGTTGAAAGTGGTTCAAATTCAATAGTTTTACGTCTTGATGATGGGGGTGGAGGTTTATACATTCTTCCTGTCCGTGCTTCATATTCCTAAACATTATTGATAAAAATTAAATTTGTACGTTCAGCCTCACTTCTAATTAGTAAGCATAATATTACTTGTTTAACACTTATTAAATAATGTTGAAATATATAAAATTAAGTAATTTAAGGTGGCAAGAAGCTAATATTACAAGTTGCAATCGTTTTCAGCAAGACAGTGCACCTTTCCAGGACTGCTAAGTGAAGATGAATGAGAAAGCAGTTTCTTGTATCGGTTTATCTTTAATCTATTCTAGTTCAATGTTACTACTGAGCATCCAGTGATCAGTTGCAGTTAAGAAATCTGCATAATCTTCCCAAACTAATTAGTGCACAAATACATTTAAGTAATCTGTGAAGCTGAAAAAACCCACCCAAAACCAAACAACAATGAAAACCACTAAGAAGAATGTGTCTTCCCAATCCTTTCCTTTTGATTTCAGCCACCCCATAAAACATGGTATCCCTTGTTTTTCGAAGTCTTTAGCAAGACCATCACACCCATTTTATCCAGAACTACCAACACTATACTCTGTGACAAGATAACAGTATTTATCATTACTAGTCTGTTTCAGAGCATTTCTTTCTCTGAAGTTAAAACATGCCATCTAACTAGAATAAAATATTTAAGAGCCTTTAACACACAGAAGATTCTGAGAAAGAAAGAATTGCATTCTTTTTTCCACAGAAAAACTCAATAAAACAGGAATGCGAGACAGCCTTTAGGAAAAAGGCTAGACAGAGTCAGGTGAAAACTTCAAATCTCATGTTCCCTCCTTTTTTTCCTCCTTTTGCCTCCTACCTAGCCTCTGTAAATAAAAATTTACAAGGAAATCCATTCCTATGATCCAGCAAATCTTAAAATGTGAACCATGAGACTTTCAACTTATTCTCAAACCAATCTATAGTTTGTGGGTTCACACTCTTAGACGTGAAGACTAAATACTAGTTTCTCCACAAGTCTTCCACAAGCTGGAATTCAAACACAGACTACCAAGAGCTGAAAATTCACCTTTTAAGAGAAAAAGTTGAAGGTACTTTAGTAATGTAGTTTCACAGATCACACAGCTCTATTCTTAAGCACAGCCAAGTGAGCTCTGACTCGTGTGAGCTTTATTTAAATCTAAAGATAGTTTGTTCTTGTACATCTGTTGCTTTAACAATTGTGTAAGGAAATTCTGTCTCAAAGTAACCAAAATACACCTAAGTCACTAAAGATAAAAAATTGATCAATTACTAATTAGGCCATGTATCTTCCCAATCAGACACAACAATCCTCTCTGGAAACTGCTCCCAAATCAATCTCACACTTAATATGCAGCTTCTTGTACACATCAGTTCTCCCAGCATTAGAGAAACAGAGCTGACAACTTTAAAGCTGTTGTACAGTTTAAAAGTTCAGTATACAGTTGAAGTCCATAAAGTTAAATGGGAAAAAGACTTCTTACAAACGTGATAATGCTCAAAGAAGACAAAATATTTTCCCAGCACGACAATGGATTAAAGCTTGCTGTCCAACAGCATTCTTACCTTACCCTTTTTAATGATCTCTAACAAAATTTCTATTCTTCCATATTAGGCATAATATATTAAATGATCCAAAAAGCATAAACCTCAATGAAGTCATGCGAATCTCATCTCAAGAGGAACTTATCATGGAATCATTGGGGTTGGAAAAGACCTCTGGAGATCTAGTCCAGCCTCCTTGCTCAAGGCAAGTTTTATTACAGCAGATTGCACAGGGCCTTGTCCAGAGAGATTTTTAACATCACCAAGGATGGACTCCACTCTTGCTAGACAGAGGCTACAGCACCCTGTATTTCCAAGCTATTTCCCCATCCAAGCACTAACCAGGCCCTGTTAGCTTCAGAGATCAGAGGAGATCAGGTATGTTCACAACTATACAGCAAGTATACAAATATGCATTATTTGTCACTACACTTCTCAGATCCTGAGGTGTTATCTGGACTTCTTATCCTTTTCTTTTTCTAGTTTGTGAGCCAGAAGAACAACAGGTTAACTGGTGAGAAAAGGTGATTGCATCTCCACAAAACAAAAGCCAAAGAATGATTTTGAAACATTCTCAATGTCTTTCAAAGTGTTTTGGTTTTTTCACCCCAAATCTTTAGTTAGCTTTCTAGTAGAAAAGTTCTGTTGCTTTTCTGTTTACGAGACAAGCCTAAGTAAGCACTTTGTAAAAGAAAACAAGAGCAAGCAACTGTTCACTATCATATTTATACATACATTCACACTAAATACCTAATTCTTTTCAAACACAACGACTTAGAAGTTACTAGCCAACTGTTCTTAAACACAACTTGGTTCTAAATATTTTTAAGTCTCTGGCCAAGAACAGTGGCTGGCTATAGAAGTCATCTAAAACATATTCTTCTTCTGAAGGCTAATTCCTAAGACAACTTTTGATTGAAAATAATACACTAACATAATTTGGCACGCTCAAATCACTATCTTGAACACCTGAACATATAGAATTGGTAGAGCCCTGTAGTAATTCACACAAGCATGAGGAAAATCAGAAACCAAACATTCACTGTGTGAATCAATATACATATTCTTGAGCCTAAAACTATTCCATTCCACCTAAAACCAGAGATATAGACACTACTGCCATGCTTTATACCTCAGAATACCCCAGCATATTCTTAAGTTAGAAATGCCTCCTGTGGTAGCACCCAGAGGTCAGCATCCAGGCTGCAGTACATCAGCAATGCCCTCTTTCATATTCTTGGTAGAAGTTCCAATTTACTTTCACACTTTTCAGTACTTTATAACAGGAGCCACAAAATCAAATCCATTTTGTGGTCAGAGATTAGGAAGCTCCAATGGTACCAACCTTTTCAACATGCCTATGTATCTAACTTGTAAGTAAGTTAAATTTAAAAAGTGCTGCAAGATGGACACTGGAAACGAAGCCACTCTTACATTTTTATTGCAAGCAACACATTTGAATAGTGCTAGTGCTTCTGGCTATCATACATGCTAAGAATTGATTTCCAAAACAACAGAGAAAGAAAAAAATACAAAACTTCCAACAGGGGGTGCAGTTCAGAACTCACTCAGTAAAGGTTCTGGAAGTAAGTACACTTTATGAACAGTTGGATTTTGTATGAAAAGAACACATGCACAGAACAGAAAACTGTCAAGTGTTACTAGAAAGAGTAAAAGCAGAGATCAAAATAGCCTCAAGCTCAAACTGTCACAGCTGTACATTCCACAAGATGAAATACGTTCCCCAGCTATTGGAACTTCCCAGTGGAAGACACTTCTCCCTCAAGAAACCCGTGCTCTATGTGAAGGCTAGATCCTGGAACCATCAGACATGCATGGAACTCACTAGTTTGTACGATTTTTTTTTTCTGGAATGTTTTGTGTGACTAGATGCAAAGAATCCATTAGCCTTAACCATTTATTTGATGCAGAATCTAAACATTTTGGCACAGGATAAAAAGACTGAGCTGGCATGGAATTTCACTTCACAATATATAAGCCAATACTCTTCCATAACAAGGTAAAAACACAATTTAAAGTCAAATGCCTTGTCAAACGCTTAATATGCAGGGCATATGCCAGAGGACAGAATAGCTGACAGCCAAGATTCAAGACTATGCAAGACCTGTTTATGCAAAAGAAAAAAAAAATTAGAAGCCTCGCACTGTTTCTGTAGTTTAGGGAATGCTGTTTAAAAAATCTTTATTGCAGCATATCTGGTATTGTATTTATAAAAGATATCAAATAGTACAGAATCCCAAATAGGTAAAGAAAAACAAATCTCAGCTTTAATAGCAAGAAAGAATAGTGATTCCCTTGTTAATGTTGGAATTACATCCTCTTATCTGCTGCCAATAACAAACCTGTTAACAAGCTAAAAGCATGTGTTTTCCTGAGAAACATTGTGACAATATATTTAAGAACACTTTGATACATGGAGCAACTTATATTTCCAGTATTTATTCCTACAGAAACCTAGGCTATTAACCTACAGACAGGTAACAGGTAAATGGTGCTGGGAAAAAAGTCTTTTGCTTATAAACTGCCTTTGTGCTTAAGAAAATAAAGATATCCCAAATTGTAAATTCTTTTAAAAACAGAAACGAATAAATACACATGCATACATGGCATTTTAAACAAAAGAAAAATAATAAATCTGCAGAGGTCTTTCTTGTCAGCACTTTTTTGATATCTACATGGGAAACATATGAAGCTTAAGTTTTCATCCTTCCTCAGAAAAGCCATATAGGACAGCTAAACCACTCACAGCTACTTTAAGTATCACTAAACACTACTGGATCACACTGTATAATATATGCATAATTGCCCATAGCTGCCTCTTCCAGCATCTAAGCAAACTTACAGAAGGAAAAACAGCTGCATCACAACATTCCAAAAGCATTAGTTCACCCTAAGTAGAGTATGCTTGTGGGGATAAAGCAACATGTGCACACAATGATTCAATTTTAGAAGACAAACTTGCATTCACAGTGCCCAAACTACAGGGCTTTAAAGGAATAAAATTTACCGTGAAACTTAACATGCAGCTTGCTGGGATAATTTTTTATTTATCTAGGATCCAGCAAGAAAAGTTGAACTCCTAGAAGTGAGCGATAAAAGCCTTGGATTACAAGGATTGTGAAAGTCTTCAGAGTCCTACCAGTACCAACTATACAGATTTAACACCGCAGATCCAATTACACTTTATATAAACTGCAGGAAAAAATGACTCGATAGGCAAGGCAACACAGAATTACCTTTCACTGTCCTAAGGATTGCCTCTATTTAAAGTAGATGCCAAGGCATACTAACACACCAAATTAAACAAAGTATGCACCATGTGTACTACAGTTTCTTTTAACATGTTTTACTCCCACCAGAAGTCTAAGCATGATATTGAAACAGCTTTCATTCAATCAATCATGACTTCTGAGGAAATAATAGGAAGTGCCATATATTCTGCAAGTGATATTAAACCTCTATCCCCCTCTATACACATGAATCTGAAGTAGACGGGCCTCTAAACACATCTATATGATTATTTACACGATGCTGTGCAGCTAACTAGAAATGCCATCAAAAATATTATTTCCCTTCATTTCAAGCAGGATTGATTATCCAAGAATGGAATTGCTTAGGAGGGCATCCACCTACATCACCTGAATAAAGCAAATGGGAAGTTTATGTAAGAAGAATCTCTGCTAATACATAAGGATTCCTTCCCATGTCATCATGTGTCATGTCTCCCCAGGTTAAATGTTAAAATTGTTGAGTTAGAACTGTTTAGAAGGTAAATAAAAACACAGAAGTGCTTATAGCAAGAGAAGATGTTGCTGAAAAGTTGAGTCATAAACTAGACATTTTCCCAGAACTAAGAATACCGGATGCCATCAGGACAGACAAAATAGTATATTCTTTCCTAACATGCAGCAATATAGGAGGATCCTATACTGAAGGAATGAAAAATACTGATCTTCATCCCATAGCACTAGAGAACAATCAGACAGATGCTCAAGAGTTTCTTGGTCAACCTTCCAAAGTGATGCCTTCCATCTGCCATTGTTCATTTACTTTTTTTTTTTTATTCAAGTGGATATTTAACAAGTTGTATCAAGTTTCATCTTTTGTTGTTTACAAAAAAGCCAGGAGCTCTGGGCCCAGTAAAGAGCAGCTGAGAATGGCTGGACCATGTAACATGAACCACAGGGATCACATATCAACTAGTAGTTACATTACTGCTTTATTTCACAAAGCCAGAGAAACAGATCAACAGAACTAAAAAGCTAGCATGTACTATTCCTGTTTAACATAGTGCATGGGATTAAATAAAAAGTTTTCAAGGTAACAGGCATGTGCATTGAACAAATTTCAGAAGGATACCAGTCACAGCAAACATAAGACATAACAGCATATAATAAGTTTCAAAGCTACACTTTTCTAGATTTCCAATTTCATTTTGGAAGTAGTGATAAAAAGCATATGGAGTTCTGAAGTGCCCTTGTTACTAGCTTGTGCAACTTTAGGACAGGGGGAAAAAAAAAAAAACAGTTCTAGGATACAAATTTTCAAAGCTAATGCAAGTTGTTCAAAAAGTTGCAAATTAAGCCTTTAAACAACCTTCACCATTATGCAAGGAGGTACAGCAAACAAAGTAAACTAATGTCAAGCTCTAGTATTATTTCCTGCTATTCAAGAACATGCAATATAAACAATATGCTATTCACTTCAAGTTGTTAGAGACATTCATGTGTGAAGTTTTTTTGTTGTTAATTTGCTAATGGTATTCTAATGAGTTGATGGTTAGTGCCATAAAATATTCATGCTACTGTGAAAATGTGATGTTTGTTCTATTTTAATGAGTGCTACATAATCCCATGCATGGCATTGAATACAACTAGAAAAAAAAATATATTAAATTTCATACCCCTGTGTTTAATAGACTGAGAGCAGATATTGACGCATGACTGCCAGAACTGTCATCCTAATGAGAAAAACAGAAGCAAAGCCTTAGTGAATAAATGAAGTAAAATATCATTACAATATAGCAACATGCAAGCTAAAATTTAAATACATATGTGGAGTATTTATACTAGTATGTTTCTTCAAACAGAAGTGTCTGCTCCTTTTTCTTCAGCCCTCGAAGAGATACAAAAACACACAGAGATTTTGCACCGATGCAAGATGCACAGACATCTATTGGATTTTCTGTTTTAACTGAAATTTTATATTTCCTACAATCAGCACCTTTACTCAAAATGAAATCTCCTTCTGTGATGCACAGTCAATGGCATTCCCCAATATGCCATATCTACCTAGACCACATCATCCATAAACTTATTTAAATACTAGCCTCAGAAGAGATGCTGTTGAAAAGAACAAAACATTGTCTATAGGCTGACAAAACAAAACAGAAACTGCTTGCCCTGAAAGTGAGTCTTGAAGACCTTGCTTCCATTCAGCTCATCTTAGATTGCATCTCACACCCAGCTAGATCATTAACTATAAGCTAGTCGGCTTCAAAGCCTAAAATGAATATTCAAGAACAGAAGTCGCACTGTTGAGAAAAGGAAAAGAAACAGACTTGAATAAACATCTGGCAAGAAACAAAGTAACTTTCTAATACAACTTCTACATTGAGTTTTTCTACTTGAGGTGAGCATAAAAAAATGTCATTCAAGCAAGCCTTAAGTCCCTCACCTTCCCCCCTGCCATGTTATAATTACTATTTCCAAAATGAAAGCTCAAAAGTGGGCAACTATGATGAGCTGATGAGAACTGTGAAAGAGTAACTTACATAACAAGTAAGATTCTAAGCAGTGGTCTGAAACCCCTCATACCCCACTGGAGCAAGGCAATGAGGCAAAAGCATGTCTGACTACAGGAGACCCTGTACAACCACAGCTCTGCCAGTTTCCATTTAGAAATCAAAGCTAATTTTCTAATGGAAAAGCTAAACTTAAAGGTGGGAGGGGCACCTAGAAGAAGGAATAATAAGCTTTTTATCATGCCTTCAACATTACTTCAACATATCTGTACTGTTCTTGTACCATGCATACCCTAGAATAACAACAAGCATTTTCAAGGCTTCCTTCTCCCTTGCCTTACTATTTTCTCCTTTCAGTACTGAAGTACCATACCAGCGTGAGAAGAAGGCTTATATTAAAAAGATACACTTAAAGAAAATCTAGAAGACAAAAAAATCTAGTGTCCCACCAAACCAAAGTAAAATAAGTTCTATCATTTTTATTACCTTAAGGTTGTTTCCATATTCTTGGTTTCCTAAAAACACAGCAACTTCCAAGGAAAGAAATTAAAATACGTTCAAAGATTACGCTTTCTTTTTCAAGCTTTAGGAAGTGAAAGTTTGCTTCAATGCTCTTTGTATTTGACTGTGAAGAAGTTTTTTTAAAAAACAGGAATCAGAAAAATTGACTTAAGCAGAGGCAACACCTCTGTGCTACTTCCAGATCCTCAGTCCCCTGCTCAATAAAGAACACACCCCCAAAGATGCATTTGTGCCACCGATAAGTCACTGACATCATGAGAAGTTCTCCTTGACAAGTTTTTCTTGTCAAAGCAGCTAAGTCCTGGTACTAGAAGGTGGACTGTACTACATTCTTTATGCAAACAAAAGGAGGCATTTGTCTCGATGAAGCTCAACCAGTTTCACTACCCTTTTCCCAAAAAGATAATTGTTGCAAAAGTCTAAAACACTGGGGAATGTCTTTGAAAGACTCCAACGTAACATTTTTTCTTTACATCTAGCATTGCATTTTACTGTCTGCATGTGTGACAACAGACAGATGACAGACATTTCTTGAGAATCTGACTGCTACCCAAGTCTACAAAGAAAACCATCGCAGTCTTCTCACTGCTGCTAGCACTCAATTTGTTTATTCAAATATTATGTGTTCCCTGCAAGACCAAATATCCCCATTTATTGCCTGTCCTGGTTTCAAAGCACTTGGTTACCAATGGATTTTCACCCATACCTGATAAATATAAAATCATAGAGTGGGTTGGGTTGGAAGGGACCTTAAAGATCACCTAGTTCCAACGCCCCTGCCATGGGCAGTGACACCTCCCACTAGAACAGGCTGCTCAAGGCCCCATCCAGCCTGTCTCTGGACACTCCCATGCAGAAGGTTTGCCTTTCTCTTCTCTGCAGTAGCAAAGCAGGACAAGACAATGTGACCTCTATCAATGTAGCTATCTGCTTAATCAGTGCTCCTATGAAAAGGCATCTAGCACTGCATTTAGATACTTGTTTCAGATAGTCAGTTATTAGATTTGTTAACAAACATGCCATATACAATTTCAAAGCGCTTCATGCACTGCTAAACTGAAACAAAGATTGGAAGTAAGAGTTAATACTGTAAGTTAGGTGGTCTGAGTCTTACGCAAACTGATTCAAAATGCATCTGTTCCTCTGAAGAGGAATCTCAGACAATTTTTGTCCTCGAGAGATTTCAGACTGGAGAAAACAACACTGGAAAAATATGCAAGTGAAGACATTGATTTAGCCTTCAAGTACCTTATTTTTTTTAAAAATATTTCAGAGCCACCCAAAAATATTTTTAGAGGTTGGTTGACAGTGATCCACTCATCAAAATCAGCATTGGCATTTAAAGGACTGTCCAAAATTGATGACTTTCTTTTTGTGCACACAAAGGTGAAAGCTTTTGGAAAAGATGATTTGACTTCATTTCTGAATAAGCGATAATTTCTGAATCACTTCAAACTATTCACAGTGTGTCAGATTTAAATAGAAAATAAGTTCACTCCGCCTCTCATTTAAGGCTGTCACAGGCAGTACTTTGTTAAAACTGCTGATAAAGCGTATTTGGTGTACGTTTCACTTGTATCTTGCAATGTACATTTCCATAGTTTGAGTTTACTTTAATTTGAGCATATTAGGAAAAAAATTACCATACTGCTTTAAACAAATTAATAAGTATTTAGGACTGCTTTAATAATAAAAAAGTCAAAAAGGCTATACTTCATGAATTCATATTCAGAATAATTTTCATCATAGATTAAATCTATTTTCTTTAACCATAAAAAGAAAAACTGAAACTGAGCTTGCATTTTTAAACAGAACTTGGACTTCAGTCAATACACACCAAAATGCTACACACATCAGCACACAAGTTAGTTTCTGCTTTAAATGCTTATGTATTAAAATAATTCAGCAGTCTAATTTAAAGCAGATTTCTGTACAGAACAAAAAGAATTTAGCAGACTGATCATTAATGACCACATAGTTCTTCCAACAGCCAGTTTTATTAGCTGCTATTCATTAAAAAAAAGGCACACTTCCTAAAACCAAACACACTTGACATTTGTAGTCCTAAGGAGTTACTATTTTCCCTTTTTAAAAAACAGTGAAGAAAGGAAGCCCAGAGGAGAGAGATGTCCAGCAAAAGAGTTGGCCTCAATTACATCCTGCTTGGGCAGCTCCAAGTCCAAGGAGAGCTGAGCACACCAGCAGCTGTGAGCAGGGAGATGCAGTTGCCAAGAACTTCCAACCTCTGACCCAGTTTGAGCTGGAGCATCTCGCCCAAGGCATGCTGATGGCAGCCCAGCCGCAGGGACTCTGCCATCTCCCCAGCCACGCAGACCCTGCAGGTTGCTTTTCAACAAAAGTATTTATAGTCTTCTACATATGCTAATAAACACGCAAAGAAATTATTTACAGTAAGATTCATTAGACAGCGTCTGAAGGCAGTGCTGGCTAGCACTGTTGTCTGAAAAATGAAATCATCTGAAACAATATCCCAAATCAAGTTTCCAGATATTCTCGGAAGCTATTAAAGATATTAGATTCAGTCTCTGACTTCTCTGTAGAGGCATATATAGCAATGCCTACTTGACAGTGACAGGGAGCCACAAACATTCTTTCAAATGTAATTATCAATTTACTACATCATCCTTACTAAATTAAGGGAACACAGCAGGGTTCCATCAGCCAGGCCAGGAACAGGGCATATGAGCTTACCACCCTTTTGATTACAAATCTAATCTACAAGGACGCATTTTTTCTTTTTTCCTTATGAAAGAGTCATTTAAGCTTCACAATACTGCCACAAAGCTTTAAGAATTAGCCTTACCCAGAAGGCTTCCTATTTCTATTAACTGTCATTAGTTAATCATTCCTGCAAAAAAGCTTCTTAAGATCTCATTTTTCACCTGAAAGACGCTGATTCACTATTAAGCTTTCCCAAGCAAGACTTTATTTAACACCTTCCCAAAGCTGGCCGCTGGCATCAGTAAAGTCAGAACTTTGTGCTCAGCTGTGCAGAATGCTATAGGTGTTCAGAAACTACCATAAACTCCCTCACAGGCAGCTTGCCTACAGCTTAAACCCATCCTACCTGTAGTCTTACACTTAGAATCTCATTCTACAAGAGCTGACCACAAATGGCTCAAAAAAATTGGGGGGAAATTGCTGGTTTTTATTTCAGATCACACTTCATCCCTGGATTTCAATTTAGAAAGTCAATCTGAATTTTGTAGAGACAGTCCATAGAGGATATGAAGTATTCTGCCAAGTTCACAGAATTGCTTGTCAACAGAACATACTAAGCTTTAATCATATTTCTGTCAACTTCTTAAAGGTCTCATAACTCATTCCTGCCTATATTCTTTTCACACATCTCCTGGAACAGTGAAAAATTTAGTCGAGAATCCTCAGTCAGACACTCAAAAGTAAAGATACTATTTTCCACTGATCTTCAATAATCAAGTGTGCTAATATTTATTCTAAACCATTACCAGCTTAAGAATGTTCAAATTTGCTAAGAAAAAGTTCCACTGGCTTTTCTTCAAAGACATATGCACATGTAAATTTTAAACACACATGCAAGACATTTGATATATGTTAAGTATGGAGATATTAGGGCCACCTCTCAATTTAAGAATTAAATTTTCTCAGGTACTGTAGATGTAACTGTTCAGAGTTTACTATCAATCTGGATGTCCCTCTGAGAAGTGTATATCTTAGCTCATGATGCTCTACCTAAAAACCATGCATACTTTATCTAAATTAGAAGCTAAAAATATTAGCTATTACTGACACTTGACCCAAGATTACATAAATCCAATAGTAAGCCTAATCTTACAATCATTATAACACAAACCATGTGATTAGTAGCTAGGACTAACTCAATCACATTTAAAAGACAATACAATGTTTTAATATATTTGCTTTTCTGGCACTTTGGAGAAGTCAAAAAAAAATGGGTACACTAAAGTTTAATAGAAAAAATAGTCACTGAAGGACAACAGGATAACAAAACAAGACTACTTCTGCTGATTACGACTTTGCTTCCAGAACAAGCACCTCTTACTAGAAATTGGGAAGCAGATGACTGGCAGCATTGTGCACATTCTCCATTTTTCATGGTAGAAGACTCAACTGGATTTTTACCACAGTATTTTCATAGCACGAGGCCAACAGCATTCATCTGCAAGTAAACTAAACCAGAACACTTGTCCTCTTCTACTCAAAAAGAGAAACCATTTGATTATGGAAAATTGTATGTAAAACTGTTGAAAAAACATCCAGTTTACTTTAGAGTAAATAGCACTTGCTACAATCTCATCCTTTTCTTACAACATTTCATTGCATGACCTGTCCCATTACAAGTCCTTCAAAATGAATCTCTCACTTTTCTCTTTAGTTGCTCCCAAAAGGCCCTCTTCACCACAAAGCTCCTTCTAGAATATGCTGAACATTGCTTCATTCACAGCCATTTGCACCTGTCAAACACATCAGCTTACATGGAATTTAAGAAAGGAGACAAACAGAAAGCAGCTCTCAAGATTCAAGTTGCTGTTTTTACCAACGTAGGGACATTCACATTTCTTATGTCAATAAGACTTTCAACTTCAAGATTGCATATTAACATCAAGTCAACGATACTTTACCAATTGCTTATCTTTAAGGACTAAGCCTTTTTTTTTATTTTATCAAACTAAAGACAGATTCCACTGGAACAAATATAAGGAACTGCAACTTGGTATCAGACGAAGGAAATCAGAATTACCTTTCTGTAGTACCCAAGTAACTCCAAAACAAGTTCAACTTACAGTACTGTTTTGAAACAAAAATACCTTGAGTGACATTAAAGCGAAGAGTACATGTTTCAGAATTCTAAACAATTTGTCACACAAGTTACCCAGACAGTAAGTCTTCCTGGCAAGAAGGACTTCGGAAAGATGAGTTTGGAGTGAGGGGGTGGGGGGAATAAAAAGTAAGTGTTTTGTAAAACTAGAATATCCAAGAATGGTTTAGGAGGATAAATTTTATTAGATTCATATCTATTCAAAGAAAAACTGAATATACAAGTATAACCATGATTTTATTGCACAAAACGAGCAAGAGTAACTCAGAACTGAACGCCATAAAGGAAGACTAGAGCATAAAATATTATGGCATATCACGTAGCAAAATTTTACAGAACATTAACACAAGTTCCGATGTTTGGACCTAAACTGCTTAAACTCTTTTGAACATTCATCATCTTTTTATAAGTACTGAGATGTACTGAAGAACACACCAGGTAATCCTAAAACTTGTACTCCTTCTAAGTAACTACCATTCTTTAGACAAAGCCCCAGGAGAATCTTCCCACACAGAGCACTCCATGGTTGTGTAGTAACAACATGGAGATAACAGCAGACAAATGCAACATCTATGCATTAGTTTTTAACAAGCTTTGTAATCAGAGTTGTATAATGTTTACTCACCTGCTGAATAATTTTGGAATCTTTTGGAAGGTTTTCCCTAGGTGGAACTTTTCCAAACAACTTCCAACCAGGAGCGCTTTGGACAGCAGGTTTGAGTTCCTTTGTCCTTTTAGCGAAAAAGTTTCTGAAAAGAGAGGAGGGGTTTCTTTTTGTTTATTGTAAGCTTATAAACAAACTTCTACCTACTTAAATTTCTTTAAACCAAGTTCACCACTAGAAAGATTTACTGCTCAGCAAATGCACAGCATGCTACTTTAGCTGCTTTTATAATTTAAAATAATTACCTTGAAGTGGAGCAGCTTTCATTACACGTGCTCTGATACAAAAACATTTGTAACACTGAGCGTTACCTCTGAAATCTAAGCTACTTTATGCAGTATCAGAGTTTTTTAAGTAACATCAGACACTTTCTTCAGTGTAATTTAGCAGCATGCAACAGGTCTCAGACTTCTGATGGGGGTTTGTTTTAGTGTATCTTATGGAGCTATTTGGAAACTGGAAAGTAAAACAGCTGGAAATCACTTTGTGATTTACAGATTTAAAAAAGAAACAGTGAACTATTACTTCTACTAACATTCTCTGCAATCTTCACACCTTCAACATTCATAACATGGACTAGAAAACCAGGAGTATGCATACAGCTCCAGTTAAGCAGATAATTGCTTTAGGCACTGGCAAAGGTTAAATTCAAACAGGTAGATGACAGGACTGGTCTATTATTCCTTAGAAAGCCAATCACCACAAAATCATATTAAGCAACCATTTGTCTAGGTACACAGCTGTAATATCCGACTCTAAACACAAGCTCCCACAAAGCATGCTACGTATGAGTGCTTTAAAAATGAAAGCAGTTAGTTTATCCTGATTATTGGAAAGTTACTTTCTAGAAACATGAATAACACAAGAAGATTACAAGTTAAGCAGTCTGCAAGTTACTTCTCATGATCCTTACAGCTGACCTCTAAGTGAACAGAAAACAGAGCCCTTTTATTGGAAAAAGTTTTTGCACACTGCTAACTAGCTAACCTTGAACTTTCACACTTCCTTTGGAAAAAAGATGTCCAAATGCTTCACTTGAAGTATTTGCTTTATTTTAGAACAGAGCCCTGTGGAATCCAGGCTGATGAAAAAGCCAGTCCATAGTACCAACATCTTTAAGATACCGTCCTCAGTCAATCCCATCAATGCAAACCAGCAGTGAAATTAACAGGTCCATCCATAAAAGTAAAAAGATGCAAAAATTGTATTTATATACAGGGCACCTTCCACAGTGCTTCACATTGTCTTCAGGAGGGAAGGAGTGTTCAAAGTGTCATCAAGAAAACAAGACAAAGTATTATGAAGACTAACAAATGTCACTGAATGTTATATTACAGACTTGCCCTTAAACCTGCAACTATTGCAGCAGCTGTGTTCAAACTTAATTGGAAGAGACTTTTTTCCCCCAAGAGCAGGTATGCAGTAAGATGCATTCTGGAGTATTGTTCTTGAACATGAAACAGCTCATGCATAACAACTTCATGGATAGTAATAACTATTCAGTCTCTGCACATAATACAGAGCACCAGCACGGTCACCCAGCAATTTAGCTCCATTGCTTCTAGCACTTAGGGAAGCTGCGGAGATGTATGACTTTAACTTTGATAGCAACCTGTCACTGTATCAAAGCTGTTTGATGATTAACCAGGAAGCTGGTAGATTTAAAAAGGAAAAATGTGTAAACACACAGAAAGTTTTAATTAATATTCTCATACAAAAGATTTACACATGCTCATGACTTAGGTGATTTGCTTTTTATATATTTTTTTAAAATAAATACAACACAAACCCAAACCTTCCAGAACATAGTCCCCATCATAATGAATCTTAAGGGATTTAATATTCTTTGGTGAACTGAATTTAGATAAGGCTTGTTTAGCTTTTTATGAATGTTTAATTGAAATTTAACATTTTACTTTTATTGAGTAGATATTCATTGAAGTCTGCTTCTTGTGAAGACAAAGAGCTGGTCAAACTAATAATAAACCTCACAAAGGAATTCTAATCCATGAGAAATTAATGGGAGATTTACAAATAAGCTTTGCTGAAGATGGAAGGACACTTAATACGTTGCTCTGGCAGCTAGCAGAATTGCATCTGATGTGTTGTTGACAACAGCAAAGCCTTACAAAAACCCTGTTAAGGAACAGCATCTGTGAATGCTTACAAGTTGAATTCACTGAATTGCAGGAAGCATACAAGATTTGATATATTTGTTGCTGCTTAGAATATTAATGAGCTTCACTGATCCCAGGAAAAGTCATCAATTGAGACTGAAAAGTCAATAGCATTTTGGTACATAATTTCTAAATCCGTCTGAAAACTTCAAAATTTCTTAAAATGAAGCCTACACTTTAGAATCAAATAATGCTTTCTGTTGAAAGGAGATACAGGATAGAAATACTGAATTAGTTAATTGAACTAAGCTCTAGTTTATAAAAGCCTAGTGGAAAAGTTGCAAGTTTTTTTCTCCTGCTAGTTTTATACAACCACACTAGAATGCATACTGATACTCTCAAGTGACACTCAAAAAACCTTTCAGTAGGTGCACCGAAGAGCTTGAAAAGCACCATAGAATAAGAAAACTGATATTGGCACATGTCGAGATGTCTATTCCTAATATGGCTTGGATCACACTCTACAAAAACCTATGGGCTCTCATGATCACACAACTACAATAGCTGCAGTAACAGCTACAAGTGGCAGTTTTCCTCCTTATTTGACAACATCACTTCAACTATTCCTGCCTGTGCCCACAGCACATTGTGTGATAGTTTCACCATTCTGACAGTACAGTAATTCAAACATGTTAAATGTTTCCACAAGTGCCATTAATGTGATGTTCTAGTAATGCAATTGCTTGTTTCCACTCCACTTTTGCTTTTCAAATTAACTTTTTAGTTGATGTTTATCTTAAACTGGTGAAGTCTAAATGCAGTTAGAATTAAGTCTCAGAAGGGAATGAGTAGAACTTGATATTTTAGTTGGATGACTTTTTTTTTTTTTTTTTTTTTTTTTTGCTTATTTTGGGGTTTCAGCTTCCCCTTACCCCCACCAAGTCTGAATACAAAACTTTTTTCCACTTTCCAAGCTAGCTATATGACAGACCAAGAGGATGACAGATTTCCAAGTTTTAAGAAGTCGTCACTGGAAAATACCAGAGACAGTTACTTCAATCTTAATCTTAAAGTACATCCAACACCTGAACAGAAACTGGGCTGCCACATCCACACAACAGCCATTCAAAGAAAGCTGAAGTTTTGAATAGCATCAGTCATGAACATCAGCAGGCAGGAAAGGCACCAGGCTAGACAACTTCAGTGTTCTGCCTCTAGGTATAACTGATTCACCTCTCCAAAAGACCAGATAGTCTTGTGATAATGTTCTGTTTGACCAAAACCACCAAACTCAAATCTAGTTTCAAGCCAGATTTCATTTTGCTACAGTTCTTTCAAAGATGACAAATACTTCACTTTCTACAACTCCACTGTCTCTCTATAACAAGCTATGAGTATTTTGCTGCTTTCTGCATTCGAGCAAAAGCTGAAATTGCTTTCCTTCCTACTCTAAATGTACATCCTTTGGCTTCCAGACTTAACTTTGAGCCTCAAAGGAGCATGTCAAAAGAATTCGATGATGGTTCAGAGCTTTGATGTCGTCAAGATATAGTACTGCATTACTGGTAGCAATCAACTTGATTTACTTCCCGTTTTTGCCCCTAATGCTCTTATTAGGGCCCAGCATTCTTAAAAACAACGCTCAGAAACAGTGTTCACAAGCCTATATCTGCCCTTATTCCTTAGTCTTAATACAAGATATTGACCCTGACTCACCTCTCCACTCCCACCATAAATCTGTAACCTTTAAACCCATACGTTCAACACCACTGAGCACGTAAACAAGAATTTACGTTCACACTGCCTTTTTTTTTTACCATGTGTAAAATGCAAAAGTCGCTTAAGAACACAACAGAATTTTTCTTCATACTCAAGTCTTGCCCATTCCATTAATGTCTTATGTGTAACAGTTCAGAAATAACAGCAGAAAAACATTTCTCGATTATCGACAATTGGCTTCTCTGTTCTAAACAAGACTTTTCAATAATTTACATACAGAAACAAAAGTAACTCAACTCTTAGCATAAATAATGAATCATTAAAAGGAAAAAAAAATCTTTTTGGTTAGCCCCTTACAAAGCTTCCAGAGCAACAGAAGTAAGATTCCATTTCTACCTTTTAAATTGCTTGTATATACTACATAATTTTTAAGAGTTGATAAAATAGTGTCCAAAAAGTTAGTGTGTGTTCAGAACGCACAGGGTAACTATTACTTAGACCAATGGACAGGATATCCTCGTTATTTGAGATTTGAATTATATTATATCGTCCAGGCGTTATTTGGTCTTTCACAAGCTCATAAGTGTTTTCTCACATTATTAGTTATGGCTGGAAAAGTGGCAGGAACATAAAAGTATTAGGAGCAAGTACTGTATAACTTCAAATACACTTTTCAATTCACCCTTTACTCTCCCATTTCAACCTTAAAAATGAAGTTAAGATGCAAGTGTTTCAGTTTAGTTTAAAATTCTTAACATGGAGAATTTGCACAAAACACTAATAAATTCAGAATTTATTAAAAATTCTACATTTTAGCTTTAATAACTTTGAATAACGTCAGCCCATTTTGATTCAATACATTTAGGCAATTGCTGTGAGTGCAAGTTTTCAGGCTCTGCCCTAAACTAGTCTTCTAGGTGACACAACTGATTTTACAGTTCACATCCTCCACCACCTCGCTACAAAAAGAGAGGCTGGACACAAGCTTCTCTTTAAACATTGTTGCCCCCAAACACAGATCTATTACCAGATGTTCCTAGTTTCAGCACCTTTTAGCTGGGAAGATCTTTTCTTTCTCTCCAAAACAAGACAACCCAAAAAATATCCCAAATGACCGTCTCCAAAATAAGGAAACCAGAAATCCTAATCAGGAGAATATGCACCTTTAGCAAGACTAAGCTTGCAGAATTTTTTTTTTTTAAATGAAATTACATCATTTCCATTGATATTACTTGTCAACTAAAGCCTCCGCTACAATTAGGCATACCTGAAATCTAATGAGCTGCCAAGGAGTATCTAAGAATTGAAGGGTAGAGAAGGGACTGGTTTCTGGCCTCTTAGAGAGGACACCAAGATTGATAGGACTATTATGGAACTGCACTGAAGATATGAAATTAGATCAACCCTATTGCTTGAGCTCCGCATTGATATCAGTCCCAGAGTGCCTTTACAAATTCTGCTGGTAAAACAGTTTCATTACAGTCACACAAACACTTCTTAAGTTTTTGGAGTTGAAAGCATTTAGCTATATAAAAACACCATACAGAACGCTTACTGATAGGCAGTATTTTAACAGACTATGTCATACTCTTCAAGAACTGTTGCACAGGTCAGCTTTACAGACATGCTCAAGCATTCCAAAAGATATGTAGACAAGCAGACACACACACAAGGTGATACACATTGTTAAATTTCATAATGCTCAAGTACAAAGAGCAAAGGAAAATAATACAGTGTGGTCTAACCTTTACTTTTCAGGATGATCTAGCAAAATAGAGCTCTATGCCAAACTATTCTACCATCTTCATATTTAATCAGGTAGTTCTGTGGCTATTTTGACACTACACCAAACACTACCATCAATCTTCTGTAATAATAACCAAATGTCACTTGCTCACAGAATCTAAGCCAAAATCCTAGATGTGCAAGTTGTGAAGAATTTCAAACAGTTGACTATAGACGTTTGGCCATTTCTTGCATGCCCAGGAATATACTCCAGGAAAGCCACAGCTGGTTAACCAGCAACATACTTTAAGCAAAATATTGCTTCAGGAATAAGACCCCTTCCTCCCATGCATGCACATAATGGCCAAGCTGTTTCAGTTCCACTGAAGGGAAGCCCATTTCTCTTCCTTACACCAGTCATGTCTTACACTCCCTTCTGGTGCATCAGTTCCAAGACTCTCCATACCCTGCAAGTCAAGTCAGCTCAGTAATCCCAGAGAAAGCCATTCATATTTTATACACCCTCCAGCTTAATGAGCTATAGCAGCTCACAGAGGATCAAATAAATACCAGAAGCGGGGAAGAGATATTCCCTTTGTTTCCTGACAGGAAGAAATTCTTCAATCAGCTCACTGGGATACTTCATAAAAGTACAATCTAATAAAGCAAACTACCTAAAACTGTTCTGGTAGTAACTCACTATGCTTGTACTCCAAATGTTTCTACATGAGTTGTGCTTAAGATGAGTCGGAGAAAAATTTCCATCCTTTGACACAGCCTACTAGTCTGAACTACAAGTTCTAATGTGGGGCAGAGTTTCAATTTGAAAACTGTCCCAAGAACTGGTGATGCCTAACTACTCTGACCAGACTGGTTGAACCTCATTTAAGACTTTTCCCTTCTGCTCCTAGACAGAGTGCCTGTCAACTACCTACCTGACTGCGTAATGCAGTACTATAAAGTACTAATACACTACTTGTGCAGCCACCCAGTGTATCAGGTTCCTGCTGTGGTTAGCAATTCGCGATACATTTTATGTCACTGCTTCAGTGATAAACTGGAGAAACACAAAAAATAAATTCTTGCATTTTGTAATCTGTTAGACAACTGATATTAATATGCAAGAGCCTAATTCCTTTCAGTTTTATCTGATGGCTTTGGGTTTTACAAAGAGGAAGAAATTTCCCAATTTAGCAGTCAGCTACCTACAGAATTTCAGGAACAGCAAGCAACTTGCAAAACATCTGAAGTTTAAAATAACACAAAGCTAGAATCAAAGTCATTTAAGTTGAAAAAGACCTTTAAGATCATAGAGTCCAACCATAAATCTAACACTGCAACTCCACCACTCAACCATATCCCTAATTGCCACACCTACATGTCTTTTAAAGACCTCCAGGGATGCTGACTCAACCGCTTCCCCCAAGTAGCCTCATCCAATGCTTGACAACCCTTCAAGTGAAGAATTTTTTTCCTAATATCCAGTCTAAACAGTTCCCTGACAACTTGAGGCCATTTCCTCTTGTCCTTTCACTTGTTAATTGGGAGAAGAGATCAACACCCACTACAACCACCCCTCAGGTAGTTGTAGACAGTGATAAGATCTCCCCTTGCCCTCCTCTTCTCCAGGCTAAACAATTCCAGTTCTTTCAGCCACTGCTCATAAGACTTGTTCTCCTGCCCCCTCACCAGCTTCATTGGCCTTCTGTTGACATGCTCCAGGATCTCAATGTCTGTCTTCTAATGAGGGGCCCAAAACTAAACACAGTATTCAAGGTGTGGCCTCACAAATGCCAAATACCAATGCACAATCACCTCCTCGGTCCTGCTGGCCACGCTGTTTCTGATCCAAGCCAAGATGCTATTGGCCTTCTTGGCCACCTGGGCACACTGCTGACCCATATTCAGCTGTCAGTCACCCAACACCCCCAGGTCCTTCTATGCCAAACAGCTTTCTAGCCACTCTCCCCCAACCCTGTAGCGCTGCACAGGGCTGTTGTGTGCCAAGTGCAGAGTCCTGCACTTGACCTTGTTAAAACTCATCCCGTTGGTCCCAGCCCATCAATCCAGCCTCTTCAGAGCCCATTATAGAGCCTCCCTACCTTCAAACAGATCAAAACTACTTCCCAGCTTAGTGTCATCTGCAAACTTACCAAGGATAAATTCAACCCCTTTACCCAGGTCACTGATAAAGTTAATGAACAGAACTGGACCCAGAACTGGACCCAGCACTGAGCCCTAGGGAACACCACTTGTGACTGGCCTACAGTTGTTCTGTTGCTCTCTATATCTCTGGCTTCTTTTCCCCTTTACCTCTAGACAACCAACTAGTTCACCTACAGCTTGTTTAGATAACAGAACTGCCCTAAGCAAGGGAAGCCAACACACCAGCTTTTATTATATTTTACTACCAGACCAGGAGAGACCTCCTTCACTATTGGAGAGCATATTTAATATAAGTTTCCCAATACAGCAATGGAAGTTGAAAATTATTTCTTCTTAATAAAGGAAGAAAAACCTCAACGAGCTTCCTCCCATAGGCTAAAGATACTATTTTCAATTAGAAGGAAAAGAATTTACAAGAACACCAGTCTGAGTGGCTCTCAGAAGTTCTGGAAGAATAAACTCACTTATGACCACCAACACTAGTTTTCTACTAACTAAAGTCATTAAGTTCACCCACACAGCATCCATCTACCTCTCACACTGCTACCCAAATGCCAGGCCAGAAGCTAGCTACATGCTCTGCAGGTGGTTTGCAGAGCTGACTGGTTTCTGCAAACACAGCTGAAGTAGCAAAATCTCTCTTTTGCAGGCTCTCCTTATACTCAGCCATCATTCAAAAACCTCTAGGATTTTTATCTTCGAGTTCTCTAAATCTTAAGAGGTTTGACTTAACCTGGCTAACAGACTGCAGCATTAGAGAGATCAGGCTGTAACTGCCTAAGCTTCGCTTCCTTAGAAAGCAATAGTAAAAAGGCTGAAAAGAACAGCACAGTCTTGACGCTAGGAAGCTTAAAACAATGCCTACCCTCCAAACAAACCTAGCCCCTTCCCAGCTGAACAACAAACCAGATCAATACGGGGGAAAAAAAGACAGGCTTTATATCCTAAACATCTCAGCAGTTCACAGAAACTGAAGAGAGGAATAACAATTTTTGCATCCATGTGAATGAATCCTTTAATTCCCTTTTTTTATGCTTAAACAACCAAAACAAGATAGCTTAATGAATAACTGAACAGCCAGAAGAGCAAAAGCATAAAACTACCATTTTCTTAGAGGCCAGCTGTGATTAAAGCGACCTCCTTTGGTGATTGTTTTCCATATAAAACACAGTCTATTCAGAAGAGAGGTCCTATCCACTTTGCCACACTACTCTCAATATACTGGCTAAGATATTCTGTGACACACAATAAGCAGAAGAAACCAAGGAATGAAAAAGGCCTTCTACAAAATGGCGCAGGGGAGAAGATACTTTCAGGTTATATCGAAATGCCCCGGTAAAACACACCTTAGCAAAACAAGCTATGACTCAAACAGTTTGTTGTGCACTACACAGCAATTTCATCAGTTTGGCTTCAAAAAAACCTCACACAACCCCACATCCCCCTAAAAGAAACCAAAACCTACAGCATTATTTTTTACTGAGAACTTACTTCAAGGAAAGTCCTAATAGGACTGTTAGGAATCCCAATGGAAATATTTGTACCAATGTAGAATAGTACACACACTACCAAGGAGAGCAGAGAAATTGCTAGTAACACCTTAGGAGGTTTAAACTGATGAAGATTATATACATGGCTCTACAGTCTAAGAATTTACATCTATTTAGTCAGCTTTTTAGGGGGAAAAGAGACAGACTGCAGACAGGAGTTGGAGCAATATAGCAATCTGATATCCATCCCAAATTAAATCAGTATACAATTCTTCCACTTGTGCATTTGAAATTTAACTTCAGTTTGCTACTCAACATCCTAGCCAAAATAACATGGGTGCACAGCATCTTATGTGTTCATGAGGAAACATCCATTGCTAACATGTCTCAGAAACACAGAACTCTATAAAACCCATAAATTATGAGGCTTACAAGTAAAACTTTTTCAAACAGCTCATAGGCCTGGCGCACTTGCTCATTTTCATTAGCTGCTTGGAAATGTTTCACTAATTAAAACAAGGCTGCTGCCAAATAGATTTAATTGTCTACAGCAGAATCTGCACCTGTGAGAAAATATTTAGATGTGCAAAGTATTTCCTTGACCTTTCTCTAAAGAAAAAGAACTTATATAATTTGGGTAAAACTTTCCATGTGCACAGTTATGAAAAATTTGGGAGCACACACACCCCGCAAAAAAAAGACCAAAATAAAAAAAATATATCAATGCTGAGCATTCATCATCAAATTTTGCTACAGTATGCTTTACTTTGGAGATTACCCTTACCTAACTTGTCATTATGTTTATTATTCATATGACTGAAAGCCAGAAACTGGCAAACATGTCAACACAACTTAATATAAAAAAAAAAAATTGTTAGCAAACAGAGAATGAAGAATCTACAGATAAGTTTCTCATTTTGATAATACGAATGCTTTTTCCAATTTATATTAAGTTAACTACATCTCTAACTCAGGGGAAAAAAAAAAAAAAAGATGACTGCTTAAGTCAGTCACGTATTTGGGCCCAGATGCTCCTGGCTACTCCAGTCAGGCCTAGTTCAAATCAATTATAATTTTGTACCTGTTCACTTAAGTTAAAAGATTGCTTAGAGAAGGGTAAAAAATTAGATCCAACAGACAGAAGGGTGCCCTCATAATTTCTGGAGGAAAGCTTTGTTGTATTCCCTTTGCTCTTTCCTTCAATTATCTTTCCAATACATTCTCAGTATATTTCCTTGACCTGTTATAAGCACTCTGTAGATTTTTTTGCCTCATTATCTGGACAGAGGAGAAAATAATCCCAAAAATCAAAAGCAAACATAGGCGTCTTTCAGGATTTCAGTAAAATACTGACCAAGATACAGGCACAGGCAACACAGGAATATAAATTAAGCATTCTGAAGTGCCCTCATCAATCTGTTCTTTGATCTTTACACAAACGGGTTTAGAAGATCTGCCACAACTAGGACAGCTCATTCCTCACTCGACTCATTTTTGACCAAGATCTGACAAAACAGATTTCTTCATTAGATGCACAGCACGTGCCCTGCAGTTTCAGGCTGATTTATGAAACAGAAAAGCTCTGTATACAAAAAGAAACATTGCTTCTAGTATTAAACATTGACAATATGCAAATGTAGACTAGGTATATACCTATCTGGCTCAAAATGAGTCAAGTGCTATTTAGTAATAAATTGAAATATAAACTACAGACTCAGAGCCGTTACTAGATACACAAATAACAGAATCAGGTAAGTGAACCTCATTGCAATCCTTCTACAGTCTGTCAAGGACATTTCTAGGAGCAAGATTAGCAGCACTGGAAGAACTACCTAGTTACTGAATCACGCAACTGTATTTACATGGACGGAGAAAAAGATGTGGGCTTCAGCAGTTTCTCAGGTCTTTGTTTCTACACATACTGACACCCTTCAAATCTTCATCATCTCCTCAAGAGAGGATTTTCCAAAACTTCTGGACAATAAGCACAACCATTCTGGGCAAAGAAGGAAAAATGAGACTAATTATGTTTTTTATAAGCATATCAGGTAGTTGGTACATATATGCTTACAATCCCTTATACCTATTGTTCACAGCACACACTGAAGGCCTACAAGAAGTGGCAATTATGAAGTAAGCTCTTTGTGGTTTCATCAAGAAAACTTATTACATGAATTCTGGAAAACAAGTATTTGGGAAGACGGTACTTCACTGCAACAAAGTAAGTACCACTGCTTTTGTCAGCAGTCAGTTATGAATCCAGGAATGAGGAACATTCTCAGCTACTTGAATGTATCTAGTAAATACACAATTCGGAAAGGAACAGTATCAACACAAAATGAAAAGATGCCTGGTGCATACATGTAGAACTATAAAGTATAATTAATCTTTAAAGGAGGTTCAGAGTTACTGTGGCATACTCTCAAGCCCTGGAATACTCACTGCTGCTTGCCCTTTTGGTTCATTGTTCTGCTCTGTAAGTGCTGCTTCAGTGGACAAAATACACTGCAGTGAAGGTAATCACCATAGCTTTAACTCAACTGTCCATGCAAGATTCCTGCTCACTGAACCATTCTGTACCCAAAAACAATCTGCTGGGGCTACCAAAAAGTGATCTAAGAACTAAGAGAACTGTGCTTGTAAGCTGCTATGTAAGGCCACAAAATATAAGAACAGTGCCTATATATGACTGTATTATGAATCATACACAGGAGTACAAAGCAGTGACAGGTGACTTTCGAGAAGCCACTTAATGCTCTGCCCATAACAGTAGCACAGTGGAGACAAGTGACCATAGTCATGCATTTTTCCTTGCCACGGCACTCTGCTCCACATACCTCCGATTTACTTGAGGCATCCCACTTCACATGCTGAGAGAAACAAAGAGGTAGAACAAAAAAAAAAAAAACAGCGAAAGTGATTATTTTTCAGTTAAATGTTGTTAACACTGATTTGACAGGCTTAATAAATTGGTACAAACACAACTTAAGATCCCAAGGCAAACTATTACACTTAATACTTACCTGAAAATAAACTCTAATCATTGATGTAAACTGTCCTGTGATCCTAGAATAATTATTACTGACAATCTCTTCCTGCTGCAGAGCTCAGGTAAGATGCTGCTGTTGACAGCCACTCGCTTTTACCCCTACCTCACCTCATTGGTTTATCCTTTGGTTCAGTGAAATGAAGACAATTAGCATAGATGATTTCAAAGAACTGCAAAGCAGGCTAGTCTGATAACTGAAGAGATGGGAACAAGCAGCTCAAAACAGCAGCCTCCTAACCCAGATCTGCCACGACTGAACAAGTATCTGACCAGGCAATTACAATGATGCTTTCACACTTGCCTCCTCACGGTTTTCAAATAACAGCAAGAAAAGTCCACCTTTTAAAAGAATTTCCACATAATTACAACTATTAGAAAAAACAATGGAAGTTACCAAATTTTAGGCAGCTTCTAAACTAGACAGAGAACATTATGAGCACAAAATATGCTATATAAGATACTCCAGACTGCTGAACTATATATGCTTAGCACATCCAGTAGCTTTTCTCGTACATTCTCAGAATGTGTACCTGCTCCCACACAACACAAACAAGTTGCTCTCTATTAGCAAGTATTTTTGATAGTACACAGCAGCTGGGTACAACATAAACTTTGCAGAACAACATCGTTCACGGCCCTGTGCTCATTCAAAAATACAAGTAATCATCCACTGAAAAGATTCACAAGGAGGTACAGTAACTACAAGTATTCAATCACAGGACAATTTTTATACAATTTGAGACTTCATTACCAAGAGCCAAGGCATTTCCCTAAGAACTAGAGAAAAATACACTTACAATGGGAAGTGTTGGTTTTGAATGAATTTCACCAGTTTAAAACACTGAGAAGTGTCTTCTGAATTGTTTCTTGATAAGAACTAACTACTCAAAAATTTATGAAAAGGTTTTATAACCACTTTTCTAAGGAATGTAGACTACAAATTAGTGTTACTGTATCTAGACACAAATCTATCAAGGAAGATTTTGGGTTTGCTTTTAAAAACCAGTAAAGGTGGATTTTATTAGTAGATCTCATTTTAGCTATTCAGATGAAATCTGCTGTAACTAAGGCACTTTCATGAACGCACAGGCAGAGCTGAAGGTAAAGTTTCTGAAGCTAGTATTGCTCCCTAGGCCAAATGCACAAGAGTTACAGCCAGCTGGGCCAGTCAATGGCTATGAAATTTGCGCTCTGGCAAATCCTTTTGCTCTCTGAAGTGTCAGCACTATAGTTTTTGTCAGTATAGTTGCAATTAAATTTTTCCATGTATTCTGCAAGCCTTCACTGAAAACAGCAAATGTCAGTGTACATGGACAACTGCTACTGCACACCAGGTTCAGCCCTTTTCTATGAGGGAAGTTCTCCAGAATCTCATTAAGCAACCGCTCTACAGCAAAAAGCAGCAAGTATCAATGTTACTGGTCAAACTGTTTAAGTAACGAGGCAAAAGGAAAGTAAGACAGCACCGTCCATATAATACAGGAAAGAAAAAGGGCGTGGGAGGGAAGAACGCTAATAGGAAATAGTAGGAATAGAGGCACACCTCTCAATCAGTCCTCGAAACAAAGTGGAGGCATCAAATTTACCCTTCAACTGCCCATATCCTTACCCTCAGGCAGGAATCCACCTCTCCCCTTTCCTGAGGGTAGGCAGAAGGAGCCTGTTTCACAATTCAGGATCCAGCCTCGAGATCAAACCTCAACGCTCAAACACAATAATCATAGTTCTGGACTTTTGAGAATGAGAGCTGTCAGAAATTTAGAAACTAAGCTCCCGTCTTCAAACATAATAAAAGCAATACAGAGTATGCTATCAACTATCATAGTCAAGACGTATCTCCTGCGTAGCACTTCAAAGAGTGAGCAACGCCACCGAGTTCACAGGTAAGGAAGCTGGATGTCCTAAAGTTTCTGGGTTTGTACTAGAAATGCAACAGAAACACAATTAATTTGAGCGCAAAGCTCAAAGCGTTACACACCGCACTTTGGAATAAATAAGTAAACTGAAACCGAACTGTCAACAAGTAGCAAAAGCTTGACGAGCAGCTTCCACGACCACCTTTAGAATCAGCTGCAAACAGCTTCCACCACAGATTTCCCCTTGCCCAGCACCACCGCGATCGCTCCGGCCCGGGAGGCAAACGCCGGCGCGAAGCCCGCGCAGCTCGGGCAGCCGCAAACCCCGTTCTCGCCGCACCGGCGTTCGCGGGGGGGCATCGCCCGGCCCCCGCCCCGCCCCGGGGCGCCGAGAGCTCGTCCCTCGGCCGCTCCGAACCCCGGCAGCCCCGCGGCCACCTCCCCCCGCCGGCCCCGGCCGCTCCTTTACCTGGCGAAGAACTCGGCGAAGCCGCCGGCGGTGCCCGCCCGCCGCGCCCTCTCGGCCGGCTCCGGCGCCGCGCGGGGCGGCTGCTGCGGGGCGGCGCGGCGGCGGCTCACCTCGAAGGTGTTGCGGGAGTTGAGGTTCACGTCGGTGAAGGCCGGGGGCTCCCCCCGCGGGCCCGGGGCCGCCTCCGCCTCGCCCCGCAGCCGGCAGCTCCGCAGCGGCTCCTCCAGGGCGGCCCCCGCGGGGCCGGGCGGGCAGGGCAGGCAGCCCCCGTTCTGCAGCTTCGCCTCCTCCTCCGCCGGCGGCGGCGGGAAGCCGAGGCCCCCGTTGGTCACGGTCCCGCAGGCGGCCCCGTTCGGGGGCTTCTCCGGGCGGCGCTTCCCTCCCGTCGCCAGGCGCCGCCGGCCCGGCCCGCCGCTCAAGCCCCGGCTCCCATCCCGCTCCCCGTCCTCCTCCTCCTCCTCCTCCGCCGCCTCCTTCGCCGCCTCCTGCCGGCCCGCGGGAAGCACGGCTGCGCTGCCCGGAGCTCCGGCATCGTCGGGCCCCACCATTTGCGGAGCCCCGGGGGTGCCAGCGGCGCAGCGGGGCGGGGCCGGTCCCCGCGGCGGGCGGGGCGCGCGCCTTCCTCCGCTCCCGGGGCGGCCCTTCCCCCCGGAAAGCGACCATAGAGAGGCAGGGCCGGAGCGGCGCGCCCGCCCTCCCAGGCGGAACCACATCCGGAACCATAGAGTTGCCGGCGAGAGGAGAGTCTTACTCGCCAGAGCGGATCCTCGCGTGGTGCCGGTCGCGTTCCCCGCCGGGCCCGGGCTTCCCGAGGGCAGGCGGGGCGGCCTCCGTTCGCAAGGTCTAGCGGCGACGCGAAGGGGTTCAGCGGCACGAAGGGCGTCGCGAGGACCGCGGGAACCGCGGGAGAAGGCGAGGTTACGTGGGTGAGGCAGGACGCGTGGGCCCGGCCCGAAAATGCTGGGAAATAAGACTATAAGACTTGTTCTGGAGTTTTAGAAAGCAAGTACCCTTTATCAAGCCTGCGAACACGAGGGAGTGATCTGCATCAATCATGTTCAGTGAAACAAGAACTGTGTACAGAACGCATTTCCCACTTACACGCACGTGGATAAATTTTCCCAGAAATCTTAAGCATATTCTATTACTTTCCAAGGACTAATTTTGCTGTTTATTATTAAGACAAATCTCTTGATAATTTAGAGTTGGTTCCAGCTATCTGCTTGACCTCGCCTTTGAGATAGAGAAACACTGCAGTCAGAGGGAATCACAGAAGAAGCCACATCTGTTCAGCACTGCTCACACTGAACACAAGGCACTATGGTCTCCAAAGAATGAACAGTGCCTGGAAAAACACCATTTTAAAGAAAACATGCTATCAGAGGGACATTCTCTAACTTTCAAAAAAGTAACATTACTTAGATGAAACATAGTTCCACTTTAGCTGAAATCAAAATACTTCACTTTTTGTAACTATAACTAGTTCTCAGGCTCAATGGGAAGGGGAGAGATAGCCGGGACCTGGGGGAAGAGTGGGGACACTGCAAGTGTGGAGCCTTCAGGCCAGCACCTGGGCCTGCCCCTGGCCCTTTTGTGAGGGGACAGGACATATGTGAGCTGCTTGGAGCAACAACACAGGCAGAAAACAAAAAAAGGACGGGCACTTTTAAATGTTGATGTGAATCCTCTCCAGGCAGTAATGGGATCTCAGAATCCCTCGGGTTAACACTGGGAGGCAGACAGAGGATGTGTTGGAAGGTAGATGCTGGCACCTGTGTTTCCAACCACACGTCGGAGCTAAAAAACCTAAGTAATTGAAGTTCCCTTTGCCTAGCAGGGAAGCAAGGACAAAAATCACAGGCAAAAGAAAGGGCAGAGGGGCTTCAAGTCCCCACAGGAGCCATAACAACATGTGCCCCAGGCAAGGTCTAGTCAGTTACTACTGATCCAAACAGAGCCTTTCAACCCAACAAACTACTTTTCTATCCCTACAGCAAATACTCACAGCTCATAACAAGGGAAGTACCATCCTCTTGGAAATTCTTGGCCAGAGAAGCCCTCCATGTAATAACTCCTCCTGCAACAGTGTGGAGGTTCTTGCTTTTAAAGGCAGGCAAGCAGGGCATGCCCAGAGAGAGGGGCCTCACCCACCACATGGAAATGGGGAGGGAACAGCCATGAATTTTTTCCTTAAAACTGTGGGTGTTTTAGAAAGAAAGGTTTGAACTGGGAATCTTCATTCACATAAAAAAGTTGATACCCTTTCTTATGTTATGACTTGTTGGGACTTTGCAAAATAAAGCCTTATGAGCTTTACTAAAGAAATGGAAAAATGAAGGGGCAGGGCTATTTCCTCTTCTTGTCATCTTGTAACACTACTTCTGAGGTCAGCCTACACTAGGTGTTCTACATGTAACAAGCAAGTCTCACCCCTTTTGATTTGAGTAACTGACAAATACTTAGGGATTACAGAAGAAACAAATCTGATTTGTGTTTATTTTGCCTTGCTTGTCTCAATAACAGCCATGTCATGTAAAGGACCATTGGCCTCAGCTGCTTGCAGAAATGCCCAGTAAAAGTTGCCAGAATTACTTATCCTTTGGATACACCAGCTGAACCGCTTGTGGGACCAATTTGTAGGCTACTTTGGTTGAAACAAACCATTAGCAAAGATGAGCTAATTAAGGTTTTGGGTTAAGTAAAGCATATTAATTAATCTTGTTGCTGTAACTAAGATGGGTGGTTTTCTGTTCACCACTGTGATCTGTCTTGTCTCAAACATGTGGGCTCTGATCACCATGCCTGATGAGTGAACACATATCCTGGGCACTATAGAGGCTCTCTGTGCAAGAAGATGGTGCCACATATGTTCAGCATATGCCACAGATCCTCTTTCAGTGATGGGTCTGGGCAAGGGATTCATCCATCCACTTTGCAATTCTCTTGTATTTAAGTTAAACTACTGCAGCAAGCAGAGTTTCCCAGAGGTTACCTGAGTAATAAGCATCCACAGAGTGGGTAGATTCCTTGTCTTCAGAAGTAATAAAAAGAGTCTTAGTGATGTTCTACCCATGTTAAATTGGTGACTCCATATACTATAAGAAGAGATCAACAGTGATTTCACTTGGCATCTATAAAGTCATTGTTACTCTGGATAATGTAATCTGAAGTGAATTGTTGTGGAAACACCACAGCACTTTATGCCTCGCAAATAAGGAAAGTGTGTATCCATGAATTATCCAGAAGCTCATTCTGCACTGCAACAGAATGAGGGACATATCTGCCATCACTAGTGAAGATTTTAGGTTTAACAAAATACTCAGAAATCCATAGAGTGCTTGCACTCATTTTCAGCAGTGTTCACTGTTACCTGAGATGCTGTATGGCACCATCACTCTTGACTGGACTTCAGCGATTTAATTAATGCAGAACCTGCAAAACAGTGCCAGATGTTAAACAAGCCAAGCAAAGTGAAGACTGCCACTGAGATTGTAACACAAGATCAGCTTATGGTGAACTTATTTCTGTCAATGCAGAAATAAGTAATTATGCCAGGGATTCCAAAGGATAGCAGGTTGTTTTGCTCAAAATAAACCCACTTGGTTCACTGTATTTGTATTGAAGTCCACCTGTAGGATTTGCTAGATAGGCAGATTAATCTTATATTTTAAAAAAAACTCAGATTTCCAAACAATATTTTGAGTTTCAAGTCACTCCTATAGGATGGAATTTAGAGCTGAATGAGGATTTTGAATCTCTCTCTTGTATTTTCCAGAAGTGCTCAGTCCTGAGGAATACCTCAATGAACTAAAGAATTAAAGATGCAATTAGCAGGGATATGTTTCATACAGTTTGCACATAGCTGATAATGAAACAGCTTTGACCAAGTATCTGAAAGCCAAATCAATAATTCACAGAAAAGTTGATGTTCTCCTGGACAACTGGTTTGATATTGGTCATTCTGATTTGGATAAGCAAGAATGATCTGGTAATCTGGAGTCTGTAGATGGCTCTCAGCAATCCACAGGGACGAAGTGGGGGCAAAGCAGCAGATGAGTAGTTATAAAATTGGGACATTTTAAGAGCAGGGATGCTGAAAGGACTAGGAGTGCAGGAACACATTTTGAGCATTGCAAGAGTGCAGTCCCATGTTCCAATTGTTACAACAGATCTGTGAAATCGTCTGGTTCAGAAAACTAAAATCCCACACCATTTCACTTTAGGGCAAGGTCTCCCAAACAATTGAATCATCACAAGTGTGAGAGGGAGTTAAACTGGCTGGAGGTTGGGAATGGCTTGCCAGAGTGGGAACCTCTTATCTTACCTTGACATTGAAGAAATTACAACATGGGATTCTATTCTAAACCACAATGTAGTAACTGTGCTATTGCCTGATACTGTTAAAAATGAAATTATTTATACTATAGTTCTAATCTGGTTGTGAAACTCTTAGTATCCAATGTTTTAGACATATTCAAATAGGGAACAGCATAATTTATTAGTGAAAAGAAAATAGCTGCTTGAATGAATATTGTGAATAGTTTATTAGGCAGTGATTTTGTATTGTCCTCAAACTGATAAGGGCAATTTGCATATAATATGATCATTTGTGCTCTTGGCTCTCTGAAGTGACTCTTGTGAAGGAGGCAACTTTACCAAATCAGATTCTGTGACGAAAGAGTGAGTTACGCCACGTAAATGCGAAGCTGAGTTCCTTTTCCTAAAAACTTCTGCAGTATCAAAGCCTCTAGCTCAATTTGTAAAATATCTCAGTTACAGAGAAGATACTCAGGACATTTCAGATGTCAGGAAGAAGAGAGCAGTATCTTTGCTGCCTTAGAAGGCTGTTGGCTCCACATGCTATGTCAGTTTTTGGGGTGGTAGCAAAAGAATGCATTAAAAACAGGAGCTAAGTGAGAAGAATCTGGCTAGTTTGTTCTCAGTGTTGGTCATTGAAAGAGAAAGCAAGCAATCTTCACTGGATCCATTGTTTTATGTTATAATAGAAGTGGCATGTACAGCTTTCAGCTAAACAAATCCTTACTGAAACAGTGTACAAGTAAATAGACTTTGTTCCAAAGACTTTACAATTAAAACAGCATGTAACGAGCAAGTCAGGTTTTTCAATACATCTTTGCAGGATCTGCGAGCCTACCCCTCATTCCAGAGATTTATACTGTGCTACAGTGACCCAGACTTAATGCCCGAGAGAAGTGGCCTTCTTGGTTGTTAAATACATCGGCAACAAAGAATTAGAACTGTCTGCATCCCAGACTGTTTTTGACAGCTGACCTTTCAATACCATCCCTCATTAGGAATAGCCTCTGTCTATCACTGCACCCTGTCGAAGGTCTGAACGCTTAGGAAATGTCACACATCTCATACAATTAGCATAATTCTAGGTCATTACTTTCAGCTCTGGTTTCCATTTTCTCTTGTGTTGCCCCATCCAGTGATTTCAGTGATAAAGAGCATTTTTACTCACACATTCATAGCATGGTGGAAAGAAGCAAAAAGACTTTTCTTAGTGCCTCAAGACAATTTTGGCCAGGGCTAACTGCCATGATAGATAGAGTAGTCTAAATTCCAGCCAGCCTTCCTCTGTCCTTATTTATGTTTCTTCAAGGAAAAGAATAGAAAATTATTTGAGCAGACATGTGATCTGCTTCTGTGTCATTAACGTCCCACAGACCGGTAAGATATATTTACTTTTACATGGCTGCTGTGCGGGAACTGCCAGGAACCCCCATACAGAGCCCAAGAGGTGCTGAGTCCACAGCCCAGACTCCTCCTTCCTATTTCTAAACATTTTTTTCAGGTCCTTGAGAGAGAACTCTAAAGGACAAGTTAGTTCACTTGAAATCTGTCTCACAAGCCTGTCTGCACTGTCTACAGATGGAGAGCACTGGCAATGCAAAAGCAAGAGGCATTCTCCTAGGAAAGAGTGAAAGGAGAAGCTTGGGGGCTAGATGCTATAGATGCAAAACATTTACAGGGATTTAAGGGGAAACTGGGCAAGTGGTTGGCTGAGAGGTCTGGCAAGATACTGTCAGTCAGAGCATGCTCAGGGACTCATCCATCATTTCAAAGTTGAGGCCACTGAGATGGAGCTTCTACAGCCAAACAATGCTAATAACGGAAATAGACTCTTAATAGTTACACATCTAGCCAATGTGTAGCTGTTGTTTTCTCTATGCTATTTCATTACTTCTGTAATTAAAATACAGAATGGCTTCCTCAAATCAATATACAGGAAGAACTGTATCGTAGGTCTCCCAATACATCAGATGTTCTTCTGTTTGCAATATAGTTGTGCTCTTTGGCAGTGCACTCCAGAGGCTCTTGTTTCTTTGGAAATGCTGCTTTGGCAAGAACATCTTTGCACCCCAGTAATAACAGTTCACACTTTTAATACAAAGCCTTCTGGACAAGACCGCATTGCAGACAGCAATTAATGTTCAGAGATACAATGTTTAGCAGTCTCCTGTACACTGCAAGCTTCTCCTTAGCACACTCTCAGTCGTGCTGCAGTCCTGGGATTAAATTCCACTGCTAGTGGATCAAACACGCTATGTACCTATAATAATTCAATCTGTGATGCTTTCCTTGTGTACATTTGTGCTTGCTGTGGTTCAAACACTGCAAAAACCTCCCTGGGCACTGCAATGGAATAAGCTTTATTTGCCATTGCGCTGCCAGGGTGTAGAAAGCTTTCCAGGTTATTGACAGTCACTAGAAGACTCTCTTTCCATTTGAACCCCATGTCGTCTGCTACCAGACTAGTCTATGTGGGTGACATACCTATGCCAAGGCTTCTGTTACCCTCTGGATATCACCACCAAGATACTGAGAACCTAAAGACTGCTAACGTATCCCTATATTCCTGCTTTTACTATCAACAAACCCATAGGGAGTAGTGAGTTACCTTGAAACCAGGCTAAGATTTTAAAAAATATATATATATTTATTACCACATCCAAAATGGACGTGTAATTGCACTGATTCTTAACAGAACAAAAGAAAGAGATGAAGTAAAACAAATCTTATCTGCTTCTGCTATGATCCAAAAGGATTTTTTTTTCACTTCTCTTTCTGTGTAGACAATCAGTTAGATATCTAATCCATGGGCTCCATCTATGTGCCTGCCAGAAACCTCAGGCTGTTTTCATAGAAACTGTGAGTTTTTCCTTTTCTTCAAATCCACACTTTGGGATCCGCCAAAGGAGTAAGCTGGCAAAGGGCAGACACAGATAAAGCAGAAGAAAAGGAACAGCTTAGGGTAAACGAGCAACACAGGCTCTCACATAGCCCTGTATTGGTAGTGGAGACATGTTTTCAGAATGACATGAAAGGGGAGTTGCTGTAATGAAGCAGAGATCTGAGCCCCTTTCTCCTTTCCTCGGTAATATTTTGGCCAGTGAGACTCCATCTGAGTTTTAGGGTTTGGTTTTTTGAACCAAAACCAGCTTTTCCTTTACTTATTTAATTGGTTAATTAGACCCATTTTGATTTACATATTCAGCCTCAACCCTTTCCCATTTTCAGGTAGGATGTCAGCATGGTCCTTAGCCTACAGCAGTATATATTTTTATGGGAGCTCATCCAACTTCATGGACAATTCTTTGCACTTTTCCTACCAGCATTTATTGTCCCATGAAATAAGAGTGTTTCATAAGTTTTCTGTTTATTTTTCTAAAGTTAATATATAGTTGATAGAGATTTGTAAGCCCTCACCCATGATAATTACAACCTTATCATAAATTCCTGTCTCAGCCTTGTGCTCTGTTTGCTTGCTGTGTCGCTAAAACTATTTTTAAAAGCCCTAATAAAATCACTTCTGTGGCTGATAAAATACAAGCAGGGGAAAAAAAAGTATTCTTGGGATTTTTCCTTTTGATTTTTGCCAAGTTATGCTGGATATGTATTCTTCTAAAAAAAAATTTTGTAACGAACTTTGGGTCCTAAGAGAACAAGACTCAATCTGCATTCTTCAAACACATTTTCTTTGTTTCATAAGCTAAATAATGTTAACTTTTGTTTAGAAATAATCTAATCAATCTACTTTTATGCTGCCCTGAACAAATAGGTGTTATGAATGTATATAGTAGGGGTGTAAAATGTTTGCTGAGGCTGAGCATCAGGTTCTGGATGCTTTGGAACTCTGTCCACTAAGTTTAGTGGCAAAAGAAGTGCACTAAGAAAATTAGATGGAACATGGAAGAGTCTGTCCTGCTGAATTCAGTGAGAATGGAATTTGGTTTAGGACTACTTGTAGATTAAATCCTCTAATGGAATTCAATTATAAACTGTTTTACTAACTGATGACCAGCATAGAAGCTTTCAAATCTTTCATAGAATGTTGAAGAAATTGTCATAGGGCCTATAAGAGCAAATGGTAGAAAAAGCAAATGGGTTTTCTGTGACAATGTTCATATGAACAGACCTTCCTCTATCTCAGCTCCTGGTCAGGCATTCACCTTCCTAATCCTGCTTGCTATTATGCCACCTCAGTTGTTCGTGTGGCAATGCAATGGCTCATACTGAGAAAGTGGTATGCGTGAAGAATAATAATTCTTTTGGCATGTTAATTTATAGGCCTCCCAGTTCTGTTGGTTTCACAAGACATGAGGCTGGGTAAGGAAGACACATGAATAAGTATCTGGAAGCAGGAGTTGCCTACCTCAGTTTAAGAAGTGATGCTTGTGAATGCTGAGCCAGGTCCTGAATAGTAGTAAACAAAAGTTTATCCTTAAAAGAAAAGGTCTCCCTTATCTTGGGCAAACAGAATGGTAATCAAGTGTCTCTTGCAGGATGGAATTTTTTCCTGACCAGGGATGGCTCATAAGCAGTTATTAAGCAGGAGCTTTACTGTGAACATTTTAGGCAGCCTTTACTGACACGAAGTCTAGGAAAGCCTTGAAGGTAAAGAACAAGAACTTGAATCTGAATAATTTTCCAAAGTAGCCAGTGTGGGCTGCGGAAATTTTGTCTGTTGTGTCCTTGAACATCAATGCCCAGTTACTTTAAATGCTGCAGTCCAGCCATGAGCTTGCTGTAAGTGGGTAAATTAGGCTTGCCATTAGTTGCTAGTACAGGCTAATAACCTAGCTTAAGTAATAGAAAGCTTGTGCTATCAAATGAGTGCTTGAGAGGAATCCAAAATTGTTCTAAAATACAGATTGGATAGAGTGTAGGGATGTGGGGTCTTCAAAGAAGGAAGAGTGAATATAGGAATATGAAGCATTCAGAAGGCTTTTGTCTGCTTCCTGGTATCACTTCTGCCTTGCTTACAATTGTTGTTGTTCCTCAAACCCAGGTTATCCTGCTTTACTGGTGGCAGTGGCATGATCATATCTTCAGGACAGAAACCATTGCACATCATCTCACAGTTGTCTGGCCATGAAGTCCTACCATTTCCAATACTGGCTGCAAGCAGATTTTTACGAGACAAGAAATTGAAGTTTCCTTGTGAAACACTAAAATGCAGTGGCTATCACGCATCGCATCTGTGGGGTGCTAGGAAGCTTTCCAGCTTGCTGACAGGCCCTGTGTCACTATATTTCTACAATAAGTGAATGCAAAACAAAACAAAAAGCAAAGCTGTGTTTGTCTGAAATTCTTTAAAGTGAAAAAATTTTGAGTAGAAGTTAAATTGTACTTCTTAATGCTGAGCACTGCCCCATATAGACAGAAAATCCATTTGCAGCCTATCCTTTGACAATATCACGCATCTTTTCTCAGTAAACTATTTACACATTGTCGGGACATGGGCATAAAGGTAGAGAAAACTCACATTGATTTTTCTGAATAAATAAAATCTGCATATTCTGAAGCAAACCAAGGAGATACTTTCCCAACTTAGAAGATAACTTTTTGTCAGAAGAGGAGAAAAAATTAATAATTACTATAGGAATCTGATTATAACTTGGCAATAGTTCTGCCACATCCATTAGTAAGAATGCATTTAAAATTGTTTTGATTCTGTAAAATGCTGTGTGTGCTCTCTGTTGGAAACGTATGATGGATTGTCTGTTTTAATCTTAATTTTAAAGCATTTTTATAAAAGTAATGACAGTCAGTGAAGCACTTGCATCCTAAAATATATGGAGGTAACATTTTGAAGTACTCATTGTCATTATAAACTAGCTTTCACATTAGTCTTATCTTGATTACTTTAATATAGATTAAACACCAGTTAAAATAATGTAGGTACAGATTACTATAGCAACATAATGTATTTTGCATTTCTCTTGAAAAAGCAAAATCAAAAAAGCTCTTTGCCCAGTGTCTCTGGTAAAAGGCAGCCATTGTCATAAAGTAATCCAGTAGCTGGACACGTTGCTTTGTTCAGTAAAGAAAGTGCTGGGTTTTATGCTGCGCATCTCAAAAATACAGCTCACGTGCAAAGATTTCTGCATCCTAAAGTAGGGGCTGTTTCAGGAGCCAACTCAATCCCAGTGTTACTCCAGTGGGCCTTGTATGCTGCTTTGTCTTATAGTAAACGCTGCCATTGAGTTCTGCTCAAGATCAGAGTAGTCATGAGCACGGTCCCAGGGCTGCCTGTGCATTAAAGTCTCTGGGTTTACCTCCTGGACTTTGGACTGTACCTAAATGTCACACTGGGCATTTCAGCCCTGCCCAGGTTAGGAAGGGATGTTTGCTTATCTATATTAAATGCAAAATATTAACACTTGCTTGAAAGTATTTGCCTTTGAAGGTGCTGAGTGAAAAATACTAGTGTTCAGTTACCAGGAATGTCCAAACCAGCACACCAAGGGTGATAAATTGCCAGCCCTGCTCTCAGATCTAAGCTTCTTTGGTGGAAGCAGCAAACTAGAACCATGCTGAGAAGGGAGCAAGCCAAGGAAGCTGATGAAAACTAAGCCACTGAGAATACCAGACAGGGAAAACATAAGAGGTTCACCTATGCTAATTCTGAAGAATAATGGAAGGAAGAATATCTTGATAAAAGAAAACAAAATGATGAGCTTATCAATGTGATATCAACACAGACTTCCCTGGAGAACAGGCCAAATTACTGAAGCTGATCAGAAAAGTGCCGTCGCCAAAGGTCACCTACTGAAAATATGAAATGCAAGATGCTCAAAAAATGGATTTTACCTTTAAACTAAGCCTTACTCTGAAGACTAAAATAAATTTCTTTCTTGGCACAGTACTGAACCATTTGTTTGCCTTTCTGAAAGAAAATATCTAGAAATGTTTAACTCCTTCATACGTATTTCTTGCTAATAGGAAAGACTAAATAGAAATTTGAAGTAAGATAACTCAGGTTGTATGTACAGTTATGAAATGCTGCTTTGCAAAGCAAACTAGGTATCACCAAAAAAGATTGGACCAGATGATCCTTGAGACCCCTTCCAAGCTGGCATTTTGTGATGCTATGAATTAATTGTTCTCTTTCATGCTCTTCACATTAAAGTTGCATTTCAAATGACAGTAAATTTGAGCTCCTACACGGCTTCATTCTTAAAATACTTATTTTTAAAGCTTTCAAAAGAAAGTTTAAATCTACCTGTTATTTAAAAAATAAAAAGGTCAGCACTTAAATATACCTTGTACTCTTTTGTTACTTACAGTTATCTGTTATTTAAAGTAGTTATATGCTAATTGCATTAATTATATTTGAAATGGTAGATTTCCATGAAATGAAAAAAAGTCTAAAAATGCTTAAATAAGAGAATAATGAAGGAGGCAGGATCTTTACATTATCACTAGTTATTACTTAAGGAAACCACAGAAATGTGCAAACAGGCGTGTACCTCTGAGTACCAGGAAAGCAATTTGGCAAACCCCAGAGTGCTGGGTCCAGCCCTGTTCAATGTCTTTATCAATGACCTGGATGAAGGCATCGAGTGCACCCTTAGCAAGTTTGCAGATGACACTAAGCTGGGTGGGAGTGTGGATCTGCTGGAGGGTCGGGAGGCTCTGCAAAGGGATCTGAACAGGCTGGACTGCTGGGCTGAGACCAACGGCATGAGGTTTAACACGGCCAAATGCCGGGTCCTGCACTTGGGGCACAACAACCCTAAGCAGAGGTACAAACTAGGAGAAACCTGGCTGGAAAGCTGCCAGGAGGAGAAGGACCTGGGGGTGTTAGTTGACAACCGACTGAACATGAGCCAGCAGTGTGCCCAGGTGGCCAAAAAGGCCAATGGCATCCTGGCTTGGATCCAAAATGGCGTGACCAGCAGGTCCAGGGAGGTTCTTCTCCCTCTGTACTCGGCACTGGTGAGACCGCACCTTGAATCCTGTGTTCAGTTCTGGGCCCCTCACCCCAAGAAGGATGTTGAGGGTCTGGAACGAGTCCAGAGAAGAGCAACGAAGCTGGTGAAGGGGCTGGAGAACAAATCTTAACGAGGAGCAGCTGAGAGAGCTGGGGGTGTTTAGCCTGGAGAAGAGGAGGCTAAGGGGAGACCTCATTGCTCTCTACAACTACCTGAAGGGACGTTGTAGAGAGGAGGGTGCTGGCCTCTTCTGCCAAGTGACAGGGGACAGGACAAGGGGGAATGGCCTCAAGCTCCGCCAGGGGAGGTTCAGGCTCAACATAAGGAACAAATTCTTCACTGAAAGAGTTATTAGGCAATGGAACAGGCTGCCCAGGGAGGTGGTTGAGTCACCTTCCCTGGAGGTGTTTAAGTTACGGGTGGGTGAGATACTGAGGGACATGGTTTAGGGATTGGTGGGAATGGCTGGACTCGATGATCCAGTGGGTCTCTTCCAACCTAGTGATTCTATGATTCTATGAAATGATGAATGCCCAGCAATAGCTCAGCCAAAGTGCAGTCCTCTTGAATTCTGGGGTCCAGTTCCGAAACAAACTACTGAAAACAGCTTCAGGAATAGTAAATTACAGCAGACAGAGGATACGAAAGGAATTAAAAGGGTTGGTATGGCCCTAAATAGATCTGTGCATTTCCTCTATCGCTAGAGGTTGAAGGGAATAAATAAAGAAGATTTAGGCAGTACCAGAAAAGACAATGTTTTTTTCTGTACTTCAGTCCCAAACTGAAGAATGTGATGGGAAGACAGCTACCCTTGAGCTAATCTTTTCTAGTAGCAAAAATAAAATGTTCTGTCAGATTGAATAGTAGCTGTAAAATAAATCCAAGCAATCCTATCACTTTAAAAGCATAAGGCTTGCCATGTCCAGATGGCATACCCAAGAACTCTGAACGCACTCATAGATGATGTCGTTAGGCTCTTAGCAAAAATATACAACTTTTTTTGTGAGATCTTCTTCTTGATTTTGAATATAATGACTGCATTTAAAAAAATGCACAGTATGTACATTATATGTTAGTGTGTTTGTCTATAAGACAAAGTCATACTTCAAACAATTTATTTAGATGTTATATACATTGTAATTTATTTTAAATATATTCTCTGTGTAAGTTTATTTTTTCACAGGTGGAATGAGCTGGCAAGTTTTCTAGAGTAGCAAGAGACCATTTTATCTAGTCCATCAGGTTTTTTTTTAAGTTATTTTGCTCAGACCCTTCCTATTCTATCCCATGTAAGATTAATAAATGGGTACAGGTCTTGAAATTAATGTTTATAGCATTTTTAACTTGCTGCACGCACTGATTTTCACGCAGCCTTGTGTTTTCCCCCATGTCTGTCTTTCCTCCCTCTCTGATAAGCTTACACTTCACTCCAACAAGCCCCATAAGAGCAGGGCAATATTTCTATTCCTGTCTTTGCCACTGACTCACTGTACGGTTTCTTAAGCATTTGCATCTTGCACTTGGATCCTCTGGTATCTAAGAAGATGAACATGACAATGTTTTCTTTCAGCTAAGAGCATTCAAAATGCCTCCCTCTGTGTGGATTCTCTTGTGTTTAATAAGAGTCGAGTTCAAACTGCAGCCTTCCTATAGGTGAGGATAATCAGCAGATGTTTCAACTTCTACCCAGATGCCCACTTTAAATACAAATGTAAGAAATTAATTTTTTCCAGACATCTACCCCTCAAGTGAGGTTTTTCTTCAGCCAGCAACCTCAAGGTTTTTAGGTAGGGCACTCAAAAATGTATGCACACAAACCAGCAGGATCACATACACTTCCCTTTACAATACATGCTAAAAGGATCTAGAGATATTTGCAGATCATAAAGATTTCCTGGGAACTGGAGATATACACAGACACTGCAAACTATTGGTTTTATAAGGATGATGCTAGGTACCTTTTGCTGTGAAGCCCTGTAGCACTACCGTCTGCTGAATATGCAAAAGCACTTTTCAGTGCTATATTGCTTTAATTCCTTCTACTGTTCCATTTACGGGTCTTCAAAGATACATTCTGTTCTTCAGCGTAGTTTTATTTATTGTTAAATAAGAGTAAATGTATTGAGCCAAATTAGCAGGTGTGTGGATAACTCTTAAAAACTAAGGTTTAGTCCTTAGTATCAAAATGAAAATCAGAGACCTGCTGTGTCCAGCAGATGTTGGCAAAATCCATGTACTACAGATGGTCCCAAGTAAGTCAAGGTCTGGAGTTGGCTTTTTTCTTACATCCTGTGTTGTTTTGACAGCTACTACTGTTTTAACAAAGTATTGGTTTTGTTAGGAGAGACTATATAAATTGTTTGAAATATGACTTTGTATTACAGACAAACACATTAACAAGAAACACACTCCAGTTTTTAGTGTCACAGCAGGAATAACACTGTGGGCTGCATTGTGAAGATTGTGGTCTCCAAGGCACAAAGCAACTAGGATCTTAAAAAACACAACCAAATGTTAACAATCTGTTATGAACTGGTACAATACAGCTAGTTTATCTTAAATATGATTATTTTTATAGGCTAAATTGCCAGCTTTGCTACACAAAACTTCCCTAAAAAATTTCCAGTCTCTGTTCCAATTATCTAGAACATCATAACAGTACACTGGAAATCAGATATTTGCTGGCTTGAAAATTACATGTATTGGCACTAGTGGATAAAATAGTTCTAATTCAGAGGCAAAAAGAACATACAAAATGCCTCATCTAAAAATGAATACATTTGCCATGTTAAGTAATTACAAATTGAAACTTTCTATCCCAATCTCTTCTCTCGTGACAGGATTACTGTATAAATTCTTCGAAAAAAAGGACTGTACCTTATTTGCATTAGTGTACCTCATCGAAAGCAGGCTGTAAATAGATGCAAGACATTTACCTGACAAATGTAACAGCAAATGGAAAGGTGTTGAAATACATTGGAAAACACTTTTTGCTGAAAAACTACAGAGGCAGGTTTTGGGTGCTTGTGTCGGAGGAAACACACGAACAACCTTCTGCTAAATATAATAAAGCTAAAGTAGAGGCGATTTAAGTTTCTATGTTTTTTGTTTCTTAACACAGGATTTCAATTTAAAACAAAAAATAAAGAGCAAAGCCCCATTGGGGTGAAAACGCGGCTTCCCATATCAGACGTGAGCGTTCTTGCTGCGAGCAGACACGAAGCGTGATCCTGCTCTTTAAGAAACCTGCAATTTGATCACATTCTCACATGGGAGGAGATCCTCGGGCCGCGCCAGATCCTCCTCCACATTCCTCACCCGCCGCAGGCTGCCAAAAGCCTCCCCGAGCGATGCGTCCGCGAGGCTCGCTCGGTGCCGGACTCGCCCCGTCATCCCTCCAGCTGCGCGGAGAGCGGCTGCTCGCCCATCGCCGTGCTCGGCGGCGCGGTGAGTACCCCCGGGAGCCGAGGCGGGGGGCGATGCTGCGGCCGCCCCGTCGGTGCGGATGGGGAGCGCGGCGGGCGGCCCGCGGGCGCTGACTGGCTGCCTGCTGGGCGCGCTGGTGCTGAGCACGCTGGTGGGCAACGCGCTGGTGTGCCTGGCCGTGCTGCGCTTCCGACACCTGCGCGCCAAGGTCACCAACTGGTTCGTGCTCTCGCTGGCCATCTCTGACCTCTGCGTGGCCATCCTGGTGATGCCCTGGAAGGCAGTCACCGAGGTAGCCGGTGGCTCCTGGCTCTTTGGAAGCCGCTTCTGTGACACCTGGGTGGCCTTTGACATCATGTGCTCCACCGCCTCCATCCTCCACCTCTGTATCATCAGCGTGGACCGGTACTGGGCCATCGCCAGCCCCTTTCGATACGAGCGCAGGATGACACAGCGCCTTGCCTGCGCCATGATAGCCACAGCCTGGATCCTCTCCGTCCTCATCTCCTTCATCCCGGTGCAACTACACTGGCATAAAGCCAAGGATGTGAGATATCCAGGCTCCTGGCTGGATGGATTGCCTCGCTGTGATGTCATCCTGAACCGCACTTATGCCATCACCTCCTCCCTCATCAGCTTCTACATCCCTGTGGCCATCATGATTGTCACCTATTCTAGGATCTACCGAATTGCTCAGGCCCAGATCCGCTGCATCTCCACCCTCGAGCGAGCAGGGGGACAGTGGCCAGCTCACAGCAAAGAGCCCACCTCCTCTTTGCGGAGTTCCCTGCGCAAGGAGACCAAGGTACTGCAGACCCTCTCTATCATAATGGGAGTCTTCGTTTGCTGCTGGCTGCCCTTCTTCCTGCTCAACTGTCTGCTGCCCTTCTGCCAGCCCAGGCTGGAGAGTGACCATGAAGAACTGTCACCCTGTGTTAGCCAAACCACCTTCAACATCTTTGTGTGGTTTGGCTGGGCCAACTCCTCAGTGAATCCAGTGATCTATGCTTTCAATGCAGACTTCAGGCGAGCTTTCAGCAGTCTGCTGGGCTGTCGGTGCTTCTGCTGTGGCCCACCCAGATCCACTGTGGAGAAGGTCAACTTCAGCAATGAGCTTGTTTCCTATCACCATAACACCACGTGCCAGAAGGAAGGAGCTGTCTCGTCATCCGTACCCCCTCCTGCTGTCACTGCTGTCTGGGTGCAGCCCATACCACATGCCATAAGCCTTCAAGGAGAGGACAGCAGTGAGGAGATGCCTATGGAGAAGAGGCTTGTGATTTCTCAGACACAGGCTGCCCCTGGCAGCAGCCCCAAGAGTCCTCAGGTGCCAGCTATTTTGCAATTTGATTGTGAGGCAGAGCTATCCCTGGAAACTATTGCCCCCTATACAGGGATTGATCAGCATGAGGGTTCCCATTGCCCTGTTCCAGAGGTATAAGTGACTAAGAGTTCCTCAAACGTGCAGCCCAGTTCACTCCGCCTGCACATAAGATACACCCACACCTCATCAAACAAAGTTCCACCCCAGAGAGCTGGGGCCCTGCTGCTCTTAACTGTAAGAAAAAAACAAGGCAAGACCGGGGAAAAAATTCCTAGGAATAAGAATAATTAAACACTGAAGTAGATTTCCCAGAGAGGTTATGACATTTCCCTCAGCAAAAGTCTTCAAGATAACATTGCTGAGCATCTGTCAAATGATGCTGGCATTATTAATCCTGCCTTGGGGCACAGGCATAGTGTAATGGTCTCTTGAGAACTTTGAGTCCTACCTCACTCCAACAACACAACTCCTTAAGCATTGAGCTTAAGATGTTTGATTTTTTTTTCTTCCATGCAACAATGCTTCACTATTTTCTTGAAAGCTTAAAAAAAAAAAAAGAAGCACATAGATAAGAACTTTGAGATCCCATTGATGTATTTTCCCCGTCTCTTAGTGATTACTGATTTTTCTTAGCATTTAACAGCTGCCATTCAGCATGGTACCTCACCAGGAGAGCAACCCTGAAATAAACCCAGTGTTTCCTTAAAAGAGATACAAGACCCGTGGGTTTTGTTTTCATTCCCTTCAATTATTTTCTAGGTGATCATATGAACTGTACATGGATTCAGATGCTAAAAGGTCGATCAGATTATGAGAGAAATTTTCTTGATACATTTCTTCTTCCTTACATAAAACGAAGATGTATGTAAGAGTGTCTGCATCTTGTCTCCTCCAAAAGCCATTAAATTATATCCTAGAGCTGTAAGAGTCTTCTCATCTTATTCCCTCCACACTACGACCCATCCTGGGAATATATTTACCCTCCCCATAAGACCCTACCTGAAGCGAGAGTCCCTGGCTGCCTGCTGCACTTCTGTTTCTGTTGCAAGAGCTTCAGCTGGCTCCATCCCCTAAAGAGTTAACTCCCTGCCCACACTCATCTTCCTTCTCGTGGGCAGGCAGCCTTCTGGCAGTCGAGACCACAGGTGAAATTATTATAAAATCATAGAATCATCCATTATGCACAGGAGCTTTTTTTTTTTTTTTTTTTTTTTTTAATGTGAGTAGTTTCATCATTAGTGATAAAAGCTGTTAATTAGTGGAAAGGAAATATGCACCTTCAAAGTTTGCTCTGCTTTTGGAAGCTGTCTTGCCCAGGAAATAGTCCTGACTTAATACGCAGAGTGATGAAAACAGTGTATGACTGAGTGGGTGGCAGGAATTAAGCAATGAATATATTTGAATAATGCTTTCTCTTAAGAATAATCAGAAATGCATGGTAGCTTTGATTTATGGACCTATATTTGTGTCACGAATAGAAAAAGCTCTTTGTATTGGTACTTGTGGCTATAGTTTAAACAGGTTCATTAATAGGTCAGATTGTATCTGAAAATAAATGGAGATCTACCTGAATTAAAAAGAAAAAACAACTGGTCTTTATTGAAGCTTTTAAAAGGAATAATTCAAAATTGCTCTAAGCGATTCTGGAAATTATTGTTTGTACCTAATTGATTATAGTCATTATCAATGTGCAGAAGATAAACATTACAATTTGCTTACAGCCATGAAGTCCATTGTGGTAAGCACTGCGTAGTGTTCAAGGCTGCAATAAATTTCAGAAAATGCATACTATAAACTGTTTATACTCACTTTAAGTGGCATATTACTGGAAAGACTTCATAAGAAAGATACGCTGCATGGCCCTTCAGACTACATCTGCTGCTGCTGCTGATTTAATAACACAAATAGTGATACCATGTGCATTTCTATTGTCATGGACTGGGGAAGTTCCAGAATGTTAAACATACAATGTTAAGCAATTCTCTGAAGAGTAAATGAGCAAGACTTATTTTGACAAGAATTTTTCTGATCAAACCTGCATGTTACTTTAAGCATTCACTACAATACACGTCAGGTATTCTGCTGACTAAAAGCAATTCACTTCTGTGCCTACTAGTTCCACATTTACAATACCATTAATGTCACAGTGACCTAAAAAATGTTTGTTATTTTTTAAATAACCTTGGTGTCAAAACAGTCCAACCTCACAGATAACATATCTAACCACACCTAACAGCCAACGGCCAAACATCCAAATCACAACACATTCCAATTCAGAAAGTAGGGCTTTACGATGGATACCAAATGCCTTCTCTGTTCAGTCAAATAATACTAATTTCTTTTCCTTAAGTCAATCTACTAAGTTCTCAACAAGCTACATCTCCTGAGAGTTCTTATTTCTTTCTGTAACACATCCGAAATAAATACAAACTTTGTGATCAATTAAAAGTTTGTGTAGCTGAGCTGACATGGCAGTCCTCATTGTTACATTGCACATGTAAAACAGGAATAATGTCTCTGTAGACTCCTTGGGTGGCCATAGAGATGATTATCCAACTGAAATCTTTACGCTGCCGTTCAATTTCTCTGAAATTGTTCATTTGGTTTAAAAACTAATCATGGGCGTAAATGGAGACAGATATGTGCATGCACATGTGCACACCTTCTACAACAAAAAGTAAACAAAAGTGAACAGTATTTTTCAAGGAAAAGGAACAGGAAGCTTCAAGGCAGAACTCTCTGGAGCTGGAAATACAACATGGCCATGACAAGAACTCCTTCCTCATGAAACACCAAAGCTCTTGCCCAAAACCCTGTGAGGCAGAGCTGCCAGTTGACATTTCCTTACCAGCCATCAGGGGGTTGCTTCCAAGACCCAACGTGGTACCTCTAATTACGCACAGCACCTTTGTAGCAGGAAGCACCAGAAGGACACAGCAAAGATGTATTTGAAGACAGCATTAACCTAAAGTTTAATCTTGTTTCTAAGCAGTACTTGTAAAAGGATACACACATGCATCCTTGACACTATGCTCATACTTCTGTGTTCTGCTGTTTATTGTTACTTGTTTGCCTGTCATCTTATTTGTGTAGAGCTTTATTTTGCGGTACACAGACTTTCAGATCACCACTGACTTTAGGAAGCTTGCTGCACCTCTGCCTCTATGCATATCAGTTCCAGGAAGTAAAAGGGACTCAAAAAGCATGTGTCACTTGGCATGAAAAAACAAAGCCTTGAGACAATTCTACAATTCAAACCATAATAATAAAGACATTCTCAAAACCCCTCCCCATTAACAAAATCATAATAATCAAAACATAAAAAGCTTACATTTCCTTCCATTCTCCCACTCCCTTCAAACTAGAACTTTACCCATATATCCAATCTGCAGGGAAAGTCTTTCATCTTCCCCACCTTTTTTCTCACTCACAAATACACACAGACATGCGGATATTGCAGAGGGAAAGGATTTCCCTCTTCCAGCTCTAACTCACACCTTCCATCTCACTACAGGCTGCTCCATCTTTGGATAATATGCAAAGCAGAAAAAGAGAAAATTGAAAGGAAGCCACCAGCACCAAAATGATGAATAATTCCACTGTCCAAAGTCTAAGCAGCCACTTCTCAGGGCAAAAACCAGTATAGTCATATAGATATTCAGCTTTATGTATATATAAGCTTTTGGATTCCCTCACTCTGATGCTTCCATAAAAGGCTGTGAAAACTATTTTAGCCTTTATATGTTGCAAAATACATTTTCAAAGCATCAGGAGAAAATATTTCTCCAAAATTAGTCTTCCTTCTTTTCTTGCTAAATTGCTGTAATTTCTTTCCCCAAATTGAATACAGACCAAATAACATCGTGTCTGTCTTTATAAAATCCATCCAAGTACATGCACAAATGGAAAATTAGTTAAATAGTTCTGATTTAGCAATGCATACAGAAAGGTAAAATTACTAAATCTCACCCACAGGTTTATAATTAGGTTTAACTAACAAATTCTGAAATAAGTGGAAGTAACAATGAAAGGGAAGTACAGATTATACCTCAACTTTATGTATTTTTTTCTTATCTCTTTGGTACAAAACTAATGTCTTAACATTTCAGTAAAATTTTAATTTTGGTGAAAAACTGCTGACCTAGGTAGCAAAAAGAGAAATCTTATAAAACTTCGTTGCCTTAAGCATCTGTTGTTTCACTTTTGCCAAAATCATGCCACTTGTGTTGGATTTCAGATGATGCACCTACGCACACCATGTTAAGTATATTTCATCATTTAAGTAAAAAATCTTCTGTAAAAATTCACTGTTTTTCATAATGTTATTTTTTCCTCACCTGAGGGATTGAAGTGGCTTTCTGGATGTTAAGCACCACCAGTTCAGTCCCCTTGGATTCTAATGTACTTAAATGTTTTTTTTCAACATGGTTACAGACTCCCATCACATAACTCTTCACTTTATTTATCGCATTGTTATATTATAACTCACTTATCTGCATAATTTCCCCTTTCCTACTGCAAAGGAACATGCAGCAAGATGCATCCTCTGGGCAGGGGCTACTCCTCAAATTTCTGGTTCTCCTAAGAACTGATTTGCATTTACACCAAAGAAAGGCATAAAGATGTTAGTGAGTTTTCCTAGCACATTTGGCTTGAAATCACATTATCATAACTCTGATCCAGGCTTGTTATCCAACTCCAGCTCCTACCTGCATCTAATCATTTGAGACATTCAGGAAAAGCCAGGGCTGCATTTCACATTTTCTGTGTTAACTAGTTACATGATAGGAAACCAACTGTCAGTGGAACTATTGACAGCAATAAATGAAGTGGGGACACATATGCAAGATCTTTACATGTGCATAGGATAGAATGAAGATGCTGGGGAAAATGTAAATTTATCATCATTAACCAGAGGAGCAGAATTTCATCTTGAGCCAGTTTTATTTTAGTTTAGGTAGTGTGAAGATATTTCCATTTGTAAAATTTGAAGAAACCGTTGCTAGGTTCCCCTTTTTCTTTGATGAAAATTTTCATGGAGTTTTCTGCAGTTCAATATTTTAATGTTTTTAAGTAATTAAATTAATCTTTGCATCCACCCTCAGTTAGAATGCATCCGTTCATTTTATTATTTTCATATTTAGATCTGAACCAGCTGAATGGAGTTTATATACGCTATTTCATGGGCCCAAATCCTGTGATAACTTTTGCATTGAATTTTATTGACTGACCTGCAATAAAAGTTCTTCATCACTGATGCATCTCAAGAACTTTTTAAGGTTAGATTTTAATAGGTATTTAGGTACCAAGATCTCAAGGGAATGCAAGGTAATTGCCTAAATGATTTCATAACCTGTGCTTATACAAGGCACAAGCAAGCATATAGAGCAACTGTCACTGGGAACAACAGGATGTTTTCAGGACGCAGCAGCTTACTGCTTCTTTCAAAAAGAGGCTGTATTTTCACTGTACTGCTGACAGCTTATGCTATTGGAGGAACATAAAGAAGCTTTAAAGATGCTTGTAGAAGAAACCATTTCTTTGAGGTGGGTTATGTCTGTGGTGGGTGATAAATAGGTTATGATAGTCCTCAGAGGCACCATCTTAGCACGTCTGGGGACAATCTAGGGACATGAGAATACAGATAAAGTATAATGTCTTTTGTGCTGTTCTGATATCTGACCTGAAATTGATAATTCAAATAAGCTCTGATTTCGTTTGAGGCATTGATCACTCCATTCACGACTACCACCAACTTTTACTTCCAGACAATGCACAATAGCCGCTTATCTGAATATACATTATCTTTTATTTTTTTATAGAAGAGTAATTATATTCCACTTCTGAATAATCCTCTTTGTGAATTCAAGCCTAACTTTCAGAGAAACACAAGCTGGACGGGCAAAAAAATTAAATTTTAAATGTCTTGTTGAGTTCCAGTTGTTGCTTAGAATGTCTGTCTTTATAAATGTGTAATTTTGGGGTGGCACACTGAGTTCAACTGAGTTCAACTAGTGCCTCAAGTCATGTGCTTTCAAGAATACATGGTTTTGAAATTTTCAACTCAAACTACAAGACATTTGATCTATTTTGACGAACTCCATATTCTGTTTACAACTGGGTTGTCAGATGATTATAATTTGTTTCCTTTTTGAAGAACTCTGCAACTGCATTTTGTTAATGAAACCAGTACAACTTACATTTTCCAAATGTGAAAATTTCCTCATATTTCATAGAAGAAAAATATGAAGCAATCCCATCCCTCAGTTTTCTCAGCAATTTGCACACACATTTCCTCCCACTTATGGTGAATGGCAAGTTCATGCTGCAGTATCACTTTTTACATTACCGGCTTCTATTACGCTTAAACTATGCCTGCTGCTCCTCAAATAAAAGTGCTCCAAAACATCTGATAAAAGCATTTTAATAGCCTACCTTCTCAATCATCTTAGCTTTTTTTCCTTCCTTCTACTCTTTAACCACTCTTATCACTTAAACGAAGAAATGAGACTTTTATAGCATGTTTGTCATCTCCACCACATTGTGAAAGGCAGCAAAGAAATAGCTTCAAGATGCATTTATTGAGGTAATTTTAACACTTAACATTTCTTGAAATGTTCAAATTGAACAGGTACTCCCTCCCTTCTTCTGTCTGTTTCCAAAATAAGAGGCCAAGATCAACTGAAAAGGCAACACATTTTTATTCTACAATATTTGCATGTTCTGAGTTCTTTTAATTGCATCTAGATCTGTATGAGTGTCACTACAACAATAAGGAATATATTTTCTCCTTCTTTAAATTTACTCTAGGATGACCACCTCTAAGTTATATGAAAGGAAATGGTCTTTTTTGCTATCTTAATGAAGTCCTCCGTGTAGCAGTAGCTGAACTCAATGCTTTCTATGATTTCCTTTACTAGATTTACTAGAGGCCAGAGCCTGATTTATTTTGAACCAGCTTAAAGAATGGAAACAGCAAATCTGAAGTTCAGCCTTTCTCAAGACCTACATTTTTCATCAGCTGATAGAAAAGCCTGGAGTGGTTAAGGGTGTTTTAGCAATTCCCATACAGAGCTCAACAAGAGGCATTGTCAATGCTGAGGTCATAGCATGCATTCGAGTGAGGAATGAAGGTAGGAAATAGTGGTCATGTGGGTTCTCTGCAAAAAGGAGACAACAATAACTCTTTGAGAAACAGAAGTGAAACAACTTCATAAATTCACTTATGAAGGTAAAGAATAACCACAGTAACCTATACATAATTGAAGAAAAGCATCCTCACAGTGGAAGACAGATTATAGAAGAAACCATTACCTTCTAAATATGGAAAATCACATGCTTAGGAAAATCAGCATGTAGTTATGCATCTCTAATCAGAAATACAACAATATGAGTTGAGAATATACAAGTCAAAACAATGAATGTACACACGGTGCCAGGAACAGAGCAGTTCCTATGAAGGAAAGGAACCACCACAAAAAACTCAAATCACTAAGGCTTCCTGAAAGCCAGCATGAAAAAAATAGCTTTGGAGAACACAAGACAAATGACTCAGACCAGCTTGTAAAAATCTTGCAGGGAATACAAGATGGAAAAGACAGAGGAAACATGCATAGAACGTTTTTTGTTAAAGCAAATGACTTGAGGAGAAACTGTATGCAGAGATGATTCAGAAGCACCCTACAATGGCCTGGCTTCCAAAGAACATTCATAGAATCATAGAATAACCAGGTTGGAAGAGACCCACTGGATCATCGAGTCCAACCATTTCTATCACACACTAAACCATGTCTCTTAGCATCTCGTCCACCCGTGCCTTAAACACCTCCAGGGAAGGTGAATCAATCACCTCCCTGGGCAGCCTGTTCCAGTGCCCAATGACCCTTTCTGTGAAAAATATTTTCCTAATGTTCAGCCTAAATCTCCCCTGGCGGAGCTTGTGGCCATTCCCTCTCGTCCTGTCCCCTGTCACTTGGGAGAAGAGGCCAGCTCCCTCCTCTCTACAACCTCCCTTCAGGTAGTTATAGAGAGCAATGAGGTCTCCCCTCAGCCTCCTCTTCTCCAGGCTAAACACCCCCAGCTCTCTCAGCCGCTCCTCACAAGGCCTGTTCTCCAGCCCCTTCACCAGCTTTGTTGCTCTTCTCTGGACTCGCTCCAGAGCCTCAACGTCCTTCTTGTGGTGAGGGGCCCAGAACTGAACACAGGATTCGAGGTGCGGTCTCACCAGTGCCGAGTACAGAGGGAGAATAACCTCCCTGGACCTGCTGGTCACACCATTTCTGATACAAGCCAAGATGCCATTGGCCTTCTTGGCCACCTGGGCCACTGCTGGCTCATGTTCAGTCGCGGTCAACCAACACCCCCAGGTCCCTCTCCTCCAGGCAGCTTTCTAGACAGTCTTCTCCTAGTCCGTAGCTCTGCACAGGGTTGTTGTGCCCCAAGTGCAGGACCCGGCATTTGGCCTTGTTAAACCTCATGCCGCTGGAGTCACTTTGTCATAGAAGGCGATCAGGTTAGTTTGGCAAGACCTGCCTTTTGTGAACCCGTGTTGACTGGGACTGATCACCCTGTTCTCCTGCACGTGCTTTATGATAGCTCTCAAGGTCACCTGTTCCATGACTTTCCCTGGCACTGAGGTCAGATTGACAGGCCTGTAGTTCCCTGGATCCTCCCTGCGACCCTTCTTGTAGATGGACAAAACATCAGCCTCCAGTCCAGTGGAACTTCCCCAGTCAGCCAGGACTGTTGGAAGATGATGGAAAGGGGTTTGGCCGGCATATCCACCAGCTCCTTCAATACGCTCGGGTGAATCCCATCCAGCCCCATAGACTTGTGGGTGTCTAGTTGGGCAAGCAAGGCTCTGACCACCTCCTCTTGGATCATGGGAGCCTCATTTTGCTCCTCTAGCTCCTGGGTTTATTCAGCAGCGTATGGTGCTGCAGCATAAGAAATTTACTTATAAAGCTGCTAATCTCTGACCAATACTATGCGTTTTCTTTAGCTTTTCCATAATTCAGCAAAAGTCATCTTTTGAATGAAAGGTTGAGTTGAACTTCATTGGAACTTTATTGGCAGGGAAGGAAAGAACCAACACAGGCTAAAAAAAACCCCAAACATATCAAAAACCCTGACAAAGCATCCCCTTGACCCTGGCTAAGAGCTTAAACGGGATCTAGAAGAAACTTAAAAGGAAAAGAAAATTTGAGCAAGGACATTCTTGTTTCACTTTGTTCTTTCTGTACTACTAGAAACGGGGTACAAACTCTTGAATTTCAGCTATCTGCAGGTTGAAGGTGCTAATAATAAACCTGCAAATAATCTTATGAAACCTTTCAGCAGTCATGCTCATTTGCTAGCTAGTGATGGAAGGAGAAAAGATGATAAAAAATGCTACATGACTTTGCCTTGCAGTGTTTTAGTTCAGAGTGAGGGGCCATATAGCCACCCACATTCAGAAGATCCTCCAGTATAACTGGACATGAGGCATTAGACGTCTCTACCAGTCGAGCCAGTAAATACTTCATACACTTTAGGGACTGAACTTCATCTCCAGCAGAGATGAATAGGGCTGTTGGGAACCTTCCTAACATAATATTTTATTCTGCTTCATGACCAAATAGAGAAATCTGTCTCTCTGTGGCTCTTCAGACACCAGTCGGTCTTTTATACCATACAGAGCTTGGTTTGCCCTGAGCAAAACCAGGTAATTGAGGTCAGTCTATCTCTCTTTAGAAGATGCTTATTACCACATTGAAGATGATTTTATTCTCTTGAGTCAGTAACAAGAAACCAGGAAAAAATGATTGCTCAAACAAGTAGGTTAAACACAGCTATGCTTATGCTGTACATTTAAAACAGTTTAGGTTTATGTATCAGTGTTCTTGATGCTACTGACTTTTCTGAAAAGGAACTTATAATGACAGGACTGGAGACTGTGGGTACTTTCCACTTGTAAAGCCAAACTGTTCTTGCAATCATTAATAACTGCTACTGCAATCCTAAGGGCTAGAATAAGATAAATAAGTATTATTTTTCACAGTGACTGGAGCTTTCATAAAATACCCAAATGGTTAACTCAATTGAATTTTCAAATCTCAAACCCCTGAAGTCAAATACTAACCCAGTTTCCTGTACAGTATCTTCAATGTGGGCAGACTGACCTACAAAGAGAACATAAGGGGGGGGTTGGTTCAGAGTTAAATTTTAAGAGGATAGTTTATTCATTGGACAATGAAAAGTGCAATTAAAGCCATGGTCTGAACTTCTGAAATGGAAAGACACATAAGGAGACAGCTTTAAGCAGTGGCTGAATTCTTGCTTTTGTCATATTTGCCTTCTTAGTTCTTTTCCTCTTCAGGTTAATGTGCCCATTTCTTAAATTGTTTCATCACAAACCAAGTTCTCTAGATCTGCAATATTCTCAATGCTCTTCTGCAGACTCAGTCCAGTTATCTTTATTTTTTTTTTGAAGAGTAATGGTTAAAACTGGATACAAAGCCCCAGCCAGATTTAGTCCATGCCTTATTTCTTGTGTCTTATACGCAGTATCGTTACTTATGTCTGCCTTTTTTTTTTGCAGATGCCTGTTAAATGTTGTCTCATTCAGCCTGTGATTCAGTGTAGCTTTACATGTACTGCTGCAGGCATGTTACTTAGAATTTGTAATGTTGAATTTGTGCGGGTATTTCAGCCTTATATTTTACAATTCTCCCCACTGAGCTGAATTCCATGGTTTAGACTGTTCCTGTGAGTGTTCATGTAAACTTTTAATTTGGCTTCGAATCTAGCAGGAGTCACATGATAAGCACGCTACTTCATTTACTTCAATGAATGGCCCCATTAACTCCTCTGATATTTGTTTTAGGTTGTCTGCACATACATGGTCATTATCTTTGCCACAGTGCACACTGATCATGTTTTCAACAAGAACTCGATAACTAGCTGACTTCTAGAACAATAAAAGGTTATATTCTAACTTGAAGGGCAAGATAAAGAGAAGTCAAACCCCAGCTATAGCAGCAACAGACTAACCAGATTATCTTAACTGCAAACACAGAACAAAAAGATACGGTAGTTTTAGTAATGTAAGAATGATTTCTTCCTGTCAAAACCAAGAGACAAAATCACAGTGTGTACAGGAAAATTAATATAGAAGCAATGAGTGTCAAAGACTAACATCTGCTTTACTGCAAAAGATGACTCATAATCACTGAGGAAAACGTGTGAAAATGTAGGTGCCACGAGAACATGAAGAAGATTAAGGATGATAAAACTACTGTATGGGGAGGTTAGGCAGGCTTTCATTCTCTTTCGTTTTCTTTCCTTAGTTCCTGAACAGTAATAACTTGCATGAGATTTAAAGTAAACTGTCCAAATAGTATGATAGCAAAACATTCATTAAAATACACAGCAATATTTCCCTTCGAAGCTGGTGCTCTTAGGAATAAGCTGCTATAAAAGCAATCTCAAATACATCAGATAATCCATTTCACATTGCATAAATGATAGCAAAAGTGTAGAAAATGGACAAGGATATCACTGTAAAATATAGCAATTAAAGGTAGTCAGAACTTAATCTGAAAGCAACCCTGAGGTCTGGCAGACTAATAAGCCAAGGCACATGATGTGCCTTATGCTCACTGGACCCATAGCGGGTCTTAAAATCACAATGCAGTTCTTTATGGTGCCTCATGGTACACGCAGCCCTATGTCAGATGCCGAGTTCCTTCTACAGCCCCTGGGAAGTGCTCAGCAGCCATGGAAAGAATTTACACAATCCAGTGTGTCAAGAAAGGAGCCATGCACAGCTAACAATCAGCTAAGCCTTGTCCTTCAGAGATAGTTATGTACATAATTTCAGGACAGAAGGAGATACCAGCTTCCACTTGATTCTCTTGGTTGCAAATCATCTCTTTTGGTTTGTCATTTAAGTCCTTCTCATGATCCCTGCTCAAACACACAATCAGAGGGACAGTCTCTCTAACTTTCAAAGAACAGCATTACTTAGATGAAACTTCAGCTCAAATCAAATATTCCATGGTCTGTAACAGTAACTACTTGTATCAAGGGTCCCATGCACTCTGGCAGGGGCTACTGTCCGCCCTGCGCCCCAGCTCTGGAAGAGCTGCAATTCAGCTGCTGCCTTGCACCAACAGCGTGATGAGCTGGGCAGTGTCACCGCAGGGATGTAATTGGATAGAAAAATTTTTTCACTCAAAGGGTTCTCAGGAGCTGGAACAGGCTGCCCGAGGAGGTAGTTGAGTCACCATCACTGGAAGTATTTAAAAGACAGGTAGATGAGGCATTTAGGGACATGATTTACAAAGGCTTGCAGTGATAGGGCTAGGGGTAATGGGTATAAACTGGAGAGGGGCAGATTTAGGCTAGACATAAAGAAGAATTTCTTTACCGTGAGGGTGGTGAGGCCCTGGCACAGGTTGCCCAGGGAAGCTGCGGCTGCCCCATCCCCTGGAGATGTTCAAGGCCAGGTTGGATGAAGCCTTGGGTAGCCTGGTCTAGTGGGATGTGTGCCTGCCCATAGCAGGGGCGGTTGGAATTAGGTGATCTCTAAGGTCCCTTCCAACACAAACTACACTATGATTTAGTAGTGGACAGGTAGAGCTGGGCTTGATGTTTCTAAAGGTCTTTTCTAGCACAGTGATTCCATGACTCTATGAACTACAGGGTACAAATAGACATGGGACATAGGAGCGTATCTGTGGAGATCTCAGTAAAAACCTCCCCCAAAGCCCATGAGGGCTCAGGGGATGTTTGCACCTCCCCTACAAACACCCCAGGCAGGAAGCGGCTCTACCAAGCGGGACACACTGCCCTGCAAAGACAGCAGGCGTGCCAGGACCTCGAGGGCTTCAAGGGGGCAGGACATCAGCAAGAAGGCTGGGACAGAGATGCAAAATATATCATCACTCATGGAACTGAAGGACATGGGGCTTTGGAGAGCCAAATTCTGACCGGTGATTTCTGAAACCGCAGAAACAAAAAATATATCTACATTCTTTTGAAATTTCCAGCTTTTTTTTTTTTACTTGCACTCTCCCAGTACATAAGCCATCCCTCGCATTAACGATGGGAGAAACTCTTATTCATCAGTAAAATATTGAAAATGACAAAATCTAGCCACCAACTAAGACAACCAAACACAGGAAGGCATTCTAGACAAGATCTTAAATCTGTTCAACAGAATCTGTTCCTTTCCAGTCCTATGCCAGCTTTACCACAACATATACTTGTCACCCCTCCAGACTTAGATCAGCCACCCAAATCTGCCCACGCATCCACTCTGCAGCCAGCCTTACCTCTGCTCTCCCACTGCAGCCGTGGTTGTCCTTCATCACTTCTCCAGTTCCTGGCATCTCTTCCTTTCCTTCCGACCACCCAGCACCCTCAGCAAGAGGAGCCAGTAGAGCCAGCCTGCCTAGAACAAGCCCCAAGTGCCTCCCCTGCAGGCCTGATAAACTCTCGCAACCCAGAGGCAGTTGCTGCTGGGCATAATTAATGAGAGGGAACCTTCCCCATACACAGCTGCAGGTCCAGTCACCACCATAAGTGCTGCCAGCTGAGTGTATCGGGATACTAAATGTATCAATCTTTCAAGGAAAAGCACAAGCTACTTTAAAACAAAAAGAATCAATTGACTTTATAGCTTCTTTATTTTGAATTCTGGGAGCTCTAACTCTCTGGATGTTTTTAGGGGTAAAAAAATAAATTAGCTTTTTGTCATATTGCACACAGCTAGCATTGTATTCTTTCCTTCGGCTGCTCAGTAGATACAGCAGCCAGTTTGAATTCATAGTTCATCATGTATTCATGAGAACATACAAACAGGTATCTCAGTGTTTGGAGGTTCCAATAGAATCTTAAGAGCTGGCAATACCATTTCTTGATTTTTCCTTTGGAGAAAAATCAGTGATGCTGAATCTGGGTATGTTTTTTGGTGCAGCTGGCTTCAATTACCCTCTTTACTCATAGAAATCCCTTGATTTTATTAAATAGTGAGCTAATAATCTCCCTTTTCCTTCTTCCTGATTTTGAGGGGATAGTTACAAGATATTACTTTAATTCATGAAGTTAAAGCAGAAAGTAAGCTGTCTTGCTGTTTTTAACACTCCCCTCCTATAAAGTAATGTTGCAAAGTTAATAAGTGAAATCTTCACTCTTCTTCTATTACATTCACTAATCTTCTCTATCTGAGCAGATCTGAACAGGAATCTCCAAAGGTTCAGCACAGGAGGGATACTCACAGTGATGGCAGCTTTAGGCAGACACAGCTTTGTCTGACTTCCAGCAGTGGAAATGCTTTCGAGTTGGTTTGCCACCTGTGAGTTACGCTGGACCGGTGCTGGGGAGAAGTCCAGTATCCACAGAAGGCTACTGCCCTCAGCCCTGTCTGTACAGTGGGACTAGCCCTTGGTCTGGAGAACCATCCATCCATTTATTCGTGGTTTGTAAAGGGAACGTGGAACTAAAATAAGCCAATGTATACCAATATATCGCCACATATAGTATACCTATTGCAATTTAAGGTGCCACAGTGTTACTCAGTCGTCATAAGAATTTTTTAAACACTTACAGTTTTGGCTTAGCAGGCACTGGTTGTTGTACATCCTCAGTGGATGAGTTACTGCAGCAGAGCGCACAAGTACTCTCACACACACCTATGTTACTAATACTGATCCCACAACCTACTTTCTCTGTCCTCTCTTCATTCGTTATGCACTCAGGAACAGTGCCCAGCTTTGCCCCTGTGCCTGCTCTCCTCATCCCATTTCAGGAAGCGCAGTTAGACACGGGAAGGCAGCAGACGATGCTCCCACAGGTGACACTGGGTCGCTGCCAGCATGAGCAGCACGACGCTGCTGGGGGTAGCCTGGGGGTCAACTTGAAAAAAGAAAAGACCCTCGAAATGGCTTAGCTGCAGAGAGTTTTCCCCAGAAACAAAGCGGAGGACTGCTGGAGGAGCTGCCAGGAGACATGGTGCAGGGCTTGGTGTCGTAAACACCCCTGGCACAGCTGCCAGCCCTGAGGTAGCTGCGCCCAGGATGGCTCTGGAGTTGAAGACCCTAAATTTTGAGTGGTTCAGTCTTTTGTCCCAATGTACAATAGGAATTATTATTTCCCAATTTCTGTATATTTGGTCCCAGTTGGCCTGCAGACTGCCCCCAGCACCCCAGTGCCCTGGCCAAGGAGTTGGATGCTGGTAGGTGCCCAGATCCAGGCTCTGGCACCCTCACCTCTCTGTGGCTGCCCTTAGCAGAAGAAGAAGTTGTTTTTTGGAAAAGGGGATGGGGTAGTGTTTTGGGCTACTGGGATTTAGACTTAGGCCCCCACCCTCCTTGGGGGTTTTCATTCCCTGTGTCGCGGACCCTATTTCTTGCTGTGCCATCCCGAGCGACTTCTTTGCAGTGCTCACAGTCCAACATAAAAATCTGCTGCACCACCTGTGTAACAGGAGCAGGCACTGGCTCTGGGCTGCCGGCTGATGCACAGCATGAGCTGATCAATACAGTTAAAATTTCTACAAGGTAACAAGAGTTAAAGAAAATCTGGCACAAAATGAGCTTAATTGTCAGGTGTTTGACACAGACTGGGATTTAACCCACATTCCTGCATCACTGCAGGAAGAAAGGTGTGGGAATGAATGACGAGACGAACTCCAGGTAGATGTAAAGAAGAGACCTTTATTGTTGCAACTTACAGGTTTATATACCTTGGCTCATCTGTCCACGCGCTTCCCATAGCAACCTGATTGGCCCAGGCCTATTGTCTACCGCTCGTAAGCACCAGCATCAACATTTGTTTGGTTGTCCTCCAAAACCCCACACGCTGCCCCTAAATGCTCTCTCCACCCTGATTTGTATCTCTGATGGTCACCTCCTTGTTCAGTTTCCCGCTCTTACAACTGGTCTATCTTGCTATCACTGATTCCTACAGAAAGGAGCTGACTTTCTCATTTATGCCTTCATAATTCCTCTGAACACTTCACAGTTTCAACAAGGGAAATCTGGTTAATCAGTCTCAGTTAAACTATCAGCTCTACATGCCTGCATATGCATATTTATTGTTTCCACATCTGACCATTTGACCTTGATGTTTCCTTATTGAATTTAAGACCAACCTGTTCTGGGTGAGCCTCCAAAGGGATGCTACGTTTCTGGAGAATTGTGATGCAACTTAAAAGCCATCAAGTTATTAACAAATAAGAATAAGGCAGAGGCGTAAAAAACAAAAAAAGCACAACCATTCAAGCAGGACTTGTTGGATAACAGAACCTGAAATCTTTGGGAATTTCTCTTTAAATGCCTCTGACATATTCTAGGCTCTCCCTTGTGCTGTGAGCCCTGTCTGAGACCCACTGTAAAAGCCAAGCAACACAAGAGGCGAGTGAAAGGCAGGCTTTGACATTTTGCCAAACACTAAACCCCTTCCATCACAATAATCTGCATTTTTAAGAATTTCAAGCTCAGTTCATATATGCAGATACATGAATGAAGCTTTTAACCACACAGTACTACAGAGTTTAGATTAACTCTCCCTCATGCTCCTGTCTTAAGTACAAGCATGTATGAAATACTGTTCGGCACAGCATCACTGCCACGCTACAACTGCTGTCATGCAGGTCACCCTTGGGAGATCCATTTTACACTCACTGTAGAGCTGTTGGATCAGCTGGAGAAGTTTTATGTTCATCTCTTAGAAAGAATCTACAAATACTCACTCCTTGTTAAAAAAGGCTTCTTGGGATTAAGTTGTAATTAATTTCAGACTCTATTATGACATTATTCTCTAATTACCAGTTGCAATTTAAGGTCTTTAGTATCAACCCAAATAAACCTAATTTGCTTTTACAGGGTGTATAGTGAAGAGCCACAACCAATATTTTTGTGCAAAGTTACCTGGATCAAGCCTACCTTTATCTAAACTGAAACACCTTTCACAGCTTCTCAGTGGATGTTGTGACTACCACAGAACTCCAGGTTGAGTCACCTTATTACAGAGTTGGGCTGAAGAAAGAAACCAGGCAAAATTGCTATTTAATTAGGATATGTATGTTCCTGCCACATGCCATCGACAACATCACTCAAACACTTCAGGTCATGAAGCTCCAGCCACACAGAACAGACTTCTAGTGCTTCTTTCAGGTCAGGCATGGAGCCTATAGCAGGGCAGACTCTGAACCACAAACCTGAGGGCCATAAGGCCAGCAAGTCCCTAAAGTCTGTAACCAGGGAGAAGGTGCAAAAGGCCACCAGCAAGAGCACATGTCTCACTGTTTGGTTAGTGACCTTTGATAGGGGGGACTCTGGAGCCACCCATAACAGTGATAGTGGAGATGGCAACAGAGACCCTTCAGCATCACTCAGGGAAGAGAAGTAGTTACGTGGCTGCCTGAACCTTCCTCAACTACCTGCAAGCCCCTTAGTATGTGAACAAGCAAAAACTCAGTTCAGGACATCAATTTTAGAGACAAAATGCACGTACAGCCTTTTCCCTATAGCGTGATAAACCAAAGGCCATTCTGATCTCTGTGTAAGGGAGAACCAGTAATCATGAAGTGAGGCTTTTTTTAGGTAGTCTCAGTTAAACAGACAAAGCAATCTCACCAGGTCAAAAGAGATAAAATGCTATGAAAAAAACCAAAGAGAACTTAGAGAGCTTTGAAACTAAAGGACATAGTTCATGAATTTGCTTGGGAAATCCTGGGTGTTACCTCCAAATTTAGATACAAAAGGGAACAACAGATTGTGTCTGAGTTTGAGAAGTCAGCCGTTCCAGTTCATAAGTTCATAATTCCTCTATTACTAAATTAGGGTATGTCTACATCTAGTTCTGATTATTTTTTTCTGAAAATAATGCAATTCTCAGGCAAATACATGCAATTTCTTTGTGTTTAGAGATATGAGAAAATGAATCATACTAAAACTAGTAGGTCAGCGAGTCTAAACAGTCTACTTTAACAGTACTTCAAGTAGATTCAAGATGTTGAACCACAAATTCCTACAAAGCTGTACTGCAGAAGTCCAGTGAAGGAGACATTGTTTTCTAAAGCTTGTTTGTTTTTAAGGAAAATATGTTATTTATTGATATTGCAAGAAAACAACTAATACATAACAATGCACCCTATTACACAATTAATATTTAAGCTAGTAATTATATAACACTGCATCATCACTCTTTCTTTTTTAAAAAAACAACCAAACCAACCAAATCCACAACAAAGTTTAATGTAGGAAATATTTAACTCAAGTATTTTGTTAAACTACTGAAAAGCTGGCATTTTCTGGGAATGGGGAGGGAACACTCAGAACACAGAAAGTAAGCATTCCTAAATCCAAACCTATTTGTTCACAGACCATCTTATATATAAGAGTCCCTGGACATTACGAGTTGCCACGTTTACAGGCTTCTAAGATCTGTTGCAAATTATTGTCTTGACTTCAGTATTTCTCCTGGACCACTTTCCCACGGCAGTCATGTAGTACTTATATATATAACCAATCCAAAATTCCCTGAACAAATCCTTCCATTTATAGTAAATGCGAATTATTCCTTTTGATTGGTATAGGTCCAAAATTACTATTACTCCTTTCTTGTATTTAAACAACATCATTTCTTTTTATTAGGTGTTTCTGAAATTACAATTGATTAAATGCCCTTTTAATAGCAGGTGGCATTTCACAAAATATCCTTTGAAATATGGTCAAATACAGTTACATAAAAACAGCTGGTTTCCATATTTTTTGTCCAATCCTATCCATAAGGAGTTATTCTCATTAGAATTCTCTCCCATTTGCTGTGCTGCTATTGAGGATCGCTTGAAATGTGCAAGCACCAGATCATTCTATTCTGCCACTCCATCTCATTTTGAGTCTGGTTAAACAAGTGCTCAGAGGCTTTTAAAGACATTTAAAACGTGGCATATAGAAATAGGATGCTGGATAGAAAGTTCACTTTAAAGGTTTTCATTTCAGAAATTCAGCAATCTAACTTACTCATTACCACAGTTAAGAGCAGCACATTTCTCTTTTTTTATCTCCTTATCAAGGCACTCAGTACCTTTCATTATAATTTAGTGCAGGCTATTGTATATCTTCTCTGTTAACATACCTGCCACAGCACTCAGAGATGCTCTATCAACCTCTGCTCTTCCCTCCCTGCCCCTAATTTTAACCCTGTTTTTTTTTCTTCAAGGTCTATCTGTTCTGCACCTTTAGAAATCCAGCTTACCAGTAAGGCGCTAACCTGTTCTCTGTTCATAGAGCTCTAGTTGAAACAGAAGAACTTTTTCTTCTCTTAAAACCTTGTTTTTGCAGCTTCTAGTGCATTCTCACAATCCTAAGCTTTTAAATATAAGCTTTAGCATGAGTCTCTATTTTGCAGTCAATTCATTTATTTGTCTGTTTACTGGTTTAGAATCTTTGCATTAAATAACATCTATACCCCGTGCTTCAGGGGCTTCATGCTACTAACTGGGACTATGCTATCCGTGAAACTGACCTTATTTATATAGTTTTGTTATCATTTATACATCTTTCGGTTTTAGTAACCTCCTGCTAAGTTCTCCTAATTCTTTCCCTATATCCTACATTAGACTTTGCTTTATAGAAACAGGTGCCCTAATAAATATTTACTACTCAAAATTACCCAACCTAATTTATTCTATTGCATGTTTGCAATGCTTCAGTAAAATACTTCCAAAAAGGGAACCACTCTATCAGGCACCGGTCTTCATATACAGATTTATTTATTTAAAAATGAGACTTTTGGACTGCTTAGAAGTCCATTCTATCATTAATGAAAACAACACTTCATCTACCTGCTGTCAGCTTCCACTCTGACATCAATAATTAGAAATTAATTATTAGACACCTATACTCATCAGCTGGCTTGTGTTATATACACTAATTGATGTACTGTTACTCATTTCTGCAACAAAATTAGTATTTTTCCTTTGTTTGTGTCAGGACAGTTCTACTTACATGTCAATCCTATCTAATTGCTTCATTTATTTACCCGCCTCTTAAGCAGGCTAATAATGAGTTCTACTTCTATACCCGTCTATTGATTTATGATGCCCACTGTCTCACAAAACTGAATAAGTTTCTTGTGGTGAAATAAGCTTCAAAATATATGGCAGAAAAACCCTACCTTTTTGAAGAGCAGCTAGACAACATAAAACCATACATTGCTAGCCCAGAAATCAGCAACTACTTTCAAGTCCATTTCTCAGGCTATTTCTATTAGCTTAAATCAACATGAACTCTTTCCCACACATGCCAACCTAGATCTGTAAACAGCATTATCCCAACTATAAAAAAGTCTCATTCTTAGGCTCTAGTGCATTTTGTTTTGCTCCTTAAGCAATTTACATCCATTTAAAATATTCAGGTTTGCAAATACTACTACTATGATCTTTTGAAGACTCTTAGTGGCACTAACTTGAAAATGCTGCCTGTAAATGTCCCCCTCGCTGTGTCTCTGCACACTCGTTCTTCAATGGCACCACGTACACAGCAATTACACCATGTAAGAAACCACCACAGCCCCCGTCACTGCCACATTATTAAGACCCAGCTGAAACATACACTCTCTCTTTTATCAATTTCACAGATGGAGATATAGATCTGACCTCCAATTCCTTCTTTGAATTTTTTTTGTGCATTAAAATCCCCACCTCCTCAGGTACATTCTACCACTGGACAGGATCCAGAAAAGTAATTTAACATGACATACTTCAATTTACCAGGATGCTGATCTACTGTGGGTTTTTCAGCTTGTCTCTGATAATCAATGCTTCAAAAACATTTTTAAGAAGTACAGTACAGGCCACCTGCCTTCAGTTTTTGAATCCAATTTCTTTCTCTTGCAAACAGTATTTCCCAAGTCTAGTATTAGTGTTTTGAATTGGCTGCAGCTTTCCCCTTGACATGTATGCTTTCCTTAAGAGGGGCTATTTTTAAACCCCTGTAATGCTTACATGTCAACACTCGCTTGCTGTTTTAACTTAAAATAGGCAGAAATTATTCCCAATGTAAGTGTGAAAGTTTATGTACCATGATTACCTTGGCCATTCTTAATAATTAGTTATTCCTACCATAACTTTTCAGTGCTTGTAGTACTTGCCTTTCTTCACAGATTGTTATTAGTTTTTATCTCTCCTCTGCTGTCTGTCTTCTCAGTTACCAACCTTGCCCCTATTTAGGGTACAACAAATCGGCAAACCAGTTATCTACATGCTTTTTCTTTTTGTCGTGCCTTCTGTTACGCCTGCCCGAAGCTGCTTCTGCTCTAATGAACCACAGGCAGAGGGAAACCCCTTAATACTCTCAGAAGTACCTTTGCTTATGATTGCTGGAGCAGGGCGAAGGGAAGCACACTCCTCCCTCCACACCCTCGACTACAGCACTTCCCTCGCGGTCACCATCTCCACCTGCTGCAGCTTCAGTGGTGCAGGAAAAGCACAGCTCCAAGAACCACACAGGGGCAGACCGCAGGCAGTCTGATTTCCCAGTTCACTGAAGGTGAGGAAGCAGTCTTTGCTACACCATTGCATTAGAGGAGTACAAACCAAGCCTTTATACTTCCTTCTTACTGGACAGCAGAAGCCAAGACACCCACAGGATTCTGTTGTTTCTACAGCGAAAGAGAAAGACTATTATATTATATTAAGATCAGAAGGTGGGGAGAAATGGCTCTTAGGCTGCAGCACCCTCACTGACAAAGGTGTCTGCTGGTCAGGTCACTTTTTTCACAGCTTCTTGGCAAATGGTATGACAGTGAGTGAGCGTGTGTGAGTACTTGTATACACACGTATACACACAGCATGCTGTTCAATGAGCTCGTTCAGGATAGAAAAGATAGTTGCAACTCCTTTTATACACAGCTACTTCCATTCAAAATTAGTGACAACATACATGGTACAGATAATCTTCTCAGTTATACATGACAGAAAAGTCTGGCTGAATTATTTTTAATTACTAAGAACTAAGATCTAAGTTATGAGTAACATTTCAGACAAAAAGCCCTAAAATTTTCCATTTGCTTAGCTGCAACAGTTGTTTTTATAGTAATTAATTAATTTTAACTTTTTACAACCTAGATAAGTGGAATTTTCAGAAGCAATTTTATTAGAAGTTGTGTTCCCAAGATACTTTTAAAGATTTTAATCACCTTCATTACCAAACATTTACTTTCCTGCCCTCTAGTGCTCATTTCTACTTAAAACTTCTATATGAATCTGGTTTGGAAACCTCCTACCATGTAAGTGGTCCTACTTAAATAAAATTATTTACTTATTGTGATACTGCATGCAATCTAAGTGGTGCTTTTGTTGTTGCTCATGTATGTATCATACTGCTACCTATGCAGTTACCTGAAGGGTAAGATTCTCATTTTAGTTACTTCTCATTTTAGAAAAACAAGTAAGGCTGTTTCCTTTTTCTGGTTTGGACCATACAATGGAGTTTTAAATGCATAAACTGAAGCTTACTTCTAGATTTATTATTAAAAAATTTTCACTGCTAGCTAAAACTGTTAGCTATATACCAAACTACAAGTTTCCACAGTGTTTACAATTTTTCATCCACATTAAAAGCTTTTCTATTTAATGCAATTCATTTCCCCTCTGACAACATAGTTTGATAAAGTGTTGTGCACGCTCACACTCAAAACAGGAGGTTGACATACTGTGTCTGTAATTACTCCCATGCTACCAGAAAACCAGTGATTTATATTTATTTAGTGTTAAATGGATGTGGAATGTTATACAGTACATGTAAAGACACTTCAAGATGAGTAAAGCAGAACCAATTGCACAAGAGATTAAATGTTCACCTCAATAGTCATTATTATGAAACCATTACAGCTTCCACCTTCAGAGTGCAAGGTATGTCATGCAAAAATAAAACCAGCTCAAAAAATCCCCAAACAGACAAAACCAACATTGTGGTACCACTTAAAATGCTATCATACCACAATATTTTACACGACATTCAGTGATCACTCATAGAGAATGAAGCATTTTAGCAATAACAAAAAAGTTTTAACGATTTAACGATTTTGCATGAACACCAATTCCAGCATTACTATAGCTAAGGAACAGGCAACATGCTGGGAGACAGTACCTAAAAATCAAAGCCTTTTTTATTCATTGCCAATATTACTTTCTGCAAGAGTTATGCAATCTTATTCAGATTCCCCACAAAACTGGGTATGGTTCAATACATTTTTACATAGAGCATAATCACATAAGCACCACTTTAGCAAGACAATTTCATTATCTTGATCAGTTACTACATTTAGAACCATGGTATGATAACATGCCCTGCAAACAAATTGTCTTCTGGGACTGTGTTTGGTATGTGGAAATATAAAACAACTAAAAGATACTCCTAGCCACTCTAATCCCAAATGAACTATAATTTGTATATACATATTTCTGAAATATGTAGGTAAAAGATGGAGATGGAAGAGAAGCAGAATACACAAGAGCGCTACGACAGGGCTGACTGAACTGACTGGTACACTCAGCAACCCCAAAAGAGACTTGAACAGGAGGTTGTACCTTTTGTAAGTCTTCCTCCACATGAGCAGTCTCGATTATCAGGGCTACCGAAGGCAGCTGCTGCTGTGGAAGAGCTGCTCACTTCACTTACCCAGTCCTTGCCCAGCCAGCCGAGCACAGGGAGCAGATCCTTGCACCTCAACCAGTTCCACTCAGCCAAGAGCACTACAAATAAATACAGTTCTACACACCTGCTTTAACTACAGCTTGAACATTTACATGAAAGAAACACAGGAGATGACAGGATGGTTTTTAACATTTCCACCTCACAATACTCACAACCTGAGGGTACCAACAGGTAGCTTAATTTACCAAAATAAGCATACAGAAAAAGCCAAGTTAACTGCCCTCGTATTAGGAATAAACTACTAAACTTCCTTGCTTAAATTTAAGCAAGAGGAACTCAAGAAAGACCTCCTTGAGGTTAATTTTCCAACTACATTTGAAGAAAATAATTTACTAAAACTGTAACTTGCAAGGTCTACTACTAGCCTTGAAAAGAGGATACTAGTTGGCTATGCCTACAGTTAAATAAAAAACTTCAGAAAACATTTTACAGAAATAAGATATGCAACTCTAGGAAGTAGGTGGGAAACCACTTCAGCATTCAGGTGGATCATTCTATTTCTATAGCCCATCACTCAGGAATGTATATTTCATAAATAAAAATATAGAACAAAAATTTGCATATTCAATCTAAAGTTGAATATTTCTAAACCTCTTCAGATAAAATCTGCTTTATCCCTTACAAATAAGTAATAAACCCTGAAAAAAAAATTATCTTTTCAAATCTATCATGCATGAGGAAACACAGATGAATGAAGCAACATCTGGAAAAAACATTTTGTACAAGGTTGCAGTTCTAAGACATTTATATTACAAAGCAATGTAAATAAATACCAGCCTAATACAAAAGCTCTTATTTACAGTTTTACAAATGAAAACATTTTCAGTGTAAATGCAGTATTTTAAAGAACACAGCATCAGTAAAATGAGTTCCTGTGTAGAGCAATAAATTTTCTGCTAATTTTCAATGCAGTATTGTATAAAACCATTATTTCAAGTTAATTTCTGTTTATATTTTAGTACAGCCAAACCCCAGTTTGTGCCTGGAATGGTATCTGTTAAAGTGCTGAAAAAGAGGACATTTCTGAAATTTTAGAAAAACATACTGTACATTATTAAAGCTTTATCAAGTCAAAACTGGTATATTTTCTTCACATTTGCTACCATACAACATGTGTATACGGATTTTCAACAACTCATTGTAACTAACAGGATGGCAGCCACTGGTATCTTCACATCCAAAGTCTGATGGTTTCCCACAAGTAATTTTCTTAAGCTTCAGTAGTGACTTCAGGTTTCATAATCTGATAAGTAATCAAGTATTCTGGATAAGCCTGAAAGAGTGACAGGCACAGTCTTTATTAGCATTTAATTTTCTGGATAAATTCAGAATGTTTGCTAAAAAGGAGAAAAAGTATTAATGCCAAGGAAAAAAAGGCAAAATGACAATGGTAAAATGCCTGGAGCATTCAGGAAATATCAATCTTCTCACCTGCAACAATAGCTTGTTTTAAGAGTTTGTTTTAAGACAAAAGCAAGTCCTAGTACCTCAAAGTAAGAAAATCCCCAGTACGTTTCATGCCTTTTAAAAAAAGTCTGAATACTCAAAGCAAAAAGCTATTTACCTGCTCCCCTCTGTAAATGACATATTCAGCCAACGCCAATCCGTTCACGCTGGGTCGCCCAGTAACTGAGTGATGCCCTGGGGGAGAATGAGCCATTTTCATTGCACTAAACTGCAGGAAGGACTTGCCCAGTGTTACACGACAAAACAGCAATTGCCTGTGTTAAAAGGAAAAAGGACCTTGAATACAAAATGAAGCTCCAGAAAGACTAAACTTTGTAATTTGAAACTTGTACTTGAGGAGAACAGTGGACCTTCGAAGTACCTCAGTTGCGGGCATAAAAGATTTCACTGTGGCGTGTATGCTGGGACAAGCGGCCCATGCCTTGGCATACCCGTGATATTAGCAGCAAGCACAGAGCAAACGGCTGGTGTTTTCAGGCTTGCTACTTGTTTAGACCTTGGAATCTTTACTAAGACCCATAAGTTAATAAGAAAATAATGCATTAGACTGAAAACATGAAGATAAGGGACATATCTGTGGTAAATAGTGGGTTGCACTCTATTGCTGTAACTGTGGGATTCTCACAGGTGGAAATTCACTGGGGTAGCTGCTGACTGGGTATAGAAACACTATATAAGGTTTGCGTTCACTCAATAAAGCGATCTCATTTGTCACCCCATCGATGGGGTCCATGCCTTACTTGCTACATTCAGTCACTTCGCAATTCACAAAATTCCTAAGTTCTGTTTTGAAGGACAGAAGAAAAAGCTCTTTAGCCTGAGGAAAGGTTTGGTACTAACATTGAAAAATTTTTATCTCAATTGCTGGAAACAGCTTGCTTAACAATGCTTAACAAAGGTTGTTGCTACCTTTTCCTCGTTTTACTTTTTTATTTGTTTCGGTTTTTCAAAAAAAAAAAAACAAACACTTTTCTGAGCGTGCTCCCTCCCTCATACTAAATACATAATTCACCTGTGTTCCAACCCTAGATTTGTATCTAACAGACCAATGAACATCAAGGCCAAGTGCAAGCTCTTGGTCAACACAAAATACGTCATAGTAGCATTTGTCAGACAGCACAAAGGATACTTATTTCTTTACACACATACTACTGCAGTGGCAATGGAATTTCAGCATGTTTGTAGACCAATCTTATGTAGCATTTTGCTCAGACAAAACTTCTGCTCTTCTAACTTTTCATCCAAGACAAATTAAAAAAGCCCTCTTAATCAAAACTTTAGAAAGCATGATAAGACTCTGTCACCCTCTGTAACACTAGAAGATTATTCTCTTTATTTGAGAGTGCCAAACAAGAGTTAGCAACATGAGAAGGGTCAAAGACTCAATGAAGGAAATTAGAAGAATGACCTCATCCCTGCCATACCAATGCAAAACACTGTGCACTCAAACACACAAATAATCTCCTGGCTGAAATGATGGCCACTACCACAATTACCAACTCCATGATGTAAGAGTAATTTTATTCTAAACTGATAGTGTCAGTAAAAGACATAAATGCAATTTTCTGCAGAACACCTATTAAGAGCTCAGTTAGTACCTGAGCCCACAAATCCACATGTATATTTTAGCATGTGAGATAGCAGTGAGGTGGGGACCAACTGTTACAAAGTACATCCTCCTAAAAGAAATACAGCATCTAAATATTACCAAATTTCTCCTTTCTCTGTAACAAGCAACAGACTAAACCCTCATATTGTTGCATCTTTCACACAAGCATCTAGCAGCTCATCATCTCTGTCTGGCTACCTAAGTTGGTTAAGGCCAGAGGTTTGGTTAAATGCACTGAAGATGGTTAAAAGTTCTTTAAGACTTAAATATCAAAGTTTTCTGAAAGTCTTTATTAGGCTCAGCACACAGAGTGTGTTGTGGAGGCTCAATTACCAAGCAAATCTTTCTTCAGAAAGACTCTGTTGACTTGATGGTCTATAACACAATACATAAAGGCAAAAAAAGATTATTTTGAATGACTTACCTGTGGCAAACATAACAAGATCTATCTTTGTGAATTGGACACCCGGTGCCACCTCCAATTCCGTACACATACTGATTGCTTTTGGAAGAATTTTCAGCAAAATAAATACCAGCTCCAAACATGCCACCTATATAGGCATGTCTCTCATCAAAGCCTTTGTGAATGATTGCATTTACAAATGGGGAGCCTAAGAGAAAGGAAGTAAAATGTTAAAAATTCAGTATACTGATTTTTTGTGTGTGTGTCAGAATTCAATAATCCGTTCCCAGCCTTTTTTAGGTACAGTTTGTCTACACACCTACACAAAGAAATCAACCTCCAAAAATAGGAACTCAGATTTACACAACCGATTTACTAGAGGTATTATACAAATGACAGTAGCTGATAAGCGTAGGTTTTAAAGATTTACAAAGGATAAAATCTAAGAGAACTCTTGCTTCAAGAGAAGGACCTGCACTTCCTTTGGCAGAGCTTCAATTTAAACAAGACTCATTGAATGCATTGCTACACAAACCCTGTCGTTAAGTAGATTGTATTTAAAAAGCAATTAAAGTAATGCAATATTTACTTGCAACGGTCATAAAATGCAGGCATAAAAAATAATCTGTTCAAAATGGTTGGATTCTGCATCTCGAGACGCCCGATACAGATTAATTTTCACAGAAAGCGCAGGGGTTTTTTTTAGTAAGGATTTTTATAACAGTATATATAAATATGAAAGCACCTTTAGAGAAAAGCTGTTCTGAAAGAACATGGTATTTCAGTTACATTGGACATCATAGTGAAAATAATTCAAAGCCTTATCCTCCAGCCTAAGGATGATAAAACTGGATATGAATCAGAAGAACACTCCAAAGAGTGTTCATGAGAATGAGCAAAACCTATGAAAATTGTTCATCATCTTCTGCAAGTGGCATTCGTAGTTAAAGATATATGTTAATGCTTAAAAAAATTAAATGAACTGAAGACTTAAAAAAAAAAAAAAAAGAAAACCAAAGAACATTTACATTTATAAGGTTTTAATTACTTCATTACAGGGAAAATGTTGTTATTATACAACTAATTTATAAGACTTCCCTTTAAAGAGAGGACATTCCATTAACAGATCGCTTCCCCTTACAGGGGTACAGACCACAGTTAAAAGACAGGATTTAGATATCTACAAGTCTGGGCAAGCTGTTAATTATTGTGCTACTGCTGCTTCCAACGGTAGCAGTTATACTGGGAACTATGTAGCTTTTGTTGTAAGGATGTACTGTGAACTGGCTTAATTTGATTGTCAGGACAAATTATATATTTGTATAGAGGAGAGCTTTCAGTTTGCTTTAGTTTACTAATTATAAGCTATCTTTACTGGAGTTAGGAACAAGAACTAACATGTTAAAATATAAAACCAAGAAAACTTGGTTGACCCTTAATCATTTTGGTCATACAGGCAATAAAACAGAATTACTAACTTAACCAAGGAGAAGGCACACCCTTAATCTCCATTCACATTTGTTAAAGTGTTCACACTTTGAACTCTGAAGTCCCTTTTAGAGGAAATACAAGGAGATGCAAATGTCAGAAAAATATGCACTTATATGACCCGATCCAGACATACACAACTACTTGCTCACGTAAAACTCAAAGAAAACTTAGAATCTACTTCCAGTGAGAAAAATTACATTGTTTCAGTCAGTATAAACTCTCCAATAAACAGTGTTGCAGTGAAATGAGTTCATAAGATGCATTTTAATATCTCACCATGAAACAGCATCCTTTCGTTAGCATGGTTATGATTCTCTTCAGAGACCTCTTTCCGTCTATGAGTATATCTTTCCCATAGCTTTTTGTTGCACACTTTCTGAATCTGAAACAGTCAAAATGTAAGTTCTGCCCTGAAACTGAAAACTTACTTACAGCAGCTATACTGCACTACACTTAAGACTGCCACTTAAACAAGAAAGTTTTCCTTACAACTCAATGAAACACAAATTTTCCAAACTTATCCTGCAGAAGTTGACTGTTGTAGCACAAGTAAATCATAATGCTGTGCTTATTTAAGAATCAATTAATTTTACGTATCTGCTGAGCAATACTTCTGAATTTCAATTTAGCAGGCTTAGTCACAATTCTATGCGAGCATCACTTCGAACAGCTTGATGCCAAATAGCTAATAAAAACATCACCCAGTGAATTAAGAAGCATCTTCCATGAAGATTTCTAGAACACTTTTATAAGAAAGTAAATTAAATACTCTATGCGGGCGTATGCTAGGCATTTGCAAAGCCTTGTGTGTGTTGATATAGCACATAAATTCTACTGGGGAAATTAACACTGCTTCAGAATAAAACTTAGCAATGCTTACTTGCAAATAAAAATCTCTATAATTTTAATGAAAATGACAGTTTTTCCAGGGAAAAAAGCAAATACGAAGGTAATCCAAAATCCCACTAAATTATTTAAAGTGAGGTTGTCTACTGCCTGGTGTTTTAAGCTCCTATGGCACAAAATAAGGCCAAAATAAGTACCCTTTACTTCCACACTTCAAGAGTTTGGCTTTCACTTCTTATTGTTTTTATCCCCTGCCATTCCCCCAGAAACTTTCTCTTTTTTCCTGTAAGACCTTATTTTTCTTCCAACATTCTGCAGTTTTCTTTCAGGCCATTCCATTTCAATTTCTCATAAAAATGTATTAATGACTATAACACATACACATTTTTTCCATATAATCTTACTCTTGAGTTGCCCTAGAAGACGACCTTTTTCCAGTGCACCTCTCAGAATGACACTTAATAACATATTATGGAACTCAACAAACAAATGTGGAACATCTTATGGATATTTTATTCTCAGTCAAAACTGCAAAGGTGTAACCATCGACCACAAATGCAATAGCTACCTTTAAGATGATGTATCTATTGAAGACTCCGCCAGCATGTCCTCCGTCTCTATGCTCTCGGACAGTACTCTGCATCTGAAGATTGAGAATATTAAGGAGGGTAAATTTGTTTCAGAACACATTCTTCCCACTGTCAAAAGAACTAATTCTGTCTTTATAAAAAAGTCATACAAGAAATCTTTAGGCAGTGACTACGTGAAGTACTGCCAAATTTTGTGAATGCACATAAACAGGCTTATTTTTTTAAAAACGTACGTGAATAGTTTGTGGTCTATTTTTCAAATTGAAAAAAGACCGTCATCAATTTTAGAATACTGTTTCTTCAGAATTTTGTCCTGTGTGATTATGATAATTTCGAAGGATGTGACTTATAACTGTGTAACAGACAAGCATAGAATGCGAATGTAAGTATGGTATGCTAACTGACAGCATAGAATTTATACATTATATCAAAGAGCTTGTCTACAGAGTACAAGCTTTAAAAATACTACAAGCAGTAATAAAATTAGAGACATCACAAACACAGATTATAATTGGTGCAGTTAAAGTTGGAAATCTGAAGTATCCTTATGCACGTTTTTCTTAGGCTTAGAGATGTTTACTGCACTGTTATATTGTCTAGCAACAGTTCTTCACCTACTTCTTTAGTGGAAACAACAAAAATACTGAGACATTATGAAGGAAGGCATACCTCCTCTTCTACTGATTGAAATTCCTTGTCTTCAGTGGAAAGATCTATGAGAATTGTTCCACTACCAGAAGTATTTAGAGTCAGGTATGGGTTAAGTCCTGCGAATATAACAAAACAACAATTTCATAAACTGCTTTAAGACTGCTGATTTGGAATGATAACCACCGAGAGATTTTTCTTTTTAAAGGGACCATTTTTTTCAAAACTCAGTTACAAGATGAAGAGGTAAGCTACTAAGGCAGGCAGAGATTATTGACTTTAATTGCTTTCCATCAGCCACACACATTTTTGCAGACGTCAAAGTGGGAACCCTTAGGTTTCAAACAAACTTTTCCAGCATTTGCTTATAACCTCTACCCATATATTACCCGGAATACACTATATACTATTTGCAAATAATAGGAATGTAATTACTATACAAAGACAGTGTGTATCAGCCATCTTTTTGCCTGTGGCCTTCCCAGACAAATAGCAGGGGAGCAGAATGAGATGCTGGGTCTGTCATAATATCTCTAGAAAGGAATAACATGGCAAAAAGGGAAATTATAGATTCATCTGCAGTCAGGAGCATCATGCTAGCAGTGTGCAACTGGAATAGAGTGCGTTCAGGACCAAGAAACTCTCAGAGGAAAGCACCTAAATAAAGCTCGTCCACAAATACCCTTCTACCCTTGAAATACTGGTTATATTGTGTTCAGAAAAAGATGGCAAAATGTCACCACAAACCTAATTGAGTGCAAAAGCACAAGGGCAAGACAGAAAATTAACAAAACAACCAGACTACGACAACCCTCCCCACCCTAGGAAAAAAAAATTAAGAGCTGTTGAAATATTCAGTTTAAGCACTTGTCTGCGGTTAATGTTTCAAGTGAAAATGTCAGGCCTTTTATGGCAAGACAGAAAGAGTTCAGAAGTAATGGGAGTGGGATTTAGATGTCTGACATTGTCTATGTACAAACATATTAAAATATGTACAAACATTAAAATATGTTCAAACACATGCAAGTTCAAAATACATCAGTCCTACTTGGAAGGCAAAACCAATATATGATTACTGGTTGGGCAAACTTAGAACTCAAATAGGACATGAGATGAAATGACGTCTTAAAAGCAACTTCTATCCAAAGTATTCAATGAATCTGTCAAAAACGATCTAACATTCAAGAAAAAATTATTAAGATTTGCTTATAAATACTTAACTAGTAGGAAAAGTATTATCTTAAGGGTTGGTTGATACTGTCTTAAGTAGCAGATAATTTAGAGCTTGACACTGTAACTATCATTATTACGAAGTGCAGACTTCAGAATGAGAATTCACAGATAGTGTCTCAAGAGGGAAAAAAATCCCACCAATTCTAAATAATTTATTCCATATCTACGAAACACAGCAGAACAGTAAGCGATGTTACAGTGAGACAAGGAGGAAAAAAAAGATTTGGGCTTTTTTATTTAACTATGGCTGCATAAGAGACAAAGTGCACTGTTCCCAGCAGTGCTACACAAATTAAGAGGTTTTAGCATAAACTTCAATACAAGTTGAAGCTGTTAAACAAGGCAATTATGTTAATTTTGGTTCACTAAAAATACACATCTGTGCCTCCAAAGAGAAGTTTATATAAGAACTTCCGCTGGCATTCTGAGAATATTCTTTGGCAGAATCCAGTTGAACAGTACATCACAGGCCCCAACCCATCAATAGTGTGTGCTCTGCACTCCAGAGTGTTCTGGCGAAATTAAATACTTCCTACCTCAAAAAGATCACAATCATTTTGCACTAGAGCTACGCTTTACCTAAGTAAACACAAAACAGTGATCACTAAGAAAATAAATAAATTTGAGAAAGGAAGGATGACAAGATTCACAGTAATTCACAGCAATTCACAGCACAAACAGAAGCGCTCATGTTTCAAGTCAGAACACATTCTTATAATTTCAAGTGCCATTTTCTAGGACAAGTTTTATTATCAATTCTTAATGAGATACAATTTGGAATAATATAAAACATTTATAAAAATTGATTAGATAAAGGCAGTGTTACATAATAACTTGAAACAAGTAAATACCTTGCTGTCCAGAAATGAGTCTTTCAACTCCTTTAATAATTTTATGCCTATGGCCATAAGCATTAATTCCAATTTCCTTCAATTCTTTGTGTCCCATTTCAACCAATACATCCAGTGTTATCTATAATGAAGGCAACATAATTTTTTGTACAACATCATAAACAGACTGGAACAGCTGCCAAAGGCAGTAAAAATATACCACACAATAGTTCAGATAAAAAGTACAAAAAGAAGTGAACATTAGAGACTTTAGTGTATTATTCCTGTACTTTACTTATACTCAACTATTTTATTTGAACTTTCGTCGTTCAAAAATATGCCACAACTAAAACTACAATTGTTCAACTATTGTTGCTTGTAAGGATCATGCTTCCGATTGAGAAATACAATTTTCTAGATGTATTCAAGCCAACAGAAACAAACCCAAAAATTTCAAATCAACACCTATTACTTATTTACTCCACCATTTATATTCCCAGAAAGGAAACATGCCTATACTCTCAAATTTATATGGACATTATTACTCCTAGTTGTTTTTTTTTAATAAGTATATTTTAATATATATATATAATGTATCAATTAAAAAAAAAATCCACAGTTATACTCCTTTCTCCTTCATTCCAGTAATTCTGACATTCACTTATTTTAAATCTTTTTCATTACATTACTCTAAACAGTCAGTACTTACTCTCTTGTTTTCTAGCTGAGTATCCGGAAATAAATACAGCTACTTACCTGTTCTCTCTCAAATATGTCAATTAGATGTTCGAGGCCAAGGTTCCGCACAAACTGATTTATGCTAAAATCTACACCTGAAACTGAGTAAGAAAAAAGCAGTAAAATTTGCAATGAACATTTATACATGTATTGTAAAATAAAGTACACACATGTCACACTGTCTGTGGCAATAATGACAGAAAAACTCTTGGTCTTCAGTAACCTTTTCAAGATATCTGATCTAAGAATAGCCTCTCACAAACTAGATAAAGTTTGTAGTAAAATACTGCTTGGTTTGGAGCCAAATTGCATTTAACTTCTCTTTTAAAACACCATTTACCATCTTGGTTCTGTACAGTGAAGATTCTGTAAGGGGAGAGTACTTATAGACTAAAGCACAAGTCAAGGAGCAAAGCACAGGTCAAGACTTCTAGACTTCCGTTCCTCATTCATCACTTCATAAGAAACAAGGATACTGCATATATCACAGTAATTGTGTGCACATGTGGGAAACTTCACACATCTTGCTATATGGTAGAAAATTCTATTAATTTCTAACTGAGAAGCCTCACCTTCTTTTTTCTCCAGAACAGTAGCTCCTTCTGCACTGTTTGTACCAACAACAGAAGGCAGTTCTGAAAAACTACCAGACAAGTTGTCAAGACTACTTGCAGCAGACAGACTGGATGGACTGGATGGAACAGACAGGGAATCAGCTGTAGAACCTGTAGTCTGAGACACGCTTATAACCTGAGGTTTGTAGCAAGTGGGTAAGGCAGACGGAGGCATTGCTGCTGTCAATAATGCGCTGACATCATCTGCCTAAATAGCAGAAAACAACTTATTAAAACAGAAGAGCACTTCCATACAATCTTTTTTTTTGCCCCCCCTAGAATACATTATCATCATCCCAGATTTCTTAAGTACACACAAAATAAACACATATCGGAAAAATATGCATTTTACAATGGAGTTGACAAATGGCTTTTTGTGCCAACAGCATACACAAAACTGTAAAATGCTTATGAATAAAAGCAGTTATAATATTAAAAGTAATTTAAAAAAGATGACTTCTATTTTTCTGAAAAACTACAGGGACAGATAAATATAATTAACTTTTTAGGAAAAATGACCAAAGCTTCTACTGGCAACCAAAATTCATGAAACAAAACAGTTACTCTGGGTGTAGCTTTGACTTGCAGTGTAATACTTAAAAAAAACCCACCCAAAATCTCAACAGCCTGAGATTTTCCTAAATTTATGTTGCTAAAAATTTTGCTCAGATTTTGTTGCCAGAATTTCTGTATTTGTCAAACCATAAGTACTGAATTAAAAGCACCAAATTATAAGCATGAATTTCTTTTGCCGATGTTGTGTTTTGTTCTCCCACTCTATCTTGAAATAAGATGTCTTGAGCAAGGAAATATTTAAAGAAAGTTTATAAAGACTTTACTGACTTTCCTTAGCAGGCATGTATAAGCACCACAAAAAATGCAGTATTTAAAATTTTGCAGAAATTGCTGTATTACTACTTATTTCTTTCACAAGAGTTTTTAGATGAGCTGCCACATCTCAAGAGCAGCTCTAACACTTACAGTGACCAGGTCCAATGGTGTTTGTCCTTCCTGGTTTTTCAGAGTAGGATCAGCCCCATGTGCCAGTAACAAGGCACAAAGCTGTGTCCTTCCTTTCTGGGCTGCTTCATGCAGAGGTGTGAAAGCCCATTTGTCTGTAGCATTCACACATGCATTATACTTTATAAGTAAAGCCGCTACATCAACATGCTGAAAAGGAAAACATCTGTTAAATTCCAAGGTACCACAGTATTTTAATCTAATTGATCCTTCTCTGTACCCTTAATTCTGAATTTTCTTAGAATACATTTACTTTTTAATTATATTTTTCTAAAGTATTAAACCAAGGTGTTTTCTTCCTCATCTATAACACACCAATGAAAAGTTAAGATTCCTTCTTTTGAGAAAAAAGTGCAGACTACAATAGATTTACGAATCCAGGGGAATCCAAAGGAAAAACGTCTGAATTTGAAAATTATTCCAACCGTTTTGATTAAAGACTTGATCCAAGCACAAAGATCCAGGAATTCCACAAAAACAATTACTGTATCAATTCCAGCCAAACAAGTGCAAATGAAATTTGAGATATTTACCCCGTAAGATGCTGCATTATGCAGAGGTATCAAACCTCCTTTATCCTGTGCATTCACATCTGCTCCATGCTGTAACAGGTACTCTGCAACCTCCAAATTGTTGTAACCAGCTAAGAGGTTGTAAAGGGACAGAATAAACAGAACATTAAAACAACATCCTGAACAGGCAACAGATAAGTAATAATTCACTTATATTACTTGAAAGTTGTCAATCCCAGAGAAGACAGTGTATTATCTATTAGTGAAGACAGCTTGACCCCATTTAAGAATACCTGGTTTTAAAACTTCTGTCAATAAACAATAAAAGATTCTCTTTGGCTGGATAGAAGTGGAAATGAAACTCGTAAGAGTTAAACAGTTTAGAAGATGAATGTAAAATTAATATGGGTAAAACATTTTTTTTTTTTTTTAAAGAGAATACGGAATCATCTAGCTGGAGGCTACACTTTAAACTTGCTTAGACATACAAAGCTTAGCCACAGTAAATATTATCTCTGATCAAACCAGTTACTTAAAACACTGACCTGCTAAATGTAGTGGTGTTGAATGTCGTCCTTGTGTGTCTCGACAGTTGACATTGTCAGGTGAACACAGCTTTTTGACTCGGGCCAAACAACCTTTCTTTGCAGCATCTAGTAGAGCTGCATCTCCTCTAAGTAGGTCTTGAATATCAGTATCACCATCTTTAACAAGGTCTAGAGGGGTATTTCCATCTCTGTTTTTCTTTGTAGGGTCAGCTCCATGCTGTACACATCAGAAACAGGTGATAAGGACTTAAGTACAAAAAACAAATTGCATCTTAAGCACATTATGCCTTACTGAGCAAATACTCAGACACTCAAATCCTTCAGAGAGCACCTGCCATTTACTGTGTGAGAAAGGTCAACATAGTTGCTAATAGCATGCGTCTGCGTGAAAACATACAGTGAACTAAAATCATTTAGAAGCCACAAAACACAGACCAATTTCTCAAATAAACTGAATAACATTTCAGATTGAACAAGAAAGGAAAGTAAGTAATATCTCCACAGCATATGTAATACCTGTAACAGAAGCTTGCAAATCTCGTATTTTCCTTTTGCTGCAGCTTCATGCAAGGGAGTGAATTTCCACAAGTCAGCTACGTTGACAACCGCACCATGTTTAACCAGCAGTTCTGCAACCTCATAGTGACCATACGAGCAAGCATTATGTAAAGGGACAAGTCCTCTGGAAATAATTAAAAAAAGAGAAAAAAATTCTTTAAAAATTAAGCCTGTTTTCACAAAGTGATATAAACTTAAAATACAGTGCACTTTGAACAATCAAGCCATAACAATCCCAAATATACAATTTTTTAAAATTTTCCACAGTAGTCTAAAACAGTAAGACTATCTACCATGAAAATGGTAAAAATGCAGTTGGCAGTGGCACTGAAGAGAAGTAAAAAACACAGGGCTAGAGAAGTCCTTGATGCTCAAGTACAGAAAAATGTTTTTGTGGAAAGTCTCAACATCTTCATTCTAACAGAACTTTCCATGAAATAAAAAAGATCGAATGTCTGAAGAATGACTGGATGCTTATTAGCTAGCAATACTGAAAAGCTGAATGACGTTGGCAATTACAATTGGCAATAAAATACATGAGTATTTACCCCTTATCTTTTGCATGTACATCAGCTCCATGCTGAAGAAGATATTCAACAACAGACACCCTGTTATATCCAGCTGCAAAATGAAGTGGTGTAGACTGACGCCCTTCAATATCTCTGCAGTTCACACTTTGCACTGTACATAGTTTCTGTGAAATCCCCAAAACACAAAATATATCATTATGCATACTATTTGCTTAATTTAGTCATAAATGTTGTTATACACATATAATTTTTGAAAAACTGCTTCCATTAAAATTTATTTCATTTGTTTTTTCATAAAGGCGCTACTTTTCACAATTGTGTCCCAAGAAAAAAGGAAAATAAAAAAATACTCCCCCTCCCAAATCCACATCTGTGACTTCTTATTTATGCGTTTTATACAAGATAAATTTCCTCTAAACACTACATTTTGCCATTAATATTTGTGCAATACAAATGTTTTGTATTGACAGAAGGACTGGTGGGGGATGTGAAGGTTGGAGGACACCTGGGGCAAAGTGATCATGAGATGATAGAGTTCTCAGTGCAGGCTAAGATGAAGAAGGAGGTTAGCAGAACAGTTGCCCTCAACTTTCAGAGAGCAGACTTTGGGCTGTTCAGAAGGGTGGTCGGAAAAGTCCCGTGGGAGGCGCTCCTTGAGGGCAAAGGTGTCCATGAGGGCTGGGCGCTCTTCAAGAAGGAACTCCTAGCAGCTCAGGAGAAAGCCATCCCCAAGTTCCAGAAAAGTAGCCAGCGGGGTAAGAAACCAGCATGGTTGAGTAGGGAGGTCCTGAGAGACATCAATAGGAAGAGGAGGGTCTACGACCTCTGGAGGAAGGGGCAGGCATCCCGGGTGAACTATAGGGAGGAAGTGAGAACGTGCAGGGAAAAAGTCAGGAGGGCTAAGGCCCAACTAGAAATGCGATTGGCCAAGACTGTGAAAAACAACAAAAAGTCTTTCTACAAATACATCAGCAGCAAAAGGAGGGCTAGGGAGAATCTCCAGTCCCTAGTAGATGCAGAGGGAGCAAGAGTAACAGGGGACGAAGACAAGGCTGAAGTGCTCAATGCCTACTTTACCTCAGTCTTTAACAGTAAGGAAAATTGTTCCCTCTGTGCACAACCCCAAGGGTTGGAAGAGAAGTATGAGATTCCCAAGGTCCAAGAGGAGGTGGTTAGAGACTTGCTTGCCCAGCTAGACGCCCACAAGTCTATGAGGCCGGATGGAGTCCACCCAAGAGTTTTGAGGGAACTGGCGGATGTGCTGGCCAAACCCCTTTCCATCATCTTCCAACAGCCCTGGCTGACTGGGGAGGTTCCGCTGGACTGGAGGCTGCTGATGTCGTGTCCATCTATAAGAAGGGGCGCAGGGAGGATCCGGGAAACTACAGGCCTGTCAGTCTGACCTCAGTACCGGGGAAAGTCATGGAGCGGGTGATCTTGAGTGCTATCAAGAAGCACTTGCAAGAGAACCGGGTGATCAGACCCAGTCAACACGGGTTCATGAAAGGCAGGTCTTGCCAGAGTAATCTGATCACCTTCTATGACCAAGTAACTAAACTCTTGGACAAGGGAAAGGCTGTGGATGTATCTTCCTGGACCTCAGTAAAGCCTTTGATACAGTTTCTCACAGCATTCTGCTTCGGAAACTGTTGGCCTCTGGCCTGGACGGGCGCACACTCTCCTGGGTGGAAAACTGGTTGGATGGCCGGGCCCAGAGGGTGGTGGTAAATGGAGTTAAATCCAGCTGGAGGCCAGTTACAAGTGGGGTTCCCCAGGGCTCAGTCCTGGGTCCAGTCCTGTTTAATGTCTTTATCAACGACCTGGATGAAGGCATTGAGTCCTCCCTTAGAAAGTTTGCAGATGACACCAAGCTGGGTGGAAGTGTCGATCTGCTGGAGGGTAGGGAGGCTCTGCAAAGGGACCTGAACAGGCTGGACTGCTGGGCTGAGACCAGCAGCATGAGGTTTAACACGGCCAAATGCCGGGTCCTGCACTTGGGGCACAACAACCCTAAGCAGAGGTACAAACTAGGAGAAACCTGGCTGGAAAGCTGCCAGGAGGAGAAGGACCTGGGGGTGTTGGTTGACAGCCCACTGAACATGAGCCAGCAATGTGCCCAGGTGGCCAAGAAGGCCAATGGCATCTTGGCTTGTATCAGAAACGGCGTGACCAGCAGGTCCAGGGAGGTTATTCTCCATCTGTACTCGGCACTGGTGAGACCGCACCTCGAGTACTGTGTTCAGTTCTGGGCCCCTCACCACAAGAAGGATGTTGAGGCTCTGGAGCGAGTCCAGAGAAGAGCAACAAAGCTGGTGAAGGGTTTGGAGAACAAATCTTATGAGGAGCGACTGAGAAAGCTGAGGTTGTTTAGCCTGGAGAAGAGGAGGCTGAGGGGAGACCTTATTACTCTCCACAACTACCTGAAGGGAGGTTGTGGAGAGGAGGGTGCTGGCCTCTTCTGCCAAGTGACAGGGGACAGGACGAGAGGGAATGGCCTCAAGCTCCACCAGGGGAGATTTAGGCTTGAGATTAGGAAAAAATTCTTCGTGGAGAGGGTGGTTAGGCATTGGAACGGTCTGCTCAGGGAGGCGGTTGAGTCGCCGTCCTTGGAGGTGTTTAAGGTGAGGGTGGATGAGGTGCTTAGGAGCATGATTTAGGGATTGGTGGGAATGGTTGGACTCGACGATCCAGTGGGTCTCTTCCAACCTGGTTATTCTGTGATTCTGTGTGATTCTGTTTTAAGATGGATCACAACTCTAATGTAGTCAGTGAAGGGCTGTTTGATTGCTTAGCTTGAGAAACTATAGTTTAGGATCTAATTTCCTCTTAGGACAGGTTTAAGCTTACCTTTACAGTATCCACATCTCCAGCCTTTGCAGCCTCCAGCAACTGTCGATCTGCATCAGAATTACCTAACGGGATACCTTCTGCAAAATAAAAGAGGTTGCATGACAGGTAAGTGTAAGTAGTTGAAAGAAATTGTTAAGACAGGAAAACATTTGAATATTTCAAGGATTTCACTTATTTAAGTTAACCAATTATAGTAAGAAGAGGCAAAACTTGTCTACCTACAACTGTAGCTATCTGCAAACACTGAGCTAAGTTCCCTTTAGTAACATGCTTCCTATCCTTTTTGAAGTAGTGTGGAACCAACTAAATATTCTTATTTCAGTTTCAGAATTAAACTATATCAAGAAGCTTACCTATAGGCATAAGGTGCTAACCTTACTTTTGAAAATCCACATACCCGGTTGCCTCTGCTCACAAATGCAAAGCAGCCATTTTTTGCCTTTAAACTCATTTTCTCCTTACAGGACTCCCTCACTCCCTACATCAACATTTTCCCAAAGTTATTCCAGATGGCTATTCCATGAAACATTCTGTTCATCTCTGACAATCTGTGTTGCTAAATTTTATAGAGTAAATGATACAGTTTAACTACATCTAGAGTGAGCTATGGAATAAGAACTGCACAACCCAGTGTTGTCTTTTGTAGAAACTACTACTTTTTTTTTTTTTTTTGGTGGTTTGGTTCCCTACTGTTTCTTGACACTACTTGAAATGGCAAGTAAAATGAAGCACCACATTGCCCCAGAAACGGATCTTGAGTATATCAGTTATACCTTGTAGCAGCTGTTGCACACTTTCAGTCCCCATTTGTAAGGCTGTAAAGCCCTGCAGAGACACAATGGAAGGATCACACCCAGAACTCAAAAGCAACCTGCATGTCTGAAGATGACCGCAATGTGCTGCTCTATGAAGAGAGGTCTGGCCAAGATTATCTAATGCATTAACCTAAAAATAATACAAAGAAATACCACCATCAAAACTCAATATTAAAGCCGTTTTCATTGCTGACTGGGAGAGTTTCACAAGTATTCTTCTTATTTTAATTTAAAAAACATATTCACGGTATTTCTAAAGGTCATGACATCTCAAAAGATAAAATTTAAAGAAAAGCAGCTCATAAAGTTATAGCAACATTTACTGAGGAAGAATATATCCTTTTTAGAGGCATGCAAATAATCCAGCATAAATAGTTACAGCAATTTTACCATATGCAGAAGTAGGCCATTATTTTGCTCATGGTAGCATAAATCCTCAGTGTCCACATGTAGAACAGCTTTTACACATATTGGCTTATTGTGGTCTGTCAGATTGAAGACTCTCTACGTGTTTCAGTCAAGGTGCACTTACCAACTTAAAGCTCTGCACCCAAAGGTTACATGTATTACCTACTGTTCCTCTGATTTTGATCACCACTTTGGAAAATTAACAGTAGTCGAGCTGTATCAAACTTCCATGACAGAGAGATTCAGCTCATAATTTTGGAGGATTCAAGCATTACAGAGAACATCTCCTTTCCACTTTTTCTTTTTCTGGAAATTTGAACTCAACACTGTGTATTTTAAGTAAACACTGTATTACAATTTAAGATTTTGACTTCATTGTTATTTTTACTGAATATGTCAGGTAAAGTCTACTTGTTTTTTAAAGTTCAGTTCAGCTGTTTGTTTGAATATATCCCTGACTATTTTTTTTCTGTCTTAAGCATTTCATTACTGCTGCTGGACAATGAAGCATCAAATAAGACATCCTACAAACTTTGTTAACTGTGAGAACTACATTCACACCTCATAAAACAGAACCAAAACTTATATATATATATAACTTATACTTATATCTTAATGTATAGGGCTGGACTGACAGACTGATGCCCTACGTTTTAAGTTTATAAAACTCAACCCTCCAAACTGAATGATTTTAGAGAAGCCTATCTACTCAGCTTTCCTTTCTCATGGTAAAAAATCCCTTCAGACTAAGAACACCTGAACAAACAAAAGTATAAATCGTAAGTCATACCTTAGCTTCATGTTTCACAACTACTTCAACAACATCATTATGAGCCTTTTCTGATGCCACATGCAGAGGAGTCAAGAAGCTTTAAAAAAAAAAAATTATTCAAAACGTATTTTGCAATACCTTCTAAATAAAAGTTTAGAAGTATTAATTTGTAACCACTCACTCTTTTGTTTTTTCATTGATGTTGGCTCCTTTCCTCAGCAGCAGTTCACATACTTGCTTTCTCTTAGGATATGGAGATGCAGCAGCACAGTGCTGAGAACATTAAAAAAAACTGTAGCGTTAACAACTAGCCAGGTTTTACTGCTTGTCGATCAGCTGGCAGTTAAGAGCTGGTTGTGTGCAAAGTCAACAGAATCCCCACCTCCTCATTTAGAAGGTTATCAATTTGGGAGATTACACACGGGCTTTTGGATTTATTCTGGTATTTTCCAGAGCTCCCGCTCTAAAAACTGCTGAAATCCATCAAGCTTTACAAACAAGGCTAATATACATACACTGTTGCTTAAAACTATTCTATAGAAAAACAGTAAATTAAGCAACCTAGATTAAACAGGCAATTTAGATTAGTCTTAACGTTAACCCTAAGAACAAAATATTAATTAATGTAATCTGTTAAACTAGTCACTGGATATTCTGGGTTGGTCTGAATTCCATTGTTTGATGCTGAAATTTTTAGTTCCAAACTATCAGTCACAATACATGCAAAATAATTAATGAATCCTGAACTATTACCAATGCTGTCTCATGTGTCTGAGGATGCTTGAAGTTCACTGTCTCCAAAGAAAGATGTTTCTTTATACGAGCTACATCCGATTCTCTTGCAGCCTGTAGCAGCGAGTGACCTTTGAATTCATCTTTAAAAGAAGAAAAATACATACCAGAAGGTTATACTCCTTAATTCAAGAAGGATCAAGAGGATTGTTTCTTTCAGTTACATAAAAATATTCATTTTATTCAGCAGACCATGGCACAGACATTTCCAAATCTGAACTAAGCTTTTACATAATTTGACAGAACATGTTAGCTAGGTCAAAACACTACATGAATTGCGCTTTGTTTCTATACCAAAACCAGAGACATCCAAACTGGCTGAACAAGATCTGTTTCACTCACCACTATTGTTGATTCCACTCCTTTTCAGAAACCCATTTCTAGATGCTGACACAAAGTCTAATGCAGCTCTTTATTGATCATTTTTGTCTATATCTCAGAAAGTTATTGTTTGACTGCTTAAGGACAGAATTTGAGGGCATTCTTTTCAATTCCTGAAGTTTGCCTGACAAAAATCAATGCCTTTCATCAACTTCTTTGAGCTTTCAGTGAGAGTGGCATATTGAAACATACCTGGCATTCTAAACAGTTATGTTTTTTCTCTTCTTCAAAGCACGGTGGATAAAAATGAGTATTTCAACAGTTTTGATGAAATGACAGGAGTAAGTATGGAAAATGGATGTGTACCAGCAAGGTCATGAGGGAAGCCTTGTATTCAGGGAAGAAAAGCTACAAAACCCATCACAACCACGTGCCTATAAAACTGACAATTTATTTTAAATGTCTACATTTAGAAAACCTAGCAATTTCATATTATAAATAGTAAATTTTCCTGTCCAAGGTGGCATAACTGCTTAGAAATTTCCAAATCTGATTTCTAGCAGGTCACTCCCTAGGGAACCTAAGTATGCATTACATGTAGAACTGATCTCACTTCATACTCACATGCTAATCGCTCTTTTAATTGGGGTGTTGGAGCCAAATCAATGGTGCTTTTGTTGTGACAGTTCAACAGTGTTGGGTCAGCACCATAACTTAACAAAAGAGAACATACTTCCACCCTGTTCTTAGAAGCTGCTTCATGCAGAGGGGTGAACTGCCACAGATCCATTGCATTAACACATGCTCCATGCTTGAAAGGGAAAGGGGGAAAAAGATGCAATATCAATATCAGTTCATTAGAAAAAGACATTTTTCATTAGTTTTAATGCAGTAGACTGTTAAAATAAAAATCAATGCTTGTACACAAACTGTATCCAAGACATTCTCCAGAGATTCATTTCCGATATGACAACCTTTTAGCACACAACACTTTTTAGTCCTCCATTCAAGGAAGCTGAAGGTAGGCGACTCTCTTCAGGCTCTCTCCAGCATCTCTAAAAGGAGAGTAGCCCTGCTACAGCTCAAATTGTAAAAAGAGCCTAATTCATATACTCCAAATCACCTTTGAATTAGCTGCTGTTTCTTGTTCCTCTAGAAGCCTAGAGTGAACAGCTGCACTGACATAAATATATGTTCTGTGAATATAACCAGAGGTATGAATGCCAAGATACCCAGAAGGAGGTGGCCACTCAAAGTTAACTTAAATTAAAAATATTTAAGTACAAGGTTCTGCAAGTCGCATTCTTGGATGTTTAATATCTGTGTAATTCTTCTCCGGTAACATTCTGTATGCCCCCTGAGTTCTGTCTGTAAGCAAGCCTGGTAGGACATGCCCTTCCCCGTTGCTCCTGTTAAAGCTGTAGTGCTTTGCAAAATATAATTCAAGATTCACTGGAGCAGACATCCAACAGGAAACACAACTGTAGCCTAAAAAGTAAGACATATAGTAGTGTCTAGACAAGAAGGTTGTTCTTTTTTTTTTTTTTTTGTCTAGTACCACAACTGTAAGGATTCACTTTACAATTGGTTTCTGAAGTAAAAACCAAAAGGATCTTGACTGTTTATACATACTAAAATTATGGTTATTTAAATTTTTTTTATTTAATTTTTGCTAAACAAATACATGGAATCAGTGGAGACTGAGACATACAGGAGAGAACAACAGCAGCTATTCCCTGAGCATACAAATATTTACAGTTATCTAACAAGATTCTCCTAGCTGTTATAATGATCATGATACGCTGTAGCACCTCAGAACAGGCACAGTTCAAAAGCCCCTAGGTGGACAACACTCACAGGTTTTGCAGGCCACATCTTTGAGCCACTAGTTTAATGTGCAACTTCAATATTAACATAATTCAGATGAGTCACTTCAGCTCTGAGAGTTCACTGACATTACAAAAAAGGATACATTTTTCTTTCTTAGAGGTGAAGGCTACAATTCAGCATCAGAATTGATGTTGTAAAGTTCTTTCCCTCAAAAGACTGATTACTCTCTAATGTCAAAAACATTTACGATCTTTACCAGTATACTTTTCAAAAACCTACAAATATTCTGTCTTCTATATTTTTCTACTGTCACGCTCAATATCACTCAGATTTTGGATTTTTTTTTTTTTGGAAGGTGAGGATGGGAAGATTGAGATAAGAACAACTTACCTGGTGGTACAAAAACATTCAACTTTGGAGCAGAGAGAGTTAAAAACAGAAAGCACATTTATAAGGAAAAAGCTTCCTTGCAAGCAGAAGATTCTGTAACTCCAGCTTAGTCACTAACACGTAGAGCAAAAGCAATCTAGCATTCTTTAAGTTTTGTAAATCTAAGTACAAAATAAAAAAATAGGCAACTCGCATTAGTCTGTTATAAACTGTTCTTTTTTAGTATTAAGCAATTTAATCTCTTCAAAAACCAACCTTTACTAGAAGCTCTGTTACTTCATAATGACCATAGGAACAGGCATTGTGAAGTGGCACCAAATCTCTACAGAGGAGAGAAAGAAGGAGGCTGCTTACCTTAGTGCATATATCTTGATTCCAAATGCATATATAACATTGCAAATAGTGCTATGCTACACCTTGGACATTTTACAAAAATATTATCAGAAATGTTCAAATGAGGTTGAGAAGAATCCAGAAAATCCCTTCAGCATTTTTCAGAACACTAAATGCTTAAAATCAGAAAAAAAGAAATTAATTGCACTGTCTTACTACAAATGAAGTGGTTCCACTCAGACTTGGAACTCTAAGCAGGAAGAACTATCTGCAGAGGGTTTTCAGGAGTGAAAGCAATTATTTACTTCTTCAAAAGAACACTGCTGTAAGATTATCTTCTCCCCTGGAAACTAAAGAATTCTTACTGGCTAATGTTTAAGTCACTGTACAATACAGTAATTGCAGAGCTAAAGAGGTTTTAAAGCCAACTTCATAGTCATACCCAGTGGTCTTAGGAGGAAGTGAGAAGCTGCCCAAAGTTAATTCTTTCACTCTGGGCTGGTAAGGGAGAAAAGACAAAAGTGAACTCCAACCCCAAGCGGATAATTAGAGCTATCTGATTAGGCACCTTTTTATGCAGCCGTGAAGTAGTCCTTGGAAAAAGGAGGAATAAGTTTGCTTTCCGTAATCTTTAATGTACATAAATACACATTTTAAAAACAGATTTTTCATTATATTTCATGTAACTAAATAAATTTAGCATGTCTATATTTCACTACATTTCCTGACATGACAACCAAACACTTAAAAATGTAGTCCAAATAAACCTCTGGGAAACAGTTCTTTGATTCTTATCACATCCTTTGCAAAAGAATTCATAGAAACCTAAAAGTAGAGAGAAAATTAAGATTGATTCAATCACTAAAGTATTTGCTGACTTCACAGTGGTGTATAAACATATTGTATTAAAAATAATACCTAAAAGGCAGCATGTTCTATGGTCAGCTCAATTTGGATCCTACCGATTCACGAGTGTTAAACCTGTATACTTTGCACTTTTGGAGTAACAGGAAGGTTAAAGATGGCATAACAGCCTCAAGTTACAAATTCTTCATGGTTAAAATAGTATTATTAGTCTTTACTTCATCTCAATTTTTAACAAATTCTGTTTATTCTGCACAAAGGAAAAATGAACCTACCCTTTATCCTTAGCATGCACGTCAGCCCCATGTTGCAGTAACAGCTGTACTATTTTTACACGGTTATACCCAGCTGCTAAATGTAAAGGAGTAGACTGAAATGACAGAATGTAGAAGTAATCAGTAACACAAAATCAGGGGCTGATAGTACATTCAATTTTTCAAAACCTGTTAAAAGTACCAATTGCTGAAGTCCCTAAAGTACTTGCAATATTAAAAAAAACAGTGCTTGCATCAGATATTTGATAACTATGTTCATCATTTACCAACTACTCTAGCAGTCATCACAAACACAAATCCTGAACTTACTTAATCACTAATACGTTCTGGCAACAAAAGCCCTCTTAACAGATTTGAGTCCTGCAGTCCATACCTCTCTCTCAGCCTATCGTAAGTATAAATACTTTGCTGGGACACATCATGCCCCTTGTGAAAGAGGAAATAAGATGGCCATTAGAAACAATGACTGCTAAAACACAGAGCGAGCTCCCTGTCATTCAATAAATTAAGTTTAGAAATTATCAACTGAGACTCTAATCCACAACTGTGAGTTCATTAAGTTAATAAGGTGTGGGCAAAACTTAATATTGTCTTCTAGATTCTCACCCTCCATAAAGCAGTCAGATAACTGCTCTATTATCTTTACTAGCAAACCAACGCAAGCAAATTCATCAGCAGCACCAAGGGCAGAACTCCAAATTAGTGAAGAGAAATCTTAGCCTCTTCAGTTACAAACCCATTACTGAAAGGGGTTTGTAGAGTTCCCAAAAGATTAATCTCCTAACTAAAAGATGAGAAAATTTAGATGTATAGGTGTTTCAAAGACCCCAACATCTTAACAATGTCTTAAACAGGGAAACTAATTTGAACAAAACTTAAGTGAATGAGTTCACATACTTAATGAGAACAATGAGGACGCCAAAAACTGATACTCAATAATCTGAACCTTCAGCAGGCTAAGGGCTAAACCCAAGAGACTATCAGGATTTTTTAGAACAGAGATTCTGAACATTTTTCACATGCTACTTTACCATTATTTATAGTGATGAACAGCTTGTTCCTAAAACAGCAGCAATAAACTGCCTAGGCTGTATGGCAAATAAGGGGCCTATGTGTGTATCTGTGATAGCCAAAAGAGTCTATGAAAAAGCCTCAAGTTCCAACTGAATGAGTTTTTGTTTACTGCTCCCAGAATGGAAATACCTACATGGTCTTTTTAAAGTTAAAACAAAACAAAAGTATCAGCTAGCTGCTGCAGAGGTACAATCTTATTTATCCACATATATTAAAGAAAACAGATTGTGAATTTAACATTCATAAAATCTGGTCAAACAATAACTGTGAAACATGTAAGAGTGAAGTAATTTAAAATCAGGTTTTAAACAAAAATACCTTTCTGCCATCACTTGCATGACAGTTAACATTTAATGGTGTCAGAAGAGACATCATCTTCTCTTCATTTCCACTTCTGAAAAACAAGATATGAAACAGGCATCAATATTTTCATTCCAGTTTTTAATAGCTTATTATTTTTTTATATTTTCCCTTGCTATAACGTTCAGCAGATTCGAAGTAATACCTTCACTTCTGTACTGTCAGCACTAAAGGGAAAGCAAAAAGGCATTCATACAACTATTTTTGTAGCTTTATTCACAGATAACAGCTAATGCTTAGCATCAAGATGGCACGTCAATTCAAAAGCCAACATACACACTCATAACATACAATTCTGAAAATATAACTAAATTCCAGATATCTTCCAAACATGCATACCTGGCACTCTCCAAGAGTTCATCTTTCTTGTATTCACCTGGAAGACAAAAGGGATTTTCTTTAGTCGTTAAACAAACACCTATATACACAAAGTTCACTACTTATCTTCCTCTTCCAAAATTACAGAGGATGTAAGTGCTAAAAATTTGACACTGCCTTACTGAACTAGCATAATAAACTATTTAGCCAGAACTCAACCCATGACTGAGATGTTGGCCATACAGGAATTTCAATTTAGAATTACCAAACAGAAGTTAAAAGTAATACTAGAAAGACAAATCCCTAAATACTGCATTGCATTCAGTTGACTGTTATTCATCTGTTAACATAATCTAAATATTATCACTTACCAGTCAACACTGCCTTTGCAGATGGGTCTGCTAAATCCAAAGCTGTTCTTCCATCTGTGTTCCGGATGGTTGGTTCAGCACCATGCTGCAGCAGTACTACAAAATGCCAAAGTTTTCCATGAGAAAGCAATTCTATAAGACAAGGCTTATGAGACATATCATTACTGTAAGCCAAAAGTAACAAAAGAAACATTCAGTTACTGATCCTACCTTCCCCTCTCAAATTTTTGATGTCAGAATTCCTGAATGTCATCTGTGAACAGTTTAACTACTGAAACATGCCTAGGCACATTTTATGAGAGAAAGTTAGAGTAGAAACACAACAATCACAGGCTGGCAGGAGGCAATCTCAGTTGAAAGACCGCAACCGACACATCACAAAAAACTACTTCCTATCAGCTCCAGAGCACGCTGCTTCAAACCCACAAGTGACTATGCCCTAAACTGTACACAGCAGTAGCAGGCCAGGCACATTGCACTCATACTCAGATGAAACTGCAATGGAATACATAAGGCTCTCCACATATGCTCCTTAATAAATTAAATGAGAACAAACCACACAATCAAAATTAGTTTCTTGACCGCATATCTAACTTTCTGCTTCTGCCCAACTCTTAAGAACGGTGTAGGCAAAACAAGAGATCAATATAATTCAAGTTTAGCTCCTATCCTTAACTAATTTAACATGACAGAATGAATCCATTATTAAAACCAGTTTTGTTCTCTCCACTGCACTGAAAGTAGCAGCAGAAGGCAGCAAAGGAGTCTAGGCTGAAGTAACAGAGAATCTAGGTCCATCATGTCACTCTAAAGTTCCTTCCTTACGATGTCAATTTGAACCTTTTTACCTGGGCAGTTATCAAAAACAGATCTCAAAAAACTGGCATAAGAAATAGATCTCTCACAAAACTGGCATAAGAAACAAGAGTTTATGAGAAATTTTTAGTTTTAACACTTATATCAGCTATAGCTTCAAAGTACAAATGGTCTTTAAAAGGTTCTTGATTTTTCACAGTGAAAAGAAATGAGTCAGTCACAAGAAGAGTGGGAGAAAATTACCAATGCAGACATCTGTCTTGCCCTTAATGGCAGCTTCATGAAGGGGAGTGTAATTCCAATTATCCCGAGCATTAGGATCTGCACCATGCCGCAAGAGAAGATTGACAACTTCAGCATGACCAAAAGAACAAGCGTTGTGAAGAGGAATGAGTCCTCCATCATCTCGCGCGTGGACATTGGCACCGCTTTGAAGTAAATATTCAACTACATCCTTCCGACCAAAACCTGGAAGCAATAAAAAGAGGAAAGGTGTCAGGGTGGAGTAAGAGAATTTCCTGCCCCACTCACAGAAATTAAAATGACAAACTTAAATAACAATCACAGCTGGCATTCTTTACTAAAAAGGCATTTACACACTAAGGCTATTTTTGAAACCCCTGAAAATTAGATTAAAGTCAGTAGAAAAATAATATTCAAGATTACTGTAACAATGAATATGTTGATAGGTCTCCCACAAGTCAATCGTTTCTTCAAAATATAACAAAAAAGAATAAAACACTGACAACAAAATCTCTTTTTTAGTCATTTCATATGGCTATTAAGCTGAACACTATTTTGTAAGATACCCTGCCAACCCACAGGCAATATGTGGATGGACCAACAGATAATCCCTGAGAGCAGTAAGGATAAAAGCGGCTACAAGCCAGTCTCTGTACAATTAATATTATAAAAATATTAATATAATACAATAAGTATTTTACAGAAACACATTACTTGTTTTTGAAGAAAAGTAAGTAAGCAGCAGCACAGGTCTCTGGTTAAAACTAGAAGCATTTTGCTTTCTGATGGAACAATTAACCTAACGTGCAAAGTTATGGTAAAGTTTGAAATGATCCGCTAAGAAAACCCTTAAGGACATAAGTTTATCTGAGACAATTCTCTGCTGAAGATATTTATTATGAGAGTATATACAACCACAACTTAAAGATTTTCACAATGCCTATTCTCAATGATGCCCAAAATGACTATAAATATTTGATCAAGGCTGAAGCCCAAAAGTGCTTTTATACATTCCAAGGCACTTTTTACAAACCTGTCATTCAAGTCGGTACACAGCAAAAAAAAAAAAAAATTACCCACTTGTATATTTGAAGCTAGGAATATATCATAAATAAAGTGTTTGCTCTTATAAGCCAATTCTATCGCTACTGCTATTTAACTTCAGCTATATTTTGCACATTTATATAACAGTAAATAAACAAGGACAGCAAATTTACCAACAGTGTCTATGTTTTCTGTAATATCTTCACAAGAGGCTAGAATGACTTAAGACTTCTGCCTGTAGCCATTAAGCCCATCAGCTTACATTCCAAAGGCCACTGCATACAGAAACCCCCAAAAGGCTTCATGAAGATCACCTTGGGTCTCAGGGGCTATTAGGGGAGGTAAGAGTCACATCTCAGTATGTATGAGAAAGGTGCCAAGAACCTTCTAGGAGTAACCCATGTGTGCAAGGCCTGCCTTCCTTGCTTTTAACACCTGAGTCGCAAAACTATTTCCTGCAGAGATCAAGAACCCGGTGGAGATGGAACTCTTGAGCTTTTCCCTCACAGGGAATCAACACATGCTTGCCAACAGCAGTGATACTCAGATTGTGGCAAATTTACACTTTATTACAGAGCATCTACAGAACTTCAATAGGAGACAGAAGTCCCTGCAACCACCACCTAGTAACTAGGGAGCATTTCAGTGACAAAGCCACAGAGGTGGGTGTATGGGTTACAATGGAACTTTTCAGTTCTAGTTCAGTTGCAACTCAACTTTTTCATAGCATGTTCTTCACTAAACCTGACTCTTCAGTAAATCCTTCTCTCAAACTGAAAGCAACAGAACTCCTGGACCAAGAAGCACTTTCACCTCTGCTATTCAGAGCTCAAAACCTAAATATTGCCATTATTAAGGTATTTCTGAATCCCACTTGCAGAGAGGAAGTTTCATATTCAAGCTGTATATGCAAAAAGTCCAGAAAAGGTAGTCAGAGATTCTTTGTTAAATTCAATCTTTCCTCTTCTTCCCTCAAAAGTGTGGTGGAAACATATTCCCCACAGATTTCTCATTGTTATAAAAATAATGTTATGTGAAACTTTTTAATCCCAGAACAAACTCCAACATATTTTCAAGTAACAGTCATAATACTCTACTGATAATACACTTTGATTCTCCAAAACACATTATTAATAATACAAATCCTAGCTTGCTAGCACCTTGCCTTCAACTGAACCACATAATGCACAGTAAATTAACTTTTGAGTCTCGTTCAGCATTACAGCTACCCATTTTACAACTAACAGAAAGCACCTTACCTGTCCTAACAGAGAACAGGAGCTTAGAACATTGGAGATGAAAACTGGATCAGACCTGTAGTGAACCTCATTACAGGTGTATAGAATCCACCTGGATGCTCTATTTAGTATATAGGTTCAATCAGATCCAGTTCATGAGCAACCCATAGCTTCTCCCTGTACAAAGCCTGCATTCATTCAGAAATACTTTAAGTACAGCAACTCCCCAAAGCCACCCGTAGTTATTTTAATGTTGAAATGGGCTCATTTGCATCACATTAATTTCTGTAACACCTCTTGAGCACTAAGTGCACAGCAGGGATTCCTTACTTTCTTGTGGAAGCATCTGTAGGAGAGGGCACCATATAAGGGAAGAGAAGTATTTTCTCCAGGATGCATGTGGTCAGAGGAGGTGGCCAAACTGTACAATAGTCTCTCCCTCCCCTCTCTTGTTTTCACTGAGTGGAAAGAAGGCACAGCCTTTGCTGACACAGGGAAGGGAGCTGCTACCTATTGTAACAGTTCCTCTCTGCCATTAGTCTACTGCTACGAAAACAATTTCAACACTTCAAAAAAATAATTGCCATTGTTAAGGGGTGGGGATTTTTTTTGTCTCTTAAGCTTCTATCTAAAGACCAGCTAATTAGTATCACATCTTGCAAGTGTGCAAAACTAACTGTCTTATAATCATGAATGCTTATTTCTTATTGCAAAGTAGAAGGGCTATTGAAGGCCCCCAGCTAACACTTTTGCCATATGTAACAGTCCAGTAGCTCACTGAATTTTTTCCCCTAGAAGTTACAAACTTTTAGCTGACAAATCCTGAATACTAAATCACAATAAAAACCTGTTAACACTCATTCTAGACTTTAAATATTTATTTACAATCACTGTTGTCATAATTGACATTCACCTAGTTTTGACAGGATGAAAAGCTAAAGAAATAACCGAGCCCTGATTCTCTTTCCCTGCCCCAGGGATTAATTTTTTGATGAGTTTTAGTTTGCAGTAAAGTCATTTGGGTTCCTGCTGAGTCCCTAAATCCTTGTGATAATTTCAAGTTTGGCATAGATCATAGAATGATAGAATAACCAGGTTGGAAGAGACCCACCAGATCATCAAGTCCAACCATTCCTACCAAACACTAAGCATGTCCCTCAGCACCTCATCCACCCGTGCCTTAAACACCTCCAGGGAAGGTGAATTGACCACCTCCCTGGGCAGCCTCTGCCAGTGCCCAATGACCCTTTCTGTGAAAATTTTTTCCTAATGTCCAGCCTAAATCTCCCCTGGTGGAGCTTGTGGCCATTCCCTCTCGTCCTGTCCCCTGTCACTTGGGAGAAGAGGCCAGCACCCTCCTCTCTACAACCTCCTCTCAGGCAGTTATAGAGAGCAATGAGGTCTCCCCTCAGCTTCCTCTTCTCCAGGCTGAACAACCCCAGCTCTCTCAGCCGCTCCTCATAAGGCATACACTGTGATGAAGAAGACTGACCTGAGGAAGTAAATGAAGCTTAAGGTAAGAGAAGACTGAGCCTGTTATGTTGTGAAGAGTGGAAGGCAGGCTGGTGGCTTAAGCTTCAGTGCAATATATCTACCACAGACACAAAGGTGGACTAAACAAAAAGGAAGCAAAAAACAATCTTCATCAAGATCCCAATATGTACTGCTTCTAATATTGACACATGCCCAGGGAGAGCTTGCCATAGTTTTAAAATACACTTTAAAATCCACCTTTACAAAAAACACACATGGAAAAAGAGGGATTTTATTTATTTAAATTGCTAGGTAAGATCTGGGAAAAGACTTAAAATACGGAACCAAAGTTCAGACCCCAGAATGTCACTAAAAAAAAGAAAAAGGGTTAAAAAAAACCTATTCTCATATTTCAGCTCCATCTTTTCCGTAAAACAAGTCTTGAAACAGAATGAAACTTGTCAGAGAAGTTTTGCAATGCATTTTCTATGAATACCTACCACTCAAGCTAAACAAAGCCTGTATACAACAGACTTTTGTTTTTACTTCCCGGAATGTAACTCCTTCAGAGACAGAAGACAAAAGAAGCTAGTATTATTCCAACTGTGAATAATGGGGGGGGGATGCAAAAGAAAACAATAACACCAAAATCCTACAGTTACTTACAGTCTTTCATACTGAGCCTATTGCAGGTAGGCTGCCAACAGCATAAATGTACCTCAAGCAGTGGAGGAGTGTTAGAGCAAGAGATAACACAAGTATTTTATGCTACATGTTAACCAGAAACTTTTGGCATCTCCTACAGTCTTTCGAAAGGAGCAATTAATTTCTCTGTATCAAATGTAGACAATGACTGCGGCCTCTCCCATTTGCACACCAATCTCTTTAACATTATAAATCTAACAACTACATGAACTTATTGTTATGCGTTCTTTAAAAAAAAAGCTTTCCACAGTTCCTTTTTTAAAGTCAAGACAGACTGTTCCTGTCTATAACCGTTTCCCTCTGACAAGATATTTTAAGTTGTCTCCCGAACTCTCTTGTCGGTTGTTTCTTAAATCTGTGAACAGCGCTGCCCTGAAAAGGCTTTCAGGAACCTGGACCTGTTAAGCATACTGTATGAGGCAAGTACACCTTAATCAGAAACTTCTGCAACAACAACTCAGCGAAGAAATAAACATCTTTATTGGTATCCATATTATTTAGCTGAAAAGAAGCTGCTGTCTCCTGCAGCCGGTCCTGGGGTCCTACGCCTAACGCTGCCATCAAATCAAAACGGGCAAGACACAGCTGGGATACAATCTCCTGGCCTGTCACCAGAGAAAACAGTTCTGTGATATCAGCTGTCTCCGTATTTAAGCCTCAAATTAACAAAGCCCATTCGCTAAAGATAAGAACGCAAAAAGCTCGGAGAGGATGTTATCTGGCAGGGACCCTTCACAGGTGGAATTCTAAAAGCGAGCAGGCCGGCTGCCATCCACGGGGACAGCGCCCGGGCCGGGCCACCCGTCCGAGCTCCCACACTAACAGCCTAAACCTCGCTCCAGACCGTCCCCAGCGCCAGCCCGGGCGGCACCAGAGCCCGCCCGCGGCTCCCAGGGAGGGCAAGCGGCCAGGGAACGTGGGAAAACCGGTGGGAGGGGGCAACGGACACCCGCCGAGAGGCACGCAGGAGGTGAAGAGGCGCACGTCGGGAGCCGCACGGGCCCCGCCGCGCCCAGGCCTCCCCGTGCGGGCCCCCGCGCCCCGTCGGGCCCAGGCGGCGAGCCTCACGGCGCCGGTACCTGCGGCGAAGTGCAGCGGGCTGGACTTCCTGCCCGCCGTGTCCCGGCCGTTCACGTTCTCGGGCCGCACCAGCCGCTTGACTCGCTCCACGTCTCCGTTCCTACAGGCCTCGAAGAGCTCCCGGGCCGGCTCCGCCGCCGCGCCGCAGCCCGGCGCCTCGGCTAAGGCGGCCGCGCCCCGCCGCCCCGCCATGCCGGGCCGCAGCCGCGCTGCCACCGCCCCCTCCGCGTCCGCCGCCGCACGCGCCGCTGGGCGGAGCGCCGGGGCCGGCGCGGCGGAGGAATCCGTGGCAGCGGCGACGCTGCCGGACCCGCTGCGCAGGCGCGGGGAGGCGAGCACGCGCGCGGCGTTGAGGCGCCCCGCCCCGCCCCTAGCTCACCGCTGGGTCCTAGCGCCGGGAGCGGCCGGTCCCACCGCACGGAGCTCCGGTCGTCTCAAACTGCTCCTCGCCCCGCGTCCCCGCTGCTGCGGGTCGCTGCCGAGCAGTTCTGCTGTAGAGTTCGTCCAGTTTGGTGAGAAGGCGCGATAAGTGCTAGCACTGGCGTGGTCTGCCCTTAACCTGCTGCCCGCGCCTTTTTTAAGGGGAGATTTGTTGCACAAAAAGTCAAATGCAATTAGTCCCAGTAGAACAGCAACGTTCCTTTGCTGTTTACAGTAATTAAATGTAGGTTAGGAAGTCACAGCCTTTGAGGGCTGGGTTTTTTCCCCTGTAAAACGTCCAAGACTGCATTTTTGTGGTAATAATTTCACGACGTAATCAAAATGCTGACACAGGCACCTGCATAGTAAAATAATGTTACCCAAAAGGACACTAAGTGCATGCTGCCTATGAAATGGAACTTACACAATATAAATCACGCAGTTTTCTTAATCTCAGAAAGCAGATTTGGAAAATGCTATTGCTTGACTTAACCAATTCAAGGTTTCAGAAAGGAGCAGAGAGCATCTTTCTCCCTCTTGTACGCCTTGCAGGCTTCATGGGGAAGTTTGAGCTCATCCCTAGTGAAGGGATTTATTTGGTTATTTTGAAATGTATTTTTCTACTTGTGCCATAATAAAACACTTTGGCAAAAGTAGTTGAATAGAGTTGGTAGCTTTCTATTCCAAAGGCAGGAAAAATAACTGCCTCTAAACTCAACTGGACTTGCAGACTCTTGTAATACTAGCAAATTAAACAGCTTAAGAACCTAGAAAGACATCCAGCTGCTGATTAGTACAGCCTAGTTGCATCCCTTCTGTTAAACATCTTTGTCTCTGAACAAGGCAGTTATGACCAAGTTACCTGTCCTTGGTCCATGCTAATGCTTAAACTGTGACCAAGAATGTTTTTTGGGAACTCATTAGCTGTCCCAGGCCAAATGGTGCTACAGTAAGAAGTTCGGGTCCAATGCTGGTGTCTGTCTCCTTGCTCTGTTTAGTTTACTAAGTTACTCTTAGCCACAGTAGAAGTGTGACAAAAAAAAAGTGGCCAGCACAGGGATGGGAAGCTTTGACAAAAACTTGCTGACTTGATTACATATATTTTCTGTCATTTCACTGCTTTTCTCCCCATCACCACTTAAATGCTTCTAAGCATTGGCCAGCAGGTAAGGAAAGGTCAGGCTATGAACAAAGTCCCTCTGTCGGCTTTGTCACACATGTGTTATTCACCCACTGCTTTGCCGGTAGCCCCAACGTTCTAGCATAAACTGTCATCAAATGTGGCTCATAGGCTTTGCAGCCATCTCAGACCTTTCCAGCATCTCCAAAGTATGCATGATGAAAATTGCCCCTTCTGCATACAGGCCCCAAACACTAAAAACAAGATCTGCAGAGCTGACATTTCTGACTTTTATGAGGCCTATCAGCTGGGAAAAAAAAAAACCAAACCTTCTTCAGGCCTATAGCAGAACAAATATGCATTGACTCGATGATCTGGTGGGTCTCTTCCAACCTGGTTATTCTGTGGTTCTGTGACTTGAAGTTGGCTGCTTCCCTTTCAAAACCGAAGAAGGGATTGTATATTGAAGTATCCGTGTACATACAAACGCATCCTGCTCCCCAGGTCTTCTAAGGAAGTTTAAAACTAGAATGATTTTTCACTAGTTCTGTACAAACTCTGCATTTCTTTCCTTGGCAGAAGCTATTATCAAATGCTAATGGAAGAAAATTTATGTGAATTAGAAAAAGAACACCATTTTAGAATATATTTTTATTATGTGTCTAAAGCAAAGAAGCTCCTCATACTTTCCACATCATTGTACCAAAAAGATACTATTCTTCTAAATTACCTGTATCGTGGCTTCCTTTTCCCATATGACTTCCTGATAGCTCAAGTGTAAAACTATGGCAGGTCTCTGTGAGTGGAAAATAATTTTGAATATATGATACTATAAGAGCAGAATTCAATTAAACTTGAATTTAGCAAATCAAAGACTCTCAGTATATTTTAGGATTGGTGTATTAATAGCCTTCACACGGACTTTTGAGATTCACATAATGTAAAATAAATGTACTTTTATTTTATCTGTATGTTTATGTCTTTCATGAGAAAATAATCAGTAAAATTCTGTGGTTTCCTCCAACCTGCTGTACAGTAGTATGGATAGAAAACCATAGCTGAACTATAAAACAAACCCCACCCAACATATGTGTTGGAGCTTTTTCTAGAGGATGCGGGGGTTATAAGTCACCTGTTATTAGCAGCACCATGCAAGAGGTTCACCCATTAACAGCTCAAAAGCACTTGACTGGTGTTTGATTTGGGGTTTTTGTTTGTTTGTTTGTTTGTTTTGTTTTTTTTCTTTTGGTTTGGTTGCTTTTAGTTTAATTTGTGATGTAGCAGTAGCTTTTTCCCTTACAGCACACTCGTGTCAGTGGCACGACCTGGCCAAATAGTTACACGGCAGTCTTTGAGCTGAGCTCGAAGAGCTTGTTTAGAAGCATGCTGGGCTGGTCGCTAGAGGGCAGAAAAGAAGGAAAAAGAAAGAGGAAGAGAAAAAGGGACTTGGGGAGATTAGGAAATTAAAGTTTGCTTATGGGCAGAGAAATTGTCCATGCCGGTGTGCAAGGCAGCTCATCAGATTTAAGGTTTTCAGCTCTCAGCCCTTGATTTCAAGAATATTTCTCAGCTCTTTCTGATTGGTCCTTGCAGTGGTTTGCCTTGCTCTTGGAAGAGAAAGAAAATGCTAGCATTAGTATGGCATTCAGAAATGTAGCTTATTCCAAAAGAAGAATAATTTAGAATTTATTCAATTTGAAGTATTTCAAGATGAGACAGGGAAAAAAACCTCCAATCAGCAAGGATTGGAGCTGTACACCACGAAATAATGAAATGTGCCTGTAAGTAAAACGAGTCTTGTTGTAGTTACTAGATTTTTTAAATCTACAAATAGAAACTTTCTCAGTGTAAGCTACTTGATTTTTTTTTTCTAAATTAAAAGAGTGGCTGATGAGTTTAAGAAATAAGAGCTCACTGTAAAATCAAAGCAGTACAGGTTGTACAACAGTGGATGTTAATACAAACAGATCTCTAAAGGAACTTACCTTCTTCTTTCACCTTCTCATCTCATCTACCAACTACTTTGACTGGTTACCTTAAACAAGCATGAGCTAATTCCTTTCCTGTGCCAGTAGCATATTATATGTGCCAGCTTTGTTTTACCAGTAGATGGGGGTAAAGTGAAATAAATATAAAATGTTGTTTTGGAATAATGAATGGGTAATAAATAAAGAAATAAAAGGAGACTTGGAGAAAATGAAACACCAAGAGACTGAGCATTGCAGAGAGGAGCTAATGCAGGGCCAAGTGGTCCCTCTAGGAGATGGGGAGACAGCGTGAGATGTTGACAAACTGTAATCCGGGCCATTTAGTTATCAAAATACTGTGAATGCAGTAACCAAGAGATCTGTTCAGGAGCTTGGTGGCCAGCTGTGGAGGCTGCTGTTCACATGATACATTTGGAGAAGATTGTGATCCTGACACCAGAAGCACATAAAAGTGTATGAGAGTTTGTGGGAACTAGATTACACAGAAGAAAAGCCTTTAGTCCAGAACCCTTGTGATTTCTTTAAAATGATTTGCTGCCAGAGATGACTAGACAGATGCGTCTAGAGGGCTTAAAGGGAGCTTTTGTTTGTATTTCTCTAGTGCCTGGGAGTGGATGAATTATGTATGTTTAACAAAGCTGACAGAGGGACTCCAGTCATACTCTGACTTTTCCTTGCACTGGGAGGACAGAGAGCTTTTTTAAGAGCATAGGCTCTACATGTGCAAAAGTGAACATGGCAGAGACTTTGGAAATTGTTAGTTATTAGGAGGAAATCCACAAGGAGCAGACAGCAGCATTGACTAGGGATGTTAGCAAAACAAATTAATTTGTATCTCAAAGAGGTATAATGGTATGTAAAATCTAAAAAACCAAATAAAGATAAACTAGAATGTCTATCCAACCCAGACATATTTGGCTTTTATGAGCTGACAGCTACTTATGTTATAGATGTCTAGAACTGACTGGGATAAGAAGTAGTAATTCTCTTGGAAAAATAATCTTGGAGACAATTTCAGAGGAGCAAGAACTTGTGAGAGAATCTTTTTGCATTTAAGTTGCAGTTCAAGTGACATTATTTTCACAGAATTCAATATTAGTTTGCAATCCTTTTTGCAGCTCAAAGAAAGAAAAATAGCTTTGGGGAGGTTCAGGCATCTTCACAATCTATCCTGGGCATTTAATGGAAGTGTCCAGGTCTTCCAAGTAATTAACAAAGCAGGCAGGTTTCTCACTGCTGTACTCTTAATTGCCGTCTGAAGCACTTTACCTCTTTCTATTGATGATATAAGAAGCTTATACTTTTAATTTGGATACCTAAATTGGTTGCCTATTGTACGCAATGTAAACACCATACAGGTGTGTAGTGTAAAGGAAATCAAAGAAGCAACTAAATATAACACTTTTTTTTTAAAAGTAATAATGTACTAATGGAAGGCTCCCACTGAAAAACAGTTCATGGTACTGATTCAGAAGAGGAATTGTGATGAAAAGAAGGAATGTTGCTGCAGTAGTATTAAAATCAGTTATACAAACATTAAAATCCCAGGACTTACTGTGAAGAATATATTTATGCAGATTATTAACTGAGTGACAGAAAATAGGAAACCAGTTCAAAAGGTTAATGGGATCAAACTGCAATGGTCATAAATTGCAGGTAAAAACAATACAAATGAATAGTCTGTTTTTTTTTTAAATAGTCTTTTTTTTTTTAAAAAAAAAGGAGGAATATGAGAAGTGAACACAGTTATGATATGTCCTGCTACGCATAAGTTATCATGGAGATAAACCAATACATGACAGCTATAATCTTCTCCTGTGATATGATTTTTCCAAAATCTTATCACTTGTTTTAGCCAGTAATCGTGTCTCAAGAAGGGCAGAGTACATTTTGCCAGGGATATTCTTGGGAGAAAAGAAGTTTTACAACCCATTGGAATAATTCTGTTCCTGCAAGTAAGGTTTAAAATCTACATCCAAAGATATTTTTGCCTGTAACAAATAAATCTCAGAAGACTCAGACATTTACCAGTTAAGCATATTTGCATTCCTACCTGAATGCAGAGTAGGTAGACACACTGCATTTAAGGGATTAATCCTCATTTAAGGAACATCTTCTATTTAATTTCTTTGTTCCATGGGTAAATTGAAGAGAGAAATTGTTTATCAAACCTCTCAGACTGAAGCAAGATAGCACAACAGCTGGTTAGACCTTTAATTTCATGTAGAATTTGGCCTAATAAAACTTAGAAAACCCTGCGTAGTGAAAAATTTCTAAAGTATTTCTATATTTGAACTGTCTTAAGAGCCTACTAAATTAAAAAACTGAATTAAAGTAATGAATTTGGATTAATTTTGATACTGCCACATATGTCTATTTTTCTATGTATTACCTGGCTAAGCATGTGCAAGAAAACCACATTTTCACTGATGCTATACAAAAGGTTTGTTAGATTTCTACACTAGACTATATTACTACAAAGATTCAGTGAGTAATTAACACAATGATGGGCACTGAAACATGATAGCAAACTTACTCCATATCTGTAGCAGGTTTTTTGTATTACATCTACATAGGCTGCAGGAAAAGAATAATCCTTATTCTCCAGTCATTGATTGACTGACTATTAATGGTGTTTTGGAAGAGACCTTACAAACTACAAGTCCTGATACATTACCAAAGTACTGTTTAACTGTTGTAAGTTTTATAATTTCATTTGGATTTTCTTTTACATGCAGGTTCACAGAATTATCAAGTAGTCAAGTGAATTACTTCCCTTTAAACTGCCTATTAAAAATAGTTATTAAAATATTTTAAAAGTAAAATGGCTTTGGCATCAGTGCCACACACATAAAACCCATGTGTAAAGCAATTTTTAAATTGACTTTTTTTAGCTGAAATGGAGAGTTAGTGTATTGGTAGACTTTGTTTATTGCCAATATTATACATTTGAAGGATAGGAAAATATTAGCAAATTAAGTATTGTTGCTTTTCATCACAACTGATGTAAATGATGTACCATTATACATGTACTATTCACTTCTGCACCTAGAAAAATCTTTTCCTGACTTTGGTGTTTTATAGTAAGGGAGGTAAAAATCTGAGTGTTTTACTCAGAAAGTTTATTCTAGGATTATTTCTGTGATCTATTTTCTGTAATTCTTCATAAGCAACTGAGCCATTTATTCTGTATAGGTTATAAAAAGTCTTATAACAGTATCTTATGTCTTTACTGATTCATGGAAAATATTTTTTTCCCATTCATTCCAGAAAATGACCTTATATTTTTTTCCCATTCATTCCAGAAAATGACCTTATATTTTCTTATATAGAACATACCTTAATTTTTGACATGTTGCCTTTTTGTCTCTCTCAAGATCATGGTTACATGGTGCCTAAAAGCAGTAAATAGTAGTGCTTGTATTTCACCTGGGAACGTGATTATTTTGCATAGCATGTACCCACTGTGTACTTGGCCAGTACAGCCAGTGCCTAACACCCGATAAATTCCTCTTTAGATAGTGATATTTTTGAGTGTGTAAGGTAATCTTTAATGTCATGAGTTATTTTAGTTCTCTGGGAATTATATTTAAAAGTTATCCTTTCTGTATTTTAGAGGTGACCAAAAATGTCTATAAAATTAAAAAACAGGTCTGTTTTACTTTACAGAGTTGCATATACGCTTCATCTTAACTATTGCTATTAAGATGAAGTAACACGGGATTTCATTTCAACCGCAAGGTTACTTGGGGGTAAAACTAAATATATCTCAGGTTCTATCACTCTGGAGTCCCTCCAGGAGAGTGAGTGGTCATCCTTCTCTCTTTCCTTTTCACTTCTTTCCCTCATCTGGTTAAGCCCTTTCATCTTCATGATGGGATCTCAAAGTACTTTACTGAAGGAGTTTCCTACCTCACTTCACAGGTGTGTGTCCAGTGGGAACCTATTTTACTTTCCAGATATACCTCACAACCCCAGCTATTTCAAAACTGGAAATGGATCAGCTGAATGGAAAGTTAGATTGGTGTGGAGGTAGTGGGCATGATTAAGATCTTAAAACCTTAAATACGTCTTAAATGCTATCACTACCCAGTATAATAATTGCCTCATAGGCATGCAACAGTGAAATTGCTTTCTCTTGGTAGATTAGTAACTGTTGTTCTTCAGAAATAATTTCACTGACGGTCCTTTCACTGTTGTCTGGACAGCTAATGCAGCAGAGCTACTGCTGTCATTCTTGATATTGTCCATGTACAGAAACTCTGCAGTGTGGACCAGAATAGCCCTCCCAGTGTAAATGAGCACATAGCTTCCAGCCGTTTTTGTGGCCCTCTTAGCCTGTAAACAAAAATCCTACGTAACAGGTAAGTATTGGACAGAAATGGGCCTCATTTGCATTTGTTCCAAGGTAAAAGATATTCCTTGAAAAAAAAATAAATGAAAGGAATGTGTGCTAGTTCCTAAGGATCTTTAATTGCAGGCAAACAAATAATTTTTATAATTTCAGTTAGTTTGATGCAACCAGTGAAGTGCCTCGTGTCAGCCATGTATTCAGAGTGGTGCAAAGCACTATAGAACTCAGGGCAGCATACGCAGGAGAGTACACAAACGGCTCAGGGACTTTCTTCTCTCTTCAGACACTTTAGACTATACTAGTATATAATATTATTAGGAATATCAGTTTTCCATTTTATAGCTAGATTGAATTATCTGAAAGAAATCTGCTTGCTTTAGCAAAGATTTGAGTGACCAAAGCGCAGACCATTCTTACCAGAACAACTACTACATGCCTGCCCTTATGCTACTAGGGTTTTATTCAAGAGAGATTGATGGCAGTAAGGGAACATCAGAAGGCCTTGGGAGTCCTCCAATTTAGCCAAAACAGCTTTTAGCAAAATTAACTTGGAATCAAATAGAATAATTTTTTTTACTGAGCTATTCTCATTTGGCAGCTAATCAGGTAACAGATAGGGCAGCTCTAAAAAGGTGGATTCACCTCATGGAGAGTAGCAAGTAGAAATTACCTCTTGCATCTAACAGCACAGCAGCACCATCTTCTGGAGGAGAATTGCTTTGCTTTGAGTAGAGATCCCAGAGGGTCCTGCAGGTGATGGCTTAGAGCTGAATCAGCATGTTTTCCCCCAGGTGGCCAAGCTCTGGCTATCAAAGCATTATGGTATTTTGAATAGTCATGTTGACTCAGAGAGAGAGACTCGCATACAGGAAGTTCAGAAACATGCCTAAACGACTCGCTAGAAAATCCGGGCACCCACTAGTCCCTCTAAGGTAGGAAAGGAAACCAAAGGCTTTGCTTTGGGCTCGGCAGCTCTGCCGGAGGAGGCCTGAAGTTCTGCACAGGCAGAAGGCATAAAGATAGAAATAAATAAGTAAAAAGTTAGTATTAGCTAGCAGTCCTCTGTACTGTTTTATTTATCTATGAACAGATTCATAATATACTTTGATGCTGATCTCATAACATTCTTAAAAGGCATATTTAATAAGCCCCTAAAGAGAAGAATCAGTTCACATGAAAGTGGAGGCAATATGCTTTAGTATAGTAAGAAATTAAATAAGTATTTATGCTACTTACATTGCTGATAAAAGCTATTGAAAACCATACTGGCTAAACCTCACTTATGCATTAATGGCTGCCCTGTGACCACACTCTAAATCAACAATCTTGTCAGTCAGATGCCAACCTGAAAGCACAAGCTATGAGATGGTGTGAGCTGGTCTCTCAGCACTGAGTTCAGCAGCTGGGGCCACCGAGACTGCAGGCTGCAACCAACCAGCAGCAGGATGGGTGCAAAGAGGGACAGGGAGTATGACACCACTGTGCAAACTCTTACAAAGAAGTGTATATGTAGATATTTTGTCTTTTCTATGGAAGTAATTCACCTACAGAGATAGTAGAAGAGTTCACTCTAGGAATGGTAAAGGAGTTGACTCCTATTGAAAGAGAAGTAAAAAGAGACGTGCTGCAAAGTCATATTAGAACCACTCAAATAGTTATATCAGCAGAACGGAGTAGTCATAACTTGACTATTATTCTTGGTCTGAGCATCAGAAATGCATGAACTCAAAGTTATGAGCTTGGCCTGTGTGGGAGCATAGTGTTACTCAAGTTCGATATCTGCATGTACGGGTGGAAGTCAGCTTGGGACAACACTGAAACTCGTCCTTTAAGAACTAGAAGCCTAAGGAACCAGATGTGACCTTTAGTTACTGAACTATTTCAGAAATATATTTCTTTTTTACAAAGAAACAAGGAATCCAAGTTTGTCTGTGTTTGTATTTTGAAATTGCTCAGTTACTGATTTTTTAAATTTCTAAGTTATGCTTTGTCCAAATACTTCAGACAGAGGATTTATTGGCAGTTATTTTTCCTTAGGCAAACTGCCAGTGTCCTCTTTTAAACTCCTGCTTCTGCTCCAGCTGATCCCAGCACAAATGTGAAGGCTTATGTGACTTCATACTCCCCAGACAGAGCTTCCAAACTTACATTGTGTAAGAGCTTGATATAGCACCTCTGTATCTATAATGGGAGGAGTTGTGTAAAGTAGCTAGATATGTGGTTATTGTGAGTACTGGCAAATTCTGCTGCTTTTTTTAATCCTCGTACTCTGATATATCTTGGGACATAGTCTGTGCCATTTGGAAACCCTGCCTTCTGCCCACTGTTCAGGGAAAAAAAATTGCTGAGTGAAGAGAAACCAACACAAACATGATTGTACATTATATGTCAAACCCCAAATTTTAAATCAGTTAAAGACCTTTACTTTTCAGGGCAAAACAACACCTTCATTTTGATAACAGCTACCATAGAAACATGGCTAAGAAATTACCTTGTAATACTGGACACAGGCTATTTTGTACATTGATCTTTTGCAAAACACGGGGCACTTAAAATTAATGGATGGAAACATTAGGATAAATGTTAACTTAAATGTTAACTAAGAATCCCAAACAACAAACCTCATTCAATAGATAAAAAATATCTTGGAATTTCAAAGGGAGGGGGGATTATTTTCACCACTGTGACAATTATCTGCACTTTGTGGCTACTTGATAGGAAAATTTACATTGCTTCTCTTACAGGAAACAATAAGTTTGTGAAAAAAACAACACCACCTTTTCCAGGGACTGATTACAGAGGAGACAAAGACCTTCCAGAATTTCTTAGTTTCTTGACTGGTATTTATTTCACATTCTGCCTTTCAATTCAGGAACCTTTAAACAGCTTACTAACTAGCAATTTTACCGTCATCTCTCAGAAGTCTTTAAATCATGAAGTGATTAACAAGGAAATATATGACAGAAATAGGGGAACTGGTTTTTACGTTTGCAGCTTAGCTTGGGCAGGTTGTGCTGTGCTGTGTTCAGACAGTGACTTGACATCAGCATTCAAATTCCAGGCTAACTTCAGAAGGAATTCAAAGTAAGGCCACAGTGACCTGCAGGGACTTAATTGTACATTCTTTGCTTTCTTATGTGCCTTTTACCAACTTGTATCACTCTCTCACATTTATCTGTATGACTCACTAAAACCCTTCTGTTTTTAAATTGCCTCTGAATTTGATCTAGACTCTTTCCTTTAAAATACGTGTTCATGTTGTGCATTTGAGCTGCTGAATTGGAGCTTGTTTGCAGCAGAACCACTGACATGCAAACCTTGGTTTTACATTGGACATGTTAGCATATGGTAAGTCTAGTAGCACACTCACAATGAGGCACCACTTCGAAGCTGACAGGATGCTAACTTTTTAAGTTGCTTCTCAGATTTAACTGAGGCTATAACTACTTTTTCTTGTTTTTCAGAGCAAAGAAGTTCATCTGAAGTCCTGCTGTGGTTCTAAGCAAACCTCTTTGACATGGCCCAAAATGAAAGACTCACTGAATCAATGCTTGGCTATCTGCTGTTAGCTGCAGGTGAGAGGAGGAAAGGGCAGTTCTCATCCCTTCCTCGCATGTCCTCAGGGCAAGAATGGCAGACTGAGTCCCCTATTATATTCCCTCCGGCAACCTGCCTTGCCTCAGTTCTGTGATGAGTTTTCCACTGCAGAATGTTGTGCGGATATGTGAGCCCAGCCCCGAGGCTGGCACGCACAGCAGCCAGACATGCTCAGGACTGGCACAGCTCATCTAACTGCAGGGACAAAAAAAGAGTAGCACGAGAAGGAACAGGATGGCAGGAAAATGTACCTTTTAAAATGTCATGCACCATTTTAGCTCCCACCTTTTCCTAACATTTGTTTTGTATCACTTGAGGGACAAGGCAAAGGGAAGAGAGCAAAGGAAGGGCAGTGGCCAACATCACCTCTGAATCGGGCCCCCTGTGCTTAGCACTTCTCAAGGACACTGAGAAGTTTTTTAAGATAAAATCCAAGAGGGAATTTCTGCCAGAGTATGATGTTTGGATAAAATAAATGTGCCTACAAAAAACACTTAACAACAGCCAAAATATAGAATTCAATAAGACTTAACATTTCACTTCATACATAGCATATCTAAATAAAATAACTTTTGCTTAGTTCTTTCTTGGCAAAGGTTACTTTTAAATTATGATATATGCAATGAGAGAAAATGTTCAATGTGAATGGGAAATGCTCTTTTCCAGTTCCTCTTCGGGAAAAGTGTTGGACACCATACTGTAGTGCCGTGTCAGTACCCATTCTGGGGTGCTGCTCAGAGACAAAACAAAGTCTCTGAGAGATGGAGTCTCTAACTCAACTTATTTCAGCTGGCACTATTTTTTCCATCACCATTTCTTCCTACTCTGCCTTCTGCTTCAAGTCAGATCCAGTTCAATAGACAATTGCAGACATTACTATTCAAAAATTGCCCTCTGGCAGGAAATCAGTATCCCATTTTTCAGTTGTTTTTTTTTTTTTAAAAAAAGGCAAACCAAGCATTTTCTCAGAATATATGCTTATATCTCTTTTACCCACTCTTTTACCCACTCAAAGCCATGCATACACTTTTTGCATCAGCCATTCTATCACCTGCCTTCCGAGCTGGACTACAAAAGACAAATTCAAGGTGGATGAGTAGTCAGTTATCTGCATGAATGAAGTCTCATTGGGTAATTGAACTCATCTACTCATAAGACTTCAAAAGGAAGAAAACTGGTTTTAGGTCTGATGCTATGTATCAGCAATGGAGTTTTGGTAGTCTTACCCTGCTAAAAGTATGCTGACTCAACATTTAAAATATTGTATGACATAACAGTGGCTCAAAGAATTTGACAGTAGTATGGCTATAGTTGTTGGAGTGTATGTAGTGCAGTATATTTCTAAGTCTCCTTATCTCCCTGCTAGAAAGTCTTGCCCTAGTTCCTTGTTTCAGATCTTGACCATCTTACACTTTTGATAAGGCATGAGAACATCATTATTCAGCTGTGAAACTTACACCACTATTAATCTGCAGGACATGTAGCAGATTTGCTCTGCTGGTCTGCTGAACCACTTCTTCTTTCATAAAAAATACAGACAGATAAAATAAATATTAGTCAACTCTTCTTGAAACTATCATAGTTTTTTTATGGTGTTTATTTTCAGCATTGGAACAGATTGGTGTTGGTTATTGCTATTCAAGCTTATTGAACAGAAACATGCATTTTCAAAAGAACCTTGGGCTTTGTTAAATTTGTGCAAACTGTTGTGGCTGTGGGGATGGTGTGCAGTGAAAGCAGAATTGTCTCAAAACTTGGAGCACATCCCACTGCATGGCTTTCTAAGCATCTCCCTGTCCCATCAAGAAAAGACTAGTAGTAAGAGTTTCAAGCAGAAGTTTCCACCCCTGTTATTGCTTGCATTTTAAGGATTACACACTGAGTGTGGTTAATGTTGTTCAGGGCAAGTTATTCAGGAATATAGTTACTCTTTCAAACTCATATGGATGAACAAAGGAAATGATCCTAAGAACAGAGGACATCAAGACCTCATGAAAGCAAGAGGAATATCTCTGTTGACCTAGGTGAGAACCTATGATTAGAAATGTCAGCCAGCAAATTGTGGAAGGAACCACTTATATTTATATGGTAACAAGTTATTCATCACTTCGCACTGGTTTGATGTGCTTATACTGGAGTAGGTCTCTTTTTTTTTTTCAGAAAATCTGTGGTTGTTCTTAATCTACGTTGCATCCAAATCTTAACAGGTTTATACAGGTTAAATAAAACAGAGATTAATGTCTTATTTTGATAAAAATAGGTTAAAAAAGGTTTTGTGAATTTCAAAAAGAACGTCCGAGTCCAGGAAGCTCCCTGCCTTGGACAGAATGGCCTTCACCTGCAAGAGCGATTGATTCACCTTTGGTTTTGTATATGGCTATCATAAAAAATGGGGCACAAGCATGAGCTTGGAATGCAATTTACAAAAGCTGTAGTCTGCTGTAGGCTATAATATGTGTTTCTGAAGTTCTGCATGCCCTTTAAAAACACAGAGGACAAAACTAATGCTATGTAACCTTAAAGCTTATGGCAAGGGATGCTAGAAGGACAGCATAATGGAAGAGACGTTACATAGCAATGAGTGTAAGACTGATCTAGACCTTTTGATTTAGAAGCTCAATGGCAGAAGGCGTGGGCACGCTCCTGTGCACAGCATCTTTTTAACAGAGATTTGACAATAGTCAAGAATATGTTTAGACTTGTGAAGATTTAGGATGCAGCATATGAATCAGCAATCTTGTTTCTTGGTTGAGCAGATAATAAGTCATCACTTCTCTTCCTCTATCTGTACTTATGTTGTGTTACATAAAAGGGCCAGGTATACTATTTATTTTCTGGTATTATACCTGCAAGGCATTCATAACCTGATTTTGGAACTAGCAGCTGTGATAAGAAGGTGTCATTTCTTAATAAGAGACATTCCTTTGACCAACACCCTATCCTGGTTTCAACATTGCTGTGCTATGACTAGTAGAGGATTTTCTCCTTAAATATGTCCTCCCATGGGATACTCAAATACAGACTATATGAATTATGAATATGGCTATTATCTGGAGAAGTCAAATGTGTAATGAATGATGGCAGTAATAAAATGGATACATCCTTTATATGCTAACTTTTTTATACACAGCTAGAATTTATTTTCTTTCATGCTTACTGTCTTTATGACTATCCTGAGGGAAAAAGCTACAAATGGAGCAACTTTCCTTTCTGTTGGCAGACAGAGAGTTTTAAAACTTGAGTTGGATGGAAACAGATTTACTATGCTTTATTCTGTAAATATTTTACTTCCCGCCATTCCCTCACTTGCTCCTCACAACTCTCTCTCCCATAACAGCCAGTTGATATGGCCAGGCACTTGCTGGCTCAGGAGGAAACCTGCTCCTGCTGTCCTGTGAGAAGGCTGCAAACTGCCTTCGCTGAAATCCATCTTTCTCCTTCCTGTTAGAGCTGTGCAGCATTGCATATATAAATACACTGCAGAGAAATATACAGACATATGAAAAATGATCAGGAACTTTAGGACAGGCTTTTCCTAACCCAGGAGAAGGACATGAATGCCTTGCCACCAATGCCTTGTGTTATTTTGTGCCCCATTTCATTCTCTGGGAAGGAGTCCCTGGTAGAACTTGCTAAAGACAAAGGGTTTTTTTTTTTTAAATAGCTATGTTTCTAAGATGAACTGATGAACATTTATTCCTTGAAACATTCCAGTTTTGTAACAAAGAAAAATTTCTAAACCACTCCTGGTTAAGAGAAGCTTTTCCCTTTTTACTAGTCCGGGAATAACAACAGAATTCCTTTTCCCCTCCAACACGCCCAATCCTTTCTTCTTCAGAGAAAAGTCCTCTAATAACTGCTCATATCATTAAATAATACATTGTGAAATGTAAACATAAGTCAGTGTCACTGAGATGAGATCTGTGCTTTTGCAGCAGAGTGCAAATTAGATGAAGTTAGTGGCATGAGCTATGAGTTGTGTGGTTAACACCAAGTGGCTAAAAAGAACTAGCCAGGATGGATCTGTGTGGTTTAGGTTACCATATGAGCAAACTTAAATGGTTTGAAGCAAAATTTTGTTGGTGTGGCGTAAGAACAGCGTGGTGAAAGAGCACCTGTGGTTTTTTGCACTAAATGACTTTTTAATGGGCAACCAGCTTCTAGTTTACCAGCTTGAATGCTTAAGTGAGATGAGGCAAAGGCGTGAGGAAAATCTTAGTGGCTTTTGTTAAGCTAACAGGGCAATAAGTCATGGTAAAAGATTAAGGGAGATGAAGTGGAAGCGTGGTGAACCAGTTTAGTAGACTTGGAGCAAGAAGGTATGAGAAGCTGAAATGTGAATTGACAGCATGAGAAGCCACACAACCAAAATGAGTTAGAAGAGATAGGAAGATGGAAGCAGCAACATGGGTGGAAATAAAGATGTGGAAGATTTTAAATACCAAAATTTAAAGCAAAAGCCTCCAAAGAGGTACAAAGGTGGCCTATTCATGAGAGTAAGCAAAGCAAATTACTTGTGTATCAGCACTTTGGGGATTTTTTTTTTCCCCAGTTTTACAGGCAAATGTGAACAGGTGCCATTTGGAAATGGAGGCAGATGTTAAATCAAAAGTCCTGAAGGACTGAAAGAAAAATTGCAATAGTCTGTTTATAGAAGTGCAATATCCCTTCCATAGATGACTGGAATCATATACAAGAAAGCGAACGATTTCTAAAACTGCTGTATTTGGAACAAAGAGTGATAAAAAGAGAACCCTACAATGCACAAATAAAATCTAAGTTACTGTATGCCAAAATAACGGTGAGATAACTGCTGTTTCCCAAACAAACCAAACAGCCTTGGAGAAATTGCACAAATGTCTATGTACCAACCTGTACAGAGGCTTTGCCACAGCAAACAAAGAAGTTCTGCTTGTGCTCTGTGTTTGAAAGAACACCATGGAATCCTGAAATAAAGGCCAAGGGAAATGATTAATTTCCTTCATCGGTTACTTGTGAGGTGTGTCCTCTTTTGGGTCCCTCAATAAGAAAGCCTCATGGATTAACTGGGGAAAGCAGTGGGAGTCACCAAGATGGTTAGGGGACTGAAAAATGCTGCACAAGGTGAAGCTGAGGGAGCTGAGTTGGCTCGACTTGCGGAAGGAAAGGCTAAGTAACTAGTGGGGCAGACTCCTACTAGTGAAAGAGGCAGTAGAGAGAAGATGGCGCCAGGCTTTCCCATGAGATGTGCAGCAAAAGGAAAAGAGGCAGTGGCCACATGTTGCAGCAAAGAGATTCCATATAGATAAGTAGAATAGCGTGATGAAGCACTGGCACAGTTTGCCTAGAGAAGCTGTGGACACTGTCCTTAGAGGTATTAAAACTTCAGCTAGACAAACAACCTGAGCAGCCAGATCTGACTTTGAAGCTAGGCTTGTTTTCAGGAGGAGAGTGGATTAGATCACCTCAAACGGTCCCTTCCAACCTCTATTATTCTGTGACTACCATTCTCCAGAGAAGCACACAAGCTTTTTCTCACTGATGAAATCCATTTTAAAGACTGCAAAACTTACTCTAAGCATTATTGCACATAAGGAGGAAGCACATTTTGACAGTAAACTCTGTGTTCTGTAAAGCAGAATCCAAGAATGACCCAAGGAAACCAAGTTCTTGAAAATATGTTCTGCAGGCCACCGATCTTTCTACACTCAGAGGCCCTAACTACTTCTCCTTCCATTGTGGGATGAAAGAAGACTGATGCTGTTACAGCACTTGGATTCAAGAGCTTCATTCTTTATAGCAAATCTAAAAATGAAATTAATCTCTGCATGATATTTTAATGCCTATGAAAGTAGAGGTAAATATAATGTGTATGTATGTGTATATGTATATATAGCTGTGCATCCAAAAAGGATAATTAGGTCAGATCCTAGGCAACTCCATTTTTACAGCTGAAGTGATTAGAAATTAGACTAAATCAGAAAGAGAAAAGGTTCATTCATCTCTTAGACCTATGCCATTGGGGAGCTTTTTGTCCCACATAGCAAATCCAAGAAAAAGTTGACACAGAATTTCACTGTACTGATTTCCAAGCTCTGTTCTTCTCTTGTGATACACAAGACAAGAAGAACCTTGTGAGAGAACCTAACATACAGAAATGGATTTTGTCTCTTGGCTGGCAGAACAAGAAAAGGAGCATTATTCTGACCCTTAAAAGGCTCCTAAACACTAGGTGAACATATTACAGACATTAGCTGGGCCCGCTGTCACATATAGCAATGCTCATTCAGGACTAAGGTTTTTATTCAACATAAGTCTTACGGGAATGGTAATCATATTGAAAAAATCATATGTCTTCTGCAAGGCTGTAAGGAATTTTTCACATATGGATAGAGAAATCACATTATTTCTTGAAAGGCCACAAAGAATGAGAATGCTTCCCACGTTGCTGATGGAAGTATCTACTCAACCAACATCTTCTTGGTCACACAGGATTAAACATAAACCCAGTTGCAGGAAGCAGCATTTTCCTTACTGCTTTCCTTGGAAAAAGCTACTGATCAGCAGAGGGAATTCCTCCACGCAGGAACAGGAAAAAGAATAGAGAATAAACACTGACTATCTGTACACAGCAACATGATTCATATTTACGAAACATTTGGTCGCATAATCTAACGGTTCAACATTATGGGGTGTGTGGCTAAAAAAATAAAAAATTTCACCACCAAAAAAAAAAGAAAGAAATGTAATTTCAAAAAATATTGAAATACATTCTTTCAAACATGTAGGAAGGCCTTTGCATTCACAAAATCTGGTCTGTGTTCATAAACCAGATTTAGATGCATATGTGAACTATATGTATGTGTTTTGTTTTCTGTACTCTTGCGAATCCTTCACTGAAAGTTCAGATTATTACAAGAATGAATACCTACATTCACATTCTTCCTTCTCTCAGTTTTTCTTTCCCTTTTTACTCTGAGTAGCAGCAATTTGTAATTAACATGGCTTTGTCTTTATTTCATCTGTTGCTTACTACATACAACCAAAGCAACTGTACTTTTAAAAGGCTGCATTTTGCATAAAATCTGTTCAAGGGAATCTTGCCAGCAAAAAATCCTGAATTTAATATAATGATGCTACACAAAACCTTTGAGCAGCAAGCATTTCCTTGCTTTGTCTATGTCAGTTGTTTCAGAAAGCAATGCATTTCTCTTGTACTATATATTTCCAAAGCAATGACTCATGTCATTGACTAATCTGTCATTAATCAGTCTTAAAAAGATTAGACATTTGAAATCAATTTCTAACATCTAATTCAGTCCAAAGCTTTCAGTTTCTAGGAATTTAAATGCCTTAAAATTAAATGCCTTTGAATTTAACCTTACAATGTTCTTAGATCTGGCAAGAACTTTTGTTATTGACTTAAGAACAACCAGACCTGGACCTCCTGCCAGTGCCTAAGGATTTAGGCCTAGATTGTATCCTGGTGAGACCAATTATCCTTATAGTTGCTGTAAGAGGGCAAAAACTCCATCCATCTTTGAAGAATTTCTCAGAGAATTTGTCTGCACATTGCTTGCCCCTTTCTGTGGAGGATGGGTGTTTTCTGCCAGGCACATCCACAAAAAAGCCCTATTTCTACAAGCAAGCTGCAACTGGGAACAAACCACATTTACTGTCCTGTCTAAGTCTGAGTTTTCAAATATTAATAATGAAATACCTGGAAAAGTTAAACATGTCAGAAAACTTACTGTTCCCATCTCCAACTTTACATAATTTTGCCTTTTTAAAAAATGTTTCATTTTATTTTTTACCTTCTTTGTTTCAGAGTTAAAGGTTTATTTCAAAAGCAGCATATCCCAAACAAACATGGTTTAGCAGCAATTTTGCTTCATTGATACCAACAAAAAGTGCTCTTGGAGTCTCCCAAATTGTAGCAGTATCACGATGATAAAGAGGAGTTTTGTGGGCACTGGAATACTTTTTTTCCCGACTTCTCTGCTTTGTCTCCTAACAAGTGGTCATAAGTTACTGATGTCCTCTTGGTGAGGAGATCCCAAAGGCCGGAGACTATTAGGTCTAGTTGAATCATGAGGAATGGGGTAATAAAAATTCTAAGAAGATTGGAAATTTATTTATTTCTCATAGGGACTGTGCCAATGCTGAAGAAATCCCCAAAACAACAATGGAGTTTCCCTGGACAAGTTACCTTGGTATATACTTGTAACCAAAGTTCATCAAAGGGTTCTGAGAAGCAAGTATAGAAAATAAGCTTCTATTAAGATTAAGTAAGACTTCTGCTCACTGCATTTCATCAGATAAATTACTGATTTTAAATTTTCAAAGGCTCACAAGCTCAACTCAGTTCAGACTTCACTAGCCTTGCTATGTACCTGAATAATTACTATTTACATCACAGTCACATTCATAGAAGCTTGCTGCCCAACTTCATAAATAATACAAATTTACAAGACTGATCTTAGGAACAGAGAGCAAATAATGAATGGAAGAGATCAAATCAAGAAAAAAAAAAGGCTGGTGTAAACCTTGTATGATAGCACTTGTCTCCTAACCTAATGTGCTGTGTCTGTTATCACAGATATTCTTTCATTCGAGTTCTGCTTCATTCACAGGTGTTAAGTGTTGCTGCAGCAAATATGTGCCAGCAAAAGAAGATGGATGTTTTCTAGTAACCTCAGCATTTTCCCTTTGGCCTAGCATTTGATTTTAGTCTCAAGCTAGATAGACCTGAGCTTCAAGCTAGCACAGTCACAAGCCCAAAATCAAATAGAAAACTCACCTGTTAAATCGCGTACTATAGCTGCATTGAGCTAGCACTGCTCTCCCACCCTGCAAACAGCAATAACTTTTCAAGGGATGAATTACTATGCAGTAAAATGGAGATTCGTGATTTTTTTTCTCTCTGGAATTTTTTCTCCTATAAATATGGTAATCACTTAACTTTGCTCTAAGGAAATACTTCTTTCCAAAGGCTCCAATTATATGCCAAAGGCCATTCAACTCTTTCTGTATCCTCTAGTATAACCTATCTCCTTTCTTCCCTCCTGGAGCTGTGGGGGAGGACAGCAGAGAAGCACAGTGACCTGAAAGTAATAAAGTCAGAATAAACCACAAAAACTTTAATGACCCAGTTCCAGAACACAGACTGAAAAAGCATCTCTTTCATTCTATGCTGCCATAAAATACCAGAGCCAACAAACAAATAGCAAAAGCAGCCCATTGCTTCCCAATGGCTGACAGAAAGGCACAATCACTCATTGTTTGCTCTTAGAGCTGCTGATTGAAAAGTGTTGGTTGGTTCAGACAGGTGAAGAAACAGTGAGACCTAGAGGGCTGTCAACATATAAAAGAATTCACTGTGGAGCTAATACCGTGTATTTGTCTTTGAACAGAACACTGTGAACCCAGTTGCCTCCTTGTCACTGGGCAACATCACTGAACTCCTTGCAAAGCAAGTCTGTGCCTTACCTTGCCTCCGCATCAGGTAGGCTGAAAAACTATTTTTAAAAACATGCATTTAAAGTTTACCAAAACTATCATGACTATACTAAAACTCTTTTCACTGTAGCTAACTTGTTGCAATTAGTGTCTTATATTTCAAGTGCAATGTTTTCAGAAAAAGACAAAGAAGTAGTCTAGTAGGTCAATCAGGGTTTCCATATTACAGAAGCAGTTGGAAGCACAAACTCCTGTGATGGGCCTTAATTTTATGATCAACACTGCCTTTTCCTATATATATACGTGCGTTTCTGCCATTGCTTCTACATGCACCTACAAAGTCAGGAAAGCTGATATGCCACAAAGTACTGTGAAATGCACAGTGAAACAATGATTTTTCTTTTCTCCAGTGCTCCCATTTTATCAGCCCTACTTGAAAGGTAAGACAGCTAGATCTACATTTTTAAGCTGCCTGTGACAGGAGAGCTGCCGAACTGAAATAACTGGAAACCTGAGTGCACTATAGAAAGGGCAGCTAGAGAACCCTCATTGACAGTGCAAACTGGTGTGCCGCCTCAGATAACCCTGTCAATTTGCCTTGATGCAGAGGTGTCTCCTCAGATGAGGAAAGAATTACCCTGGCTGCGCACAGCGTTCTCTGCTTGTATTGGCAACCCAGAAACAGGGACACCAGTCTGTGGCCATGAACGTGCTCCAGGTTACCAAGTAGGCACAAAGTTGCTGTATCTAGTCCATATTTACTGACTTGGGCAACGGTCTGCCTATGAAAGGCTCTGTATTTCGCTACTGGTTTTTTGCTAAGCATATCACTTTACAGAATCTTTCATAATGTTTTCAAAGTCAGGCAAACCAGATATTTTAACACAACAGGAACAAAATGTTTTCTTGCAGCAAACATGGCAATGAGCTGCTACCTAGTAGCAGGAATGTGTGTAGCAAAGCCTCGAGGTGACTCCTTTTGTACATGCTTCAAGCATGGAATAAAATAATTTCCTAGGTCCCATTTAATGCCTGCCTGTAGGTCATGTGATATAGCACCCCCAGCAGCTGCATGTGCTCCTCAATACTGCAGCAGCACGGCTAATCTGTGCTATGGGAGAGATGCATGGACAAAGATTCAAGTAGGCTTGTAATACCTCACTCTTTTTTTTTTTTTTTTTGTTATAACAGGGAAATAGAGGAGATTTGGTAGGTGGCAGCCATGTGCCCAATCCTCTCTTACACTCACAGGCCATGTTGGGTCCTGCTCACGGCTGCCAGGCAGGCAGCTGGGGCTGGAAGTCTTTGCAGCTCTTCCTAAAGAGAAATAAATCCCTTGCAACTAGCAAGCCTTCCAGAGTACTGTTTTCTAGCCCTTTCCCTGGGCAAGTGATGAGATCTGCCTCTGAGAGGGAACTGGCAGTTGCCAAGAGATAAAAAAGATGGTGAGGAAGAGGATGTGAGCAGTGAGGATGTGAGTGGAGAAGTGGAGGGCTGGGGAAGGTCATCCTGAATAACTGGCGCCACAGAACAGGGCAGTACTGTCCAAAACCTTGTCTGCATTGCCAGTTAGTCCTTCAGGTTTCATCATGAGCGTCATGTACTGGCACAAAAGGCAGGAGCTTCAGTCACCAAGGGTCTGAGCTAAGAGACTCAAGTCTTACCATGCCATGAATGCTCTCATTATACACAGAGCAACAGCGTACTGCTCCACGTGCCACACATCAGTCAGCAGAAGTCTTCGCTCCTTAGAACTTTCATGAGTGCTTTTTCTCTCTGCATCAGTATAGCTTGAACGCAAAACGGAGGTGTCCATGTCACCACTCGCTATACTCACAGGCTCACACACTATCTCCTAATAAACTTTCACACATAGCAGTGTGCTCACAAACCAAGAACAGAAAAATACCCCCCTTTGCTTAATCTGTTGCCCTTGGGAACGGGCAGATTGGCCAGAAAGAAGGTGACAGTGAAACTGTCGATCCACAGAAGACCCATAGACCCAGTTATCAGACAGAGCACAGTGTTGGAAGAGCAGTAACTAGGGGATGGACCTTCTCTCGTTAACTCACAGCCTGTAGAAGACAGCACGCTGCCACCTGTGAACTGTCCACCCCTCTGGCATTAAGCAGTAGCAGCATTGCTACGGCCAACACTGCAGAGGCTGCGTTCTACCCGTTTTTGTCCCTTTGCTCTGGAGACAGGTAATAGATACAGTGTGGGAACTACAGCAGGGCCCGTCCCATCCTCAGATTGTGCACATCACCACTTGTGGGAGGTGCACAGCAATCAGTGCCATTCAGACTAGATGTCTCAAAGTATTTTTTTGCTGAGGGCAAGGACAGTTAAATTCTATGATGACAGATTTCTGGCCCTGGCAAAATTTTCTTACAATGCAGGGCTCCAGGTACTCATCAACGAAGCTGACAATCCATAATTTCAACTAGGTATTACTTTTCATAGAATCATAGAATCACTAGATTGGAAGAGGCCCACCGGATCATTGAGTCCAACCATTCCCACCAATCTCTAAACCATGACCTTAAGCACCTCATCCACCCTCACCTTAAACACCTCCAGGGAAGGCGAGTCAACCACCTCCCTGGGCAGCCTGTTCCAATGCCTAACCACTCTTTCCATGAAGAATTTTTTCCTTATCTCAAGCCTGAATCTCCCCTGGCGGAGCTTGAGGCCATTCCCTCTTGTCCTGTCCCCTGTCACTTGGGAGAAGAGGCCAGCACCCTCCTCTCCACAACCTCCCCTCAGGTAGTTGTAGAGAGTAATAAGGTCTCCTCTCAGTCTCCTCTTCTCCAGGCTAAACAACCCCAGCATTCCCAGTCGCTCCTCACAAGGCCTGTTCTCCAGCCCCTTCACCAGCTTTGTTGCTCTTCTCTGGACTCACTCCAGAGCCTCAACATTCTTGTGGTGAGGGGCCCAAAACTGAACACAGGATTCGAGGTGCGGTCTCACCAGTGCCAAGAACAGAGGGAGAATAACCTCCCTGGACCTGCTGGTCACGCCGTTTCTGATACAAGCCAAGATGCCATTGGCCTTCTTGGCCACCTGGGCACACTGCTGTCTCATGTTCAGTCACTGTCAACCAACACCCCCAGGTCCTTCTCCTCCTGGCAGCTTTCCAGCCAGACTTCTCCTAGTCTGTAGCTGCTTAGGGTTGTTGTGCCCCAAGTGCAGGACCCGGCATTTGGCCGTGTTAAACCTCATGCCACTGGACTCTGTCCAGCAGTCCAGCCTGTTCAGATCCCTTTGCAGAGCCTCCCGACCCTCCAGCAGCTTGGTGTCATCCGCAAACTTGCTAAGGGAGCACTTGATGCCTTCATCCAGGTCGTTGATAAAGACATTAAACAGGACTGGACCCAGGACTGAGCCCTGGGGAACCCCACTTGTCACTGGCCTCCAGCTGGATTTAACTCCATTTACCACCACCCTCTGGGCCCAGTCATTCAACCAGTTTTCCACCCAGGAGTGTGTGCGCCCGTCCAGGCCAGAGGCCGACAGTTTCCGAAGCAGAATGCTAATAGGTAACATCCTTTAGCAGTGATCTGAAGTGATCATGTGAAACAATATCCACTTCACATGGAAATCCCATGTAGCAAATCCCTATTTGCTTTCCAGACTGATTCCTGCCCGGCTTCCTTCAGAACAATTGCAGTAGCCCACAAGAACCCTGAAAATACCAAGAGAAAGTGCCCTTTGCCATAAGTGAGCAGTACAGTAGAGAACTGGGGGAGAGGGGAGGAAAGGGGGCAACAAGGAGGCAAGATGAGGGAGAAAGGGGGGAAGGGGAAAAAAGAAAATAGTGGGAAAAAGAAAAAGAAAAAAAGGAATAAATGGGTAAAAATAGAAAAAAGGGGGGGCTAGAAGGAAATGGGGATAGAAGGAAGGGTGGGATAGAAGGAAGGTGGGGTTAGAAGGAAGGTGGGATAGAAGGAAGGGGGGGATAGAAAGAAGGGGGGTTAGAAGAGGGGTTAGAAGCGGGGGATGAGGAAAGTTGGGTGGAGAAGAAAGATTAAAAAAAAAAAAAAGGGAAAAAGGGAAAAAGGGAACAGGGGCGTGTGGAGAGGCAGGGCGGGGGCGCCGGGCCGGGGGCGCAGGCTGCACACGCCGCCCCCGTCCGGGCCACGCGGAGCAGCGCCGGCGGCCGCCCCCGGGCCGCCCCCCCCGGCCGGAGCCGCCCCTGGGCGGCGGGAAGGGCCCATAAAGGCGGCGGCGCGGGGCGGCGCGGGAGGCGCGGCCCGAGGGCAGCAGCGGCCCCATGCACTGCAGCAGGTAAGCGCCGCCGGCCGCCTCTGCGGCTTCGCGGGAGTAAAGCCTCGGGACTCGCCCCGCGCTCCTCCCCTCCCCGGGGTGCGCGGGTGCTGGCGCTGCCTGGGGACGCGGCTGGCGGCTCGTTTGTGCCTCCTCCAGCAGCCTCTGCCAGGTTGTGCTGTTGGGTTTTTGGTCTGTTTGTTTGGCTTTTTTTTGTTTTGTTAGTTTCAGGTTTAGGTTTTTTTTCCCTTCCCCTTTCTTTCTTATTTATTTATTTGTTTGGTTTCTTTGACGAAAGTCGCAGAGAGAGTATTTTGAAGCCTTAGTTGCTTTCCTATTAAAGCAAGGCAAGACTTGATTAATTTAATGCTGGTACTCTCCTCGTCCTACTTATTATGGTAAACGCTGTCACAATAAAAAAAAAAAAAAGGAGAAGAATTAAGAGGCTTTTTTTGGCAGGGCTCTGGAATACCACTGAGAACCCTGGGAAGGAAGGAGAAAGCCATTTATTTATGTGACAAAGCAAATGCTCTGGCTTCCCATGACTCAACAAAAATCTGTGTTTCCAGCAAGGACTGCATCCTTCTCGCAAGGGATGTGCTGCAGTTGAAGCCCCTTTTGCAAAGGGTCAAGTTAACCTGGCTTTGAGCGTGCCGTGTCCTTGCACAGGAATTGTGATTTTCATCATCTGAGAGGGGAGAAATAAACCTGTAGTGTTCTTACAGAATACTTGCAGAAGGCTTTTGGCATGGACTTTGAGGGTTATAAAAAGATGTTTATAAGCCAGTTGTTGAAGCATGAGGTGAAAAATATTAAGCGTGTGTCTTCACCCCCTTTTTTTCCTCCTAATTCACTCAACAGTCAAAGTTAACAGTGCAGCAGAGCTCTAGTACCTAGACGTTTGGTTAGTAGCTCATAGAAAATATTTCCAAAGGTGCTTTAGCATTTTTAATAGTCTGAATTAACCAAAACCGGATGCCTAACAAATGCACTTATGGTTGTTTAGAGCCGCAGTGTGATGGTTCTGCATCAAGGTATATAGCATCCCTTTTGATGCTGTGATGGGATAGGTGACTTGCTTACTAGAGTTCTGCCTTGGCCCAGAGATGAAGCAGCTGATCCAGCTTGCTGGAATTTTAAGACCTAGCTCAGAGTCTCTGACAGGGAAGCTAAAGTGGATGAGCATTCTGCTGTAACTCAGTCTGTTTTACTGGTTACTAGAATGTTCTTTTCTGTATTTTCAGGGAAATATGTTTGATTAGTTGTCACTAAAATCTGTTTTTCAGCGCTTTGGAAAACCCAGATGAGACTACATTTGAATTAAGAGTTCAGAATTAGCAAGAAATTACTGAATAGTCTCAGCCTACTTCCTTAGCTCAAACTGTCAATTTTAATTTAGACTGTTATTTAAAGCTGTGCAAAGGTGAGGCCATGAATAATAAGACAGTGGATGAAGTAAATATGCATTCTTAAGAAGCTTCTTACCTCATGTAACAAATAAATAATAATGTCCTGTCTTTCTGCTCCTTTCAGAATGATAGAGATCTTGGACCCGAGACCTTTGTCCAGCTCTATAATGCCTGTGGACATGGCCATGAGAATTTGCTTAGCCCATTCCCCACCACTGAAGAGTTTTCTCAGCCCCCTTGAGGGCTGTCAAAGAAACAACTTCGTGAACAGATTCAAACCTCTCAGACCATGTCTTCATGTAAAACCTGACTCTGGAGCTCAGAAGAGTGACTGGAAACACTCAGCAGCCCGAGCCAAGAAGCGAGTTGTGTTTGCGGACTCGAAAGGTCTGTCCTTGACAGCGATACACACCTTCTCAGAGTTCCAGGAGCAACCTGGGTGGGATCTGCAGTTTGACCTCTTAGGCCTTGAAAACGTAACATCTGGCTTGAAGCTACATGAGGAGAAAAACTTAATTCTTGGTTTCCCTCGGCCCTCAGCTGACTACTTGGACTTTAGGAACCGCCTGCAGAAGAATTTGGTCTGCCTGGAGAACTGCACCCTGCAAGAGAAGGTGCTGTCAGGCACTGTGAAAGTAAAAAATGTGAGCTTCGAAAAAAAGGTTCAGGTTCGAATTACCTTTGATACATGGAAGACCTACACGGACGTTGAGTGTGTATACATGAACAATATTTACAGTGATTCTGAAAATGATACCTTCTCATTTACCATTGACTTTCCTCCTGCCATTTCCTCTGAAGAGAAGATAGAGTTTTGCATTTCTTACCAAAGTGGAGATCATAGCTTCTGGGACAATAACGAGGGTCAGAATTACAAGATTCTCCACGCAGAGTGGAAGTCTGATGGTGTTCAGATACCATCTGCTAAGAAAGACTGCGTAGATCTTCAGACTCCAAGGAGAGGACAAGAGAGAGAGCCTGATCAGCTAGGCAGTCCGAGACTGTCCAGTGGTCTCTTTCCCCAGTGGCAGAGCTTGGGTCAGATTGATAATTCATCACCATATTGGTGATCTGTATTAAAGAGGAAGCATTCTTCCATTTGTCAATAGAGCAGCGTTAGTTTTGTGGTTCACATCCTATGTGACAAAACCACCTAGCAGGTTTTGTTGGCTGGCTGAACAAATTCACATTTATTAGTCTACAGGAATTGTTAAACAGTATAATGCTACTGAAGTTCTTAGCCAAAGTTTATCCTTGTAAAGAAAGAAAACCAAGACAAAACTTGCGCATATGCCACCTACTATAGAAATAGCATGACTGTATCATAAGTAGACACTGCTTGCTTTCTGCTGTAGACTTTACTCAGTCACTAAGATGAGAGACTCTTGTGAGGAAGTATGGAAGGTGATAGTATCTTGGCAGGCTGTAGGGAGTATGTGTGTGTGCACAGGGATATTACATGAACAGACAATCATGATTCATTTTGTACCTCTTAGGAGTGCAGTAGAGATGAGGTGATCCTGTCAGGATGGAGGCTTGCTATGACCTCTGTGTGCTTGTACCAGGGGGAAGTGGAAATGCATGACTAGGATCTGTGGCCTCAATCCAGGTTAAGAAAATTGGAGAGAATAATGGAAAAGTGGGAGAGGGGGAAGAGATAGGATGTGCTCTATAAGTTGGAGTCACGCAATGTTCTAACTTCTTTCCAAAGCTGGTCTTCTAAATCTTAGAGATATTTCTATGTGATAAAAAGGAGAATACGGAAAACAATGCAATGTGAAAGTGACCACTGCTTTGGAAAGATGTCTCTGTCCTAGTTGGCTTTGTGAATAATAAATGTGTTGCCTTTGAGAACAAATCTGACCTTGACTCCATCAACTTGCTCACTTAGCAGGCAGATGTTTACCTTCTAATGTTAAAAGAAAAACATACTTTAAAAAATATTTTGAAACCACCCTGACAAAACAGACTGAGCGATTTATAAACTTCCTAGTCTGCAGCAGCGTTAGATTATTTGATTCATCACCTGATCTAATCTTACAGCATCTGATGGTTGAGTATCCTGTTCCCTACTGCAGTTAGCTATGCCTTTTAAAAGCATGTGACATAAGCAAGGTCCTTCATATTGAAGACAGTGAATTAGCTGCACTTTGTGAAAGCTGATTTCTTTAAAAGAGCAGGATTGCTACTAGTTTTTTTATAGACTGAATATAGGCTTGCGCACAAATAGAAAACTGCTCTGTTTTACTGTACCTCATTTTTTGAAGTTTTTTTTAGACTTAGTAAACTAATGTGTATTTTTTTTATCTGTTTGCTGTCTGAGCTGTCACACTGTAAAGGTGATCTCTTTCATAAAAGACTTGTGTGAGAAAATGTCCAATACATATTAAGCAGTTGCGAGTACTGCCACAGCTTTTAGCTGTACAGAAATAGTGTTAACATCAAAGTTAAATCACATTTTTGCCATTGCTAAGAAGTGTAATATACTGAGTTTGAAGCTACTTGCAATGCAGTGAGATGATAAATACCAAGGTGAAATAAGCCTTCTCCACTAATTGCACTTTTTCCCCTATGTAACCCTTGCTGTTATGTGTAAATGAGCCATTTTAGGAATAAATTGTGTTTTGATACACCTCATTCTTACTGTGTCAGTTCAATCTGTCTATTTTCTGAACTTATTAAACCAACTTCAGTTGTGGTATACGGCACAGCTGATTTTCTGTGCCATTGGATGTTGCTAAAGCTGGCTGTGGTATGGTATTTCGGGTCAGCAGCTGGCATTACCCTTAAGATGAAATTCAATTTTTTTCCTAAATGAGAGATCCTTAAAAGTATTTGCCTTATGAGTTGCATCATTTGAAAAGAAGAAAAAAAAAACAAACCATGCTGCACCTGAACAAATTCAACTAGAGTATTTTAGTTTGACAGATTCTGTTAGGGATCTTGCTGTGCTCTGAGTGAGCCTGGCAGGATTCTGCCTTAATCTGAGGGCCAGACTTAACCTGCTGAGCTGTAGCCTATGCGACGCTTGCATGGGTGCATCTAGACAGCAGCGTTTAATGTCTCCTGGCTTACTTTCACCTGGTACTTGCCTCATTCTGCCTCCTCCAGCTGTACTGCTGCTTGGGACACAGGGAGGTTGGGCTTTTGCCTCTTATGCCCAGGAATCCAGCTGAACTGCCACCAGTACCAAATGGCTCCATGCAAAAGCAAATGTCTGTCTTCAAGCCAGAAGTTCACTTCTGACGTTGCAATGTCAGCCTACCCTTGCAGTAACTTAGAATGGAGAAAATAGCCCAAGAGCCCTAATTGCAGGGGCCAAAGGGTTTGGTACACCCTGGCTTCTCCTGGGTGGCAACTTTGACCAGCACAGCAACAGAGTAGGTGAGCCAGCACCAGTTGCACACCAGATGCTTTGCATGGGATTTCTGAATATATTAAGAAAATCCAGTGAGAAGATAGAGTTTAGTTCAATGTTGCAGGCAAAGTCAGGGGTTTTCCAGTAAGAAATCTAGTTTTAGTTATGAAAAAAACAATTCTGAAAAGACAAAACAGCACTACCAGCATCTTTCTGTTGTGGGGAATTAGTTTAGAGCTTCTACTGGACGCAGAGCCCTCCTTTCCTCAGTGGCATCTATCTATCTCAAGCTCTGCTAAATACTATGCTGATTTTTAGGTAGGTAACTCAGTGTCTTACTGCACAAGAACTCTTAGACACTGCAATACCAACTCCCTGCTTTAGAAAGAAAAGTGAACTAACTTGAAGGCTCCTTTGCCTCAATGCGAGATGTTGCTGAAGCAAAACAGATGCAAGACTACTGGGTAACGTAGAAGCCTTCCACCATGAGGAAAAGTGGCATTTCTTGTCCTTCAGACAAGTTTTGTTACTAGCCATCAGAACTGAAAATGCTTACTTGTCCTTCTCTTCACTGAGACATAAAAGAACTTAAAAATTCCAGTGGACATGTTCCTTTGACCAAGCTTTAGCTTTAAGCCACCTTTTTTTTTGTGAAGATGCCTTGCAAGATCTTGTTTGCCCAGTGGAGAGGTAATGTGGTGCTGCATAGTTGCTCAGCAGCTCCAAAGCTGGCCCTAAGTCTAGAGAGCAAAGGATTTCTCCTTTCTCCACTCCCCACCAAAGCAGTATCACTCCTTCCTCTTTTAAAACAGAGCTTGCGTTTTACACTAAAGCTCGCATCCATCAAAAAGGTAACAGGCTCATAGATGAAGGTATGAGCAAATATATTTATAGTATTTATCAGAAACTGAGAAAAACAATATCACCCTTGGATTAACACCTTAGCCCAGGGGATTCAAACATACATCTTAGAGGCTGCTCTTTCAGCATATGAAACTATAAAGCAGATGCAGTCTTTGAAACAGAGCTTCCAAACCCGTGGCATAATCTTATTCCTCTAGGAAGTCACTTTTCCAGCTGCATTAGAGTTGTGTTTCCACCAGTAGGGTGATAGAGTGGGTGACTGGAGTCACTCCTATAGCTCTGTAGGTCTGAGATGACTTTCAGTTATAGCCTATGGGTGGCATAGTACATGAAGACTTTATTCTTCAAACATAGGTGTTTCAGATTGGGTTCCTGATAACTGTTCTCACTTTTGTGAAGCTAGGCCTAGACTTAACGCAGAAAGTTACACTCAAATTTGCTGATGTTTCCTGCTAATGAAAATCCATCACTCTGGAAGATCAGCATCTGAACACCTCCTCAGAACAGAATTAGAATTTTCACAGGCAATCAGTTAATGTCTTTTTCTGTAATTATATCTATCTAAACAAATTACTACATGGTAAATCTGGTAAATTAGACATAATATGGTGTTTACATATACATAACACAAAAGCTGCTATCCCTCTCAGACTTCTGAGCTTTAAATTGAACTGTGATGAAGAGTGAAATGTTCCCATAAGGCTGAAATAAAAGAAACTAAGGATGCACTAAATCCCCCCTTGAGAAGCCTCTCCTCCTGTTTCAAGAATCACCTTCAAAGCTGTACAGTCAAGACCAGCACAGTCTCTGTGTCTGTAACCATCACCTCAGCAGCTGCACCGCAAAAGCATTTGCCTTTTGGTCTGCACTGGGAAGTCATGAAATGTTAACTTCCAAGTCATTCTCCCCAGCTTCACTTTTCTATCAGGCTGGAAGATCTTCCTTTTCTTACCTCACATAGTCTTCTGAAAGGCCGTGGGTATCTGAATTGCTGGACAGTATCACTTTCGGAGGTCTGTCATTCTCTTCGTTCAGGAAGGTCACCAGAGCAGTATATCATCCCAGTACATAGGAGCAGTCTGCTGGTGGAAAGGAAACCCCAGCAATTAAGACAGGAAGGGTTAGGACCACTCAAAGGTCCCCTAGACAAGAACAAAAGCCACCTTCACCAGTAGGAGAGAAAGGATGGTTTAAGGGTAGGTGTTACTGCTGAAGTAAACCTTTTGCAAGTGTAATGTCAGCCTGGGAGTGGTGGCTTTTAGTGGTGAATTAGCAGCAGCTGAGAAAATAAGAGCAGCAGATACTGATTGTATGGCACATTGTGGTTACTTGTTAAATAACTGAATGACATTTGTCCTCCTCCAAGTCAAACCTTTACCATGCTGGAGAAAGACAAAAGGAGCATTTCACAAGCTTCTATCTCTGTATCCCAGTTGTACTGGGATCAGTTTCCCAACTTTTTGCATTGGCTCAGACAAAAGCATAAGGTCAGAACACCATTGAAGAAATATCTGGGTCTGTGCTGAATGCAGTGTAGACTTTGTTAGAGACTTCTCAGCTGAAGAGAGAGTGATGGGGCAATGCACTCTGTCATGAGTATGAGTGAAGACTCTGCTCCTCTATTTCAAAATCCATAAGCAGTTGAGTATTCAAGAATCAACTCTGATATTCATTCTAGCCAGTAATTAGCAAAACAAAGTATTCTTAATTTTTCAATGGAAAATTTTAATGTCAGATATTATCTTCTTATTCTCAAGAATAATGTTACCTAATAATGTTATATAAATAACATTGCATTGTATTCTATTCAGTGAAAAATATGCTATTTCTTAAGTATAAAATGTCATAAAAATGCTACAAGTGTACATTCTAGGAAAGTGCAAGTTAGGGTGTCATGTAGTGATAGCCTCAAGCAGCTAACTGACAGTGGAGGTTGTGCTGAATTTCTCCTCTTCGAGATTCAGTCATTATTCAGAGAAGGAAAAGAAGAAAGAAGTCTGGTTTTGAGATCACATCTTGCTAGATAGTTATTAGAGCTCACATCTTACTCTTGCTAGCTCTAGGAGATTACCCAGGGCGCACATCTGAGGTGAGTTTGGGGTCATGACGCTGTGAAGCCATTCGCCTTGGCAGGTGTAGTTTTTCTTATCTCTTGTGGTAATATGGGGAAGAATTACTTTCTGTCGGCATGGCAGTGATAGGGAAAGAGAGGCCTGTGCAGTCATTTTAAATAATCAGTTACCTTCTGTGGGCTGAAAGCTCCTTAGAGAAGGCAAGATTTTACCCTGCAGGACCTACAGTTCACAAGTATGTATGAACACCCTCCTCAGCCACTAGTGAACATATGGCACTAGTGCCTTTACAAGGAACAATTAGGCAGAGACATAGAGTTATAATTAATTATCATGCTAGGGCAGCAAGAGCAGACTGATTCCAAATGCAAAATACCGTGCTCTCTCCCCGACTCCCCCTTTTCTATATGGATTATATTAGCCACTCTGGTTCTTGCTTGTCCCTCTTGGGAGCCTTTTTGAAATATTCTTAGCTCTGGGACTTAATGCCTGGCTTTGCTGACGTGCAGAATTAAAAATGCGAGGCATGTTTGCCACCTTCTGTTTTTAGATTAGCAACAAAGAAAATAGTTCTTGGCCTGCATGTAAAGCCCAAAGGGCCCAAAGGATGATGCTGCAGTGCAGGCAGGTAGGTGAGGAGAGCCCATAGTAGGGCATCCCAGAGGAAGGGAGGCAAAAGTCCCTCTGGAGCTACAGGAGCAGCCTCAGGAGAGGGAAACTGTGAATAAAAGCTCTGTCAAATAGTCACTGCTGTATGTTCTCTGGCACGAAAACCTGTTGAAGTGTTATTTCAGGAGACAAGAGGAGAATGTTTCTGTCTATAGTGCTCTGGCCAGGAACAGGGCTGAGTTATAGCTTAATTGCTGTCTGCAGTTGTTAGCAATTGGAGTGGTTTGACAAAAGATAGTAAAAAACCTGATTTTTCACTGGATGGTCCTGATGTACAAAACTAAACATCTTTTATTAAAAAACAATAAAGAGAATGGGAGGTGCATTTTCTCCACTCTTAATGGAACATTATTAGGAGCTCTATCATTTGCTTTCTGAAGTGGCCTTTGGACATGTGCTGAACACCATTCTACCTGTTTTCCAATTTGTCTTGTTTACTGGCTATTTTTTAAACCCTCAAGGCAGAGCTGTTAAAGCAGTACTTACAAAAATGGTCTCTCATAACATTTTGAAGGGTCTTCTCAAACAGCAGGGTTACCACTACTCCAGCAAGTCTAGAAACCAGAATAATTTACCTTTACTTTTACAGTGTTCCTTGGGCAAATAGAGCAGTGAAATTCATAGGCACATAACCTGTGGTTTAGGTGCCACAGGGACATTTGCCACAGGTTTAAAATTATCTTGAGACTATGATGGGATTTGTTTTCATCCATGGTTTCAGTATTTGTCAGAGCAACTCCTTGCCTCTGAGACACAAGTTTGTGCGGAACAGCATGGAAGCCCCTGCAGTAATTTAAGTAAGGGTTTATTTATGCCCCTTTACAGAGGAAAATCTGCACTGTAGTTTGTAATGTATTTTCTCCAATTGATTTTGTATTCTGGCCTCTTGTAACTAATCTTTGATGTTACTAAGAGTTTGCTGGTTCTGTGACTACACAACAGACTCAGTCTGACATTGCTGGTGAGAGAGAAGTGTCTGTAGGGAAATTCCAATTGACCTAATGCCAGTCCTGCTGGAATGATTTTGGCTCATTATATTCAAGCATCGTTTGTTCTCCGAAGGGCATTCCTTCTCAACACCATGAGCCCACATGGTTTCCTGGACAGCGTGGATTTCCCTTCACATAATGGTGCAAATTAAGTGTCTCCATCCTTCAATAAATTTGAGACGTGTGTGACTGCCTCTCAAACAGGCAAACAGCACAAAAGTGAAAAAGGACCGAACGTGGAGTGAAGTCCTTGGATGTTTTCCACCATCCGGTCCTTAATGCTAACTGTAGCTCCTTACTTCCCACACTGGCTGCCAAGCAGAGTCCAGCCAGTTCCAAACACAGGCTCGGTCAGCAAGGGATGGGTTGCAGCTCAGTGCTGCTGATGGAAGTATTCCTCTGCTCTAAGGAGACACTGAGAGAGTTGTACTGCCAGTATCTGCTTCCTCTTAAACATCTAGTTTACTCCTACGTTTCACAGATGGACCAGTGATGGGGCGATGAGTGCTGAGAGCCTCCAGCTAATTTCACTGATTTGGAAACATAACTGAGAAATACATGTATTTTTATCCCTCGCTATTTTCACAAGGGTTTTACTCTTCTCATTCAGCAAATACCAGAGCTACAAATCAAATTTGATTTTCATTTGACAAGAAGTGGAGTAGAAGATGGAGGTGTGAAGGTGTGGCTGATCTAAACCATTCCGCCTATTTTCATGTATTTGCAGGCTGCTGAATATTTCAAACACAGTTAACAAATATATTCTTAGTGCAAAGCTTGCCTCCTGGAGTAGAAGGAGCTATTTTTGATTCCCTGCCCTACTCTGAACAGGCTGCAAAGAGTTTTCTTTTGGATAGTCTTTTGGTTTTGTAGGTCAGGTGATACAGTAATTCTGCCATCACGCTTACCTCCCTTCCTGGGCTCCCTGAAATTTTGCCTCCTATGCATCCCCAATTCCCAAACTTGCAGCAGAGCTATTCTCACCTTATGCCCTGCCTGCAATTCACAGGCTGTAAGTGCTACTGTGAGTCAGCGGTAATTACACTTTGTCTTCAGGAAAAAAAAGGGGTGAAGGAGTTGAAGGTGATTCAGCAGAACACTTTATTAGCAATATCGTATTGGAAGTCATCACACTTGAGTCATCAGGTCTGAGCTTCACAATCACAGGCAGTCATGTAATAGATAGCTATTTAACCTTTCTGTGGTATCTTGAAATACACTGTCCCATTAAACTTACAGACTGGAAATTAAAGCAGTATGGAATTGCAGAGGTTACGCCTAAGCATTATAAGCAATTTCGCATTTGTCTACCCTGTCAAATGTTCTTCTCTCAAGTCTCTCAAAACATAGTGCTGTAGTTACAAATCAGTATATTCTGATGAGTCAGTGTTCATAGCATTATCCTGGTACAATTGAAGCACTAGCAATTAAACCTTATTCTCCAGTCGTTCTGCTTTTTTAATCACTGCCAGTTCTCATGCGTTTCTGGCTTATTATTTACTCTGAAGGAGCTGGAGGTAGATGGCCAATCAGGTAGTGCAGAGATGTGCCATACTGATGTCAGTTTAACTGTGTAGTTAAAACCTACTGTCTGAACAAAAAAAGATTGGATTTCTATAATGAAGCCACCATGGGGTTACATTGCAGCATCCATTAAAATAAGAGCAAAACAACACTGGATACCAATATCATAAAAGGAACCAGCAGTTAATTGTGTGCTTGGCTTGGGTAATGTTTGTTATAAATTACAGTAATTAGCAATGTAAACTATAGTCAAAGGCATTTCTTGTAAAAGTTAACTATTTTTAATTTCTTTTTTAAACAGTGTGGCTGAAGGTAGCTGTTTGTGAAGCTGAGGGAACCATGACTGGACTGAGCCACACAGAGCACATTTTTCTGCAGGATGTGTAGGTCTGCAGACCTCCTTTACAAACCCTGCCAGCACGCTGACCCTGTCTGTTGAGATCTTCCCCTCCTGCTCTACCTTTCCAAACAAAGCGTACTAATGATGTGGTATAAAAGATCAGCATGAGACAAAGAAACTCCTAGTTTGTGGCTTAAGGGTGCAGTGCTTAACATATTTTGCCTGTGAGTATTTTACAGCAATGACATGCTGTCCTCTCAGTGCTTTGTAAGGCCAAGTGGATAATCTTTCCTTATCTCCTAAATATGTTTTGAGTAATACCCTGAACAGCATTTGCAGATGCTAATGAAGGCAGTATTTTTATGGTTGTTCTAATTTTACAAAATCACATTTCATTATTTCTTTACTTAGTATAAAGATGTTACATGCTGCAAATATTCTATTTAAGACTGACAAGATTTTGAAAGCACATCAGTATGAAAGTGGTGGATTTTCAATGTAAGCAGAAGAGACCATCTGAGTGCCGAGCAGAGGAAGATGCGAGTGGAATGAGAATGCTGTGGCCATGTGGGGGTAGTGACAGCTGAGAGCAAATATGAAGGCTCCTTAGCCTGTAGCTGGGTTTTGATGACGCAAAAACTTTTCCCTAAGTTTAGAACTGAGGCTGCTTGTGCTCCTCCTAAAGGGGAGCAAGGCATTTCAATAATATTTCCATAAAAGCTACCTAGTTATGGAAACCATTCAAGTTAAGCAACATTTAAGTGTGTGTCAAGTCTTGCTCCTCTCAATAACTTATTTTACATTTTACTTAATTATACTTCAAAAAATTCTCTTACTTCAGCACTGCCAAATGCCTCAATACTTTTGATTTTTGCCCTTTTGATTCCTTTCTTAGAAGTCTGAATTAAAACCTATCTATCTTTCAAGATTCCCATTTATGTTACATAAAAGAATGGGAAAGAGTGATATAAATACAGCAGAGAGACGTTAAGATTAAATGGAAATGGGATTTTGGTAGCCTGGCTGTGACAACCCCATCATTTCCTATCTCTTTGCTTCTCACAGGCTGAAATGCAAACGGTGAAGACATTAAGGTGCCCTTCTCCAAGCACAGAGTCACTGAGCTTTCTGCCTGGTACATGGCAATTGGGAAACATTAACAATGAAAACTGAAGCTGCTACACACTTATCTGCCTGCGGACTTAAGCAGCAGATAAAAGGAGTTAGGGGAGCAGAAGGACTTAGGTGACAAAGTTTCTTTCTGGATCTCGACCTTGGTGCAGTGAAGATTCCAGTGGATTTCAGTGGTTCTCTGGTACTCCCTTCACTTTCAAAAGAAAGGTGGATGTGTAATAAGATTACCATATAACCCTGATAATACTTGAAGTAGCAGATAAAGAGATAAAGGGGATTCATGGATAACTTGTATGTACACTGAGGGAACTGTTTTTCATGAAGAAAATGACAGAATCCCTCTTGGATGTATAGAGTATTTGCATTATCCAGAACAAAACCACAACTAACTTCTTTACATGGTTTTGCTGAGTACTTGAACAGTTTTGCAATGTGAAAGTACATATATATTTCCAAGTACGTACGTATTTATCAAGCATTTAACAATGGATAGGAATACAGTCAACACTGAAACATTTGTACAAACTCTATTGATAAATACCGAGATGCCACAAAATATTTTACCTCATAAGAAATAAAGCATAGTCATGGGTCATTCTAATTTTGGTGACGCTGATGTTACAAAATATGTACCCATAAATTCACTTTACCCGGCAGTACCATAAAGACACAACCACCACATTTCCAAGAAGATCCCACAACAAATCCCATATTAAACAATGTACAAGCTTCATTTTCAATGAACAGGGTTTTCTTTTTAATTAAAAAAAAAAGGACATCATGTGATAGGTACATACGCTTACCCAAGATATGGATTAATCAGACTCTGACTTCAGCTGATGCCTCTATTCTGGAGCTCATAACAGAAAATATTTTATGCTTACCTCAGACACAGCTTTGCCTACTTTTAGTTAAAGCCTTCCCTTTTCTCTTTAGAGAGCTGATGGCAAAGGTGAATACACTCAGTATGTTCCTGTAGCCCCATTTACAGGTACTTCATATCATGAGTCTCTTCCTTTATCTAGGTTATCCTACCTCATCCTTATCATGGATACCTGAGCCGTATATCTTGGGTAAAGGGCTGTACTCCAGAAAGACAGCTTCCCAGGGATTTTCAGGGAGGCTGAAGGGAGCTATAAGTATGCCAGCTTCTCCCTCTGCCCCCAGTGTAAGAACTCAGTGAGGAAAGGAGCTGCTCTCATTAACTGCAGCTTTGAGCTGCACACTGGGATATTCCAAAGTTACATGGAGTCAGTGCGCAGAGCACTTTGGCCACATTTCTGACTATCCAGCTTGTCCTCCAGAGCTTTTGCTGAGGTCAGCCTGAGAGTCAACCTTATGCACGGGCAGACTATTGGGCACTGTGGCTATATAAGGCTTCGTCAACAGAGGAAGGAAGGGGTATGTGGATCATCTGCCAGAACCTTTTATAGCACGAAAGCTACTGAGTCCCCAAAATATGCAGGGTCAGATTGTGGGCTTAAAAGCACAAAGACCAAGAACATGAGAAGGAGCCACAATTTTAACTTCTTACAGGTTCAGAAGACAGATGCATTTCTAGCCTTATATCTTAGGAGAATGAAGAGTATGAGAGATCTAGTGGTCATATCATAACTCCCAGGTCTGCTAAAGAAGCCTTAAAAAAAAAAAGTTTCAGTGGCAGGCATCCTTCCCTATCCCCAGCCCACCAGCCCTGCTCAGTGGGAGACTTTCCTTGCTGCAACTGCATTAAAACCTGGGTTTGACTTCCATTAGGAGAAGCATTCCACATGCCCATATCAGAGCTTATCCCCAAGCTCACATTTCTACTGCCAGAGGTACTCTTTTATGCTGAATACAACAACTTGATTTCAACCTGCAAGCCACAGATAGGCCAGGATCCTCTCAGAAAGGGTGGGGGGAGGGGGAAACCGAAAACTTGAATTTATAACATATAAACTAGATATATTTAGAAAAAATTGCAGTCAAAACTACATGATACTATCATTGATTTATGCGCAAAGCAGCAACAAATGAGCAATAAAGTTAAAAAGTAACGAGAGGTCTTGTAGATGGGCAAAGCACCAAAATAAACATCCTGATAAAAGCACAGATTCAGCAAACCACCAAACCCAGCATGCTCTTGGGAGTTTGGCTTTATTTGGGTTAACTAAGTAAATTTGCTAAAAATGTTGTTGAACTGCTATAATACTAAGGCACAGAACACGACCAAGGACAGATCAACATCATCTGAATATCAGAACATCAGGATATAAGAGAGAAAATGCAGATCTTACTGCAGTTCAGTTGCACTTTGACCTCACCATACAAACTTCTAGAAGAGTTGCCCTTCCCCACAATCTGTGTCACTAAAATGAGATGCAGCATTGGTATTTGTGCACCTAGAGGCCTCAGCTGCTGTTCCTCACATTGTGTCTTCACATTTTATATGAAATTGCTTTCATTTCAGAAAACCGGGTTCAAACTTGGGAAAAAAGTACAGTAATGCAAGCGTATAACACACTATGCTGCCTTGATGTGACACGGCAACTTGGCAAATAACTTCTCATTAGCAAGGGTTTCAGTCAACTTGCTTCCTGGTTTTTTGCTGCAGGATAGGAAATGTCAGATAAATAATACTTTTGTTTTGGGGAATGTGGCCTTATAATGACTGAGGAATCCAGTGCCATTATTGCTAGCGGCTTGGGTGCAGATTTTGAAACTCATCTGCTCCCTTACTTCCTATACCCCAGCTTTGAACCTGCCCACAGAGAAGGGAAGAGAGTAACCCCTCTTTCTGATTAGAAAAAGATAGTCAGAGGCTCTACTCTATGATAATAAAAAATGATTTTAAGTGGGCAACACTACTGCACAAACCACTGCAATCTGCAAATGAAATAGAAGGATTTTCAACAGCATGCCTTTCTTGTTTATACAGCCTGTGTACAGAACTAACATTTAACTGTACCTTTTTGGGTTAAGAACATCTAAAAATAGCCTCCAACTGCAATTATAACCTGTAGATAGCTGAGGTATTTCTAGATGTAATCATCTGTTCTAGGCAGAAAATGAGACTTAGATGGACAGAGATCAACGTCGAATTTAAAATAAAATTTAGAGCAATCATTTCTAGTACAATGGTTTCCCAACAGCTCTAAGTCAATCCAAGTGCAAGGTAACACCAAAAAATTCTCCCTGCCCTCCTCTTTCACCTGCATTTTTCTTCTGATTTCTCTGGCCTGTGTAAGCAGGCAGTGACTAGAGCAAGACACTCATGCAGCTGCAAAACACACCTGGTTTTTGCTGGGTTCAGTATTCAGCAGCCCAGGTTGGGATAATCCCAGACCATAATTCTGAGTTACAAAAGTGCTTTCAAACCACGTGTAGTTCTAATACTTTTTTACTGCTGTAAATAAATAATTTAGTTTATATTGCAGCGGCAGCTCAGGAGGATGGGAGCCCAGTGTGCTAACCATACAGCCTTGCACGGTCCCTGTTGCCTATGGCTTGCAGCATGAAGCCCTTGCCTGCTGCTGGACTTCTACTCTTGTGCAGAAACCCTTTGCACAAGTGGGCGCAGGGCTGAAAGGACCTGCCTGTGCACTTCTAGCTATAACGTCTGCGCCAGAGCAAACTCAGGATGAATAGACATTTGTAAAAAAAAACATATGGCAGGCCACTCTTATGTGTAGCTTTAATCAGAAACAAAATATGAATACTGTGCAAATGGGGGAACTTTGGTCATGGGAGACTGTATAGCAGATACAGTCTATCAAATCAATATTTTCTAAATTAAGAGGGACTTATATAAACAGAGTGTAGTCTCTAAGGTGCTACTTATGGTCTGCCTGGTATAAATATTTATGATCATTCTAAAATTAGTGATTTTTCTGAAGTGTGCTTTTGTTTAGCGTAGCTCATGACATTTTTCTATGGTAAATATGGAGTTTTGTTTTTTAAGAGCGAAATAGAGGCAACATATAAACTCACTGTAAATAGTACTACAATGCTGGCTAACCAATGAAGGGTTGTTCTCGTTTAATGCCAAACCTACGCCTTGAGTGCAGAACTATTTGCATTCAACCATAACTGGAAAGACTTGATCTTGTATATGGTAAGCACTCCAAAATGTTCGGAAAAACAACAAACTTCCACATGACATATTCTGGTTAAAGAGGTTCTGTTATGGCATAGCTGTGTATTAATATATAGACAAATAAACTAAATAATACACCTACGTGGAAACAGCTTTCCTGCCTGAAACCCTCTTTAGGCTGAGTGATGAGCTCCATAACTGCCTGTTAAAAAAAAAAAATCTTAAAATTAATCATTCTGTGATGCAATGGTTAAAACTGGACTGTCCTGAGATAACTCTTAATGGCATTTAGAACTGGATTTAATATCAAAGGATGTGCTGGCAGGGTTGGTGCTTCTACAGCTGCAATTGTAGGGATTTCCCCTGGGCGTTCTCAGTTCTGGCAGTCCAGGGTCCTGTCATCACCATTAGGGGGAGGAAAGAAAGCAGCTATTCAATTTCCCTCAGAATTAAAAAGTTTGCATGTAATAAGTCCAAAGAATATACTCCAGAAAACATCCCCTTGACACAAGCCCTTTCCTTCCAGCTGGAGATAACTATACTTCTCAGTTTTTTCATGACCACATAACGCAAAAGGAACAGTAGTAGCTCTGTTAATAGGAACAAGAGGGACTCAGGTTTTCCCTGAAGGATTTTGAAATATGGAGTTAATTTTGTATCCCCCCTGCTTTAACACATTGCTGCTTTGTGCAATTCTGGACCTTTCTGAGTTTTCTTTTTGTAGCAATCCATGCAGTCGAGCAAGCTGTAGGTTGGCTGAAATGATTATCTGTCCTTAATGACTATTCAGGTCAGAATATTTAAAAGCACTGTAGTTTAGTTTTCTTTCTAGTCTGTTTTTAAATGCCTTGGTAATAACACAATCCAAATACTCTGACAGCAACAGCTTACATACTCTTATGAGCAAATCTAAAGGTACTCATAAATATCTATCAAACCCCAGAAATATGGAATGTGCTGCCATACGTGTGTGGCACTTGCAGACTGTAGAATTCAGCACTTGTGTGGTAAATTATGTTGAAATATCATCTGTCTCATCTGTTCAGTAGTGTCACCTATGTGTAAATACACCATTTGCAGGCTCATAGGTTTCACTATTTGAAAAACAGGCCCTTCTTTATTCTTTGTTTATCAACTATACATTCATAAAGCACTCTATAAATGTTTGAAAGTATATATAACTCCTGTCAAGTTGTGGTGGGTAGGATGTTTCCAGGTAACATAAGCATCATTGTTTCCTCTGCTGAAGTTGACAGCCTTATCTCAAATATGCTGAGAAGCAGCTGTTACCATTGACTGTATGCGACTGGGTTCGGGTTTCATTTTGCTGCAATAAAGAACATACCTTGCTTTAAGACTCAGCCACAGCCAGAGTTTCTTAAAAGGTAATGCAGAATGGCTAAAATTAGTCATGTAAATTTTTTTTCTATTCTTTCAGCCTGGTGGATTTTTTTCTCTAAAAGTAAATTCTGGTTGGCATTTTTATTCTTACCTTCATCACCTTAGCAATGGAAAAGTAGTTGTAGATGATAACTTTGCTTGAAAAGGTAGTGGTGACACATGCAGTTGGTTTCACAAGTCTGTTTCTTAGTACTTTTCTCATTATTGCAGAAGAAATTTTGTTCCAGGATGTATGGAAAAACTGGCAAAAGTTTGCCAAACCATCTGTAACAAAAAGACTATGAAACTAGTTGTGAGCTTTGCTGGAGTCATGCGAAAAGTTTATTTTTAATTAGATTGAAACATTGTAAATAAAATTATTTGACTTCAAATAAAGCACCTCACAGCTTCTCAGTTTGATCTTAGCAACTGAGCGTCTCTCCCAAAGCCAAATGACTCACTTATGCTTTAGGTTATTGAGATTCTTCTTGGGCCATTTTCTTCAGATAGCAATTACTAGATGATATGGAGAAAGCTGCTGAGCTTACACAAGCTCTACTATAAAATGAGTTTCTGCTCCCATCACCTTGTATTCTATTTGCAACTACTGGATCTAGTCCAGATATTTCATCCATGTGTGCTGCTGCAATACCGTGCTGGACTGATTCTGGCCAGAAAGAGCATTGCATTCTGCTTCCTCCTCTGGCAGATGCTGTATGTACACAGTCTTCCTTTTCAAAGCTTTTTCTCCTTTTAATAACTTCTGTACAATTTTCAAGTATTTCTGATTGTGCCCATATTCTCCTTTCCCTCTGATCTCCTGCATCTTTTCTTCTGCCACAAGCTGCATTTCCAAGGTTTCTCTCTCTTTGCTTATGAGTAAACCTTGTCAAGACCTACTGTTTGTTGCCACTGTGCTGCTGCTCAGCTTGCCGATCTCTTCTCTCTGGTGACCAGTGATAGGACCTGTGGGAATGGCAGTAAGATGTGCCAGGTGAGGTTCAGGCTGTACATTAGGAAAAGGTTCTTCACTCAGAGGCTGGTGGAGCTGGAACAGGCTCCCCAGGGATGCAGTCATAGTACTACGCCTAACAATATTCAAGAAGCATTTGGACAATACACTCAGACACATGGTGTAAATGTTGGGATTGTCCTATGCAGGAATAGGAGTTGGACTCAACGATCCTTGTGGGTCCCTTCCAGCTCAGGTCATTCTGTGATTCTGTGGATATTAGTCAGCCCTGAAGAAAAGGGCTGTGTTGTGCTATGAGTAAGATTGTACCCTGACCAAATAAATAAAGCTCCATTTTGCTTCCTTTCAGAGATCAATTAATTTTGCTGCAGCTCACAGCAGAACTAAGGGAATCAAGTCCCAGGGCCATCAGAAGACAGAGATTTCTGGAGTTTGTATACAGAAACTGGCTTAGATTATTTTCTTAAAATGGGACAAACATTAGGAAACCTCTTATAAACAGCAGTCAAAAGTGTGCAAATCCAAGGAAAGACCAGTTGAGAATCAGCTTTTACTGGTTTAACTAGGTGAGGATTGACTGTTGCTGAGCACCTCAGGAAATGCTGGAATAAATAGCAGAATTAAAATTTCCCTTCTGGGACATCACAAAAGAAATTGTGAACGAAGTAGCTATCAGCTACTTAGGGAGGTGTTAAGATAGACACAGAAGTATTTGAGCTTGAACAAAACAATTCTGTTTTTTTGGAGATCAGCGCTTGCGTTTTTTTTCAAGCAGCTCTCACACCTGGTGTGTTCAGTTGCCATCATTCAACGATCCTGGATGCCATGCACTTCCCCTTCATCCTTCTTTCATTTCATCCCTTTTACTGAATGTCATTGGAGAGGTGACCCAGGGAAATTATGAATCAATGATTCTGCAAGCCTTAGGGAAATTGGGGAAGTAAAATGAATAAAGTTGAGCAAACCCCTAAGAACATCTAGACTTTCTGTCTGTGTTCAAGCCTGAATCATAAGAGCTGAAACATTCTTCCATGTCATCACACTACTTTTCTTACCTTCTGAGGTGGCATTCTTACAATATTTGTATGTAAAGCAATAAGTTATGCTAGTTCTTGCTTGCCTGTGTAAAACATAGCAGCAAGAGCTGCCCCAATAAATCATGGGAACCAGCACTGCAGACTGAAGAGCTCTCTTCTTGCTGAGTTTCTAATTGAAGTACTTCTCATCTGTTAGTAAGGGCTTTCCTGAGAGCCAACTAAATAAGCAGCATTGCAGCACTTTCTCTTAGGCTTCCAAAAAGGTTTTAGTTCCTTCATTTGCTAAAGATGTAGTGACCACCACAGAAACAAGACTCACACAGCGGCTTCCTACTAGGACAGGAAGCATTAGCCCCTTCCTTCAGATTCTGCTGTGAAATTAAAACCAAGATGCCTCCCATACCACACCAGCCCAAATTCCAGTGAGCAGGCTCCCCAGCTGCCAGTGAATGCTCCTTGGCACGAAGGAAACATGAAGAAAATGAAGCCCGTGCACCTGGGGAACTGGGATCAGTCTCACGCAAGTTTTGAAAAAGGGCTGGAAACAGCAGCAGTCCACTATGTGTGAGGGTGAGACTCCCATCTGCAAATTCTGCCTTTTATTTATATCTGAATCAAAGTATTGGGCATTTTTGGGACTAAATATCCTTTCTGGTTTTACTGCAGGTAGCATAAAAGATCACATGAAACTCCTGCATTTTTTTTTTTCAGATCTGCTAGCTTTGCTCAACTGTGAACTCCTGGGGGCTTGCTTCTCTCTGTTTGAGAATGATTCACTCCTACACACTTTTTCTTAAGCTACATGATCCTTTTCCCACGTGACCATGTAAGCATATCCCTACCACGCAGCAATATATATAGGAACATAGAGGAAGCACGGGAGTCTGCTTCTGCCTTCTGCAATAGAAAGAATGTGAGCACATGGAGAACATCTACTTACTCATATCTGGTGTCAGAGGGATAACTTGTGTCCTCTCTACAGAAGTAAAAATAAATAGGGTTCATGCTGAGTTCAACAACCTAAGGTTGCGTATTAGAAGCTCACAGTTTTCCTGGGAGATAAGGCCCTTTTCAAGTTCTAACAGGAAAGCAGTCAGATAAAAGTCCAGTAATGGATGAAGGGCACAGGTCTCCCACTGAAGTGACTCATAAGTTTTGGTCGTGACTTTAGTGGGCTTTTGTGAGCCATGACTACAGCATCTTCTAGCAGGATTGTCTTGAGTCACCACCCTGCCTATTCAAGATCTATAGATCTGTGGGTCTTGAGCAAGTTTATAGAATAGACTGTTCTTGTTCATGCACTGCATTATAAATCGTAAAGTGCAATTGCAGGTAGATTGTCAGTTAATTTCTTAATCTCTCTTCTGAATAATAAAGCTGAATTAATACAAGTAGTAACCATACCTTTGTCAGATCTTGCAAGTAAAAATCTACTTTTAGTATAGAAATACCAAATGAGAGCAATAAACAACTGCAGATTATTATGAACTTCCAAATCCCTGACCAAATCAGGTCATCCAAAACAGTGTTCCTCCTTCCTCTGCCTCTTTTCCTTTCCCGCTCTCTTCTGCTGTTACATTGTGTAGTAACACAGACATTAGAGCAAAAGCAGGTTCACTATGGTCCTCCAGTTCAGCAAATCTCAAACACAGAAAAGAATTAAGTTCATGTATGACAACTTACTCTGAAGACAGCGAGCTCGCAAACCGGAAAGCAGCCAGTCCACTGCTACCATTCAGTCTGCATGAGCTGACAAGCCAAATGAATTATGTACATCTGCAAATGGGAATTAATTTGTCCAAAATGGAAGAAGCCATGTGGTATTCTCTCTAGAGGGAAGAAATGGATTCTAAAAAGATTTTGAGGTCACATGGAGTAATTAATTGAACATTGTATTATTGTTTATAAGTACTAAATGGTCATGGTTAGGAATAAATAAAAATAAGACAGGCTTTTCTCTGTGGTGACACAACTGTGACAGGGCAAGAGGCAATGGCCGAAGTCTGAAACACAGGAAATTCTGCTTAAACATAAGAAAAAACTTTTTCACTGTAGGGTAATTGAACACTGGGCCAGGTTGCTCAGAGATGTTTTGGAGTCTCCATCCTTGGAGATGTTCAAAGCCTGATGGGACAGAGCCCTAGACAACCTGCTTTAGGAGGCCCTGCTTTGAGCATGGAACTTATACAAGATGATGTCCAGAGGTCCCTTCTAACATCCACATCTCTGTGATTCTGAGACAAGTTTTCAGTGCCTACTTGGAGACAGCAAATATGAGAATAGGAGGACCAGAAATTTATCCATGTGACAAGATTGATGAACTATGAGCTGATGCTAAATGATTTAAATAAACTGCAAAGTTTTGTCCATCTGATTAGCTGGAGCAATTTGCCAAGTACTATGGTGGATAATCCATCAATGCCAATTTCGAAATCAAATTAGACATTATTCTAAATACCACTACTTTATTCAACTAGGAACTAAGTCAGTAAAATCTCTGGTCTAAGCTGTAATGTGTTTATATTAGATTCTTTCTAATAGTGCTCTTTTTATTAGTGATCTGTTCCGTATAAAGTATATTCTTATACATTATAAAAGAACATTGCTGAATGGGGCCCATGTTCCAGTGAACTTCACTATCTTGGTGCATCTTTTAGCTCATGATTTTCATCAAATAAAATTGTCTTATAAAACTGAAAAAAATACAAAATGTATTTTTTTGCATAGCATTGTTACCATGTAGGAAAACCCTATAGTAAGGACACCAGCTGCTCTATTTTTTACAACTCCATAAATGTACCTTTGAAGAAATAAAAATACATTTTAAAAAGAAAATGGACACAAGAAGAAATATTTCCTAATATCTAGCATAAACCGCAAAGCCGTTTCCTCTCATCCTATCACTTATTACTTAAGAGAAGAGACCAACACCCACTTCACAACAACCTCCTTTCGTGCAGTCGAAGAGAGTAATAAGGTCTCCCCTCAGCCTCCTTTTCTCAGACTAAATAAGCCCAGTTCCCTCAGCCATTCCTCATTAGACTTGTGCTCCAGACCCTTCACCAGCTTCACTGTCCTTCTCTGGACACGCTCCAGCACCAAAATGTCCATCGTGTAGTGAGGGGCCCAAAACTGAACAAAAGATTCACGGTGTGGCCTCAACAATGCCGAGTGCAGGGGAACAACTACTTCCCTAGTCCTGCTGCCCACACTATTTCTGATACAGGCCAAGACGCCATTGGCCTTCTGGGCCACTTGGGCACACTGCTGGCTCATATTCAGCTGGCTGTCGACCAGCAATCCCAGCTCCTTTTCCAACAGGCAGCTTTCCAGCCATTTGTCCCAACACCTGTAGTGTTGCATGGGGTTGTTGTGGCCCAAGTACAGCACCTGACACTGAGCCTTGTTGAATCCCACACAGTTGGCCTCAGCCCATCGATCCAGCCTGCCTAGATCCCTCTGCAGGGCCTTCCTTCCCTCAAACAGATCAAAGCTCCCACACAACTTAGTGTCATTTTCAAAGTTACTCCGGGTGAACTCAATGCCCCTCATCCAGGTCATCGATAAAGATATGAAACAGAACCAGCCCAGACACTGAGCCCTGGGGATCACCACTTGTGTCTGGATGCAAACTTTACATCAAGGTCAGGCTGACCAGCCTGTAGTACCCCACCCCCCCCTTCCAGCCTTTCTTGTAGATGGGCATCACATTTGCTTATCCCCAACCAACTCTGATCTCTCCAGTTTGCCAGGACTGCTGATAAATGATCAAAAGTGGATTTGTGAGCACTTCCTTCAGTACTCTTAGGTGGATCCCATCTGGTCCCATGGACTTGTGCTTGTCTAGGTGAAGTAGCAGGTCATTAAACACTTCCTCTTGGATTATGGGGGCTTCATTCTGCTCCCAGGACCATCTTTCAGCTCAAGGGGCTGGGTACCCAGAGAACAACTGGTCTTACTATTAAAGACTGAGGCGAAGAAAGCCTTAAGTTCCTCAGCCTTTTTCTCATCCCTTGTCACTAAGTTTCCCCCCACATCCAATGAAGGCTGGAGATTCTCCTTAGCCCTCCTTTTGCTGCCAATGTATTTATAGAAACATTTTTTATTGCCTGTTAACAGCAGCAGCCAGATTAAGTTCTAGTTGGCCTTTCTAATTTTCTCCCTGCATAACTTCACAACATCCTCGTAGGCTTCCAGAGTTGCCTGCCCGTTCTTCCAAAGGTTATAAATTCTCCTTTCTGAGTTCCAGCAAGAGCTCTCTGCTCAGCCAGGACAGTCTTCTTCCCTGCCGGCTTGTCTTCTGACACACGGGAACAGCCTGCTTTTATGACATCCTCCTTGAAGAATGTCCAGCCTTCCTGGACTCCATTGCCTTTCAGTCCTGCCTCCTAGGGAACTGTGCTGATCAGCTTCCTCAACAGGCCAAAGTCTGCCCTCTGGAAATCCAAGGTGGCAGTTCTGCTGATGCCCCTCCTCACTTCTCCAAGAATCAAACCCCTCTATCACTTCATGATCACTATGCCCAAGACCACCTCCAACCATTACATCACCCATAAATCCTTCTCTGTTCATAAACAACAGGACCACTGGGGCACTTCCCTTATTGTCTCACTCATCAATACAAGAGCAAATGCATCTGAGTAGTGAATTTTCTAGTTTGCTGTGTCACTGGGATAGCAGTCAGTGTACACATCCTGTTACCCAATAAAAGTGCCTTAAGAGGCTTGCTTTGGTTCAGATACTTATTTTGTAGATTGTACACTGATAAAGTCCATGCAGCCCCATTGTCCCTCTGTAGCGTGCTGTAACGATCCAGGTTACAGAGCTGCAAGTCCTGCTTCTATGAAAAGGAGAACACCCTTCCCATTCTTCCTTTTGACTCTGGCAGTTTTCAGAAATGAAGGCACTGCAGCCTGTCACCATCTTCCTTTGGATACTTAGGCAGTGACAGCCTGAGCACCAAGAGAGAGCTGGGGGCTGTTTTTCACAGCCTTCTTTCAGACAGCCAGACCAAATCCCTTTAGACACAAAGAGGACATTTTTAGAATAACTAATGATCAATTGGTGACAGGCCAGGCAAAGTGATGTGTTTCAGAAAATTGCTGCTCAGGAAGGCAGACTGAAAATATCAGGGAAAGAGGATTCTCAACTTTACAGAGCCATGTTCTGTTTCTCTAAAGAAAAGAAGCAAAATGAAGTTGGCTAAAACCACCAAGTATATTTGACTTTTTTCCCCTATAAACAAAATCCTAGACTCACATGAGGTCTGTCTCATGTGAAAAGAATACAAAAGAACTTGATCCCTCTGGTACATTATTCCTTCCTAGAAAAGGAGAAGATGACATTTGTAATGTACCTGATTCCGGTGTTTCACCCTAATCGACATGGCTAGAGACCTGCCCCCATATGAAACTGCAGGGCAGATCCATCTCCCCATGGAAGCAAAGCTCTGCATTGCTAGTGCTTTGGAGCACCCTGGTATAGACCTTTGAATCTGCAAGAATCGGGGCTCAGAAGTGGTCACTGTATCTTACCAGCCCTTCTCTGAACATTTCACTCAACTTTAATTGACAGAAAAACAAATCACAAAAAGAGAAAATAATATACAAAGTACATTTCTCACTGTTAAAATGCAATGAGATTCTTGGATCCCCTCACCCCCACCTCCAGACTCCCCAGTCCCCCCCCTCCCCAAAATAACTGGGGAGGCTTCAGAAAGCCTGGCATGAGAGTGCAAATTTCACATAACCAAATTTTTAAGTATGCAGCAAGGATAAACTGTATGCAAACATTATTTGCTGGGACTGGTGCTTTGTTTCTTTGACTCACCTGCAAAGTTTATTTTGTAAAAGAAGCGCAAACAAGCAGCACCATGTCTTTTTTTAAATCTGTGTCTGAGGACTAGCAGAGGTCTGTCCCAGCTTCACAGGCTGCTGAATGCTGGATTGACTGCCTAACATAGTTAAAACGTAGTTCACAACTTGTGGAAAGAACATTTTGGTTTTCATTTTTCATTCCTCTCGTTTATGGACAAATAGAAGAAAAGAAAGTAGAAAAACATTGATAAATTTAAAAGTTTGCTAGTTTTCTAGAATGCACCAGCATAATGTTTAACTAGCAATAGAGAAAAAAAAATCTTACAATCCATTGGAGATGATACTATTCCATTTTTTTTTACTAAAAAAGCTGCATTTGAAACCCAGAGGAACGGAACTGTCTTGAGCAGCCTCTATGTGTTTATTAACATGCAGATGTCTAAAAATACGTACTTAGAAATCACAGGTTACCTGAGTTTAAAAGATCAGAAAGAAACTTTAGTTTCAGTTAAAATGTAACGACAGACTTGTGAGGCTGCAAACTTTGAAGCCATGCCCAGAATGAAGTAGGAGTTCTCCATGGAACTCACCTGATTTGAGCGTGGTTAGAGGGTAACCTTTGAAGGACTGCCAATACAAATGATCCTTTTTGATAATGTCTGCCTTGGTGGTGAAATGTCTCTTGGATCCAATTCACTAAACGTTTCTGTCCTCTCTGAGCACCTTTCAAGTTTAAAAAAAAAAAAAAAAATCCCAGAATTTTACCAAACGTTTACCTTAGTGATAATAGATTGTTGACCTAAAATAGAGATTGCCCAAGTCCTTTTTATGTTTTATTAAATGAAGATATTTATTCTAGTATGATGTTAATTAATAACTGTCTGATGGGCTAGGCTGGAGACCTCAGGATGGGAATGAAGAGTCAAATGCACAATCTGTTTTTATTTAGTCTGCATTTGCTGCCAAAATTGCCCTTCCAGACTATGGCTTCAGCTCTCTTGTGATGAGTTTAGATTGATGAAGGTTGTTTACAAAAATTGGTAAATTTGCTGGCTGGAGCTGGGATGTAAAGCCACTAGTATTCTCATTCCCCCTTATACTTCCCTCCCTAGTAGAACAGTACAATCTTTAAGGTATGCAGCTTATGCTGAAGGTATCACAAAACAGATGCAGAGAGCTACAACTAAGCAATAGAGAATTATAGCTCATACTGAGCTTTAGATGTCCGATTTTTCTCAGTTTAGTTTCTGCCAGTGTGCTGATATGGAAGGTTTCATCTGAAAGCCCAGGTCAGCCATTTCACAGAATCACAGAATCACCACGTTGGATGAGATCCACCGGATCATCGAGCCCAACCATTCCTATCAAAATAGATAGATAGATAGGCACAGCAGTTGATATTCTTCTAGCATCTTAAAAAATAAAAATATGTCATCTCACTGTATTTTGTAACAAGCTAATCAGAAATACTTTAGCCATCTTTCCAAACATGCTCAGTTTTTCCTGATATTGAAGAAAGTGTATTTCCCTTCATTTGAAACAGAAATTCCTACATTTCTGAAGGTGGCTTCTCTTGCTTTGGGAAAAGGAGCAAGGCCCTGGCACTTCTGCTGAGTGCCGCTTTCTCACAATCCCCAGCCTGTCCTGGGTAACCCCGAGGCATGTCACCACCGGTTTCGTTTTCTCAAAAAACACCACTTCATATTGTCCTTTAAAAATGGAAACCCTTGACATTTTCTCTTTAATGCCAATATTTTGAGAGGTTACTTGCTGCCAGTGTTAATGACAGCATCTACCTCATCTGTGTACTTTGAGTACGACACAGATTTCTTCTGCTAGCCCGTTAGTGAAGTATTGTCACATTTAAATCCAATTATAATTAATGCAGAAGACAGCCAGCAGCAGATAGCTTTTTTGTGGTTTTAGAGGCTGAAGTATTGCAGGTTAAATTCTAGGTTTCTTTCTATGATAATCAAGGGCTGACTTCATTCCCAGGACTGAAAGGATAAACCCTCCCCTCTAGCTGAGGCACAGGGCCCCCAGGCATCCTCAAAATGTTACTGGGATCTCTGAAGCCCTGGGGTGAATTTCAGTCCCTGCTCTGTGTTTTGAGGTGCCACGAAGCAAACTTCCAGCAGACTAAAGAACCTCTGTTTTTCAATTAAATGGTCCCCAACCACCCCACCCTCTCAGCACAGACAAGTGCTTCAGTTCCATCTGCCCTGTTTAGCAGCACGTGTACCCTTGGATTTTGTGATACAACACTTAAACAATTGATGCCAAAATCACATGCCTTACACGAACATCATGGAACACTTATGGAATGTGAATTTTTTCTTAATATGTTTGAGCACACATTCTCCCACTAACATCTTCCAGAAATATACAGGACAATCCTGCTGCAGCTTGATAAGCCATTCCTTTGCTCTCCCCTTTTTGTATTTCAACACATTTTCCCACACGACTCTCTCAGCCGAAGGAGATAGGCTGCGTTTACATTGAACAAACAAAAAATGTAAACACTCTACAGTGTTTAGTTAATTAAAACCGTGCCATGAACCAGAGGTCTTCCCTTCCTCTCCAAGCATTTCAATTGGCCTCTAAGCAAGTATTTAAATGTCTTTAAAGGCAGTATTGCAAAAAATGAAATCAAAGATAATTTCATTATATCTTCACATCTCCTATCTATTAAATATGAAAATATCCTGGGCCTCATTAACAAACAGGCTGTCCTATTGTCATTTCAATCTCACAGGAATCTTTTTAGTTTTTCAAATTTCAAAGACAAATGTTTATGTTGTTTAAAACACTCTTAGGAAATGGAGAAAAGCATACAACCCTTACAGCTGATATACTGAAATTATTTTGTGAAAAGCCATGAGGTCAGGTGGCCAGAGTTTTCCAGAAAGCTGGTACGTGAACAAATAGAAGCACATTCTGGCTACAGAAAACACAGATTCATCTGCAAATAGCTGAAGTGCTGCCTGGTGTTGCACACAATGCTGTTTACATGGTGCAACCACTCAGGTCTCATCCACCAACACTAGAACCGAAGCCAACTCTGAGTAGTTACGCTACATAGTAAATTTTCACTTACCTTTTACCAATAATTGTTTATACCCCGGAGGTACACAGCTGTGTTACAAACTCGGATGCAGAGAGGATCCACACCACTACAAATAGGAAAGACAGAAGAGTGATAAGCTTTTCCAAATGCAGCCCATCAATACACCCCTGAATTTTGAAGTACGTTGGCCAGAAGCTCTCTGTTGACTTTGAGTTTGATGAAGACTTTTAGTCCTCCTCATTAAGTGAACAGGGGCAGCTGTTTGCCATCCAAGAGTAAATGCCTTACCTGATCCACCCTGCAGCGTTAGGAATAAGAAAACTGTGAGGGGGTTTTGCTCCAATGGCCGTGATCTTCATTCTGCATAATTTGTATGAAATTACCGTGTCTTATTCCAGTAGTGGATTAATGTAGCTCTGACTGGAAATAACTGACAACACTGAAAAGATAATGTGTTGATAAGGCTTAAGCTATTTTGTTTACTTCATTGTGAAGTAAATATTGCCGAAATAAAGGAAAAGACATAGCTAGGGCAAATAGCCACTTTAGGCACAGGAAAGCCAGCAGGGAGTACCTATACCATACCTTTGGTATCAAAATATCCTTGCTTTCAGCAGGCAGATAAGCCTGATTCTGGGCTGAGCCAAAATGCTCAAATATCAGTCGTAGTTCATGGCATCTCTCTTTTCTTTCCCTTAGTCACCCAGGTTATGGAAAGCACAAAAATCTGGTGCAAATTGTCAATACAGAAAGTCTGGGTGAGCTCCTGCTAAGCAGGGGCTGCTGCCAGGAACTGAACTGTTCCCTGTCGCAGTTTCTCTCTGTTGAAGCAGTTTCAGGATTTTCTTTCCCAAACACCCCCAAGCTCGCCTGCTCTTTGCTGCATTGTCTTCTGGTTCTGTTCAACTTTCTTTAGGGAATTTTGGGACTACAAAGAGGGAATTTTGGTGGTGGTAGTGTTCCTAGCAGCAGTGCCAGGGCTGAAGCAAGTGGGATGCCAGACAGTGCAAACGTGACCGTGCTTTATCAGCTGTTGTTGAAGAGAAAGAGGGCTACTGTGGTCAAAATGTAGTGGCAGACAGAAGACAAACTGGTAAAAAGGAATGAAAGCAACACTTCTGGCACCACAGCACATTGCTTTAACCCAGGAATAACAAAGTTTGAGGCTGGCTGAAATTTTGTGATGTTACTAGGCCGACTGTTGCAGACTCAGGACATTATCCTAATTGCCCTCCACAAAGCTTCCCATAAAGGAACAAACCAGTCTCCTGAGATAATGCTAGTTTATAGCAGAAAACCACCATCAAATATAGAGAGACTGGCTGTGCTTTCTTACTGTGCAAACTAAGTACTTGCCTGTACTGACCTCTAAAACAAAAGAGAGCAAGGTGGTGCTTGCCATGCAAAGAATGGTTTCCTATGAAATAATTTTAATTCTTTATTTTGGCCAATATTTATTTTGCTCTCATTTCCTGAGTGCTTTGTCTTGAATTTGCACAGAATCACAGAATAACCAGGTTGGAAGAGACCCACCGGATCATCGAGTCCAACCATTCCTATCACACACTAAACCATGCCCTTTAGCACCTCGTCCACCCGTGCCTTAAACACCTCCAGGGAAGGTGAATCAACCACCTCCCTGGGCAGCCTCTGCCAGTGCCCAATGACCCTTTTCTGTGAAATTTTTTTTCCTAATGTCCAGCCTAAATCTCCCCTGGTGGAGCTTGTGGCCATTCCCTCTCGTCCTGTCCCCTGTCACTTGGGAGAAGAGGCCAGCACCCTCCTCTCTACAACCTCCTTTCAGGTAGTTATAGAGAGCAATGAGGTCTCCCCTCAGCCTCCTCTTCTCCAGGCTAAACACCCCCAGCTCTCTCAGTCGCTCCTCATAAGGCCTGTTCTCCAGCCTCTTCACCAGCTTTGTTGCTCTTCTCTGGACTCGCTCCAGAGCCTCAACATCCTTCTTGTGGTGAGGGGCCCAGAACTGAACACAGGATTCAAGGTGCGGTCTCACCAGTGCCGAGTACAGAGGGAGAATAACCTCCCTGGACCTGCTGGTCACGCCATTTCTGATACAGGCCAAGATGCCATTGGCCTTCTTGGCCACCTGGGCCACTGCTGGCTCATGTTCAGTCGCTGTCAACCAACACCCCCAGGTCCTTCTCCTCCTGGCAGCTTTCTAGACAGACTTCTCCTAGTCTGTAGCTGCACAGGGTTGTTGTGCCCCAAGTGCAGGACCCGGCATTTGGCCTTGTTAAACCTCATGCCGTTGGACTCAGCCCAGCAGTTCAGCCTGTTCAGATCCCTTTGGAGCCTCCCGACCCTCCAGCAGATGATTGTAGGCTACAAGAATGCACTCAGGTTTTCAATGGACTTCACCTTAGATAATATTGTGTATAACATGCTTGAAATAGGAAAATACCATAAAAATAAATTTTTGAAAACATTGCAGTCTTTAGAACTGATAAAAAAGGAAATCTAACACATGCCAGAAAAATAAGCATAGTATGTAATATTGTGTCTTCCTTCTGTTGCCCTGTTTTGGGTTCATTCCAAGTACATTGAAATTAGTAAAAGTCTTTTCATTGGTACAGAGCCAGGACCACACTGATATTATCAGGATGGGAAAAGTAACAATATATTAGAGCAATCAGAATATTCTGGTGACAAATACTGGTACTGCTAACATTATATTAAGATTTCTCAGTACTTTTTCTTATCTAGCTTTGTTGCCTCTTCTGCTTGATTGCTCTTCTCCTTTCATCTATTGCATCTGCCAAATAGGGGGTTAACCACTGAGCTTCTGATAGTCCTAACCCCAGAGGGGAAAAAAAAAAAAAAAAAGCAATATTTAGTAGCATTTGTCACTGCAGAGAGTGGAAATCAAGGGTCATTGGGAGTCACTGCATATGGCTTAATATTCATGTATCATTTTGCCTATTTCGTCATCCTGGGAAAAGAGAGAAGTCAGTAGCACGGAGATGTGTGCTCCAGCTTCCAGGCTTCTTCTGCTAAGAGAATGCTAATAGACCAGGACTCAAAGAAAAAAATCTGAAAATCACAGGGGAGAATGAACAACATATTTCTCAGGGTGAAAAAGGGGCTGCTCTAATACTTATTCAGCATCCTTCTTTATTGACACTGTCAGGTTTCAGCAACTGCACAGAAGTATGGGTTTAGAATCCCTTAAGCAAAAAAGCGTCAAGGCCATGCTGTTTTAAGAACTTGCAAAGAGTGTCCAGAAATGCAAAGCTTACTTCTTCATCTGTGAAGACATAATTGGGAGTAGGCTGAGCTAGGCGCAGAGAAACATTAAACAACTATAAAAAGGCAAAGAAAGTCTGTTGTAATCACTGGCTGAGTTATATCTCTGTTTGTAAGAAGCATATCAACTCAGCCAACAGAAGTTGGCAGCTATGTGTGCACAGCTAGTTCTTCCAAAGTAACGCCAAAGAAAAACTAGTGTACGTTTATTCTGGCATCTCACCCCAGCTGAAAGCTCAACTATGTTTGTTCTGTGTCCGCAATTATCTTCATTCTACTCAATATTCTAAAATACCTTTCAGATACATATAAGTTTTTGAAACAAATTATAACTTGCATGCAGAGGTAATGTTTTTGAGGAAGGTTAATTCCTCTGAGGTTATCTGAATGCTCAGCAAGCAACAGGGCATCTTCTGCAGCTCCCCCTCTCTGGTGTCCTTCAGGATCCAGAACTTTTACTAAATCCCTGCATTGCTCCCACTTTTTCATATGGGGAAACTGAAGCGTGGGGGATTAGCTGATTTACTGTAGGGTCAATAATTTCCAGTCTTACTGCAGCCTCATTTGAGAAAAATTACAACACATCACGATTCTCAAGTAAAGGCTATTGGCTTTCAAAACAGAGCATTAACAAAGCATACTGTTTTTTACAAAAGTAACGTCACACTCAAACTATGTAGCTCAGGGAATGAGTTTGCCACACTAAAGCGAAAACCAAAGTAATCACATTTACCTTATTGGAGGCAGCCACAGATCTCTCTCTATTTACACAGGCATTTTCTGGAGGAGTTACCCGGGAGCTGCAATGAGACAGGCTTTGAGATGAAAAGAGCATTGCTGGAGCTTACGTGGGAAAGGCTATGAGAGAGTGACTGGAATAGCTTTATAGCTGGGAAGAATCCCCAGGGAAGGGACAGAGCTCAAGGGGCCCTGCCCCCCTCCCCCACTAGCCAGTGTGAGTGGGCGCTGCTGTGTGGGGTCTGGGTGCGTTGGGGGTGACACTTGAGTGAGGAGCCTTGGGTCAGCTCACCAGTTAAACAGGAGCTGGGGCAGTTCAGTAGGCAAGGCTGCCTAAACTGGGGTTAGCATCAGCTGTGGTCCCATCAGGTGCAGCTCAGTGCCCCTGGGCTCAGGTGGGCTGCTGCATCTCCTGGTTAGTGGGGAGGGCTGGTGTGCCCTGCCCAGAGCTGTGCTTCACATCCAACATGTCCTACCTGGTACAGGGCCAGGTGCTGAGTCCCCACCTCTAATGCTTCAGGCCAGTGCCTTCATCACAAAACCCCTTCCTTTTCTGTCAGATTGCTCATACTTACTATCCAAGTGTACATACTTACTATCAGTGAAAAGGGAAAAAACCAAAATAAAACAGGAAAAAAAAACCCAAAAGAAACTTTAAAACTGTAATCACTTCTTAATGGAAAACCCTCACAAAGTACAAAAACAAAGCCAGAATTTTATAGAAATCAAGTCCCACAGAAATCACTTTAAGTCTAACATTATCAAGAATTATTACTGTTCTTTTCATCTAGACCTGTATTTGTGCTAGAGAGTTCTGCAGTAAGCCTGAAAAGTCCCATTATAAAGCACTAAATTATCATTTGGACCTTACATAAAGGTTGCAAGGGAAAATATTTCCTTCAGCAAATCAGGAATTCCATACTAGAATGAAAGTGCACTCGTTTAACAAAGGCCACTATTATCAGTATAATTGAACATTTCTATTAAACATATTCTTTTACCACCTAACAAATGCACTTTCGTGAAGTACTGCAGAACAGCAAAGATTATTACCTATATATCTTTAGATGTTTGCCCATTAAACACGCCTGAAGACACTTTTATGGCCCAGGATACCTGCACAACTGATATATCATATAATGTGAACACCCATTGTCATAGTAAGTTCCCACAAACGTACTTTTTGCACATATCATGAAATGAGTTAAATTCAGGGTTAGATTTGTATCTTGATTCATATAATACCAGCTGCAGTGGAAATATTAGAGGCATTAGTAACCAATTGTCAGTCCCAAACCAGCAGTGAATTTAACAGCCCACTAGGTGGGTTTGAAATAAATACTTTACCAGTTTTGGTTGACATTCCCACATACAGTGAGCAGTTGCAGGAATGGACTTTGGCATCTCAGGACTTGTTGCAGACGTCCAGAAGAGATTCCTCTCCCAGAGAAAGCAGACACACAAAAGGTATCAGGGGCTGAGTTTAAAGTACGGTAACATTTTGCAAATCATATTATCTAGACTTATCACGCATGTATGACTTTTGAATTTAATCCCTGCATTAAGTGACTTTCCCCTAGAGCATGTACCCTGCCAGGAAGATGTATTTTCATTACCTTCCTATTTGATTTGTATAATATTAATTAAATAGTCTGAAAAAGCAGATCAGAGGTTAGGTCCCCACCTAGGTTTTGCAGAAAGTATTTGAAGGCTGGAAAAGAGCTTAGGAAAGGAAAATATAGTACGAGATACATAACTTTCAGATCAGATTTATTAGCAAGTCTGCTATAATGACCGGCCTTAGGGAAACAGGACAGGCCTTGCTAAGGAAATCCCTGCATAATTATTGCTATATGCAAAGCCTTATGATTTTCATGAAATGCTACCTCTTGCCACAGGCTGGTCAAGGTGCTGACGCTGTGCTCGTCAGCGGTAAACTGGCAAGAGAGAGATGAGCAGGCTCTTAGGATGTGCTATGGCTGACGTGGCAGATCAGCCATTTCCGTTTGATGGGGTTTGGTTTTTATTCCTAGCACCTGATAAAGGATTTGGCTTTTCTATTCTACTCAGTCCTGTAATTACTTGTGGTCTTACTGAACTGGTAACAATGCAGGACTTGGGAATGAAAAAGGAAAAAAAAAAAAGGCTGTTTTACCTTGTCTGCTATTGTCTTCCTTGTTTATCTGTGCTTGCTCAGAAGTCCTGCTGCTGCAAGAAGAAAAAGCATATGAAACCTCGTCAGAAGGCACTTTGCTTATGGGAGGCTCAGAAGAAGCTGCTGTCGGAGCCAAGCCTAATGAGTATTTAAATTCATAGATTAAGAAGTTTTCAGGTAAAAAAAAACTTTAAAACTTTGAAACTGAGGATGGCTCTGCTTGTTTAAGTAGTGGTCTTTCTGCTAATGCTGAGAATTGCAGCTTTTGGCACTGACAATATATGTGACCTGAGCAAGCTCCCCACATGGATTCCATATCAACCTACGAACAGCATTTCTTTCCCTGGACAGAATCAGTGTTCTTCAATGAGTTTAGAGGATGACTGGCAAACACCTTATCTCCTATAAAAAAGAGGGAAAAAGAGCAACAGATTAGGTGACTGGTGGACAAAAAAACAACAAAAAAAACTATTTCAGAATAAATAAGAACAAATTAGACTGGAGAATTCTTCTTACTTTGTATTAGAAGTATTAACGAAATATGGTTTTGATGAAGTTAAAGGTGATGTGTAGTGCAAGCCCATGTTGATATAGCATTACAAACGCATACTTCCAGAAACTACAGTGTTCTGGACATTGATTTACCTTGTTTATTCTACCTGATAATTCAAAACATTATACATTCAAAGGCAGTCAACAGTTTTAGAAGGCAGCACCTGTATGGAAGCTATTGCCTGCAGATTAGTGACTGGGTCCATACACCCGCATCCTCAGGGTGATTGCACAGAAGATAGCAGTTCATGTTAGGAAGTGGTTAAACTCACCTCAGGGAGAATTTCATCAGGAGCTGAGGGAACTTTATCAGATTAGGCACAACTAAGCCTAAACAAGGAACTGGACCAGCTAATTTATGGTACTATGCTTCATAAATACCCATGGGAAACGGTCACACAATTGCTCAAAATTGCTGTTTTTCCTTCTTTTTTGTTTTGATGATTTTTCTCCTTGGTATATTCAGAACCTCAGTGTTCCTGAAATTAATTATAATCCTTTCCCCTCAGACTGGTTAGTTTTAAGACCATTTCAATCTATTTTACTTATCTTGACAAAAAATCAGTTCATTAAAGAGCGAGCAGAACATTGAAAAAGATGCATAGCGTTTGGTGTAGCAGAGCTGCAAGGCAGGGGAGAAAAAACTACTAGAACACTATTTACCTTCTGATACCTGAAAACAAACATCTCCTCAAATAAAATTGATGGTATTTGTGTTTCCAAGGTATTACAAATAGTAACCTAATAATAAGGCAGTTTAGGAATATTCAGAGGGGATAATTGCTTTCTGTGTTTCTGGCATGCTCTGTGCTTTGGGTATAAACACTCACAAAACACCTAAGCTCAATAAAGAGGAAAAATATTAGAAATTAAAGCTTCAAAAATGCCTTTTCATTGTGCAGATTACAAATCTATACACAAAGCTATGATTTTCATAAATAAGGAAAGATTTAACGATAAAGTTCTTAAGTTTGGGGGAACATATTTTGTAAACCAGAGAGTGTATAAATACTTGTATTAAAGTCTTTGCCAATCTGGCTGTCAAACTGAAAATTTTACAGTCAAAACTTCGGTTCTACATTGACAGCATTTTTACAAGTTGGCAAATATGGGATTCATCCAAAGCCTACTGAAATCAGTAAGTATTTTTATGGGCTTGAATAAGGACTTAAGCATGTTATGCTTCACAAGGCAAATGACACGGTGTTCTCAACACTTCTCTCTGCAAAACTGCTTGAAGCTTTATAATCAAAATGGATTATTTTCAGCTTAGAAAGTATGTTAAAAATTCAAAGTTTCATAGAGACTCCAAATTCATATTTTTTCAATATAGTATTCTTCAAAGCTGTCTGTATTTCATACACCTACCTGAGAAACAACCATAATAAGTAGAACAGAGAAGCAGAAGTCAGGAAATTCAGGTTGGGTTTATTCCTGCATGCTATTTTGTGCAAAATGCTCTGTTTTTCTGTGATGAAAATAATTTCAAAGTGCCATAGGCATGGTCTTCAGTTTTTCTCCTAACAAAATCTGCAAAACCCATACACCAAACTGAACAATTAAAAATTCTTTTTTAGAATTATCTCCAACTCAGAGTTTTGCAGAAGAAATCACCCAAAAAGCATTTGTGAGCATCCATTGGCTAGTATGGTTTCTGCAAACACAGACTAAAATTTACAAATCCGTTTATAAGTCCTAATGCTATAGCAATTGAGATTTTAGAATAACTTAAGTTGCCCTTGTTCACACAGAATTACTATACACAGTGTGGGATGTGGACTGGGATGCTGAAAAGTAGTAGTAAGAAATGGTGATAAGGCCTTTTGCTCTCACGCAAGAAAATGTTTGTGAATCATGTGACACTACGAAATAAACTCCCTACCTGATCTGAGGGGCAACTGAGTCCAGACTCCTGGCTGCTCCACTAAAAGGCTACCCAGCTCAAAGCCAGGCTCTACACCAGTCACTCTCCCTGACAAAATAATCACTTTGAGGGTTTAGAGTCCAGGCAAAGCCTCCTTGGAAGGTTTATGATGTTATAGAATCAGCTAAATACAGCTCCAAACATACAGTGTTAATATTACAATAAAACATGTCATTTTCTGAGTCTGATAATAAATACGAAGTTATTGCTATGCAATGACTGAAGAACAATTTACCATCATGGTTTTCACAGTATTCGCTGTATTTTCAGTCAGTAAAGTCCTTCTGGTTTGTTATTTTTGCACATTACTGATCATACTGAGCCATGAGGAATGATGGTGCTGTAGTTATTAGACTTAACCACACTGCAGAATCTTTCCCATTGCCACCCCTTCTGTTCTCTTAAGTCACACCTGCCTTGCGACCAGAAGGGAGGGTTTCAGAGAGGACTCCTGACCATGATTAATATTTTGCTTTAGCCAACAAACCAAAACATTTTCAGAAAACAAAGATTAAGATCAAATCAAGATGAAAGTGCAGTGGGGGCTATTTTGTTTTCCTGAGGTGAGAAGGCAGATGGCCCTGGTTCACACCGAATCAGAAATGAAGCTTTTACTTCATTTGCCCTGGAGTTACCTCTTGTTTTTGTACTCCTTTCAGCCAAAGCCATCCTGTGCTCTGCTTGTGGGCAGTCTGGAAACTCCACCAGTAAAACCACCAAAACAAAATGAAATCCAAAAAACCCTCACCCTTTAATAGCCCCAAATAAATAAAGCTTTTGTTCATTACATGCAAGTTGCCAACATCTGGCTCAGTTTTCTGTGGTTCTCTCTTCACAACCCACTTGTGCTAAAAAGCAGTTGAAGGAAACTGGAAAGGCTGTTGCTCAGTTTCACAAGACATGACGGACATATAATGCCTAGTAGGTACTTTGTAAGATAAGATAATATGAGACATCTTTATTTAGCTGCTTTGCACTACTAATAGTCAATAATTGTGATAAAGCTCTGTTCTAAGCAATACATTTTCACATTTTTTTATATTACCATTTTTAGGTTTGATGAGCTATGGGAAAAAAACTGCTAATACAGGCTAACATAAAGCTCTAAGATAATGTTTGCTGCAGCTCTTTTGTCTTTTAACTTGCTATAATTAAGACAAATGAAAGTATGATATCAACATTTTGCATTTTCCGAAATGCCTTGATTCAAAAAGTTTAAAGAGTCACCATCCACCCAGCTGACATCTTGGTGGCAGTATCTGGGCCATCCAAAACACAAAAATCTTCATTTTTTTCTCCTTTGACACGAGTTTAAAAGACACCAAAGTGCAAATTGAGCGAGGTCATCACAGAGATACCTACATAAACCTAATCAAAGAAGATTACCATGGCAGAAGTTTAGAACATCAAGATTTTGCATTTACAACATTCTCAGGACAGCCATATGCCCACATACTAAAAAGCATGAATGAGGGAAGACTAAAGAAGGAAGAGATTTGTTCTTTTTCAAAATCACTTTCTTTAAAAGAAATGGCTGGAATTTTACCTATTAACCCCATCAATTTGGTAATAAATTTACATGTTAAATTTCCTCCACTTACAGATTTCTAGCAAAACTCGTTTGAACAAGATAGGAAATCAGCCACAGAATACAGAGGCAAGATATTCACAGAGGTGCAGGTGGGATCAAGACTTCATTAACTGGCTAACATTAGGACATGGTAATGACTCCAAAGTGAATAACTAATAAGCATTTAGAGAGCTGAAGCAAAGGCCTGCAGCCTCTGCGAGCAGGCGGCCAGCTTGCTACGCTGCTGGCCCAGCACTGTGGAACACAGCGTGCTGCCAAGCCCCAGGCTCTGGCTCTGCTGCAGCAACAGTCTGTAGCACGGGCTGAGCAAACACTTGAAGGTCCTCCAGTAGCACTCAAGTCGGGCTTAGTTAAAATTGGGTCCATTTAGACAGACAGATATTGCCAAGTCTTTAGCTTTCTAAATATTGTCAGATAGGGTAGGGTTTGACACGGTCCAAGACAAGTCTTGGCTTCTTTCTCATCCCGTAAGTGGAACTCGATTGCACAATTTAAATCTGAATTCTGACAATCTGAAAGCATACAAGCCTATCACCAGTAGAAATTAGGTAAGCATGGGCTTTGACAAAATCAACAAGGGAGAAAAGCAAACATCTCCAAGGTAATTCAAACAATAAGATAACTGCAAGAATAAGGAAGAGGTGATCAAATTACAGTGACCGATCTGAAACTGGTAGCATTATTCTACAGGGATTTTTCTCCCAAACAGGTTGTCTTCAGTACGTAGGCTCTGTGTTGCTCCTCAGAAAGGAGAGATGAAGCATAGCAACTCTCTACTCTACACCCCCCCCACCTTGAACCAATGTCTGTAACCAGTCCTTTTTTTTTGAAGAAGGCACATTTACAAATTGCACCCCAGACACACAACTCCTCATTATCCTTTCCTAGTAACTTTATTTATTTGTTCTTCATTAATACTAGAATCAATTTGATTTATGAAAATATGCTACAAATAGAGGATTGACATTGCAGGTAGCTAGGACAAGGACTGACAAGACAGCTAGTCAAAGAATTCATCTATGTGACAGTTCAGTTCTAAAATGTCTGTTGAATTCCATTAAGTTACTCAATGTCTTGAGAAAATACAAAATTAAAAAAAAAACAAACCATACCCGAAAAACCTCAGGATATAAAACATCACAAATGGCCTAAGGGATGATTTCCTAATCTAGGGAAACTCAAAAAGAAACCTGCAATTTCTTTATTTTTCTACAATTAAGAATCTATTTTTGTATGAATGACAGTAGATCTTGAACATAAATGAAAGGTAGCATCACTATGCAAGAATGCAAATTGTTGCTATGACGGGAGAAATCAGCCATGGATTGGTTGTGCTGCATGAAAGCAGTAATTTCTTCTTCACAGTACACCTACAATGAAAATGCTAACTGAATGCATGATTAAGCATGCCAGCTATACTTATGTCATACACAATTAATAAGCTAATAAAATTCAGCAACAATTAAATTGAAAAGAGATTCAAGGGCAAAGGACAAACTAAGAATACCTTCGCACCATAAAAAAGACCCGGTGCATCAGTTAGTGCTCCAAAGACATGGAAGGGAGAACCAGGAAGTTTTTTTCCTTTGAACAACTAATAGTATAAAAGGAATTGCACCTGCACTATCGCAATTCAGTGTATCCAGTGCAAACAGTTGCAATGAAATCACACACAACTATAGCAAACACATAGGGATAGGAAATCAGAGAGCTCAAAAAATTTCAACACAGTCACTTATTTCTATTGCATCTTTGGTGCTTAATGGTGTTAAATCCAGCTGGAGGCCAGTTCCAAGTGGGGTTCCCCAGGGCTCAGTCCTGGGTCCAGCCCTGTTCAATGTCTTTATCAATGACCTGGATGAAGGCACCGAGTGCACCCTTAGCAAGTTTGCAGACGACACCAAGCTGGGTGGAAGTGTCGATCTGCTGGAGGGTAGGGAGGCTCTGCAAAGGGATCTGAACAGGCTGGACTGCTGGGCTGAGACCAACGGCATGAGGTTTAACACGGCCAAATGCCGGGTCCTGCACTTGGGGCACAACAACCCTGTGCAGTGTTACAGACCAGGAGAAGTCTATCTAGAAAGCTGCCTGGAGGAGAAGGACCTGGGGTGTTGGTTGACAGCGACTGAACATGAGCCAGCAATGTGCCCAGGTAGCCAAGAAGGCCAATGGCATCTTGGCCTGTAGCAGAAATGGCGTGACAAGAAGGTCCAGGGAGGTTATTCTCCCTCTGTACCCGGCACTGGTGAGACCGCACCTTCAATACTGTGTTCAATTCTGGGCCCCTCACCACAAGAAGGATGTTGAGGCTCTGGAGCGAGTCCAGAGAAGAGCAACAAAGCTGGTGAAGGGGCTGGAGAACAGGCCTTATGAGGAGCAGCTGAGAGAGCTGGGGTTGCTTAGCCTGGAGAAGAGGAGGCTGAGGGGAGACCTCATTGCTCTCTACAACTACCTGAAAGGAGGTTGTAGAGAGGAGGGTGATGGCCTCTTCTCCCAAGTGACAGGGGACAGGACGAGAGGGAATGGCCTCAAGCTCCGCCAGGGGAGATTTAGGCTGGACATCAGGGAAAAAAAATTCACAGAAAGGGTCATTGGGCACTGGAACAGGCTGTCCAGGGAGGTGGTCGATTCACCTTCCCTGGAGGTGTTTAAGGCACGGGTGGACGAGGTGCTGAGGGGCATGGGTTAGTGTGTGATAGGAATGGTTGGACTCGATGATCCGGTGGGTCTCTTCCAACCTGGTTATTCTATGATTCTACGATCTCTCACATTCTGCTTACATGCCAACAATAGTTTACACAAAAAAAAAAAACAGGGAATGAAGAAGAGAATACACAGCTCTCAATAGAGCCAAGCTGATGCTGCCTGAACAGCTTTGATTATAGCATTGATTACAGCTTTGATTATATGTTTAACTCTAAGAACCAAGAACAGGAAAATAAAACTAGGTCCTCCAAACTAATTTTCATTGAGATTTTTGTTCTTTACCTGTGAGTTCTTGGCCAGCATCATAGACTATTGAAGAAATGGAGTACACTATTTTAATGGAAGAATTCAAGGTTATTGAATATTTCTGTGTAAAATACATCAGTTAGCACGTGAAACCCCACACCAGCAGATGCTAGGCAAGTATGGGCTAGGAGATGATCAACAGCACAGAAGCACACGTCTCCTATGTAGTTCAAACACAGCTTGGTTATGATGCCTCAGGAGATTTCAGCCCGTTTGGCAAGTAACAGAAAAAAAAAATAATTAACTTGGAATCCTTTTCACAGATTTACAGTAAACCCCAGGCTATTGGAACAGGAGTTTCCACCTTCAAGAATGCGCCATTTGAGATAAAGGTTTAATGCTTTTTAAATAAGATGCAGGTATATGACCCTCAGTGGACTGTGAATTATAAAACAAAATTACCCAAACCAAAAATGCAATGAGGCTGTTTATATGCAACAGGAACGAATACATGTTACTACTTTAAAAGCTTCAGTTTGAATGAATACCAAGTACTTTCAACACTTGGGAGAGCTCTTCTTCCACTGTACAACTTACCAAAAATGTAAGAATCCTCAAAGGAAAATAATGCAGAATATATTATTCATTTCAGTACAATCAGAAAATGCAGTAACTGCTATCAGAGGCACACATGAGAATGTATTACTGTTTACTCAAGTTTTAGCTTTATCTAACATGGTGATTGAATTAAAGAAGAATAATTTCAGTTATTACAGTCTAAGATATTAATCACTAGAAAAATTAAACCTCACCAGTTAAGGGAATAAAATTAGACTTCTGCAACTAAAATGCAATCCTACAGAACTACCATATAAAAAAGTAGACTTCATCTGCCACTGATAACCAGATTTTTCCTATGCTCATTTGTATTTTACATAAGTCACATTTATCTGGCATGATTAATTATTTTTTTCTGTTATAAAGTGAAATATTTAATTATTAAGCTGCATGTAGTATCACAGAATATGTCTTGTCAAGTAAAATTTTTAAATCTGAGCAGGATACTCCTCCGTCTTGGAATTCAGAAAGATGTGGGAAAAGACCCCTTTGTAAAGTAGGCGAGATGACAAAATTAAGTGCCTTCTCCCTTCACTACAGCATATTCTACGACTCTATATGTTACTAGCCCACCCACCCAGCCAACCTACTGAACATGGCCCAAAATAAAAACCCTGAACAGTACCTGTACTGCCATCACAGCCCTTGAAAGTAAGTTGTGTGAGGCTACATAAAATGACTAGAAGACAACCAAATTCAAGCCTCATATAGCTGGGGTTGTTTAGCCTGGAGGAGGCTGAGAGGAGACCTCATTGCTCTCTACAACTACCTGAAAGGAGGTTGTCGAGAGGAGGGTGCTGGCCTCTTCTCCCAAGTGACAGGGGACAGGATAAGAGGGAATGGCCTTGAGCTCCACCAGGGGAGATTTAGGCTGGACATCAGGAAAAAAAAATTCACAGAAAGGGTCATTGAGCACTGGAACAGGCTGCCCAGGGAGCTGGTTGATTCACCTTCCCTGGAGGTGTTTAAGGCATGGGTGGACAAGGTGCTAAGGGGCATGGGTTAGTGTGTGATAGGAATGGTTGGACTTAATGATCCAGTGGGTCTCTTCCAACCTGGTTATTCTATGATTCTATGACTTCAAACCACACTGTCTTCTAAATGACTGTGCTTTGGCTACTTTATAGCCAGCTGATTTTCCGGTAGGCAAAACATAGTTCCTGCCTTTCACAGTATCCCTACTGTGAAACACAGAACGAATAGCAAATTAAATGAATAGCCTAGCTCTCCACTAAAGAAAAGAGACTGAATGCACATTAAGAAAACTCACTCATTGACAAGGTGGTTTGAACAACTTACAGTTACTGATAGCTGTGTTCTGATAATGCCTACAGAGGCCAGCGGAAGCTGGACTGTTGCTCTCCATAGTGCGGTAGCAGCTGGGATGCTAGTGTAAAGATACTAAGGACCCTGTGAGAAGAGATGCATTTCTCCTTGTTAATATGAAAGTATGCTATAGAGTTAAAACACCATATAAACACGAAGCCCATAAATTAAAACTGACAATCACAACATCTACATAATCTCACGGGAAGAAAATATTGCATCAGAAATTAAAAGTCTGCTCATCACTCATTATAATATCAAATCATAAATACTGACATGAAAAAGGTAAATGGTAAATGAAGCCTTGCTGTGGTAGAACATAAAACTCCAGAAACATGCAACAAAACCATTAACGTATATATCCTATTCTTATGCATATAGGTATTAAAGAGTAATACTGCAGAAGACCCAAACCAGAACCTCTTATATGCTCCCTAAATTACATGAACTTCTCCCAGCCTTCCAGAGTCTAATGCGCACCTACTCTACCAGATCCTCAGACAAAATCTCTCCATGTTCCTAGACCTCAGAGTTCTTTCCTAAATGTATTCTGAAGAACAAGTTATATTGGATCAAATATCCATTCTACAGCTATGAACACACTAACTATATCAAACTATAACCCCCTCATATCTGTTCTGATGTTGTATTTTATACAGACACTGGGGTTTAAAGAGTTTATTAAGAATTTCCCTAACAATTTGAAACTTGTGGATCTCTGGGGACCCATTTTTTGCTTATTAATTTAACAACAAAACCTACTTGACTATGAATTAGAATATTTTAACACAAGTGAAACGGCTGTGGCAGTTTAAGCTATCCTGTTATTATTTTCCTAGTCACTGTGAATCTTTAAAAGCGCAAGGAAGTTCAACGACACATACTACATCACAGATCCTGAAGCAAAAAAAAAAATCCAAATAGAATGGAAAATTACATGACATAGAGAAAAAAGCAATGCTCTAGAAGGGAAATCACATGCTCTTACAGCCTGCCAATCAGGACATGAAAACCAGCACCACTACCAACTACAGCAACAGAGAAGGAACCTCATCGCTTTCGGATCCCCCCAAAAAATGAAAGGAAAATACTGCATTTAATTTTTAAGCACCAGCACCAGCCATCTGATCCATAGGTGGAACGGGGCAAGGGAAGCTAGGCTCTGGACTGTTCAGAGAAAAGTAACAACCAATCATGTGCCATCTTTGAGGCTTCGGCAGAGTCATTGATCCCATACACATCAGGGATCACTTCATGGAAAGAGAAGACATTTTCAAAACCCACCACAAGACAGAAGCAACTGCTTCTTCCTCCTCCATATCAATCCACCTAGAAGCCAACTTATATTTGCTGATTTTGAGAATCTGAAATTATTTGTAATAAAACCATATCAGATGTAACATTTTTCTTCATTATTTTTACTTAAAATATCTTATGTCAGTTAAGAGGAAATTCTGACATGCAATTAAGTGATTTCAATCATCATCTTTGCTGCCATCTGTAGGTAACTTGAGTAGTACAATGGAGACAAGAAGCAAATTTGAATCTGGTCAGATACCAGTCTGGCAGTCAGGATGTCTGTCCATGAGAAACCATGGTGTTCTCATTACCCGCCCCTTTTACCTAATTTTAATGTTAATCTTAATGTTAAGATTAGTTAGAAAAAAGATAAAACACACAATAGCTTCGCTTTTTTTCTCCTTGTACCTCAAAGCAAGCTACCAACTGAGGAACTAAAAAAATAAGGAAAACTGCGGTGAGGTTCCATGCTCTTTTACAGCATCATTACAATATGTAACACCTGTAATTTTGACTACAAATATGAAATATACATATAGGTATTCTGGATGTAAGTCTGGCAGTTAAAAGTCAGTTCCTTTCTCAGCAAGACTTGCAATGTTTCAGTAAAATTGTTACTGTCAAGAAAATTTTTCTGAAGAAAAATAAGACAAAACAGGTATGTTGATCAAATTTTTAAACCCATTATGATGAACGTTGGAACCTGAAATTAAACAAGTGAGGCCAGAAATTGAAATATTTTATTTAATGACTGCACAATTTAAATACATAAGAATAGATACTTAGTAATGAACAAGCTTATACAAACCACATTTCTTTTGTATGCTACAAAATAATGATGGAGATTAAAAAAAAAAGATTTACTGGATTACAGGGCAAGACAAAAAACCAACAAAACATCATTGAGGAAAAATTTTAAAATTATCAGAGGGTTATTTCATAAATACAGTGCAATGCTTTCATTTAACAAATACAAAATTTACTATTTAATTTATCAACATCAGGAAATATATAAAATGTCATTCAATGACAATCTTATCTAAAAACTGATGCAAATACAATAGCCTTTCTAGAATTCTGAGGTAATATTACACAGTAAATCAAAAAGCTTCAATAAATAAAACTAAACCCAAGGCAAAGTGCAATTCAGTGAAAATAAGAAGATAAAGCTTTTATTTTAACAGTAATAGATAGTTAGTAAAAGTGGGCTTAAGCCATAAAAAAATATTTTGGCTAATTTGCCACGTCTTCAGATAAGCTGTATAACTACTTGTTCATGAACCAACCTTCCATGGACCCAATTGTACAGAGAGGGGAAAGGAGAAGGTGTTTCCAGACACCTTCTGACCTACCTCCACATTCAGCTGTCAGAAATTTAACATTACTTAAAGCTAACTATTCATTCCATTAGTATTTTATTATTGGTTTCAAGGCTAGCACAGTGAATATAGTGCCAAATATTTTAAAATATCCTATTCATCTCTGCTTTAATAAAACAGGAAAATTGCCAGTATCTTTCTAGGAAATAGAATAAAATAAAATTTACACTTGGCTATGGAAGAAAATCCACAACAGCTTTGAAACTACAGATCAGGCAGATTCGTTTGTTCATTGTGTGTAAATCTGTTGTTTGTATGTGAATAATACAGAGAGGGAAAACAAGAAAAGTATAATAATATTTTACTCTTACTGCAAATAAGGATTTGAGTACAGACACTACAAGATATTTATGCATCCATGCCCCAGCAGAAGTCAATGGGGAAAGCTGACAAATCAGATGGCAAAGTGTCTTGAATGATCTGGGCCTCATTCAGCTGAAAGAAAAATCTATAGAACACACAGTAGCTATTCATATTTAAAAATACTATACTGCATGCTGATAAAATCTTTCCATTTAATGAATAAATCCCAGACTTGTAATTACATCTGCATTTTCATTCTCAGCTCCTTAATTTACTAACTCAGAGCAGGCATACCAAGAATTCTCTTCATGTAGTTTGTGCAGCAAAAAAACATGAAACATTATCTTTAAATGCTGGCCTTCAAGCTCATGGAAGCTTCAACATCCATCTAAAATGTTAGTTTATTCACTTTTGTTGCAGCTTAAGACTTTCACCAAAGTTTCCGAAAAAAATGATAGCATGATAAACTACATCAGTTTTCCATGTGTTGTGGATTTCATTCTTCACCTGAAGTATTTCACTATTATTTTAAATACCTAATTTTGTTTACCATAACGCTGGTAACCACAGATGTCAAAGAATGAACACATATGTTGCTTAATACCTATAGTTTGGACTTGAAACCCCTCAAGCTGAAAAAAGTACCTTTTAACTTTCTTGCACAATCAAGCCTGTTGATCTGTAAAAGCTGAATATAGAACATCTAAAACCTCTTATTCATAAAAAATAAATTTTTTAGCAGTAAATGGCACTATCAAACCCCTATTTGTTCACAGGCAGTTATTTACATGCTTCTTAGCCTGTTGGAGAAGGAAAACAAGAATATTAAAACTGCATAAATTTTATAAAGACTAAAATTCCTGTGTGCCTTTGAGAAAATATGGCTACATGCCGTATGTTATATTTTTTTCCTATTATTCATGTTAATTGAAAACATTCTACCACTGGAATTAGCTAATAAATATTCTGTATATTATCTCCCAGTGGGATACCTGCGATGTAAAGGAATTAGGCTTATTGATAAAGTGCTATTACGAAAAAACAGAAATAAACTACGACTTAAAAATTGTCTTTAGTCAGACTTTGTTTATCGAATAGACCAGCTTTTTGTATGAAGAAAGCTACTTTCTGTGACAAAGCAAGCAGTAAATGTATTGCAATTCAGGAAAAAAACATACACTTCATATTTAATTTAAAAAAATGTCTAAGTTGAGTAAGACTAGCACAGTATCAAGAGACATAACAACAAAAAGCTTAAAGGCACAGTCAGAAGAGAGTGAATGCTACATAAAAACGCTGTTCTTAAAAGTATTTCATTTTATTCGAGACCAAAACCCTCTGCATTTGAAATTCCAATGATCAGCTTTTGCTTCAATTCCTTCTTGTTCTTATAGGGAGGGAGACAAAGCTGGTTGAAACAGGTGTGGGCCACAGGTAACCTAAAATAATTGAACAACCCCCCCCAACAAAACAGACTTAATGATAATGCAATATAAGCAGAACACTGCCAACTGCCTACACATTTTCAGTTAAACATTACTTAAATAATAAACCCCATAAAAGGAAAATCTGTCCTAATGTTGTTGATTCAAGTTCTATTGAACACAAGTAACATCACTGTTGCTTATATGCGCCTCAGATGACTTTGCCTGCAACATAGCCAGAGGTGTAAGAAGCTATGGAATCTTCTTGTCTTTTACTACCATAAGTGACACACAGGAGAGCACCGAGCATATAGACTTGTCCTACAACTGATTACTTGAAGGCAGAAAGGAGAAAAAACTGAGCTGAAGCTCAATCTGACAGTTGGTATTACCTCAACACACTGAAAAATTTCTAAAATCTGGACGCTTACAAGTTAAATTTCAGTATGTGACTCAATAGCTCTCTAATTCCATTTTCACCGAAGCTCTTAGTCTTTTGAATGGCAACAGCTTGACCTTTGGTCATCAACAAATATTCTTGAAAGGGGGTCAAATCTCCCTAGATCTGGAAACCCAAGCTACTTCTCCCTTCCCACCCTTTAAACAAGCAAGCAAAGATCTGTTAATCAGACTGGAATCATGCGCTTCATGATTTGTAAAGTTGGGAAACTGGATATTAATTTGGCAATTCTTACTGCTATTATATTCATTGATGCTGTTTTGTGACTAATGCAATGCCAACGTGTCTATTCACTCATGAACAGGCAGTCTGAGAGCAACAACTATCTTACAAAACACAGACCTACATAACTTCAAAATGCACACTATTTCAAAACACACTCTATTTCAAAACACATTTTGACTTTTTTAGGAAAAAGAGCAATTTACAGGAGAACGAACTTAAACAGAGATTCAACGTTGACTGATTTTTCATCAGATCCTCATGTTCCTTGAATATGCTGCTGGAACCATTTATTTACTCAATGAAATAGAAATACCACAGTAATGTGTAATTGAACAATATTTATTATGTTTATGCATTTAACTCACCTCTCCATAGAAAAAAGGACAAGATTTTGACTTTAAAAATACAACTTTTTTTGAGTATTTTGATGATTTTGAATGTCTGAGAAATCTAGGTAAACTCAGTATTTACTGCTTAGCAGTGAGCTTTACATCAGTAAACTTTTCTAAACAGCTTTCCAAATTATTTAAACTGACTTTCTCCAATCCTCGAAGGAAAATACTAGCTAGATTATATGTGGAATTTCTCCAGTCAATTCAATACAAAATAGAACACTACCAGCAATGCCACTACTTGGCATGAACAATTTAACCTTCACAATAAAATGACAAGGCTGCTTTGTTTTTGTTTCTTCTAAGCAACCTCTGTGTCAGCCATATACGTGCTCACCAGAGATGGGACCCTACAGGAATGATACATCTTATCCACTCATACATGGGAAAATACTTAAGTCCATCAAGAAAGAATGCAAGCATTTTCTGCAACTGCTGGTACTGCTATAAATTATGACAGACTCAATGAATTCAGAAGAATTCATGGTGGTTCGCAGTGCTTTTCATTACCTCAGCTGTCATATTATGAACAATTAAACAATTTATTTGAATTGAAAAGACATAAGGAATCTCTATAAATAAAGAATTCATGGCCTAAAATGTAAATATTGACTGGAGAATCAATTTTGCATTAGATGTTCACCTGTAAAATTTATTCAATCAATAAATGAGTACAATAATATTTTGAAGACAAACTAAAAGGAGTCCATGCAGTTTCTTCCTCATACATTAGTTTGCTCTTCTATAAAAAGACATTCAAAAGCAACTCTTGGGAAATAATTCAACAGAATTTTCTAAAAATCCAGAAAACTACTTACCAGTTAGTGGATGTTTCACTCTTTGAAATCTTGAAATTCAAATCAGCCATTCCTCCCACAGGTACTCTATCACTTCCTGTAGCAAAATGTAGCAGCTTCTTTTGAAGGTCAAGAGAAAATCCAAGCACTACATCCCAAAAGTATCTATGTTCAGGGTAGAGGGAGAAGAAAATGGTGTAAGGTGTGAGATCATGACAAAACTGTATGAAGATTATAATACAGCTGCAAGTATTACATGATGAGTAACACTTCCTGAGAATTTAATTGATGTAATATATAGGACATCAATAGCATCCTAATATGCAAGCTTAAATAAACTTCTAAGAACTTGACAAGTAGCACGTTTTATGAATTTTGGAAAGATGTCTTGCCAAATGATGCCCATTCCCACTTCTCCATAAAAATATAAATGCCTTCTACTCACTAATCTAAATGTCCTCACTATCAAATAGAATAGGAATTAAAAAACATTTTAGAAGACTGGATAATAAAGACTCAGATTTCACTATGCAGAATCTGAAGCTGCTCTTTTTAATCTATCTCCATCTCAATCTGATCATAACCTTTTAAAGGTATTCAGCAAGACATTATGCCATTAAGGATTTAACTCTTCCTACTTACAGATAATTTTATAGTGGTTTTGTCTCATTTGGAGATGAGTTTTTAAAACTTCAGTCATTCTCAGATTATCCCTGAAGGGATTATTCCCAATATTCTAGCATTGTATGATGTTTTTAAACTCAGTAATAAGAATGAAAGCCTACCGTATAGTAGGATCAGTTTTTTGGTAGCCCTCATATTGGGTACTTCGTTGTAAAGCAGACATATCCAGTTCAGGACTGCCACAGACAAGAATTTCAACCTCTTCAGGACGAAGTAGCTACCAGAAATTAAGGATAAAGTATTTTTTTTTTGTTTTAAATATGAGAAATGATTCTACTAGATTCAGATTAATCTTTTCTTTTGGCATTAAAGAACAATTAACAGAACAGAATTCAATATAAATTAATAACCTTGATACATATTATTTTACAGAAAAATTAATTCCTCAGTACTTTGAGGAATTTACAACTCTATACAGTCAAGAGCAAATTACTAGATAACATCATAGCTTAGCATTTCTTTTATTCCTCACTTATTTTTCATTCTTACATTTATTACACTGATTTGCTTGTATCATCTGATAAGATTACAAATGGGTCAGGAAGAAAATCAAGTTTGTATGTATTGAATTCAGAGGGAGGGTCTTGGTCTCAATTTTGTTTACAACTTCCTTTCCACACTGAAAAGTCTCAATGTAGTTTGATGAGAAGCAGCAGCTGACAGAACTGGACTCTTAGTTGTACATGCTGTACAAGGTAAGCAAACGTAATAATAAACCACACTTAAAACTACTGAACTTACACCTGCAGAAATCTTCTTATTCATTTACTACATCATTAAATTGCATGAAAGTATGCCAAGCATTTCAGTGGATTTTCATTCTCCTTCCAGAACCTTCCATCGAGTTAGTCACATCTCACTTCGCTAAAAGAGTACCATACTTGGCTAATTTCACAGGAATTAAGAAAATCTCATGAAAATTGTAACTGCCTCTTCTTACTGCAGAAGGGATGATGTAAATTACAAAAAGCATTCTAACAGCCAAACGGGACTGAATATAGAAGAATATTTAATCTCAACCTCACTGAGTGTTCTTCCTGCAAAAAGTAATACATATTTTCAGAGGAGTCACTCAAGAGCACAGTTTCTCTGGACAGTTTCTCTGCTGCTCATAACTGTAAGGAATACAGAGAATCCTTGTAAACTTTCACATGGGAGTCTGTGAAGTGTCTATGAATACCTACTTAGAAACCTAACTTGTGGAGCTTTATTCATTTGTTTTCAATGGAACACTACAGAGAATAGTTGATTAAGTTCTTCTGCTTATGATGGATTAATCATTGATTAATCAAGACTGTACACAACCCCTCAAATCATCCAGCATAATCTGTTTAATTCAGATAAGTCTTTATCACATATTTGAGATAGAAGTGAAGAGTTAAGTTTCATTTTATTCTTACCAGTAATGCATATGAAGCACAGACACTATGAAATCCATAATAGAAAGCTGCAAATTGCTTGTAGATTGATTTGTTGAGAAGGAAATCAACATAAAGCTGCACATATTCTAAAAAATAAAACCAGTTTTATCATTGCATCGTAATAATTTAAAATAATCATATGTTGTGCTCTCAAGTTGTACTGAATTAAGAAAAATGAATGCATTACATTTTAGATACTATTAAATTGGTAGGCCTACTAGAAAGGACTAATTTCATTTTCACACTTTGTTAAAGAAAACCTAGGCTTATGAGAAGGAAAGAAAGGACAAACTTAAATCTGCCAAATATTTGAAGTTGGTATGTATTGAAGTACCTTTCCTATTCTGATTTGTGACTGGAATTTTATCTCCATTTGGCTTTAAGTTGTAAGACTTTATAACACCAAATTCTTCCTGAAAAACCTGGAGAAAAAGAGAAGTCATGGTCAGCACTGGAAAATACATTCTTATACTTACAAATTACAAAGCTTATATTTGTTATTCCATGTATTTCCCTGATCTTTTGTACATGCCATAATTCTGAGGGTTGCGGGGCTTCCAAAAGTTAAAAATTACAGTTTTAAACAAATTGCTTAAGAAATTGTGTTCAAAGTAGAAAAGTTGACCTAGTAATACAATGGCAAGCTGACCTGCAGGCTCTGGAGCCACAGAGTTTTTTATATTAAAGAACAATTTACAAGCATCAAATCCAATTAAGGAGGTATTTTTTCCTAGGTGAGCCACAGTGGAACTTAAAAGCACACCCACTTCACAGAAATTCTCAGGTGGTCTGACAATAATGTAATTCAAAGCTGAAGAAAAAAAGGTCAGCACTAGACCAATACACATCCATAAACCAGCATGAAATTTTACTAACTAGTACATGTTCTAAAACAATGAATAAATTAAAAGGGTTTTCTTAATTGAAGCAGCAGGCATACAGGTCAGTCAAATCTATCATAACTTGAACTAGCTAACGTAAAAGTGAGATTTCCTGGACAAAGTGTATAAAATAACAAGAGTAAGCTTTAGGTAATATTTAGGTTAGACAGAAAAAAAAAAAAGACTATTTTGCTGCCAGATGAATCCCACAAACGAGGTCACAGATTGCAAGATGATGATGTCATAGCAAGCCAAGAGCTGGAAATTCACCAGCAGCTGGCCCCATCACCCTGGCAGTCAGTACTCAGATCCACCTCCCTGCCAAGGGACAACAGCTTAAAAGCCGTAAGGGAGATAGCTTCCATATGCCCTGAGCACTCAGGACTAGTTCTTGAAGGAAGCTTTAACTCCACACAGTTACATTCCAAATAATAAGTAATCATGCAGCTTTCAACATTGGTAAAAATTACCGAAGGAGGTTGAGAATCACTTATAATTGTGTATTTAATGACCTGAAAGGTTGAGTAAAAATCCTCTTCAACATTGCCTTCATAGGACAGAAGTTCACTTAGTCCATGGGCCAGTTCCTACAACAAGTAAAAACTCTTCAGTAAATTTACAAAACTTACTGATGTAACTTTGCAAGGACATGCTAGAATTACTACTTTACAAAGAAAATATGTTGGAAAAAGCTGTATATTAAAAACACGTAAACAAATAAAAATTCACTGATTAATTCATATTTGTGTGTAAATATACTGATGTTTATTTTTATCTCAGTACAAGCAGTTACAGTCATCTTTTTCCTATGAAAAAGTGTCTAGAAAGCTGCTATTGGATTTTGGTATTATAATTTAAAGTAGATCAATAAAAAATCTGCTATGCTAGAAAAAAACCAGAGAATTTCTCTTTTCAGTAGGAAAAAAGGAGACTTTATCAGCCTGTGCTGAAAAAGAAAACTGTTTTCAAACAGTTTAAAATCAGTAATTTGGCATCTTAAAAGACCATAATACTTACGGGCATAATCTGAAACAGGTCATCTAATGTGACATCGCAGATACCTACAAGCGTGTTATGATCACAGGGAACAATGGGAGGACTCAATAATTTCTTGTAACAGCAAGGTGGGAAACGAATATCCAAGGTGATGCTATTATATACAGCAAGTCCCATAAGCTATACAGGTTAGGTTAAGGGCAACCCCCACACATCCATATTATGTTTAATATTTTAAGTAACTTGGAAAAAATATTTTAACATTTTAGTCAGCATACTTGAATACATGCGAAACAAACAGAAGAAATAGAAATCATTTTTTTACACTGACAATTTAAAATGCGGTTTTGCATTACAAATAAGTGTAGTTAAAATGGTCAAATGATGCACACTGACAGAACACTTGAGAATCTTCACCCTGATATTCTATCCTTGCATTTTTAGAATAAATTGTTCACAAGCACTGTCATGAAAGAAGTTTTTAAAGAGAACTGTAGATATATATTTTTAAGTAAAAAACCCCAAAGTGCTCAATATAGTGATTTTTCTTTTAAATAAACTTATGCTCAAAGTAGCATGTGGCTTCCATTCAGTTAAATAAAAAAAGCTGCATATCACTCAGTGAGGAGTTAGAAAAAATATTAATGCATACAGGTTCACTTACCTTCACTGAATGAAACTCAAAGGTGTAAGTACACAAAAAAATTACAACTTATATGCAAAAAAGTTGCATGTGTCGTCTTCATTCTCATATCTTCTGACTGTAAAAATGTACCAGGTACCCACATACTACCACTTTCTTCCTATTTTTAGTTCACTTGCTTGAATGACATTCTTTTTATACATTTAAATGAAACACATTTGTATATACAATATTTGAATGAGCTTTAATCAATGACTTATTTCATCCCATACCAACTCAGTAAGTGGCTGTCCATTCATCAGTGTCAGGTGGACCTAAAAGGATACAGCTCCAACCAATCGGAACTCAGAATAGTTATCGCACTTAAAGCTGCTGAACCAATGGCAGTGCGAGTCCTTGTGGTAGGTGAACATGCCTGCAGAACAGGAATGGGAGCTTTTACAAAGCCTGAATTTCAATTAAAAAAAAAAATCACACAAACCCACATCTTTCTCACTTAAATACCCTAAAAACTGTTCTTAGGAGTGCCCATTTCTCCATGCTGGTTCTCAGCCCCATCTTCCCACCTACAACAGGAGCCTACAGGCTCTTGGGCAAGGACTACCAAGGGCAGCGCCAAATCCAAAGCAGGCCTAAGCCCATCAGCCCTGTTGTGTGCTGATGAAACATGTTCTTCAGTGCCTCTAATCATGAATATTCTGCACTGCCTCTGCACAACCTGTTTCTTCACTGTAATTCATCATCAGCACAGCCAGAAATGTTAACTGTCCAACCAAAAACTTTCTTGCTGCAACATAAACCCATTTCTTCTTTGCTTCCTGGGTATAGAGCAAATGACAATCTTTAAAAATGCTGGCATGAATCCAAAACCCAAAGCTTTACCTTCTTAGAACAGAGAGCTGTAAAAGATTTATCTTATGCACATAGGAGCAGCTAAGGAATATGCTTCCTATTTTCTGTGAAAAAATTACATCAGAGAAGTTAAAAATAAAACCCAAACCACAAACACCCTAAAAAAGCTGCCCACTGGTCTAAATAACAAGCTAGATTCCACTGAAATCATGATTATAGCCTAGATTGACTGCTATTTGAATCAGACATGGATCATTCTGTTTTAAAGTGTAATAGAGAGCAAAATCCTACATAATGAAACCACATAACCTTATGATGCCTACAAAGTTTTGCTCAGCGAAACAAGAACTTTACACTCTAGTTAAGTGTGCACAAACTATGAAATGAACTTCAGCAATGTATAAGTAAATTGAATAAAATGTGATGACCAGTTTTAATTTGTTTGATTGAATGAGCCGACAGCTTAATATTGTTTCCACAGTTAGTGTAGAAAACAAAGCACTGGACAGTTCTAAGGACAGCATGTATGTAATGGCTCACTGCATTTGTGCTCAAAGACAAAGTTGGGGGAATATAAATGAAAAATCAAACTCCTTTGGATTAAAAAACAAGAATAGAGATCAACTGGGAACATCTAGTTCTTATGAAAAATTACAGGTAAAACTCTGCTAACCCCCTCCACTGTCCTGAATGATCCGATCTTTATGTAATTTAAATCCAATCTTTTGAACTTCAGCCAAAAAAGGTGCTCATCATGAAAGGCTTGAACAGTACCTTTACAAGAACCAACAGAACACTTGCAGGTAATGCAGTGCAAGGTTCATGTATTGAATAATGATAGTGATGCTAGAACAAAATAAATATCAAATCAAATTTATTAAATGTCTGCACTGAGGTGAAGAAAGCATCATAATACATCCATGATGGCAGTCATAGAATCATAGAATAACCAGGTTGGAAGAGACCCACTGGACCATCGAGTCCAACCATTCCTATCAAATACTAAACCATCTATAAACTGACTCTTCTTTGACCTACTCTTATACGATCAGACCCTTCTGTGACATGACATTAGGGAAAAATTTTTCACGGAAAGGGTCATTGGACACTGGAACAGGCTGTCCAGGGAGGTGGTTGAGTCCCCTTCTCTGGAGGTGTTTAAGGCATGGGTGGACGAGGTGCTGAGGGGCATGGTTTAGTGTTTGATAGGAATGGTTGGACTTGATGATCCGGTGGATCTCTTCCAACCTGGTGATTCTATGATTCAATTATAACATCAGTAATGTATCCATGCACAGTTCGGAAAGATGACTCACTTGAGAAATATTAGAGTGGGGAAAACCCCCACGCAGATCATATTTATATTCATCATTTTATACTTTACAGCAATATAAAATAAGTAGATTGAACTGCTGGTTTATGAATGCTCATTCATTCCTTCCAATCTCCTATTTACTAAAAAAACGTTCCCTTTTTTTCCCCCCTTGGGCCTGCAAATATCATTATAAGCTTACAGGTCCTGGTAATAGCAGAGGCAGGCTATTCCATTCAGTCTCATATCTGCCTATGCTGTCTCTGCATCTGACTGAAGGACCTTTCTCTTCTAAGAGCATCTCTGACCACTTTAAGAATACTAGTCTGACAGATACCTCAAAGAGAACGTGACAAGGACCCAAGTAAAAACTCACCTTTACCTATAGTAATCCCAGAAATTGTGCTACAACTTGTAGACACTTTTGGTGCAACTATCAGTGCAAATAGAAACTATGGATTCACAGAAGGCCAGAGGGAACAGTTTGCGAGAACTGATCACAGTAACAGCATCCAACTATAGCTACTTAGGGAAACCATGAAAACTCCATAAACTAGCAATATGAAGACAGCTGAAGGCAGTATAAAAACAGAAAATGCGGCAACATGAGAAGAAAGGTAGGGATGGCAGGTAATACGCAGTAACAATAGGCCTTATCTCCACTTGAATATTTGCTAAACCATCTATTTCAAAGCCTGCTAAATTCCTCTTCCTGTTTTGTAACGGGACTATCGTATTCCAACTGCAACCAAACAACATATTAAGCTAAATGGAAGAAACTTATTCATGAATCCAAATACACAAATTCACAGAAATACTTGTGTGAATTGCAGAAAATTTCCAAGGGGACACAAGTGTCAGTGTTTCAATGGCTTGCACAGCTTTTGCTTCTTAGATTGTCAGTATGTCTAGCAATTCACTAACAGTCATAGAAAACTTAGGAGTTTTCTGCTCAGAAGAGAAACAGAAACAACCCTTCCAAAGGGCCTGACTCCATTTGAATTATAATAGATTCAAATTAACCTTGCCTGACTCCATAAAATAGTTAATGGCCTTCTCCCATCTTCCCAGAGGTAAATCATGATCCTGTCTCTGGACAGAGATGAAAACGCTGCAACACCAGAGATCTATTTTCAAGGAAAATCTCCTGCTCATCTTGAATCCCCCTGCTTTGTATCCAATATGGTCACTAGCCTAGGGGTATTTTCAGATCATAAACACTGAGCCTCCTGTTTCATAAACCAGATTCATCATGACGAAAATCTTAAAAAGCTCAACCCTAATTTTAAGTCTAAACCTCTCCATTGATTGGAGATTTATTCACCCACTAATTTTGCCATACAATGAAGCAAAATTGCAGTTTTTCAGTGATGCTTGAGCCGTCTCTTCAAAAGCCAAGATCTTCAAAGGTCTTAATGCATTTGCCCACTCTCTTCCATCCTCCTCCATGACAAAGCCTCTTCTCATCTATACACAATTTAAACTTGTCTGCTTTTGTTTTTACATCCATTAGTAACTCATCTGCCTAATACTGGATTAACTAAGAATTCTTATCTATCGGCGTTTTGGTAATTTAAAATGAAAAAACTTTCAAGTTGCACTTAATAACACTTATGAGGACTCACCGTAATCTGGGTGAAAAATCTGGCGAATCAAAAGAAGAAACCATTCTTTTGTCAGGCCACCCATATCAAGACCAGCTTCCCCTACAAATGTGACTTTCAACTTCTTTTTCAGATCTGCCCTCTTCCTTGCTAGCTATTGCAAAATAGGTAGGAAGAAGAAAAAGGAGATTTAACATATCATCATCACTGCCACTAGACATAGAGAATGCAATTCTCTGTCTCTACCTCTCTTGCTTTGTTTAATCTAATACTTCGTGTCATGTCTTACTAACAGTTCAAAAACATATTAAAACAATTATTAAATACAGAAGGAAGATGATCATGACTACTTGACATCATCAACTACCTTACATGCGGTACCACTCTCTAGGCTTGAAAAGAAGTTAGGTGGTATGCAAACAGAATTTTAATAAATGAATACAATGAATTGAGTCAGTCTGGAATACTGTGGACCTATAAAATTTTTTAGCTACATTTTGCCAGGAAATGACAGATTAAAAAAAAATGTAGACATACTTTGGAGATATTTAGAAATAAAGAGGCAGCTAAAATTGTCAGCATTTGGACATTGTTCTATTCAGCATAAGATACCTGCCAGCAAGTATCAGCTATTAGATAAAATTGGTTTTTACACAATGGTAATAGGTTCTCTTCATTCGCCTGTTGTAAGAGACAGCATTTCATTCAGGTACGCCTTTCACAATTAGCAGCAGAATAAGACCCTAACCAATTTTTCTTTAAATCATTAATTACTGGCCAGCTCCAGAGAAAGTGTTTAAACTAGTCAGGAAGGTGCATGTGCTGAAATAATTTGTATGTTGTTAGCTGCTGAAGCAAATTCCTGTTGCATAAATTTTAACTATAGGTATTTGTATTATTTACCACAAACTGTTAGCTGTAGTGATTTTCCTTTGCAAAATGGGTTTTTTTTTTTAGATCTAAAATACAAAGAAGACATCTTTCTCTCACTTTCCATATAATACATCCCTACTGAACATAAGAAAACATCATAAATAAACAGCATAATATATTGGCTATCAGAACTTTTGAAGTTGCTCTCCATTATCTCACTGTGGTAAATAAAAACCTACAATGCCTGAGAGAAAGTAGTATCACCACTCATATTTCTTCTGTCTTACCAGATAAGGCAAAAATAAACATGCTGTAATATAGGAAGAAGTTTAATTTTATGATTTCTCAGCATGAGCAATCAGAACTTGTGCAATCTTGTTTGGTTTTCACCTCTTGGACTTATTCAATACCATCAGTCTGTTTTTAGTGTTGAGAAAGAGTAGGGAACTATAGTGCATGATAAGATGTTAATTAGCAAAGTTCAGTGGACAATGAAGAACTGCCTACTTTAATGGATACATCTGTTTAATTTCTGAAAAGGAAAAAGTATATTCAAGAATACGAGGAATCAGTTAAAATCAAGATAAGAATTTAAGAAAGTATAAAATAATTCTTATAGGACAGAGAAGTCAGTGAAAGACGAATAAAAAACATTCCAAGAATGAGAACACGCCAAACTCATTTGTGATTAATCACTTCTTATTATGGTTTTAACTATTGATTAGTAGGAGGGAAGAAAATAAAATTCAGTACGTCTAATCTATTCTGCAGCACTGCAGTTGTGATGCAGTAATTCAGTTCTTCTTACTTAGTATTATACAGTTATATTCCCTACGTCTTAGCATGGAAAGATCTAAATATGACTTATCAAACAAATCTGAGTGTAATAGCTATTCTGCAGCAACACATTGTTTAATTACATTTCTTTTACCTCATCGAGTGAATCACTAACAAGGTGCGTCCTCCTCACTTTCACATTTAGGAACAACATATTCATGTCAGGTTTCTGTCTGCGGGAGACTTTATCCACAAGGCTTTGCTATTTAAATGAAAAAGAAATATCATACATGCAACATCTTAACTTAAAAAACAAAGCGCCACACTTGTTAAATGTAAAAAAACCCTATTAGCTTTCATTGTAGACCTTACCCTAACATGAAAACTGCTTAAATATCGTCTAGAAGATGGGGGAAAACATATTTTCTGTTGTAGAGTGTTTACACCATATTTGAATTAACTTAGCAGGAAGTTTAATAAGAAAGCAGCAATGATGCAACAACCTTTTAAGCTCCCAAATGGTTAAAAAATACACACAAAAGATTCTGAAGACTGGATTGTGCTTTACTTCCCTATTCACAAGACAAACATCCTGGTTACCCTGGATATGGAGAAGCCTGAAGTACTTAATGACTATTTTGCCTCAGCCTTTGCTAGTAAGGGCTCAAGTCACACCACCCAAGTTGCAGAAGGCAAAGGCAGGGATTAAGAGAGCGAAGAACCACCCACTGCAAGAGAGGATCAGGTTTGAGACCATCCAAGGAACCTAAAGGTGCACAAGTCCATTGGACCTGATAAGATGCATCCGTGGGTCCTGAAGGAACTGGTGGATGAAGTTGCTAAGCCTTTATCCATCATATTTGAGAAGTCATGGCAGTCCAGTGAAGTCCCCACTGACTGGAGAGGAGGAAATATAACTCCCATTTTTGAAAAAGGTAATAAGACCACCTGGGGAACTACAGGCTGGTCAGTCTCACCTTTGTGCCTGGTAGGATCATGGAGCCAATCCTCCTGGAAACTCTGCCGAGGCATGTGGAAAATAAGGAGGTGACTGGTGACAGCCATCCTGGCTTCACTAAGGCCAAATTGTGCCTGACTAATTTGGTGGCTTTCTACAACGGAGCCTCAGCATTGGTGGATAAGGGTAGACTAACTGACATCGAGCACCTGGACTTGCACAAATCATTTGACACTGTGCTGCACAACATTCTGGTCAATCAATTGGGAAGATGTGGATTTGATGGATGGATGGATGACTCTGAGTGGCTGCACCCAACAAGCTGTGGTCAACACCTCTATGTCCAAGTTGACACTGGTAACGAGTAGTGTTCCTCAGGGGTCAGTATTGGGACAGGTGTTGTTCAGCATCTTTGTTGCACACAGGGACATTGGGATTGAGGGCATTTGCATCACGTTTGCTGATGACACAGCAACAGGTTGCCCAGAGAAGCTGTGGATGTCCCATCCCCAGAGGTGTTCAAGAGCAGGTTGGACGAGGCTTTGAGCAACCTGATCCAGTGAAAGGTGTCCCTGCCGATGGCAGGGTGGTTTGAACTGGATGATCTTTAAGGTCTCTTCCAACACAAACTATTCTATGATCCATCAAGACAGAAATGGATAGGTGGCTGTGCTGCCACATTGAGCATTGAGGAAACCAGTGCCACCTAGCACCTGAAGAAAATTATGACTGAAGAAGGCAGACAACACCTCTTTCAAAACAAAAGAGGCCGCCCAGTAGCAATACCTCTGCTGTGCCTTGTGAACACAGAGTTGCATCTTGGTCTTCCATGACAACATATCTTCACAGAATAAAATAGGATAGAGTCCATAATTCTCATGGAATTTTTCTTCCATAATTATCTTGTTAATTTAACATGTTAGCACATTATGCAGGTTTCTCAAAAAAGAAAAAATAAATATTACTATAACTGTTTCTCCACAACACTGGTATTTATAAGCATCCTGAAACTAAGCACATTAAAACAAAAAATACTGAGACAACCCAGCATGGACCTTTTTAGACTACTAGTAGTAAAATGGCTCAAGTTCTTTTTAGGCGTAGTCTGAAGTACTAGAAGCAGTGATGAAAGGCTGTGTGTAATACCAACCTAACAAAAACTTAAAAAATATCAGTGGATGAAACACAAACATTTACCACTAAATGACTTACCCGTGCAATACTTATCATCTGTTGTTCTGAGTCCCTCTGAATAATAACTTTCTTTGCTGCTATAGAAATAATAAATGGATATTGACAGAAAGAAAACCTAACAGCAAGAGAAAAGAAGAAAAAATACTTCCTTTTTAGCATCTAGCATATTATTTTCTATTTAAGAATACAGGAGCGAATCTTTGCATTATCATTTAGCAACTTTTTCCCTCCACTGATAATAATTTGCTAACTGCTGCTGGGATATTTGAGTGTTGTATATGCAGATAATCAATTCAGTAGAACAAACTGTTGTTTGTAAATGCTACTGGAAACTGTAATGAGGAATAATACTTACACTGAATAAAGTTCTTTTTATTGCTCATAGTTATCAATAGACCAAATAAAGAAATCATCATCTGTTTGAAATACTAAAATTTAATTTCTACACTGAATTAAAGAAAACTATATCTTCTTATTAAATACAAGAAAATCAATTCTCTCAGAGCAGCATTCTTAGATGTTTGGTAAAATATTTCTGGTTTAGCAGAATTGATTTTCAAGGAACATATTTTCCACAGATCTTTCAGATTTCACCCAGGCTTACAAGTGTTTAGAAATTCTAAAATATCAGATCATAGCCATATTCCATTGCAATCAAATAACACAAATAATTTTGAAAAACTTCAGAAGTCAAAGTTAAAAAATATACAGTACCAAAAATATCTTTAAGTCTTTTATTGATTTAGCTCATGCATCACCAAGAAGAAGTTCATACTAAAATACTCAGAGCTTCAGACTTTACGTGGACACCTGTAATCCAGACTGCATGTGCACCCTGAATCCTATCTGTTAGAAGCTCTGGATTCTAATGTCTTTAGGAAAGAAGGGAAAATGAGGAAAAATATTCTCACTTGGTCTCCTGGAAATCCTAATAAAAAATGTTTTACCAAAGATAGTTGACTTAGTTGAAAGAATTCTGTATTTCAAAATATTTCACGTCTTGGCCTTCTTACTTCTAAGTATCACTTACTTCTAAATGATTCCTTGTTGGTTTGTTAAAAAAATGTAAAATTGAAAACCAAGTACAGTAACAAAGTTAAAGAATTAAACTTACTTTAAGGTTCATACAGCATTTCTGTGCTTCAGCTACTACAGAAATTATGTACAAAGCAAACTTTGTTTTGATATATGCCAAATTCCCAGTGTCCCAGCTAACTGAAAAGAACTGGAGCAGGTGGAAATCTCATAGCCCTTTTATAAGTTTGGATGTGGGTGCCAAAACAGCCAGATGGTGCCCATGAAAAAAAATGTGAAGCTCAGAAGTATTCAGATTCCAGTGCTTTGACTGAGACTATGCAAAGCCTACTACACATTTATTGCAATCATGTGTCATGTTTTGGTGAAATTCTGTTGGGTTTTTTGTTTTTTTTTTTTTTTTTCCTTCCTTTACAAGCAGAATATCAGGTAATCAGACAGAAGCCTAATCTAAAATACCTGCTTCGGTGGAACAAATTATGCTCTCCAATTTTCCCTCAACTGCTGCTAAAGGCAAGGAAAACTGCACATACAATAAACAAAACGCTACATTTGGATGGCTGATGTCTTAAATTAGCTTACTGAAAAGTCCTGAAATATGTGGAAATTTTAATTGATCTTGTGATTCAAGATGTATAGACTGTGAGATACATACTGATATGCTGAAAAGTACAGCTATACTAAGTAGCAATTTATTAAGAAAACATTAATAAGATTTTAAACTCTACCAGAAAGATGAAATCACCATTTGCTAGGTGTTTCCCAACTATACTGCTGGCTGCCTCTCAGAAGAGGAGAAATACCTTTGCAAGCTTTGATTCTGGAAACATTTAACTTGTATATTTATTTTCATGTAAGACAAGTAGTACAATTGATTTCACTGGGGCAAATATGATCGGAGCCATGTATATACAGGTAATTAAATACATTTTAATCATTAATTGGCAAGTATGTAGACAAGATGACTTTCTATGAATGTACTGGATGTTAAAATATGTTTGTAGTAAGATACAATTAGAAACCTATGCCAATAAGTAATAAACTCATATTATTATTATCTGTATTATACATATTTTCTCTAGTCTGCAAAGACAGAATGAGATTTTTTACAATCTCACATACATGCAGTAACAAGTATAGCAAGTAGTAGCTACACTATGTTTTTCCAATAAAATACAGTATTTAATACAGCTATATATGTATATAGAGGGGATGTATACCATATATACACACACTATATGTAAGATAGATAGAGATAGCTTAGATATAGTGCTTAATAAGAATTAACCAATTAACGCTCTTACCTGTGAGAATTTCCATAACATTGCCAGTTATGATACTCTTCCATAAGATCAATATGATCAAGAGTAGAATTATAGAAATTGGTATACGAAATAATAGGAGGATTGATCAAGCTATTAGCAGCATCTACAAAGAAAATACATAAGTCTTAAAATACTGTGTGGATTCAGCACATCTGTTTTCTAACCATCCTGAGCACCAATGACCTCAGAAACTTTAAGCCAAATCAGTTTCTAATAACTTTGCTTAGTCTTAGCTACAGAATTACAACTATAACATAACACCATATAACATCATATTAATTACTGTAGAAAACAGTAGTTCAGCCCATCTATGAGAACAGAACCTCCATTTGATTCTAGCCCATTTAATGATGTACACTAAGTTAAGGATGCTTGGGTAATGAACGCTATGTTCTGTGGAAATGAATGAAATAGCAGTTTTATAGATAGATTTCTTAAATATTTTCATTTAGTTTCAAACATAGCTGTGGATAAAACACCTACATGCTTTCCAGTTAACAATTTTCTGAGCTTGATGCCTGTTTGTAAGAGGGATGGAAAGGAAAGGGCACAAACCATAGTGTGCAAAGATATGCCTATTTCCTCAGGTAACTACTATACCATATATACTCATCAGTAAAAAAAATTAAGTACTTGACCAAATGAAGAAAACCAATTCACATTTAAGCAGCCTATCTCATTATGTGATATACAACGTCAAAGGGCTAATAAGTTTACTCTGTTTGCACCTAAACATAATTTAATTTTGATCAGTGAGTTACTAATTAACCTTTTGCCCAGAATTAAGGCATTCACAAATCTTTAATAGATGACTAGACAATACCCATCTTGGATTTTTTTTTATATAGTTCAGCTTGTGTGTCTAGACTGTCATTCTGGACAGGCACAGAATGCATAGAATGCTTTTAAGTTTTAAATTCACAATAATACAAAAAACATCCTCATTCCAATCTTAATTTTCACTTGGTGGTTTCATTTTCTGCTAGAAAGGAGAAAGAGGTTTACCCCTCAAGAAAAAGGGACAATCTTTAAGCCTCCCATTTCCATAGCGAACATTCTAATCACTAAGCTATTGGAGATAAGCAGTCAAGGTCTGCATTTGCGATGGTCGCTTTTGCTGTGCTCTGTGTTGAATGGGACAGGGATTTGCACAAACGTACATGCACATGCATTTGCATAGATAGTCCAAGAAAAGTACCTACTAAATAAAGACAGGACTTTGGTTGCTGATGGAATCCACCAAGTACATTTCACCATAGGTGGAAACTCTTCAGGTTTTGCAGGGAACAGGCGTAAAGAAATAAATTGCAGTAACCTGTCCACCAGCTGGTTGAACCTCCTCTGTGAAATCCTAAAACAAACGTGCTACAGTTACTCTCATTTATTCACTGCCCACACTAGATTTCTTATAATCATATTTCAATGATATTTTAAAAAAACATGCTTTTGTCTTATAAATAAAGCCAAAATTTCAAATATAAAGTCTGAAGAAGCATGCTTTCAAACACTGACAAGCAGCATGCTCTTGGTGCACCCCCAACTATGCTTTTACATTGTCTGTAATTTTTTTTTAAAAATGCAACAGAAAAATGATTATTGTTCTTTGCTTTTAACTAAACAAAAAACCCCCCAAATCCTCAGCTACTTCATGCCACAATTAGAACAACAAAGAACCCTCAATTTTTTATTTCAGATACTTAGTCCTACTGAATAAAGAGTAGGAAGTACTTCATATGCTTGTGACAAGTGCACATTTTAAATTATGCGCTGAACCACTTCCACAATAGCACAACAATACACATATGTGCAGGTATATTAAAGCTTCCTTTTCTAAATAAGAGCTTTCCTATTTTAACAGTTTAGATTTCTAAAATACGTGTTAAGAATAAAAGCATAATTGATATGCCTATTGCATCCTTAAACAAGAAGGCAAACCTTATTCATAAATACTGATTCAAATGAAATTATACATCATCACAATTTTAAGTAAATGCAGAAATATTACAGAGTAGGGGGGGAGAAAAGCAATTTAATCATTGCAGAGAAGAAAATGCTTTCTCAACAGATTCCCTGCCAGATATGCGAATTGGGAATATGGCCATTCAAGGCTGATTTTTCTTACTCCAGACTGGACTTTTTGCACAGTCGTTATAAGGAAGACAGCCTGCATGCCAACTTGAAAGCAACTCTTTGGACAGTTATGCCCATATGATTTTATTAGTGAGGTGCTATTAGAGTTATTTTAACTATTTAAAAATCTGATGCCCTAACTAAACTCTCTAGCCACCTCTATTACACTACAAAGCAAGGACTTGATTTAAATTTGTGGGTTTCATACAATAAAGTTACAGTACCTTATTATGCAAGATAAACCTTTATTTAAGCAAATATCATAAAAATGTTTGTATTAATAACACTATGTAAATGTATCTAAAAATTTACATACATAAGTTATTTTGCATGTGTTATGGAGAAGCAAATTATATGAAGTTATTTTGCAAGTAAAGCTTTTTTGTATAAAGATATTACTTTTTGCACAATATATACAGTTTGAATCTATAAATCAGTATCATTTAGTGGACCATGTCCACATGTACTCTGAAAACAACAAAACCAATCTCTTTAGTCAATTATATTAAGCTGCATATAATTTATAAAACAGTAAGCATCAATGGAAACACAATAACAGTTGTAAGCCTAAAACCAGAATTTTTAAATCCAGTTTTTTAGTTTTTTACTTTTTAGACCAGTGCACTAGGAAATGATGGTCAGCTTCTGTTAAGGCTGCTATCTGTCTTAGCAAGTGAGCAAAGATGACATAAGTAGAAGTGTTACTAAATTGAGGATTCTGAAAAAGATTAGAAAAATGTGTTAGGTTAATAAACTGCATAAAGGGAAAAAAGTCATTAGGATTTTTTTTCATATATTTCTATTTGCCAATACAATTACGCAGGAAAGGATTTCACAAAACTGCTGTGATAGCGGTAAACTATGAAAAAAATATTTACAGCTTCTAGTAAAATGAAAAATACTGAACTTCCATATTGTAGAAGTATTATTCTTTTATTCCAAAAGAAAGTCCACAGGCAGTAAAGGCAGTACTCAACATATTTACTGTGTAGCACATAAATTACACTCTTCTGAGTGATGCGCTTTCCATCTCAGCAATAAGCATTCTCATAGCTACTGTCTTCCCGCACATCAATCCAAACGTATTTTCCCTCTTGCATATGAATTCACACATTCCCACTTTTCAGCAGGATATATCCCTTGTAATTCACAGCTAGTATATTACCCCACAGAAGAAAACTGTTGTCTCAAGAAACTAAGGTACCATCTGATCTCAAATAACAGCAGAAACCTCTCCTTGTGAGGAGAGGTGCTACCTGCACTGGCAAAATTCAAAAGGGAAATTTTCTACAAATTTAAATCAATTACTGTAGCAAAGGTTACAGGTTAACACAGACAGAAATCGGAAAATGTATCCTGTCAGACAAACTGGAGAGAGTCTGCTGGATAAGATGCAACACTGAAAAAACTTACAGCAATATCAAAAAGCACATACACTGAAACTTTCTGGAAAAATCAGAGTTACAGCATATGAATAAAGCAAATCTGGGAATAAACATAAAATAAGAACAAATAACCTGCTAAAACATTTGTCCTTTCGACCCAAAAAAATGACAGGAAATAATTACATGTCTAACTGTTAGTTTATAGTTTTAATCTATGCAACCTTTCCTATCAACCATGTTCCATTAAGCTCTCATTCTCATCATATATACCCTACATTCATATTTTAACACATTCTTACCACAGGAAATTAAATGTGAAGTATCTCAGCTATACAAAGTAACCTGTCTGCATAGCATACTGGTTTATAGATTATAAGTTAGGCAGACAAATACTTTAATAAAAACACTGTATTTTTCTTACCTGTAAAAGTATGTAGTATGCTCTAAGGTCATCTTTTGTTCGTGGCCTATTAATGAATGAAATAATAAGCAGAACCACATATATATCTCTCTCATGTACCCACAGTAAGAGTCAGGAAATCATGCACCCTATCATTCAACTTTGCTTTGCTAATACATATTGAATACCATATTTAAGGATCTTTACCTCTCTTGGGAATAAAAAGGGACACAAAGATTTTGACTGCCCCCTAAAAGCAGTAAGCTGTTTTAGCATCTGGCTTTTGTGGCATAACACAAGAGAGAAGGCAGGAAAAAAAGGTCAGAATTGACGAATAAGTGGTGTTCCCAAGAAGGAAGTCCATGCTTTTGCCTATCTTGGGTGACGCTACAGGAGAGTTTTATTTGCCTCATCTTAGATATTTCTTGCCAGAATTCTTCATTCACTTCCACTGCTGCAGCCTCTTGTTGCTGCTTGTCTGTTTCAAGGCTTTTACATAACAACAAGCCCTTGTCTCTTGTCCTATCTTTTTGTAAATCAAACTACATGTTCTCACTTCTATTACTCCTTGCTAAAATCTCCTGCCTTTGGGCTATCCCTTCCTGCATCCTGCACTGCTGTTCCTATGCCATTACCACACATGAACAGCATTGTGAGGCAAACTTCAGCTCAAAGAATTATCTGGGTTAAAACATATTGCTGCTAGGGGGCATGAAGGGAGAATTTGTTTTACTCCAGAAAAGTTTCTTAACTCATCTCACAGTTCAGATGCCTGAAAGATTGCCCTGGCAACAAGCAACTGGGGTGGAACGTATGGCTGAGTCTGTGTCTGCCTCTCAAACATGCAATGTCAGCTTACAGAGTTGTAGATATACTTCAGAAGATTCATCTGCCAAACTGAGACAAGTTCTTATGAGTCAAAGAAGTTGTATTAGAACGTTTTCTTTCTTTGTCTAAAACAGTAAAGACAAAGTTGTAAACACTGCCACAGCACTAATGCAATAATTGTTATAATTACCCTTTCCATTCTTGTAGCAGACCATTAATTACTCCTTTTAGGACTGACTTCTGAACATCTTGAGGCTAAGGAAAGAAGGAAAGGAAAAATCATATCTGATGTAATTATACACACTCCCTACAAGATATTGTAGAACAAGCAAGTTTGTTTTGCTTGTGATTCAAGCCAGCCAAGAAATCTTTGTGTTATGATGATGAGATGCTAAGTATCTTTCCTCCCAATTAGCTGAGGCCTGGAGTTGCGCCAGCAGAGGCTTTCAATGCTTTCAACAACTTAAAAACTGTAAACATGATTTCTAAATTAATCCCATCCTTTGTTTACCAGGCATAGTAACTTTTTGCTACCCCCATCCTCACACCTTTCTTGTTGTACACCATGCAGTGTCCCACCACAGTCATGTTATATCTTGCAAACAGTCTTTGTCTACTTATACTACAGTATAAACTCTGCATCACTAGTAGCAAAAATTTCTTCTTTTACTAGAGCAGTGCTCATGATTCTATGGCAATTCTCATGGGACCATTTTAAGTATGTTTTGAGAGAGTCTTCAGAAATTGTACCTATCTGAGAGAAAAACTCAGCATAAATTGCTACTTAGCATATTTCTTTGCTGAAATAATTTTTACAATGTTTTAAAACAGGAATTCTTTTCTTCTACTTACAGTATTTAATAAGGCATCATAGACAACATTCACAAATTTTGCATTGATTCCAGAGTCCTCAATGGTATTAAATGGAGAATTGGTATCTTTCTGTAAGTTAGATAATACATGAAGCATTTTGGTTTTGAAATGTTTTGAATATTTTAGCTATCTCTGAAAATAAAAGCTTCACAGTGAGTTTAAAACAAAACACACACAGATATAACTATTTTCCTCATCAAAGCATAAGAATCTAAGTTACTTTTATCAATACATGAAAGATGAAGCTAAACAATATTGATATTACACAATGGCAATATTCATATAGATCCATTACCACGTCATTCTATTTTAAAAGTGTAAGAGGGTTACAAATAATGAATTACATCGAATTTCCACCTTTCATCTTTGCTGTCCATCCATCATCAGACAAGAGCAACAAAATTATCACATTTTGTATTTGTTAAGTAACCAAAAGTCACAGATTACTTTGTCTAGGTTCAGGCCCCACTGTCCATATCAGATACCATATCACATTGTTTTTTTAGTGGCAGGGAGTTTCTGTTTCCAGATTTACCCAGGTCTCTGCATTAGCTATGTTAGCTTGCATGTTTGCTTAGAAAGTATCTACACAGTCACAAAATGAGCCATATACTGGAATTTTAAAGCTCCACATACACTTGAAATATAGTTGCTTAAACCCGAATCAATAAATCAAATATAAATAACAGACTATCTACCAAAAGTAGGTGAAAACATGACAAAATTATTTCGGTTGCCTTAAGTAACTAGCTGCAAACCATTAACAGATGTTTCTGCAAAAACTGTGAAGATAAAAAGCACTGTAAATAATAAATAATAAAATTAATTATTTTCTACCTTAAATGCAGCATTTATCTCCAGGAAAGAATCAAATGTTGTAGAATAAAAATAATGTACAGCTTTCCAATCTCCTGATGACTTAGCCTTTTCCATATCATCCCTAGAAAGAATATATTAAAATAATAGTAATATGAGGATTCAATCTTAGACTTTAAATTGCACTGTAACTCTAAGTTTCCACACTAAGTACATGTAGAAGACAGACAAGTATAATGTCAGTCTCTTCTTAATCTCTTTCTTGTAATTTTAAGATCATGGTAGTACAAGAGAACAGAAGCATACTTTGTGTTTGATACACCTGAGCAAAGTCTTTTATGCAAAATGTTAATTCATGGTGTCACATTTCAGTATGTTAGGAAAAATAATTAGCAGAACAAATTACACTGAAGATACGCTGACATGATAAAATTCCTCAGACTAATTTATTTAGGTATGCAGGCTCCTAAACTTGTCAAATTAATTATCATCTGTACAAAATTCTATTTCTCTTCTAATTTTTAAATAAAGCTTAATCTTTGTACATGACTGTACCTGTTCCTTATGGGGACAACAAGATCTACGTATTTACTCTTAAAGTCCTTTCAAATACCTTGAAACAAGTACCTGTGTATGAAATTTTGTGTATTACATACATTTTAAAAAAATAAGTGAACAAAAAAAACCACAAAACAACCTCTGAAGCAGAATGTTATTTTACCTGCCTACAATGCTGGTGATACAAATCCCAGTTCTCCTCCACCCCACTTATAATATCTTTGTATGCAATATTAAAAGAAAAAAAGTTGTCATTGTGACATACCAAAAATGCTAATAATTTTTTAATACTTCACTTGAAAGAATAAATTTCTTGGCAATTACATAATTAGGCGGCAGTCAATAGATACAAAAATCTGAATACTGAAAATACTTCAGCTCTTCAGATCACATGAATACACACACTGACTAATCAAAATGCATTCCTTTTCCTCACTAAACACACAAAATTTCAAATACGGAAATGAGTAATGAAGAGTATATCCTCATACACCTCTTGGAGCAACTGTGATTTTTTTTTTCCCATCTGTTTTAAAAATAGAAGAATTGGGGTCCTTCCTAGGAATACTTCTCCCCCTTTCCTGACCAAGATTATCCTGCTGTAAAATACTTTGGAGTACTACAGTAGCATAATTGTGCTCTGTGGGCACTACTACTATTTGTAAGTCCTACTGAATTGTTCCTTCATTTGAGATCAATAAATTAATTGTGTGAATTAGGACAAAATTTAGAAAGTCCAAAGGCGTAAAGTACACTTTTAGAAACACCAGTGTAACTTACTGAAAATCTTTCACAGTTTTGGTTCGGACAGGAAGGGAAGGTTCAGGAGGAATTGGTGCTTTCAGTTCTTCGGGTAGTGTAACTATTGAGATGCGCTGCTTTTGTCGTACATCGAGGCAAATGGGTGGTAGGTCTTTCACTTATTAAAAACAAACAATAAATACAATACAATCATATAAATAAACAGCTAGTAAAATACAGATATACAAGAACTAGGGGCAGGGTGGGGAGAAGAACTCACACTGCCTGATTCTATGTCTTTAAACCCCTACTCATCCCTGTACTTATGATGTGCTCATCTCAGACAGGATGGAGACTTCCACTAATTGAAAGAAAATAAAACTCTGTAAACAAAAACTGTATCCTGAGTTTAGAACCCAGTCTTTGTAAATGAAGTGCTTCCTTCTGCCAATGGAGAGAAAAAAACTGGCCAGTCCAACACCTATCTTAGGACTTCTGAAAGACAAGAAGGTCTACTACTTCATAAATGAACTGCTGGACAAAGTTGGACACAAATTATTTATCTTCTCAAATATTCTTAAAATGTTGTTTTTAGTTTGCACATTTTAGAAAGCATTTATATGAATTATGATATATGTTTGGGATAAAAGACACTGTATAAAGTAAGTGTCCTCAAAGCAAAACACGTTCAACCAAAGTCCCTTATGAGTAGTATAAGAATCCTCTAAGCCTTTTTGCTACAATCCCAAAAGCTGTCATTTTTTAAAATTAACTAAACATCAAAGTAGTATCACTTCTCCTCTGCCTACTCCATTTATCACAGCAGGGTAATAGTTGCTAACAAAATCCCCAAAACCCAAAGGCAGATTCTTTTCACTCATGCTAATGACAGAGACACTGTCAATGTGACTTAATTTAGCCACCAGTCATCAAACGATAATAGATCAGAGCTGTTTTCAGTCCCCTGGGTATGGCACCTATTATAGATACAGAACCCTGCCCACTCTCACAGCTGGAATTCAAAGCTATATAATAAGAAGAGTGGTAATCTAAAAAAAAAACAAACCAAAAAAAACCCCAAAAGAACCCACAAAGTGGATACATGGATACTAAATTAATTCAAGCCAATCTGCCAAACAATCCTGTCATGTTCTGCTATTGCACATTACTCTCTAAGCAGGATGTACTGACTTAAAAGAAACTAAGACTGTGTCTTATTTTTTACACTCGGAGAAAGACAAGTAATTTTAATTTAGCTCTCATTCTGTCTTCTCAATTTTAAATGGATTAAGCATTGAATTATAACCAGCTGAATACACTGAACTAAGAAAATATTCTCTCCACATCTGCAGAAGAGATAGCTGCGGACAGGAGCTGTTTCTCATACCAGTAAATTGAGGCTGCAGGTGCTAAGCTGGTAACACGCACCCTTCAGTGATGCAATTTTCTTTGAAATAGATGCAGCTTAAATTATATATACTAAATCTGAGGTTTAATAATATGTTTAATAAAGACTGTCAACTTCAGTATGTTTTGCCATAATTCAAGTTTATTTGTAAATAGATTTATTTGCTCATCTGACATTCAAAAAATATTAATTAAGATCTGTCACTTGAGTTGCATTGAGGAGAAACTTGAAACTTTACATATGGAGTTGCTAAGCAGCAATAACACAATATAGCAAGACAAGAAAAAGCTATTCTTTCTGGCTGTTTGCCCAGTTACATCAAGTAAAAAGACTCAGCAATGTATGACTGCTTAGGGAATTATCAAAACCTTTGAGGAAGAAAATCTCATTGATATAAAGCTGAATTGATTACTACAAGGAAATTAAAGTTGAATTAATTTAGACCAGCACTTATTTTCATGGTGACCAACAGCTACTGGCAGATGAGAACTTTCAAAGTAGGTAAAGCAAACAAATCTTACTTGTACTTGTAGCATTAAAGAACTTGTAGCATATAAAAGAACTAGAAAGATCTAGTTCCTACACAGATTACACACGAGATAATTTTTGTGTTAGAAGAATAGCTTCGACAGAGTTTATAGCAAACAAACATCACCTTAGTTTTCATGCTGTTATTTACCAGTATTACTTTTTCCACACTTTTGTTTTTCAATCAAATTAACATTCTTTGAACTCAAGGCTAAAGTATTACCAGTACACAAGTATATATATACACACACACACACACAAATACTTGGAGAGACAGTACTTCTATAGATAAACTGAAAGAAAGTCACCAGCCAAGCATCATTCCGTAATTTCAGAATAGCAAAAAAGCATTTTTAACTGAGAAATTTGTTTCAATTATTTCTTCCACAGAATATACATACCTCCTCAAAAATTTCTGAGGGCATCTTGGACTGTTAGTAAAAGTAATCTGCTTTTGTATAGGCAAATTACCTTGATCCTGAAATTACCAGGCTATCTGCTCAATTTTACCCACTGAACACAGTTTCAAAAATATATCACAGAACCACAGAATCATTTAAGTTGGAAGAGATCTTTAAGATTGCCAAGTCCAAACTTAAACCAAACACTGCCAAGTCAACCACTAAACCATGTCCCTAAGCACCACATCTATACATCTTTCAAATACCTCCAGGGATGGTGGCTCATACCACTTCCCTGGGCAGCCACTTCCAGGGCTTGATAATCCCTTCAGCGAAGTAATTGTTTCCTAATATCCAGTCTAAACTTCCCCTGGCACAGCTTGAGGCCATTTCCTCTTGTCCTATTGCTTGTTGCTTGCAAGAAGAGACCACTTCACAATAACCTCCTTTCGTGCAGTCGAAGAGAGCAATAAGGTCTCCCCTCAGCCTCCTTTTCTCAGACTAAATAAGCTCAGTTCCCTCAGCCATTCCTCATTAGACTTGTGCTCCAGACCCTTCACCAGCTTCACTGTCCTTCTCTGGACACGCTCCAGCACCAAAATGTCCATCGTGTAGTGAGGGGCCCAAAACTGAACAAAAGATTCACGGTGTGGCCTCAACAATGCCGAGTGCAGGGGAACAACTACTTCCCTAGTCCTGCTGCCCACACTATTTCTGATACAGGCCAAGACGCCATTGGCCTTCTGGGCCACTTGGGCACACTGCTGGCTCATATTCAGCTGGCTGTCGACCAGCAATCCCAGCTCCTTTTCCAACAGGCAGCTTTCCAGCCATTTGTCCCAACACCTGTAGTGTTGCATGGGGTTGTTGTGGCCCAAGTACAGCACCTGACACTGAGCCTTGTTGAATCCCACACAGTTGGCCTCAGCCCATCGATCCAGCCTGCCTAGATCCCTCTGTAGAGCCTTCCTTCCCTCAAACAGATCAACACTGATGCACAACTTAATGTCATCTGCAAACTTACTGAGTGTGCACTCAATACCCCTTGTCCAAATCAATATCCTTGACTATAATAAATATTACCATACATTAACCATACATTAAGTGTTTATGAGGCAAGATACCAGGATGATGAGGTAACATCTTCCTTCTTGCCTTTAAATATCTACAGAATTTTTCAACTTTTGCCTGCAAATTTTATTTTGTGTCAGCGCTGGCCTTCATCTTCACTGAAAAACAGCAGCTATCAGCAACTGTCTCCCTTAAAAGCCCTATGCTTGCCTCAACCCTCTAGATGACAGTAAAAAAATTTCCTCCACAAAGTTCTGACACAATTTCTAGAGAAACTGCCATCTCATTGTACTTAAACAATTTCTGCAGATTGACTACCAAGTCTGTAACTTTCTTAAAAACTTTAGATGATTATTTCATCCTCCAGGACTATTTGTTTTTCTTATCCAACTTGTGTCCACGACATAACCTCTACGGAGGATGGACTGTCATACACATCACTTGCTGCCTGTACAGTGTACAGCACAGCACAATTCAATGAAATCTAGATTTCTAGATTTTTCTAGCACTACCATAATAAAAACACTGGCAGAACACCAAGCACCTTCTTAAACTGGTAACCAAGTAACATAGGGCTTTTATTCTCTCACCATTTTTTATGTTGGGTATAACAAGTCGTGTAGGTGAATTTCTGTTTCCGATGCCTTCTTTCTTTTGGTTGATAGTTGTGATGAAATTGCTGAAAGCGGAAAACTGATTTTTTGCTCCTCTCTCCAACCCCTGCAATTAAGATGACAACATGCTATAAATGGCCGATACATTACTGCAAGAGTAATCTTACTCATGAGGTATTACGCAGAATATTTAAATAACTTTTATCTTGAGAACAGCTTGTTAATAACTAAAGAAGACAAAAATAATGATTCTGCAAGTTAGTTTCAAATTGAATGAGGACTTTGCATTACATTAGTTTGCAGAATATGAAGATATCCTTGGATGATTGTGAGGAAAACACAATACAATTAGAATGCTTTCAATAATATTCTAACTTTCTGGTTCATGATTTCTAACAACTTGTATATTCCTCACCACACCCAGCTCAGTTTAAACAGATTATAGTGTCACGTATTCCTTTTTCCAAACAACTCTAACATACTGAATTGGTTTAGACAAATTCCCCAAGACTTGAAAAGTGGGGTCAAAATTCTACATAAGCTAACCTGCCACCAAAATTTAAATACTGGCTACCTGGATGAAACCCCCTAATGATTCAAAATGGTCAGCATCAGCTGCCACTAAAGAAAAGCTAGCCAACATTTATCAGCACAATGTTAAAAAATCCTGCTTGAGTACTTATATGTACTGTTACAAAGGAGTCTGTGCAAGTCTTTGCTAAGAAATGTTGAGCGCTAATGTGTTTCAACAGTGAACAGAAGCAAAGTGACACAACAGACGTCCAAATGATTGTGCCAACCAGTCTATTTGATGCTGAGTGCTATTAGGCACATTTATTTACTCTGGAGACTCTGCAAAGCATAGGCGGGTTAAAGGGATTCCCCAATGTGACAGAAGTCATGTGGTAAGAGATTTTAATTTCCACCTCAGCTCCAAGTCATCAGTTGATATCAAGCAAAGACAGATCAACTAAAAAAAAAAATATATATATACTCTCCCTGCACATCATGTTTCTCAGCCTCACATTAACCTAAAGATTCATTTGCTTGATATCAGGTATCTGTGCTCTCAGTTAGAAAAAAAATGCTTCCATGCAAATCAAAACTGTAATTCTCCGAATGAGAATAAAAATTCTAGAATAATTAACGTAATAGTCTATCAGTTTTTCTATACCTATACATTTCCCTTTCCCCATAGTAGTAGTACATTTAGAAAAAGACATACAGCCAGAGTTCTGAGGAAAGCACTTCACTTCCACCACAACATCCTGAAATACCACCAGGAGGGTAATAACACAGCCCACAAACCTGCCATGCCACAGAGTATGCAAGATGGTACACTGCCAGGAATTTAAAATAACTGGCACAAACAGCCATTTTTCCACGGTTTATAACTCAGCAAATTATAAATTTGAACAATCAGCAGGACTTCTGGCTTTAAAAATACTGAGTTTAACTTTCTAGCTCCAAATTCCTTGCATGTAACAAACATTAAAAAAAAAAATATTATTACCTGTGGGAATGACCAATGAGATGGACTCCAGATAGATGTAAAAGTGGAGACCTTTATTGTTGCAACTTATAGGTTTATATACCTTTGCTCATCTGTCCACGCACTTCCCATAGCAACCTGATTGGCCAAGGCCTATTGTCCACCCGCTCGCAAGCGCCAGCATCAACATTTGACTGGTTGGCCTCCAAAACCCCACACGCTGCCCCTAAATGCTCTCTCCACCCTGATTTGTATCTCTGATGTTCACCTCTTTGTTCAGCTTCCTGCTCTTACAACCCAAGGTCAGTTCAAGGACCCCAAGTCGAAGAAGTATCAAACAGGTCTACCTTGCGATCACCGATTCCTACAATTACCACTATAATTTTCACATTAACTTTTTGTTTTATTCTATAACCTTTGAAATATCATTAAGATTCTTCTTAGAAATCACCTGGCACATAACTGGAGAAAAACAGACCCTGAACAAACATGTCAAGACATGGCTGACTGAAAAAGGACTTTTGAACAAATCCAGATGCGACGTTAATCTGTTGCGTCACAAAATGTATGCTGTAGGTAGAAAACCTCTGGAGCTTGGACTAGTATAATTATGGTTAGCAGGGAATAGACATCATAGATAATTGAGAAGAGGAACTTTTATGAAACAGACTATTATCGGTCTTTTTTGACTGACTTGACTTTCTAGGATTTACTCCATCTATGTCACAGAAATAGTACAGCACTTCATTTAAAAAGGTACTTAATGCCAACTCCCTCAGCAGTGATCAGAAAGAACAAAACCTGCATGTATTATTTAACTCCATCATCATTCTCCAAGTGCAGTTCCAATAATATTATACAAATGTATGGACAAAGGCTTTACTGGAAAGCTCTACAGGAATACCAGGAAACTGCACACTTATTAAGGAGGATCTCTTGCATCTCCTGGGAGAGTAATCTAGGACAAGTGTACAGCATCACTTATAAAATTTAAGTCATACTTACAAAATTTTGTAGGAGGTCAGTGAGCCCCTAGAGCCTAAGACTCTACACGCATACTGCCACTGGAAAAATGAACCCACACATAAAGAATGAGTATGCTTAGAGGAAGATGATCAAAGTAATCTTTAATCCTCTTTTTTAAGAGTGTATTGACAATGTCAATTCAGGTGGCTTCATAGTGGAAGTTTTCCAAAGCATTAAGCCTCTATAACACTGGAGTGGTACTAGCATTATCCTTTATAAATGTTTTTCATTACTGAAGTTAAATTAGATGGTGAAAGTAAGTCCAACTGTTTGCAGAGAGCACAGAGTGCCTTCAGGGAAGAGTCAGAAGACCATTGAGAAAAGTTTCTTGAAAATTCTACTCTTTAGCCCTTGCATAACTCAAGACCCATAGGTATGTGGCAAGCAAAGGTCAGTAAGGAGTAAAATTATTTTTCCCTATGCAAGACATGGAGGACAAGATTACCTGAAGGCAGCTGCCCATGCAACAGCCTGCTCAAGAAGTAGGATCTTCCCTTCCAATCTAGCCTGAAAGGTGTAACATAGGGCTGGTTTAACTTTACAGAAGCCTCTACTTGTTCCTGCTAACTAGGGGCAAGTTGTAACAGCCTCCCACAAGTTTATTTTCAGAATCAGAATGCTGACCTCCAAACCATCACCCCTGGTACATTATTCTAATCACCATTTGGGCCATAAGAAAAAACATGATCCTGAAGGAGTTCAGACAATTTACTCATGTAGTACTTTAATCTCCACAGCTTTCCTTAGAAATAAAAGCAAAACCAAAAAGGAAACTTTCTTCCACAATTCCAAATCACTCTTGGCTAGGAAAATCCACAGTACAAATGACAACAGCAATAGTCAGATAATCCCTTTATTCCAACCTGCAGCCAACTTAAACTCCAGATGAGACATCATTCACAGACCTGCTTTTAAGAGGAAAACTATGCCATGGCTATCTATTGACTTGCTACAATTCTGACCTTTTCCAGGCAATTTTGTAGAATGGCAGCTGTTTAAAGGATGTGCCACACCTTCATGTTGCCTTGGAGAAAGCTCTAGTTGTGCCACAACAGTTGCACAAATTTACAATGGGTCTTCAGTGCATTGAAGAAAATGCTCATTACAGAGAATCTGGGGAGATCAGCTGAGACAAGGATATCTGAGGCTCACTTCATATAGAGGCAAGGTATCGCAGTAGTCATCATAGGATAGCTATAAATTTAGAAATAATAGGCAAATAGAATATGAAATTAAGGTCATCTGGAATATTACTTTATTTGTATTGCGCATGTAGTTTTAAAGGAAGAGAATTTTACAGGAAAAGCCACAAATAAGCAAAGATTTTTAAAAAAATATATCTCACCCTTTTGTAGTCATATCACATTACTAACTCTTCCCTGGTTGAATGAGAAGGAAGCTGAGAAAATATTGCTCTCTTTAAAAGTGTTTGCAAGAATTTGATTAAGTAACACTCATTTTTTGCTGTTCAATCAGAACTTTTAATACAAGAACTTGTACAAAAATCACACTATATGTGATGAATCTCACAACATACTTCACAAAGCCCTAGAATCAGATGTGTAGGTTGGCCACAACTAGGGCTTAGAAGACCAACAGTCCAATACCCTCCTCACAGCAATTCAAAGGTTTTGCAAAGCATACCTGCATTCCCTACTTGGTATGTTTGGATCGAAAAGTGCATTCTGTTACGAACTGAGAAATCCAGGGCTTTGTAAGTTTCTACTATATCTGTTTACAAACTCTCTCTGTAACATATTATTAAAACTCCTTTGCAGCTCTTTGCAGATTCAAAATCCCACAAGCATTTGATAAGCAATCACACTCGGCTCCTCTGTAACAGGTCAGCTTAGACAGCTTATGCCCATGGGCAACACTTCAGAGGTACATGAAGGATATCCAGCTACAAACAAGTTCTCCCGATTCTTTAAGGCAGTGGGAATTCTATGTGGCTGCCCAGTTGCACACATTTTTCATTACTTGAGCTAAGGCTGAAGTATTTTAGACCAGCACTGGTGTCTTTATTCTCAGGGACTGGCAGTGGCCATTCAAAGTCTGAAGCAGAAATTGACAAAGGTAAAAATAACTCCTTGGCACTTGTCAGTTCCAGACTTCTCCCACCAACTATGTATTTGAATCACAAGAACAAACGCATTCTTCCACATTCAAACACATTTGCAAAGCTGAAAGTCTTTGACAAAATTGGAACGCTGTAGGCAAAACACAAAATTGGCAGAATTGCTTAAAGGAGTTTGAAGTTTGCCTAGATTACTTTGTTTAACATTACAATGATTTTGGGACAGTCAGAAGAAGTAGATGCTCAGTCTTTTAAACTCAAACTATGTAAAATGGTAACTTCTAGATAGTCAGATATTTATCAGCCCTGTTGAATTAAAATCTCCTACATTTATTGTTTACTACAAGACTGGTAAAATTTTTGCTCTGTTGTTGGAGTTAAGTCACAGCAAGCTTTAATGTTGAGTTGTGTACGACACTCAACTCACGCCAGGAAAATTTTATGTTTCATAATATTGTACGGTTAGAAAGAAAACCATAACTCCAGTAACATTAAAAATCTCAAGCGAGGTTTCTGAAATTCAATTTTTCCGGCAAATACCCTTCTCGCAGTGTTTTTTTACCCTTGTTAACTCATCCATCAATTACCGGAACGTTTTGTCACCTTCGCTTCAACACGATGCAAAAACCAGGCAAGACTTTTTAAGATAAAAAACTTAAAACCACCTTAACGCGTTCCAGCCAGCTCTCTAACGCGTTCCAGCCAGCTCTCTCGCTATTTAATAAGTATTCGAAGAGCTGAAACTCTCCCCCCGCGACACGGAGGGTGCTGCAAACCCTCAGCCGTGACTAACCCGGCAGAGCAGCCCGCGGTAAAATGTTAAAGAACTATAAGTAGACGGAGAATTTATAGCTCCGTTATGTCACTGCCTACGGATGCACTTGTTATTTTTAAGAAACTTGAATGAAAGCCTCCCGACGGAAAAGAACATGAAAGAAAACGAACGCGCCCCCCCTACTCCCTCGGAGCCGGGGCCGGCGGGGGGCGCCGAGCGGCCAGGCCCGGGGGCACCGCGGCACCTACCCGAGCAGCCGCGCTGGACGCCAGCGGGACGGGCGGCGTTTTCTCTCCCACCTTCTCCTTTCCCTCTTCTTCCTCCTCTTCCTCCCCATCCTCGCCGCCCTCCTCGGCCGTCCGGGCGGCCGCGCTGCCCGGGTCCGGCTCCGCGCCGCCAGGGGGATGCGGCTCGGCCGCGGGGCTCCGCAGCGACATGGCCGGCGCCTCGCTCCGCGCCCTCCTCTCCTCCGGCCGCCGCTCCCCCGCCGCGCTCCGCCGGCCTCTCCCGGGCTGCTCGGACACCCCCGCGCTGCCCCGGCGGCCCCTCCGCAGCCGCGCCCCCTACAGCCCGCGGGCGGCAGCGCGGGCCGCCGCCATGTTGTTTATAGGCGGCTCGTGGAAACGCGCTTGGCGACCGCCGCGCGGGGGCAGCGGAGGACACGGCTGCGGAAACTCCGTACCGCAGGAAAAGGAGAGGGGGGGGTGGCCGGGCGGTGTAGGGCGTACGGGAATAGGCGGCGCCCGCGCTATCTGCGCAGGGAGCGCCGCCGGGGCCGAGCCGGCCGGCACCTGCGCAACGGCTGCGAGTCACGCTAAGGGAGGAAAACGGTGCAAAGACTCAGGGCAGAGCGAGAGCGGAGGCAGGGCTTGTGCAGCACCGGGGTTTGCCCTTGGCTTGGAGTCATGGAATCCTAGAGTCGTTTGGGTTGAAAGGGACCTTAAAGATCCTCCGGTTTCAACCCCCGTGCCATGGGCAGGGACGCGTCCCACGTAGGATCATAGAATAGTTCGGCTTGGAAAGGACCTTAAAGGCCCTTGGAGAAGCCTCTGTGTGCACCTCGGGCTCGCTGAGGCTTTGCTGCAGTGAAATAGCAACAAAATCGTCTTGAGAGGCCCAGCTGTGTTGGACTGGTTGGAATACAAGGGCTAGAGGAGATCTGCACAGCGCTTCTCCGCAGGGTACTAACCTGCTGCTTGGTGTGCAGTCACCTGCAAAAAAATGTCCAGCCTTCAGAGCATTAACTGCAAGACAAACCAAGGTGCCATAGGACCACTCTGATATTCTGTCTGGATAAAATTTTCCCTCCCAGATTCAGAAGCGCTAGTAGCATCACAGACCACTTTAAAGAAATCTTCAAAATTGTTTTTCACGTGGAGATGAGCCACGTGATAGTTTTTGTCAGCATTGGGATTACACAAACAGCTCCTGCAGGTTGGAGCTGTGGTAAAGATCTCTATAAGCTGCATAAAAGCAAGGGCATAATAGGTACTGCAGTGTTAATCTAACACACTGAAAAATGCTTTCCCTTTTTGAAGGAACTGGCAGGCCTGGAGTTTATTAGGTTTCATTAAGAAATCTCTTTGTCTCCTTAGCAAGTTGAATAGGAGAGCTGGTTTTCCAAGAAGTTCTCTGCTCGCTGTGCTTCCTTTGCAGTTGCTCTCAGTGGTTTGCTTGAATAACTGGCCTGCTGCACTTAAACAAAGCTCCCCAAACATACACTCATCTTTTTCCTTTCTGTGCCAAGAAATAACATAATGATAGTAATTGCAACAACTTCAGTACAAGCAGCTATACACCCAGTGGCAGTCCCCAACTGGAAGTAATTGGCGCAGCTGTTTTGTGGAGCTGTGCCAGCTTGAAACCTGGAAGGATCTGCTCCCTTGAGCCTGCACAGAGAGATGAAGCAAAGGGAAATAGAACTGTAGGAAGGCAAGTATACAAACAAAGTCATAATGCTTTTTTTCAATTCCATTGAGTTATAAAAGCCTGATTTTTATTAGCTTTAAAAATACCAAAATGGCCTTCTACTGAGATTATTTCACAGAAAGCTAATGCAACATCAAAGGCATCAATTTTTACTGTCCGTGCCGTCCTCTGCTATTTGAAGCTGAAATGTTCTATTGAACTAAACTAATTCAGGTGGTTATTTTGACCCATGGCAATTATGAAAATAGGCACAAAAGTCCTGTTTAAAAAAATTCTTGCTATTTTTATAAGCGAATAAAAGGACCCCATACTGAAGGAGAAGCAAACCCATTTTCCTACTTCTAACAAAGGTGTAGCATCCATCTAGTGCCTAGGGTTTGTAACTAAAAGTATCTCAGTATAATTCATAGATCCATAAAGGCAGCCAAAGATGTAACCACAGCTGGAAAAGGCATGCTTAAACTGGGTTTCAGTTTGCTAGCATGGATGGGTGCTAGCTGGGTGCAACAGTACTGCTTGTAATGAGGCAATGCACATAACCCTACAACCATTTCTTGCCAAAGCCATAAACCAGGCTAGCGGACAACTGAGCAGTCAGAAAACAGGGTAAAGACTGTCTTGTAACAGACAAGATTTGTGGGATATACAATGTACAAATTTTGCAATACTAAACAGAGGAATGCAATTGCCATTTTACAAGACTTTGTGAATTTGTTGGCCAGGTGGCCTGGGAGCCTTGACAAAGGACTATGCGCACTCAGTGCCTTTTTTTGAAAGCATTTGCAGGCTTTGTTGTTTACATCACCTTTCATGATATTTCCAGTTCTTTCTTAGATGCTGATACTGCTTTTGCTTACCTCAGTGGTTGCTTTTCCACCCTGAACTGTTATTATGTTCCCTCCTTTATCCTTCCAAGGGCCCTTTCCTTGTTTTTTAATCTTTTCTGAGCTGCTTAAAAATCTTAAATCACGTGGTGCCACCTACTTCACAGTATTTTGGGGGAGTGAGGGGAAAGGTAAATGGTTGCTCATGCCAAGTACACGGTGCCTGGTTCCTGGATGAGTTTGCAGCCAGCGCTGGACCCCATGCCAGCACACCATGCTGCTGGCTCAGATAAGCACACATTCACCACAGTAACACTTCTGAGGGACTATAAGAGGGACGCAGGCAGTACGTGACTATGAACATGTTTTCTGTGTATGGGAGAACAATCCTGCCTTAGCACGGTGTTAGTCCTTTTAACCAAAGACCTTCTTGGCAACTTATTCTAAAATTGTTCATATATATATTTTCTCTACCCAATGAGTCTGAGTTGTCAGGAAGGGGAAAAAGTCAACAGTACATCTCTGTGCAATGACGTGGCCAGGCACAGACCGCCACTAGGAATGACAGATGGAAACAAACCAAATACTAACATTTGTTCACAAATGATTAGTAAATGCTTACAAGTAATAGATGCACTCGCAGAGACTGGCATTTAGGAGTGATGCACAAATAAAAAAAAAAAAAAAAGACTAAATTCCCTGGCTAGTATTTTCATGACAAATAATTGAGTAAATTGAGTGCACTTGACATGTTCCTCTGCAGTCAGAAGTCAAAATGCAGCCATAGCAAAGTCAGCCCTCATTTAATTTGGTAACATCAGAGATGGGTTTAGCCCACTATGGGTTTTTCCCTGGCCCTCAAATGCTTTACTAGAGCTCAAAAAGAATGTCAAAGATGCCTGGTACAAACTGGCATTTCAGGAAGTGGTGTGACCCATGTCCTTTAGAAAAGTTAGGCTGAATTTCCTGTTCAATTGGTGATACATGCTCATCACAGCTGTACTGTGTCTCTGTCCCTTTTATTCAGTAGTATTGTTTCTTTCTCTTTATACTGTTTGAAGATCTCATATACTTCCCTTTACAAAATATTTGGACCATTTAACAGATGTGTGCTTCGTGAGACAGATCCTGAGTGGGCGCAGGGGAAAGAACCGGAGGGCTGAAACATGGAAAGGGGAAGCAAAGGCGGGTGGTGACCCATTTCCTCTGCATGGGAGTAGAAGACAGATAAATGGTTGGGAGTTTTCCAACACAGCAGGTTTTCAGCAAAACATTTGGTTTCAACAGAAAGACCTGAATCATTGAAATGGAAACGTTTTACAAAGAAGCATCTTTTTCAGTGACCTTTTAGCAGAACTCAGGCAAGATGCCACCAAAATCCACCTGTTACTCTGCTGACTCAGATGGAGAGCTTACCACACTTGCCACATGAATTGTATAAAAATCAGAGACTGCATGACTTCTGGATTTCCTGGACAGCTAACTATGAGCTGGTCTACCCTTCTGTGCTACCTGTCCACCTCACCCTTTAGGGAAGAACGAAGTTCATGTCTACCTACAAGTCCTGACTGTTCTGAGACTGCCCAGCCTCAGAACTCGCAAGGGATGATCCCATTCTCATCTGACCTTTCCTACCAGTAGCTATCCTTTTCCCTTGAAGCTGGACTAAGGTACAAATTTTTGGAATTTCATCCTAAGGAATCCATCTGCCATTGCAGACAAGCTTGTTTATTATTCTTTCCAGGAACAGGAAATTATGTCAAACTTGAGCTTGACCCACTCTATCTCTCAGCCCCTGGATTGTACGCCTTCACTTGTGAGAGACAAAAAGGTCCCTGTTTTCCAGGAGCACATGTGCAAGGTGCACTTAGACTCTCCTGAGCTGAGTCCTCATTATTTCCCCTATGACCAACATTAGATCAAGTAATCTGTAGCTCTCAGTCTTTGGCTGTCCTCCAGTACTTGGAAAGCCCCTCTTGTAGAAGAGTTTGTAAACATTTAGAAAAGTGGTGCAAAGAGCTCTTTGGCTAATTCATCTGAGGTACTTACATGCAAGTTACCCAGCTGCTGTTTTGTCTTGGTGGATACTTAATTATATTTTTCTGCTTCACAAATGGTGAACTTTTAATTGAAGGTACATCATCAGATGGAAAGCATCCTGCTTGGGCATTACTAGTACAGAGAAGAAAGAGGTAATATGCAGTTGTCTTATTTGCATCATTACATTTGCATTTTGGGTTCCTTGTCATCACTGACAGAATCTGTACCAGCTAACTGCAAAAGGCTAGTGGACACTGGTGCCTAGGCAACAGCTGATTTTTTTTAGGTTCGTGATTAACTCCGTTTTGTCTGCCTGAATAAGCTGAATATTATACTGCCCCTTGTCATGGAACGCTACCTTTGTGTTGACAGAAATCATTAGCCCCTATTTTTAGAAACACTATGGCTGTTTTAGCGATGTCCAGAGCGAGGGTGTCTGTGATAACACAGTGGACGCAAACACCAGAAGAGAGACACGGCAAAAGAAAAATGCACCAGGTGAAGAGGATTTTTACTAAGGTTTCAGTTTTTTCCCTCCAGACAGCCAGTGTTGGTTATTCAATCTTTAAACTTCATTAACTTCACTTAAACTCCTACAAGGTATAACAACAGTGTGATCTTCCCCAAGGTACAGCAGGGGAGAAAAGCTGAGGCTGGGAGACAGTGTCCATCTTTGTCAGGTCTGACCTGGAAATTATTTTAAAATGAGATAGAGACAGATGTTAAACACAGGATTTTATCCGAATTCTATCCAAACAGGAAATAAGAAACAATTGTGCCATGCTAAAGAAGGCTGAGATGAGAAGGCAGTAGTAATGTTTAATTCAGAGAGTTGCTTGTGTACCTCCAGCACCGAGATCTATAGACGTGTAAAATACCGTTGGAACGAAGATTTCAGCTTAGCGTGGCTTTGCAAATCTTTTCTTCCTTACAGGTTAACAAACCAGCCTGATTTCATTAAAACCAGAACATTCTTGACGTGAAGCGGCAGCTCGGGAGAAAAGTAAGTGGTTGCCTGCTGATGGTGTTGGCTGAGGAGGCTGAGCCCGGCGGCGGTAACCGAGGCTGCAGCTCCCTCCAGCGCCGGCGCGGCGCCGCTTCCAGCCGCCGAGGAAGCCGCGCTCGGCTGGGGCAGCACCGCGCTCGGCTGCCCCGCTGCTTCCTAGAGCTGGGAAGGTACCTGTTAGCTCACAGACGTGATGGACATGGTAGACATTCTGACATTTTGAGCTTTATAAATAAAAAAAAAAAAAGGGGGGGGGGAGATCAGGTCACGTATACAATAATTCACGTGAGTGTCCTGGAAAATGAGAACAAATTACATAGATTAACACACAAGACAAAGTTAATTTTGGAAGGCTGAAGAGCTGGATGCTTGAAGACTGTTGAGAATTTCACATCTTTAATGCAGCATGTGATATTCCCTTTGTAATACCTAAACTGGATGGGTACAGTGCTTGCTCCTTCCGATACCTTGGTTAGCTAATTCTCATTGTGTTTCTCATTTCTTGGATAGACGATGGCTAACTTTTATAAAGAGACATGTCTGAACAACTTACAGAAAAGGAACGGCGTCTGGCAGACACATAATGGTGACTAAAATCAGAGGGCTAGGGTAGTTACTGCCCCCACCCACTGAATGGTGCTGTTCTCACTGATGAATCTCCTTTCCTGCCACACTTTTCAGGCTGGTCTCTAAGGTAAACCAGCTCTGCTTTTAATGCGTTGCTACAAGCCCATGGGAACCTAAGGTGGAGGAGCTACTTGTTCTGCTGGTGCTGGTGGGACTGTTCGTGAAGCAAAGCACCCTGAGAACAATATTCCCCAAATCCCATTCCTTACATGTGGCTGAAGCCAGGTATGGATCCACCTGCAGATCTGTAGCCTGGGCCCTGGTGTGCCCCAGTTCAGCACTTGGCTAAGCAATAGCTGTTGGGTGCTGTGTCAAACAGGCAGGTACCTGCCTTTCCCAGGCTCAGCCTTCCCTCTTCCAGGGCTGCCTCATTTTCCCTTCTTCCCTGCTTAAGGTAACAGTTGTTTGAGAAAATCAGTTGTTACAAAACATGACCCAGGGCATTGTCCTCTGTCTCACAGAAACATCATCAGTTCCAAACCAAACACTGCCACTTTTACAGCTTTGGGGGAAGATAGCAGCTGTCAAGACATGGCCTATGACCTCAGCCATCGTGGATTCTGAGACAGGAGGTCTCTGCATGCCAGCAAGTGGGATTTTCCAAGGGCACTAGGAGTGCTTGTGGGATCAGATGTGTGCACGAAGGGCATACCTGTACTGGGCAGTGTGGATGTCCTTCAAATACCCTGAACAGGTGGCATGTGGCTGCAGACAGGGTGCTCCAGTGCAGGTCACGCTAGCATACTCCCTCAGGGCCTTTTGAAAAAATACGCAAATGAAAATAAATAAGATCTAGACAAGTTTTACGGATACTGGCTGTATTATTTCAGAGAAATACTCAAAACATTTCCCTTCCTGGACAGAACCTATTCTAGTAAAACCTCCTAGTCCAACATAAAGGATAAAAGCCTCTCCTAGGCGTGTGTGGAACAAAAGGAGCGATACAAACACAACTCAAGTAATGGTGACTGAATTTACTTAATAAATGAACAAACAATGCTGGTTTGCTTCTAACGTCTTCAGAGAAAATGTTTGCCAAGTGTTTCATGGCCACATTTCCTGCCCTTGCCCCACACAGAACCCCTGTATATAAAAAAAAATCACCACAGTCTTTGACTCCAGTGGTAGAAATTTTGTAAAATCAAAACATTGGTCTAGATAATAGGATCAACATATCTGACTTCTTCTTGAATAATTATCTTTTAAGAAATGTTTCCTTGAACATACTCTCCTTAAAAATAAATATTCTAACACTTTTCACAAAGATCTTCAGCTCTACATGATCTCTAGCAGGGTCACACTCCCGGAGTCCCCAAGATACACAGTAAAGCAGTAGAGAATCCTGTAGCTACAAAACACTTTTAATAAAAATAAGAGATATTAAAACAAACAGCTGCACCAGGTCTCTGTATAAATTATTACAATTATTTAAGCTGAAAGCTCTGTCTACTGATGATAGACCTGGAAGTGTTTTTCTTGAGACTAGCTTCAGCTCCTGGCTTTGATGAGCAGGGCATCATTTTCCTTTTCAATCTGATCAATGAAATACTCTGCCCAGCAGAAGAGGCAATAAGGAGATGTGTATAGATCCTCCCCATACTGCAGGGCCTGGATAAGAGCAAGCAGGGGTGCCTGCTCTGGCAGGGCCAAGAGGGACGCTAGATGAGGATGGCCCTGCTCCCTTCAAGGGGCTGACCTGGCAGCAGGGAAACAAAGGAACTGGCTATGCTTAGAGCACGTTCTCCACATTTTCAGCTGATGTTGCAGAATTTACTGTTATTAAGTACAGAGGTGTCTGATCCTCTGAAGAGTACTGCAAGACAATGGTGCCAAGTTATAATGTAATCTGTATTCAGCCAAATGGTTCTATTTATAATAAACTTTCAGGTGACCCAATTGTACACTTGGTAAAACACTTCTAAAGAAGGAGATTACCTTCCAAATTTCCAGGGTATGAAGTAGTGTACTCTATAAATATGGCAGCTTAACTACTATCTATTTTGAATGTCAGTTAGGATCAGGTAGTGTTTATACACTCCTGATTTTTAGCAGTTTATATTCAGGAGTTTTCTAATGTGCATCAAACAGAAACTTGGCATGGAAGCTGTCAGCACAGATGCTAGTTATATTCCAAAAATAGAGTATGTTAGAGCTTTTAAAGGTGTCAGATGGCTTATTTATGCAGTGGTTGCAGATGCTTTAGTTTTCTGGCTCTTTCAACTATACAAAAGCTCACTGTATCACCTCCCTCCCCTCCTTTATTCTCTAGCATTATAGTCTTGAAGAGTGAGGAGCATGGAAACAAGTAATCATGCTTGAGTAATAATGCAAGGACAGTGTGCCCTGGAAACTGGCATAAGTGACAGTCACTTTTGGTGATACAGAACTATCCTGATGGAGTCACCATAAGGAAAAAAAAAAAGAGAAATAAACACGTTACACAAAATGGTGGCAGTAAAAGGGAAGACAAAATCCTCAACGCTGCCAAGTGTCCTTAGTGCTCCCATTTAAGCAAGGAAGAACCTCCTCCCAGTGATTACTGCAACTTCAGCCTCCCCTGCAGTGATTACTGCAGAAGACATCTCCACATCCACCATCATATTTATTATTTGTATTAAAGCCTAAGGCATGACAATTTATAAAACTTATAAGTATAGGTCACTTACATTTAATGATCTACAACACCGTTTGAATGGTAAAAAACTACCCCTCACATAAAAAAACAAACCACATCCACAGTGAGCCCATTTGCTCCATTTTGCTCAAGCAAAGAAACGTCCTCTGAAGTTTACAAATCTTAGTTTTGGTAGACTAGGTTAAACCCCCAGGACATTATAAAACAGGACCTTTCATGCAGAACGCTCTGGCAACACCTGCAGTAAAGGGCAGGTCAATATAAACATGGCATACAAGAGAAAGAGAATTTGGTGCGAGTACCCTGGAAGACAAGATGGGAGGGATAACAAAGCTGGGGAGGTCCTGCAGAGTCAGAGATCCATCTCCAGCGTGAGTTTCCCTTTGTAACAAATGGAGGCAAAATACACTTAATTATTTGCAAGTAGGTTTAAACATAAATCGAAAGCGTCCCATATGATATGCAGGTTTTTATTGTTTTTCTGAGTTTTAAGAATACTCACAAGATTCAAATACTGTGATGAGATTTCACTTGAACTTACTCATTTAACATGATATTAAAATTTACAGCTGTTTTTTATCTAGTAAGCAATATACTCTTGGTAGAAGCAGTTGTGCCAATACAAATTACTGTGCATGACTTCTTCCCTTTTGGGGAGCCCAGATCCTTCTATTTAAAAACAAGGAGAATTTGCCACAATGGTTACAGGCAAATATTTTTAAATTTAGATTGTTTAGAATCCAATTAGACCCAAATATAAATAAAGACCAATCACAAGATTATAAGCTTGAAGCATTTGCTCAAACATAATATAATATAGTCACTACTCACTTTTTTTTTTCCTCCTCTGAAGAATGGCAGAATTTCAGCATTTGTTGGCTATACCTCTCCTTAGAAGATTTAATCAGTAATTTCATCTCTAAAATTTACTTCATATAACATTCAGCAGCATCAAAATAATAGACAATGACACCATATCAAGCTCTGTTTAGTAGCCAACATTTAACAACATACAACTAGAATACTTCTGACATGCAATCAATTTAGTCCTTCCTGTCAGAATAAAACAATGTGAAGAACCTGAGCTAATTTCTTTGGATTTCAGACAGCTGTGGACTAACTTATGGTCAGGTTTTGAAATAATGCCAGCAGGAGGTCACTTACAAATACTCCAGCATACTGTTAGGAAGGTCACTTATCTTATGTAGTCATTTGATGAGAACCTTGTCAGGAAGCCTTCTTTCACAGAATCACAGGATAACCAGGTTGGAAGGGACCCACTGGTTCGTCAAGTCCAACCATTCCCACCAATCCCTAAATCATGCTCCTAAGTACCTCGTCCACCCTAACCTTAAACACCTCCAGGGACGGCGACTCAACCACCTCCCTGGGCAGACCGTTCCAATGCCTAACCACCCTCTCGGTGAAGAATTTTTTCCTAATCTCAAGCCTAAATCTCCCCTGGCGGAGCTTGAGGCCATTCCCTCTCGTCCTGTCTCCTGTCACTTGGCAGAAGAGGCCAGCTCCCTCCTCTCCACAACCTCCCTTCAGGTAGTTGTAGAGAGTAATAAGGTCTCCTCTCAGCCTCCTCTTCTCCAGGCTAAACAACCCCAGCTCTCCCAGTCGCTCCTCCTGCTACAGATATCCTTATGATACAGCAAATGTGTTCTGGCCATTGTGTGCTCTGTGAATTTTTTCTCTAAAAGCTTACTTACAGAAAACTCAGGGGTCCCTTTCCTTAACTCTACAGACCTGGAGGTTGAGCCAAATCATGTTTATTAAAAAGCACAACCCTCATTGAGAGACATATCTGAATATTTTTTAATAATTTTGAAATATTTTAAATTGTTTTACAACCCACCCCCCCAGTCCTTTGCTATTGAAAAGACATAAGAAAATCTAGAGATCATGTTTTTATCTAATGTGCATATAAAGAGATGGCCTAGAAAGATACAGGCAGAAGAATCCAGGTATGTATCAGTGTCTGCCTAGACCACTTCTTGGAGCTGTGTGAATGCAGGGGTCTTCACATCATCATCTGCTGCTACTCTGTGCACATAAACTGGTGTTTCTTTAACACTGTAGTCTCCTTTGAAAGAGGCTTCTAGAAGCTTAGGCACAGATTAGGGAGGAGCACAGAATAGTCATAATGCCCAGCAGTGATGCTCTCAGAGGTCAGCATGGGTCTCTGGGACACTCGGTTCAATCCAGAGCTCTGAGTGTGTCATCTGCGCTTGCTGTGTGCTCTCCGAGTGGTGTGCAGCCTACAGCACAGAAAGGGAATGTGCACATAGCTTATATTTTGTGAGAACTGCCCAAAAAAGGTACAGTCAATACTTTTTGCTTGTGGTGTGATTTGACACATGACATAACACAGCAACCTTCCAGGGCAAAGAATGCAATCCTAGCATGTATCTGATGTAATTAAGGATATATGACTCAAGTACCAGCTCATGGCAGCAGACTGAACTGATACCATTGGACTGAGATACAACGTTGTGGTTTTGCTTCCCATCTAGGGAATTGCAATATGTGCTAAAAATACCATTGGGCACATGGAAATGCAGAGTGTAATCGCATGTGGAGAAGGAGATGGAATGTTGGTCCTAGTAGAAGTCACCATAGAAGAGGGAAAATGTAGTACTGAGCATTTTTAGGTGAGCCTTTTTGTGCTGTCAGCAAGATAAACCGGGACTGGGTTGAAATTTTTTATCCATCCCTCCCCTCTGCCCCTTGCTGGATGAGAAATTGTCTGTTTAGAAGGGACTCATAGGTGAATAAAACATATATAGGTAAGCATTTGCACTATATTAAGTACCAATTTTCAGCCACACATTGTACCTCTATAGCTACTGAAGATGATGTTCTCCCCGTGTTTTGGCCTGGGAAGACGTATTTATTTTTAAGTTGTATTTAACATTACTCATCTCTAGGAAAACGTGGGAGGGGATGGCTGACACAAAAGGACCATGGTGACTGATCCTCCCCTTCCAACCCACTCTGTGCCCCGGCTCTACTATCCCAACTCTGGGTGGCACACAATGACTGTAATTTAAGAGAGCAGCCAGAAGAGGATGTTGTTCTGGCAACCTTTTTAGGAAAAGTACCCATGACCCTGTTTGAAGTTGTGGATACAGACAGCCGCATCTGCCGAATTATTCAAATTGGTACATTCAGGTTCTACAATCACGTAATTAGAAGGGAAGTAGCAGAGAAATTTGTGCAGAGTTACTTGTGAAGGACAGCAAAGTAATAAACAAAATGTTCTAGATAAATAACAAATTAACCAAAGTGGTTAGATTTAAAACTTAGAGAGCTGTAGAGCCATCTCCTGCCCATTTTACCCATATGAGTAATTTCATTACCAGTTATAATAAAAAGACTTGTTCTTTTGCTTCTCTGTTGTCATGCATTTTAGTATTTCTAGTCATAACTATTAAAACTTGTGCTTTTGTACTCCCACGTTTCCAAATAGTCTTCACATCACTGTTAAACCTCTCAAACTCCCTTTTCTGTCTGAGTGTCAATGTAGCATCTACAGAAGAGGCAGAGGAAAAGTAAATACATCCAGAACAGGTACAGGGGCAGGATGATGCAACTGTCTGCTCACCCTGCCCACAGGAGCAATACGGCACCTGGGGGCCAAGAGGATGGATCCAGAAAATGGGACTGGGTGAATCTCATGCCAAAACATTGGCAATGTCTGATATGCACAAGAGGGATACTGAGCTCAAAGGACTGCATGTCTTGCTGAACATTACACCATGCAACACTAGCAGGCTTAGATCTCCACACTGTAATAATTTATTTGCTATAAAACCAGATGTGCCTTATAATTGCATCTAAAAGGTGCACTCCCAAAACTAAGATTCTAAAGCCTGTACAAAGATAAAGGTTTTGTAACTTTAATAATTAATTTGGAAAAGTTACTTTCCATTGTCTTATACTGTAAGTACCAATTTTGGTAAAGTAGACTGATGTCTATGAAGATATTTTAAAAGTATTTTTTGTTTAGTCACATTTTTGTATTTATACTGATTCTGTGCTACATAGATAAAGGGGTAGGTACACATTTGTTAGCTTAGAGCAGCAAATTTTAGTTACAAGTTGATTAGGTATTTTCCTTTTTTTTATACTACTCGTGGAATACTTAAGGCAATTTGGGAGAACAGCTGGCTAAAAATGATGATCTTCAGTATGCATGTGCACAATACTTACTCTGTGAAAACAAGTTGGCAGAATTCTGTATGAATCTCTTTCCTGAAAAATGATACATTTGGAAAGTGGCTAGCAGTTTTCTATTCTGCCGATTAGAAGTGACACTCCCAAGGACACCCCATTGTGCCCATTCTTCTCAGGGGCATTACTGAGAGGGCAACTGTCTCAGTGATGCAACAGCTCTGAATGGAGAGATTTCATTTTACTGCCCCTGTGAAAGGAGGAAAATGAAGTAAAATTATATTAATTTGGATATTTATCTACACTTCTAAGAGTTAAACTTGACAGGCCAGCAATGTTGTGTATAGGCATTCTTAATCTCTGTTTCTGGAGCCCCTAAATCTGTTGTGCTGCATGTTGTACAGAACTGGAATAAAAAAGAAAGGCCCAAAAGAATTCAGCCATTGGTGATTGATACAACAATAAATAAATGCTAATAGATGGAAACAATTCTGTTTCAGGCTGCCCAGCAATCTGAAGAATTGGTAAGCAGGGAAAGTGCAAGGAGTTAAAAACTTCCTGTTTTCTAGCAAAAAGACTGTTTCTAAATATAAGGACATTACTCAGTATCTTTTTACAGTCTAGTTGGAAATTCCTCTTGATGTTGATGGGTATTTAGTAGTTCAAAGTATTTAATCTTATACTTTGTTCATGTTTCATGGATTGTTGTGGAACCCTCTTGGATGGCCACAATTGCAGTCTCTGGATTTAGGAGGGACCATAAAACCATAGGGTTTTGTCCTATATCTGAAGGTAGTCCCATCAGAGTACATCTCTGTGTACTGTGGTGTTCTGCAGCTCAAAATCCAACACCTCTGTTTGTGGTGTAGATTTATCAAGAGACTAAGCCAGAGACCAAGCTGCTGCCAGTGCCCATGGGTCTTGGCAAACGCATCCCAAGCAGAAAAAATTCTCTCTGGTCTTTGTATTTCATGAAGGACAGCACAGTCCCAATCCAAACTGGAACTCAACAATACCAGTAGGAATCATTAATGGTAACACACTGTTGTACAATGGAAAACATTGGTCAAAGATGGCTATCTGACTGTTCTCTTGGCTTGTTCTGGTCTTGGGAGCAAAGCATTAAGTGTGTTGAACTCGGGGTTCAAGCTAGCTCAGCTCACATGGTAAGTCAGGCTCCAGAATCCTAGTCTGTGGAAGTAACTCCACGGGTACTTCCTTAAGCAGAGTTGTAGTGTTGTGCCCTTTATTCTCTGCTGTATAAACTTGGGCCCATTTAATCTAAGGAATTCTGCTTAATGTTGGTTGGCATAGTGGAGCTTCTGCTGAAAGGTGATTGAAAAATGAGAGAAGTAAGTAATAGGAAATGAAGCCAAACTATAAGTGGCGTGAACCTTCTTTTCCTGTTCAAAGCCAAACTAAATCCATGTGATCTAATTTATAATGACAGGATGCTTTTGAAATATATATAAAAAGTTTCTTTAGCAAGAAGAAATGCTGAAAATCTTTTTTTCTACCAAGCAGACATGTGGATGACATTGGCTGGCAGTTTGTTACAACACATTAGTACAAAGGGAATTTTTTCAAACATTGCCACAGTACACGGTTTTGGGTTTTTTTCAGTTGAGTTCTTTTTACTATAAAGTCAAGTCAACTGAGAAGAATTTCTCATGTTTTGGGTGGTAATAAATCTTCCAGAGCAGTGTTAACCAATACCTCAGGCAGTTTTGCTGGTTCAAATTACTCTATATCCCACAATACAAATTGCTGAAGTGGGAGAAGGGACTTAGATACACATTTCAAACATTTCCTTCCTAGTTTTGGACAGGATCATATGACTACATGAGAGAAATAGCAAGGGATTCATCAGTGATGTAAGTGGTAAGCTACATGTCAGGTTTTAAGTTAAAGAAGAAAACAAAATCAAAACAACTCTTCCTTTCTTGTTCCCCTCCTTATTCCCATCTAACTGTTCAACTGTGTGAGAAGTCTTGGAACAATTTTCCTTTTCAACACTTCTAATTTAAATGATTTACTAGAAATGAATATTTCATGGCATATCAAGACTCTGTTCTTCAAAGCTTCATCTCTTTAGTGCTAATTATTTCAACAAGACCTATACCAAAGGCAGATCCTGTCACTTCTCTATATTGTCTGCATTAACACTATAAAACTAAATTCATATTTCAGTTAAAGTTCTCATTTCTGGTGTTTCCTCATTTTCACATTTTTGTGCCTTCCACATAAAGAACTGACAGAGTTTGAAGGGATGGAGGGCTTGGAAACTCTGCAGTTAACCAGATATGGCCTCCTTTAATAAGCCTTAAAGAATCCTTTTTTTAAAAAAGCAAGACTTCTAAATTTTAATCCTTACTTCCCTTTCTCTTCAAGCCAAAGCCACTTTCAATTTCTGTACTGGGAACTCCCACAGCAGTATCCATAAACAAAGTAATGTTTAACACTCTAGATCAGTTTGAAATAGCATATATTGCCTGAGCAAAGAAACAAGGTCTGCTTAGACACCTACGTGTTTGGAGTTATGAAGATTAGAGAGTTTCCACTAGACTTCACTTGTCATAGTAAAAAAAAAAAACCCTCAAAACAGTCAACTCTCCACCTGTATTCATTTAACAATCTGATGGGCTCAGGGGTAATAAAATGAACGCCCAAACCAAACACTTACATCATTCATTCAAATGGAAAAACATGCAGTACAAAGCTGGAAATCTTTTCCATGTACCTTGGCCAAGGTCAAGATAACTCTGTGTACAATATATTGCCTGGGATGTCAGTGCTTCAGATGCACTTTCAGAGGATCTTGCCACAGCTCCTTCATGCACTGTGCACATTGAGGAAAATATGTGTAAGATAAAGTCCAGGCTCTTCATCTCAACCCTTTGAAGTTCTCTCTTCCTCATTAACTCCTCATACTCAAAATTCAGCAGCCTATCTCTCACTAGCTGCACTTAGGAAAGTGACTCCCGCTGTCTAGCTGGGCATCTCAGACTGAGAACTCAAATAACAAAAGCTGCTGGGAATGGCCTGCAGGAGAACAGCATGGGGCCTACGGTGGCATTCTGCTTGCCACTTGCTAGTATTACCCTCCAGATGAGAGCATTATAGGCTGATGGCTGCTCTGTGTTGCCACAGCAGCATCAAGTGATCATAATCAATGCAGCCAAGGAGCAGTGAATGGTATGAGCCACAGTGGCAGTAACTTCTCCAGACTCCTCTTTTTGTCACTGAGCAGCCTGAAGCTGGGGAAACATCTCAAAGAAGGAAAGAGCTTGAGTTTCTGACCTTGCACTCTTCATCCTCCGACCTCTGAGCTGAATGACCTACATCAATTATGACTTTCTAAAACAAGTATTCACAAGACCCACACTTCACAGCTTCAAATATTTGAGGCAGCTTTTCCCTCAATACCTGCATATGGCCTTTACTTGTCCACACTAAGTTTTCTGATGGAGAACTAAGGCCTTTACCAGGTGCTTAGCATCTTTATTCATAGTAATCAGACACATGAAACTAACAATTCCATCCCAGTTTTATGAAGTAAAAGATTTCTGTAAGTACGGCAGTATCATCACAAAACAACCTTTTTATTATTAGGCCCTATAGGTTTTGGCAGGTTTGTTAGTTCTAGATGTGGATCTTAACTATCTCCTGTTCCTTGACTATTACAAGAGCGACTTTGCCCTCTTAAACCATTAATAAACATCATGAAACAATAAGCTATCTGAAATGAAATGTGGGATTAGACCTGCATTTGAACTGAGCTCTTACTATATTTAGGAAATACAAGGACAAATGCTTGTAAGGTGCTTCTTTTGAAATAGCTAAAAAAAAATGGCATGGTTTGGGAGGATATGGTGCGAATAGGATTGAGTCTTACAAAGAAAAATCCCTCGTGACATTGTAGGTGGAAAAAACAAGGCATGATATTTTCCATTTGTCTTTATAAGCTATTGCAGCAGTTTCTGCCACAAAGCTGAAATGCTATCTGCAGATAGCCATTGGGGTGCGATCTTCATGTTTGTATGTATGAGGCATCCTGGCATGCACAGATGATCTTCAAATGGAAAAGTTTGTTTCTCTATTTAACATTGTTTATGATCAAGGGCCAGATTGTAATATCTGTATTCACACTTATTTAGCTTTTATCCTAGTCCTTCCCAAATTTTCCTCTGTTTTATCCTACTTCTGTTGGGCTTGTGACCATATAACCTATATGAACAATTGTACTTTTGTCAGGCTAATCACTCTGTTGGAACTACCAGAATCTCACTGGGTGAATAAATCACAGTTCGATAGCTGCTGCCAGACACAACAAAGGCATCTACTGATGCTAGTGGAGCTATTTGTGAAGCAAGGTTCCACTCAAAGGCGGTAAGTGTGTTTCACAGTTGATCTGCTTGCTAGGAATGTGCAAGTTAGGGAAGCAACAACAGGCAGAGATATTAAGAAGACTTTTGATGTAGTTCAATACTTATTTTGGGATTGTGAAATATTGGAAAAGAGGGAACATAAATATTTTGCTTCAATAAAGACTAGATTAATAAGAATGATACTTCACGTGAAAGCTGAAGCACAACAACCAATAAGCATGTGTTCCAGCAGAAAATCCATCACTATTTACCTCCTTCTGTTAATACAATCACAGTTCAGGCTAAGCCCATCATATAACTTAAATGAACTGGAAAAGAGAACGTTCTGTTTTGCAACTGTTGAAGACAATTGAATATAATGTTAATTTTGCCATGGGTTTTGGCAGCAAGTCCTTGCTTCTGTGAATTCCTACATATACACTTTTTACTCTTTCTTAATAAGGACTTTCGTAAGTCATTTATTCTGTTTGGTTTACATGGGAATGATGCAATCTGCGCAATGGGGAGAGCAGCATTTGAAAGACATTGTTTGCAAGGCTGGGCTGCATGACAGCAGCATTTTGATCCATCAGATGCCTGAAACATGAACTTACTCTGGGAAAGGCTGAAATAATCAAGGAGATAAGGTGATACTGGTCACCTGCAGCTCTGAAGTCCTGCCTAGCATGTGGCTGAGTTTTTGGGCAGACAAAGAGTAAACCAGTGATGTGCATCAGCAGAAATCCCAGGAGAGATCTGATACTGCACAGAAATAATTTTCACTTCATATGCAGTGCTTAGCAAACAATTGTTTCACTGATTTTTCTTTAATCGGATTCTGAAGTAATTCTCACTTCAGTGAAACTGGAATAAGGAATATACTAAAAGTATGAACAACTGATAAGACATGAGCATAAAATGACTTTCATATGTATGCGATTATTATAAATGTGACCTCTTTTAAACAAAGTATACTGTAAACAAATACATGATCCCATTTATTAATTGAAATTGGCTGGATTACAGTTTGAAAATAAGATACATATGTTGGTAATTACTCTACTTTACTATAGTTAGGCCTTCAAAAATCATACTTCATGTGGTTTATTTCCTGTAGAAATTGTAGCTTTTTTAGCTTGCCTTACAAAAAGATTTTGAGAAGCTTCTTTTCAAAATATATATACAAGCCTGATTGCTGAATCCCTACTCAGAAATAAGAGGGCAGATCCAGATTCTGGCAGTTGTGTGGGCTGGGGTAGAAGTTAGAAAGGCCCTCCAGCCAGCCAGGGTTCACCGCGGAGGGGGATTAGGTACAAATATTTCAGTGGTTAGCATGTTTGCCTGCAGCCCGTGTGGCTCGGGATAGAAGACCAAGAGATGCACAGCCTGGTTCAGCTAGGAGGAAAGCTGTGTCAGTGCTCTGATTTAGTAGGGCTATTTTATCTAATAGGATGGTTATTCTCATCTCCTGGTCTGTAAAATGGTGACAGAACAGACCTTCCCTACTTCCTATAGATGTTACTAGGGAACTTAAACTGCCAAGCTTTCAGGTACTAGTTGCCAAAGAAAGGTAAAGTTTTTTGTCGTTAATTATTTTTTAGAGTAGCTTTGAGAGAAAGAGCTTCTCTGCTTGGTATAAATAAATAAAGAAACCTTCTGAACAATAGCAGCCAGGCATTTAAGGCACTTGTGGGGAGTTCAGGATAAGTTCTTGTTCCCTGTCGGGGAGAGCCTTAATCACTAGGCTGCTGGCCATTCTAGAGCAGGTCTCTCAGAATGAGAGCCTTCTCCTTCTGACATACAACAGAAATATGAATTAAGCACTTCACACGTCTTGAGAGAACTCTGTGCTGGGATGTGCTCATTAGAGTGGAGAGGGCAAGTTAAATGGAAAGGAACAATACAAAACTGAACCAGAGCAACATATTCAACCTAAATGAATGATTGGTGTTGCACAGTTTGGACAGATAACTGGCAAAACCAGCCAGAGGCAAGTCGAAGATGATATTAATGCAAGATCCCACTTCCTCTATTATCTAAAAAGTCTTAAAAATGCTGTAGGGGGAGAGAGATGCCATCCACTTGTTCCTCTAGTTCTACCTGCCATCATGACTACACTAAGTAGCAAAATGATCAGTTTAGGAGAAGACAGAAAACGTGAGGGAAAATTTGAGCGAAGGATGCAGCAAAGCCAGTATTCCCACCTCTCTGTTTCGTTTTATCCTACAAAGCCAGAGATTGTTTTCTTGTCTTTGGAAAATGAAAGTAAGCTCTGCCCTGTTATGTTAGAAAATGTTGATCTTTTTATACTAGCTATCTGCTCAGGCGGGCAGAAAATTTCAGATAAATCCTTGTAACAGGCTTTTTTTTTTTTTTAACTGTAAGACCAAATAAAAGGTTGAGGTATTTATTTCTTGAAGAAGAATAATAGATGAGTTTCTGCTCCACCTCTGTTTTTGTGGCCATTAAGTGGTGTCAGCAATTAAAAATTATTGCCTTGTAAATTGTTTCTATTACCAGCCTGGTTCCTGTCTTGGAGGGAGGCAAAGATGAGCAGGGCCATGGTCATCAGTGGTTTTCTCAGCTTGGCAGCCAACACTTGCACTACTGCTGTTATGTCTTTCTTCCTGTGATGGACAGGCATTGGAGCAGAGCTCCATCAGCCTTTGCAGCAAAGTAGTGGCATGCATCTCTTATCACAGCAGCTCCAAAGGGCTGACGTGATTGACTCTACTTCCATGGTTCCCATCTTTAATGCATGTTAGGCCAAGACACAAGCCAGGTAACAGCTTTATCAGCCACCTGGAGAGGATTAGATGGACATCACTTAGTTAAGGTTTCACAGCAAGCCCAGGCAGTTCATGGTGCCAGTGGCTCTGTATCATGGTGGAGCTGAACTGTGGCATCCCATGGCCTCAGCAAAGATCAGGCTGCATTTATGCCTTCAGGCTTTACAAAACAGCCATCAGTCACTGCTCAGACACAGGAGAGTTAGATGGGTTTTGGCAGCCAGATCCCCAAACACGTTCAAAGAATGGGATGGGACCAGACTGTAACTGAATTGTTACAAGTCAGTGATGCGGACCTATGGGACTGCTCCTGGGACAGAGACCCTCCATCACAGCAAACCCTATGCCAGGAACTGCAGCGATGCAAGGACAGAAACATTCATCTCACGACCTATGAGGTGTTGCTTTGGTGGTTTACACAATAAAAAATAGCATTATTAGCAAATTTGGCCCTTGCTCTCAGACATAAAATTTGCAAAGCCGTAAATCCAGGGGCCTGATACTGTAGAAATCACTTCAGAGATAAACACCACCAAGACAGTTTTAACTGGTCATTCTGGAGGTGTTTCCAAATTTGAAAGCCTTAGTTTAGGGAAATCTGCTACGTTGTCAGGTGACAGTAAGGTTACTGAAAACAGAATTTACAGAATTTGGATGCTCAGTACAAAAATTAGCAGACAGGATCACAAATCTATCTTGTGCTGAATACTTCTATTATTCAGGGACCTCAAGATTTAAATGTGTGTATTTTCTAATGCTTTACTTCCATTATGGTAGGAATTATACTACTGTCATTTGGTCAATTCTAGCAGCCATTGCTTTCATTAAAACCAATGGAAGCAAGATTAGATGCAAACCTATTTACAGCAAAGACAATCAACCAACCCCTAGCCCCTGTAATTTATAAACCACTTTCTCTGATGTAGCTTGTACACAGCTTCATGAGAACCATGCAGGGGTACATATATTTTTTTTTCCTCTCTCCTTCCAGTCACAGACAGTGACATTAAAATAAACAGATGGACCCAGTCTATTAATACATTGCTTCATGGCTAGTGTAGCTTCCATAATATTGCCTTTTTTGATAACGAGATGGGCTACACAGCACCAGACATACTGGTATCAGATGGGATTCAGCTTTCTCAAAGCAGGAAGAGGATCTTTGCTCATGAGCTCACAGGGCTCATTGACAGAGCTTTAAACTAGACTTGAAGGGAGAGTGGGATAATCTCAAGCTTGCCTGTGACAAGCTGTAGGATGACATGCCAAGGACAGAAGAATGGGTGATAGTGAGAGACCTCAGCCCGTGCGGCATTCATGAGGCTGAGTGGTGCAGTTAACATGCCTGAGGGATGGGATGCCACCCAGAGGAACCTGGGCAAGCTCGAGAAGTGGGCCCTTGTGAACGTCATGAGGTTCAACAAGGCCAAGTGCAAGGTCCTGCACTTGGGTCAGGACAACCTCCAGTATCAATACAGGCTGTGGATAAAGGATTTAGAGTAGCCCTGCTGAGAGGGACTTTAGGGTACTAGTGGTTGAAAAACTAGACACGAGCCAACAATGTGTTCTGATAGCCCAGAAGGCCCAACCGTATCCTGGGCTGCATCAAAAGAAGTGCGGCCAGCAGGTCAAGGGAGATGGTTCTGCCCCTCTACCCTCCTCTGGTGAGACCCCACCTGGAGTACTGTGTCCAACTCTGGAACTCTCAGTGCAAGAAAAACATGGACCTCCAGAGGAGAGCCACAAATGATCTGAGGGGTGGAACACATCTCTTAGGAGGAAAGGCTGAGAGAGTTGAGGATGTTCAAACTGGAGAAGGCGTTGGGGAGACCTTATTGGGGCCTTTCAATACTTAAAGGTGGTTTATAAGAAAGGTGAGGACAGACTTTTTAGCAGGGCCTGTAGCAATAGGACAAGGGGTAATGGTTTTAAACTGAAAGAGGGTAAATTCAGGCTAGATATAAGGAAGACATTTTTTACAATGAAGGTGGTGAAACACTGGAACAGGCTGCCAGGAGGGATGGTAGATGTCCCATCCCTGTAAACATTCAAGGTCAGGTTGGACATGGCTCTGAACAACCTGGTGTAATTGAAGATGTCCCTTATTGTTCTGGGAAGGACTGGCGGGGTGTTGGACTATATGACCTTTAATGGTCCCTTCCAACCTTCTATGATTCTGTATTACATCCTTTGCAAGGATGAAAAAGCCAAGTGTCAGATAGAAACCACTTTATAGTGCATCTACTCTGATTATTTCTAAGTCATTGAAACTTTGGCAACTGTTTGAGGTGTCTTCAGGTTCTCTGGCTACAATCTGTTCTTTTTGGAGCAAACACGAACGTTCTTAAACTGGAACAGTTTTCTAACCAACATTGCAGTGGATTAAATAAGAAAAAAGTCATTTCTCCCTTACACAGTTAAGGGACAACCCACAATAAGAAACTGAAAACCAATACTGTGCTTTTATACCAAAATTACAAGAAGAGAGGAGCAGGGAAACAAATATAATGAACTGCCAAGGAATGGACTTTAAGAAGGATGAAACATTAGACGGTTTTCAAGCTTATCTTAAGCAGCTATCATTGTAAAAATGGCTATAAGGAGATTTTGTTAGCATTGCAGATTTAACTGGAAGCTGAATTCTGTCCCAGTAATAAGTTGTTACTGTAAATATTGTACAATGGAGAAATAAGCTTTTAGTAGCTAATAAAACCATACATATTTAAAGAAATGGTGCATTACCTGGGTCAGTATTGTGTTTCACCTCAGATTTCCCTTTTTTTCACATCCTCTGCACACTTCTTTCATGCCAAAGGCTATAATCCTTGAGAGAGGAAGTAGTAAGGCTCTGCACAAGTGTAATAGTCTAAATTTGTGTTTTTTCTGAAGGTGGAGACTTAAGATGTTAGTGATTAACAAGACAAGACATCTGCTTGAGACCTTCTTTCAGCCAAACTGGAACCTCTGTGAGGTGAGAGGCATTGCATTCTTGAGTATATTTAACAGAGAGCAACATAATAGATGGGATTTAAGGCTCTTTACTGCTCATCTCTTTGGTGGCATGAATTTAGAAAGTATTAAAAGGTCTAATGCCTATAAAACTTAAGCATGTTACAGCAAGCAACAAAACAAAGGGAGATTATGCATTCTCTCAGGGATCTCTACAAGGAAGTTAAAGATGTAACTGCAGTGTGCTTCAGCTTTGGTGGAAGTCTAGAGCAGGAAGTATTGTGGGATATCCCTAGGGAAACTTACAGGGAAAAAAAGCTATGAAGTAAGAGAAAAATCTGGATAAGAGAATTGATGTAAGCCCTTAGAAGAAAAGAATTTCCTATTAGACTGAGAGTCTAGAAGAGGGTTACCTTCCTTGTGTAATTGAGAGTTTAGAGTAGGAAAAGAAATGAAATGCCATAGCAACAACGGGCTCCCTCAGAGTAGTTATTGGAACCTCTCATTTGGAGGAGCGAGGAGAGTTTTTTTATTCTGCTATTTTATATTATTTATGACTGTAACAAAAATTTAAGCAACAGAAAGATTTTTTTAAACCACTCAGAGATACAGTCAGGATCTTGCGATTGACTATTATTTTGTGATTTATATAAAATAAGTGGGACTCCAAATCTTGCCCTCCTTACCACTGATCCCAGAGCTGCTCCTAAGTTAGTGCTGGGAGAGCCTACACTTAGTAGTGGAAAGAGCCATTACTGACAAACACAGCTTCAGAAAATGATCAAAGTAGTCATGTGGCTTCATGTCTGGCTTCTTTTACTAAAAGCAGAAATTACTTGGTTAAGTCTATTCTGGAACAATATTTTCAGTTGTTTGCTGACTATTCAGAAAGTCCTGCTTTGTTTGCAAGTTTAGACCAGAGAACAAACAGAAGAAATTTATCAGCTTCAGCAAAACTACATATTTGAAGCTGGAGGCAAGTATCAGGATACTGTCTTGCCTGAACATCAGAGAACTGATGCCCAGTCTGCATCAAATGGTGGAAATAAGAGTGAAGTTCAGCAATGCTGTTTTGCCAGTTGCTAATAACTGAATATCTGACTCTGAGCTGAGCTGCCCCATGGTCAGACTCAAGTGCTTACACCTCTGGGCAATGTTTCTGCTCCACAGACCTGCAGAATGCTGCAAGAGACCAGATGCCCTGCAGACACATGTTTTGAGGGTAGCTTCAGTGTCTGCAAGTGAAGATCAACACCTTCACTTGCATAAAGAAACAGGTTCTGCTCAATTTTGCAGAAGCAATGTTTATCATGTGAAGTTTCTTTAGGGAAGAAGACTACTAGAATTAATGTCCTTGAAGCTGCTGCTTCTGCTGCAGCAGCTTTTTTAAGTATAGAATGTATCGGTATAAAAAAACAGGCATGTGCTTAATACTAAAATTCCAGTGCCCAGTGTTTCAGATGTGTGTTTACTTTGCAGCATCATTGAAGGCCCAGAGCTAACTGGTCCAAGTAGTCTTGATAATAATTGTTTAATAATACTATAGCTGCACTTCAGGAATTTCCCACATGGAAAATCCACTGCTGGTAGATTGAAGAGGGAAGAGATTAAGGTAGAAATTCTCACTCCTGCACAAATATCTTTAGGATTTTATATAGACCTAAAGACCTAAACATGTGAAGACATAGCTTTCACCCACAGATGGCGATGAATACAATCTATGCCTTCCCAAAGATAGAAAATTACATATTTAGACTCAAAGAAATGCCAGCACATAGCTTAAGGAAAGGAGCTCTAGCTTATGTCGAAACAGTATAATCAATTTGGCATGAAACAAGTGAGAGTCAGATTGGTATAACATCTACCCATTCATCAGGCTTCTGTGCAGCCCAGGAAGGCACAGACACCGAGAAGAAAACTGCCTCATCCTAATAAGGCAGAGCTGTCTGATAGCAGCATAGTCTGGATGCCTTCTGTATGAACTAATGCAAACCATCAGGAGAGCTGCTTCTGTGCAGCTGAGGACCCGTATCATCTTTCCATCAACAGCAAAGTATGATTATCTTTGCAGGATTATTCATGCTGAGTTGCCCACAAATACTTTGCTTGTATGTGTGCTGCATGAAAATCTCATGTTACAAGAAAAGCCACTTACTGATGTCCTGGGTTACCCTCTGCATCTCCTTCAATATGAAAGTGCAATGGAATAAAAAAAAAAAAGCATAGTGCCTGAATAGTAAACATTTTTTTTTTGCGTAGGGAATATGAAATTAAAGCAAAGATTTGATTTATTTTTAGCTTTGTAGTAAAATGATATTCCTTTTAGTTTTACTTGTCAGGACCTTCCTTTGTTTAGATTTAACTTGATATGACTGAATCCTTTAGAAATAATAGATGTGCTTTGGAAAAGAAGACAACAGCTCAGAAGGGCACCTATCCAAACAGCCATGCTCCTGCCTATTGCTGAGTGGATGTGGCAGGGTGTCTGCTGAGGTAGGAGCTGCTGCTCCCTTATTTTGAAGAAATGCCTTTATTTCTTCATGTATTTATAACATTCACTTGCACTACTTTAATGCATTTCAGGGAGAGCCAGATCTCCCTACTGATGTCAGGAGCAGCAGTGAAAAACAGGCTGCTAAAAATTTTTGTGTTTTAAAGCAGGCTCTGTGGCTGTGCAGGAAGGAGGAGATTTCTGTTACAAGCTCAAATAAGCAGAAAAGTAATTTACAAAGAAGAAAGTAAGTTAATCATGTCAAGATTATTCCTGTTTTACTGTAGCTCTTATATTTTGTTGCCAAAAAATGATCCTTCCTGGAACAGGATTTCCATCTAAATTATTAGGAGATTTGCTTGATTAAGGACTGCAAGATGTGGCTTTCACTCCAAAACTACATTTTGGTCTATTTGCACTGTGGGCTTTTCTCATTCAGTCAGTAATACACAATGTATTAAAATGAAAATGAATACTCAGTTACATCTACTATATCTTACTGTTTTCTCACAGGAATTATGAACATCTCCAAAACACGGTGACATTTAGTACTTCTGTAAAGGAGCTAAGTTAAAGCAAGCAGTGACCTTTTCCTACCACCTGCAATAATCAAGTATGGTTCTACTGGCCTCCTAATCCCCCTCCTTGCCATTCTCCCAGGTTTCTTCCTGGAAGAAGATATTAGTGGCTTAAAAGAAAACAAGGAGTTATGGGGAGGGTAAGGGAATGTGCTGTAGCGCTCACAGGAGAATATGCAGAGCAACTGAAATGGTTTTGATTAAATAGAAATGTTTATCTCGGAGCAGAAGAAAGCCTGAGCTTATTCAACTTGCATTTTTATGAGGTGGTTTGGTTTTGTTTATCATCACTGGGGGTTCCATAAAGTTTGGTTACACTTAGTTTTCAGTTCAGAGGAGACGCTGTCATTTGCTCATCAGCTATTCAGGTATTGAAGGTGACCCAGCTATTCATATGCAGAACAGAGGGTCCGTCACAAACCTGCCTTACTGTAAGCATCTCCTTTAAGAGCAAACTTCTGCAAAACCCAAGATATACAAGAGGTGTATAAATACACCTCTACAGCTAATAAAGCAGAAAATAAGTTGAAATTTTGGAAGGTACTTCTAAAAACCCTGATAATGAATATACATATATAGAGGCAAGGCAAATATTGATGGCTCTCTTCTACGTGTCACCTCCTACAGATATGTTTTCCTACCAACAAGCCACACATATCAAACTCTAGCTGCAACAGGGAAGAAGTCCCTGAGTCCAACTAGGGATCTACGATTCACTTACAAGGCCTCCTATTTCACTTGTAATTATTTAGTAGTTTCAAGTTGTTAAGTCATATGGTTTCAACAGGGGGCAACTTCCCTGCATGAATTATGGCTTCCAGTTCAAATTTCCACATCTGAGTAGATGAATAGACCCAGTTATTTGAGCTTAATAGATCTTGCAACAGTCCATCTCCATTTGAGCAACAGAAAAGGAGATTGCAGTATACTCAGCAAAGAGACTAAAAGGTTAGCAAGAGTTAGCCACTGGTGCAGCAGAGGGCCATAGGACCATCAGCCAGATGCCCTGCCAAGTCCTTGTAGGTGTAGTTTGTATAGAAACACACATGAAATTTCCCAGAAAGCAGTTTCCACATGACTGACATCTTCTACAGGTCTAAAATGTACGTTCATTATTTTACTTCTCTGTCCCAAGCAGAGCAGACAAGACCAAATGCTAACACATTAGCTTTCCTCACAAGACAGTAATTGTCATTTATGGCCACCTCTGCATTTTTCTCCTTTGGATAAAGGATTTCACAGCAGAATCTGTCAGCACATGTCAAACAACAGTGACATATCTAAGTCTAGAATGTCATCACTATGCACCTAAGAACCTACAGGAGAGCTATTTTTCTAGTAAGCCAAATCCAGAGCCTCATTATGCTCACTCCATCACTGTTCCACTGCTAACGTTCTTGCTCTGCCATCAACAGAAAGTCTGGTGACTCAGGAATGCCCACTTTTGGGCAAAAGAAAATGGAGATCACTAGAAAACAGAAGTATAAGAAAAGAAGCCTCCTTAAAACCAGGAAAGCTCATCTTTTTATTTACTTTGAAGTGGGCTGGCCACAGAAGAAAACTTTCATCTTCTTTCATTTTGCTTGAGTTCTGTAAGCATGCTCTGAGTCCATACCATGGTGTGAAGAGACCTCACTCATTTTTAACATCACTTGTAGTGCAGGGTTTACCAGAATGAATGCCCTCATTTGGCTGAGAAATAGTTCTCTCATTTCTCTACTTTCTTTACACCCTTAAGTGTCTACCTGCTCCCTTCATTTCACAGTGACTCCAGTCCCAAACAGGCGTTCTGAGTATGTATGTCAACATTGTGGTTAACAAATGACAGCAGTCGGATATGTAGGTCCCTCAGGCATGATGTGTATTTTATCTTTCCTGTACCTCTAATTATAACCATAGTTGTGATTAGAACACAGAGACTCATGTCATTACACCTCACTCTTTCCTTTCCAATCCTAACTTTCCTTTCAGCCTCCTCTCTCTGGCTCCAGCATGAAAGAAAACACACATCAGAGAAATGGAGAAAGCCTGCCAATACAGCAGGAGCGAGCCAATGCTGATCCTCCTTCCAGTAACATGTCCTGCTGAACATGTCCAGACTAAAAAGTCATTACAGCTGAACTTATACATCCATAAATGCAGCTAGTATTACTAAGTACTAAAGTGAACAGTACTGTCATCAGGAGCTTCTTGAACAGATAACGTTTAGATTAATGGTGAAACTGGAAGCAGATTTAAGCTTTTCCATATACTGGAGAGCATTTTGCATGCTTAATTGCCCTAATAATACATATCCCCTTGAACTACTCATCCTTTCAGAGACCTGTTAGGGTCCTTGTAATAAGGGAATTCAGACCAACAACAAAAACAAACAAACAAAAAAAGGGACATAAAAGGCTACAGAGCAATATCAAAAAGGACTGACAGAGTCCTCGGGTACATGATCCCAGACTCTCCTTGCTTGATTGTCTCCCATTGCTGAGGAAAAGACAATTTGACAGATACCTGCTCTTTCCACTTCAGAATGCCCAAGTGCCCTGAGCTGCACCTCTTGATACATCCAGAACTGTCTCCACTCAGACACGGCAGAGGAGCTGAGCATCCAGCCCTGCTTCAACCTGCCTTACACTCAGAGACACGGCTCTAGATCAGCCAGATGGAAGGAATCACTTGGTCATGGTGCACTTTGTTTCCAAGTCTCAGAGACGCAGACAGATACCACAGTGGATCCTGTCACCTTGTAAAACAGAGAATGAGAGAGTCCCTTTAATTAATTTTCCGTCTAATGCCCGTGGGCAAAAATTCTAAGCAGGATGTCTTTGTTACAAGGTGATAGTTGCATCCTTCATGAGGGAATGCTCCCTATCCCACCAGCTGAAGCCATGACACTGTTCAGGGAAGAGCTCGCTATGCTCAGGGCCCTCCAGGGCAAGCAGGGAGCCCTGGTTCTCTCTCTGCTGCCAGAAGTGCTCACATCTATCACTGTTCAAACGCCAAATACAACTTGTCTTGGGGGCAGGAACCAGAGCTCATCCCTCCCCTCTCCCGCATGAGGGCCCTAAGCATTTGTTGCAGTCCTGATGGGTTTTTTTGTTTCTTTGTATTCATACTTTCTCTCCTTTTAATTAATTTTGGGCATCTATAATGAAGGCCTAGGGGCTGGATGGGCTGTGACCCTTCCAGTCCTTTAAGCCCTACTGTCCTGTGCACAAAAGATCAAAATCAACTGAAATAACAGTTATCTTGTTATGTCATGTTGGTACAATATACAAATACAGGTATTTTCGCTTCAGGTTTTCCTTTGCATTAAGAAAAAGTGCGATTAAAAAAAAATCCATGAAATCAAATTGTGTTTTGTCTAAAAGCCAAGCCTATTAAGTTTTGCTACTTTTCAGTTAATTTACACTAACAAGATTTTTAGAAGTTCAACATAACACCACTGTCCTGTAATAATACTTCACAGTACGATAAAATTCACTGCCTTATTTTTCTTTCTTGGCCCAGAGTGAATAATTCAGCATTATGTGCTTCATAGCCTGAGTCATAAATGTTGAAACTGATTACAGGGAGGCATTGGGGTAGTCTCTCATTTTGCTTGTTTAAAGATCCACTGAAATTCATTGAGACATTTACAGCTCCCATGAAACTCAGGCTTCTAACTTGAAGTTTCTTATTTTTTCCCACCCACCAGCAAGGACGCAACACGTGTTCAGAAATCACAAAACTGCTGAAACCCACAGATATTGTCTAAGAGGTGAATATATGATGGACATTGCTAAGCTGGATTTCTTCCAGCAGTGAGCAGGTAATACCAGTATGTAGATATACACTAGTTCTCAGTACCATGTAACCTCATGGTAGTCCCCATTCCTCTGCCTACAAAGAATTTTAGTATTTAATGAAGTTTCTCTTTACTGAAATTACCTCTTTTAACTCTCTAACATCTCTTTTGGTAGCAGAAGGAGGCAGTTAGATCCTCCCAAGTCTTTCTTAGTCTTTTTAGGGGAGGTTCAGGCTGGACATTAGGAAAAAAATTTTCATGGAAAAGGTCATTGGGCACTGGCAGAGGCTGCCCAGGGAGGTGGTTGAGTCACCTTCCCTGGAGGTGTTTAAGGGACGAGTAGACATGGTGCTCAAGGACATGGCTTAGTGGTTGATAGGAATGGTTGGACTCGATGATCCTGGGGGTCTCTTCCAACCTGGTGATTCTGTGATTCTGCTCCAGGATAAACAAACATACACTGCTTAGCTCTGTCTGCTGTCATATGCTCAGCCTCCTCCTCAGCCCCTCATTTTAATCTATTTGTCAATGATTGCACTTGTTTAAAACAAGGAAACACACTATATGTTGCTGATCTTCCTATTGGAAGTAAGCCCAAATGCACCAGAGTGCAGGATGAAAGACATTAAAGTAAGGTTTTTTTAAGGGTGGGATTTTGCTTCCTGCCTATGGAACCAGTTGTGGTCAACTCAAAGAGTCATTTGTGCCCGTGTCGAAGTCCATACAGAGCTGGAGTAAATCTATTACAGGAAATACAGTGAGTCTAGAATGATCTGATGTTCTTCATACAGGTATAACTGTGTCCAGGGCTAGAACACAGCCGTTACTATAAACAGAGGGTTTAAATATTATGCTTAGAAGGATTATCTTTTAAAGAGTTGCCCAGACCCTCAATGGCAAGAGCTAGTGCCCTCTGACATGTAGGAAGTCATAGTTTTGAAGTGTTTTGTTCCTCGTGACAGCCTCATCCTCTAATGAAGGTTCATCCAGCACACACCCCATTACAGTTGGCTGTGTTGCAGCTTGCTTTGTGCATGTACCACACCTTGCTGTCCTCCCTTTGTTGGTCATTTTTGCAGCTTTATATTTCAATACCACCATTGAACTGATTTCCTGTAATAACCTTTGGAACTTACATCTTTGAAAAACTATACAGTAAACCCACTCCAGAGATAAGAATTTTCAGGCAGACTGCAAACCACTCCATGTCAGATGAGATTCACTAGTTTTTCACTTGCCTTAATGCAGTACGTGGTTTTTTTCTGACATCAGCGGGTAAAGAAAATAATGTTGGTATCAGACGACGATAAATCAAAGTATTTTTAAAAGACTGTATTCCATTGTCTCCCAGCTGCATGACAGTTTCAGAGAGAGGAGCACAGCCATGAGGCAAAGCAGTGCCCACCAAGAGAGAAGAGGGTGTGAGCTGACGCCAGGGCACAGCCCCATCACCCAGTCCCTCCCAGTGCTGTGCATTTGCTCTGCAAGGCCCCAGGTACTTTGCTTTGCTTGCTGCATGCATTTTCGAAGGAGGAGCATTACTGATGTTAGAAATGTCTATACCACGTAGTAAAGTGGGGAGGGATTTTAAGGGAAAATGAGTGACACTCTTGTAAGCCTTTTATACCTTCCATCCCAAGGCCTCACAGCATTTCTGAGCTGTTAGTGTAGTCTGAGGGGCTCCCCAGAATGTGACAGCCCTGAGCACAGTGGTCACCACTGAACTCCCAGGGTAGCTGCTCAACCTCACAGCATCTTACTGCCAACCCCTGCCTGGTGCTGAGCAGTTTTTGGGTTAGCTCTGGCAGGGAATGTTTCTGTTGCACGAGTGCAGAGCTGTTCCATGGGCAGCCTCCCAGTCCAATGCATGAGTTTTAAAAGCTTACTTAGTAAAAATATCAGATTTCGTATTGTTTCATCTACTGTTTCCCACCCTAGTCCCAGGGCTAAGTACAAAAAGCAATGATGTAACTTTGCATTTCTGATCAGATTGCTGCCAGTCTCCTCTTCCACCCCTCCCGAGGGGTTTCTAAATAACAAGCATTACTATTTACCTAGCAGTCACACCAAGCCCGTATCAACACAAAGCCAGGTGAAGCTGTGGCATCCCTTCAGGAACACAAGAGAAAATAAGAACCAAGACAGTCACAAACTGGTAGGAAGTAGAAACTGTTTCAGTTTGCTCCTCGCTTTAAAGAGCCAATTGCCAAGACAAAAGACTGTGGAAAATGTCCTCTGAAAAGACTCAAAGCAAATGAGAAAGGTCAGTGATGACCAGGCTGCTAAAGAGACAGTAACTGTAGCTAATTATATGGGCTGCTGCCTAGCTGTATGGAACACAAGATTTTTTCTGTGAGATATTTGATTTTAATTTTTTGTGGCCTCACCAGCCTTGAGTATTATGCTGGTGTAGTTCATATAACAAAGATTTTTTTAAAATTTATTTTATTATTCGTACCTTAAATACATCATTGTGTTCTCCATTATGTCTTTTTTCTAGAAAAAGTATGTGAAGATAGGTAAAGGATATATCTGCAAAATCTTACATATCTGGCTTAAGTAGAGACTTTCGAACTTGCAAACATTACGCGGGTGGGCAATGATTTCAGTGTGATTTTGTTCATTATGAAAAGGTTTTAGCATTTGAAACTGCCAGTTCCAAAATCTTCCTAATTGATTTTTCAGTTCAAAATTAAGCAAAATTTCTGTTAGGGTCACTTTTGCTTGGCATCTCCAAGCCAGCATCTCTCCCTCTTTCTTAGCACGTCTCTGTTTTTTCCCTGCTGGAGATAAGCTGGGGGATTTGCATGCTATTTTCTCACTGACTCATTTTCCAAATACGGCCATTTAACAAATATTATTTCTGCAGGCAACCATCCCCATCAGATCCTTCATAAAGGAAATTACTCAATCAATAAAGTTAATTTTCACTCCCCCCTGAAGCAGCCACCCACCCCAGCAGATGTTCAGAAACAGACTAAAACAAAGCCGGAAACCTACTCAGATCCAAAAATTTCTTGCCAATGTCCTCCTGCAGCTAAGGTTGAAATTAATACTTTATCTCTACTAGAAAGCAATGTAGGGAACAAGACCGTGTTCCACTTCTTTAATTAGCTAACTGAAAGATTGATAAACAGCAGTGATGAGCTCTGGTCCATTCTCACTATGTTTATAGTTAATGCACTCTAAAAATGTTTTCATATTGAAAGAAATTAAGAGGTGACATTAACGCTGAGTGGGTGTGGCCCACATACTGCACTCCTGCAGCTGGCACAGAGAGACAGAGGAACCCGTCTCAGTGCCTTGTTTCATCCCAGGAGGAGGTTCACACTGGAAAGGGAGCAAAAACTTATCTGGAGATCCTGAAGGAATCCTGCCGCAACGTTACTTCAGCTTAGGCATGGACGCTACTGGGGAGACCTCCAAAACTTCTGGAGTAGGGCCTCGTTTTGCAAACCTGCAACTGGTGGCAAGTAATGCATAACAGCATTAATCGCAAGAGGAAAATACACAACACTGTACTTCTCTTTTGTTTGCAATAAGAAAATGGAGGTTTGATATCACATGTATTAAGAAGAATCATCTTGGGATCTAACTTAATCTGTTCAGTGAACATAGTGCTCATGGAGCAAGTCCAGACTTTAAATTAGAAAACTTAGAATCTTCTCCAGAAGGGTCTTACCTTGCCACATGCAATCTTCCTGATCCTAACATGCTGGCAAAGATAACAGAGAAGTTGGCTCCAGTGTGAATTTCCTTTGAAGTCAGGCTTGGATAGAAGGGGAACTGGCACCCTTTAGCAGGATTTAGTGGATGCATTAGCTCTCCTGGAAGTGGCTGAACCTCTGCTTGCCTATGGGAAACAGGGAATGAATTCCTTGTTTTGCTTTGTTTGCATGGGTGGTTTTTGCTTTACCTATTAAACTGCCTTTATCTGAAATCACAAGTTCCCTCACTTTCACCCTTCTGATTCTCTCCCTATCCCACCAGCAGGGACTGAGCAAGGGGCTCAGCTGCTGGCTGGGGTTAAACCCTGACAAATCTTTACCACATAAGAAAGCTAGAGCTGCAAAGTTGTGTTTGGTGGGTCATCCTGCCTGGGTAAGGCTCCTAAAGGTCAGGGCTGATGACAAACTACACACAGATGGAGTTTCCAAAGCCTTAAGATAACTCTCAACACCTACTCCCCAGCTATCACAGCTGATCTACAGCAGCTGCCTCCTACTTTTAAACTTAGTTTTTGACTAACCACTCTAAAGGTATTATTTACAGTTCAAAATCCTCACTTGGACACATCTAAATCCAGGGAGTGGCTGCTTGACTGATCATGAACAGCAGCAAATTCTAGGCTAAAGCTTAGTGCTCAACTATTGTCTTTATACAGGAAAAAGGCCAGATATTAATGAACACAGCGAACATTTATAAACCAGATTTATTATTTTTTTAAATTCTGCTTTCCTTGGCTTCTACTTTGATGCACAATCCAGTGAGTTACTTTAAAAATATTTTACAGCTTTTTTCTATTTAATAAGACATTTTTCAATCATAGAATTCTGTTCTTTTGCTACCATCACATTTGCAGACTCTTCATGCTGCTGAAGGTGTCTCAGTGCTAAGGGAGGAGCTTTTGCTTCCTAGCCTTACAGGACTGGATTTTACCATTACATTTAGAAAAAAAGATGCTTGAGGCTTTTGAGAAATAGTAAAAAATTTATTTTTCTTTAAATGAAAAGCACAAACTCTCCACATGCATTCCACCTTTGACAAAAGCACTGGGTGGGGGTGAAAGATAAACAAGCTTTGCTACATCTGATTCCAGAGAGTGATGGAGGAACTTTTCCTCCTGCCTCTGTTTCCCCTGTGTCCCACTCTGGAACTTGGGCCTTGCATACATCCACATTGCTCTGTTGATAGCAATCAGCTGTGCTGTGTTGCTGCTCCCCATTCTTACTCAGAATCAGGTTGGCATCTGGGCATTGCTGGCTTGTTTACATATTCATAGAAGTCAGAGAAAATTTTCTTAGCACCTCTCTTTCTGAATTTTGTAGAAGCACAACTGGAGCATCTAAAGTGCTGCTTGGAAGGCATCTATGACACTTTGAGCATTCTTACACAACCTTCATGGGTCATCACTTACCAAAGCTGTATTTTTCCTCGTTCTCTAGATATTACTGATGCATGAAGAGATACAGGTTCAGTTCAGCTTCATTTCAAATCAGAAATGTATACGTGCCTTGCAGTCTATTACATGAGAGGTGCTTGGACCTGTAGGCTTTTAGAAATGTGTATAATTGATGCTGTACTGAATTGGAAAAAACTACATTTGACTCACAGAGTAAAGGGAAACAATCGTCAGCCTCTGTGGGGACTACATTAAGACAGGTTCTCTTAGCAGCAGGCTACAACCCACTATGCTTTTGCTCTCGAGATGTGGTATCTTTTCTTAGAAGCTATTAATAGTATGAAGCACTATCTAGGGCTTGTTTTCTCACAGGGATGTTTTATTTATATTCACAACTGTGCACTATTTACAACACTGTTTTCCACCACTCCCACTCCCAAATGAATATACTTATTCCAGTCCTTACTTGTGGGCAATTAAAAGCAGACAAGGCAACATAGCTGCTTCAAAACAGGTGTCTTTCCTTTCCCATGACCTGTGCTCAAAAGCATTTAGCAACAAGAATCCTTTGACTCCACAGACTGTCTTGCACTGAGTTTCAGCGCCCCAGTTTCAGGCTGAAGGCCACAGCAAGAAGCTGCCTATCTTCTGCCATGATTAGAGCACCTTTTTCCCTGTCTGTAATTGTATGGTAATTGTTTGGGCTCTAGGACACCCTTCTACTTTTTCCAACGTGAAATTTTATAGTAACTAAACACTAACAGTAGCTGGAACTAGGACTAAGCTTCCTAGTAGTAAAATGTGAGGGCATTTAAGAGACATAACCATGTCCCATATCTACTGGTCTATTATTTTAACCTGAGACACAGCTCCACAGCAGTTAAGAAGATGGGCAATATTAAAAATTTATTTATTGGTGAAAGCTAATACACTTGGAAATATTTTTACACATATACCCCATGGGCACAAACATATTGTGCACAACGCAGCACGGTGTAAAGGTAGCCTAGCTAGCAATGACCCCAACTTGTACCTCAGCTCAAAGCCCACTGCATATCTGCTGCCTGTTTCCACATTCATTGCACAGAGCTGCTGGCACCTCGAGCAGTGCAGCTCCAACGCAGCTGTGGTCCTTGTACTCCACTGGTTGCCTCGCTGCTGCTCTGTGGGGGGGTGGCTGGTGTTCCCCTGTGCTGGCACATTGAGCAATTTCCTCCACATGGTGCTGTCTTTGAGGCTATGTCTCTGGAAATTCTTGGCCGCACCTTCTCTCTTGCATTTGAGAGACATGAGAACTGTATTTCTTACAGGCTATTCGGCTTTAGCTGGTCTCCTCCTGTGACTAGCAGTAGGTGATATTGGAATACAGAAAATGAGTACACAGCCCTCTCCCTTGGAAAGACAAGTAGTCTCTCCTACCACATCTCTCCCCTTCTCAAAAACCCAGCACACCTTATGAGTAACTTAAAAGAATTTAGCTTCTCTTCAGCTTCTTTCAGCAGTGATTATTGTACCTTCCCCATGTTGGGAAATGAGCCTATTTTAAGTCTCCTAGTGATAAAGCATTTTACTCGTGTTTCCTGATGAAAACATTTTTTTACTCCTGATAATTTGTTTGCCATAAAAAAGGCCTTGACCAGGAGCTTCAGGCAGAAATAAGAGTGTTGTGAGGCTGAATGCAGACGGTAAGCAGTTCACCACGTGCAGTCACTGAAAGGGTTTTCCTGGGCACTTTTCTCCAAAGCCAGGGGACAGACCTGGACAGATTTCAGTGTGAATTCTGATTTCACTTTACTGTTACCTTGATAACTTACCTTGCAGTTGCAGCTGAATGTAGTATTACTTTCTTGGGCTAAGTTGCTCTATTCTGCTTTAACCTATGGCCATGTTGCCATGGCAAAGTCATTCCAGCATCTCTATGTTTTAAATACATAACTTACTAAGCACTTCAGGTTCCTTTGACATGGTAGTCATCTATTTTCCAGGTGATTTTTTTTTTCTAGATACTGTAGAATAAATGGAGAACATGCTAGCAGTAGGCCAATTCATATTTCTACAACAGCATCACTAAAATCCTATGTACATGTGTTGCATGTTACACATGTGACTACTCTTTAAACACATGCCTGTTTATAGGGTCAAGCATCTACATAAAATGTCTTTGGTTTCATACAGTTATCATGATGCAATGTAATTCCTTGTGGTTTTTATAGCTACTATAGAACATTAGTTATAGCAGTTTTTGGTTGAAATCAAGAATCCTTCATAGTATAACTTCTCTATATAAGCTATAGCATTATTTGTTTATTCATTCCTTTATTAACACAATTTTCCACTAGCCTGTCACAATGACCACACATTTTGATTTTACATGCCTGCGGATAAAAAAAAAAAAAAAAAAAAAAAAAAGCCAAATTAGGTGGGTAATGCTCTGAACATGCACATTCATTCCCTCAAATTATTAACTAGAGAACTCGTAAAAAAAAACAGTTATTCAAAATTAGAAAGACAAAGTTATGCATTGCCTACCTTAAGCAGATTAGTAATGTACTCTGGAAGCACCTTTTCACCCTAAGAAGAAAGATTCTGGCAATTGGAAGAATATAAAAAGATTGCTGCAAATTACAGAACTATTTACCTGTACAGATCCATGCCTTTTTCTTTTTTTTTCCTCTTGTTCCAGAGATTTTCATTATCAGAGAATAACAACCTGAGCCGAACATTTGCTGAAAGAAAATGGGTCTAGAAGAGGTCTGTAAAATTGCTATTTAACATTATGATGCAATCGACACTGGAGATGAAGAAAAAATACATACAAAAATATAGGTGTTATTCTGGATGATGCCTGCTTCCAAGAGGTACCCATTGGTAGTACATCCCTTTCTCTTTCCTTTTTAATGGATTCAAATACATTCCAGAACTTAGATAAAATGAATGCTGTCCAGAGAGTTAAATTCTGGATGCCACACCATAGAAGAGCTATTTAATATATATAGTATAAAACCTAAGACAGAGTCTATACACTCAGCTATATAGTAAGCTCTACAATAAACAGTAAGAAATCTATTACATTCAGCTATGCTGGCAGTCCCAGTGTACATCTAAGAAGCGCCACTTTTTTCAATACTAATATTCTTACATCAAGGCTGGTGACAGTCAAATTGCTCACATGAACCAGATTCAACTAACTGCGTTGGAGTTTCTGTGGACTTAGGCAAGTAGCCTCTTAGACCACAAGTAAATAATTTATTTCTTAACATGAGTCACACATTATCTGTCTCAGAAGAAACCGTTAGATCTGCTGTTCAAAGCTGGTTTTCTGCTGGGAGTTTTTCATGAGTCATCAGGTAGTTCACGAATTCAATGTTGTAAACTAGCAAAGCACAGGAGGGACGGTGAACTTCCCAAGCCCACTTTTTATCACCATCAGAAATGTTGACGTTGTGTGTAGCTTAGGGGCATAGTGAGCATACACGGTGCTCTATTCATGTCTGCGTTACTTTTAGTAGTTGAGAGGGAAAAGCATGGGAATAGAACACCTTTTAGAAAGCAATCAAGACAAAAACATACCACTTTTGAGAAAGACATGGACAGAAAAATTAAAGGAAGAATACTGGTTATTAACAATTTCTGCCTGTTCTGCAGTCGTACTGGGACATTAAAATCTGTAGAGACTACTGGCAGTAGGATTGTCTGTGGGGGCACTGACATGTGGGGGCACACGTTGTGCATCTTCAGTCACCAAAGGACAAAATTAAATCCAAGGAATTTAAACAGTCTCTAAAACTGGTATTAAGCATGTCTTTTCTTAAGACTAGGTTCATTATTGTAATTGCTTTCCACATCTATAAATGCATTCACTGTAGTCATTTGTGTACCAAAGGACAGAACTTCACCTATAAATAGTTTAGAAAAGATGAACAGAATGTTTTTGAATATAAGAATGTTTTCTTTTCCTGTGTTAGTTTAATGGGATAGATGCCAATGCTATTATGAATTATGAATGCAGCAGTCGTCTTTCCAAATGAAGATGTTGGAAGTCTGCCACTGGAACAAGGTGCTCATATTACATACTGCCAGCAAATTTCTGTTTCTGTAATGAAAACTAGATTACTAAATCATTTTTTTTCTGCAAAACATTACTTTTGCCTATAATGATGTTGCATACCATATTCTTCTCTAGAATAAAAGAAAAATAATCAGGATAGAAAGCAATTTGAATCACAGTTCTAGCAGGGAAATTCATATGCTGTGCCCCTGATGTAAACAGCTGTTTGCATACCACCTACCTTCTTCCTTCAATAAAACATAATCCAGATTTAAGACTGATTAGGCATTTGTTACTAGTCCTATGCATGTTTCCCCCCCGTAATTATTCTCTTCAGCTACCTGAAATAAAGTAATTCTTTAAAATAATTTAATCATCAACATTTTGTATGGAAATCTTGCTTGAGGAAACATTGCTCCCTCATTAGAAGCAGAATTTTGCACTTCAATACAAGTCAGTTTCTGTTCCATATAGAACATAGAAGCATTACGTAAAGTTGGGGTTGTCCCCCACCAAGTGATCCTAAGGCTTAATAACACTTATTGAAGAAGGGCAAGTATCGGTACATGAACTTTGACAAATCTGGAGGTCAAATATTCAACATGAAAAGAGTTCACAGAAAGCCAGTAAGGCTGTACTGCTTCTGCTGCACAGGTTACACAGCAGCCAGTGGTGCCACCTGACTCTTTGCTTCTCCATCAGCAAACTGTGACATTACTAACAAATCCCATGGAAAATGTATTTCATTTAATCCTAAGTACATATTGCAATATACTATATATACACCTTCATATTTTGTGTTCACAAGCAATCACTATCTTCTGCTAACATCTAGAAGAATTTTACAAGAGGATGTAAAATGTTATTTGTCTCAGGTCCTTTTAGTTTAATCAGCAATCCTTTCTATCATTTCCAAATCTGAAACCCATCTCAGATCTCATGCAGTGGTTTCAAAGTAGCATCTCAGATAAAAGGTATGAGTTTTCTTGAAAAATACCTGCCCTTCCCTTGTTTTTCTTTGCAATATCTCAGTATATCGTATCAAGACTGTTAGTTCACACCAGGGGCTCATTTATAAAGACATTCTCTAGCTTCCACTTTGTGTGCACATTTATTTTGCACTACCTTAGGATTAAAAAATCCCAACAACATAATAAAGGGTAATCAGAAGGTAGGTGTACAGAACAATAAATACTACTGAAACCATATTAAGTCAGGAAAATATCAAAAAGGGAGAGAACGAAAAGGAAAAAAAAATCTGACATGATAAAACCCAGTGAAATTAGGTTTAAAAAACTTGTGGCAGAAGCTTTATGGGATTGTTAAGCACTGAAATGTACTTTTTAAGAAAAAGCCTCAAACACAGTCACACTGTGTAACCCACCTGCTTATATTTTACAAACGCAGTGCTAAATCCAGTCAACTTTGCAGGCTTTGCACCCATGAAAATGAATGGTAATGCTCTCTAGGACATTAACGAGAACAAGTTAGGCCATGTGCGTACCTTCCGATTTTTCTATAAGACAGATATATTACTGCATTCCATTTCCTACTCTGCATTTCTATGAGTTGACGGTATGCTTGCATGATTAAGATGCAAAGATAGTGGTTTAATTCAAATACTCTTACAAACTAGAAAGCAGTCAGATAAAACCAGAGATTTTTTTATTGCACAAAATAAATTATATAGAAACAATGCAACAAAACAACTCTTATTGTAGGCTGCACAACAGATGTTACAACATGAACATATTTATTGCTTTGAGAAAGGAGCAATTCAGTGCTAGTAAGCAGATTAGTTATACTTCTTGCTCATCTAGATTTTTCATAAAATTAATCCAACTGGGCTAGAGGCATCTTGCAGCATACAGGTCAGACCAAATTGTCTCTTGTTATCAGTGGTTATAAAGGTGCTGTGTACATTCTTGACATTAGCATGAAGCACTCAATTTAACATCACTGGTACTGAGCCATATTAGGTAGTCACATAACTAGAAATCTCATTATATATCAGATATATTTATACACAAGATTCTAAAAGGTCCATTTACATGAGCTGTTGTTCTAAAACAAGTCCTGCTTACAAACACAGATGCAGCTTTCAAACAGGCACACTTCAGTCTACACCAAGAGGCAGGACCATGGGATTTTGCACACCCTCCCCACCTCATGGCAGAAATAGCCCTCCCCATGTGGGAAATTGCTCACTTGTGATAACACAGTAAGAAGTATGTCATTTTTTCAAGGGCCACTCTCAACTCCAAAGGTTTTTTGCACAGATTAAAAAAAAAAAAAACATTGCTTTGGTAATACTGGGTAAAATTTACAGTGGTTTTTTTATAATACCACAACATATTTGGTTCTTTAGATGACACAAGTCTGCAATACTGGCGTTGCACTCAGAGCTCAAATGGATTTAAGGTTTTAAAATGCTTTGTGGACCCTGAGATGTCAATCACAAATTAATTCACACAGAAATTAGCTATTATTATTATATAAATGGACCATATTCAAATAATAAAACTCATCAAAACTTGATTACTTACAGAACTTTGATAAGCATGCGTACTACTGAGACTGTGGCATTACAACTATACAAAGTCTGAGTGAAATTCTGCCCCACTTTGACAATTATGGAAGTATTTCCCTTCTGGAGCTTATAACAATTCCACTGCTAGCGTACATGCTCGGTGTTGCAAAACTTATTTACTTATGGGAAGGTTAACATAATAAGATTAAATTTAAACAATATTAGCCATTGTGAACAGAGATTCAGTAAGGAAGCGGGAACTCTGGGTCATTACAAGTTGTAGCTAAAAGGATAATTAATGAAAGTAGCTCCACTGAGGTTAAGCTGAAGAGCTCAACTTAGCGCCAGGCCCACAGAGCAGATCCCAGTAGAATCCCACTGAAATCAGTAAATAGATATTTGATTGTACACTAATAACCACAAACAAATGTGGTTGCCACTTTTTACTGTACTTCAATAAAATTCTTTGCTTTACTGTTTGTTTTCGGTTGTTTTTTTTTTCTGAAATTGTGTTAATCCACTACATTGAATTAAAATACACTTGGGTGAGGCTTCAAATATTCACATAATATTACAAGACAGAAGTTATTCTGAATGAAATACTATTTCTATAAATGCTCAGAAACTTGCAACCACATTTCATGCATGGACCCAAAACTAGTTTCCTTTGGAGGAAAGTAAAGATTAAACTTGACTCATCTGGCATACATTTTTACCCAGGGAACTACTTTTTTAAATACCATACATAAAATTCTGTCACTCTTTTATGAAGATGTTTATAATTACAATAAGATGCCACGGAATAAACAAATATGCCCTAAAACATCCATTAAAACACAAATACCACAAAAACTTATTAGTATGTTTTACAATTATTAAGAAGTAGAAATGTTATAAGGCAGGATGAAGCTAATATCAAAGATGAAAAACAGCACCACCAGTATGTTTTGCAATTGGTTTTCTGATTGGACAGAAAATATATTATAAGTCAGATACAATTGATTAAATTAAGGTAAGAAATGCATTTAGCCCAGCTGTACTAACTATACAGCTTCACACAGAATAAACATTCCATAAATCAACAGAAAATGCATTTGAGCACAAAAAATAAAAATATGTAAGTGATTCTCTAAGCAGCATTTTGTCTTCTTTTTTTTTTTCAAAACATTAACATAGATATTGGACTGATTAAATATCTACAAGTGCTTTTCCTTTACAAAAATACATATATTCTTAATAGTAGGATAGACTGTCATTAACAATGACCTGTGTTTTTTTTCACTTCAATTTGAATGATTTATAAGCTAAATTTTACAACCACAAAAAGGTTTATTTGTAATATGATGTTATCACTTTTGACAAAAAGCTTAAAACATTTTATATTTTAAAACAAATTAGCAACATAACATCACAATATGTTCTATGAGCTCCTAAGTATTGTGAGGGCTGTTATCTTAAAAACTGTTAACTCCTATCAAACGCAAGGAAGCATTAGAACATTACTACTGCTCACCATAGGCTCCTTTCATATCCTAACTTGGATCACAGCTTATATAAGGACACTTAGGCCCCCATCCCCCCCAAAAAATCCATTGAGAGTTAACTCTTTATAGCCTATTCAGTAGCCTGGAACACCCAACAATTCAGGCTTTGCCTTAATATAAAAAAACCCAGTAAAATATTTTCCTTTCAATAGTTAAGTCTGCAATAAGGGAAAAAAAATGATGCACTGCTTCATGTTTATACTGAGAAGCTTGTATTTGAGAAAAAACATACGATCAGTAAGTTTTTAGAATGAAATATTTCAGTCAGCTAAATAATTAAATTGTCCTATTACTTTCCAGTTTAGTTAATCACTATACTGAAAAGGAAATATCAAGACATTTGGGTTTCTTTATTCTTTCTATTTTATACTACACAAGTAAAATAATTGACTTCTTGTTAATCAATGGTCTCGTGTCAAGGACAGCAACACCATTTGCTAAAAAAATATCTATAAAATCTGTAAAACATACTTCGTATCTTCTCATTATCCTCAAAGTCTGTCCTTTCCACCCTCCAAAATATTACTGAACTATGACCAGAAACTCCAACAGTAGCTTGGTGAATATTTTGTGCTTTGGAAGGTTTACAGGATTGACAGCACACTGAAGTTGTTAATTAGTTCACAGGCCAGGTATAGCAGACACATCAGTAATGCAAACCTTTGTGCTTTTCTTCGTGAACACAAGCTCTGACTCAATGAGCTACTCTAGGTCTGTTAACTCAACTTTATGCTACTCCTGCTGTTGTTTTTTCCTTTTCTATTTTGTTATGGAAACTGCCTAACCCTTTAGCTTGGTGACATAGATAGGTACCCACCAGTTAAGTTCAGCTTGACTGATTTCAGGTTTACCACTGCACTCCAGAAAAAGCATCAGTGCCTTACTCTAAATAATTTTTAGGTGGCTTTACCTTTGGTATTAAATAGGTCCCTTAAATTTATTAGGCAATCAGATTATCCATAGTTTATTTAAAAAAAACTCCTTTTATGAACTAACTAAATATCTAACAACAAAGAGTAATTTAAAATCAATTAGTGAATTATATTTTTTTCAGTAAAAAGGGAGCACGTTTCATTTTACCACAGCAAAATTAATGAGACAACAGCAACAATGTCTACTATACTCTATATAATACAAAACAGAATTTTAGGAGTAGAATACCATCATAAAATATGTGCCTCGCACTTTGTTAATAAACATCTTTATTACAACTTCATTTGTAATACAAACCTCAGTACGTTAACTAGCAGCACAAACATTTTACTGTTGCAGCAATTATATATATTCTATAGCAACCTACTCTCAACTCTTTCCTTGCTTTCTGCTCACTACCATGAGAAAAAAGGAAAATGCACAGTAACTACTGTCCACCTCATTCTGTCAATGGTCATGTTACTAAACCTTGCTAGAAGCATTTGCTAGATTCACGTAAAAGTAACTTCAAAGAAAAGTATGCCTAATGGTTTAGATAAACATGCAAAGTCAAACTAATGCCTCTCTTTGGTTAAAATTAATGTAATGACAAAACCTTCCACTTGTAGACATCTTTTATTCCAGAATGCCTCCCTCATCCTGAGCCTACAGAACTGGGTCTCTTTTCTGCAAGCACAAAAGGTTGCCTGGATGTTTCCACCTGTCTATAGAGCATTTTGTTTCACTGCCCCACTTCAGAACTGTATGGATTCTAAATTGCTTACTAGAGAATGAAATAACATCTTTACTCTACTGCAATAGCAATCTACCTGAATTCAGATGAAGATTTATGGCACATACCTAGGATGGAAGAATCTGCCTGGAATTCATTAATCAATTTCCTGTTCTAGAATCTGTTCTACAGACAGTGTAGACACTACCCTAAAAAAAAATTCAACAGCTAGATCTGCTATGAAGAGAAATATCTTATTATGATAAGAATATCTTTTGTAGGACATTCCTACAGAAAGATGTTTCTGCTGAGGTCTGAAGGCCAGACTACCCATATGTGATAAAACTAGTGGTAAATGAGCAGTTGCAAGCTTTTCACATTTCCTTTAGGGCGAATCAACCCCCTTGTGCCTTAGAATCAATCCTGAAACATGCTCTAGTAGGCTGCAATCCTTCCTCAAGCAAGTGCCTTTAGCTGAACAACTTGTGGAAGCATTACCTTGTTCAAACTGGCTCTTAAGGATTCAAAATGGAGGACTGTGAAAACTTTGCTGAAATCCATGAGAGCTGCCTGATGAACCAAACCTATGAGCCAGTTCCTCTTGTGCAATTTCTCCTTTATAAGTCCTTAACATTTCTGCTTGTTGGGCATAAATAGGGTGGGGTATGGGAATAGGCAAAGGATGCTTAAGAACCTAGAACTAATTACAGCACAGAAGGTACTCAAACAGACATTTTAACTGAGAGAAATAATAAAATAGCACAGCATGAAATAAAAAGAGAGGGAGGTATCCAGCATGATATATGCATTTTCAATGGAATCAAGTAATTGCCTTCAACCTGCCTAGGTTAAGTGAAGAAATTGGACCTAGCTCTTGATTTAAGCATCTCTATGTTTAAACACTTGCTGTAGACAAGCATGTAAGTCTTGATTGCCTCTGGTTTTTTCCAGGATAAAAAAAAGTTTGGGCAGTCTATGTAACTGAGCAGTATTTTATGCAGCCCCTCTATAAACAGTGTTTATTTTGAGATTTAAGACTAGCTTTGGACAAATATCTGTTCTCTACTATTTGTACCAGAAATTTCTACCAGTATTTCTACCTGGCTGAGCTGGATGCTATTCCTTTTGTTGCCAGTTCTCTCAAGAATACTTTTTCCTGGGGAGTGAATGCCTCTTGGTTTTTTCAGTGACATGAAAATATGAAGAAATACCAGAAATGGAACAATACAACTCAGTGATTGGTTCGATTAAAGGACTAAACCCTGGCCTATCTTGTTATTTCAGAAAAAAAAAAAAATCAGAGAAGGAAAAATTGTCTACTTCTTTCACAAAGTCAAGTCTAACAATTGAACAGGGGAGAGATAAGATGGAACTCTGGACCATCACTTTGTCTGCAGTGGAAAGCAAGAGCCTAGATTCTATCTAGAGGGAATGCGATCAATCGCTTTTTCTCCTGGAACTGTTTTTGATAACTGCAGAAAAGTTAAAATTGTTGAGGCCTAAGGAGAAAAAAGATCAAGATCCAGAATTCAAGGGTTCCTCGAAAACGAAATAATTTCAATATGAAAGTAATTCTTTTCATACAGTTTCTACTGAGACAGGTTTTAAAATTTTTAAATTATCTAACAGAACACATTTCTTTCTCTGCTTGTTTCCCATGAAAGAAAGCTTCTCAATATAGCATGTTTATGAAATATTCTTACTGAAAATAATATGGCCACAAATAAAATACAAAAGCAAATATTACCCTGCCAAATGCAAATAATGGGCTTTAAAGGTATTCAGTATTAATAATCAGGCACTTTGCTTTATATAACATTTTCAGTACAGTAAAAATAATATTTTTAGAAGTTTTTTTTGAGTAATGACTGCAAGCTAGCTGAGTATGCACAATATACTTACAGCGCTGCATACTCCTAGGACCCAAATCCTAGAAGCTTTCATATTAACAGTACCTGCTATAGTTACGAGTTACTTAGAGATTATTGTAGTAATCTTATTTGGTATTTAATCCCAATAAAAATACATTTATAGGACTAGGCCCTTAGCTACTACCAGTGTAGTAATGCATGACAGAAGATACATTTCTTGATTGATCATCTAATTCCTTACTGTTTGAGATATTATAGAATCTTGCTCGTTAATTCCAGCTTACAGTTGGTTACCTGACAAAGGCACCATACAGCTATGCTCAACAAAAAGTTGCTTATGACTTTCATTGAAGAGTTACCCAGAGTTAAAAGAAGATACAAGTTTTTCCCTTGGGGTTAGGAGTGTGAGTAAAAAAAAAAAGAGCACTAAATGTGCTAAATAAGAGACAGCAAGGTTAGGTACTAGTGTGGAATTTTTTAGGTCTTGCTCCTCTGCAGCTAGGTACTGACAATATAGGAAAGCCGTAGAAACACAAAGGCTGCAACACTTATTTTATATTCCTATTCTTTACAAACATGCAGTGGTGACACTTTGTCATGTAAATTGTCAGATGGTGTGACTGTACACAGTAATCTGCTCTAGGATGGCATATGGTGCAGTTTTAATGGAATGCTTGGGTACTCATTTCACTTCATCCCATCTTTGGCACACAGGAATCTGTACAAGCAATCCCATATTCCTATGCTGTTCAGATATTCTTAATTGGCACAAATGAAGTAAACGCGCATATCTGCAGACACATGGCACACATATACAATATACAAGAGAAATTTCCTGTAAAAGAGGCGATGCCTGTGTTATACAAGCTGCCCAGTTAAGATATGTATTTCACTGGCACTTCACTGCTACAAAAACTATTAAAACTAAAACAGCACTCAGGTACTGTTCCATCAAATTAGAAATGCATAAAGTGTAGATGGCTAGACCATATGTTTTTAATGCCATGACTTTCAGCTGGGAACATTAAATCATGTCTGTCAGTAATTTCCATGCCTAAAACGAAGATTTTCCTTCTGTAATCAGCATTAAAAAATACCATAAATTAAACCAACGTCCAATTCTGATCAAGAGAAATTCATGGTTCTCTGAATTGTGAATAGAGAGTCATTGAACAGTCAAATATTCTATTAGTTTCCATTCAGAAGAGAATACAAAGTAGTCCTATTTCAGGGGTCCTGCTAGGTGGATGCAAACTTCTGTGCAAGATAATTGAAAATGGATTAAAAATGTGTTCTTTTTTAAATCAAATCTGTTCAAATTTGGTAAAATGTTAAGTGCAGCTGTTGAGAAAAAAAACCACGTCCCCTGAATCAAGCAGAAATTTTGCTTAAGAGTACTGCTGTTAGTTTTGTGATAAACTGAGACATGCATTTTATCTCAAGTGAAACTACATTGAAAATTCTGGTATAAAAACACATGAAATCTATAAAAACTGTAAGGTGTCATTTGTATGTGCATGTAAATATTTACAAATAATAACCTATTTCTACCGTAGAAAACAACTGTATATACACTAAAGAGAAGAATGATTTGCAATTAGAATGCATGCTCTGCTCTTCCAAACCGCTCCATGATGAGGATTTCTATATACACAAAGAATCTATTTTTCTCTAGAGACTCTGCAGAGAAGAGCCCTCCCTACATGGAGCATCTCCTTTTTTCCTGTCAAGTAGCACATCACAGACCGGGTGGGCAAAGAGACAACCACTTCCAGCAGCCAGCACGTGCTCCCCTCCCGTCTGCAGTGCAAAACCTGTCCCCTTGCCAGTCAGCACACTCTGCCTGCAGAAAGAAGCAGCAGCTTCCTAAACGCTTTGCTTCCCCAGGTTCATTGGCATCTGCACAATATGTGCAACCTTGACCTGCAATGGCAGGTTTCCTAAACAGACTGCTACCGACAGCATCTTTACTTCTGTATGTCGTATGGGCTTTGGAGTACAATGGTAGAATTCAACCCAACTATATATGGATTCCTCAAGTCATCAGTGTTAGAATTCCTACCAACATTAAAGGGACCAGATTTAATCCATGCTTATTTCTGCCTACAGAAACACACTAACATACATGAACAAAAACTTACAACGGAGTTAGAGCCTTGTAACTAGCTGTTATACTTGATCCCAAGACAGAATTTTCACTTCACCTTATGATTAGTTCACTCTTTAGTAGCTTCTGAAAAGTTATTTGGTTCCTTTCTGCCATATGCAAAAGGCATAAGAAAGTAAATAGTTATCTACAACGCTTGCAGGTGTGTATGAAGTAGAAAGTACATAAAAGTACAGAACCGTAAGTATCTCCACAAAATCTGAAGTGAAAAACTCAACTGACTTCTAAGCAGAGCAAAGACAACAGAAGACTACAGAAAACATATGCATTACTATGCTCCCTGCAAATTACCAGAAACCTCAATAAACATTTTATACTAGAACCATTATGCTCGCAATACCTAAGGCAACAATCACTTTTTATCCGGCACTACCAGGTCTTAGGAAAAAGAAGACCTGAACATTTATTTTGGTCAGACGGCTTATCTTCAGTATTGCATTACCACTAATTTTATGGAAATAATTTTATGATGTGACTTTAACTAATGAAAATTTCTACAGTGAATTCTAAATTCCAGATAGTCACAAGAGATACATAATGTAATTAAAGCTATATATTATTTTTGTCTTAGCATATTATAAACCTCCAAACAATCTTTAAAGGAAATGCTTACTATGAAAGACAATAAGGATGTAAAATTTTGCCTCGGTTGTAATCTTATAGAGAAATTTATTTGCTCCATAGACATTTACATTATTTTCAACTTCATTTTCATGAAGGCTCTATTAGAAGAAATGTAATCTGACCAGAAGCCATTTTCCAAAAACAGCTTGTATCCCAAATTCCAATTTTTAGGGAAACTATAGAAAAGTGCAATCACAAAGGCTGCGATGCTTTTAAGCAATATTAGCAGAATCTCTTTAGAAGATTTAAAAATGCTGTTTTGAATTACTACATCTCCTGTTAAGGGTAATTAATCTTCATTCACTGCAAAAGGACTGTTACACACTCATGAGCGAGCTATACCTGGACCCATGAGAAGCTTATCAAGAAAAAGGTAGTGGTCCAATCGCCACTGTTCTAAATATATTTTCTATACAAAATATTTTCAAGATATAATCCTTAGTTATTTGTACAGTACTCTATCATTTAAACAACGATATTCAGTAAAATAGTAAATGTGTGAAACTGCAACACCACATGGAATGAGCACTCTGCCATTTTGCTGGAGTAATCAATATTAGGACCAGAAAAAATTTCTACCACGCAAGCAAAAATATTCCATAGTTTTTGAATCTCAGCTGTACACTTCATGATTTTGGCTATGATTTGCAGCACACTCGTAAGAAACACAAATATCTTATGCACATTTCAGTAGCAGAATGGCACTTGGCTTGCTCTAATAGAAACAACAGAGATGCAACTGACAATTTTAAGAAAGACAAAGTCCTTATTTGCATGCTGAAAATCTGGTTGTGTCCCCCTAATCCAGGCACATCCATTCATTGTGCAATCTGTCGATGGGTAAACAAATAGTGCAGGATTCATCTCAGTGGGATCTGGCCCTTTGGTCTAACCGAAGTCAATTCTAGGTCGATACTGAAGTACCATAGGGTAAGACTAAAAACAAAAGCAAGAGAAAAACAACAAAAACAGACAAGAGAACATGAAGACATAATTCATAAAAATCATAGAAAATGCAATTAAAGATTGCCTTAAGAACAGCCAGATCTTATCCCTAAGATGTGTGTATATGGCAATCAGTTTTATTTATACAAAATAATTCTATATAGTGACAGTTAAAACCATGCCTGTACTTCAAATCTATATTTAATCTCTAAGCCAGTCAGTTGCAGTTCCTCATCATTAACATAAAAATCCCCATATATGCTTTTATGTATTTAATGATTTAGATGTTTTATGACATATATACTTGGAGTGCTCAAACAACTTCTCTTATCTCTGTGTTGCTGTGCTTGAGGAAGAGCAATCTCCATTTACAGATGATGAGTTTTGTTTGATTTTTATATATACTGGGGTTCCATGGCTACACCAGTTAATGGGAACCTGGCTACACTGCTATTAAAAAGGAAAGTAAAAGATAAACAATCAGGTAAGATTGCTGTCAGCTGATTTTCTAAGAGATGAGGGCTAACGTCTGCCCTAAATCCAAACTCCTCAACTTCAGACCTAGTGACAGACTTCTTAATTAGTTCTTACTATAAAAAAAAAAAAACCCAAAAGCAAATTAACAGCTTGGATCCCTGGACTGGACCAACTGTCACGGAGTGGGAGGCAAGGGTGGGTGGGTTTCCAGAAAATGCCATGGAATACCTTGGGCCCTTGTCACTGGAAGCTCTGTTTTACTACATGTCTTAGTTTTTCAGTCTGCCAGCATTTCATTTAAGTCTGATGTCTTCTTCTTAATTTCAGTAGGGTACTGCATGTTTTCTATAGCATAAAACCTAGGAAAACCTTATTGTCTTAGCAATTGTATGGTCTTCACTACCTCTCTGCCACAGGGCAGAGAAACATACCTAATTTATTTTCTTAGTGCAAATTTAGAATTATAAAGAATTATTACAGAAGCTATCATTAAAACAAGAAATCTTTTACTGTATCCTTCAAATGGCCACAAGCTGTGCCAGGGGAGGTTTATGCTGGACATTAGGAAAAACTTTTTCACAGAAAGGGTCACTGGGCACTGGCAGAGGCTGCCCAGGGAGGTGGTTGAGTCACCTTCCCAGGAGGTGTTTAAGGCACAGGTGGACAAGGTCCTGAGGGACATGGTTTAGTGTTTGATAGGAATGGTTGGACTCGATGATCCGGTGGGTCTCTTCCAACCTGGTTATTCTATGATTCTATTCTATGAAATGCAATACAGATGAACTTCAGTGACTAAAAGAATAAGGATATTACTGCAGAACCCCATACAGGTTAATAAACTTTCCATGCCACAGTAGTGAAATGATCACCGGAACTAAATAGGATCTTACTTCCTTAGGATTTCCAAACTAGAGGGCAGGGAAATCAAAACATAAACCTAGAAATATTCAACAGTTGCAGGAACATTTAGAAGAGAAGACATGGAGCACCGTGTGTAGTCTGTATGTACTTATATATAACCAGCTTATATTTGTAGTATCATAAATTATTTGGTGTCTGATTTTTTTTGCATAGGATATGACTGCCATATTGTTTAAATGCTATTTCACATGTTTTTCACTTTGATTATACAATTGTCTCTAAAAGTACACAACCCTAGTTGGAAGTGCACAGCAGTCACCTCACTGATGCTGCCATATAAACCAGCGAGGGTCGGTGTTTTTGCAAACAGAATTGCCAAACAACAGTGTCAATATAATGCACTGTGCTGAAACATTATTTGAAGTAGGCATGACTGCAGCAGGTCACTCACATCTATAGTGGGGAGTGACCCTTTATTATTATAATTAACTTCAATTTTTTGCTCAATCAAAAGAAGTTTTCCAACATAATGATTCTATGTAGCAGCCTGGTACAGTTGGAGTTGATGATTTCTAAGGTCTTTTCCAACCTAAGGATTCTATGATTATTTAAAACTTCTAAAGTAACTTCTAGAAATTAGTTTAAGTCAAAAATTCCCAATGAGGAAACTAAAATAGTTTCATTTAGGTATGAACCAGTTTGATCAATGAAATCTAAAAATCACCTTTGGTTTGCAGGCTCTGGAGATAAAGCATTATTCTGTTTCTAATTTTAAAATAATTGAAAGGAATACAGTATTAGAAAAAGCCAACCTTTCTTTACTCCAACAAAGAACGTATGAATTACCGTGAAGAGATGAAACCAATGTAGTCTCTTTTGATTCACAATCTTCAGTTTTAACCGCTTGTCAGCGACTGCCCTATGCTACTAGTTGGAAGGATGAGATAGAAAAAGGTAGATAAATCCTTCCAGACTGATGCAGACACCAGCCTGCAGAATGTTTGCTCTCTAACAAAAAGGCAAATGGCCTAATCTAAAGTAAAAGAAGCCCCTAAACCTTGCAAAAGGATTCTGTTCATTCATTCAATAAAACTTTCTCTGAACGAATAAAAGTGCTGAGGTTTTGCTCCTAGAGTCTTGGCACTTTGTAGTTAGGAGTTATAAAAATTAAACAACTTGAATTACAACTGAAGGGCTGACAGGACCTTAATGACTTGTATGTACAGTTGTGAGTGCCTCTTACCTGATAAAAAGTGCCATCCTGTGAGCAGACTTGCGAAGATGGGCAGTTCTGGCACCGAAACTGCGAAGGAGATGATTTTCTGATCAGATAAGAGGCATCCACAGCTGGACATACACAATCACTAATTAATGCTTTTTTTTTTAAATTTTCCAAATGTAAAGCTTAATATTAATTTACTTATTTTAAACAGGAAAGGCTTCTCTAATGAATAAATGGATATCTTCCTGTTACTACTCTACCTCTTGTAAGATCCATGGGTTTCCAGTAAAAGTTCATGGTGAATATCACCAAAGATGCAGATAATGGATTTACTTCATCTTCATCCAAAAAAAGAGATAGTTAATGAATTATCATCACAATTTCTGCTTTATAACAAGACCCAAAACAGTTAGGGAAAATAAAATCATGTAAGTCCAGATGTTATTGTGTTTATTACCAGCATAATACAATTTTTACAGGTTTTACTCTGACTTCAGGGCACTGATTTAGAACTATGTAAAGGAAAAGATGAACATATACCTGACCATACTACATTTACGTAAACACAACTTACGAATTCAAACAAGAGCTCTCAACTCTTATATTCACTTAATACTAAAAACTATATTTCTGAGATTTTTGAAAAATTTTAACCAGGGCAAATAATGTCCTTTTTTGTCAATTTGTAAGCAAGGGCTGAAGGATTAAATGTCATGAAAGAATTCCATTATCACTTCAAGCTGCTGGCCTAAACATTTCCTAACAGCATGGCCAATGCTAACAAAAATGCAAGACGGCAAGTCAAACACCATTGGTTTCAAGGCAGTATCTGAAAAATACTGCTTAAAGTTCCCTTATTGGTGCCATACTGGGATTTCAGCTATCAAATTTCAGTGCAATATTACTTTCAAAGGAATACTGCCCTATATATTAAATCCCATAATTCCTATCAAAAATCTATCTCTCCTCTCCTCTTTCAGATTAAGGTAAGACTAATGAACTTGTGAATTGTTGACTCCACAGTGTGTTTAATCCTCTGTCTTCTCTGCCCATGCCCCCTGCTTTTTATTCCGAATACTAGGAAGCTTAAAAAAAAAAAAAAAAAAAAAAAAAAAAAGAGTACAGAAAGTCTGGAATTTTCTACAGATCAGTACACAAACATGTTAAGTACTTAACCCTAGCTGCACTCCAATATAGTCTCCACTGGCAGTGATGAACAAAAAATCTGCATATACTACAGAGTAATAAACAGCAAAGAACAATCAACTGCCATGCATAAATTAAGGTATAGAAGCAAGAAAAAACAGATATGACCCCTAACAAAAAAAAATTAAATACACAGACAATATAAGGGCTACTAAATCAACCCAAATATCAGACTGGAAAGAAATGTCTTTCAATAAAGTTAAATATTGCAATTCTAAAACATACGCATGTAGCAAAGAAAACCCATTTAGCTGTATTATCAGGATGTTAGTGTAACACAGCATATCTAAAAACTATGGGTGTAGTATAAAGAGAAACAACAACAAATCGATTACTTTTCTATAATAATTTTTCACTGTCACTTTCAGTTCATAGATTGAATAAAACTTATTCTTGATAAAGAACTGCTTGATACAGATTCCCAAATTATTGTAACTCAAAAGGTCACTAAAAGCACATTTGTAGAAAAAGAACAAGTACTTGGGTTTTCAGATGCTTGACTTAAAACTCAGCAGAACTTGCTTGTAAACTTTGTATATCTGCTATTTTTAAGCTTTAGGCTCTACACAATACATGTGTTGCAGAATTTCACTCACAGGGTTTAACACAGTAAGTCCAGAAAACATTCAAAATGCATTTTTAACTAAGAGTTTTTTGAAGGGTCAGAATGTGTTTTGGTCCAAGCTGTGAAAGCATGCATGCTTTCTATAATAAATATACCAAAACATCATCTATTAATAATGTAACGGCATTTACGTTTTCGCCTCTTAGTCTCCATCTTGTCATGTAGATGAATTCCATAGTATGATCCTTCCCCATGATTTCTCCATTGCATAGTACATCCAGCTTAAAAAACAACAGAACAAATAGTAAAACAAAGGGATGCAAAATTAATGTCTAAATAAACTCTTAGTGATCTTGAGTTAATCCTTCAACTCCTATCATTATGCAAGAATTCCAGCAGATATGTATATCAAACCTGTATAAATCCAGTACACTGACAGTAAATTACACTGCTACTTTTAAGAGTAGTATTCCACGTAGTATTTTCACTTCGGGGTTTTCAATTAAGGTGTGCACAGAAAAAAGTCTGCTAAAGTAGGGAGCAAATCACTAGTAGACATACAGTCCTTGTATTTATCAATACTTCATGGTATCTATTTGAAAACAAAACCTCGTGCTGCATCTTGAAGGCCTTCTTGCTACGAGTGCTCTTTCAAACCCAAAGACACAAAACAGAAGTACAGTAATTTTCATTAAAAAAAATAAATTATAAACTAATTAAAAAAATTCTTTAAACATAACTATAAATGACAGGGAAAAAGCATGTCTTAGTATATAAACATGATTTTTTGTTAACTGAAGACAAAACTAGAAAAAAAAATCTCACTGTGAAAAATGAGTGGTTAAACTGTATTATAGCATCTTATTTCTATCACCCACTGAACATGTTTGGAAAAATCTTTCCTTATTAGAGCTGGAAAATATTATATCCCCTGCGACTACTATAGCCCTATCCCTTCCAACCCCATCACACCTTCTACCATGTTAGCAAGTCCCCTCAGTGAACAGTCTTGGCCAAGATGAAATCACTCATGGAGCAAGGTCCCTCTCTCCAACAAATTCTACCTAATTAGAGATAAGGTGCAAGAAAAGTATCTGCATTTTGAAAGATTCACATGGTACTGCTCCTTACTTCTTCATAATGATTGCGTAGTTTCTTATATCAAAAGAAAATGCCGAGTAATTTGGCGTATGCCTAGTTGATCTCTCCTTTTCCCCAGTGGCTAATAGCCCAAAATTGTATTAAGTGACTTATTAGCCACATGGAAATAGAAAGCATTTCTTTTTTACATAAAAATACCAAAGCCTAAGATGTATCTTTTCCTTCACAAGAGAGTAACAAACTGAAGTTACTAGAACTGTATGAGTTCCTTGATTAGCAACTTTAGTCACTATGATAAAAGAACACTTCTCATTTAGAGGCAGCAAATTTATCTTGGAATATTGAGCAGTACTTGATGATTGGTCTAAAAAAGTATTCCTCAAGTTCAATTATGATTACATTTCATAAGAGCCTAGTACTTTGCAGCAAAATAAAACCAAGCATTTTTCTTTCAAACTTACCTCGTAAGAACTTGGAAGTTTTAATTTTAAGCTGAGAAACTTTTTGATAGTTCCCACAGTCACTCGAGTAGAACAGCGAATAAATTTCTTCATTAAACCCTAAAGCAACAGCAACAAAACAGAAAAAAGCCAAATCTTGAAGCACATAAGCAATCTGCAGTGAAAGAACAGCTGTAACTCTTTTTTTTTTTCACCCAGTAATCAATGTTACTGCACTCTCTTCTAATTCATAATGGCCCCACAGCTTCATTTTTGTTCATTGTTTTGCAAAATTTACAAGACGACAAACAAGTTAGTTTGACCCATCTCTGGTTAGAGAAATTTCCAGAAGATACAGAAGGGAGGAAAGAAAAAAAAAAAACCTCAAATAACCCACCAAAGTCACTAGAACTCCCAGAAGAAATCAGATAATCTAAGCATCTGTGTTAGCAACACCAGTGGTTGAAAAGATGTTACACCTCTTACAATTTCTTACATCCCTGAGAGAAAAAGGAAGTAAAAATATCCTCAGATAATCTAGGTAAAATACAGGGAAGCTCCAAACCTGAGATGTGATCTATTCTCACAGATCCTGTGATCCTGAACCTAATAGTTTTGATTCAATAGGAAATCTGGAAACCCCAAGACTCCTACATGGTGATGGAGATATAGATTTCTCACTGCATATTACATAAATGGACAGTGGTTACACATATATATGTTTACTTGCAGAATCAAAACTTCCTTACTGCGTAAGAACTTCCAAAATTAAACATGTAATGTAGCACACAAAACACTGTGTTTCATTAGACAATGGTTTTTAATGATTTTTAACTCTTGTCTTTGTAATTGAATAAAAATTTGTTAAAATCTAAGAGAATTTCTTCTAGACTTGATACCATGATGTAATCTTCCCTTCAGGAATTGAAACCAAATACCCCTAATCCTGGTCAGAGCAGTTGGCAGGTATTACTCTACACATTTTACACATGGAAGTGACCTGCCTAAGGCCACAGACAACATGTCACTTTCAGAATCAGGTTAACAGCTCAGAAGATCAGAATCCCAGTCATTCATTGCAACACGTAACTGAAAAGCAAGTTCATACTGACATGGTAAAAACCAGCAATCCTGAGAGCGTGCGGCAGCTCACCTACTGCCAGCTTTTTGAGTACCTCTGTGGTATGCAGTAATCTGTTCTCTAGTGCAGTTATATACCATCAAGGCTGTAGACTACAAAACCATAATATACCAAAAAAAATCCACTATCACAGATGGATTTCTGTATGGAATCGTACTTTTTACAAAATTACAAGATGCACTAAAGTGTCTAAGCAAAAGGACTAAGTAAGTGTAAAAGGGGAGACAGGTCACCACATTAAAGTTTACTGTTAATGGTTATAAAAAGATATGGTTCCTGTAAAATGCTAATCTGCCAACAGTAACAGCAGCCCAGATCTTGACTACTCACTTTGACTACATTATCTCCTGACTGCCCATTGTTGCGTAAACAGTCAAGGCAGATAGCTATCTGTGGGTCACTCCTGTGATAGTCTTTATCTTCTTCATTTTCATCACACTCCTCATCTACTTTGGGTTTATCAGCTTTTGGGCTTTCATCTGTAATACAGGAAGACAGGATTATTTAAATGTAAAAATAATTAAAACTCACAGTAGCAACAAACACATGGTTAAAGTAATGGTTCATTTTCAAGAGTATATTATTTCTTCCAATTAGCTAGCTATATACAATTTTAATTTGGTGCATCCTTAAACTGATCCATTTACAAATATATGAATATAAACTTTTACTACTGAAATTTTAATGTAATATGCAAACAACAGATTTCTAGGTGACAGAAGATATTTAGGCTGATGGACAATTAATGGTTATGGCTGTCTATTTCTGTTTGTGTCCAGATCAAAACTCTGCAACTATGCATGCAACAAGATCACAGAACCATGTAAACCTACTCAATGCCGCAGCAATTCACTGCCAAAAAACAATGCTTTCAAATAAACATTGGAATAACTAATACCAACACTTGTGTACCAAAGTAACATGAGCAATCAATTCATACTAACTGAGTGCCACAATAACCCAGTGGAGGCAAGTCTCTGAAATGTTATTATGAAGTAAACTAAGGAAAGATAAAAATTAACTTTTGATCCAGTCTAAGTAATGTCATTTTAAGAGTCCAGGTGACTCTCTCCAGAAAGATTTTATAACTCAACAACCATATACTTACCTTTTTCCCCTTTAAAAAAGCAAAAAGCATAAGAAAAGAGGAATAGTCCCCATACTTTTTGGTAGAGCACATATATCCTATACAATCACATATTCCATGTTATCCCTCTTCACTGATACTGCTACATATTCTATTGATTCTTGGTTTAGAAACTTAACTCTTTGGTAACATCTCCTACAGTCTTCAAAGGTATAGCACAGATGAACACTTGAATACTAAGACCAGCATGTACATCTAGGTAAGGCTGCAATGTATGTAGATAATAAGCATACAGTGAATCATACAGAAAATTGAGTAATTTTTACAGATTTGGAATAAAGTATAAATAACCCCATTTGTTTTTTTCATATCCCCAACTCAAATATTTGGTTAAAACAAAGGCTGTTCTCTGTTGGAATAAAACTTTATCACAAGTAACTTGAATAAGCTATATTTGCACTTCCTGAAAAACTTTCAAATCAAATTCTGCTGTTTTCATACACTTATCACAAGCTTTTAAAATTTTAGAATTTAGATGAGAAGGTGGAACAAAAACTTCAACAAATATCAAACTATGCATAAGTTTCTAGATGCAGTAATTAGTTCATTCTGTTTAGTTCACATATTCAAGATGAGATTTAAGGTACATTCACTTACTTCTACTTCATACAAATTTGAAGTATTTTATAACTGTAAAATATTTGCCCACAAGTCCCTGTTAACTATAAATACTTTTAGCTCAATGTGTACCATACACACATTTTGTTCCTATCATCTTGGTATAAGCAGGATTTACATACCCAACTACAGATTACTTTTTAGTTCTTTTTGTGAAAGTCCAGTGAGCAAACTTTTAATTAAGCAGGGACAGTCTACCTGCCACAAACATTTGTTTGAGCAGTCTGCCTGTGATTCACAGACTCTTCAGCACTGCAAACATATCCACAACTTCTACACACACAAAAGGTGTATTCTGATAAAGATTCAAATCCACCTCCATGTAAATGGCACTAGACTGTTTACTAAATATCCTTGTAGACATTAGAATAAATTATATTTGTGCAGGCAGCCATGGCCTTTCAGAGGCATGTTACTAAAGTTTGATATGATAGAAGTTAAAATAAAAAAGAAAAAAAGAAATTTTAAAGTCACAAAAATGGACGCTCTTCTCCAAGACAAAAGCATCAAGCAAAGAACAGAAGATAAAGAACAAACCAACACCCCATCCTACCCATCTTTCCTTCCTTAAGGCATAAATTGGAGGTTTTTTTTTTCCTCCTCATCTTTCTTGCAAACTTTCAAAATTGTCAACTGCCTGTGCTTTCCCCAGCTATTCAATTTAAAATAATTGGCAGAAAGTGAGTCAGTGTGAAGCTGTTTTCCCTCTTCCTTCAAGTCCAGACTGGGGAGGACCAATGAAGATTTTTCCCCTCTCCATACCTCAGTAGGTTTCCCATTATCATCCATCAGCTCTCTCTATTAACAACTCTCCTAGTGGAGTCACCAATGCTCGAGATATGCTTTAATCAGTGTTTTTTTTTTTCCTTCTGATATGAGTCCTGGAATTTTTTTACAGTTCTTAGATGTTAAGGTTGGGAACCGCATTGTGACTTGTGTTACAAGACACAACCAATGGCATCTATTAATCTAGTCTGACTATTTGATTGCAGGGCAATATGAACCAACAACTGAAACAGTCCCTTCTTACTGAAATTATTTTCACCAAATAATTTATTCTCAGGCAAGATTGTTTATACTTGTTAAGAGCAGAAAGTAGTTTAAATGCTCATAGCTTGTCTCAATGAGTTGTCATGGCTTTCAAATAGTTTGTAAAGCCAAATTTCCATAAGCCAAGCACTTAGTCACTAACAGAGCTAGACACATCTGTAGTTACTTAAAAGCATATTTTGAGAGTTAGAGCCTTCCTCTGATTCACAAAACAATCCAATCACTCATTAGACTTAGATTTACTGTTAAATGATAGGAGGAAGGTAGAAACCAGAAGAACATATGGGTTAAAAGTCAGTCACATTCTAGAAATCTGCAAATTATGGGGTTGTTTTTTTTTCTATGTATATAGTAGAAAATAGTTTTCTAAACAGTCACGTCTGTATTTCATAAAAATATTTTCTAAGTGTTTTCAAAACTGAATAGGTATATGCTACATAACATATTGTAAACAAATACAATCTGAAGTGTTTTGCAGTTCTTCATTTAATTACGTAACAGATAAGAATCTCATCACTTATACCACATGCCAAATGTAAACCAACAAAGCTAGAGAGAAAGAAAACAAAATGTTATGAAGTTGAAAAGAAGATATTAACAATCAAGTGCAGAAGAATATTGCAAGATGTTTACTTGACAGTGATCCTTTACTAAAAATAGCTAGTTCTTTAGCTTAGCTGAGCCTTTCAAAAATTCTTAAAAATGCCCAAATCAAACTTTGATGTCAAATTAAAGAGGCATAAAATCAGTCTAACGTAGCCTCACTTAGCGCTTCAATATTGAGCTCTCAAAGTTCATGGGTCAACTATAAAAAAAAAAAAAGAAAAAAAGAAAAAAGCATTTTGGAATCTATATAAAACAATTATTTAGCATGTATGGAAAACAGTTTTACTACTTGTCATAACTAATCCTTGACAACCTCCTACTCAACAGCTGGTCAAATTCAGTAACAGAAAATAATCTGTAAAAACCTCAAGTAGTTCTGCATCTTGTTGTATTAAGAAAATTAAGATTTCAAGTAGAAAATGCCATAAGTGATATAAGCGAGAGCTTTGGGAAATGCAAATAAAAGTAATGGTAAAACAACAAGTGTTTGTAAAGTAACTGATTAAAACACAAGCAACAGTACTTAAGGGCCCAGACTACAGCTGCACAGATTTGTTACAGGTACTATCTTTTTAAATTCAGTAAAAACAACGTACATGCATAAGTGTTTGAAGAAAGAGGGCTTAATGAGCAATGTTACTTAACACTCAAATAAGAAAAGAAAAAAATAATCATCACCTTGTCCATTTTCTTGAGGTTTGTTTTTCTTCCAAAATTCAATTTCTCGCTGCAGTTCCTCTAGTAGACATCAAAAAAACAGTAACATGAATTTTTAAATCAACACTACTGGTAGATAATAAAAAATACCATAACCCCTCCATCAACCCAATCAGGTACCTGAAACCAAATCAGAAACTTACGTTCTCGAAGTCCAGGCACCAGCTTAAATATAATTTCCTCTAAGGTATTATCCAGCCTTTCAAAGGGAAAAAAAAATTCACATTAAGTAGAAACTAGCACTTCAAATATTTTTAGCCTTTAAGCAACAAAGACTTTTGAATGATAAAGCCAATAGCATATTTTCAGTAAATAGTACATCATGCAAAATCCAATTGATTTTAGCTTCACAGAGAACATGCATTAAATTTTATCTTAAGCAACTCTCAAATGGATTCATTTTAGAAATAACCAAGGAATGTAATTTTTAATGTATTAAGACAAAAATTGAACAGAAAAAAAAAAAAGCATTTTTCTCCAGGATTGTCATCATTTTAATTTGTGTTACATGCAGACAATTATGTTGCTAAAAAGAACAAACTGGAAAAGTAGTATCCAGTTTTAAGATCTAGGTCATAAGTAGTAAGCATAAAAATTCTAAACAGCATTATTACATTAAATGTTCAGGTGCTTTGGTAACAACATTGTTACGAAAAACTTAACAGACTACTTCCTACTTACTACAACACAGCCAAACCAGTCTTGGCAGGATAAAGACGACCACAGAGCATCCAAACTGCTCTGCTATACAGTTCTCAGTATGCAATCTAATTCATTTAAGCTATTTAAATCCTCTATGAATTCATCTACCAGATGACAGCCCACAGCACAGGCATATCCTCTGATAAGCTCATATGAGTGCCAGGAATAGCTATTGCAGGCCCTACTAGAGGACATATGCATTTACCTTTGCTGTTGAAGCTAAAATATTTTTCTTCCCTTTTCTCTGATTTTAACCTACTCTCCTATCCATTTCATTTATCATCCACTTTCTAGTTCCACTTCCTTGCCATATCTCACTTTTCCTTTAGTTTCCTCCATCTCTCATTCCTTTACCTTTTCCTTCCTCTCCTCTGCCTTCTACATCTTCTCTTGTGAACTAAACTTAAACTACAGGAAAAAAACCCAGGAAATTATAAAGATTCTCATTTTCAGATGCATCTCATGGTGTTCCTATTATACATGCCTATTAGAACTTGAGCAAAGATTTGTATTTCTGTGATATGCATCAAACTCCTTCAAAATTAAACTATTTGATGTAACTCCAAAGTGGATCTCCACCATTTAATATGATATTTCTTGTAAAGCTGAAACTAGAACATTCACACTTGAGACACACATCCTTTCACCCCATCATCTTCCAAACTCCAAACCAGAACATACAGAAAGAAGAACCAAGTATCTATGTCATTTTTGTATAGGTTCTTTTTTTCACCTCTTCTATTATATTGAATGAGTTATAAGATCAAAGCTACTCTGATAATATCTCACTATCTGATGTGAAGCATATGGGCTTTTCCAGCCTTAACGATTCCACGATTCTATGGTTGGACTTGATGATCTTAGAGGTCTTCTCCAACCTTAATGATTCTATCACATCACAGAATCATAGAATCGCTGGGTTGGAAAAGATCTTTGAGATCATACAATCCAACCGTATCTGTCCAGTATTAAATTATCTCTCTAAGCACTTCATCTACCCATCTTTTAAATACCTCCAGAGATGGCGACTCAACCACCTCCATGGGCAGCCTGTTCTAGTGTACAATAGCCTTTTTAGTGAAGAAATTTTTCCTAATGTCTAACCTGAACCTCCTCTGGCAGACCTTGAGGCCATCCCCTCTGATCCTATCGCCTATCACTTGGGAGAAGAGACCAACACCCACCTCGCTACAACCTCCTTTCAGGTAGTTGTAGACAGCAATAAAGTCTCCCTTCCTCTTCTCTAGGCTAAAGAACTCCAGTTCCATCAACTGCTCCTCTTAAGACTCGTTCTCCAGCCCATTCAACAGCTTCGTTGTCCTTCTCTGGACATCCTCCAGGACCTCAATGTCCTTCTTGGGGTGGGGGGCCCAATGAAGACTTCATGGTATAACTGACTGAGACTCAATTGAATATTGCTGGTGCAGAGTTCTGCTAACTCAAGAAACGGAATCCTAGCTTTAACACTCTTCCTGGATTTTTCATTCTAGAGCTCCATGTTGAATTTCACACTTAGGCTTATGGTTTCAACAGACCCTAAGTGCTGCCAACTAAAAGACACATCTAAAAAAACTTCACATAATTATGAAGTCATTCAGAATTGAGTTTATAAAATAGTTTATAAACTTGATCTCAAAGATCTCTGTTAACAATACTGTCCAGAGCGTTCAATGTAATTTCTAAGAAAACAATTGCATTCTTGCACGAAGACGGAGCTGGTCTCTACGGTCAGAGTATGAGACATATATTAAATTATGCAGGCAATATCCAAAAAAAGATAATTTCCTTAAACTAATCATATGCTCTTCTGATTATTCGTTTAGCAAATGCTTAAAGCGGTTTCATAAAACACAATTGTCAAACTACTAGTTATATGCATTTTGTTGGCAAGTAAGCCCATTTACTCTAAAAGGAGTTTCAGGAAATAATCACAGAGAAACTAGCTTTTCCCACATTTCTGGCTTGTGCTCTCAACTTTTCTCACCCGTGTCATTTCCTGCTTAAAGCATATTATTATTTCACTAAACATCTACTAGATGTGTCAGAAAATGCCTTTTTCAGCTCCTATAAAAAGGTCCTGTCAGAATAAAAGAAATATTTCTAAAATGCCTTTGTTTTCAGCTTGCTAGTAGCCTTATGCACTCTGTACAGCATCTTCAGTTATAGCTGACACAGCACCTCAGATACTGACAGGAGGTCAGAATAATATTTATAGTAAATATCTACATAAAGCCTTTTAGCCCTGCCCTTCCAGAAAACATTCAGATGATAAAGACTTAAGCTAATTACACTATTTGGAGTTGTTGAGTTTAATCTCTCTCACCTATCCTCTTGGTATATAACTGAAGCATGAGAATTGCTCGGCACAAACATCTCCATCATAAAAATCAATGCAAAAATGGCAAACTGCAGGAAACACAGGGAGATTAGGAAATAATACCGGTCATAATAAATTCCAGATGTAAATATTTATTTTAACGCTGATGCGAGAAAATTTCTTCCAACATTCACAACAGTATTACAAAGTAAGAATATTGGGGTGGGGATTGGTGGATGGAGGGAGTGTGGGGATTGAAGGCAGAGTGTGGCTTCATTGTTTTAGGAAAACATGAAGTTCTTCCACTTATGATGGTGTTATTTGGATTCTCTACACTATACTTGTAGGATGGCTATCACCTTTGTTTCAACATAATGTCACTAAAAGAGAATCCAGATTTTCAAGAAAAATAATTGTTTAAACATAGATAAGTAATATAAAAAAAAGCAAATGCTCAAGAAAGGGCATTTTCAGAGTCAAATCTTTCTTTCATTAGTGTTTCCTATAGTTTGACAGGACATTTCAATTCAGACTGGTAGATCTACACCCTGAAAAACATCGTTATTTGCATGATTCACTTTTTACATTGTTCTAAGAAGAAGAAAATTTTGGATGCAGTTTGGAATGCCCTGTATCACTTGAAAAACTGGAACTCTATAATTTAATGTCATATAAAGAATAAAAGAGATTTAGTTAATTTGTGTCTAAATGAGGTATTAAAGTACTTATTTTAATTTGTGCTATATTCCCAGCCTTTCTGTGTCTTTCCCTTATCTTTCTTCCTTTTAATGTATCTGAAAAAAATATTCACAATTTATTAGGAGATGAGAAATTGACAGAATCTATGGCCAAGAACAGTTGATATACATCTCCTAAAAAATAAACAAAAAAAAATTTATTCCCTTTCAGGATAAAGATATTAAGAATCAATAAGATAAGATAATTAATAAGATATTAAGAATTAAAACCTTTTGTTGTTTCTTTTCAGGAAGCATTGTACAATATCACCTTACCTTAGCATTTCTAGTGGATTTGTCTCGTGCACTTGGTTGCCACACCTGGGACAGTCATTGCTGTCTTCAAAGTGCTGAACAATACAAGTCTTGCAAACTGAGGGACATGAAAAAAAGAAAAAACCCAACCTACTTAGACCAAGATCAAAATACTATTGTGTGAACATGACCTAATGATACCAGCTTACTACTTCATGCATGAAAGAGAAGAGAGTACTATTTTAAAGCAAATAACTGCAATGTATTTGGATCCACTTCTTATTCCTCAAAGCCACAGCTCCTTCTGCTCTGCTAAGACATGGAGTTCTGCAGCACCAAGTTCAGCAGAACAGGTTAGGCAAGCATTGCTTTAAAGTATGCAGTATTTTCACTACTTATAATTTTCCCAGCATCACGAAATTCAAAACTCGTACCATGTAGCACACATAAAGAGTAGGTTCTGAGAAAGTGCATGCTGGGAGCTCAAGCCCAGCAGAGCCAATCATCACTTCACAGGATTTGGAAATGACTTAAGCACATTATTTTCCTTCCAACAGTATTTCTGGCAACTAAAAACACCTTTGTAAATACAACTTGTGAAAAAAATGTTCATGGATATTGTACACTGGTTCAAAGCAGCTATGTCTCCCTTTGGACACAGTCTTCAAAAAGTAATAGTAGTACTTACAGTAAACAATCAACACTTGAATCATATCATGAAAAATCAGGATCTTGACCACAGCAAGTATAAACAAACCCAAAATTCACCCACAAGGTGAACTTAAAATCCAATAAACTGAAATTAAACTAAACAAGGTGCTACACTACTGTCGCTTCCAAATGATTAATTGCAGACTGTAGATTTTACTTCCAGTAATAAGAAAATAGAAGCCAAGTTGATGAGAACAAATACACCTGCTATTATGGGTACAATGTTCTGAGTGAAGATAATGACAAACAGAAGACAGAATTTACTTCACCTAAACTGAAATAAGAACATTCATCAGTAAATGGATGAAAAAATAAATGGACTGCTGCAATTGCAATATGCTTTTTGCTGAAACCACTGTAATTTCTTTCATCAATTACCTAAAAAACTAAAAGTACCTCTAAAACAAGCTGTGAAATCCTAATTATATGACTGTCTTCAAAGAATCTTGACATTCCTTCAACAAATGTCACCTAACAAGCAAAGCCTGCTGACATTGCGCACACATTCAACTTCAGTACAGGTGGTTTTTCCAGCTGCTTCAGAACACTAACTTAAGGACACTGACTTCAACACTTTGGTTGGAATTAAAATGAACTTTCCCTTTTAAGTCTGTCAGACAGACTTTGTAGCTCAGTGGCTGGCTCCAGGCACTCTAGCAGAGCTGCTTGCAGGGCACATTTGCAATGATCTAGGAAAATGAGCACAGGCAGCCCATGAGTCCTACCAGACAAGACCAGTAAGTGAGATGCAGTGCCGTCCTCTGCACACAGGATCTCCAAAACAGCAGAGAAGATTGATGCTATGAGAGCATCACGCAGCTCTCTGGATATGAGTGATTTTTTTCTAATCCTCAAGTTGTGAGGTACTTAGCACTGGCATAGAGGCAAGAACCTGTAATCACAGAACTCTTCTTATATCATAGATCTTTCATAATTTGTGAAATTACTAGACTTAATTGGTTTTTGCACATGCATTACCTAACACTTCCACAGGGTAAGTCATCTAGTACAGAGCAGCAATGTGATGTTCTGCACCTAAAACGTTTCTTAACATTTTTACATAGATTTTAAAACTAATAATCCTAAAAGTAAACATTTTGCTACTACATTTACAGAACATAAAATACTTCATCACCCGTATAGAAGACCTCATGCCAATCCAACTGAGCATTTATGAACGTGCTTAAATTAAATCACAAGTCCCAATAACTTTTGAAATATATGTAGTTAAGATTTCTATATTCTCTCCTTGTTCCTATGACTGAGAATCTCCTTTAGAAATGAAAAAAACACCAAAACAACCCAGAAGTTATTCTTGAACTTGAAAAGATAGGAGGATTCTCAGCTCAAAGTTTCTCTTAAGATGTAGCGACTGCACATGTTCAACCAAGGGGCAAACATCACAAGATGGGACTCTTCAGCTGACCAGCAGCTAGTCAGCCATCCCAGCTGCCCTTAACTATCTGAACTAACTTTCTTTCTGTCACTCACCTGAAACACAAAGCAGCAGAGGGAAGCAATTGAAGGCATACTTCAGTTCCTTTCCTAATAAAAACCCAGCCACATATACATAATGAAACAACAGGGAAGAGGCACAGACAGTAAAATATATACAAAAATCACCTCTCCAAGAATATCAATTACCATTCTCCTTACAATTAATGCACTAGCAGGATAAGGGATAGGGCTTTCCGATTTCAACTAGCTATGCTAAGATTAAATAGAGGTTTCTTAAATTTCTTCACTTACCTCTACTATAGACATTTTTAACTACATTTTTTGCTTTAGATATTACCATTAATTCTGGGTTCTGCATTTGACCTTAAAATACTTTATGATTTTAGAGTAAACAGATAAGAACACGACATTGTTCACCAAAAGGCATCACAAATCTGCTCTGCGGTGCTCCTTTTAAATAAACAACCTCATTCTAAGCACAACTTCCAGCACCTTCAGAGGTAACAAAGCATACCCTCATTTCAGAGACACAACCCTGGAGGGGAAGTGGTGTTGAACAGTAACATGTAAAAAACAAAAAGTCCCCTCCCGTGTAGCTAGACAACAGGGTGCAAGCTTGACCCCCTGCAGCCAGGAAGTGTCACAGGTGGGTCTCAGAGTCACAGACGAAGAAGCAGCAGCACTTTCTCAAAGTCAGACTCTTTTAACAGGCATTGCCATAAGACATAATGCTCTATAAAAACATGTCCTAAAGAACAAAAGGAAACCCTACAAATGTCCAGACCTGAATTACTTGCAAGTAGCCACAAACATTATTTAAGGGTGTTGAATTTGATTAGTTGCCCAAACAACATAATGTAATTATAAAAAAAAAAAAACAAAAACTCCAGCTAAATCCTGAGCATGCCATGTCATCTGAATTGAAAAAAACCACAACTGCCAATAACACTAATTAAAATGAAATTCTGATACAGTGTTCATGAGAAAGTTTGGACAAAGTGAGCTTTAATTTCTGAAAGAGGGCATCCTGTTATCAAATAATCCATTAACCTTGCTTTTCTTAAGAAGTGAAAAATGAGAATCACAAAAAGGTCCCACTCTAAACATGCAACAAGAAAACCAAGACAGAAGACAACATGGCACAAAACTATGCTGGAGAGGGCTTTTAACTGACAGTAATACGTATCATAATCACTGTAGAAATATAGGAAATATTTCAAACAGAAGACCATATGCAGACATAGTAACTAAACTGCATTTAAATTTATTTTATGCAACTCAGAGATTTTTTTAGAAAGAAAGTAGTCCAGAAAAGGAAATATTGTCTTGAATGGAAGTAGGTAACATTGTTGAAAATCATATCTTCCCTGTTCATTAATACAGGAGGTGCCTTCATCTTATTTATCAAAAAAAAATCAGGACACTTTTTGGGCACGATTCTTCCATGCTATTGAAGCAGAGAGCATCAGAGCAGTTAAATATAGATGTACCAGGTCTGCATGAAGTAAACCAAAGAACTAAAGAGGATTAACCTATTCAATCCGCTATCAGATATAGTAAAAGTCTGAAAAAACATCCTAGAATAAGCACTTCCTGGAGGACTTCAATGAGAATGAAAAAAGCATGTTTTGCCAAGCTTCTCAAGGAATCTCAAGTGTGCTACTGTCAGCTGAGCTCTTCAGCTGCAGCACCTGATATGTAACTGCCCTGGTAATCACACTGTGCTGAAGATGGAGATGATACACTGACTCTGTCAGGAGAGATTGCTAAGATTAGTGATGGACGATGACAATACTTAGGAGCCACAAGGTTAAGAATCCTCTGCTATCTCAAAAATTCCATTAGTTGGAAAAAGGCTGAGAAGCTAGTATAATGATGAAGTTGTGGAGTCTAACAAAGTGACAAATAATGGCCACACTGAAATTCAGCTGAAAGTCACTGAGGCAAGTAACTTAAGGGTTTGATTTGCTATAGACCTTTCTGACTTGACCTCACAGAAACTGTGCTTAGGGCTAACATTTTCAATGGAGAAAGACCAGTGAGACAGAATTCCTCTTCTGCTAACTCCTATAATAAAGGAAGGGGTTGGTCTTTAACTTTTTTTTTTTCGTAAGCCTCCTGTCCCATAGAAACAGCAGCATCTCTATGGAATCATTCTTTCTAAACTCACACCAATTTTAAATGATTTATAAATAATAAAAAAGTGGAAGAAATTGTGTAAACATAATTGTTATTTGTTAATAATAATTTTGGAACTGATAAATCTAACTCCTAACCTTCTCCTATTTGGAAAATTTTTAGCAATTGAGACTCTAAGAGGATTAGTATAATAATTCTTCAAAAGGATTACCAGAGGCTTCATATCAGCACCAGAGCGGTTTCTTTTTTTCCTGTAAGCAATTAGTACTAACTTCCTTAAGAAAGTATTTCCTTGTGTTTTAAGAAAGCTACATCTGAAATTCTTTGAGGAGAATTTAATTCCTTTCGCTTGCTCTTGGGATCTCTGCCCCATTCATGTCATAGAATTTCTTGATGAGATGACCCTGATCTGACTGCTTCAAAGAGGGCTCATTGATTTGTCTTGTAAAGGTATTTGAAACTTGGCTTTGCTAGGCTTTTTTGTTTGTTTTCCAGATTGAAGACAAATGGGACATACCAGAGAAACAGTTTGCACTTATGCCTGGAATAAATTTGAAATTATTACTGTTTAGAAGAACCCTATGCCACAGGATAGCTAACTAACACACTTAAGGTCAGATGATTGACTCCCACAAACCTCCAAAACACTAAACGCTGCTAAACATAAAGCCTGCTAAAATCCAAACTAATGTAACTTGAAGAAACATCTATAATATTAACCAGTCTATGGAAATGAACTGAATTTGTCAGTCTGAATATGTGCTCTCTTCATGCCATTTTTTTGAGAGGAGGAGTCATGCCTGGTCAAAGAAAGAGACTAATGATTAATGACAAGCTTAATCTGCAGTGCAAGAGACATCTTTGAGCAGAACATATACAAAGCATCATAAGGGACCAAAAATCCATAGCCAATCCTATATGGGCCTATTTCCTACTCCAGTAAACATACAGCTTTGGATCTAGGCTTTGTACAGCCAGCTCAAATCATGAGATCACCTCAATACCATGAAAAAGCCCCCTTGAAATTGTAAATCGATACTGTAGTCATTTAAAACAAGTTTTGGTTTTTCTCATGTAAAGCTACAGTGCTATGACGATTTGCCTGTCAAAACCAAATGGGATTTACCAATAGCAATATAAAAGTCAAAATTACACACAAATTCTAGCACTCAAGGATAACGAACTGATATGCGATACTCCTAGTAGGAGTAGGATCATCAACCGGTATTTTCAGATATGATAGGTATAATCATCCTCTGTTATTCTTAATATAAAACAGTGAACATATTTTAAGGCCTATCACTTTGAAGTTTTAGAGAAACGGATGATGTCTAAGTAGTGCACAAAAAACGTAGGAAAAAAGGGAATTTTTACACATAATTAAATTTACTTCACCACTTAAGGGACGAGGGGAACCAGACTAAACCTTTAACACTTCCAATACAGATTAACAAAATGAGGTGGTTTCAGTGCTTTGCTGTAGGATACAGTATGACAGCAAACAGGCAAAAGAAAACAGCTTAACCAAAATGCACGCAGTTTGCAGAATTCCATCATATGTGCTCCATGTGAGAGAGAAATGAGGACCTGAATTTCACAGTTATACTATGACACTTCGGATGAGCCAAAGTCAAACTCATGCAAGACTATTCACTATAGCTGATAAAGTACTTGTGTGGCGTATGCCAATTGGTTGGCAAGCATAACATACCACACAATGCTGTGCTTCCCAATACAGAGAACATGAGTTCACACATTCTTTCAGAACTTTATAATCAGCTAAAAAACACCAATACAAGCGTCAGGACTGTGCTGCATGTCATCTTATGCAAACAATAAAAGTGCGTATCTTCTGCATACCTACATAAATTGTTCAATGATAAGACTCTCCCTAGGTTATTTTTTAAATACTGATTAACAAGGTACCTAAATAAAACTTCATATTGTGTTTTTTAAACAAAATATTCTACACAAGAAAGTATAATAACTAATTGTGGGACTGATCCTTTGAATTCTTCCAAGGATCTCCTCTCTCAAAGTTAATCACTCTGACCCAGTGAGCAAAGGAGGGGCACGGGATATGCACAGCTAGCTGAACATCAAACTTAACTCATTGATGAAACAGAGATGTAATGAGGCATTTGGTACATTTAATGAAGTATTTAATTAGCTACCTTTAACCTGCTTAAAAAGCACTTACTTTTAGGAAAAGTATCTGCATAAAACCAAGACAGAATACTGTAACATACTTAACTACCCTACACGTGAGACTACGCCACTGTTACTTACAATTACCAGAGACGGTCAGACTGGATCCCCTTCTGTTAAAAGGGAGAAGTAATTGCAGCATGTGGTGATCGAGAAAGACTTTTCGGGTTGAAATCTGCTATTTCAAAGTAAGACAGATCTGCTAACCTTTAAGATCTGCTACATGCCAGGAGAAGGAGCATGAAATCAGCTCAGCTTGCTTGTCTGAGTGTGGGAAGTTTTGCTGCAGAGTTGTTCTTTCAGGATTTCCTGGTGAAAGCATGTTTTTTAGCAAAATCTGAAATCTGAAAAAGAATCTAGTTGCAAGGTTATTGGTTTGATATTGAAAATTAAGTCTCTCATCATTTTCCTGCATTTTCCTCCTGTTATTTGCCTTCTTGGCTACCTGAGCACACCCCTGGCTCATATTCAGCCAGCTACTGACCAACACCCCTAGGTACTTTTCTGCCAGACTGCCTTCCAGCTATTTGTCCCCAAGCCTGTAGCGCTGCATGGAGTTGTTGTGGCCCAAGTGCAGGACCCGGCGCTGAGCCTTGCTGAATCCCACAATGGGCCTCAGCGCATTGATCCAGCCTGTCTGGATACCTCTGTAGAGACTTCAAGTAGATCAAGATCAAAACTCCCACACAGTTTGGCGTCACCTGCAAACTTACTAAGGGAACGCTTGATCCCCTCGTCCAGATCATTGATATTAAACAAACCGGCCCCAAGACTGAGCCCCGGGGAACACCATTTGTGACCTGTCACCAATAGCATTTAGCTCTACCACAACTCTTCGGGCCTGGCCATCCACCCATTGTTTTAATGCAGTGAAGAGTACACCCTTACAAGCCCTGAGCAGCTAGTTTTTTTTTTTTTTTTCCAGGAGAATGCTGTGGGAAACATGGTCAAAGGCTTTACTGAAGCTTAGGTAGACAACATACACAGCCTTTCCCTCATCCACTAAGTGGGTCATGCTGTTATAGAAAGAGATCATGTCCATCAAGCAGGACCTGCCTTTCCGAAACCCACGCTGACTGGACCTGATCACCTTACGCCCACCTTTAAGAAAGATGGGAAGGATGACCCAGGTAACTATAGCTGAACAGTCTCCCCTAGCTCCACAGAAAGATGGCAGATCGCATCACGTCCCTTGGAATCAGTTTCCGATCACTTAAGGGACAAAAATGTAATCATGAAATAGGTGATATCAGTTTACCAGAAGTGAATCATGGTTGAGGTTAACAGGCGATCTAATAGCAGCCTATACTATTTGAATAGCAGTTACAGGAGTGAGGAACCCCAGCTTCTTGATAGTGGTAAATAGTATAACAAGGAGCAATGGTCACAAGTTGTTGGCTGGTAGAACATTCAGAAAAACTTCTTCACTGGAATCACACAATCACTAGGTTGGAAAAGACCCACAGGATCATTGAGTCCAACCATTCCCATCAATCACTAAACCATGCCCCTCAGCACCTCATCCACCTGTCTTTTAAACACCTTCAGGGGTGGTGACTCAACTACCTTCCTGGGCAGCCTGTTTCAGTGCCCAATGGCCCTTTCCATGAAAAATTTTTTTCTGATGTCAAGCCTGAACCTCTCCTGGCGGAGCTTGAGGCCATCCCCCCTTGTCCTGTCCCCTGTCACTTGGGAGAAGAGGCCAGCTCCCTCCTCTATATTTACTAGGTAAATAGTGTAGCACTGGAAATGGTTACTAAGAGGTGCTGAGGGATTATGGTTTAGTGATTGATGGGAATGGTTGGACTCAATGATCCAGTGGGTTCTTTCCAACCTAGTGACTCTATGATTCTAAGAAAAGAGAAAACAAATACCAAATTTGCAGAACAATTAATTATTTTGCAGTAATATAAGCACTTCCTTCCCTGCAGAGTTTGTACTGCTGACACCTAAGTTGCACTTATTCTTACGAGTAAATGAAGTTGTCTGTCCAACATTTCCAAAAAAAAAAAAAAACCATCAGAAACAAACCTTATTAGAGGCACACACTTCTCAGAGCAGAAGTTTACTCCTTAATATTTTTAAGCAACGTAGAAGACGTGAATTAACCACTGATTTGCTTACTATTGATCACATTATTTCCTCTATGATCACTGGAGAATATCTATGTCAACATACTCTTTTCATCTTGTCCAGAGTAATACATTGTACTTCCAGTAACTAATAATTTTATGCTGCTTCTTAAACTGTTAATATCTCAAGATTTTGATTGTATACTATTGGTTTGATTGTATACTACTGTTTTGAATTACAGCAATTAGTAGTACAAGACAAATACAAAAGGACAGTTAAAATACTTGTATTTTGTGGTAACTATTTGGATATGACTGAAGAACCATAGCAGTACTTAAAAAAAAAAGTTGAAGTATTTACCAAAAGCTGAATTTAAAACAATTTATCACGGTATCTTTCTGAACTCTGCCATATACATATCACCTTTTCCTCTACAGGCATAAGACTTCCATATCACCACTTAATTTTTTTCACTTTTCTTTCCAACATTGTAAACATCACATTTTGGCAACTAACCTGCTTTAAAGAACCCCAACCTTCTTTCCTGCAGTTCTACTTACTAACCTAAAGATGTGGCAGCTTCCCTGTGAGAAATCTGTGCAACTATACAGCAGCTCAGTAAAATTCACATGCACTAATCTGGGGACCAGGCAGTAACAAAGCTGTCTCACTGAAGTGTTCAAAATCTACAAGTGAACAAAAGAAACAGATGCTGCTGAGAAAAAAAACGCTCCTTCGGCCATTATTGTTTTGTAATGGGAGTGAAAGTAAATAAACAAATAAATTATCCAAACAGAAAGATACCATAATAAAAGCAAATTTTTTTCTGAGTCTGAGCTCATTTCTGATGCAACTATTTTCCCCTTGCCCCAACCTTTTAAAAGTTATTATGTTTTTTAAACTTCAATCAAAACAAACAAATAAATAAATAAACTAATGCTGATTTCTTTCCATTTTCTTTAAAGGGAAAGATGATTTAATAATAGTTAACAGACCTCTCTCTCTTTTATTTAAAATTCTTATAAGGACCCTTTGCCTAACTTCTCTCCTCCTGAACTGACATTTCTTTACCAAGTAACCCAAACCAGAGGAAGAAAACTGCCACAACATACATTGTAATCCTCAGCTGCTATTCAGATGGGAAAGATCAGTTCAACATTACTTTTTCTCAAAAAACTAAACTAAAAATAATAATACTATAAAGGTAAGGAATATTATCTTTGTACCACAAACAACATATAGGAATAATATTCTTTAATTATGTATGTGCTTGACATACTAGGGATGTAACACCATAATATAAAAATTAATAGCGAAAATAACAACTGAAAGAGCAACTGTGCACAAAAAGGACAGGAAATGCTTTTATTAAAGGTTTAAAAATGGAAAATCTACCGTACAGTTCCCCTTGGTCTTCTTTTAGAAGAGTTCAAATTTTATTTGGAAAGTTGCCAAATTCTCAACAAGGTACGAGCAAACTCTCTTCAATCCAGGAATAAATGTAAAAAATTTCAAGTTTGTAAGGAACTAAACTTGTGCAAGTGAGATGACCGAGTTTGATAGGACCACTCATACATTTAATATAATTCACGCACACTAATGTTTTAGAAGTATTAGAAGCCTAAGACAATCTGAATAATTTTTTCCTGAGTCAGTTCCATTCTAAGGGATCTACTCCCTAAATGAACGTTTTAGCGGTTTCCAATTATCTCTGTGTATCGTGCCAGGGAACGCACCACAGCGAGATGCGAGCCAGGACTGCCCAGGGTGGCGTGTCTGCCAACAGGTACAAAGGTTAAGTTTCAAAAGCTTCATTACGTTACCAAAATACCACACCCGAGCCAGCAGTCTTCCTCGAGATCAGCCAGGCCACAGCGATACACGTCCCGTCGTGGAGCTGGCACCCTCACCACCAGCTCAGGGGAAAGACAGGGGGTGTCTTTGCTCTGCGTGGCGCCGAGCAGAGTCCATGTGCCCTCAAGATGACTCAAAGCCCATCGGAAACTCCGCAGCGTTCCATGCAACGCTTGAGAAGTAAACAGAAACCCGCACAGAGACCAAATCGCTCCCTTCCAACCCAAACTCTCCTACGATGCAACGTGCAGAGGAAGAAATATTCTTAGGAAGGAGGGAGATTTTGCAAAGCGCTACTTACAGGTGTGGAGGCACTCGGTCACGGTGGTGGGCTTGATGAGATAGCCTTTGCAGATATAACAGGTGATGTGCGGGTTGAAATCTTTCACCAAGTGCTTCCTCTGAGTAGCCATTCGTGGGGCGGGACAGGCTGGCGGGGCGCAGGGCGAGAGGCGGCGATGCCCGGGGCTCACGGCAGCTGCGGCGCCGCTCGGTGCAGCGGGACCGGCGCGGGCATCGGCTCCCGGTGCCGCGGGGCTCACGGGGAGGCGGCGGCGACCCGCGGCGCCCGGCGAGGCATCTCCTACCTGCAACAACACGCGCGCGGAGAGACGCGGGTGAGCGGGGAGGAGCGCAGCCCCCGCGCTCTCCCCGGCCCCGGCGAGGCGAAAGGGAAAGGGAAAGGCGAGGGAGAGGGCAGGCGAGGCGCTCCCCGCCGCGGCCGGGGGGAGGCGGGCCGGGCGCGCAGGCGCCGCTCCGGGGCGGGACCGCGGGGCGCCCTCGCCGCCTTCACCGGGAGCTCCGGATCGGCTCCCGCAGCCTCCCCGCTCCCTCCCTCCCTCCCGGCTTTTAGAGGAAAGGCGACAGGTCCCGCAGCAGCTCCACGGAGGGCGATGGAGCGAGAGCCGCGCTCGCCCCCGGCCTTAAGAAACACGGAGGGTGCCTCGGCCCCTTCGGCGCGGCCTCTCTCCCCTCCCGGGGCAAGGGCAGCAACAGAAGTTAGGGATTTAAGACCCTCAGCCTTCTCCTGCCCCCCATTCCTACTGGTGGAGTGTCCACCCTTCAGTAGGTCGCTCTTTACGCGAATTTGATTGCCAGGTGCGTTACAAACCATTAAAGTTTGGGCATTCACCACTGTCAACCCCAGGGACCAGTAATTCAACAGAACGTGCGTAATTTTTCCTAATAAAATGTTTGTCTCGTATGAGATTATTTCTCCACAACATGAGCAAAAGTTCATAAAGCTAAAATTCCTTCAAAGCAGCACGTGGGGCAGTTTAACAGAGAGCCGTGTCTGGATGATTTTGGCCTTTAATTGTTACTATTTTTTTGCATTATTATACCATAAAGCATGTCCTACTGAGTCACAAGTTGGAGAACGCTAAGCTTGAACAGAGAAAGTAGACAACACCGACTATATAGATATACACATGCACACACACCATGGGAATATTTTAATTAGTAGTCACATTCTGTTAGTTTAGTAGAAGTTGACATTTTTCAGAATAAGCATAAGTGGCCCTGCTTGAATGTGGACCAGGCACGATACAGCATTATTTAACTTACATACATGCATTTAAATAAGCGACTGCTGACGTTCTCCTGGACTTGTCAAATGACACTGTATGTAGCTTAAAGATTCTAAGTGACATTTCAAAGGATAGTTTATCAAGTGCTCCTGTAGAAAAAAAAACCTCACAACATTTTCTAAACAAACGTAGCAGTTAGGCTCCTGTTTAAACAATAATGGATACATGATGTTCCCCTTAAGCACATTAGAAATACACCGTTACATCATTTATTACACTGCGTAGCCCACACAGTAATAACTGCACAGCAGGTGTGATACCGGCAAACACATGCAGTCGTTCCAGATTCCCTCAAGCCCTACCAAAGCCCCTCTTTGAAGGGGCTACGAGATAAGGGACAGTCTACACAACTTCTTGCCTCAACTCTCCACAGTATAGAAGCTCGGTCCTGCTGGTACCAAGCTGTACTTACACAATGCTAAGTGCCCTTAACTCTCATTGAACACAACGAAAGTTGAGGCATTCAGCACCTTTCAAGACCAGAACATAAAGAACAAATGAGAAGCATCGCAGAAGAAGCTCCCATTTCATTATTAGAGGAAAGTAGTATAACAAAAATCCTTAAATGCTTACTCCTACTTTATATCATGATGAAGCATATTATGTTAATAAAGGCTTATGAATTAATTCTATTTTGAAAACTAGTTAACTCTTAGCATTGCATTCATCAGGTTTATTTTAAAGTATAGCGCCATATAAGCGATGTGAGCATTTTGATCTCATAGCAGTTAACAGAACACAACAGAAGAACAGTGCTTGAATCAAACAAGGTGGTCATTTTCATACTATGAGAAAAACAGGATTAACAAAATAAATAAAGCTCGTCGTAGTATATATATACCACATATTAGCAATAGCAAATATGGTACTACAGAGAAGGTGTTTATAGCCCTCAACTTGGTGGTGAAAATACAGCTGCAGTCATTTTTCCATATTTCTTAAACTTCTGACTTGCCTGTTGACTGACTTGTTCTCAGCAGTTCTTGGAATAGCCTCTAACTTTTTTTAGACCTAAGCTATTGTTTATATATACGAGTTCATGTATATACATGGAAAAATAAAGACTGCTTTCTAAGCACTATCAAATTAGAGTAATAGTTTGCTGAAACCCCTGAAGAACTGGATCATCCTAACTTGAAACCAAGTAATTCTTTACAATTTATAGCAATTAAATATATCTTTTTAAATGAATTCCAAGTACTTCATTAATTTTACGCATTAGTGCAGCTCCAACATTTTTTTAAAAAATACCAATGTTCGCTGTCAGTTCTCAAGTAAGTTCCAGAGACAAAATAAACATTGTTCAATACACCCCAGTTCTTAGTAACATTTGAAATGAGTGAATAATTCTAATTCTGCAAGTAGATCCATGTGAGTGCAACTTTACATCCCTATAGAGATGGACCGGAGTATGTTTCTAGGCAAGTCTCCAATTACCCTCCAGTTATCCTAAGAGTTATTTGTAGATGGAAGAATTACTGGGGCACATCTGGACTAGGGAAAACATTTTAAGGAATCTCTTCATTTCTTAATAAACATTGTTGTGCAATCTGAGTGACACTGAGAGGAAAGCCACAGCATTCACTTTCACTGAACACTGAGTCTCTAGACATCTAATGGAAATGTCATTTTATGACATTTCAAAATCTTGAAAACTTCGCAGAATTGCTTAGGTTGGAAAAGACCTCCTGAGATCACCTAGTCCAACCCATCTGGCTCAAGCAGAGACAGCTAGAGCAGGTTGTCCAGGACTGCGTCCAGCTGGGTTTTGAGTATCTCCACAGGTAGAGACTGCTAGGAACAAAGCTACTCTTAACTCCATCTCTTATTTGTGCAAATGATCAGCAACGAGGTTTTGCATTTCTGATGTAAGGGCTTTTTTCATGCCTGCTGAGTTCTATACAAGATGCTGTATATTAGCACATGGTAGCATTTCTGGGATACATAGAGCATTTGTTTCTTTATGCTCACTCTTCAGGACACTCTATGATTCTATAATTCTTTGATACTGTAAAATAAAGTAGCAAAGCAGGTTGCAAAATGCTAGCATCTCTATTGTTACACCATTGCAAGTATGTAAAATGGACAAATGCATTCAAGAGTAAGGCAAAATTGAGCCACAAAAGCATCCTGACTTTTTTGGACTAATATCAAGAAATTTTGAAAGGAGAAATTGTAAAGTAAGTTCCTACAAGTTTTATAGTAACTGTCTGCTAGTAAAGGAGAGGGAATCAAATTAGCAACTCTAGCAAGGGAAAGATAAGCAGATCTATATTGTTAAACATCTCCTTGTCACACTGAAATACTGATCAGACACAGTGCACACTGTCTCGTTCCAGTTTGAAAAACACAGAAAATAAGTAAGGAACATGGCCATACCAGTGGGAGAAGATCACCACTGCAATCTGCAAGCAAAAAAAAAAAACTCAAATGTGAAATAAAATTGACTAAAAATTGTCACTAGCATGAAGGAGACAATTTAACTACAGCCATTTGTAGGCCAAGGTTGAAGTGATAAAATACCTGGGTTTGAACACATTATTAGCTGACCATTAAACATACTGAGGGAAGGTCTTGTGACCAGCTTGACATAACTCTCTGCAAATAACAGGTTAAAGAACTGTGGTTATTATCTTCAGGGGTATTGTAAATCTAGGAATACCCATCCATCACAGCAGAATTCAAACTATGCACCTGAAATGAGCTGTAGATTTAAGTGTGATGGGCATATTTATGAAAAGTATTTTCCTTGTGTTGCTTTGATTATTTTGTCACTATTTTCTATTTTTCTTTTGAAGAATAGTTTTAACTGGCATGTTTGTACACATCAGACAAAAATATATCCAGAAACTTTCCAGAGAAAGTTGGACAAACTTTTAAGATACTAGTGACCAAATACCTCTATGCATTTACTCCAGTGTCCCAGCTGCACAAACTGTGATTAGCTGTTGCTTTCTCATTTGTTTTTCTTTAAATACAGTAAAGGTACAGTACAAGCTGCCATGTAGCCAAGCTGATTCTTTACCCACTTGGCAGTGACCTTGACATTAGTTTGGCCTCAAAAGCAGTTCTTCATTATGGGTTAGAACTTTGCATTGTGACACAATATTTTCTATTCTCTTCACGTGTAACTGATTTTTGGTGACAAGGTGGAGAGAGACAGGAGTTTGAACCACCAGAGGTTACTCACAGGGAGTGATGCAACAGAAGGAAGAATACAAGATGTGCAGTCAAGAGGCTTCCATGTATCCATTTGCCTCCTGTGCTCAGTTTCAAAGCAATGATCTGCAGTGGGGTCAGGAACTGTACATGACTAAATCACCAGTGGTATCCTCAACCACTCCTAGTTTTGTCTTATAACAAACTGTAGTTTCTATGCACTTTGGTCTCCTATGGCACATCGCCTTTAGTCTTTTACAGGGTATTGAAAAAATGGTTTGTGGTTTGTGGTATGTTTTGCAGGCATAATTACATAGTTGCCTGAGATTCAGGGAAACAGCAGAGAATGACCAAAGTAGTCTTTTATGGTCCTATGTTTTACATAAATTTATAGCAATTCTTTATACTTAAAGTAAGTAACGGTCACACGTTTTGGTAACAGCTTAAAGATGACACATAATTTGAAACAACACACCTTGGTTCCAAATCAGCTGCTCTCCATGCACCACAAAGATCTTGCATCCCCAGAATTACTTTTTTTGTCTCTGGCCATTTATTTTACTTCCACTGCATAGTTTTTTAGACCTTCACCAAACTCACGGAAACTACACCTGTGTTGCCATGTCCGTTACTGTATAGTCTCTAATACTACTTAATTACTTTACCTGTATTGCTATCTGATTATATGCTTCTGCCAGTTCAGTGTCCTTTTACTCTTCTTCCTACAACAGTATCACCTGCTTATTCTGTGGCTTTTCCAGAGAAAATGTACTTGGTAATTAAAGCTATTTCAAGTCTCCCAGCTACTGCACAATTTGAGGGTGGGGGAGTAGGGGAGAAATCAATCAGTGACAATCAGAGTCACGTTATCAGAAAAACTCCAGTTGTGTAACATGCACAGATCAGCCTGAATATAGTGTTGTCTGCACAAGCAAGACTATGTCTCCTCCATAGATTTCCAGGATCAGTTGGTCATGGGGCAAAACTTCTGCAAAGTCTCTGTATGAAGCCTTCTAGAGAAAAAGTACCTCCATACCAGCATAATCATAGGTTTCAAGTTTTCTAATCTAGTCTCAATGGCTTTCCACAAGACATCCTAACCGCTATTTGCTATAATTCAATCACCCTTAAAAAAAAAATAAAAAAAATCCTTGTTTCTGTTAGCATTATATTGCTTCTTCCATTCTATATTGCATTTTATAATTTTTTTTTACTTTTTTTTCCCCTGAAAACAACAAAGCCACTTATATCAATCAGATACAGCTATGCCAAACAATAATGTGAAGTGTTCGAAGAGTTTTATAGGAGTGTCATCTTTCAGTCTCTAGGAAATAGAAAACAAACTATAATAACCCTCCAATGACTACCACTAAAATTGTTACTAACAGATTTTGTTTCTTACAGTTGAAAACTGGCAGGAATGCAAATCAAATCATACCACACACGTCAAACAGCTTCACAATTATGCAATCAACTTGCACTGCAAATTAAAAACAAGACTTGCTACTAGATCTTAAATCAAAACAAATTTAAAACCCTAATAATCTCAGCAAAGTCACTCCTCAAGAAATCTCCTCATGACCATTATGATGGCAGAACCAGCAAACAAAGAGGCTTGAAAGGAAATAGAAAAGTAGCAACCAGATTGCCTCATCTTTTACAAGACAGATTAATGACATTCACAATGTCTTAGGGAGTTAACTACTCTATTTCAATCGATTTTCAACAGGAGGTCTGTTTCCAGCTCTCACAAGAATAAAACCTTTAACTTAGTAACACAATGCTGGATGGAGTCCATTTTATCTGGACTGCATGGGAAGACTCTCATTCATGGGAACTGTCACTTTGTCTGCCAATTAAAACAGTAGCTTCATTGGAGGAAACCTAGCATAGACACTCGTGAATTTAATTTTTAACGTGTAAAATAAATAATGCTTTTTCTGGATGAACTCAGAGAAAACAGAGGCCAGACCAAGATACATCAGCCTTAGCTTCACATCCTCATATGATCTTTTTTTGACAGCAACATAGCATATACATAAAGTGAAACTCTGTGCAGCAGCATGTTCCATATGATCCTGCCCATCCAATCATATGACAATAGTCACAGCTGAACTTGGCCTAATGGGTTAGGTGGATGACATTATCACCAACCTTCCCTAAGATTAAGCAAAAATAGAAGCTCTTTACCTATTTTGGACATTTGTAACAGTTCAAATTAAGAAATGAGAGTCACTCTAGATAATTTCACTGAAAAGATTATCTTGAAATATTATTCTGTGATTCTGTGAAATATTAATAACTTTTACCCTGTATACTAATGGAAAAAGATTAAGCAAACCCAGTATGTTTCACTGATTCCTCACTTGAGTAATACACCAGTTTTGGGGAAAGACAAGCTCAGGATTCTAGCCAGAAACTATTCTCAAGTGAACAATTGCTCCTCAGCCCATAACTTGGCATCATGTGCTATTTCTGCAGTCACATTAGCTTAGGAAGGTGACAGTGCTGGTTTCCCAACTTTAGTCCCATGACTGCAGGAGATCATTAAAGTTTGCGTAAGCGGTGCCTGTGTCTGACATCATCACTGAGTTTTCTAAAGAAAAAAAACATGTAAACCAATTCTCAAGTATGCAAAAAAAAGTTTGATTTTTTTTCAATTACAAAATCATGGCCTTCAGACCCTGCCTGCATGTAAACAACCTATTCTGGATTGATATGCACGTGATCAGACTGAGCACAAAATCAGTCAAAAGCTGTGAGACTACGTCTACCATCCCTGCATTTGAACTTCCTCTCTGTAATGCTGAGGAAGTCTGGGTTCAGCATGGTGCTAATGAGATCACTTGGCTCTGAGCTGAGCATGCTATGGAAGTTTGGACCCTCTCTTCTTGGGCTTTGGGCAGACGCCCCCACAATACAAAGAATATACACAATCCTATTGTGTAAAAGCTGTATGTCTGCAAAGTTCATTCTCACATTACCAACTTGTTGAGTCTCACCAACAAGACAGGATCATGAACTACTTTGCTAGAAAATCCTGTAGGAAGAAAAATTATGGTAAGAAATGCAGGCAATGCTTCAAGAGATTACACACTTTTGAGTCTAAGGAATCACAGGCAAAGCCCTTCTAGAGATGCAGTTGTCTGAATAAAACAAAATGTCTATTTTGGTCCTTAAATAACTAATAGCATTTACTGAAAAGGTCTGACAAATGCTCAAATTAAATCATTCTATGAAGATTCTTGCTTTATATTTAGAAAAAAAAAAATCTTTATTTCCTCTTCAAAAAAGCTGTTACGTAGCAAGAATCATATTGTTACTAAACTCATTACATTCTCCATACACAATTGGCAAGTGAAGTGTATTTAGGCCCTGATTCTATAAATACTGTCATTCATCCTCACTATGCATGTCTTTAGTATATGCCAGTCTAGAGCCCAACTCATTGAAGTGGGTGAGTATTCACTTGCATCAAGCTTAGTACCCAAGTCCATGCAGCAGTGTACATATATACAAAATAGTCACCTCCTTATATTTTAGAAAGATGTATAAAAGCAGAGAGCATGCATCATTCTTAACTGTTGTTTCATGCCTCACTGCTATTTCTATTCTTTATCACAGAAGTTCCAACTCCTATAGCTCCCATCAAACACTAAAAGATTCTAAGAGATGAGCTCTATCTCAGACATAATATGTCTACTTGCGGCTGCCAGCTGCAAGCAGTACTTTCTACAGTACCAACAAGTTTTTTAAAAAAAACCAAACAACAAAACCCCAAACCTTTTCACTTCCAAAATTTTTCACAACTAGTAATGAACAGAGCCGCCTGTTAAATACATTTCAAGAAAGTTTTTCTAAAGTAGATGATAAACTATGCCAGACTTTTCATAAAATATTTGACATTTCTACATTACTACAGCCTGTACACACTATGCAGAGGTTTTTTAGATTTGACTATTTTCTTCTGTACCGCGAGAAGTTTATTTTCTACAGGCTTAAAGCTAGAAGGTTTCATTTAGCAATTTACATGGCAAATTTCACTCCATTCCCTAATCTAACATCCTTGGTAGGCTTTTAAGAATAAAGGGCATAATATTCTTAAAATTATTTCCCTTTATCACAAATGCATAGACGAGAATATGAATTTTTGACAAGGTATTTGGCTTACGGGAACTTGTTGATACACATAACACATAGCTTGCTCTTATCGTCATCATGCTGTCTATTTAATAATTCACATTTAAATACAAGACCTTAGTTGCCGCAGCTCAGTAGGAATAAAATTAAGGAGATTTACATTTTCTTGCTGAGAAATCTGCAATGCTGTCTAATGTTTTATCCTTGTGTCTTTTAAGCTTGTCAGAAACACTGGTGCCATCTTAACCCTCCATCACTCAGGAACTAAAATATGTATTTTGGGTCTGTGCCTTCCCCTAAGCATCAACTTACCAAAATCATGACAAAAAACATTGTTACAAAATACATCAAAAAGTTACTTTCAAACAGACTGCCTGTTTACACCTTTATCCAATATATATTTTAAACCTATTGTACACATTTCTTCATTGTATCTGTTTGTTTCTGTATTTGTATAAGTGAAGCGACTCCCACCTCCTGCCCCTTTTGTTTTTAATAAAGATCAGTGAATGGCATAAAAATAAAAGAACAGCTGAAAACACTCAAGGTGAGGTACTGAAATTGCTTTTTTATAATCCTATTTTATGTTACTGTTTCTCATTCAATAAGTCACTTTTTTAAGGGAGGAGAAGGCAGCAGCTTCACAGTTTGTCTGGAGTCTAGGTGCATCTGTCCAAATCTTTAGAAACGCAATTTTTCCTTAGTAAAAAGGTCAACATTATTAACTTTAGTGCAAACATTCTCATGCTGAACATGACACCTCAGATGTTATTGTCCAAATCACTGGCACTCATACAAACAGGAGCCAATTTAAATGGTACTTTGGTGCCCAAAGAATAATAAAATTGTAACTACTTACAAGAACACTGTAAGTGATTTATTTAACATAGACAACAGATGATGAACATTCCCACTTCTTTAGTAAGCGTCTCTTCTTCAAAGCCACCAAATACAGTTATGCTAACCTGAAAAGACACAATTATTGACAAGAAAGAGTGAAAGGTAACTGCTATTCTGCCACATAATTTTCTCCCTCTGTTTATAATTTTATATAGATACAAAGTATTTAAGAGTCACTAAGATGATTAAGGGATCGGAGCATCTGTTATATGAGAAGAGATTGAGGTTGTTTAGCCTTGCTCAGGAAGGTTCTTATCAATGCGTATAAATAACTGACAGGGGAACTAAGACAGCAAGAGAATTCTTAATATTGCCCTGTGACAGGACACGAGGAAGTGGGCACAAATTGAAACAGGGGAAATCCCTTTTAAATGTATCAGGGAAAAAAAAAGTCTACTGAGAGGGTAGATAAACGCTGGAATTGTTTGCTTGATCAGGCTGTGGAGTATCCACCCATGGCAATTTGTCTAGTTGACCCTGCTTTGAATAGAGGGGATGGACTACACAAGCAGACAATGAGATGGACTGCCAGTCTCAAAAGGTTATGATCAGCAACATGAAGTCCAGCTGGAGGTCAGGCATTATTAGACTACTCCAGGGGTTGATAGTGGGACCAGTACTGCTTAACTTTAATGGCCTGGTGATGGGGCAGAGTGCACACTCAGCAACTTTTCAGATGATACAAAACCGAGAGGAGTAGTTAATACACCCGACGGTTATGCCACCACTCACAGGGACCACAAAAAACTTGAGAAACGCACCTACAGGAGTCTTAGGAGTTTCAACAAAGGGAAATGCAGAGTCTTGTACTTGCAAGGAGTAGCCTCCGCACCAGTACATGGTAGGGACTGATGGGCTTGAAAGCAGGTTTGTAGGAGAGGACCCTGGTGTCCTGGTGGACATGAAATTAAACATGAGCCATCACTGCATCATTGCAGTAAAGGATGGTAACAACCACCAGGGCTGCATTATAAAGGGTGTTACCACAAGTCGAGAGAGGTGCTGAGGTACATCTGGAATGTTATGTCCAACTGGGGATTCCCCAATAAAAGAGACATGAACACATGGAAGCGAGGCTAGTGAAGGGCCACAGAGATGACTTGGGGACAGGCACATCTATCCCAGGAGGACAGACTGAGAGAGCTGGGAGTGTTTGGCCTGCAGGAAAGAAGGCTTAGGGGAGATCTTATCATTGTCTATAAATTCTTGATGGAGGGTGGAGGGAGGAGTAAAGAACACTGAATAAGAGTCTCCTCAGTGGTCCTTGTCCTCCAGTAAGAGGACAAGAGGTGCTGAACATATACTGAAACAAAGAAAATTCCATTTAAATATCAGAAAATAAAAAAAGGTTGTGAAGTGGGTTGAACACAGCAACTGGCTGCCCAGAGAGTTGTTCAATATCCATCCTTGGGGATTTGCAAAACCCAAACAGATAAGGTCCTGAGCAACCTGCTCTAGTCGACCCTGCTTTAAGCAGGAGTGGTGGGCAATACGATCTCCAGAGATCCTTTCCAAACTCAATGATTCTGGGATTCTGTGAAATATTAATACTAACCAGAATTACTCAACAGGTTTGGAATATGCTCACTACTTGCAGTTCTAGGCTACCTATGAACATAAAGTATTAGTAATTCCAGTTGAACTGTATCTGGGATGTATGCCATGGTGAATGCTAAAGTCTTGTCTCACAGCCATGACATTGATCCCTGGCGAGTGTGCAGCATGGATGCTAGGGATATACTCAAGCATGGACCGGCTCTGTCACCTCTTTGTTCCGTGCAATCCACTGTGGTGAGCACCATAATGTAAACTAAACAAAAGCCACCGTTTTCTCCTAAAGATCATTATAGATCAGTATCATTACACCAAGCAGCAGCTTTGAGTCCCTTCCCACTTTGCTTGATCAGGTGCACTACTTGGCTTTTAAACATCTATAGCCCAATTGTCAGAGAGGAGAATTTATTTTCAGAAGTAGGTAATTCATACAGGAAACGGGCTGTCAGAGGTGGTCCAGGATGAGAACGGGGGTAACTACATTTGGGATCCGAGCTATGTATTACTGCTACCCAGCCCTAGGGAAATCTGTGCAAGTCTGTATTCACTCAAGCTTTAATTATGCTTATTCTTGCTTTTCTTAAAAAAACAAGGAAAACATACTTCTTGGGAATTCTGGGGCAAGTATCACCTAATGTTCCCTAGCAAACCAGCTTTGTTGAGCCAAGTAGCCACAGCGGCATGCCTTCTGGTTTTCTGTGGGGAAAGGAAGAACCTGTGTATTACAGGGCAGGAAGGGCCAAGGAAGACACGAGGATGGAAAAAGCTTGCTTCTACAGAAGAATACATCAGAAAACATTCTACAGGTGGACTGAAGAATTTAGTCAACAAGTAAACCAAAATCAGTTCAAAATAAAACACATTTTTTCAAAAGCAAAAAAAGCAAATCTACTTTTTAATCTAGCTACCTCCAGTAATTATGGAGGGGAATATACAGGGTGTACATCAACATTACCTAGCCACACAAGGGTCTGGGGCAAGCTGGGTCCAATTTACTGAAAAATCCGACACTATTTTAATTGCTATTTAACAAAGCTGGCTAGATTAAACTTAGTGCAACTACATCCACTCAGCTAGTACACCGTCAGCTACAGTGGAAACACACGCTTTGAGAGTCTGTCTGGTCTAAAGCCTCTCCAATTGAAACTGTGTGAAAAGAAAAAAAAAGCATTACTGCACCTGTTCTATACAAAGAGCAAAATATTTCCTTATAAATTTCCGATGTCAGCCACACAGAGAGACATGACTGCTTGGGAATTAAACTTCTGACTCTCAAATTCCAATACAACGTGTCAATTGCAACATTATTCTTCATCTGAATGTTCATCTGATATGCATTTAAACTAGACACCTAATCTCTGAGGTGAGAGATTTTATTTTGAAAAAAATAGTCATATTGAACACTTAACCTACATATTGCCACATACTGCTCTTCATACTAGCTCCTGAAAATAATCCAGATATCTGCAGTTAGCTTTAGAACAGGATGGATAAGGAATTAAAAGGTATGTCTCGAATTTTCAGCATATGGAGGCAAGCATAACATCTTGCAAGCTAACATATTTGAAGATTAAAAGCTGGATTCTTCAGAATTACATACCTTACATAGTATGAGTCTGAGTATAACTATATAATTTTATGGACTTACAAAATGTGAGTGAAATTGTCATTACGTTTTAATTTTACTTTTGCGTGCAGTTTTAAGCAAGTGTTAGTGACTCCTTAAGATGGCAAAGAATCAGACCCATCAACTCATCCTTCTTTTCATATTAACAAACATCTCATGAATGTGAATATCACTGTTTACACAGCCTAATCCCACACAATACCTATATGACTTCCTGAAACATTTAGTTTTATGTCTCCATAGGGTAATTAAGTGTACTTTCACTTCCACTGTGATGAAGAGGTTGTTGGTTAATACACATCTAGTACTGATAGAGTGTTTTACAGTTACACATTCATCATTAAAAAGGAAATAAAAATGCACAGTTATGCTCATTTCCAAAGCAGCAGTTAATAGTAACAATTGCTGAAACAGAAATACTGTCTCTCTTTATATTTGTAATTAACTGAAAGTATTTTTAGTTGCAAATAAAAGACTGCTATAACAGATTCAAGCACACACACATATTATACTCTGCAGTGAGGTTTAAAGAGAACATATCCATCATTGCACCCTTTGCAGCATGGCTAGAACTGTACTTGCAAACTACACCTATTCCACCCATGTGTAAGTACCTCTTAATAATTAGGAGGGAAGATGTCAAATAAAGAATACCGCCAGTGTCCACAGTGCCTTAATAAATCTGAGAGAACAAAGTGTCACTCCTCCTAACCCCTCACGTACCATTTCTACGTGGGAAAATTCCTAAATTTCTTAATTAACTAATAAAAATTGTTCTGGAAGCATGTGGACACTACCAAGAACTGAAGTGGTTCTCTGGTTTACTACCGTACTGCACCTCATAGTCTTGAAGGCACAAAGATTGCACTACAATCCCATGCGTGTTTCATTATCTTTGGTTAGGCTGTGATGACCACCACACAGGCAGAAACTGCTCATATTAAGCTGCCAGATCCCCATTATTTTTTCTAGTTTCTTCCTCATACCTCCCAAATCCAGGATGGTTAGATACGATAAGTACCTCCTATTCTGCCTAAAGTACTTCCATCCTATATAAGCATTCAAGTAAAGTCTTCACAGTGGTGTCAATGACTCATTGCACTAATAGCATGCGAGCAGAGATGAGGAAAGAATAAAGTTTTCAGGCAAGATTCAAACACTGTTATGTAAAGAAAACTGCTCACGTGAGGAATGTTAGACTGCTTACATCCCTACAGACTCCACGTCAACAAAAATAACAGGAACCTTTTTGTTCTATTCCCAGAACAGCACTGCTAGTAAACCAGCAAAATCTCTGTAGATTCCAGCAAAAAATTTCAGTTTCACTAGAGACTAATGCCAAATATGATCCTTCAGATCTCTTTTATCCTTCAGATCTGCATTATGGCAGACAGGAGTAGGAGGACACACAAGACATTTAGGCAAAACATTCAAAACACTCCTGCACAAGAAAATAACACTCTAGTTTGAGGAAGTTGAGAACCATGCAATGCACAAATCTGTATAAGTAGTCTATTTTCTGCAGTAAAAAGAAAGGAACGGAAGACTTATTGACTTTAGTGGGATTTGAACCTGTCGCTTTTGACTCTTTTTAAATAAACTCTGCATCAGTAAACACTGTCACACAGGTGAAAAATGCCATGAATACTGGAGTGTACAGCAGAACTGGTGTAATCTACTTGTTACGGCAAAATGAGTATATCTTGCAGAAGCTTAAAGATTACTGTACATCTGAGGTGAGCTCTTTCTTCCACACCACTGGAATATGGCACAAAGATGACATTTAACAAGGATGTTTATCAATTAGAAAAAAATATTTACTTGCAAGTAGTGGTATGAAAAATTCTGCCAAAATCAAGAGAAGAAATCTGAAATATAGGAATTCTGACTTCTTAGCATTCCTAAGCATCTGCTAGTTCTACTTACACAACATAAACCCTTCTGTTACTGTAGGGAAGCTAGGGCATACAGTTCCACTAAATACTTATTTTCTCTAACCTTATTTGCAAAGTAACTATGAGACCTTCACTCAAGTCTGGCTTTCTTCTTTCAGAAAGAACTCTTCTGGAACATTTGTCTTGGACCTTTCTGCACCTTAGCCAGTTTGCTTTTATCATTTCTTAAAACAACACATCATTTCTACATTTATTTTTAAAGAATGTAGAAATATAAATGTAGAAGGGTTTAATACAGAACAACTAGGAAACTGTATTTTTAAAGGAAACCAAATGGCCAAGCACAACTTACTTTGAGACCAACATGTTATGCAAATACAGTACACACTCTCCCTTGTACTCCAGGGCTATCTTTTGCAGAGCTACAGGACTAGCTACTGCTTTACTTTCCCTACACTATTCGAATACTATTGACCACAAAAGAAGATAAAAGGTCATTTAAAATTTAAATAACTGGGTATTTTACAAGGGACCCTGTCATTCTTTTATAAAGTACTGACAAATCATACTAGATATGCTGTTCTTGAAAGCTTCTCATCTGTCTAATAGCATCCTACCACCTTCTCGATATACATGTGCTTTTACTGAATTAGCGATCTGAATTCTGGAGAATTTCAGGTAATAGCATGCAGAACATTCTCTGGCAGAGTTGTGTATAATTAAACATCTAAATGTTACAGTAAAGATTGACCACACGACCTTTACTGTAATACACATTAAGTTGAAAAGACCACTGTGATCATCTAGTATGAGCTGCATTAAAAAAACCCCACAAACCACAGGACTTCCCTGTATTAATTCCCATTTGATGTTCAACAGATTACTTTGACTAAGTTATCCATCTTAATTTTCAAGATTACCAGTGCCAATAAATCTACCACAATCATTAGTAGTCCCACTTAGTAAATAATAATAATAATGCCCTTAATAGTAGTCTGAATTTTTATCACTTCATTTGCTAAGCTACAGTAATTTGATTTGATTTTCAGCTGCAAGACTGAACAATCTGGTTTTGAGTACCAGTTACTCTATCACAAATTTCAGTTTGGTTAACCAAAGATAATACTAAGGGACGGCTTGATTACTGGCTGGAAGTGCCACTTTAGCTTTACTTTCACTGAGCTGTGTGAGACATAGCACGTGTCCCAAGTCCTGTAACATTTCTTCAAGTCTTCTGTATACCTGTTTAAATTTTTCTGCATCCTCCTTGAAGTGCAATTACCAGAACCAAGTTCAGTATTTGAGTAGTGATTACAGAATTAAAAACCACAGAAGCAATGTAATTCAATAACTATTGCATATTACCTGTGCCCACTAGTCCAAGACTACCTTCATTCTTTTGTATCCCCTTGACACTGGCAGCTGATTATATTATGACCCTTCAAAATTCTTTTACAAGTCTGTACTTTGTGAAGGAACAATAAGGCATTCTGTAAATAGAGCCTACAAATAGTTTCTACATAGTGATTTCTATTTTGCTCTTTATCTTCTTCTATTTTATTATCTCAGATGTTCAAGAGATCTGGAATATGCCCATGGAAGTGTACGAGGCTTCTATTTCAACTCACATAATGTCAGGGAGCTTAGCTGTATATACGTAGAATATATTTATTTTAGAATTTTCCACATAGTTTTTTTTCCTACTATTTCTCTCATGAACACCTAAGCAACGCATACTTATTTATGCAGTTTCAAGCGAGGAAGGAGTTGTTAGGATATGAATGCCTAGCCCCCTATATTCATTCTGTGGCTTCCATCTCCTTTGCAATGCTCTTCTGATTCATGGTTAAGCTGCAGTCTAGTCTAACATTTGAATTAGAAGTCTATTGTATGGAAATCATGATTATATTACCTTAAGAATATTGCTAGATTATATCTCCATTTCATTTCTGCTGAGGTACTGGTGATTATTCAAGGTTTTGTGTCATCTAGGTCAACTACTTTTGTAATGAGTTTTGCCTGTCTCTGCTCCCTGTCCTTTCTTCTGGTGGCCCTGAACATAGAACTAACAAACTTGTAACTGCAGCATTTTATATCAGCTGAAGTCAGTACTTGGCAACAGTGAGATCGTAATTTGAATTTCAGTTCAGTGGGCACTAAATGGGTATTCTTATAGAACAGCACCTAGGATGTGGGCCTAGAAAACATACGTGGTGATCTTCCAGTCTTCTGTCTTGCAATTACAAAGAGAAATCTTTTGAAATTGTACCAGAAAGTCCTTCTGCATAAGAATAAAATAATTAAGCCATCTCTCTAGGATTAGGTAACCGATTCTAGCCAGTCAACTTGAAATGCAAGTATACCTGGTTTTAGCCTAATGAGCTTTTACATAGCCAAATTCTGGAAATAATTACTAGTAAAAAAAATGCAAATGTAATGCTACAGAAGTGCAAAAAGAGTAATTAAGGTTTTCTAAATTTAAATAAGCTTTTTGGGGTTTTAAATACGACTTGATTTCAAGGGAAAGACCTTTTTTCTTGCTTCATGCAAATTCAGAGTTTCCACAATAAGCATAAAAGATTCAAATTGTGGCCCTTTAAAATAGCAGGAACGCTTGCCAGTGTCTTCAGTGGGAATATGGAGTCAGAAATAGACCAAGGTTTTCTCTAGGTGAATGCATAGGAGATTTCAACATCTCCAGTATTAAGAAAATGGATTGCCTTTTGATTTCATATTGTAGAGATGGAAGAAAGCATCTCAAGAGTATTTACATACTGTTTTCCTTCTGATATCTTAAAGAGGAATCAAAACATACTCAAATTATTTTCAACGGTGGCAAAAAAATTTAATACTAGGAAGTTCCTGACTTTGTGGCTAGTTTTCATACAAATAAGTTTTCTTACATATAAGACACTGTGCTATCTGGATCAAGTATGAAAAATATCCTAGCAGATACTATGTACAACAGAGAAGAAACTATGATAGTCTGAACTCCTTTGAACATAGCTTTTCTGGTAAGAAGTAATCTTTGCTTGGCTACCACAGACTCAGTGGAATTATTTTACATGCTATACTCTATATCAAGTAAGGTTTGTCCTCCAGAGCAGACAGTGACCTGAATTCCAAGAAAAATATTTAGAATTTCATACCACAACTTGTACTCTAGATTCTTCTCCACAATCCTTTAATAATTTCTTTTCAGTGTATGCAAGTTTCTTCTTACTCTGAACTTTATCTTCTACCTGGAGTTTTGATCAGTTCTTTGTGCTTGTGAGATAAGCAGAAACATGCAAATAAAAAAGGAGACAATAAAAAAACCCAACCCTGAATATGAAATCTTACTATCTCAGAAACAGAAGTGCTTAAGAGAAAAGCACAATCATAAGACCTAAAAAACAAAAGACTGCAAATGAACGTTTATGCAGATAGCAACTTCAGCCCCCCCTCAACTGAAAATATTTAGCACCCACTTGTTCACAGGAAAACAACTTTGAACTCTTACTCATTAAGCCCAGTAGTTCCTTGTGCAGGTATTTGCAAAGCAGTTCACTCCTGCAGGGACCTCCTGACTATGAATTTACTTCAAACTGGTATCCTGCAAAGATATGATATGGTCTATTGCCTTTCTGCTAAAGAAGGACTACAGCCTAAACATCTCCTTCTGCATCTGTGCATGATCTAACAAAAAGTACAAGCTGCTAAAGCAACTATTCTGTCATAGAGTTTTTTTCCTATGTTAGCAGCACTCAAAAAAGTTCTGGAGCTCCTACTCTATGCTCCGCTTCTGGGTATCCTACATTTAATTTTGGAGCATGGTAAGACAAGAGCACCAACTGCAAAATCAACAGTTGGATTTCCCTGCCCTGTTCAGCTACACAGCTTATATGGAACTAGAGCTTTCCTGTACTTGCTATAGGTCCAGGGGCTGATGCATGCAGAGCTGGTGACTTCCAAGTGAGTGTCGCTCATGATAAGTAATGATGAAGTGAGCCATGATGGAGCAGCAGGTTTTTTAGCTACTACTTAAAACCTGTGCAGCCCACAAGATACATAGAAACAAGGGATAAAAAAGCAAAGTTACTAAAACTTAGCAGCTAAATTAACATGTGGGAAACAATGTAAAACTATGCAACTCTCCTGTCAGTTAACAGTCACCATCATTTAACGCCAGCATTCTACTACTCACTTTTGCAGCCGTATGACACTAAGTTGTCTGATCCACTCTAACCTACAAAGCACTCCTGCAGCACAAGCCCCTGAGACATCTATCAATACAGAATGCTAAGCAATATTTATGCATTTCTTATTGGCAGGAAAGCACAGGAATCAACATTTAGTTGTCAATCGCCATCCCAATAAGCGGGATCAGTAACATCCCACTTATTGGGGTATGAAAGAAAAGAAGGCTCTGAATTGTCTGGCTTTAAGTATTGTGAGCTTCTCTCTATTATTCTACAGCTACACTTGTTCTTTCCTGAATTCTGCCTGCCTCTTCCAACGTTCAGAACACATCCACAAGATCACTACCACAGCTTCCTAAACAATAGTTTGTTTGTTTTAATAAAGTATTTCTAATGAATCTTGTTTGTTATAATGACAAGAAAAGTTGCAGGCTGAGTCTCCCAGCAGTGAGATAGGTCTGTGCTGTAAGCTGCCTAGAAACCATATTCTGGTGTTACCATGGCACTGAGCCACAGTTAACATATTCTGTCTTGATACTTACGCTAACCATAGGCAGATATCTTGGCTACCTGTGTCAAGGTACCTTGACCTGTGTCAAGGTACCTGTCTTGGCTACCCATGTCAATGTTAAGAATTGAATAGCTGTCTATGAACCCATGACCTATATTACCTGCCCAGGATAAAAGAGTCATTTAGCACCCAAGATGCGCAGGAACTGGCCCTCCAAGGCAGTTGGAGGCATTCAACCTCCCTAAGCTGAGACCATTCTTTGCCTTCCTGCATTCCTCTCGGCCCATTCTACACCTTGCTGTAGACAACTCGTACTGATAAATTCCTAAACACTTTACAACTGTGCAGTGAACAACGGGGTGTTGGGGAGAAAGCTTTTTAAGAACAGAATTCAAGAGCACCGCAATGGATAAACAATGGTCATACCAACAGCCTAAAATAAGAACTGTCCTAACATTTTAGCCCTTTATCTAAATAGCTATATTTTAGCTAAATTAACCTAAAGCTAATATACCTTTAAACTAGCTATAATAGAACAGTCTAATTTTTAGAATTAACAATCCCCAAAATACTGGAAACCTACTTCAGAGTCAGTACGACTCCGTGTAGTGTGGGTTGTCAGCAAGTGGACTTCTGCACCCATCAGATAAACCTCATGTATGAATAAACAGAATCAACACTGAACCAGCAAGTTTCAGAAGAGAAGAGACGTTCTTTGTCTGCTGCTCTCTCTGCTATTTGTTGATAGCAGAGGTAAAAGAGGCTTTGGAAGTATGCTCTCTACTGGTTTTGGATTCCTGCCCTCCCTGGAGCAGAGGACCCTTACAGTTTTGTACACTTACCCTTCCCTCAGCAGGGTACCCTTCCAGATAACTCAGCACCCAACTCCTCATTTCCTTGTGCCTAGACCTTCCTAATGGTTTTCTAACTTCCTTTACCCTCTGATACTTGCAAACAGAAACTATGTGCAATTAACTGCAAAGCAGTCACCTTTCTCCTTCACGATGTCTGTGACTCCAACAACCAAAGCAAAGCCAATCTCCTCCTTTACAATACATGTATCAGAATGCACACTGGGATCCAAGGAGGAACAAAGACAGGGAAAGTTCTACTAAACTATTCGGCTGCAGATGCTGTCTTTGGACAATGGCACTGTCAAACCCTCGCCAGCCTCTTCTAAAAACATATATAGACTTAGATTTTTGATTTTTTCAAAGACTTGTACTTAAATCAAACACTGTTTTATTTTCACAAGAACAGGAAACACTACATTCGTAACACAACGGCAATAATTAAGCCAAATTTTAAATCCTGGCTTAATGAAAAGGATACAAAAAATTGTTTAACTAGGCAAAATGACAACTTTTCCCTAATCTTGTTCTTAGAAATATTTAATAACTGTCAATTTTCTAAGCAATTCACGGCAAGGTCAATGGTAACTTAACTGTGGTTAAGTACAAGCAATACTTGTGGTTAGGTCTTCCTCTATCTACTACCATATTCAATATTGGCATAAAGTCAAATGAATCAACTGAAGTTTACGTTACAGTATTTTTTATCAGCTAAGGCTAAAGTCCTAAATTATTTGTATTTTTATGGATTCATGAGATCCAAGACACTTCCTTCGAAAACATACAGTAAAATACACAGCAGCTCTCATCACTGGTAGGGAAGACATGAAATTTCTGTTCTGTCATCACATCATCTATCAATGTTATCACATATTATCCTGCCAAAACAAAGATGGAAACTGTAAATACAAAGGTCAAACGTCTGGCAGATTTTTGGCAATTATTCTTCATATATCAGAGGTACTTGAGAAATCCAGGTACAGGACAGCTAGATGGAGGAAGCAGGAAGGGTTCTCCACTTTCAAGAAAGAAGTCATATATGGAGTTTGCCCCTAGTAGTCTAGAACCAAATAATGCTGAACTTGCTCCATCAATTCATGCTCATGTGACACAAACTCACTTCCTAGTTCAGCAGCCTAGTAAAGTATCCACAAAAGGAAGACCAGAAATTACCTTAAATAAATACTAAAGAACTACTTCTTAATGCTCACTGTGGTCTTTGTGCAGTAGTTCTGTAAACGTAATTGCCCATATATTAGCAAGACCTCTAGGTGCCAGAATGAATTCCATGAGAAATTTTTTCCTCAGAAAATTCCACTTCCCACTTCTCAGTCCTGATGTCCAAGTCAAACCCGGAAACAAGTGTTCATACACCTTCTAGATATGAAAAATTATAGACTTAGTGGAGATACAGCCTCTACCTCATGATGGCACTCCAACTAAAGCCTTCAGCATTCTGGTGGCAATGACTGATTTTCTTCCTGCCCACGATGGAGCACTAATTCACAATTTCTCCCTATGCTAATATCCCCTACGTTTTACAGGTGATAACCACACTTTTGCCTCAAATTAGGTATCTAACTGCCATAATTACAATAAACTTCTCCTAAATCTACAGTTAAGTGAACAGCTGAGCTGATCTAATGGGTCAGTTGTACCACAAAAGGGCAGCACCATTCTGGAGCTTGTTGATCCATCTGTAAGTCCATTTAACACAATGGCCCATCAGAAATCTTGCTTTTATTAGTTTCTTGCTGGGTAAGTTAAAACTTAATTTATTTTGAGGTTCAATGATTACCAGCGCTCAGAAAGCACAGGAGATAGCAGCACTTCCATTGTTCAATAGCAGTGTCTCTAGGTATCTTCTAAAGCCCCACTCTTAGTTCAGGGTTTGCCGCTATTGTTTGAGTCCTGAAGAAGGGCCTGTATGCACAATAGCTTGTGTGGTTTTCCTTATTCTATTAGTAGATGTAATAAGAGCTATTACACCTTGAGAAAACAGATGCTATGGAAAAGCTCCTCTGTTACAAGTTTGTCACTGGCTTCATCCAGCTTCACACTGAATTCACTGGAAAAGGTCCTCTGCAATTAATGGAAATTTTGGATGGTAGACTAATCCCATGTAAATTCACATTCTAAATTTTCAGCGATGCATACACAAAAGCTAAACATCAACAGCAGATTTTAAACACTTGCGCCTGTGAGGCACCAACTGTCACTGAGTAAACTATTTCAAATAAATCCATTTGCATCCTCTTATCACTGTCCACACAAAACACTTGCAAATTTTGGTAAACATGTATCTGGCATAAAAGCATGAAAATTTACTTAGCTATGACATATCAAAAGTGTTAAGATGGAAAGCTGAAAAATATTGGTTTGATTAAGCAGCTCTTCAAAAATCACTTTGTACACTGGGAAATTCTAAAGCAAGAATCAACAAAGAGTACTTAGTCAAAATTTCATTTATGTCATACAAAGGATCTTTTGTCTCTGCCGCTAGTACCAATGATTCTTCAAAAAAGTAAACAACAATTTTATAAAACCATGGAAGAAAGAAACATCTTTAACTTCATTCAACCCACACATTGGCTATTTAAAAGCTGATCTTCCATCTGAACAAAGAACTGTGTCTTCATCATGAAATTAATCAAGAGCCCGGTTTCCTACATATTCCATTCTTCTTTTTGTGGGAGGAAATAAATATAATTGCACTTGCTTTAATTAGCAGTGATACTTCTCTAAGAATCACTCAAGACTTTTATCTCAAGATCAACTACTTTTCTGTGGCAGAAAGATTTTATCTGTCTGTCAAAGCTGATCAGTAGTAACTAGCACTGAAACCTATCTTCAGAATATTTAATTTTTAGATTCTATTACTTTCCTGTGATTTGTTAGGACACAAAGATTTTAATAGATACAACACAATGCAAAAAAAAAAAAAAAAAAAAAAGACCTGAAAACTTCTATTCAAGAGACTTACATAAACAGATAATCCCAACACATTTTACATCCCTAAGAAAGTAATAAAGTTTCTTTTGGGGACTTCAAACACATACTGAGTTAATCTAAGAAACAGACTTTCCGATTCAAATTAAATTAATAAGACAATAGCTTTTTACCAGTATCATTAAAAATAAGAACCAGAAGCAGGAAGCATAATGTGACGTTTTCTTCTATTGAAAGGAACTCCAGTGCCTTTTTCTTTCTTTCTTTCTTCTATGGAGAGGTTCAGATTTAGGAAATTAATATCTTGTTATAGTTCATGTCATCAGTATTATATTGTATTATTACATCAGCAACTGCTAAGGAGGCTCGGTGTTAAAAGTTGGACAGCTGCTTTTATGAATCAAGCCCTACTATTGACCAAGGCCAGCAAGCTCTATCACTGCAGTGACAAAGCTAAAATAGGAATTATGATCATACTAGTAATTTCAATCTGCAGGTACTTCTTCCCTGCATGACAAATTCACAGACTATGAAAAATGCAGTGATTAAGAGAATGCCAAGACGGGAAATTAAGACTGCTCCATAACAAGAACTTTTTCATGGGTTAGGATACTCAGTGAAAGCTACAAAACATCTGGGTCAGAATACATGTTACAGCTTATGTTTTTGTCCTATTTAAGGGTTTTGTTTTTAAGAAAAAGCTCTTTACATATATTATAGCCATTTTAAAATTAATACATACTAAAACACTTTGGTTTCTTATATGATGGTAGAAAATCTTTTTTAAAAAGTAAGTGTTAGTGCATATTAAAATGTTCCATTTTATAGTTCTAAGGAGAAATCTCAGATATTCTACTTCTGGAAATTAGTTTGTCAGCTGCAGCCACTGGGAAATATATGTTAATGTCTCATAAAAAGTCATAAAATCATCTATATGATCATACAACTACTAGTTCACAGTTGTTGCAAACTAAGTTGGGTATCTTCTTGTTTTGTTTTGTAAAACAGAACTGATTATTACTTACTGAAACTGCTGCAGAGCAATAATGTTAGTCCTGCAAATGTAATCCATGAACACTAACGCTTTTATAGACCACTATAGAGAGAAATTAATATAAATGTACCAGGTAACACTAAATTGAGAATCCATCTATTTCCTATGCTCTGATACAGTGCCAATGTGAAATCACCCTTGTAATTACAAGGTGAAGATAAATCGCCTCACTGTCATCAAGTTATAACTATGGCTTTGGTTCCTCCTGGACGAAGGCAATTGCAGCAATTTCATCTCTCTATAATCAGTGTAAGCAGCTGTGAAGGGAACCAGTATATATCAGGTAGAAAAAGAACTGTGTGATTCCCAGTCCACAGCTACTCAGGGTACCACAAGAAAATCACAAACTATTTATTTATTTGTTTGTTTGTTTGTTTGTTTGTTTGTTTATTTATTTATTTAAAAGCGGGACCAGAAAATACTGTGAAGATTACAATCAATTTTTCTCTTACAGAAATTGATCACATTTGAAAATTTCTGTGAGATTTTTCCTGCTGAACTCTGTTAAACCAAAACTGAAGTCTTACATGTCTTAGGGCTTAATTTTGTTAGTGGTGGCGTTCATGGTCTCCCTCACTGGAGCACCACATGAGTCACAAAGATGCAAATTTACATTTGTTGTTCTCTTTCATTTGCACTGTTGTCTATTTGGAAACATATTTAATTCTAGTATTGGTCTTTGGACAAATGTTCTATTAAAATGGCAGAAGTTGGTTGTTTTTTTTTTCTTTGCACTGGGATAGCAACACAACAAAGATTCAGGCATAAAACATCTAAAATTAAGACTATTATTTATTACTTATTTCTGTAAAGACAAGAAGCCAGATCAGCCACGATACTGAAGTGCTGCAAATCTTACAAACACAGAACAAATGACAAAGTGTTCCCTGAAACCTCATAATACAAAAACTAAGTTGTAACAGGTGAACTGAACAAGTGTACAGGGTGGAGTATAATGAGATGAGAATAATAAACTGGACGTGAACAATTCTATGACAATTACAAACTACAACCCTCCCTGTGGGTATCAGATCCTACTCACTGATTCAGCTGTCTGCTATCCATAAGCACAGAGCCATAGATTTTTCTGAGGAAGTGGATAACTGCTAGAAAGTTGCCAAAACCAAAGTACCGTAGTCAGAAAATAATTTTGTAATGTTGCCACCAATAACATGCATAGAATGAATCATACCAATGAATGAGAAGAAAAAAGTTTCAACATTTAGGTCCCAACGCTGTTTCTTAGTACATCTCCATGAGTGGTTTTGTGAGTATGAAGGGTTCTTTTTGATAAGAATATGCTTTGAGTAGAAGTGGTACGACTACAGAGAGGTTTTCCTCCTTGTGGAAGAAGCAATACTGAAGCTGTGCACAAGAGGTCACCAAAGGTGACCGCCTGCAGCCTGGACAGCTGGTATCTCAGCGCCCAACGCTCAATGCCCGTGTGGTACACTCTCCAAAACAACTGGTGCAAACTCAACTGCCAGGAAGATACAAGGCGCAAATGCAGTTCTCGAACCAAAGCAGATTGCAACAACTCGAGAGCCTGTTGCCTCCCTCTCTGAGATGCATCGGTCAGCAGAGTAACAGTGTCTTAAGGAAGCGAAGATCCTCCCATAACTTTTACTCTCATCTTTAACCTCTTCTGAGAAAGTATGCCTTCTCTTCTTTTTCTAGTTAGGTCTTTTGTGAAAATAGGATTATTATGGCATATTAGCAGGCTATTGTTTTGATTTCAGCCAAACCTCAAAACACATACAAACCAACAAAAAGCAAAGGAAAAAAATTATTCCATAAAAGGAATGAAATGATGTCACAACCCATCCAGGGTGTGACAAATGCACAGAAGCAAATGAACAGTTTGGCCAGACGTTAGGAAAACTGCTGAGACATGTATGAATTCAATTATTAGTAATAGGATAAGTGGCTTCAGCTTTAGGTAGCCAGTCAAAATTATTTGTTTTGCATGTAAGAACTAATAGTGACAGCCATTGAGACCACGGTACTCAAGTAACATCATATATCTTTCACTTCAGACAAGTCATACACTTAGCAGTAGATAATTTTTATTTTATAAGGAATAATTAGGATAGTGACAGTAACATTGACATTTCCCACATGTACACATGCAGTTGGATATACACAGCCTTGTCATAGCATGGTCGAGTTTCCTGACAGTGCTACACCTGCTCTGCTTGTTAAGGGCTTCAGTCAAGCTGGTACTTTTTGTGGCACGACATTTACTGGAAAATATGCAAAACCAAAACCACAATAATCAGGGGAATAAGCTTCACTGCAGGAAATGTTTTAGGCACTATCTGCCAACATTCAAGAACAGATTAGCTGTAACTAACATAAAAAGCAACACAATGCAATGCACCTAGGTAAAGTACCAATTTTTAATAACTGTTTTCTTAATATTTTAAATATTGAGACTAGTAATAGAAACTAAATTTCTTCGCAGATCATTGCATCAAATGTTTTTAACTAAGGATTTGGGGAGCAAAAGACTCCACAGCCAATGTGTACTTGGTGCAAGTTTGCAACAGTTGAAGAAAAGATTATTTTTTCCAACAGCAATATGTCTTTCTACAGAAATAGTTCAAAACTTGGTTTGGGACTGCTGCATCTGCCTAGAAAGGGTCCTTAAAGTAAAAACTGTGAAAAAGGAAGAATCTGTATTTTTTTTTTCCACTGCAATATTAACCATTCACTGATAGCTGGAAGGAACTGTTGGCACCAGTCTTTCAAAGCAAAGAACCTGCAAAATCGGTAATAACTCAAACAAGTTTTTGACCAAAGTACTAGTAATTTCAAATACACATTAACTATATCTCTTTTTTTCCTTTTTGATAAAAGGCAATGTAAGATTTGATATATATTCATAAATTTATCATGCTAAGCACAAAGTCTATGTGTCCCAACATAGCAAAACCCAAGATATAAAGTTCAGACACTCCCCTTTTATCTGCACTGCCCTCCGCTGTTCTCAAAGTTCTACTGTGCATCCTACAGTAATCTGCTTACAATCCTAAAAATGGAGCTGCAGAGAGCAACCTTAAACCAATCCACTTTATCTCACTTTATTTTGCACATTCTGCAGGCTTAAAAGTGAAACCTAGAATTTTCAACTTCTACTTTGAAGACTAGAGCGCATATAGAGCAAGGGGAAACGGCTGGAGTGATGAATCAAGTTCCAGTATTATCTGCTTTAGCGCTCTCAGCTGAGGTCTGGGCACACAGAATGCCATACACAGTGTATGTTTCTATCTTCTTTGTAAATTAAAAAAAAAAAAAGGATGATTGCTATTTGACTGTTGATTCAAATGCACAAATAAAATAGTATTTTGTCCTGTTTGTTAACTTGACCACCCAATATACCTAATTTAAGAGTATCTCTATTACAGCATATTTGCAGTCAGGTGCAGTCTTAACTTGGCTAACTTCAGAATACTGACAGAGAGGTGTTAAAAGCCGCACAAGGAATGCTGAAGTAATACAGGATTTCCACACTTATGTGCTCCAATCCTGTAATTAATGCCACAAAATGACTATTGAAGTGCACCCAGTTCTAGACAAACAAAAATGGTAACATGCTCTCTCTCCCCTACAGTAATAAACACCAAACCAACCCTTCCCATGACTGATTTACTCCTTTATTCCTTTTTGAAGAGCCGCTGGAGGTACAAAACCTGGGCAGAAAGATACAGAATACCTCATGCCAGAAGAGACAGAATGGTTTACCAGTAAGATGTGCAAAGATACTAATGTACTTCCAGATTGTAAACCCAAGTGCTTGTATGGATAAGGCACTACCTCCCTGTTGTAAAAAAATGGCTTAATTTCTCAACAATAGTAGGTATGCTGAGAAAAAAAGAGGAATTAATCTTGTAAAAGTCATTTGTTCGGCCTCTGTACAGGGAGAGACAGATGTGTCAAAAAACACGGAGCATGGAAATTCTACTTTGGAACCAAGTTAGAGTTGAAAGAAAATCCATATGTAGCACCCAGCCCAAATGCCATTTAACTCTGCAACAGGCAGGAGGATCAGAAACAGAAGTCTATTTAGGTACAACCTGAATATGTTTATTAAATAAAGCGGCTTAGTTTGTTTTCCAAATACATATTTATATATTTTTACTGTAAGAGAAACTAACCATTTTTGCTTAACAAAACCAAGCAAAACAAATCCCACAGTAAAGGCACTAAGGATCCGTCTCTGACTTCGGGATATAGACAGCATGATATTATTTGCAGATTTTGTTGTTTAAATTTTATTTTAAATTAATAGACGTTGAGTAATGTAGTAACTTAAACCATACCATTAACTCCACCCTTTGAAAATTCGGATAAAATAGAAGGTAGCAAGATGATACAGAGTGATAGAATGGGTTTGAGTTGGAAGGGACCTTACAGATCATTCCATTCAAACCCCGCTGCCGTGGGCAGGGACACATTCCACTAGATCAGGCTGCCCAATGCCCCATCCAACCTGACCTCGGAAAACTCCTGGGATGGGGCAGCCACAGCTTCCCCAGGCAACCTGTACCAGTGTTTCACCACCTGCATTGTGAATAATTTCTTCCTAATGCCTAATCTAAATCCTTTCAATTTAAAGCTATTCACCCGTGTCCCATCATTACATGCCTTTGTAAAAAGCCCTTCCCCAGCTTTCTTGTAGTCCCTGCAGATGCAGCTCCAAGGTGTCTCCAGAGCCTTCTCTTCTCCAGGCTGGACATCCCCGACTCTCTCAGCCTGTCACAGAATCACCAGGTCGGCAAAGATCCACAGGATTATTGAGTCCAACCATTCCTATCACACACTAAACCATGCCTCTCAGCACCTCATCCACCCGTGCCTTAAACACCTCCAGGGAAGGTGAATCAACCTCCTCCCTGGGCAGCCTCTGCCAGTGCCCAATGACCCTTTCTGTGAAAATTTTTTTCCAAATGTCCAGCCTAAATCTCCCCTGGCAGAGCTTGTGGCCATTCCCTCTCATCCTGTCCCCTGTCACTTGGGAGAAGAGGCCAGCTCCCTCCTCTCCACAACCTCCCTTCAAGTAGTTGTAGAGAGCAATGAGGTCTCCCCTCAGCCTCCTCTTCTCCAGGCTAAACACCCCCAGCTCTCTCAGCCGCTCCTCACAAGGCCTGTTCTCCAGCCCCTTCACCAGCTTCGTTGCTCTTCTCTGGACTCCAGAGCCTCAACATCCTCCTTGTGGTGAGGGGCCCAGAACTGAACACCGTCCTCACAGTGGACACGCTACGTAACGGTACCATTCAACCACTAAGCCAGGAAAAAAAGCAATCGAATGTTACAAAACTTTCCTAGGTCACAAACCAGCCGCAGGAAACCAGTGGGTTTCCAAGCACCGTCTATACTTTGCACACCCCATGGCGTGTCAGGAACTGACACCCGCCTTGCCCTGGGTTCGGCAAGAACCGCGCTCCCTCACGGTTACGTGTGTGTGAGAGATGATTCACTTGCTTCTATTCCGTGGAACTGATGATTCATTCAATCGTCTCCAGATCATGTTGACATACTACACACGCACGTAAAGAAGGCAAAAATCAAGTTCTTGAACTCTGCCACGCTCGGACTTCTTTTTTTTTTTTTTTTTTTCCTTCCTTCTTTTAGAGAGAAAAACGAGAAAATCGAGCGGTTGGCTCGGAAGCGGCGCGGTCGGGTCCGGGCAGGGCTGGAACGCGCATCCCACGTGCGAGCCCCGCGCCCCGCCCGGTGCGGGACCCGCCGCCGCGACATCTTACATAACCGGCCGGGGCTAAGCGCCGACCCGCCCGCCGCCTCCCGGAGCAGCGCCGGCTCCCGCCGCAGCCAGCGCCACCGGCCTCCCCCGCGGCGGCGCCCAGGAGGAGAAAGTTCCCCACCGCGCCGCCGGTGCCGCGTTCGACAACTTGTTCGGACGCGCGTCCCCCCCTCCCCGCCACTCCTCCTGCCGCCGCGCCGCTTACCTTCCCCCCGGAGAGGCCGCGGGCAGCGGGGCGGCGGCGCGGGCGGGGCGGGAGCGCGCGGCTCGGCGGAGCGGGGCGGGGAGGGGACGGGCGCGGGGGAGTTTCCCGGGGCCCGGTTCCGCCTCGCCGCCCCGCTCGGCGCGCGCGCGCGCTCTGATTGGACGCAAACTGGGGCACGGCGGGAGCGGAGCGAGGCCCCCGCCGCCCCCCGGCGCCTCCCGGCCGGAGCTCAGCCTCCCCTCTTCCCCCCCGCCCCGGGGGCCGCGCCGCCAACGCGCATGCGCCGCGCCTTCCGCGGGGAGCGCGAGCCGCGGCCGCCCCCGCTCCGCTCCGCTCCCCACCGCGGTAGCGAAGGGCGGAGAGGCCGCGCCTCCCCGCCAGGGAGCCCAGAGCCGCTCCCGGCCGAGCTGCCCCTCGAGCTTCGCCGCCGCTCGCGGTGACTCCTACCTCATCCCTGTTAATTCCCAGTGGAAGAAAGAATTTTAGCCGAGGGATTAACCAGGACGTGGCGCGACCGTATGACGTTACGTGGGTGCACGTTAATTCTGATTAAGCAACTTCTCACGGTAGCTCTTTTAGTTCTATCTCACGGTCCTTAATGGCAACCAACGCAACGCCACCATTTACCCGGTAATTGCGCTTTGCAGCGCGAATCCCCAGCTTGCCCTCTCGGTTCGCACCGCAGGAATTGCCCTCACTCGTTTGCAGATTAGCAAGCTTCTCACTCAAGTTTTCCTGAGGTTTAATGGTAAAAAGAACCCATAGTCCCTGCAACCTGCTTCGCGCTGCCTCCTGCGTGAAGTTTGGGATGGGGCCCCTTTCTCCAACCATTTTCCTGCAAGGCAGGAGAGTAGTTGGCGAACGCCCCGGCTGAGCGTTCCCCAGCAAGTCAGTTCTACTTTCGTTCTGATATGGAAAGCACGAGACTGGTTTTGAAGGGTTCACTTTAACCTACCTGCAATGCTTTCCAAGTAGCATTGCATTAGAAACAAATATTATCTAGGGAATAATTCTCTTGTATCTACTTTTGTATCTTTTTCCCTTTTAGACGCTTAAAGCCTCCCTGGGAGCACCCACCGGGATATCTGAGTTTAAAATGCTTTAGTGTCAGCTGACCAGGTTGCAGCATCACGTTTGTTTAGGCATCAGTGTGCACTGTCAGTGAGTGGATATTCTGAGGATTCGCCGGGCAGACTAGTGTTCATCTTGACTGTCAGGTCAGCTGTTTGTTATAATTGGGTTTGTGATAATCAGCCGGGTTTGTGATATCAGAGCAGTGCACTTGACTCCTTTGAGTTTGTAGTCAATGGGGTCACACAACGCACAGAATATTTTTAGGCATTAAAAGAAACTTCACCAAAAACAAACTAGGCTGTCTTTAAGCCACTGCATCAGGCTCACTCATAACACAGGCATCTGAATTGTTTTGCCTAGTCTTATCCTTAAAATTTTTGGGGGTGGTGGTAAGTAAAACTAGTTACTGTAAGCTTTCATTTGCAGAAAATAAATAGAGAAAATTTGGATCTTGTAAGAACAGTTCCAGAGAGAGACAGTGGTTCTCACTGAGGTCTCTGTTTATCTGAAAGTAGAGCAGACAGAGGACAAATTCCTTCCTGTACATGAAGGTGCTTGAGCGCTCAGCGATTTTACTGGGAAACAAATCCTGCATTAACACTTCTGAGAACTCTCATGTTTCTGGGAGTCATGACAGTACCGAATTGCAACACCTAGTAAGAGGATTGCTAGTGAGAAACAGCTGCTGTCTACACTTGACTCATGGAAGAAACCATACCAGAAGATAAAGATATTCAAGACATGGTTACAGTCAGAAGATGGAGCTGCTAGCAGTGGTCTAGATGTGGCAGGCCAGAGCTCAGAGCAGATCAGCTTTCTTTACTAGGACAGAAAGAAAAACATACAATAAAGCCAATGCAAAATATGATCTAGTGTTAAGGTTGTTATCTCACCAAGTGTTCTCTATCTACCAAAATGATGGATGTGGGTTTCCCATTTCGATGTTTTCTTCACAGCCAAGAGGGACACCGATTTAAACATAAGTACATTCATATAATTGTAAATTTAGGTGAAATCTTGTCTTCTTACATGTTTGTTTGGCTCCTAGGAGACACTGAATAGCAAGAGACTAGTAAAGCACAAGAACTGACACCACTTGCTCTGCTTCTTGCAATGTAAGACATAAAGGTCTAAACACTTTTAAGTGGCTGTGAAAACCTTTATGGCAGCTTCCAGTTTAATTCTGTATCTTAGATGATAGTGATTTTTTAGTGTAAATACCTTTACAGGTTCACAGTAGGCTTTGCATACAGCAGAAAAGGGTTTATCTGGTTCAAGACGCAGTTTTCCAATTATATTTCACTTCCTCTGCTGACTTATTTCTGGTAGAGTGAGGAGTCTTAAACTACTCTGTGGGGCGCTCTTCTTGTTCCCAAGCTTTTTTAATATGTAGATGATTCCTCAAGATGATGGCTTTTATAAGCTGTCGGTTAGCTAGGATTAGAGCAACAGTCACATCTGGATCTCCTCTTCTGATGATGCAGCTTTGGAGAAGTGATATGACTGTGGCATTCAGCTGTAAAATCTGTGGTTGGGAAATATTTTTTTTAATTAAAAATTAGTAAAGTCAAAGCATTTTACTTGGTTCTCAAAGTTACTACATTTAGGGTTTTAAGTTAACTCCTAAGTCATTAGCAGATTCTGCCTGTCAAATAAGCCCATGTAATTTTCACTGAATGACAAGTCATAACCTTCTGGTATATGTTTATCTTTCAGATCCCTGGCTCTCAATTTCTAACTTAATATACATAAGTCTCAGTGGGTGCCCTCCCTATCTCCTCAGGAATATTGCCGGTGTGCATTTTTCCATTTCCAAAGGTTAGATAGGAATTGCAATTCATGGCCTTAAAATATCTAACATTAATTATGCAGCTTTCTTATGAGCTAGGACTTCTTGCCAGAGTGAGTGATTAATTCCTTTCTCCCCTTCATCCAGAATTTGACTACTAAGCTATCTTGTCTAGCAGAGCACTATGGCGCTCCATGACTACTTCCATTCAAAAAGAGAGCATCACCACTCCTTATTTAGAACCACTGTGCTATTTTAAATACTGTTCCACACTATGATTTTGCCTTTCAGGCACTTCAGTTTCATTTGTTTTACACGTTACTGTGTCATATGCTCTCCATGCAAGGTTATCAATTGTTTGCTGGTCAGCTATAAGCACTGTGGGTTTTAGTTTTACTGAACGCAGCTTAGTGGTAACTCTGATTCCAGAGGATCAGTGAAACTAAATTGTGAATTCTGCTTTTAGGTGGATATTTTCTATTCGAGCATTGTTTCATTTCTGTCATATAAATACCGAAACACACTGACATACGAATTACATGGCAGCAAATGAGCACTCTTTTGCCTTTGGACTGGACAGAGAGAGTTTTCACTCAGTTGCACAGGGGAAGGAAGATGTGTAAAGCACCTGCTCAGCCTGGCTTCAGCTGCAGCAGGAGGAGGGGTTGCCAGATGATCTCTCTATCTTCTGTCATCTGGAATAGCTACCTAATTACAAAGTTAGTACAGAGCCTACCACAAGAAAATGTAAGAGTTTACTTCCCCTCAGGACAAACCTGTTGAGATCAGTGGGTAAATGGCATGTTTAATATCACTTATTGGTGCACTGTAAACACATAAATACATGACAAACATCATCTAGCTACCAGCCAGTATCTAGTACTAAAGGCAAACATCCACAGTGTTGGAGCGGAGCATAAGCACAGCTACAGCAACACCAGAGCTAGACCCTCAACAGGGCATTCAGCACTCCCACATGGGCAAAGGTCTCACTGTATAGCTTAGAATTATTGTGAAGCATTATTAGTTTTAACGTCAGAGGAAGGTGTTTTCCAGCAGTAGTTTGAATTTTGTCATTTTTATGCAATAAGAACTAGGGTGAAATCACATCATATAGGAGACTGTAACAGCTTTGTAGGCAGGGTAAAATACCTGTGAGTGACTATGGGCTATCTCACTCCAAAAATGAGAAGGGTACGGTCAGATTGTCCCCTGGCAATAAGCTGTATTGTTTCCCCACAGAAAATATATTTTTAAGTTTCATTTGTATGTCAGCTAGAAAGCAGGAATAGTGATTTTTTTTTATGTAGAGAAGAAAAAATAGTTCTGCCTATGCAGTGCTTATATTCAGTCTAGCCTGTGAACCTTGTTGCAAACCAGCAAGTTGTAGGGGGTTTATATCTTTAGTGTGGAGCAGTTGAGGTCTCCATGTAGATGGCTAGAGCCATGGATATTGGAGTTTTCCTTTGCAATGGGATACAATAGTATAAGGAGAAAAGGGAAAAAAAGACTTGTATGGCAAATCCATCCCCCAGATCAGAGATCTTTCTTGAGTTTCTTTAAAAAGAAGCAGCCGCTAAGAACTCTTCCCACAGGATAGAACACAGATGGATTGAAAATTTCCCATACGAGAAGGAGCTCTTCTAATTATTAAGGCTCAACCTGTTCCCTAGTGAATATTTAGGATGACACAGCACACAATATAGTATAAAAATATATTTTTTAGCACATACTAAAATGCACAGTATAAAACTGCATTTTTGTGCCCCATAGTAGAATGTATTTTATACAAATTTATCCCCTCTGCATGTAACTGGTGGCACATCAGTTGGAATGCAGAAACATTCCCTATAAACTTGCTCCTAGGCATCAGGGATCCAGCAGTTTTTAATCACAAATGATTTTTAAAACTTATAAAAGCATATCTGAGCAGTCCAAACAGTTACTATTGAAAGTTTAAATTATTATTAGGTGATATACATGTATTCTGAAAATGAGTCAGTGAAAGATTTACTTATCAGGCTGTAGCATGCTAGTATATTTTATTAGCAAACATAGAAAAGAATTTCAACCGAAAGATAAGAAAGCAGAATTTGACAGACTGCTCTTTATCCTTCTAATCACAATGGTTAACAGGATATTTTGGTTTATCAAATACATAAAATTTCTCCCACTATGTGAGAATTTTTACCCGTTAAATTATGAAGAGTCTATAGCTGCAAATCCATGGAGAAAAAATACAGGGCTTTCATAATTTGAATTTTCATGTTCAAAACCAGGTACTGCACAGTTCCATAATGGCATATTGAGCATTATTTATTTTTATCTCATTTTATTTAATGAGGTGCACAATCTCTTTGTTTTTCAATTCTGCAGTTTACATGTGAATTTTTAGAAAACAAAGTGTTTTTGTCACATGTTCAATTGTTATTTCTCTTGACTTCACTCCGCTTAAGCAGAGCTGCCACTGTCTTGGCAGCTGGGCAATAGCTTCATGGTAGGCAATGAGGATAATCACAGGTGGCTTTTATTTGTTCAAGGCAGACATGTCAACACGTTGGACTGTTGTATTGAATGCTTCAGAAAGCCCTAAATATCCATTCCTTTCAATTAATTTTCAACTTTGCATATGGAAAGCTGGCAGAAGTACGGCTGCTGGGAAACACAGGAACACCCTGACCTTCCTCATTAAACTGCATACAGGCAATTGTCAGTAAAGTAGTCTGAGAGAACAGAAACAGAATTGCAGAAACACTCTGCCCATCAGAAAAATGAAGTTTCTTGCCAGAGGAGCGTGCCTGGAACAATTATGTCTCACCTCTGTAAAGACTAGGGGAGGGAGGTCATACAAAAGTACTTTTCTCTTCATGTACTCCCTTCCTGCTGTTTTAAAATATGAATTAGTTTCTCTGTAAGCCAAGAAATTGGTTTCTGAGCAACAGGACTGTGGCCACCTGTTCTCTACCCATTTTTGTCCTATAGATTAATGCTGTCCCGTTTCCCAGTGCTCCCAGGTCCCTGTTTTCCCTCCCAGTCACAGCACTCAAAACATCACTCATTACCCTTCTGCATCCCTTGCAACTCTCCCTCTTGGAGACAAACATGTCAGGGATTAGGTACCTTTATAGGGGTAGCATTAATCTGGGTTGTTCTCCTCTGACCAGTTGCTTGTTTTCACTAAGTTTCCAGGAGTTTTGTGTTCTCTAAGTCTCTCTGTGTGTCAAATACAGCTGGAACTCATCAGTAAATTCAAACACTAGGGAAGGGAAGACAGCAGGTGGACAAACCATGGGACTGTAGGTCTTAGTACCTTAAAACACCTCAACTCAAACCAGCACAAAGCAGCTGAACTCCAGTCAGATCCAGCCTTCAGTAGTTCTCAATACTAACCACATAATTTCCTATAATGCTGGTTAAAACACACATCTATGTTTTCAGTAACCTTACGATAAAAATGCTGGTATTTTAATTAAAATTCCAAGTTTTTGAGGAAGAGCTTTAAGCAATAAAATTTGCAGACATCCTTAGTGAGAAATCAATGGAAGCAGGTGAGCATCTAAACTTAACATTGAATCTATTTTCACACAGCCAAAACTGCCAATAGGAAGAATCTACAAGATGAATCAGTGAATCTGAAAATCTTTACACCTATGAATTTTATGTAGTGGAAATTTCAGGATCTCATCTAAATTTCTGCCAAATTCAGGATCCATATGCACTGCTGAGTAGTTAATTTAAAACTGGAATTTAAGGTGTTACTTCTTCATTGGTATATAGCATGTTCAATAAAGATGAATTCTTAGTTGGAGAGATGAAAGGAGAAAGAGCAGCAGAGCATGAGGAAGCAGAGACTGGAAAGAGAAGAGCAGTAGAGAAAAAGAGGATGCATGTCAAGTGCCTGTATAATTTAAGTTCTCAGCTGCACTGGCAGCTTCTCTGTTCATCACAGAGCTAGCTGCAGGTACAGTAGCAGCAGGCTTTTTCATGCTGTTAGGAGACTTCATTCACAAAGTCTGGGAGAAGTCGTCAAGAAAAATCAGTGGCACTTTTTCCACCTGGTTGCCCACAAGATCATGTGAATGAAATCTGCCAGTGATGCTAAACAGCTCACCAGGCTAGGTGACTGTAATTAGTGCAATTTCCTTTTACCCGTCTCTGTATTTAGTTTATATTTTTTGTGCTATATTTTGTCTGGCCCCTTATATCCTTAGGTACTGATAGAAGTCACTAATTTAAACACACTAATTAAGTACATTCTAGAGAATCATGTTGGGAAAGATAAGCCTTCATAATTGCTCAGATATAGATATTGGTGGAAGAGTAAATAAAAACATGAATGCACAGATCATCTGGTGAACTGCACAGTGAGAAGGGGGTAGGTTCTGTCTACCTAGGATGATATCCCGATTTACAGTCTTATACCCCTATTGTGATGCTCTAATTCAAGGAGCCATCTTAGAAAAGCAGGTGGAAGGGAACTATTTAAGTATAAATCCATGTTTTGCAGAAGGCTTTCTCCTTTAAAACATTGTGCTATGTCTATATAATTTCCTAAAATAGAAGGGAAGCTATTGAATACCCTTGAAATCTATATAAAAAGCCGTCATACATTAGTGCTGAGATAGGAAATATCTGGTTCCTGAATAATTTTCTTTTTTCCTACTTGGAATTAAATTATTTTCATAAATCCACCACACAAAATAAGCTGGTCAGACCTGGTTAAATGACTGATATACACATAAAGCTTTATCAACTGTATCTATGTATATGCAGAAATACTCTCAATAAAGTCAAATAAAAAAAATCCAAAGATATTGATATTTTCAGTTTCAAACAATTTTAGTAATATTTTAAGATTTGCTTTTACAGATGAAGCCAAGTAATTAATTTTGCTGTACCTGCAGCACTTCAAGTTTCAAAAGCTCAGACATCCCTACCTGGGCTCTTATTCAAAATTAAAATCTTGTATGATAAAACCACATTTTAGTTACTATTCAAGATGAATTCTTTTAGTTGTCAAGTACCAGGCTCAAAAATGAGTCACAGAATTTGGTGAAATAAATAATGGAATAGAATGGCCATCTAAATGAGAGCACACTCTGACCAGTGGTAGTCTTCAGTGAAATCTAACTGCTTATCGTTTGATATTTCAATACCTCCAAAAGCTGGCCTGCAGCCCCTCTTTCATTTTTTTTCCCCTTGGAAGAGCAGTTTTTAAGCTATTAGATGGAGCCCCTCAGTTGTATGCAATCACTGCCAGCGTGGCCCCTACTGTACCACAGTAAGGGACTGGGAGAAATTTCAAGACTGAATGCAAAATACACCACCTCTCTTATTAAAAAAAAGAAAAATAAATCAAGTGCTGGTCTTCTGTTTATTGTTACTTTGACTCAGGAGATTCTCTGATTCGCAAAGACACTTAGAGAAACAACTGGCACTAGGTGTGTCCTTGCTGTGGTGTCATCGCTGCCTCACTGAGCGAGGTGAAGAAAGAGTCATACTAATGTGACAGGATACACTTATGCTGGCATTAGCTATGCTAAGCCTGTCTGGTAGATAGAAAACTTCTGTCTCCAGCCCAGGTTTAATCCCTCCTGACAGCATACCTACTCTTATGCCAACTTTCTTTGGGAAAATTTTCTCCGTCTTTTCTCAACAGCTTTTACCACAGGCCTCCTAGGTAAGTACACCTAGGGCTGTGAAGGGTGCTGGGTCATTAGCAAGTGAGATCAGATTCCTTTATTCAATAGATCTGATGTCAGTCCCACACGATATTCAGCTAGAGAAGTGACTTCATGACTAGTAGTGACCAGGTGATGTAGGTGGTATATGCTTTAAGCCTTGCCAGTTTAAGTGAGCTCCAGAATCTTGCTTCCTTGTCCCTTAGTCCCCAAATAAGCATTACCGCAGTGCACACTGCTGGTACCCACGCCTCTCCTTTTCAACCCCTGCAGTAGCTTATGATTTGTTCATCTTTGCTGTATGCCTTGCATTCATTCTTCATTCAGCAAAACACGGAACAAGCATTCGGTGAGAACCTGTTGCATGCCAGTTTAACAATGGATAAAACAAAAGGGCTACTGATTCCTTTTGGAAATTCAGCATTTTGTATTTAAAGCGATTCAGCTTTACTGTAATGTGATTGATTATTCTGCAGCTAGATTGTCAGAGCTGTGGAACCTTCGATGTAAAGTAGTATTACGTATTTTTAAGATGCTTCTGGATTTCCCATAGTCCTTTGTAAACTCCTAAGAAGTTTGTTCCCGATATAGCAACAGGAGGAGTTAAAAATGCAAATATCCCACTAACCACAGCTTACTTTGTGCTCCACATTCTCCAAAAAGTCACGAAAAAGATTTTTGAAGATGCAAAAAATCACAGCAATTTAAATCAGTAATAACAATACATTTCTCTGGGGGGTATATATTTCTACCTCAAGGAAAACTATAAATGCTGTTTAGGCACTTTATTACCAGACCACGTATCTTCTGATCACTGGTGAAACTGTGTTACTGCATTAGGGAAAGAAGTGTTTGTTCTGGAAAACCAGAACCTATTTTTAAAAATTCAAATGCAGACTTGGAGATTATGTTATTTTGTTGTAGCAGGAGATCACATTTGCCAAACTAACCTGATCGCCTTCTATGACAAAGTGGCTCGGCTGCTGGATGACGGAAAGGCTGTGGATGTATCTTCCTGGACCTCAGTAAAGCCTTTGACACAGTTTCTCACAGCATTCTGCTTCAGAAACTGTCGGCTTCTGGCCTGGACGGGCGCACACTCTCCTGGGTGGAAAACTGGTTGGAAACGGTGTTAAATCCAGCTGGAGGCCAGTTCCAAGTGGGGTTCCCCAGGGCTCAGTCCTGGGTCCAGCCCTGTTCAATGTCTTTATCAATGACCTGGATGAAGGCATCGAGTGCTCCCTTAGCAAGTTTGCAGATGACACCAAGCTGGGTGGAAGTGTGGATCTGCTGGAGGGTCGGGAGGCTCTGCAAAGGGACCTGAACAGGCTGGACTGCTGGGCTGAGTCCAACGGCATGAGGTTTAACACGGCCAAATGCCGGGTCCTGCACTTGGGGCACAACAACCCTGTGCAGCTACAGACTAGGAGAAGACTGTCTAGAAAGCTGCCAGGAGGAGAAGGACCTGGGGGGGTTGGTTGACAGCGACTGAACATGAGCCAGCAGTGTGCCCAGGTGGCCAAGAAGGCCAGTGGCATCTTGGCCTGCAGCAGAAATGGCGTGACCAGCAGGTCTAGGGAGGTTATTCTCCCTCTGTTCTTGGCACTGGTGAGACCGCACCTTGAATCCTGTGTTCAGTTCTGGGCCCCTCACCACAAGAAGGATGTTGAGGCTCTGGAGCGAGTCCAGAGAAGAGCAACAAAGCTGGTGAAGGGGCTGGAGAACAGGCCTTATGAGGAGCGGCTGAGAGAGCTGGGGGTGTTTAGCCTGGAGAAGAGGAGGCTGAGGGGAGATCTCATTTCTCTCTATAACTGCCTGAAAGGAGGTTGTAGAGAGGAGGGTGCTGGGCTCTTCTCCCAAGTGACAGGGGACAGGACAAGAAGAAATGGCCTCAAGCTCCACCAAGGGAGATTTAGGCTGGACATTAGAAAAAAATTTTTCACAGAATGGGTCATTGGGCACTGGCAGAGGCTGCCCAGGGAGGTGGTTGATTCACCATCCCTGGAGGTGTTTAAGGCACGGGTGGACGAGGTGCTAAGGGGCATGGTTTAGTGTTTGATAGGAATGGTTGGACTCAATGATCTGGTGGGTCTCTTCCAGCCTGGTTATTCTATGATTTGTTAAGCACAATCTGCCCCTAGGGAATCCATGTTGGCTTTTCCCAATCACATGCTTGAGTTAACTTGTGACAGTCACTAAATCACCCATAAGAAGCAGGTTTTCTTGACCTGAAGCTTGCTTAAGTGACTCAAGTATTGCTTCATTTGCCTTGTCATCTTGTTTTCGGGATTGGTAGCAGATGCCTACTGTAAAGTCTCCCTTAGAGATAACCCCTTTGATTCTGACCCAGAGGCATTCAACAGGGCTTCCACAATTACAATAGCAGACTTCCACACATTCAAGGTTCTCCTTAGAGTGTGCAACTCTTCCACCTCTTCTTCCTTGCCTGTCTTTATGAAACAGCCTATCATCATCCCTCACGGTCCTCCAGTTATGCGAGTTGTCCCCCCATGGTTCAGTTATTGTTATGATATGATAGCTTTCTGACTGGGCATGGACCACCAGTTCCTCCTGTTTGTTTCCCAGACTGCGTGCGTTTCTATATATATACTCCAGGCAGCTGATCTTTTGATTCTTATTTAGGGAGACAGGTAAGGCACATTCTACACTGCTATGGTTGGCTTGTTTAATCCCCAAGTAGTTGTGGTGGTGGCATGGGCGTTGCCTTACTGGGTCTCTCCTCCCAGGTCCTTCAGTTTAAAGCCTGCCTTAAACCAAATAGATATTTGAAGAAATACCTTTGTATATGGTTAGTCTCTAATCTTCCAAGAATATACCAGTCAGGTGCAAATCTATTTCCCAGCAGCATATATGTCATCTTAACATAGACATCTTTCCAGGCAGTATGATTTCCCTAACTGCAAAAAATAGTAAGCTGTTCTCACAGTGTGGGCATGGAAACTAATAAAACACTGCTGAAGTAATCCTATTGCAACACAGTCAAGAAGCCTTCAGACTGTAATTGCCATTGAATCCCGATTATCACCTGCAGCTGGTAGTGGCTTGAGAAGTGACCTGCTTCAGCAATTTGCCCCTCTTTACCTCTGGTGCACTGGTAGTTCTGTTGGCGGGACACAAGTTTTGACATCTCCAGTCCTTTGGGAACATAAAAGAACTACACAGAGTAAGCAAAAACAATCTCAGCTCAACTTTCATCCATGCCCATAGATCTAAGTCAAGCAAGAGATAAGTGACAGATCTTTAAAGAATGACTACCTGCTAAAGATAACCAGAAGAACACAAGTGACTGCTAGCTGAATGTTCTCACCTTCCATCAGTACCGTAACTAGGAGGTGAGCAACATGAAAGGGAAATGTTTTCTGCAGGCAAGCTTTCTTACAGTGGTAGGTGACAGCAGCAGTTTTGTTTCAGGTATAAAATATTGTAATTATAAAACTGAATAAGTGCTCAGTTTTCTCTCTTAAGAGTTTTCCTCTACAATGAAGTAGTAATAGAAACTCTGATTTTGCGTATAGAAAATGGGAAACCTTCACGATTATAATCTCCATAACACTAAGACATTAAACAACATTTCATAAGTAATACTTTTGGTTTGTCATGAAAATACATTTCACATCTCAGGAAAATAAAAACAGTAGCTCAACATAAAATAACTGGTGGATGACTGGTTAATTTTATTCAAAACTATTGGTGTGCTGAACAACAGAATGAGAATTCAAATAGCAATAACATGCCAGAAGGATGATTTCATTCACAGTTTCATTTATGCAAAACCAAAGCAACAATTATCCCCAGCAAGACAAAACCAATGCAGAGTACAGTAAAGAGTCCATATTTCTACCTTTCTTAATCCAAGAAGAATAAGGGAATTTTGCAAAGTGCTTTCTGATCTGTCAGAAGCATTCACTTAAAAATGTTTGAGTTACCACAATGCCTGTGACCTAGAACACCTACCACTTTATTTTGCTGTTGATTAAACTTCATTAGAGGTGAAAAGGCTCCATGCTGTTGCAAGGAAGGAGAGGAGGCAGCGCTAACAGGCCACTTTCCAAACAGATTTCCCAGAAACAGAGCAATTACTAAAGGGCCCTAGAAATGCTTTTTGTGCATGTCTATTTCTTATGTCACAAAGTGTCAACTGAAAACTTAATGAATCATAAAATGTGATGTCTTTATGATTGTTTCTTTGCACCTAATCCAGATATGTCTGAATATATAAGTAATGCACAGGCAGCATTCGGATCTGGCTTCCCCTTGACCAAGGTCACACACACAAAACAGTCTTGTGAACAGAGGAGCTAACAGAGCCTGGTTTGCTGTGGATTTTATCTGTCAGCTGAGTTCACTGGAAGCAACCTGGGTGTGAATTCTAACTGAAATTTTTCCTGGATTTGGGATACTTCTAGAATGTACTACTTCTGGTGTCTTTTAAAAGGCAAGTCCTCAGTAGAAGGGCTCTCTCTCTTAGAGCCTGCCTATCTTCCCTCTGCAATGCCTCTTGATTTTCACAGAATCACAGAATAACCAGGTTGGAAGAGACCCACCAGATCATCAAGTCCAACCATTCCTATCAAACACTAAACCATACCCCTTAGCACCTCGTCCACCCGTGCCTTAAACACCTCCAGGGATGGTGAATCAACCACCTCCCTGGGCAGCCTGTTCCAGTGCCCAATGACCCTTTCTGTGAAAATTTTTTTTCTAATGTCCAGCCTAAATCTCCCTTGGTGGAGCTTGAGGCCATTCCCTCTCGTCCTGTCCCCTGTCACTTGGAAGAAGAGGCCAGCTCCCTCCTCTCCACAACCTCCCCTCAGGTAGTGATAGAGAGCAATGAGGTCTCCCTTCAGCCTCCTCTTCTCCAGGCTAAACACCCCCAGCTCTCTCAGCCGCTCCTCATAAGATTTGTTCTCCAGCCCCTTCACCAGCTTCGTTGCTCTTCTCTGGACTCGCTCCAGAGCCTCAACATCCTTCTTGTGGTGAGGGGCCCAGAACTGAACAACTTGAATTTATAAGCATATAAATTGCTTGGGAGACTACTGCTGTTCTCCAATTTGTTAGAATTCACTTGTGGGTTAAAAAGCTGCCACAGCAGGACAGACAGATGCGTGACCACATCCAAATCACATGATTTCATAAGCCTTGTTTCCTTAGAAAATCAGACAAAGAATTCCCAGACCCACAGAAAAAGAAAAAAGCAATTGAAACAATGTATTGACAACAGCTAAAAAGTGCTGCCCCCTATTCCTATCACATCAAATCTACACACATGAAAAAGTTCAAGGCAAATATTCACAGATAAAAGCCATCTCAATGCTCTCATTTACCACAATAGTTTCACTTTTTCATACAGTAAACACAACTGAGCCACCAAAGGGTATGTTCAATGGTTATAATATCAATAAGGCAATACATCACATTAGAAGTGGTGTTATCTAGTGAATGACATTTCTTATTATTGAAGTAAAAAGACATCAGTAGATATCCATCTTAATTTCTAATTTCTTTTCAGAGAAAACCTAGTCAGGTACAAGTATTTTTGTTCAGATAAAGAGAACAATAAGTATCCAAATTCTTTAAAGTTTTTTGGTTTGGGTTTTTTTTTGTTTTGCTTTTTTTAATATTGTAAGCCATACAGTTTTCTTTAACACAGTATTTTTCCCTAGAAACATGATCAAAGCAAACATCTTCTTGGATCTGCAGAAGTTCTGCTTTGGAAAAGTGTCTCCTTTGATTCCCTTCTTTGTCCCACCCCACAAGCTATTTTCAGTATTTCCAACAAGCTGTTACTCATAACAAGTTACCAGGCATGGAAGGTATTGGCTCAGCAGTGAAACAGAGACAGGTTCTCTCTGGATAGCTTCATTACATGAATGACATAGGAATCATAGCACCCTGGGTATATTGATCCAACTTACTCTGAGCCAACAGTATGATCATATTTTAAAAGAAATACACATTTCTGATGAAAACTCTAAATAGGCATCTCTTCCACAGGAGACATTTATGTTGTTCTAGCAACATTTACACACGTGATAGAGGATAGAGTTGTATGGCACCAGGAAGGCATCTTTGCCCCAAATCAAGATCTTTAATGCTATTGATGTCATGACAGCCACATTTGTAGTCCTCTACCAGCTTTACACACACCTCCCAGCCCTTTTGTTGTCTTTCTTCCTAGCTTTAGCTCTTGCTTAGTTTTCCCCCCTCCCTTTACTTTTTGTTGGCCACCACCATGGAGTTGGAATGGCAACAGAGCAGAGCATTCCGAGTGTCAGGCAGCTGGTGCAGCCTCTGTCATCCCTGCACTGGAACAGCAGCGCTCTGCAGTGGGATCTGAGCTACTTTGTATCTCCAGAAAGAGTGACATTTTGCATTTGCATACCTGCCAGGAATTTGCATAGACTGAAAAAAGCTCATTGTTGTTTCCACTGAAGTGAGCTTAGGTGGGTGATCCTCAAAGTAAACAAGTATTCAGTTGTGAAACCCATCTCTGCAAAATTTATCTTTTATTTCTTTTTCCACTGCAGCTTCTGACATGACTACCTGGGCTGCACTAGCACCATTCACCTGGACACAGCTCTGCTCGAGGGGCTCAGATTAGGGAGGCTGTGGTAAGCACTAGTGTAGCTTAAACAGGAGATAGTGCATTTGTGAATACTTAATTTGGTAGATAGATTGGATTTGATACTGGGAGAAGAGACTATAAAAGCAAAGGTTAAGCCACCTATATTGTCACTCAAAGGAGCAAATTACATTATTTTTCCCTTGCTGCAGCCTCAGTACTAACCTCAAATTCTCTTAAAGTTTTCTCCTTGCAAGGTATGCTGGTTAAATTCAAGTTGACCATAGCATTTTCTTTCAGTTTGTTGAAAGACTCTTTACCTTACAAGCAGTACAGACAGATCACTAACAGACAGATTTGTTTTTTTCCTGGGGTGGAGTGTGTAGTGTAACAGCACTATTCTTCTCACAAATTCTCCAGGTATATGTAAGTAGCTGGTTGTGAGGCTTGAATTTAGAGAAGAACTAGTAAGGTGCCAAGTTCCAGGAATAATGTAAGTGCTTGTTATAAAGGTAGCATTTCTCACAATCATGCTTTGTCTTTTTAGCAGACAAGCTGTACTAGTTGCCATGCGTTTGTTTTTCTGGTAGCCTCCTCTCCCAGGGAAACAAAATCCCCAGCAAGCAGCAGTGACTCTAATAGCTGAAAGCAGAAATAAATGCACATTCAGGACTGCCCTGCTAATAACCTTTCACCTCCTTGCCCCATCCCAGCCCAGTATCTGGGTTTTGTATTAGTTCCATGAAAGCCTACAAGTAAATGGATAATTTTGAAACCCAAGCAACTGAAATTGTTTCAGACCCTACCCACCACCAAGGGGCTTGATCAGTCTCTGGCAATTACACCATGGTTAAAACCAAAACTTCACACCTGAACATGTAGATCTTTCAAAAATACACACACTGGACTTGCAGTAACCTAGAAATAGCAAGGTGTTAATGCAGACAAGAACTATACTGCTCTCATATAGAGGGTATTTATAACTTTCTTATCATATTTGAATTATTTTCTCATCTCGAAATGGCAGACTGCCAGTTGCATTTTTCCTGAACTGCTCCTTTGTATGTCAGATCCAATACAAGCATCAGTGTGCATTAATATTTCTATTTTTGCACTGAGCATCAGCTTGTAGAATGACAAATATGATAGCACAAAACCAGAATTTAATAGAGGCTGATGATGATCAGAATCACATTTTTCTGGAGATAAGTGAAAAGATTTCGATGAGATCTAAATGGAGTAAAGTTCTTTGTCATGTGCAGCTTTGGGGATTCAGATGAGGACTGATTGGAATTTGCCCCTTTTATTCTTAATATGAGATATTTAATATCTCTGCTCAGGACTCGTCTTATTTTCTTGCTAGAAGAGAACATGGTCTCAAAAGACTTGCTACATTCTCCACCTCCACATACCTTTCCTTGTGGCTTTATCTCAAGTTCACATACAAAGGGTTGTCTACTATTATTCCACAATGGAACATTCAGATTTGGTACTTGTGTCTCCTTCAAGATGAGAGGATGCAAATCCACACACATTTAAAACATAAAAAAGGCTCCCTCAATTATACTTTATAGTTTGAACACTTTATAATGCAAAGGCGTTATTTCTAGTTCAAGATGCCCCTATGTAAAGTATTTTCCCCACAACTGTTTCCATTGAACTATAAGTAGTCAGCATTCAAATCCTTCCTTCGCCCATTTCTCTTCCTTCATTCCACATCAGCAGAGCTCACAGTATAATCCAAATAAAGTAGTATTCCTGATTCTGCCTTCATAACAAGAGATATTTTAAAAGACATGTGGAAGAAAGTATAATTTATACTGCTTACTGTAATGGAGCTAAGAGGATGATAGGAAAAAGAGACAGCAAGCATGCAAAGTAAGATTTCTGCAGGAATAGATCTCTATTCTATTTAAGCCCTGGATCCTCTATTTCATTCTAAGTGATCCCCAGGAGGTGTATGTCATCAAAACTGGTCAGGTATGCAACAGTATTTTGGGACTGTAGACCCTAATTTCTAAATTAATGTTTCAAACAGTTATTTTATATCAGAGTCAGAGAAGGAAAGATGACCATATTACTTTCTGCTGTACTTACTAAAAGCTGAGATTGTCAGGAAGGACTGATGAGCTCTTCAATTAACAGCAAGGTTGGCTCTCTTTGGAAAGACCCACCCAGTGAACAAGCTCAAATCTAAAAAAGCATGTTCAATTTAAAGCCTTAACGTAGCCTCAAAAGTTATACATATGCAATTATACACATCAAAATTAGAATGAAAATACATACGTATCTATATAAACATATTCATGTAAAAGGTTAACTTAAACAGCCTTATACTTCCCCCGGTTGTCCTTATTTAGCTGTCCTTATCAAAAGCACTACAAGAAAGCAGCTAGTATTTAGTATTATGAACAACATAACTTTGGATAGCCTGCATTTGTCTTTGGGTTTTTAATTGCTAAAGAAATTGGACATGAAGAGGCACTTTTTTCTGTGGCTTCCCCCGCTATTCAGGGGTAGATAACCCTAAAACATAACACAGCAACAAGCCGGCTGGATTTTACTCTGCCAAATATTTCACTGAGATATGGTTCTCCGTCCTCCTCACCTTTCAGGCAGACGTTGCCATTATCAAAGTTCCTACTTTTCCTATTGGAGGGAACTTCAGGAAGGGACTGCTTTGGCTGGTGTTAGGAAGTCACACGATCTGCCTCAAGTCCTAAAGCAGCACTCGAAGAAACTCGAAGAATTTTATACTGCAGTAAGATATGTATATGCAGTAAGAGCTGTAACTCCACCATGTTCCAGAAGGCAAACAGCATAACTTCTGGAGATATCTAATGTCTAGAACACGTACCACCTCATTTTGCAGCAATATCAAGGTGTGATTCAGCTAAAGTGCCAGAACTTCTCTGTAAATACAGACACACTGAGTCACAACATTGCTCTTTACTAAGATTTCAAGTCTGGCACTCATAGCCCTGTTTTCAAGGTAAAGCCAAAAAATATAGTTACTGCTCCAGAGAATTGTGATCACAGTTACATGACAAAGGGTAACCTCAGCATTCATAAAGCCATTTATTTGCCACATATCTCAGATCATTTCCTGCTGGATAAGGAAATATCTTCTCTCTGGAGCAAGTATAACTGAAACACTGGAGAAGTGAGGTGGTGATTCCACACAAGTCTGCTACCAGTGCAGCTTTTCTAAGTCCCAGGGAGTCACCTTATTCTCTCATAGGATCCTCGTCCTTTCTTTTTCATCACAAGTGGTCACACTGGCGAGTTTAGTTCATGGTCACTTCATGGCTTTTCAAAACTGTCTGAAACATCCCTCAAAATTTAAGAAAAAGCTTTAAAATGAGACAAATGAGAAGAAAGCATATCAGTGTCTAATCTCCACAGCTAGAAGGCTCACACAGAAAGCCTCAAAATTTATTTCAATTATGATCTAGCTTGGTTTTGTGGTCTTTAGATTACTGGATGTCCCCTCTTCGGTTAATAAAGCTAAATAGGAATTCTGTACTGAATTTTCTGCCCGCTTCAAGATTTCAGTTGTCTTCCTAGAATCTGGGAACTGGGGAGAAGCAACCAAAGTTCTCACCTTTAAATTTTTTGGCGGTAAGAAAGTGCTAAACTGACTGATAAACGTTGTTTAAGAAGCTTTTCAGTGTCACTATGATGAGTAGGAAAAACTTTCACTCAGACTTCAAGCAGTGGAAGTAAAGCTCTAATTAATTTCAGGAGAGCATAGACAGCCAAGTCAGACAATTCTTTGAGTTCAAAAGAAAGACTGAAAAAAGCCTTTGACTCATCTGTCATTTATGCTGCCCTAATATACATGGACTACAAAACTACTTATGAGAGTAAACTCAGACTAAAGAGGAATTCTCCAAGCTCATTATATGGTACTTGCAAATGAGTTGAATTGCTAGGTCTTTTATTCCTGGAGTTGCCAAACACTGGCTCAATTCCCGACCCCCTAGCACACAGCCTGCATAACTAGGACATACACTGAAGAAATTGACAGGAGGGAGGATAATTCATTTATTTTTTCCTTCTCAAGAGTTCAGAGCAATACAGCCATTCAGTAACTGCATCTCTAATAACTCTGATGCATCTTTTCTCCACTGCAGTGACAAGCCTGGTTATCTATCTGCAGTGTCCTACCCTTTTCTTTCCTTGGTCCTAAGAAGGCCCTATTAGTTACCCCCTAGGATGTGCAGTGTGGGTTTTCCTGTGCAACAAACCGAGCACCTGCATGGCTTTGCCTGGATGTTCAGAGACAATCAGATTTAGGAAGCTGCAGAGCATGTTGCATCTATCAAAAAAGATTAGTATTTCATTGCCTTGGATTTGTCTCCAACTCAAGACTCCTAAACCCTCAGCTCCCTGCTGCAACACTACGTATCATACCAATCCTAGCGAGTATTTGTTACGACACTAGCCAGGAGAACAAAAGCATATTCTTTTGCCAGGGTATGGCGTGGGCAAGTGCCAGAGCTACATATCACAGGGTCAGTTAAAGGCAGTTCTTATGCTCCTTGAATTTTGGTGGTAAAAAGCTAGTTAACATTGCCATTTCCTTCTTATTACTGTTTAAAGGTGGGTGGTGAGGAGAGAGAAGAGACACTCATCTAGAAACCCTTTTCCAAAATTACATCATCCGAATATGGAGGATTAAATCCTCTACTAACATAGATTAGCATAAATCAATTGCCTTAGAACACTGTGGCTGCATTAGATCTGGCCCAGAGCTGCTTCAGTCTTCTGTTAGCCTTCAAATGATGTATCACTAGTTACTTCTTGCATCACTAGGGCTCCTTCATTTCATTCCTAGGAGGAGAAAACTGATACAGAGTTACACGACTGAATAAGCCTCCTCCATTTGATTTCCTTCTTTGTGATCACTAAGTGCATAGGCTCTGTCTTTTTGTTAGTTATGGCAGCTCAGTCTGATAAAAGGCTCAACAGCAGAGTTAAGTTTTATAATTATACAATTAAAATCAGGAGCAAAACCTAGACAGAAAGGGGTTTATGCATCTCAAAATGCCTCAGAGGAGCTGGCAACTTACAGCCCAATGAGGCAGTAACCACCCTTTTAGTAAAGCCCTGCAGTAGGTTCTGTGGACACCACATGGGATATTCCACCACCAGTGGTTCAAGACGAAAGGAAGAGAGAGTGAACATCAGCAAGCATTCCATTAGTACAGTTTGAGAATTAGTCTTTCCTGCTATGTAGAGGAAGAATGCTCTAGATCCCCTGTGATCCTTTCTACCTCACTTTGTTGTTGTTGTTTTGGTCTGTTTGGTTTATGGTTTTGGGTTTGGTTTTTTTGGGGTTGTTTTTTTTTTTTTTTTTTTAAATGGATAAGCCCCAGTGCATTCCTTTAATCCACAGCTGAAAAGTTACAGGCTCCTCAAAGGTAAATCACAATTCATTTTGTGCCTGTTGTCTTCCACAGGTAATTACTAATCCAGAAAAACAAACCTCTCATGAATTATACATAGTTATTGGTTTGATTTCAAAAGCTCTTGACATCAAGGGTATAAGTAATCTAATTAGTCTTTTGTACAACAAATATTTCCTTCTAACAAGGATAGTGCATTTTAATTATTATGTTACCAAACCAGGCCACAAATTAAGTGAAGTCTGATGCAGTTGGTTGGTAACATTAAAATTATATTTTCATTTAAGATAAGCACACTAGTGGTTAAGTTTAAGGAACACATTCTGCGTATTCTTTCATGATTTTTGCCTCCTCTTCCACAGCCAGAGACATGAAACAAAGCGCCCTTCTGTTAAGCAAGGCAGCAAGTGTCCAGGACACCTTGTAAACTTACAGGATGTTGTTGTAAACTTGTCTCCTAAGGACCTTTATTTGTAGCTCCCTAGAGGGAAAATATAGAGTGCGAATATATCAAGCTGACTTTCATAATACTGGAGTCATCTGACTCTTCTACCTGTGGTCACAAAGAGGAGCTGATAACATCTCGCTGACCTCTGACTATAGCTCACATCCTTTCCTGAGGCAAGTAGTTTACTATACAAGTTGGTTGCTGTGTTTTTCTTCTGCGGTTGCTGTGGAATTAAAAACCACTCTCCCCTTGTCCTTACAGTTAATACTTTGAGGGCAATTCTTACTTTTCTTTGAGGTCATAACTTATTAACAATGTAAAAATACGCATTTTGTTTCTACTGCCTATGGCAGAGAATGCATCTTGTGTCACCCTCAGCCCTGGAACTCCTGTGTCCCACCAGATGCAAAGCAAGTTCAATTTTAGTTCCTGCTGCTAAGTGGAGAGGAAAATCGTTCTGTTGGCAATCATTTACAATGCAGCTTTCCAATAAGAGGAGCCCAGAGACTATTATTTCATAAAACTGGGGAGCTGTGAGGTTCAGGGCCAGTCTAGCAAGAGATAAGATTCATGCTATGGGTTTACAACTCTAAACTGTGGGCTCAGAGATTCGCCTTTCAAAGACACTCTGCAGTTTGACAGTCCAGAGTGCTTGGGCAAACTTGCATTTCAGGTGCTTCTAATCTAAGTGACCAAAGGTGAGAAGGGTCAGAGGAAGAAGGTGTGTTTTGGTTGGTCAGGAGCACTGTGGGGGCAGAACAGATTGCCAGGCAGAAGAGATCACAGCTTGGCATGCAACTGGATATGCTGTGAGCAGGTAGCAGGCAACCTAAGGACAGAGCTGACGACAGAGTTTAAGGTATCAGAACAGTCAGGTTAAGAGCTATTGTCTTTGAATTCACCCATACTGCTTTTTCAACAGTTCCGTGTGGCAGCTTAGCATTCCATGTCCCTTTAACATCAATGTTAAGTCTCTGCTGAGGTGTCTTTCATATAGTACTGAGTGCATTTTAGAACTTTAAATGATACACCTAAACAAAAAAGAAACCTTCATGAAAGATTCTTTTGGGGGGGCTTTACAGAAGAGAAAACCTGCTAAAAAGTTTCCTTTCTGCTTTATCTACTTTTTTTTTTTTAATAAGTGCTAAAATATTCTTATGTGATAATAAAATTCATAGGATTCCTGACTGTAAAATTCTGTGAGCCCAAGCTGTGATTTTAGCCTTCTTCCTGAATGGGCAATACTAAAAATTAAGTATTTTGATGAATCTATTAAGTCAAATGTTGCACATCCACAATTCAACGCTGAAAGAAATCTGTAGTTTTCTCACATTGTCTTTTTTTTTCACAGCAATTATCAAAATAAAAGAAGAATTATTGAATCACTGCATTTACAAATTTGGCAGCCACACCAATGAATGCTTTAAAGCAAACAACTCTTTTCTCCACTGAATGCTGCATATACATGAACTCACACGTGTATAGAAGCCTTTCCTGTTGTCCCCAAAGCATTGTGAGAATGGTGCTTTGGGAAGCAAATAGCAAGTGAGCTGGGACTGTTTTAAGGGTCACACAGATGTGAACAGCCAGTCCCCAGCTTGTACTTCCACAAGACACCAAACTCTACTGTGCCACTGTAGAAGAAATGGTAGAAATGATTACTTGGATTCCTGTGCATGGGAACTTCAGAGAACTAACATTTGATCTGAACCCTGCACCTGAGCCACTCCTCCAGCCAGAACTAGAGAAAAAAAAAAAAAATCCAGAATAAGGCCCAATATGCTTGATCCTGCTGTCCTCCAGAACTAGAATGGGTGCCTGTTAAAACCACAAGGAATTTTATGTATTTGCCTAGCATCTCTTTGGCCAGTCATCCTAGCACACTTACAAAAAGGAGCTGGTTTGAATTTCTAACCTTTCCCATCTTCCAGGGCCCCACAAACACTAGAAAGCTGTTTCAGGGCCACAGTTAGCACCCGTGCTGTACATAGCTACTTTTGTATTTACTTTTCCTCATATAACCTACAGTTCTTGTTCAGCTTTCCTACATAACAGGATGGCTTTTTCTGCTACAGTGTCAGACACAGAGGGTGTAGACAGGGCAGGGAGATGTGCTGTCCTGTCCCTAGCAGGAGAGCACCGTCGGGCTTCATTGGCCACTGGAAGTTTTGAACAGGCATTTCTACACCTGCCATTGTGCCCTGAGGAGAGATGGTTTTACCAGTGCTTAGACAGCGCTCCTCATCCCCTTCTGAACCCTTCCTGCAGGCCTCTCTTTTGCGTTATCAGCAAAGCTGGCAGCTGTTTGGCACCTGGATATCACTGCTATTGCCCCCATGCAGTGGTGGCTGCTCCTGATCCTGGGGCCCTGGCTGCTTGTCTCTCTCATCATCAGCTGTCTGCATGTCTGGAGAAGCAATTCCACCTCCCTGCAGCAAGGTTCAGCTTTGTCCTCTGCACCCAGGCAGAGGTCCTGGTCCTGTAACAGCAGGACCCCAGGCAGCAACACCAGCTCTGGGAACAGTAATCCCAGCCCTACCCAAGGGAAATCAGAACTTCTAATGGACCATGCTCTTAACAGAAAGGAGCTATCTAAATCTTTAATCAAGATTTTCTTACTCCAGCTTGTAGGACTAGCAAGGACTTGACAATAACTTAATGAATATACATAGATGAGATACTTGTTGAACTGGTAATTTTATTGTAGGCTCTATGTCTTCTGACAGTTACTCTGATTACATCCAATAGAGAAAAGTTTACCTTTGACTGTTGGTTCAACAGCAACTAAGGTCAGTGACTATATGACAATTTTCAGACAAATTAACAAACCACCATTGGAATGGATAAATCAACTCTTTTGTTTCTATTCGTACCTCTTACAAAATACTTTTACTTGTGCATCTAGTGCTGGATTGTGTAGAAGAATGAAAGAAATTTGGCTTAAAAAGGGGGGTAGAAAATCTGCAAATCTCAGATCTAAAAGAAAACTAGAGCGATCATTACTGTAGTTTCTTTTTTAAACCTTCCCTCTCCTACACTTGTGCCCTGTAGCTCTTTTCTTGTATTCTCAGCTGTATAAGCTGGTGCTTGGGAGAGCGACCCTGTTATTTTGAGGCAGCAGCCTTCCTGATCCCCACCAATGTTGGCATGGTTTGAATCCACACCCTTTCTCTCTTCAGCTTTTGGCATTAGTTTTAGGGGGTGAGAAGAGCACGCCAGTTGGGCTGCTACAAAATTATTTATGTCACCTGAAGTATTGTTCCTTTCTCCCTCCCTTCACTTTTTTGCCTTAGGTTCAAACATGATGTAAAAAATAGAAGACATGACAGCACTAGGTATGTTTTGTACTAGGTATCACCAACAGATGAAGTCCCAGCTGTCATGAACAACTAACATTCAGCATCATCTTTCTCAATAAAGCTACTCATGATTACAGTTTTAGTATTTGTTTTCTGAGCAGATTCTGAAATACTTAACAGTCACCATTTTGGTGATCATTCCTGGCATTAAGTGTAGATGCAAGGATACCTGATGAAAAACAAGAACAATGTAGACCAAAATTTACATAGTAGTGACTTTTAGAAGCAAAATGACTGTTCACAGAAGCCTGCTTTGTATCTTCCCTCCCGCTCCAGTTTCAGGGGATGTCAAAACAAGCCTGCAACGCTGTGATGTACTTTAGAGTGAGTTTACAGCAGAGATATTTTTAGGGAATCGCTGTTTGCTATTAAGTGAAGTTCCTCACTCCAGCCAGTACTGGTTGCTTTACTTAAGAGAAGAGGCTGCTGCGAGCTCCAGTTCCAGTTCTCTGCTCATGCTGTCCCACTTGCACTCCCAAATGCAGTTTTCTTTTTTTGTGCCCTGAAACTCGTTTACAAATTTGAGATCTAATTATTCTGAACTACTCAATGGGAAGCTTGCATACCTGTCACACTGTGTGCAAGAGTCTCGGAATGAAAATACAGAATGAAAAGTGGAAATGCCATTGGAGGACACTAAGGTTTATTTTGTAAGGAAAGCATGGGAAAATCAGAAGCTTTTTTTTTTTCCTGCTGGCATAATGACTGTCTCCTTCAAAAAACTACAGATGCCATGCGTGAAGTTCTGTCCTACATGAAACTAGAAGAGAAACTCTGCATCTTTGCTGTCAGCATGGGCCATGACCCTGCAAACATGTAAGTACTCATTCTTCCAGAGCAGCCAGTGCAGATGAAGCTAGGCAAAGCTACAGCCCTTCCATGACAAACTAGCACTCCTACAGCTCCACTTCCCTGCTTTATCATGCCCTGATGGAGTGGCTGACACAAATCAGCATAGTTTTACCCTATAGTCTTTATATTACAACATCACAGGTAGAAAGCAGAGCAAACCGCATCTCCAGCAGCCCAGTAACTAGGATTCAGGAGTCATAATAATAATCCCGTTGCTTGCTTGGGGGCCAGTGTTGCCTGAAGGTAGCTGCATTATTACTATTATTCTGAGACTATTACAATGACTGTCCTTTGTCCATGGGAAGACAATTCCTTCCCTTGCTAAAGGGTAGGCTCTTTCCTCTCATCCTTTTCCACATAGCCTCTGTTGCTTACTTTTCTTTAATTGTTTAGCAATCAGCACAAAACCACCAGATCAAGTTTACATCTGTACATATATGCTTGTTGTTGACTTACTGGAAGGACTGACCTCTAAGACAATGTGCAGACCATCATGATAAGACAGTTGTTATTTATTTGTCCGTCTTTAGTACTCAAAAGCCTCAGCCAAAAAATCATGTCACAGTGCTCAAGGTCTTATTTGAGGAACTTATCAAGCTGTCATCTGGGTGTTATTCCTTAGAGAAAGCAGACATGATTATTATGTGCAGTAGGTTCAAGTGAAAGTAAATTCAACAGTATTTACGTGGCTGTAGATGTGTTAACAGACCGGTACAGCAGAGGACTGCGAGATTGTACAGGAAGAAAGAAAAGGGCAGAGTTCATGGAGTCATCATAGCAGTCAAATGGTATCTAATTACAGTGGCAAAGCTTGTCTTTTTGGTAGTTTTTTAGTTTATGCTTCCTCTTCTGCACTAACACAGAGAATGAGGTAGATGTATGGTGCAGTCATGGCAGGAGGAGATGGGGAAAACTATTCAATTTTCAGGACTATGTTAAGCTCTTCATCTTTTGTTGTCTCCATTCTTATTTTCCCCTGTGATTCTGTGATTTTCATTCTTGCTTGCTCATTCCTGCAAGTGCATACAGTATCTTAAGTGGAACATCTGCTTATCACTCATCTTTCTGCTCATTTATTCAGGGTTCTGAGGGAAGCAGGGCTCAAAACAACAACAGAAAAAAAAAAAACAACACAATAAAACCAAATGCCAAAAAACCTGATTGTTTTGGTTTATGGAAGGAGTACCCCCTGCTGGGAACATCTCAATTTACTAAGAAGAGATCACTTTGGAGAGTACCACCTCTGCAGATAGCCAAGCATGCACTATTGGAATAAGCTACCTTCTTCAGTTATCTATTCTTGCTGGAATCTCATATCAACATTTAAACAAAGAATGAATGCCAAACACCACATGCAAATGACATTAAAAGCGTTGTTCTCGTCTTACTTCTTTAGAAGTATATTTAATTAATAGGAGTAACTCCAATTGTTCATATTTTTGTATTTTATGTTTATTGCAATACTCTTCCTTTGCAAGAAAGCAACGGTTGTTTGCCCAGAAGGACAAAGCTATTAGAAGTAATTTATCCACGTGAGCATTTATCTAGGTATTTGTATGGCCCCTGGCTACATGAATGTGCTCTCATACAATAAGATTTAGTAACCCGCAAACACATTTGAGAAGGGCCAACCAGCAGCTCGCTAAACAAACATCCATGCATGAGAAATCAAGTATAAAATTCAAAAATAGAAATTCAGTATGAGTTTAATTTTATGGACAAAAAAGATTCCTCTCTTTTGCTACATAAATCTCAAAGAGTAAAGGAACAGAGGAATCTGTTTGATAGAATTTTTTTTCCCATTTATCTAAGGATAATTCAATGACTCAAGAACACACCCGAGGCACCACATACTCAGTTTTGCAACCTTACCGTGTCCTATTCTAACAAGAGTTTTGAACAGGTTTCTTCTTAGTCAGGAGAAATATCCTAATCAGTAGCTATTTGCTGTTCTGCTTTTGTATTCTGGTAGTGGCAAGAATTTAAGGAAGTGCAAGTTTCTATGATGAGGTGAATCTGTTTTAGTGAATCAATATTTTTGTATGGAAAGCTAGTATATTAAAAAAAAATCCATATCAGTTGATCTTCCAATGACACTAAGGGACTTTGGAGCCAGGATGTGCAGAGGGAAGCTTTGCTTTCCAGGCATCCCTCAGCAGCCAAGGCTGCCTGTGCAGCCCTCTCCTGCAGGAGGAGATTTCTGCGCTGGAGAAAGCCCCTGTGAGAGGGTGGCTGAGTGTCTTTAGGGTCCAGTTTATAAACAAGGGGCAAAGCCAAGGAAAGCTTCTCTGGATGATCGAAACAGAAAACCAGCATGAATATAAGATAGGTAAATATCCACTAGGATGGATTCTTACCAAGATCTGAGGGACCACAGGAGAGGAAAACGTACCTAGTTCTTGTGTGTAGGTAATAGACCCAGATTACTTGAGATTCTGTGATATGGATTTAGAGAACTGATAGAAACGGGTGGAGAGAAGATAACATTAAGATTCTGAATTGTAGCAGAGTAAGGATCAAAAATGAACGAATAGCTGGATGGATGCTATCCAAAATTTACTGTAGTCAGAGAGGAAAATGGAAAGCAATCAGAGTGAAATCGTCACAGTTGCAGCAGCACCTAAAGCATGAGCAGTAGAGGCACAGGAGGGGAATAAGCTTATGTTGGGTGAACTTGGAGTTATTGGAAACTGGAAAACTAGAGTTTCCAGGGAAAGCTAAGCCTCAGGATTTTAAAATAAGAGCAGGAAAACACGAAACATCATTTGGAACAAAAAGTAAGAGACAGACTGCAGCACTTTCTCTTTTCTGCTAAAAAAACGAACAAGAAAAGTAAAGAGTAGTAGAAGCCAAGGAGTAACACTTATACACTTACATTAATGATGAAGTTCTTGTAAAGAAAAAAGATCATCAAAACAGAAAAAGAGCAGTCTGTAGATAATTTTCTGTGAAAATCTTAAGACCTGACATGATTCTCACTCTTTGCTTGCATCTACAGGGTGGTTCCCAGCACCCTGCCTCTCTTGGGCTTTTCAATAGCTTCACATCATTACCATTAAAATTACTTCTCACCTGACCTGAAAACAAAAAGGACTGGCCTTTACTGCAATAGGAATAGTGTCTCGTAAAGGTTGCAGCAAGATTTATCCCACATAACTGAGGGGCCAGCAGCTTGGGAGAAGGATCTGAAAGTTTGTTATCACTCTGAAGAGTGTCACAATTCCAATGTCACAGCTTATCCACTTGCAAATAGCAAGAGAGCTTTATTACCAGATCACCTAACCATTACCTTTGGAATCAAAGAAGTGGGTGCATAATCCAAACAGGAGTGCACACAAACCCTGAAAAAGTATGGGCTAAAGTAGTGAGATTTGTCCAGATGGACATCAACTAGTAAGCTGATAAAATGTAATCTGGAATCATGGGACATAAACATAAGTTAACCATTACTATGTTCATTTTGTGGCAAGTTTGAATGCACAGATTTGGTTTGCTGTGAAATGTTTCTGATCTAAGACTATTTCAAAACATTTTCTCCTAGAATAAGTTACCAGAATGTTTACCACTTTGTAAAACCCTGTATCCTCCAAGGTCCGAAGTCTGTCTTTTGAAAGTGAGAAAAATTCCCAGGAAAGTTTATCCCAAGACCGATATCAGCATGGAAAGTTTCAGGCCATACAGTTGCTTGCTATTTTCTTAAAATTAATTTTAAGAGGTACTTTGTAATTGTCATTTCCCAGTAATCCTTGCACAAGTTCAATCCTTTATTACTGTATCTCTACCATCCACAGAGTGCCTCTGTGCTGTTCCTGTTTCTCCTACCCAACAAGTCTGTTCTATGCTAGATTATTAAAACTACTGTAATATCACGAGATTCAAGAATGGAAGGAACAAGACGTTGACGTTTTCTCATTAAAGGAATAGACACAAGCCAAATCTTTGATGAAGACCAAAGTAAATATTTTCTGAGTTTTTAATCTTTTAATAGCCATTTTTTCACAGTTTCAAATGACTCCACTTTAATAAGATGAATAATTATGTCTTACAGAGAGCAATATTGCTTTTGAATTGTATTTCTTAAAAGACTGAAGCAAACTGGTAAAGAATGCACATTGATCCATGGAAATCTCCTCAGGTTTGTTCTGTTTAGGCTCCTACATCTAGATTATCAGCCCAGCATTAGAAAACATAACTAAGGTCTATCACATGCTGTTCATTCCCACTCACCCCCAGGCATGTGCAGTAGTGTCCTGTTTTGGTAGGTTTTTTTCCTCCTGAGAACACACATTCTGCTGTACGTTTGTCTTGTAGGATGGGGAATGTGTGACTTGCTCTTGGAATTTGTTTTCATAGAATTGTTTAGGTCAGAAAAGAGCTTTAAAATCACTGATTCAACCACAAACCTAACACACTGCCAAGTCCACCATTAAACTATGTCCTTAAGCACCACATCCACACATCTTTTCAAATGCCTCCAGGGAAAGTGACTCAACCGCTTCCCAGGGCAGCCTGTTTCAGTGCTTGACTGCCCTTCAGTAAAGTAATTTTTCCTAATATCTAGCCTATCCCCACCCTGCACAAATTGAAGCCATTTCCTCTCATCCTATCACTTCTTACTTGTGAGAAGAGACCAAACATCACCTCACTAAAACCTTCTTTGAGGGAGCTCTAGAGAGTGGTAACTTCAGAACAGAAGCAATATCCATGCAGTGCAATGTCTAAATCAGCCAGTGTACTACTCACAGCCTTCCTAGCTTCTCCACTGCTTTTGGAGTCCAGAGGAACAATTATGCTGCACAGAGCTGTACCATATGAAGTATGTATGTGCACTCTATTGCAAGCAGCAGGTGTACCCTTTGAGAATAAAATAAGGGTATTTGCATCTGCTCCCATCACAAAACATGGCCTCTGTTCAAATTTTGAAACACTCAGAGGATGAACTATTAGGAGTTTTTCATGTTAAAAATGAGTGTTTGCTTATAGAAGCACCACCCTATGAAGTGTGGGTGCAGCAAGAGGTTCACTCCCACCCCTGGAGTGCTGGTGCTGCAGAGATCTCACTTGCTATGAGATATTGAGATATCCTGTTCATAATGAGGGGCTCATTTAATAGGGTTGCTGTTACACCAGATAGCAGAGTTGAATAGGTTCTCATCCCCTGGAGTTGCTAACCAAGCTCTGTTACAGTTTAATGCTGGTCTTTGAAAATCTGAGTTGTTTTCTGCAGCTGGCTATGAACAGAAGTTCCTCTCCCTCTTTTATTGCTGGTTGGGATGCAGGGCCCTCCTGCTTGTGCTCTTCTCTCCTAAGCAGAACTGCAGATCCCAGCAGGGGCAGAACTTACTTTTTGTGCCCTGGGAAGCTAACACCAGCAGACCTCGACTGCTCCCCAATGGTGAGCAAAACGAGCATTTTCAGCTCCCCTTTCCTCCTCGACTTTCAGCACCTCGTCCTCACATTGAGCTAATAACAAAGTTTTCACTTGCCAAAGTGTTTAAGTTAAACTGAACTGGTTTCCCCCTCCTAAAGCCATCTGTGCTGCCTTTCTACTTCACACAGCAGCACCACAGGGCACCAGCTCAACTCTGCTCTTCCAAGACACCCCTTAAAGTATCTTCCTGCAAATGATTGAATTTGAACTCCAGATATCTGCAGTCATATGGTGGCAGATAGTTAAACTACCAAGCAATACTGTGCGGGTTTAGGTATGGACCTGCAGGATTTCCTGGCCTAAAGCCAAAGCTGTGTAGTCCCTGTTAAAGATGAAAGCAGACGTTTATGCACTCAGCAGTCAAAGCTGAGGATAGATTCAGAATCTGTTTAAAAAGTAAAATTTCAGTTTCTGGTGAAGAAACAAAAAGAAGAATGCTACCACCATGTAGCTGTGAAACAGGTATGCCCAGCAGGAATACTCAATAGGCATGTACCTATACAAGATGCAAACCACTAAGAATCAGTCCCATAACTGCTGAGCTTCCCCTTTTCAGAAGCAAGATCATCAATGCACTCTCTACAAGTCTCCAAGATGCACAACCAGTTGCACCAACAGATTCTCCCTCCCCAAAAGGATCTAGGCATGATCTTTTGCCAGCCTACACAGTAAATGAACCTCTAGAGCAGCCTTTGTTGTCCTCCACTGTAGGGAAGCGCAACACTGCGGAGATCTCTTATCTCTCATTATTCACAAGGATCCTGTCCTAAACCAGTTACATCCTTATTTCTACAGTTTGCCATGTTTTTTCTTCCCTGCCATCCCCTGCTTTTTGCACTCTCACATGGGAGGTGTGCCCTCACCATCATGGAAGCACTGGATTTGCTTGCGTACCTCAAATTCAATCCCCAGCTCATTTTGCTACATCTACTCTGGTGCCTTGTAAATGGTTTTTACCTGCTTGTTTTAGGGAAGCACCTCACCAGATCATTCTTATGGAGCTTCTACAGATATGCAATATTTTGAGAAAATTAATATTTAGAGAAGTAGCTGAATGAAAACAGGATGAAGTTTCCTGATTTCATTTGTTGTAACAGAGTTCAACATCCTACTCTGCTACAGAGCTTTCCATTGCAAGACTTCAAAACAGTGATTTTAATTTAGAAACAACTGTGAGAGGTAAGCATTTAGAGAGCCTCACCTTCCCCTTTATGCCACGGCCTCACTCTGCAGCCTGTGGCAAGACTCTAAACTTTTTCTTGTTAAGCTCTGCTTTACATATGCCTCCCTAGGAAGGTGGCAGAGTACTATCAGCAGAGAACATTTTCTTCTTCTGGTACATGTTTAACATGAGCCTTCGAAGTAAAAGCTGATCTTCCTCCTTACACTTATTTCAGGAGACAACACCTGATCAATCCAAGGCTGTACTTAATGTGTGTTTTTCCTTTAACAAAAAAAACTCCAAAGCCATCTACTACTTGTTAGCAGTGCTGCCAAGCTGAGTCACTTTCATTACTCTCTTAAAGGGTAGGTGGATGATCACGTGGCTCTTTACTGCTTCAATAAAATGAATTTTATTACAAGCTGCTATTGCCTTTTTGTTCTCTGTTCAGCATATGCTACAACGCCATTTGATATATTCATGACTAATTTATTAATTTCTGGAAAAGAGGTATTTTATTTTATAGCCTTGACATAGACACATAGCATTTCCACAAAGAAAATTGATGTGTGGGATAAAACAAAACAGCTTCCAGCACTAATCTTATAAAGTCATTGATTTTGGTTGGAGCTCACTTCCACAGAGCTGCCTTCAGAGACACCAACAAGAAGATATCTCCATCCTGAAACCACATAGACTCTTCCTCCGCAGTGTTCACTGGGCAAACACTGAAACATCAGTCCAAAACCTCTGAATATCAGACCTGCCAGGCATACAAGTAGAGCAGATGTAGCTGGTGGAATGCCAGAGTTTTACTGAAAACTTGTACTTTCTCTGCAGAGAAGGAAGAATAGGGCAGCACTTGTGATTTACAAGATCCTCTGCTCCAAGTTTGAAGCTTGTTGCTTGCACCAGTTTAGCTCTGCTGTCATCCCACCAGGGTTCAGACTCTGAACCTCCCTTGCTTTGCAGCAGATCAGCCTGGAATAGGCAACTCTACAAACTTTGAGAGTAATTTATGAGAGTAATGAAAGACATTCCAAAATGGTCATTTTGTGTCAGACACTAAATGACTCTATTTGACCAAATCACATACAGAAGATGATGAAAGAGGGAGGAGGGAAAGATCCCAGCAGAGAGGAGTGGCATTGAAGTCCTAAAAGCTCCTGCCTAGTTCTCTTATGCATCCAGCAGTACAATGCTTGCATCAGTACATGCAGTATTCCAGCTCATCTTTTGCCTTTTGAATATTCAATTTAGCAGGTAGATACAGGACAATAACCCGAACCCATACTGAGGCAGCCTGTGTTAGGGCTGAATTCATCCACAAGCATCTGCCAAGGTGCCCCTGGAACCAAGCTCCTCACACACTAGCATCAAGGGGGTCAGAACGCCTGAGGCAGGCAGAGTGCTCCGAGGTATGTGCAACCCTGACAAGGCCATGCTGAGACTGTTTAATCCTATTAAAGCATAAGGTGGGAGTACATGATACTCACTGAAGGAAGATAGCTTACTTTGTTTCCAAGATCTGAACCCCACAGCAGCAGATACTGTGGGATAACCCACCATTATTGATTTCTGCCGGCATGGCTGGCCAGCCCTTCTCTCACTGCCTGAAGAAATCCTACAGCACAGTTATTTGCTCCCATATGAATACACAGGACTAGGATCCCTACTCAGCACAAGTGCCAGAGCTAAAGTACATGCATTTCCAAAGGAAATTTGCAAATATGAGGACCCAGGTAGTCCTCCAGCTGATGCTTTACTGGCAGACTCTGCAAAGAGAGCCCATGCAGGGCCAGACACCAGTTGTCACTGTCCCCATGCCAGCCTTCTCAGTGTTAAAGTATCAAATGGACTAAAATGGCATGTCATCATCTACCCGCCATGTGGGATGCTCCTTCAACTCATTATTGCTGCTAGATTTGCATGCGCACATGGAAATGATGAGGTGCAATCTTCAGTATTGGGGGCACGGGGGAAAGGGATAGTTCTACAAGTCAGAAAATATATCTGGTCAGGAACAGTAATCGTTCATCAAAAGTAGAAAAAGCTCTAAAAGATGGACTGTGCAAACTCATCCAAGTATTTTTCACATATAGAAGGTGCAGGAATTCTATGACACATGTAGAGACCTCTTTGCAGCATCCAGCTCAAGCACAGGATTCAAAATTTCCAGTGGTCTTGAGCATTAATAAGTTGAACAGGGTAAATAAAATAACTGGAAAAAAAAAAAAGACGACATTTTCCCCTTCCAGAACTGCTTATTTTTTAAAATACTTGTGCTGCAGTGCAGCACAGAGCATTGCTTAGAGAACACCTTACCAAGGAGGCGATGAAATCAGCATTGTTACTTTTATTCATTCCACCTGTAACAAGTTGAAGCAATTCCTCCCACTCTCATGCCATTCAGACAGACAGTTGTGTGTATCCAGGTAACCACTGCTGGCACCGCAGAGCTCACTGCAGACGTGTGCCCAAGGACACATCTCCCAGGAGCTCACAAAAGGACCAAGAAGGAAGGGGCCAACCTTTCTGAAGTAGCAACACACCTGAAGCTACAGGGGCCAACAAGCCTGTTTGTCCATCCTCCCCAGAGAAGACTGGTGAGGGTGGGCAGATACTGGACTTCTTTGTGTGTATGTAGAACTATGTAAAGCAGAACATCACAAAAATCAAAAACAAACAAAAAACCAAAAAGAAACAGAAAGAAGCAGAAGGACAATAGGAACAAGAGGGAGGCAGACATATGCATGTAACCAAGAATTAAATGTTTTTCATTCCTTCATGTGTATTTCCTGTCATGTTTCTCTGCATCCTCAAGTACTAGAGCATCACCTCCCTGTCTTCTGATAGCAAAACCCTGTCCCTCAGTAATAACCATAAAATATGTTATTTAAAGAAACTGCCAGCCAACCCTGCTTCCCTCTCCCTGTTTAACTGAGCTGTCATGTTCCTCTTCCCCTTGATGCTTGCTTCAAGTAACTTCCCTCTAGATCTTCACCAAGAGTATTAATTCACCATGCTGCTGAATAAGTGATCACCACAGACATTTCTGTACTATTTGTACCCATTGACAGTTTACATAAACAAAATGGAAGTCCCCCAATCTCTGTATCCAGGAATGTGGTTTTTTTTTTTTTAAAGTGGCACTGTCTGAAACAAAGCATGTATACAATCTCCTTTTTTTTTTCTACAAAAAATAACATTATACAACACTCGCCCCACACAGCCAATTGTGAGTGTCTTTTGCATAGCCTGTGTAGCCAGTTATTTCTTAAGAAGGTGCTTAACATGCTCTCCAAGGCAGTATTCATACTATCCCACGTATCCTCACAGTTGCTATGGAAATCATTCCTCCGTAAGCCAATGTGCAAATGCAGGTCTCATTGCTGAGTACAGAGGGTAAAGGTGTGTATGAGTCAAACTATTTGCTGCGCATTATTCCTCTGCAGCCTCACTGCTGCTGAGGGGCAGAGGAGAAGAAACAATTAGTGTCTGCAACAAGAGAGCCTGTAACAAAGAGCTCTGGAGAGAGTTAGCAGGGTAATAAAAGTACCAGATAGTCACAGAAAAGCTCTGGCTGAAAACTGTAGCCAAGCGCTATTATGTCATCCAGCTCACCTGCTCCAGCTGCCACAGAAGGGACAGGATTCAGACACACAAAACACTACAGAAAGCATCATCACAACGTTTTTAAACATTTGAGGAGGAAAAGTAAAGTTGCAATGCATCATCATAAATGCAAGGCAGACAGCATCCTTCCCTGACTGTAGACCTGTAGCGACACAAAAAGGCTGACAATAACATCAAGCTTTTGACGAGGAATTGCTGTTGGCTACAGAGAGCAGAGACTGCAGAGCTGCCTGGAGAGCCATCTGACTTTGGTGAAGCAGTAAAACCAAAAGAGAAACCCACACACAAAAGACAAACTCCTCTGCATCTGCTGTGTTTGACAACTCTTTTAAACGTGGTTTTCTTCCTCCTTGAGACCCATGGGTAAGAACTAAGGTGTGTATTGGACTGTTATTAGTCAAAACACAGCTTGATGTCTGCAGATGCTTTTCAGTAACAACCTCTACTGTCTCACAATGTAACAGAGGACCCTGCTGCCTCCTGGACTCATTGATCATTTGCCATCAGTGGAGAAGATGACATCAGAGCAGAGACCACATGCAGCCAGCTGCAGAGCTCCTCCACACCTCATTATGGACAGATATGAGCATCTCTAAGTACATGGGAGTTTGAGCGAAGAGACAAGAATATCTTTCATACATCTCTTTCTCTCTTCACTAGGGTGCTTACTATTACTTTCCATAGATGTATTGCAGTATGTCCCAAAGCAGCTCCCATGACTTGGGGGTTTCCTAGTTCAGGGTCCTACTGGCAGAGTCGTAAAATAAACCAAAACACCAAACACAAGGTCTTTTTCCTCCACCCCACTGCAGAAAACTGCTCCTGCAGAAGATCAGCAAGGGGTCCATCACACAAACTTGAGGTTTCCATTCACATCTTATCCCCTTTCTCACTGCTCTCACAGAAACACAGGTATAATATCCATCCTCTCCTCTTATTTATCTTCTGTCCTAGGAATCAGAGAAGTCTTAAAACCATAGCAAGTAGCTTGGAGTTACAGATTCACTGAAGTTAGTGAAGTTTTATCTGACTTTTTGAAGAACAGAATCTAAACTCCCAAACAAAATCTGAATACCTACACAACATGTCAGATCACACATATAATTATCTCAAAGCACAACTCCTTTGAGACACCATTATATACAACAATTAAACACAACCACAGTAAACAAGCTACAGCAGACTACTGTAAACAAAGTGACTGGATCTCCCTTACCTATAACCCAAAACAAAGGTAACACTTACTTCAGCCAGAAAGGAGGCTGCTGTTACTCAAAGCTGCTCTACTTTGCTTTACTCCAGCTTGCTTTCCAACACAGAGGTAGTCTGCTCTCCCCACGTCTCTTATTAGCTCTCTGCCAGGAGGTCAGTTGGTCAGTGGTCCTTAGTAGAAACACCTGCTAGTGCAGCACATCTTGTTAGCAGTGTGCAGATATGGCTGTGATTTAAAACAAAAGACCACAGTTAATGATTCTTTACAAGGCTTGTTGTATTCTAACTATCTCTGAGCTGTAATAGGTATTTCTATGTTATTTTTTCTAGTTAAAAACAGCTGCATTCAGACTTGACCGATATCATCCTAGTATTCTAATAAACTGTTACACCATTTTATGAAAATACAATGCTATGCAAATAACAGTGTTTCCATTTGTGTTAAGAAGATACGATATGAATGTGAATAAATTACACTGAATCATGCTGTCATAGAGAAGTATATTGTGTTTTATAAGTACCTACCTTATGTAAATTAATACCACATAATTCTGCAGCCCTGTGGATAGATGTCTTTTGTGTCATAAATGATCACATCTACTATTCCTCAAGTGCTTCCAAATATCTGAGTAGGAGTGGAAGAATACAAGTGACATAAGAAACTAAAGAGTTTTATTTCAGGAACATGTTAATATGCTAGAATATAGTATCAGGGATTAGAAGTTATGGATTAGAGATTCATTTTCACTGACTTGTTAGAAACGGTATAAAAGAAACAGCAAAGGAATAGTAGAGGAATAGCAATGAGCAATGCATATGTTTGCATTTATTATAATTAATGACCATTCTTTTTATTTTTAGTATAATGGTATTCATGACGAATCATGTTGTGAGTGTAAATTTAAGAAATATAATTGTGAATGGATTTGGTACAATCTGTTTATGACATTCATAAATGCAGACACAATACCACAATCAGAGGTACTGGGAAGGATTCTTCTCATGTACATGAAAGCCAAAACCTGACATCCTCTATAAATCTAAACTCTGAGTAAGTTTGTGAATTTGCTAACTCATTAGGGGGATTTCTTCCTTTCCTGATGCATCATTTCAAGTAAATTGCTTGTTTGTTGGCATCCAATTAAGAGGGTCATCTTGAGCTAAAACACTCCATAAAAATACTTAATACTCTTCTGTAAAAGTTGTAAGAGAATTTAGGAATCCTGAACAATTAAGCTATGGATTGACTTCAATAGTTTTCTAAGATAGTTCCTTCAGCAACAGAAACACGAATCAAAACCCAAGTCAAACTCAGAGACTAATACCTCACACATATAAGAAACCTTAAGCTTTGCAGGAATTGTTTCTTTGTAAAATGAAAGATCAAATTCGTACGTGAAGAGAGGATACACATCTAAAAAAACAGAGGAGAGGAGAGGAGAGGAGAGGAGAGGAGAGGAGAGGAGAGGAGAGGAGAGGAGAGGAGAGGAGAGGAGAGGAGAGGAGAGGAGAGGAGAGGAGAGGAGAGGAGAGGAGAGGAGAGGAGAGGAGAGGAGAGGAGAGGAGAGGAGAGGAGAGGAGAGGAGAGGAGAGGAGAGGAGAGGAGAGGAGAGGAGAGGAGAGGAGAGGAGAGGAGAGGAGAGGAGAGGAGAGGAGAGGAGAGGAGAGGAGAGGAGAGGAGAGGAGAGGAGAGGAGAGGAGAGGAGAGGAGAGGAGAGGAGAGGAGAGGAGAGGAGAGGAGAGGAGAGGAGAGGAGAGGAGAGGAGAGGAGAGGAGAGGAGAGGAGAGGAGAGGAGAGGAGAGGAGAGGAGAGGAGAGGAGAGGAGAGGAGAGGAGAGGAGAGGAGA